>CM032334.1:49796002-51148416 GCA_019022515.1 Quercus aquifolioides | reverse complement strand
GGTAACCCTACCAGGTGCAAAAGCTTCTAAAACTCCAATTTATTGCATAGTAATACAAAAAAAAAAAAAAAAGTGTAATTTGCTATGCACCATTGCTTTTGACCCAGTGTAAAGGCCAAGATAGACGTTCTATTCCACCTCCACTTTATTATTACTGGTTTCTTTTTTTCTCTTTTTTTAGTGATTTCTATTTCCTTTGGTGTCTCAATCTAATCCACCACGCGGCTGAATTTGGTGAATGTGATAGTTAAACCAACCCATGTGAGGAGCAACATCTAGTGCCTTTTAGTCTTTTACATGGTCCTACTCATACCTCAGCGCTAGGCGGTGGGGTTCTACAAATCTCAATGGCAATCTCAATTCATGTCTTGCACTCTTTTATAAGTATCACTGCTCAACTTTTTATGAGCATCTTCTATTTTGTTTGCTTCTTCTTCTTCTTCTGTGATCTATAATAAGTCACCGTTTTGTCAAGAATGCTTTAGTTTTTAAATGGTAAAGGAGTGTAACTGTAGGAGACCAGGCCAACATGTAAGGGTAGTAAGGGGAGAACTGAAGATCAGTGCTGAATAAGGACACTTAACCAGTGAACCTTAGGCAGGATGCTGGGATTAATACATTTTTTCAACCCAAGTTTTGGGTTATTTTCAATTTGGTTCTTTAAGTTCAAGATTTTCCATTTTGGTCCCACCAAATTTTGGGTTGTCATACCATCAAATAAATTTTAGATTCAAATCTTGAATACACCAAAAACTAATTGATGTTTTAACTCGATGATAAAAGACAGGTATTATAGAACAAACGTCGTAAATTCAAATCTATTCAATATGTATATAAAATTCATAAATATCTTATAAGTTTAGGATAATCAGATATCCTATTTGACCAATGGACTAACAGGCAAGCATATTTAATTTGAAACAAAATGATTTAATTACAAACCACCACTACAATATAGAATTTAAAATGCAATACCCCTCCTTTAAAAAAAAAAAAAAAAATTCCAACTATTGTGTTAAAGATTAGCACGCCTATCAAGATAACTTTTTGTTTCTCCTCAACTCCTAGTCTTACCCTGTAAACTAGTGACATTAATTAGCGTCATTGGCGTCTCTCTCTAGTCTCTTCCAACATGTAACATGAACACAGTCTCCTTGACCTGTTGACTGAAAATGACAAGAATGAGTCACAATTCAACGAACAATACATGTTGCACTTGCACCTCACATTTTTAGCATATTATTATAGATAATAAAAGCGGATAAAAGACACCCCCTTCTTCAATTATGCCATTTCTTAGATCCCATGCATATCTCAGTTTCAGTTCTTGAAATTTTACTTCAACACCTTTTTTGATGAACAAAAAAATGACTCATACAGCGTAGTATCATTGTATTGGCCCACTTAATTACTTCTCTCTAATATCTATATGAAGTTGATCAATTGTTAACAAAGGTGCATCATATAATATTCATGTGTTTACTTTTATTTATATATAATGTCAAGGTAACAACGACAATAAAGTTTTAGTTCCAAAATTTGTAGGGCCAGCTCATCCTTGAATGACCAAAAAAAAAAAGAGAGAGAGAGAGAGAAAAAGAAGAAGAAGAAGACACTTTACCATTATCTTTAATAGCTAAAATAATTTCAAAATGAAAACATAAAATCTAAAAATATTCTTTAAATCGTTTGAGATGTTAAAAAAAGTGTAATATTTTCTAAAGTCACATAGTATGATACTTCCATCAACAATTATTAACGGTATAATGAATAGAAGGATGAAATTAAATCATGAACCATAAAAGATGTGATTAAAAAACAAGAATAAAATAAAAATAAAAATAAAGCTGAGGAGAATTAATTTAAAGATAGCAAAATGGGAATGGGTCTGTACATTTTACCTAATAAAAACAAATAAAAATGCCGACATTGGCATCCTCATTCTGTATAATTGGCCCATGAGCTCGACGCAAGTAGTACTTATCTTATGCATTTATAACTCTCTCTTACAGTGTGTGAGTCCCACACGATGTAAAAGAGACGATGCATATATCCATAAATGAAATTCCTTTCTCCTAAAGAAATCCAAGCAAGGCAAAAGTTACAAGTCAGTTCCAAATACTGGGCTCAAATCTTTCAAGTGGCCATGCCGGTTACAAATAAGAGATACTGACAAAGCCATGCATGCCCTACCAATTCAGAAATCTACACAGATTACCTGGTTAACCTGACAAAGCTCTAGAAATTTGGCTTCAGGTTAATAAATGAAGGAATTAATATCCTGATAATGTTATGATCGCTTTTTCATTTTTTATTTATAGGTGATAATGTTAAGATTATTAAAGACTATTTTCTTGTTGCTAATTAATAACTGAGTGAGTAAAAGGTTTATTAGGAAAAAGCATTAATTAAGACTAATTACTACAAGTTTAGCACACAAAAAAAAAGACTAATTACTACAATGGAGATTACAATTTACAACTACTCAGTCTACCATGAATACAAATGGAAGGCTTCTATGTTAAGAGATCATTGTACATTCAATTAACTGATCTTCGCTTACATTTTATGGTACGGTGGATATGGTATACGGTCTTGATAAAACTTGAAATCACATTGCTCGAATTTGCCCTCCATAGCCGTAGTACTTCAAGAGCCCTTCATCTTGCCGCCAATTCTCTTTCACCTTCACTTCAACCTGTTCAGACATGGTTTGCCTTAAGGTGAATAATTTCCTAACAGAAACAACAATCATCAAGGTTGCTTGAAAACAATGCAGCGCCCAAGTTACCAATAGTGGCAGAAAATGCATAAATTATTAAAGCCCAGTTGAGAATTAATAACATAAATTACACAACTAATTATTATAGGGGTTGCACCTTAAGAAAGACTTTCTTCTGTAAGAAGTCTTCAATGTCAAGTCGGGCAGCTGTTGCAAGTAGTTTCAGAGCCTTCCCTTCCTGTAAAGTGAGATATGAGACATAAAATCAGATAAACATATCAAAAGCACGGTGTGCTCATGTCTGTGCATACTATACTCAAATATCAATCTTTCTTTGGGTAAAATTCAAAATGAACCAAAATTGACTTTTACAGTTATCTCCAGTACAAAAATAAATCTACCAGAAGTCCATTGATCATATAGCAATGAAAAGACAAATCTTTAAAGGGTCACCCATTGATGGAAGAGATTAAAAGACAAGTGTTATTTTCCTCCACAATGCTAATGCCCCCAACTGCTATCCTCCTTGTCATCCTCCCTCTTTGGCTGTCCTATTTTCTATACTAGCCAAGGTCCCAATCCGTCGATATACTTTTAACTCAAATGATACCTCCTCCCCAGGCCCCCCTTTAGGAGAGGGAGGGTCAAGTCATGGTTTCAAGACCCAACAGGTACACATCACTTAGCATTAAAACATAAATTAAAAGACTCATCTGGTAAATCCAATAAGTTTACTCAGTACTCACTTTTCCAATGAGGATGATCTTCTGAGAATTCTTTTCAACGACAATTTCCACTTGTATAAAATCTTTTGCAGCTGGCCTGGCTTTATAGCTCACAACATTCACCTGATAGATTCCAAATCAAAAGCACCACCCAAAAAGAAGTATTAGACATGAAGTTTTCTTTTTTACAGAGGAATACCATGCTTCACAAGCTGATCATGATGTTTCCAATTATATACCTGACATGCGTAAGGAACTTCACGATGATATTGCATAAATATTTTTTCTCTAACAATTTCAGAAACAAAGAATCTTTCTGGGTGCTCACTAACAATATCCTGAGAATTCATAAGCAACAAAGTAAGTGATCACATGCAACAAAAAATTCATATTACAAACATGAAAGCCTTATGAAAAATGCAGGAAAGATTAAACAAAATGACAATTAGCAGCTTAAAAAGGACAGGCCATGCAACTAAAGCGGAACCATCTCAAAAGGCAAAAACCTTCGTTATGGAATGTTACTTCATGCAATAGGTCTGAAGACGCCCATCTCACAACCAAGTACCCTCTTAGTTTCTACCGTGCTTCTTGTACATTCCCTACTAAATATATAAAAAAAAATCCAATCATCGTGCCAGCTTAATATGATATAGACCACAAAAAATTATCCTAAAATTTTAAACTGATCCAAAAGAATTATTGATAACATCAGTATTAACAAAAAAGACTGTCAATGACTAAATAGACATCCCGCCTCAAGTCTCTTGTTATATCAGTAGTCACACCAATTCTCATCATGGGAGAATGTAGAATGAAGTCCTTGAAGCTTTTCACCTTTGTTAGATGTTAGTACCCTCAAGAAGCAACCAATTTTTGTTCATGCGTGCTTATCAGCCATGGCTAAGCTCAATCTCAAAGTTGGCATAGCCAAATGGATCACTGGTTTGGTGACTTAAATGATTAGATCAATGTGAGTTTCCAACTGAGCAGAACCAAAATGTAATTCAGCACTGGGAATTTAGAATAATTAGGAATAGAATGCATAGAACAGACACTAAGAGGTCATCATACCTCATTATCCTAATGTTACATAACATTGTTCTACATATATTACAAACTTCATACATTTAATGGGTGAACTCTATGATAAAACAACATATGAGTAAGAGATTTCTGAATGCAGTCAACTCTCATTTTTGCTTTCAAATCATATATAATCACTATTTTCTTGTATTGAGCTCTTATTAAGTGACCAGCCTGATGCAAACTCAACAAGCAATATTAAAATAATCTGAAGAACTAATAATATTAAATCTGCCAGAGCTAGACAATTTTGGTATAAATGGCCTCTTTGAATGTGAATCAGAACCGAAAACTTGGCATAGATGTTTGGGTCAATCTACTTCCATTTTTTAAAATCATATTCCAGTAATTGTACTCCGGGAATCAGCCTCTCTAAAAATGGAGGTAAGGCTTCCTATCAACCACCTTTCCCAAACCCCACAGGAACAGGAGCCTTGTGCATTGGGTACAACCTCCCCGCACCCCCTCCCCCCCCCAAAAAAAAAAAAAAAAAGTAATTCTACAAAGCAATATTCTCTTGTACTTTTGTTTTGATTCCATAAAAACTGGAAGCTTTCATTAACCAAAAAACAAAGAGCAAAGGCCACACATCTGCTAGAATTGTGGTTTGGGATCCCTTCTTTATCAATGGCCCACTCTTTCATTCAAAGCCGTTAATGGTCAAACTTACAAATATAAACTGAGTGTCATTTGATGAGAACGAGAAACAGAAATATGGAAAGAATGAAGTAATGAACACAAGTATAGTTTGCTTCTTTTGAATGTAGATCAAACTCAAAAAAAAACCCAAAAACTTGACTGAGACCTTCATGATCTGTTCTTAAATTGTGTAGTTAATGCCAAAGCTTGGAATTAGGCTATAACATGTATCATGACAACAACAAAAACCAAGCCTTAGTCCCAAAATTTGAGCTTGGCTATGGATCCTCAACAGACTAGTCAAGGTCGGCCATGTGTATTCTCTTCCACAGTTCCACCACTCTATTCTATCCCAGTCATACAACATTTGTGACAACAATGATAGATAATAATATACCATCACAACTCATAAATGTTCATTCCTAAATTAATCAGACCAAAAATTGAATTCTACATGCCTTTGGATAATAAGTTGGCCCAACTGGAAGTTTTGATAGTATCCAAGCCTTGATATCTTCCACTCCATTACCATATTTTGCACTCACAGGTATGACCTCATCAACATCAGTAAATTTTTCGTACCACTGCAAGGAACATGAAACTTAAGCCAGGATAAAAATTAATGATACTTCAATAATTAATGCACTTATACATACCAAACGAATATCAACAAACAAGATCTCACCTCCAGTTTCTTTGCAATTTCACCTGGTTTAATTAGGTCTTTCTATTCAGAACCAGCAAAGTGGGTGGCTTATCTTTGAGGTTTCCTACTCCTTCTTCCAACACTTCATCAATCTAGAAACAAGCAACTGAATTAAGGAACGAGGACACAGTTTAAAAGGCAATTCTACACCCCAAAAAAAATGGAAAAAGAAAAGAAAGCACACTTTTTGGGGCATTTTACAGGCATCATCAAGAACTAGTACACAGTCTGCATTGATTGCAGCGCTTCGGACATTATTCATCATCATAGAGTCCAACTTGTGCATTTTCTTCTCAATAACACCAGGTGTGTCATAAAGTATCATCTGCAAACAAACCTTTAGGTCAGATGTATGAAAGCCAGAAAGAAATGCAGCCCTAAAGAGGGCGAACTTATCAACAAAGTCTATTCTTTTGCAGGATCTAGAGCAGTACTCATGATACTATATATAAGTTGACTACATGCAATTACTGCGAATGAGATATTAGAATCCATTATCAAAAAACAGTGTTTTAACGAGTCTGTCTTCAACAACAATATTGATATTCAGGACATTCTATATTCTTTTTTCAATGTTCCATTTTTTCCCACTCATTCTGTATTCTTGCATTCAGCATAATAAATTTTTCCTAAAATGAATGAAAGGCAAGCCAATATAAATCAATCAGTGAGAAATTTCAAAGTGAGTACATTTAACTGCAAAAAGCTTTACCTATTGCAACTATATCAGCTTTTTTAGAAGTCCACTAGGACAAGAATCAGCACCAGTACAACCCTCAACAAATACTAGAGAAAATTAGATTAATTGTTTTACTCATCTTTATTCTACTACTAAATTTATGAGGGAAATGAAGCTGTCATGATGACCAACCAAGAGCAAGGAACATCTCACAAAACAGATTCCAATGCAGGAACACTGACAGGAATCCATAAGTGCAGGTAACTAAGATCAACATAAGAGAATTAGATATAAATAAAATCAAACCTGATACTCTGGGCCAGACATATACCAAGAACTCGTGCCTCGTTGTTTGAGGCTTATCTGTAACTATTGACAGTTTTTGGCCTACCATTTGATTTGCAAGTGTACTCTTCCCAACATTTGGCTTCCCAAGTACAGCCACATAACCTGCATTTGATTCATTAAAATTCAGAACCACAATGGAAGAAATGATCCAGAAAGCTTCTCAAATAATATAGAGCACTCAAGGCACAAACCATGAATAACAATATGGGAAAGGACTCCCACAATGAAAAATTTTACTACAACATTTTTTGTAATCTCATCTCAATCCTTCCTAACACAACTAATGCCAAAAATTTTGTCCCTGAGTTAAGCTCCTACGAAACAATTCACAAATGAAAAATACAAGAGCTAGGAGCCCAAGACAATATCTAAAATTAGCTATGTTGTAAAGCTAACATTCTATGCCTGTATCATGCTTTATTGCAACTTGGAACACAAGTGTGACACAACGCAAAAGGACAACAATAAATTCAAATTTTTCTTATAATTCATTGATTATACATATAAAATTATCCTCTGATAAAACTATTATATTTTCCAGCTTCCATTATTTCTAAAATGAAAAAAATCCCTAAAATTGGTTTTTTTTTTTTTTTTTTAATATTTGAAAGTGATATTTACAAGCTTTTCTCTATGATTAAAAATACAAAATTAGCATGTCAAATCCATAATAGGAACATATCCAATCATAAATGACATAAAAGTTTGGAAACCATTTAGCACTCATGTAAATTCTTGCCTGTGCCATAAATCAATAGTATGCAACTTTTTTTTATTATAGACGGAATCAAAATTTGATCCTCATATTTATTAGCCATGGTAAAATTGGGGGAAAGGCTGCCTACCACGACCTCATCCAAACCCTGCAAAAGTGGGAGTTTTGTGCACTAGGATATACTAGCTATGGTGTAAAAACACTCACGAGACTAGAAAAAGAAGACAGTCCACATAGGCCATCATTCTCCAAGCTTGTGATTATTTGACTAACACACCATTCTTTAGTGAATGGTTAAAAACACACTAGCTCATGCATACATTTGATCCACCAAAATTTTACTTATTGGAGTCTTAAGAATGCGAAGTGTGGAGAGCATGATTTTCCTAAGTACCTGTATTGAAGGTACCTACATTAAGCGGTTCTAGGAATTGAATGCTTGCAATTTAGGCCACTACCTTTGTTAGATGCATTAGACCCCATTGGGCCTATACTTGCATGACAAGTAACCTAGTCCTACTAGGATCAGAATAGGGTTAGGCGAGGTTCTCTTTAAAAATTCTCTAATATGTAGCACTGTATAGTGAAAACAAATTTAATTTGCTTGAAAATAATAAAAGAGAATTCACATGTTTGCTTGAGTGGTAATGATTCAAAGGGCTAACTGAAAGTTAAACAACTAACCATTAACGAGAATTATTCAAAACCAACATATATCATAACAATTATAGCTCATCTAAGACTCATAAGCTTACAATTTCAAGCTATTCACATTTCTTAATTCTTCAACCATTTCAAACAAGTGGGGATTAAAAAACAAAAAACAAAAAAAAACAACTTGGTACCCAAAATCACAAAAGAATAAGAAACAAAGTAAACCCAGTAAAATTTATTGAATGGGTATAGAAAGAGACGAACCGCTTCGATGGTTAGTGTTGGAAGCATAGTCCAGCTCCTCCATTTCATAGTCGTCGAGCAAGGCCACGTTCCTGTCGGGCTTTTCACTCAGAGACAAGAAAGACGAGTCGTCATCCGAATACGACGTCGTCTCTGCTTCCTCTTCGGTTTCATATTCGTGTTCGTCAATTTGGAGCTGTGTTAGTTCCTTTTCTGACAAGATAAGGCTGTGGTTGTTCCCATTCCTGGAAAAGTTTCTGGCTTGGAATTGGAATTGGAATAATGGGTTTTTGGTAGAATGTGGGAATAAAGTTTTGTTGTTAAATGGAGCTGTGAGGACTTTATCGAAGTGGGAGTAATGGGTATTACTAGGAAGAGTTGGATATGTGTGTAGTAGAGCTAGCTCCATTGTCAGAGCTCTGGACTTCGGGTTGGTTCCTTTCAATCTTCAAAAAATACTAGATAAGTTCCCCTAGACGTTGTCGTTTACGAATTATGAAGGAGAAATGTTGTTCCACAATATTTTACAACTGTTATTGAAAATACTTTCTTTCTTACCTGTAACAATAGTCAATAAGTAACAATTTGTTATTTAAGATTTATTGTAAAAATATTATAGATATACCATTTCTCATTATAAATAGTCTACTTTAGTCATGATTTTTTTTTTTTAATAATTTGATAAAGTAAGAACATGTAAAAAATCAGAAGATGCTAGTCAAGCTATAAACCTTTTTGACAAGTATTTGCTATCGATAAAGTTAGGGTCACAACAAAAATTTTATGAAGTATTTATGTTTTTTTTTGTTGTTGATATGACTTATTATGCTTGGCTAGATTATTAATGTTTTTTTTTTTAAGGCGAAATTATTTGTTTTGTAATATTGGGGACAATTCTTTTTTCACAATTGTTGAAATGGTCTATTCTGATTGGAACAACATCATTTTCATCATCTCTCTCTCTCTCTCTCTCTCTCTCTCTACCAAAATGCATATCAACTCCTCTAACTATCATCACCACTATCACCTATAGCTGCCTTAAAATGCCTCTAAACTCTAAAGTCCAAATTAAGCACTGTCACACAACTCATATGTCTCACGACTCAGGCGACTTTAACCCATCCCAATAATGCTAGTACTACACTCAAACACACACATTTTGTCACAACTGTCTTACATTGCATACTATGAGTGGTAGGAAAAAAAAATATGGTTGGTCTATGTGATAGTGACACTAAACCAATCAAGTATATTATGTAAGACAGTTGTGACAAAGTATGTGTCGTGTGTGGTATTAGCATTGTTGGACCCAAGACCCAACCCTCATGGCCTATGCCTCCAACTATCCATAGCCAAACAAGCCCAGAAGCTGAGGCCCAAAGGCCAAACTATCCAAAAGTCCCATACCTATATTTCACTTGATCCACTCCATTACATTGTCTATCATTTAGAAAGATTACTTTCCTCTCAGAATTTTTCCATAGACAGCTTAGGTTGAGGGTGGAGTACAGATTTGGGCTTTTGTTGAGTGTCTAGTGTTCGTTCCTTAGTTTGGCGGCAAATGGTGCTCGTTTGGGAGCTTGGGTCTTGTGAGTCATGGCCCTCTACCTTGGTTTCATGAAAATTAATAGGCCTAAATTTTATTATTTTTTATTCTTCCTCTCTCTCCCTGTCTCTCTCTCTCCTCTGTCTCTCTTTCTCAACCCAACTATTCTCAGCACTGCCGGCCACCACACTACCAACAGTCACCACAAAACCCACCACCCATACCACAACCACCACAAACCTACCACCCATGCCACAACTAACAAAAAAAAAGAGAAACCTCCACATCCACCCCACAACCACCATATCCACCCACCACCACAAACCACAGCAAAAAAAAAAAAAAAAACCTTCACCATTGCCGCCACCAGCAAACCCACCAAGCAAAAAAACACACCCACATCCCAACCCACCATTGCCAATCAAACCACCAAGCAAAACACACACACACACACAAGAAACCCACAAAACTCCACAACCACAACCACAATAGCCAATCAACCATTACCATCAATCACCCACCCCCACCACCATGGCAACCCTCCACCGCCACCATGAACCTGACCCACAACGAAAATCCACGGCAACAACAGCAAACCCACCATGGTACCTTCCACCGCCGATCTATTGCTCAACCCACCACGGCAAAACTCCACAAAAGCAAACCCATCACGCCAATCTACTGCACCACAACCCACCATGCCCCAGACCCACTACGACCCAGACCCACAACCCACCATCCAACCGCCACCAAATTCGACTCAAAACCACAGTCATCGGACCCACGACCCACGACCCATGACCATCAGACCACAACCCACGACAGTCCACAATCACCGGACCACAACCATCAGCGGCCCATAATCACCGAACTACAACCACCGACAGCCCACAATCGCCGGACCACAATCGCTGAGCCGCGGGAGAGAAGTGAGAGAGGAAAGAGAAAGACATAAATGAGAAAAGAGACATTGGGGCTGAATAAAAAACAATTTTTTTTTTTTTTTAACAATCCAGCTACGGCGATCTGTTATTGATAGCAGCTAAATGCTAAATTTTTTAGGATTTAGCATGTTTGATGTATGTGTGTTTTTATAATTTGAGGGGTTAAAAATGCTAAAAAATAGCATTCAATATTTTTAACATTTTTGATGAGAATGCTCTTACAATGACAAAATTAACAGTAATCCGTGCAAAAAAGTTTAATTTTTATAATAAGGATGGATTTGACGAGTTCCATCACATAAAATTTTAAACGCCTTCTTTTTTCTTTTCTTTATTTTTTTATTTTATACATGCCCAATATTTCATTCATTCTTCCTTTCTTCCTTTTTTTTTTTTTTTCGCCTCAAGATTTCACTTGGGAGTTTGAAACCTTTTAAAACGCATAATTTTTCCCAATAAACTTTTATCAATCAAACGATTGTTATGGTTGACCTTAGCCACATCATTATCTAAGGCTAACAGCCATTGGGTTGATTCCATTTAGACTATTATACAACTTATTGTTTAGTTTTTTGAAAATGAGATTGAGATGTACATAGGGGAAAAAAAACTGTAGGTCAAACATTAGGGTTTCAAACTAGGAAAATGTTAAAAAAAATGTCCTAAAGAGCATTGGTTTAAGAACTATTTTTAAAAATAATTTATGAGAAAATGATAGCAATTGTTTTTGTTGACAATTTTTTATATTTTTCATAAAAGTAATGACAACTTTCTTAAAATGGTTTATTAACAATTGTCCTAATGGCACCCGTTAACATAACCCTTCAAACTATACCAAGGGCACATTACTAAATCTCGACTCCCTAAAATTTAAAGGGGTAGTTGGGCAAATCCTTGTATCCAAAAAAGAAAAAGAAAAAAAAAACACCCACCTTCTCAAGCAAGCAAGCTTCAAAAGAAAATTAAGAAATCAATGCCAGTACGGTTCCACTGTGATCTAGCAAATGCAGAAACACCCGCATTCATGTAATTTGGCCATATGACTGAAAAATATCATCCAGTCTTCGTGTGCATTAAGGGGCCGTTTGGTAACGTTATTTGTATTTTTTGAAAATACGTATAGATGAAAAAGTGTGTGAAATACGTGTAATGTTGTTTAAAAATTGAAAACATGTGTTTAAACACATGTTCTAAACAGCCCAGCAATCAGGAATAATGACTAAAAGCATGCAAAGCATCGAGTGCTATACAATCGTGAAAATCCATAACAGTCAAATTCACACGCTGCTGCAAAATCTTTAATGAATCAAGCATGAAATCCAAAACAAAATAAATAAAACTAAAGCCTAAAGGCACTTTGGCCGTACAGTAAAGCACTTTACAGGTTCCAATATTACCTTCCAAATTAGGGTTCCGCAATCAGCAAAATTGCTGAATAAAATCCAAAAACCTCAGCAAATTTTCAGAGTTAGAATATCTCTCTACATGCCGCTTCAGCAATTAAAAGGCAGCCATGAAAAATGCCTTAAAAGTAACATATCTAGAACAAGGAGCAATGCAAAACAAAATTGGTATTTCATCCCAGACGAGTTCATATTTAAACAAATTAACTTACGGAATGGAAGCCTGGTGTTGTGTGCTGGATTTCAAAGTATTCCTCAGGCTGCACAGAGTTATATACTTTAACACACCCAAATATACCATCCAAATCCCCTTCTTGGCACTCTTCAGTGGAATGGATGATTAAAAATGGATCAACAGGTTACGCTTTAGTGCAAACAGAAGCTACATATCATGATTTTAATAACAAGACTGGTCGATTTCATGATCTATCTCCTTCCACATTGGTCGCGAAAGGCACAAAGTTAAATTATTTATAGCTGGAACTATACAACCTCCGAGGGCAGAAACTGATAAAAGCAAGACTGTATCCACAAAGTGTATTATGTGACCTTTTATTCTCTTCCATGACGTAGCATCATGGTTACTACTTAATTGACCATTTATTAATTGGCTGCATCATCACCCTCAGGATTCTGAAAATGTTCAGTGGAAGAAGATTCTCTTCCTGTTGGAAGGTATGACCATGCTAAGGCAGCAGTGCCAAGTGTGATCGCAGCAGCAATTGAACCCCAAACCCACCTCTGCCTTCTTTTCCTGATTTGCCTTTGATGTCGTGCCATCTCTACAAAACAGAAAACTGCCAATTTAGAGGAGGGTATAATGCCTAATCACATACAAAAGAACTACATGAAAGTTGGGAAGCATTTTATGGAAGCATCAATACAACAATTTGCAAAATGAATACTCTAGCTTTAGGCATGTACACACACATGCACAAAAGCATGCATGCCCTGATTTGTGCACAAAGAGAGCACTAAATCATCTGGTCCCCATAATAGCATCATAGTTTCTGGATCTCATGCCACACAAGCTAGAGTAGCAATCTATAAGATATCAAAAGGTTTAAACCCACAAACTCGCGTGAGAGGAAGAGGCCTTAGAACCTTGCCATGGGAGATTATTGACGTCTTTCAAAAATGAACTTTTTACCAAGCTCCTCTAGAAGGCCAGCTAATTATTGGGCCATTAGGAATGAAAAACTTCCCAGATTAATATTATTAAACCCACTACCCTTCCAAGATCAAGGTAACCAAACAGAACTGCTATACAGCAACTAGGACCAAGACTAATGTAAGTTATGTAACAGCTATTAGGAAGGAACAAGATTTTGATAAGACAAGATTAAGAAAAACAGAAAAAGATAGAAAGGCCCTAACATCATACTAGGGTTCCTAGGGATCACTGGAGAGAAAATACATCACAACCTTAAAAATGGCATCAGACCACACCACAGGACAAGGAGGAAGAAATACTTCATCTTCATCCATAATGCTGACAAGGAATTGACAATATAACAAACAAGTTTACCAAAAATGGTAGCCTGATAGGCCATGGCCCAATGATTGTGAAGTCTCTAAGATAAGTTGGCAGGTAAGCAAATAAGTTTATTACACACCTATTATATTATTCTAAAAGACTTCTAACATAACGACATACTATTAATTGACATCCAAATATATACTTTTGCCTAACATTCCTGAATCAACTAATACAATTAATATTTAGACAAAGACATGATAGCCATTTAATATAAACATTGCACCATATATTAATCTTAAACTAACCAAGGCTCGCCAAGAGCCTTGTAGCTCAATGGCGTAGCCTACTCTCCTTTATTAAGAGATTAAAGGTTTGAAAACCCCCTCCCCCATTATTAAAACTATCGAATTATCAAAAACTAATCAAGCCTCGAAGGAGAAGAAGAAGAAGAAGAAGAAATTCTTACAACTAGAAACCTTGATGGTATATAATGCATAACTTCTCTTTAGCCACTTTTTTTTTTTTTTTTTTTTTTGTAAATGACAATGAGGGACATGCTTGATTATTAATATTATAATTATTTTTTGATATGTGACACTCTAGATTAATATAAAATAAAAATTTTAAAATATTGAAAGTTTTCTGTAAATCAATTATCTTACATACATAATTATACTCCCTTTTAATAATTATGGGCTTCTAGGACTTCTTTCAAAATGGTTGTCCAGAGAAAATTGTAGCTACTAGACATTAGCACTGCCACAATGTGGTGGAGCCAGAATGTCCAAAAACATCACCCCCAGCACAGATGTCTGATTGCAAATAGCATGAACAGAACAAGGACTTTGCACACAAGTAACACAACTTTCACTCTATAAGTATACACAATTACTAACGAACAGACCCATCACATAAGCAGAACATTGACCACAATGTTTCTTTTGTTTTGTTTTATTTTTTGTTTTTAATTAATGTGGGAAAACAATCATCTCCTATCGAAGAAAACAAAATTGCAAGACAAACTAGGCAAAGAGTAGTATCAAGTAACAAACTAATACACAAATAAACCCATATCTCCTACAAACAAATAACTATGACAGATAAGGTAATAAGGTTTGGTAGAAAATATAACAAAATGTATAGATAATATTAGATATCACAATCTGACCTAGAGCATCTTGGTTCCTCTGATACATTTCCCGATTCACAACCTCATAAAAATGGAGTCTGTCATTCAATCGAGCAATCTCAAAGTTCTTTGACTCAATCTGAGCTTCCATCTCCATCTCCACCTCAGCCCTTGCAAGACCCCTCCCAATAGATTCTGATACGAACCTAGAAACATCTACCTGTTGACAGAGCTCTTCTGCAGGATCACAATCAGGCTGCTCACCCTCTGCAATAACAGTGGGGTCAGCAGGGAGTGCCAATCCCACAAGAGATAACTGTTGCCCAAGCCTCTGCCACAGGCTTTGCATGTTATTCAGGGCTTCTTCTGCTTGCTTCCGCTTTTCTATTTCCATCAATAGACTCAATCTCATTTCACGCAATTCAGCCTCAGAGGATAAATCTGCACGAAGAGAACCAATTAAGATAGGCAGTACAGCCACATACACATGCACGAAACCAATGGTTCTCATAAATATGCAGAATGACCATACAAATGTGCCTACACTGTAGTTTTCATGAGTTACGACATCTATAACACATGCACAGATTTTTTTTGAAAAGTAATGAAAAAATGATTTTTTAAAGAATTTAATTTAAGCACCTTGGCTGATAGCCTGATACTATTTTCTAACTTTGAGAAATTCAACCCATCTCTGGCAGAACTTAAATTTCACATCAACAAAGTGAGTGATGGTTCCTAATATTCACCATTCAAAATAAAATGGTGAAGTAGTACACATGTCTACAAAAGAGGAGTCATACAACGTCTTGTACTCATAATAGATAAAAAAAATGAGTAAATTAATAAAAAAGGGACAAGAAAAACCTAATTACCTTCCCAAGCATCATAAAACTCCCCCGTTGGTGGGGTAAGCTTCACTAAACGTTCTGCCCCAGAATTATCTTCTACATCTGTGATGCTTGTAACACTAAGTGAATCCTGTGGATCAAAGAAATATTCAGAATCGCCATCTCTTTCAAGCTTCAACGACTCTTCCCTAGTCACACCATTACTTTTACTACTACTTCCAAGTTCCAAGTTACTGCTCCCAAGTTCCCCATTACTGCACCCAGGTTCGCTGTTATGGCAACCAACTTCACAGTCACGGTCACCATTCACATGCTCCTCATTAGGGCCAGGAATGCTAAAAGTAACAGAAATATCATCAGTTGAATGGACAACCTCGGTTTCAGCATTGTTCTTATTCCCATTGACCTTCTCATCAGTTTTCTGGCAGGAGGATACATCGTCCTCAGAATAGCTCTTCATGAGACGTGGCCCACGCCGTTTGTGGTTAATGATGTACGGGGAAGGTGGGAATGAAGTGGGTGAATCTGGAAGCGGGGTCACCTTAGGAGTGGCATAGAGTGCTGGAGTCATCTGAGGGCGTTTAACTCTTCTCTCGGTGACTGAAGTACTATTTCTCCTCTCCAGCTTTGGATTGGGGATAGGTCTTGAATTCGGAGGCTTTGAACTAGGCATAGTCTTGTCGACAGATTTTGAACCTCCAGGTTCTAACAATGTATCTAAAGCAATAGCAGTAAACGTCGGCATGACTCTGCATCACAAACGGCCAAATAAAACTTCAAAGAAGATTCATTTTAACGAGCGAGGAGAAAAAAATTATTAAAAAAAAAACACTTACAGTTAGTTACTGAGAATTATGAGAATACGAAAAGAATATAATTTGTTAATCATATGTTTGTGTGCAAAATTTATGAAGTTTCCAACAACCCCAGATCCAATTAATTGTAATAGTGGTCGAGTAACTAATTTTGTTATACTAAGGATTTTCCATGATAAGATCCCACAACTAAGAAGAATCAAAGATTGTACATTTATTTCACTTTTTCAAATACCAAACTGGGCTTATAGTACTCAATATATGGCTAATAATGCACTAAATCCAAACTACTCTTTATTATTATAGGTTTAAGTCCAAATTTTTTAAAACATGAATTCCGAAACCTCTAGCCAATAAAGACATATAAATCTATTATTCCCCCAAAAAACTCATACCAAAGTAACCAAACTGAATCTCTCAAAGAGTCAAACGGGATATTATAAGAAATACAATAAAGCTAAACCTCTACACAATTTAGCCTAATACAGTTTACTATCGCCGTCATTCAAACCCGACAAACAACTTAGAAACACTGATTGAAATATCCAAATTTACTTTAACTTTTCTTCACTTAAACAGCCTCAGAATTCAAACAGAGTATTATATCCTACCATTAACAGAAAGCGCAAAACTAAGATAATGCTATGCAAAGCAAGTTTGAAACCCTAATCCCCAAAAAAAAAAAAAAAAATTCAATATCAAACTCTCAAAATCCATAACCTATACAGATAAAACAATTTTGTTTCGTTTTTTTACAGATAAAACAAAACAATTAATAGGCAAAATCACGAAGTTAAATCTGAAAATACGCTTAACTAACATTAATAAGTCTAACTAAGCCTCCGTTTGGTTGCAAAGAAAATCTGCACGCAAAGTCAGCCTAATATTATAGCTAGCCATTCCTCCCAGCTATTCGGAGAAGAACCTTAAGAATTCAAATCCCAATCCCACTATTCAATCCCTCTCACTCCAGCTCTCTCTCTCTCCGTAACCAAACAGAAACCAAAAATAAACAACAGATCTCAGAACACAAAAAATTAGCAACAGCTAGGAATTTGAAATCCGTGGGAAATAGGAATTTTACCTTGGGGGAAAAAGGAAGGAAAGGGAAATTGTAGCCCTAAGAAGTGGGAGAAAAAGAAAGGAAGAGAGAGTAAGTGAGTGGAGGAGCCGGCATATTAGAGCGAATCGTTTTTCACAACTCTCTTTGCTTTGCTTTGCTTTTGCTTTGCCTCTCTCAACCAACCTTGTGTTCTATGTTCTAAATAAATAAATAAAAATTTCACAGGAAAACCCAATTCCCCCCCAAACGGAAAACTTTTTTTTTTTGTTTTTGTTTGTTTGTTTGTTTGGTTTGGGATATAATATCGCAACGACCGCCTCTTTCTCACGCACAGACCGTTCCCAAATATTTGAAACAGAACACACTTTTTCTTTTTCTTTTTCTTTTTCTCCTTCTGAAGTTTCGCCCACGAAAAAGCGACGATAGATAAAGACTGAAAGAGTCTAGAATTATAGGCTACAAAATGGGTTGAGAGTAAGGGTGATACTGACTTTTCAGTTGCTCATGCGGCGCCGTTTTATAAACTTGAAATTTGTTGGTGATGTTAATGTGAAAACAGCTTTGGGGATTCTGACATGAGCTAGGGAACGTTGAAAAAGTTAAACTTGTCAAACAAACAAGGATGATGACGTGTTTGGTGAGGTCATTATAGATAGCGGTCTCCTTGGGGAACACGAACACAAACTTCTTATTTTCTTTAAAAAATATATATATATATATATTTATTTTGTTATGGAGTTATTAATTTTTGTATGTTTATTTTATAGTTTTTGAGAATAAAAAAAGAGCTTTTAGATTAATCCTATATTTTTTAGGACATTTTTTTCACTTTTTAAGGAATAAAAAATTTTAAATTATTTGTTGCCGTCACAGCCTACCATAGACTCAGTCATGCATCTGAAATGATAATCAACCAAAATGTTCTCACTTCCTTTGCTTACAGCCATGGAATCAGTCAAAAATAGACACCATCATTCGAGATCTACTCCTGATCACTCTATACAACACAAGTGCATAGTGCGTTCACCTTGTTCCAAAAAACAAGAATTACTTTGATTTAGACACGTTCTAATAAAATTGCTCTATCACGATAGCTTTTATCCGAAAAAGTCTACGGTCACAAAAAAGTTTTGATAACTATTAATGTGACAGATTATTAGTGATAAATAAAAGAAATGATATCAGTGATGAATCCAGATAAAAATTTCTTGTTAACTCAACTGTTGTAATAAAAAATTGTGAAATTTTTGCATTATGTTGTAGCAATGTAGCATTGCTATTTTACCCCAAGTTTCAATCAAATTTTTGTTGCAATCACCAGTGAACCAACCACTTTTGAAACTCGATACCTTCCATACAAAATGAGAAAGTTGAAGAATTACAATTAAGAAAAATAAATTGTAATTTAATTTGTGGACAGTTATCAACGTGTAGAATAACAGTTAAGTTGACCTATAGATGGGTCATTGAAAAAGGAAGAAGTTTTCAATTGTCTATAAAATTGTTTGTGTTAGCTAATTAGCTCATCTTTGGGCCCTTTGGTGTACGTTGTGAATGGTAGTATCAACTGCCTCTTTAGGCAGGTTCTCACTTAAACGAAGCTTCGGTGTAGTTGCTTAAAAAATAGAGAAATTGAAAGATTGTGTGGTCATTGTCCAAGACTATAGCTAGTTATTTTATTTATATGCTTACAAAATCCTGCACACCCGGCCAATGTTGAGAACCTTCGGCAAGGATCCTTCTTTGAGACTCAAATTCCAAAGTTTGAGGTGAGTTTGAAAATTGAAATTTCGTTTATCTACCTTATTATAATAATAATATAAAATACTACCAATTAGAACTTACCCTTCTATTAGACCAAATTAATTTACAACTAAACAAATTTCTGTTATATTATGTTTGTCATTCTTTAAACAAAGTATAATTAAAATTATGTGAGATTTTGTTTTTCAAGATCTCTTATTCAACCTTTTATCTAGCATTATTATATTGAGGGTCCGTTTGGGACCTGCTTATTGTACTGAAACTGAAAACTTTTTTCTAAAAGTACTGTAGATAAAAGTAAAAGTTAGCTGAAATAGTACAGTGAGACCCATAAATAGTAACAAAAATATGCTGAATAGTAAAATAAGTTGGCAAAAATAATTTTTGCCAAACACACACTGAGTTTGAGTTTTAGTGCAATGACAAGTGCTTTCCATTAAAATGGACAAGGCACAAGTTCAAGTCTTGGAACTAAACTCTCAAAAAATAGGAGGGGTAAAATTATTTATCAATTACCTCTCTTAGAACCGCTAAAAATGAGAGTTCTTTTGTGCATTAAGTAAAATGCTTTTTCTCAAAAAAAAAAAAAAAAAAAAAGGCACAACCTTTTATTTAGTAATATTATATATAAATGTTTAATATATACAATGGCATACAATTTTTCATAATTCTTTAAAAAATTCTTAACGTCATCTATTATGATGGATCCATATGAACGAAATGTTCACTAATCATGACTTATTGAGTTAATAATCTCTTTTCAAAAAGTTGTCAAAATTATTTTTAATATAAGATTATTAAAAAAAAAATTGTATGACATAGTGACAATGTCCAAAACATGGCATCTTATCTTAATTGTCATTTTTTTTTCTTTTTTCATGCAGGTAAAAAGTAAACCTATCCAAAATGTGAATGGGCATAACTTGGGGAAGAATTTAACCCCAGAACAAGATAACTTGGCTTGGGGAAGAAGTACAAACTATAGATAAAGCAGAAGGGATAATAGTTTTTCACCCAAAAAGAAGATAACTTGGTGGGGAAAAGCAAAAGGGATAATATCTTGGTGGAAACGAATTATTAAACTTGGGACAAGCGACCTAAATATTCCTTCTTCCATTTATATTGCCATTTATATTGAAAGCTAGATGATGATGATGATGATTCCGTATCTGAGGTGAGGAAATTGCTACAAGAAAAAGTGACTTTGATTCTCAGATTCCTATATCTTAAACAAACATTTGCATATAGTATTATTAATGTATAACCATGATCCTTGTCTTTGTTGTTCCGTACATGAAACAAACTCTTTGTCCTTTCATTATCAAGTGTCCACGTCATGTTAAAATGAAATACTTCATAAACTAATTTCCTTAAACTTCCTTAAAATTTTAATTAAACATTAAATTAAGATAACTTTAAAGTTGGCTTTAATTTGGTATTTGCAGTAGGAAGTAGAAAATTATTGAATACTCCGAAGTACCATAAATGCGCACTCTCCCCTCTTATATGAATTGTGGGTTCCACCATAAATTTAATTAGTGGGACTCATAGTTATGTGAGAGGAAAGAGTATGCATTTATGATACTCTAGGAGTACTCAATAATTACTCGTAAGAAGTAGAGTTTTAATTGTAGAGCTTTTATAACATGGAGCTTTAACCAAAACGTTACGTTTCTTAATATTTTGAGTATTTAGTATTTTAGAATTATGGACTTGTAAAACACTAGTCAAAATAGATATATAGATTTAGATATACATTTCACTTTTTTTCTTTTTTTTTACTACAAATATATTTAGATATACATAACAGTGAATTATTTTTCAAAAAGGTCAAAATTTTAGTTTTTTTTTCTAAAAGTTTTTAAAAGAATTTTCTTAATTTTCTGATTGTATGTATGGTTCACTGGTTCATTTTCTAATTTCCAGATGTACTCTAGGAGTACTCAATAATTACCTGTAGGAAGTAGAGTTTTAATTGTAGAACTTTTATAACATAGAGCTTTAACCAAATCGTTACGTTTCTTAATATTTTGAGTATTTAGTATTTTAGAATTATGGACTTGTAAAACACTAGTCAAAATAGATATATAGATTTAGATATACATTTCACTTTTTTCTTTTTTTTACTAAAAAAATATTTAGATATACATAACAGTGAATTATTTTTCAAAAAGGTCAAAATTTCAGGTTTTTTTTTTTTTTTTTTTCTAAAAGTTTTTAAAAGAATTTTCTTAATTTTCTGATTGTATGTATGGTTCACTGGTTTATTCTCTAATTTCCAGAGGTGTTATTTCAGTTTCACTACCACTTACAAAAACGTAATTATTCACAAATCACAATCTCCCTCGATTAAAACTTATGCAAACTAGGATTAGCAAAGCATATCAATTGCAACGAGTATTGAATCTTCTTTACGTGGAGAAATGGAAAACTTTTGATGATTCTGTCAACAAACCGTGAATCAACCCTATGATCTTGTTGGAGTGTATCAAATTAAATAGTAAGTAAAATAAATAAAATTTTATATACACGTATAGAATTTCTTTTATATTGCAATTCTAGACGTTTCTCATTTTTCACTAGAAGCTTCAATAATTTGCTCATCACGTGTGAAAGTCCGTGAAGGTAAAAAGAAGGTGTATCGTCAAGCGAAAAGTTCAAAGCCCGTGTGGCCTTGTGATTTCTCAAAAAAACTGGATAATTTGTCTGAAAGGGTTTTGATTGTGTCACTCAGGAGCGGAACCAGGATTTTTGGTTTGGGGGGCCAAGATTAGGCCATCATATCGATTTGCAATTTAAAATATCAAAGTATATATGTGTGTGCACACGCCTTTGTACATTAGTTAATAAAAAAGTTAGAACTTTTACTCCATACTAAGTCATAAATATATATATATATATATATATATATATGTTGTATACAAATGTTACATGTTTACAAAATTATCTTGTATGAGAGTTTCACATATTTCTAACTTCTATATATTGATTATACAAAAGTTCTGTAATTTTCTATAGGCATGTATACCAAAGATTCAAAAATGGATTAGCATCTTCATTGAAAGTATCAATAGTAAAAATTTATGGTAAAACTAAGTCATCAAGAGATTAAAAAATGACCAGATGGTATGACTTCAAGTTTGCAAACCAAGCTTGAAAAGATCACTTAATGAGAGGAGGTGCAGGCCGGGGCCAAAAAAAATTTCTTGGGAGGGGGGGAGCCCTTACAAAAATGTTCATGGTCCTTAATTTTATGTAATATAGAAGAGTTTAAAATATAAAAAAAAAAAAACAAAAAACAAAAAAAAAAAACATATAATAAAGAGTGTGACACTAGGGGCGGTCCAATGTAGTACCGCCCCTGGTGTCACACTCTTTATCATATGTTTTTCGTACACATTATTAAATATTAGTATTGATATACCATGTTGAATATATTAGAATAAATGTGAAAGCAAAAGTTTAAAATAAGGAATATAAGAGTTACGTGATTTAGCCTTATCGGCCTAGATCCACAGATCTTTATTATATTAAAAATCATGTGTTACAATGAACATAACATGAATATATAAAATATTAAACCCTAAACTTATAGTAGTAGGAAACTTGTCTTTAATGTAGATTTGGACCAATTACATTGGGCTAATATGTTTAATATATCTCTAACACACGTCATGTGTCACTGTTTATTAAATATGGATATTTTTGAAAAATGTGATCATAATATGAATATGTGGAAATTATAGGTACAAAGTGTATATCAAAAACTTTTGAAAGTTTCTCCAAAAAAAAAAAAAAACCTTTTGAAAGAACTGTTTTTTATTTTTAAAATGATAATGTGGAAAGAAAGATTGAGGTTTTTGGGCCTTTCGTTTTTAAAACAGGACAAAAGGCAAATTTTCAAATCATAATAGCAAAACTGCACGTACTGTCCCTATTACGATATCGTTTTCTTGAAGAAATATATGTAGATAAACTTTGGTTTTCCTGTGTATGATCAGAAAACATAACCACGTACTTGTAGTTCCAATCAACATCTTTCAAGCATCAAGTATTAACAGCTTGGTACAAGTGGTCCAAAATTGCAGATATGCCATTTTCATTAAAAGCCAGGTGACGAAGATTCTGTATTGGGAAAAGAATTTTGATTCTCAATTTTGGAATATTTCTGAAGGTATCATTTGCAGCCGAAAAAAATCTTCTCCATTTCAAGTATTGTCCATTTTGTCAAAAGAATTACTCAAAATAATCCTGAATTGTTGTTTGACTACATGAATTCTAGGCCTGTTATTAATTTATTATCAAAAGCATACTATAAAGACTTGGTCATGTTTAAAATAAATTAACTTTCATAAGATTTAATTTTGGCTATGGAACTAAATTAAATCTATGGAGAATCCTTGTACAACTAATATTTGATGTTTTTCTTTATGGTATATATGAATTTTATCTTGTCCTCTTGAATGATTCAGCTTCAGCCCTTTTACACATAGTTATTCATTATCCAGTTCCTTGAAATGTTTATGAGATCAAAAAACATCAAATTAACAGAAGAAAATATGGCCATTATGTACCAGCCAGATTTTTGCTTGCCTATACAGATGAAATATTACACAAGCAAATTTGTTGAAAATTTGAATGACAGAAAAGAATACATATAGTCGACAGTGACTATTCTACTGAAAATCTATAACCGACCCCAAATTTTTGTTGTTGTACATTTTTTTGTCATGTGTAATAGATTACAGGCTTATTGGAATTCATATCCCAGAGCCCTCCCTCCTTCACATACTCAAGATACCTTGCGAATTCTGGCCTGGCCGTAGTTTTCTTCTTACGACGACGACGAGTACTATCAAAGAGACTAAAGAGTGGATGGCTCTTGGTAACCTTTTTTGCTTGCTTCACCTGAGACTTGTCTGGAAATGTCAATTCTGGTGTAAACTTGGTTGATGAACCAAACATTTTAGCTGGCAAGCTTGTAACCCTCTTTAACTTTGCCTCCAACAACAAACCAGCGGTAGGCTCATCGCCTAATCGTTCATATCTCCGGTGGCTTCCACATGTACTCAAGGCTCTAAACATGGCTTTACCAGGAAAATTTGTTAGGAAAAAATAGCTTAAACTTAGCAGTGGATGTTAAAACTATAAGAGTGGCATATATACATGCCTTGTATTTAATATGCTGAACAAATTGGTAGGTGGTAATTGTTAATTGCAGTGTGTTTTTGTTGACTTTTTCCAGTAATCCCAACCACCATGAAGGAAATGTCAACTAAGTGGTGCTAGTGTGCAACATCCTAACCGTCCAATATTACATGATCTCAAGGCTGTGCTCACTGTTACATGGAAGGTAGGTAGCAGCCTCACAATGAACAAATAATTAACAAGGTAGATAGTAGATACACGATTTTTGTAGTCAAGAAATGTCGTGATTCTTGAAAGTTGGGTTCACTGATCTTGATTTACATTCAAAAGTCTCAATTCTCAACCTCCCTAAGTATGTTTTGAACCTGCCTTTACCTTTCACCATTTCTTATGAGAAAATGACGTTTGTTTTCTCCTGAAAAAGTTTTCAGGTGAAATTGTTTTCTTTTCCGGTGTTTAGCTACACTCTTAAAAATGCTTTAAAAAACATGAGCATCGCTAAAAATTTACAACATTTTTTACAATAGTTAATTGACAAGTTTTTACTAGTTATTATCTAGATCTATAGTTGTCAAAAAGTGAATCATATTAAGAATCGATTTTTAATTTTTCTGTATTGTGTACCATAAGATTCACAAACACTTAAGGAACGTTTGGTACGCTGTAATAGCTCCTGTAATGGAATAGTTATTCATGTGTAATATCAATTCGGTCATTTGGTTGCATTTTTATTACATGGATTAGTTAATACATTGGAATAATTATTCTTTAAATTGAAGAATAGCTATTCCTCTTTAAAATGGATGTAATAGCTATTCCTTAGTGAATATAATAGGTTTTAAAATTAATATATTTCCAAAAATATAAAGTTTCCTTATAAATCATCTTTTACAAGTTTTCCATATGTAACAACCAAACTTATGAATAGTAATAATTATTCCATTACAATGTCTTTTATTCCCAGTAATAAAGATTACTATTCCTAATGTAATCTACATTCAGTGTACCAAACGTACCCTTAATAAAATTTATAAAAAATTATAGATATACATATATAAAGAGTATATTTATTATGAATTTTGAATATATTCAATTAATGACTAATATATTCATCGCTTATATAATAATATTTAACGAGCTAACTAAATAAATCAAACTAGCATGCATTTATAACATACACATTAAAATTGATTAAACTCAAAAATGATAATACATTACAAATGACTCAAAATAATAATTTTTTTTTATCATATTTATCATCTTGCCAAATCAACTTCATCTAAGTCAATGTTGTCATTATGTTCATCATTTTGCAAACTTAATTATTTCTTCATTTAAAACTTTCTTCATTGTTATCAACATTTACTATTACTTTTTTTTTAATAATTTAAAAAAAAAAATTTCTTCTTGACATTCTAGTTTCATGAACTTATAACAAAATGACAAAAATAAAAAATAATTATATTGTTAATACCTTATTCATAGTATATTAAAGAAATTTGTAAATATGAAAGTGAAGTGTAAATGTATAGTCCAAATTTTGTAGGAAAAAAAAAGGAAAAAAAAAAAAAAAAAAACTTATGGACATGTTATTTTATTAGGTTAAATTAAGTAACATAATAATTTGGGATAATTACACTTTACCCACCTGTGGTTTGCCTCTAATTCGATGTGCCTACCTGTGGTTTTAATTTTGACACTTTGCCCACCTGTGATTCTCACCATTACTGTGCCGTAACCCATCTCTCCACTTTCCGTTACTCTAACACAAAAAATGTAAAAAACAAAACCCCAAACAGATCAAAACACTACTCACACGAAGAACATACACCAGAAAACTAATACAAATCAAATCAACTGCTGCCTGTTGATGAGAAAAAAGCTTTAGTTTCATACATGGCATGATTGACGCGGCCAAGGATTTTAGACGCCGACACATTGCAGCAGCCTTCACAAGGTCCATTGGACCAAGCGTAGCTAGTATATTAATCAAAATGTCATCTGATAAGTCCCAAATGCCAGATCTATAAAAGCCATCTACAGGCATTATTCTTGAAGAATCAAGATGTTCCCTCTTCGTCAAGCTGGGTATGCTCTTAAAAATTTCATGGAGTTCAAATAGCCTTTTCTTTGAAGAATCGGTGACATTGTAATGCAGCTTGCATCCAAGAACATGACAATCAAAAAAATTCCAAACGCTCTTATCAGCCCCTTGAGCTTCTATACAACGCTGTCCACTAGCAAGCATCGAAGTTCTCTCACCCCAGTCACAGCCATGGCTATGGTGTCATAGGTCTTGGCTTGGTGGGTTTGGCATTTGTGCTTTGTAACCTGGGCAAGGCGTTTGAGTTTGAATGGGGTTCTGTATTTTTTGGAAGAGATGGGTTTGGTGGGCTTTTGTTTTGTGGAACCTGCTTGGCTGTGGCCTGTGGGTTTGTGTAGTTAAGGTGTTTGGGTTTTTGCTGAGGTTGTGGTTTGTTCTTGGTAGATTTTTGGAGTTTGGCTATGGATTTGTGTGGGTAAGGTGTTTGATTTTTGGATGTTGTGGTTTGGGTTCTGCTTGACTGTAATTAGTTTCTTCTTCTCTTTTCTTTTCTGGCTTTCTTCGTGTAAAGTGTAACTCTTATTTCTTGGGATGCTTTGGCCAAGCATTGATACAACCAGTCAGTCCAGATTGAATCAATCCATGTTTGTGTATGTTCTTCATATAAGGAGTGTTTTGATCCGTTTGGGGTTTTGTTTTTTACATTTTTTGTGTTAAGTAACGGAAAGTGGAGAGGTAGGTTATGGCACAGTAACGGTGAGAATCACAGGTGGGCAAAGTGTCAAAATTGAAACCACGGGTAGGCACATCGAATTAGAGGCAAACCACAGGTGGGTAAAGTGTAATTATCCCTAATAATTTTGTGTAAAAAACAAGTCTAACAACCTGTGAGATTCAAATAAAAATACAAATTTTAACAAAATAACTCATTTTAAAGCATATGTCCATGTATTGTATGATACATACAATTTTACGATACGCACACTGTATGGTACAATTCATAAGTATTTATGATACACTCTCACGATACAGAATTTCTTACACGTAATACTATATGTATCGTACGATACTGACTATTATATTTGGACCCACCACTAACATCAGTCTTTTACCTACCACTAATAATTTGTCACATCAACGGAACGAGGAGTAGGGTTTGCAATTTGCTTGGGTGTTAGTCGCGGTGGTGAACACCAAGGGGCAATGGGTCTTCTTGGATTTTGTTGTGGATTTTTGTAGATTGTTGTTATGGTTGATTTTTTTTCAATGGGGGGAGGGAGGAGAATGAAATAAAGGATAGGGAACCAAAAACAACTAGATGAAAAAACAAGTGCCAAACAGATTTTGGGGTTAGCAAACACTAAAACTGATTTTGAGAACAATTTCTCAAAACAACTAAAAAAAACAAGTATGGAAAACACAAATTTAACAAGCCAAAATTTTAGATTATGAATTTGAGAGTTGTGTATTTCAACTTTCTCCTAAGTGTGATATCTAGAAGTTTATTATTTTTCTTTCTATATATTCTTAAATTTCGAGCAACTTGAAACCTAGCAAACACACGCTAATTTGTCACATCTAAAACCCTAAAATCCAAAATTTTATAATTGTTAAACTACCCATCCAACAAATAAGCTTGGATATCCCATAAATAACCAACATACTTTTCACTTGTTACTGTTCACAAACCTAAAACAACCCCCATAATTTGACTTTTCCCCTTTATTTCTTCCCCAAATCTTTATTATTCCTTTTCATCATTATTACAAACCTTACATTTTTTACTAGTTCCTAGTCATTACATTCCTGAGCATTCGTATCCGCAACTTCCATCATATTCTATTTTACCATCTCAAAAAACTACTTTATCAATTATACCATACCATTTTACAACACAACCAACATCCCAACTTTTATTTTCCTATTCTATTCATTAAAATAATATATATTACCCACTAAAATAATATAATATATTCCAATACAACTCTCTCTCTTTCTTCTCCCCATCTCTCTTCCATTTTATCAATTAAAATAGATTATAATTTTTACTAAAGTACTACAATGTCATCTTACATTTAAGATGGCACTGTAGCACAATTGCAAAAAAATTTACAATTGTAAGATTTTATAAGTCCAGCTATTGAGGGGGTGTTTGGTGAGTGTTTCCAAACAACAATTTTTAGTTTTTAAACAACATTTCACGTATTTTCACACACTTTTTCACTTACACGTATTTTCAAAAAAAAATTTAAATAACAATTTTCAATTTTTAAACACATGTACCAAACGGGCCTGAGCCTTTTTGTACTTTTATGCTAAATTTTTCCTAAATATACCATTTACAATTGTCAATGGAAATGCTCTTACTATTTTCTAGCCATCTTGTCAAAAATATGAGCTGCCTAGACTTGACCCAAGAATTCGTTCGATTTGACTTTGTTGTTTCTTTGACCAACATCAAGGCTACTCCATCAAAAGACGAATACAACACTCAAATGTCAGGAATGAATAATCACATCTAACCTCCTTTTATATCACACGTTTTTCTTTATCAAAATAAATATATTGCAGGTGCCTCAAAAAAAAAATATAACAAATCAGATCTTGTAAAGTTCGTGTAGAAATATATAAACAAACTCGTCCCTCCTTGATTGGCTTAGTTCAAAGGCAAAATTATCATTCCATACTTTATATTTATTATTTCACAACAATATCTAAAATTTGATTTAATGGTTATATTTTCACTTATGAAAATGGATGTAAAAAAAACGGACGTAAAAAATCGGATATAAGAGAATAAAAGCCCGATATATGATCAACTTTTTTTTTTTTTTTTTTTAACAAAAAAATTGGTAGAAGTGATAAGCCCAATAGTTCAAAGTTCCTTTCCTCTTGATTTTTCTCCCTTTCTTGTGAGCTATTAACCTAGTAAGGATTCAAAAATTAAAAAAGAAGAATAATTGACACCTTTCATTCTAATTCCTCTACCTTTTTTTTCACTAGAGTTCTCAGGCCTTGATCTCTTCCTCATTACCCATTGCATCTTTCTAGTACATGTCTAAGAATCTTTATTGTTACTAATTTTATAAACTAGAGGTCAGAGAGAAAACTCTCCCAAAATTTGATCATGTAGTATTTATGCATGGTATCATTAAAAACAAAATAATTATTAAAAAAAAAAAAAAAAAAAAAAACAACAACAACAACAACAACGACAAAAACAAAAACTGCAAGTCAAACTGTAATAACCTTTTATGTTATCTTTTGTTATACTAATTCCCATTTGTTTCCATTACTCTCCAAAATTAAGCTTCCAACCACCCAATTCTGACGCCATAGAATCCTATCAAACAAGAGATCTAACACTATTAAATTTTTTGGTTGGATGAATTCATTTCAAAAGTATACGACATATCATTTGGGTTAATGACTAGTACTCAGCATATAAAGGACAGGCCCAAAAAAAATGAATAATGTGGAAGTTTCATACATCCATATCAATTAGTTCACTCCTCCTAACTTTTTTTCTTAATCCTTAGAACATGATGTCTAATTCTGATTCATAATGGTACTCGGCACTTTAAGCATTTACCGTATTATTGATTGACAGAAAGCCATCAATGATTCAATTACATGATACTCCATATTCTAAACATTTGAACTTTGGTCAATGCATTTTATCCCTAGTGAAAAATCATATTTAAATATTATAAATTCAGTACAATCATCCACCTATGTAACGAAAAGAAAATCAACATCATGAAAAATCATATCTAAGTATTATATAACTTGTGAATTGTTGATTCAATGCATGTACAACCAACATTTATATAAATGATAACCACAAACCTAATTGAAGAACCAAATTTATGCATTGCAGAAGACATGCACTGATGCATATATAGAAAAACATTCAAACCACATAATAGATAGATATGCCAAATCAATATCTAAAGTACAGTTATTATTGAAATAAAATTGTTATTTAAATTTTTTTTTTTTTTTTTTTAAAAGAACATGGGAGAAAATTCAAAAATTTAAACTGTTTAAACAAGGATAATATACATATTTTTTTAAAAAGTGAAGAATAAGATCGTCTCAAATTTGCAACAGTGACGTGTCATACTAATTTATACAGTATATTAATACATGGGGCAAGAAATTCCACAGAGAAAATGCTACAAATACATTTAAGTTAAACCATCATATATGGTATGTAGAAATCCCACTGACAAAATATTATGAACATGCAGGTACTAAAGAAACAAATTCTTTCTCCCGATGGCCTGATGGGCCACAAACTGTGAAACTCAAATATCCAAAAGAGACAATCATGGAGAATCCATTATGCATTAAGCAGATTCAAGCTTGTGTGGCAAGTGTAGTCCAAGAGCATCATGCAATGGCGGGTAAGAGCAACCATGGAACGAGGCTCATGATCCGGTGTAGAGCAGTGTAGGAGAAGGGGAGACCTAGCACACCAGCACCCACAATATCAATGACAGAGCATTGATAGAGCTTGTGGCTCATCGAGAAGTGGTTTGTCTTCTCTGGGTGGCAATGGAGGTCTTAGAGCAGTGTAGCACTTGGAAGGAAGATAAACAAGAAAAGGCAAGAAAGAAGAGTGTAAGAATGCAAATAGGAATTAAAACCAATTGACCTGAGCTAAAGGAGCAATCAATAAATTACTAAAAAGATAAATCTGGGATGAAAACAATAAGAGAGAGCCATCATTGGTTACATCCACCAAAGTGACCTAGCTCAGCATGATCAACCTAATTTTTTTGGCTAAAAGTATTTATTTCTAAGGGATACTCAAGGGAAGGATGCAGAAACCAACAATCTGGTTATTTGCATTAAGCAAATGTAGAGGTGGGCTCATCCACAAATGTTTTCTTATATATTATAAATAAAGATTAGGCTCATCAAGGAAGATGTATAAATTTACATCTATCACTTCTTATGTTTGAAAAATAATTACCTGAACTACTGAAACAATAATAAAGAGATTTACATTTCCAAACTTGAAATAAACTCATCCTAAACCAAAAACAAAGACGCCTTGTTTACAATAGGAAAAAGGGAACAACATGAATAAAAAATTGTTACTATCTCCTATCTGAAAATTTGTGTACTTTCCTAAAAGCGTCAAAGTTGAAGTAATTTACTAAGTCCATGATTATCATATCCTTTCTCAAATACCTGAACTAAAATAATCAAAACTATATAGTTCCATCAAATTTAAATAAAATAATAATAAAATAAAAAACTCATTTAAGTGTGATTGAACCAATCCACAAACTCAAATTCCATAATTTTTTTTTTTTTATATAGAATCTCACCTCCTAAATTTACATCTCCAGAAGCACCCTATTTATTCATATAACTGCTCCTCTTGCCCATCCATTTATGTTTAAGGTATAAAATCTAACACAGGCGTCCAACATGTGAAAGGGAAAACTTGGAATTGTGGAGATTTTAGGAAATTTGGTCTGAATTATAGAGATAGTTGATATTTGGAACTGAAATAGACATACTACCACATGTTGCTGGCCAATGTACATCAAGCAGGAAATTTATTTCTGAAGCAGTGTATATATGTAAGCTTAATTTGTAGACTCTGGCTAATCCCCTAACATCTTCATTATTTAAAAGAGGATGAGTAAGCCAAATGCATCTGTCCGTACCTCTAAACAAATTCGTTATTGTGAGTAAAATAAATTCTTAAGCCCTGATAATCTCATCAAAGTTTTTGAAAGAGAATCAGATAATTGGTGTTCCCACTGATTGATGAGCAAAAAGAACAGATACTGATGAGTTGGTGACAAGTTGACTTTACAAAAATGGATGTTAAGCTTAAGCTAATAAGAGTAAACTTACCTTGCTTGGCCACTACAAAGAATTTCTACAAGATTGATATGGAACAAATGCCTAACTTGATCAACCATACATGAAATGTTCTCCTTTTCTAGACTCTCTGACTTTCAAACTATGCATGACAGTATTCTCCTGGCAGCGTGTTACAGTGATCCAGCTACTCCCAGCTTCCTTGACCAGTCCTTTTGTGCTCATAATGCCTCTCAACTCATCTACAGAATCCCACCTTCCAAAGGCTGCATAAAAGTTTGATATGAGTACATAATTCCCTGGCTTATTTGGCTCTAATTGCAATAGATGGTTTGCAGCAAACTCGCCCCTTGTTACATCCAAGTTATGACTACAAGCATTCAATAGTGCTGCCCATACGGCTGCAGTAGGCGTAGTACCATGCTTAATCATATCATTATATAAACACCATACTTCATCTATCAGACCTGCCCGGCCTAAGATATCGATGAAGCAGGCATAGTGCTCTGGTCCTGGATTCAGACCATACTTCACCCTCATTAAATTAAAACATTCTTGGCCTTGCTCCACCAGTCCTGAATGCCCACAAGCTGATAAAAGAGCAAGAAATGTAACAGAATTCGGCAAGACCCCACTAACTTCATCCCCCATCTTCTTGAACAGCTCAAGAGCTTCAAGCCCATGTCCATGACCTCCATATGCATCTATCATGCTTGTCCAGGAAACCACATCTTTATTGCAAATTCCATCAAACAATGACCGAGCTTCAAACGGTTTCCCACATTTCGCGTACATGTCCAATAAAACATTGAATAATTGGGTGTCGAATGTGAACCCTTGACGTAACGCAACACAGTGTATCTGCTTTCCAATCCACAAATCGGAATTCTCAGAACAACCTGCAAGAGCACTAGTAAGTGCAACAACATTGGGTCTCATCATACACATAATTGAGAATGCCTCTTCATATTTTCGATTCCTAACACACCCAGAAATCAAAGAATTGCGCATCACATCATCCCTTCTACGATCCAAACTGTTAAACACTTTAATACCTTCCTCTATGCACCCAACAGCAGAGTAAAAATCAATCAAAGCAGTACCCAATACCACTAAATCACGGCCCATCACAACCACCAACCCATGAACCTGCTTACCTTGACGAAAGGCCTTCAACAAGGTACAAGCTTTAAGCACAGAACACAAAGTAAACTCACTAAACTCCACTCCCTCCTTCCTCATTGCTTCAAAAACTCCAAGCGCTTCCTTGGCAAGACCCTGCACGCGTAAAAAGCTCGAAAGCAAAGCATTCCAAGTCACAATGTCCCTGGATTCCATCTCATCAAACACCTTAACCGACTCGCCCAAGTACCCATTTTTGGAGTATATATCCATGAGTGCAGTTTTGGTCACGGTTCCCATGTCCGTACCGGTTTTGATCATAAGCCCGTGGACTAGTTTGCCGCGTTCAATGGCCGACGACAAGGCTGAGCAGGCGCCCAACACCGGAGTAAAAGTGTATGCATTGAGGTCGGAGCGTGTGCAGTGCATGTCACGGAAGAGAGTCCATGCGGCAGGAGCATTGTCATTGCGAACGTATGAGACTAGAAGGGAGTTAAGAGAGTAGAGGTCTCGGTGGGGCAATTCGTCGAACAGATTGTGGGTATGTAAGTTTTTTGAAATAACGGTTATGATACTTTTGGCGGGGACGGTAAGTGAACGTAAGGAATTGTAAGGGGCGGACGCGGACATCACTAGAGCTATGGTTTGCTGTGATCTGATATCAAAGGTTAGTGCTAAAATATGGGTAAAGTTATATACATTGGTTTAGAAAATATTTTTAAAAATTTTTTATAAAAAAAATTTAATAATTTTTTATATTTTTTATGAAAGTAATATTTGTATAAAAAATTAAAAATTGTGTCAAAATATTCTTAAAATAATTTATTATCAATAATTGTTATAAGGACATTTGTTAATCAGTTCCCATAAAATATTGCGAAAATTTAGTGTCATGATTCAAAATGTTTATAAAGGGTATGATGTAAATCTCTAACAAATGGACTCGACTAAAGTGCCCAACCAAAACACAATAATAAGGGAAAGGAGAAGATATTAGCTTAGCTGTACGGCAGTAGAAAAACTATGTTAATAGTCTAACAGAGGAACCCACAGGAGAAAGTATGGCATGGTACTGTATTACCAATTCAGCATTCATTTTGGTGTTTTCTATACAATAAATGACTGACCTCTGTTCCAATAAATGTTCATCAAAAGCAGCAAATTATGCCTGGTTGCGTTGGGTGCAAGTTTTTTTACTACACAGTTTTTCTACTTTAAATATCCTGTTGACTAAAATAAAAAAATAAAAGATGAAAGTTAAAAAGTTGGAATAGTAAAAATATATTTTCTAGGTGATTGAGGTAATTGTACACACTGGCGGCTTTAAATGCAAGCCACGTGGTCACAAGACCACCTTAACTTGCAAAAAATTACATGTTAAATTAATTTATTGTGATCACTCTAATAAAAATATTGAACACTTTGACTTGAGAATTACAAAAAATTAGGTTCAACAATAATAAGAATAATTCTACATTTACAACATTTTCATAATAATTTTACAACAAATCTAATGTGGTAAGTTGTTATTGATTCTAATTTAGACTCAATACCGATATTTTTTTTTTTACCCACCAATAACAGCTTTTTGTATAAGATTTATTGTAAAAATATTATGGACGAAGTATCACTCCAAAATCAATTCTGCCCCGAAACATAATCCTTAATACCTTTTATAAAATTTAAAAAAAAAAAAAAAAAACTTAAATAACAACAATAAATATTAGCCCAAATAACAACAAATATAAACCAAACAAAAATAAGATAAGACCAAATAATAACAAATGATCTAATTATTCAACAAAAAGCCTACTATAAAACAAAAAGATAAAAATCGCTAAACATTCAAATTTGTAGCTTGTTCAACCTATTCAATAAAAATAATCTCTAATTTCACTTTTCCCTAAAAACTGGTACCAAGAAAAATATTATAGTTGTCAGTTGTCCTTAATAATGATGACGGTTATATTCTTTTTGGCTTTGCAGTCACAAAAATTTTACTCCCTTTAGTTACTCGACTCATAATTGTAGTAAATATTCAAATTATCCCTTTATTAAATTTTATATAATTTAAATTTCTTAGATTTTGTATAAGATCCAATACTCTAGCAACTGCACCTTATCCTAATCCATCGTTTTTTAACTTTTGGGCAGCAGGGACTGCATTATAGTTTAACAGTTTCTAATTATTAAAAAAAAAAAAACGTCTGGGATCTAGTAGGAAATAGGTGTGTGAGAGACCTACAGTCCTACACATCAAGTTTAGTGAATAGTTTTATTAACTAATTCAAGTGTATTTATTTTTTATTTTCTGACAATAAAAGATAAGGAATGATTAGTCATAACAACTCTATTTAGGCACGACCACAATAATCTGTCATTGAACAACCAATGCTTGAAAAATATAAAATACATCACAATGAGGAGGTTTTGTGGGTGCTTCAATAAGTGAGTTGAGTTAAAAGCCTAATCTCAGCTTCAACATGAGAGCAAGAATAATTTTAGGTTGTGTTTGATTGGGAAGATAGAAAAGTAAAATGATGGAAAATTTTTGGAGCATAGAAAGTAAGAAAATAGAAAAGATTTTAGTTTTCTATTGTGAAAGTTTAGTTGGGAGGAAGGAAAAGTGGAATGAAGAAAAATAAATTTAAATTTTCATTATTTGGTTGAGAATAAAAATGAGAGATGAAAAATATAATTTGTGTTAATTTATTAAAAATAGGTTGGAATAGGGGAAAAAATGGTTTAGAGCGGCAGTTAAGTCATTTTGACTTAACTACCTATTTTCACTTAAGTTTTCTCCTCAATTTGGGGAGAAAACAATTTGGTAGGCCTAGGTGAAAAACACCGAGACCCCACTATTTTTCTCCATGTTTTCCATTGTTAACCAAATAATATAAAACATCAGATTACTGAAATTTCTTGTTTTTATCGCAACTAAACATACTCTAAAGTCAAATTCACATCATGTGTTCACCCTCAAGAATTTGTTCAAAGGTCTTCCCCACACAAAGACCTTAACCACTAGGCTACAACCTATGGTGATTAATAACTATTTCAAGGTGAAAACTTTTGTTTCTTTTTAGTGATATTGAGAAGAGTAGTGAAATATCCTTTTAACAATTTAGGGTAGTAAAAATGATAGTAATTTTAAGAGGATTGGTGCTAGTCCTAGGGTTTACTATTGATTACGCTACTCGAATGTTTGTAGAGTGTAGACTATTCACAAAGTTTGGAAATGTGCTAATACTGACGGAGTTATAAGAGAAGAGGGAAAGGGGGAAAGTCAATGGTATCAATGTATAGAGTGTTGGATAAAACTAAAAGTTTGATGGACCAAAAGATGGGAGTATTTCAGCAACTATGGCATCAAATTTTTAGAGATTCTTTTGTTCTTCCTAAACAAATAGAAGATTATTGGTGGGAAGAAAAATTGTCCATAATGCTTTTAGAGACTACGGCATTGACAAATGGGTTAGTCTTAGCTTGTAAAAATGGATAAAAGAAACTTTTTCTTGAAGGTGACGCAAAATGTGTCTTTGAAAGTTTTTTTAGGCATTCAAAGGTTCCCATAATATTGCAAACATCATCTAAAATTGTAAAATTATTATTTGTAACAATTATTCAGAGGCTAATATTTCGTGTTAAATGAACGTAATAGAGAAGCATTTTTTTTTTTAATTTTTTTAAAGATAAGACATCTTACTATTAAGAGTAAAAAAAAAGTAGTTTATTTTATAATTTTCTAAAAGAATTTGATAGCTTTTGCTCTTCCAAGATTATCTATCTTAATTTTTCTCATTAACCAAAAAACAAAAATTATGTAGTTTTCTTCCAACTTTATGTCATTTCCAAAACTTCAAGGATCCAATTAGATAGAGGGAGAAGGAGAGGGAGTAGCGGGGAAAAGAGTAAAACTGGTTGAAAATTGCCCATTACATTGTTTTGTGCCAACTGCCAAGCTACATGTCTTTCGAAAGTCAAAACTACCATTTTAAATTCATGTAATTTTAAACTATATGTAGTTTATCATAAGCACACACCATCCTGTCCTTTTACTACCAGCCGTTTAATTTCATGGCACCGAGCTAACATGCTAGGAAAGCCTAAATGCATGGTGAACTATACTACATAAATGAAAAGACCTGGCAGGCACAAGTACATCAAGTACCTCCTTTTATCCAAGTTGAATGGAGACGATATTGCAGAGGATTTTTGGGTTTTTTCTATTCAGAATATTAAATTCTAGAAATCAATGCAAAATCAACTCACTTTGTAATTCTGCTTTTCTATCCATAAATTACTCCGATGATCAATGGAATGTCCAATTATGAACAGTTCATCAGTGTTTGCTGCGTACCTATATATACTTGAGCTTAAGCTTACATTCATAGACCACATAGATAACAAGAATTATCTAGGCATACAGATATACACTTCGTTCCCAGTGCAAAAGGGTCCTGCTCTGTAGCATCTTGGAGAGATGATAGGTATGTAGACTTATCCCAAATTTTTGGAGAGGCTGATTCCTATACCCGAACCCACAACATACCGCACATACAGATATACACTTGAAGTATAAAATTACAAAATGTGCAATGTGACTATATGTGTATTCATTGTACATACTGACATCTGGGCTACCGCTCCTCTGAGTTGAATTTGTTCCAAGCTTCCTAGAAATTGACAGTCCAACAAAAACATATGTGAGATTTTTTTTTTTTTTTTTTGGGGGGGGGGGGTTTGTTTGGTGGGGGCAGAGGCAAGATCAAACCCGCCACAAGAGGGGAAGGGAAATGGTGACAGTAGGCTGAATGCCCATTGGCATATGATTATTAAGCAAGGCTTACTACCTTACCTTATCCCACTGCAATGTTTCATTAACAAATGAACAAAGAATGAAAGGAATAGTGCAACTGGAACAGAACATTATCTGGAGGATTTCATATGAGTGAGCTAGGTACAGAAAGAATTGTGATGAAGTAGGGCATGTAAAATGGGTCTGTGACTACCCAGGGAAAAATTATGATGTCCAGTCACAAAAGGCTACAGAATTACTATTTCACTGTCAAGGTCATCCATCTTAAGAACAGTAAGAGTCGCTCAAAAGTTGTTGATAAAATTTAAGGAATCAGGTGGGTAGTGCTTATAGCTAACAAAGAAGGAATAGTAGTGATTTGTACCCCAAAGTGCATCGGAGACAATATAATGATAGAAGGTCAACAGAGAGGGAGTGGAGGAGCAGAGGAAGGGGAGTATCAAATGCATGGACTTTTTCTCAGTGCTGCCTCACCAATATCAGTAGCACAGTAGAGGCTATTTGCTTCTAATGCGAGCTAAAAAACATTCATTAAAGATATTACTCACATACGAGAATGAATCTCATCACTTCTTCAACATAAATAGGAGTAGAAATATAACAATAACTTAAAAATTGTGAAGAAGATGGCAGGCCCAGAACATACCTTTAGCAGATCAAAGACCTTTTCACATATGTACTTCTGCTGAATACTTGCACCCCGCTGTTGTAATTTATCAGGATGAACGCAAAGAGTGGCTTTCCTGTAAGCTTTCTTTACAGCAGCAGAAGTTATGACGTCTGTTAAAGGTATTGGCTGCCAACCACTGTCAGGCCCAAGGATCTGTCAATGAAAAGAAATTCGTTATGGTAACTACTACTAGAGCTTGAGTTTAGAAAAATGGAAGAGAGAAGGTTCAGCATTTGTTTATTCATTTGCTAGCCAAATCCAAACATTTCAATCCTTTATTTCTAACCATGTTGATCATATTGTGCACAATGTATGCATGAGGATGACTAAAAAAAATGGTTCTGCAGTCAATGTCAGATTCTTAATAGTACCAAGTCCCTTTTACTTTTTATGAAGCTCTTAAGGACTGTGCTATGAATGTGTACATTTACATACATCTCCAAGAAAGTTACCACAATTATCCATCGACAGGCATAAAAAGACACATCAAAGTTGAGCTTCTTGAAGTGGTTGTGGCAGACTACCAAGTACTAACAATTTAAATTGAAGGAAATCAAGGTTTTAAATGCCTTTTACATTGGTTGGAACTCAAGCAAAACGCTAACTAAATGACCATTAAAAGGAAAGCAACCAACACAAACTAATTCAACGTTCAGATAATCAGAAGCAATCAATCATTCAATCCATTCTCAATTCTCTGAAGCTCAATACTGGGGCACAAGAGTATGCAATCATAAAAACATAATGTACCTTCACGTACCATCCTCTAATCACATTCAACACAAAAGAAAACAGGCACACACCACAGGTAGAAAAACAACACATACATATTGCAATGTTGAAAGCAATGCACGCAGATTCCCTTCTTTCCCACTTGACCATCTCCTGACATCAGCATCCAAAGTTTCTGCTAATCTCTGGAAAAAAATATTTGATCCAAAACAATCAATCAATAATACAAAGTATGCAATTCCAGAATCTTCTTTGGTGTTTAAAAAGATTCTTACATTTCTCTCAGCTTGCTCTCTTTGAGCAAGGAGATCACGCATATTTTTCTCTGCAAGAGCTTTTGCCTGAAACAATGCCAGAAAACTTGGGTTATCTTTGTTCAACATTAAATAAAAATTCACATGTCATGCAAAAGGATGAAAATCGTACTGCGCGTTCAGTAGTACGCTGATGCCTCTCTAATCTAGCTTTACACCTCTGAGCTGATTCACCTTCAACTCCTTCAGGTCTCTCAGTATAATAGGCAGCTTTAGTAGAAAAGACATTAAGTTTAGAAGCATCCAGGAGAAGGCAGTTGAAAATTGAAAAGTTAAAGAAAACATTTTACAGTTGACAAAAAAGCTAAAGCAGGTACATTGAGGATCACATACCTCCATAAACTGAAGAACTCTGTTTCATTTCACTGCTTCTGAAAGAAGCCAAATATTTATCAGAAACAGATCTGTCCACTCGTTCTCTTGTCTCAAAATAAGCCTTATCAGCCATTGCTTTTCCCACAGCACGCTCTCTAGCCTCTGCAGTTGCTCTCTCCACTGCAGCACGTTCTACTCTGATCCTTGCTTCCATAGATGCCTTCTCCACAAAAGACTTCTCCCGAGCCTCAGCACACGCCTTCTCTAGTCTTTCACGAGCCTCTGCCATTGCTCTCTCCACAGCAGCCCTATCTGCCCTCTCACGGGCTTCACTATATGCCCTTTCACGAGCTTCAAGTGTTGCCCTGTCAATAGCCATTCTATCTTTTTCTCTTTCCCTCTCCCTCTCCCTCTCTTCTTCTATCTTTCTAATGCGTTCCATCTCTAGCTCTCTTTCTCTCTTCATCCTTTCAGTTTCTTTGTCTTCTGATGTTAAGGACTCATTAAGATTCTTCTCTTTTCTTTCTGTAGTCTGGCTTGCATTAACACGCACAGCCGGTTTTTGGATGTTTCCTTTTATTTCTACCATAGCTGGCCGAGCTGCTTCTATTTTCCTTCCATTTTCAATCCCATCTTTCATCACATGAGTTGACATGACGGCATCTTTGCTTTCTTCCTGGTTTAAAACAGTCTGGGTCTGCTTTGTATTATTTCCTCTCTCTCCCAATTCATGAGCAAATTTCCTCTCTTTATTTATAGGATCAGAGTCCAGTTGGGAGAGACTCTTACTTTTAAAGATGTGTGTCTGTCTAACACCAACAACAGGTTCACCTGCCTTCTTCACACCATCATCCAAATGGGGTGACTTTTTAGCATCTTCTGTTCTAAATTGGTTTGATTTTTCACCAACCAGTACATTTGCAGTTTCAACCACTTCTGAATCCTTTTCTTTATTTTTGAGTTCAGACTTTTTCTTTCCATTTTCCTCTTGAGCAAGGGCCTCTTGAGTTTCTTCCAGCTTTCCACCGTGTTTATCATTTGTGCAGGCTAACTTAGGTGCTTGAAGGTTGCCATTATCCTCCAGCTTCCGTGCCCCATCAGATACCCCAAGATCCTCCCCATCCATGTGCACGCAGATTCCTTTAGCCAATTTTTGTGCCTTCCTGTAGTCATCCCCTTCGGATTGCTCATGCACTATGTTTAGTCCCTTCAATTCTTCCTTCCCACCAGCATCTTTGAGCCTCTTCCCAGTCTCTTCACAAGTGCTAGCCTCTTTTGGTTCCTTCTTACTTTCTTCCAACTCAAATCCTTTTTGGGATCTCCCATCATGCTCTCTTCTTTCCTGAGCCCCTTTCAGTTTGTCACTGTTAACTACTTGCTCAGAAGCTCCATATAGAGTCTTCTTATCTTCTTTTTCACAAGCATCTGTGAATATCTTTTCATTTTCCTCTATTTCACAAGCCTCTTGTTTCTTTTCACTTTCTTCCCACTCAAGACCCTCATCTAGTCTCTTCTCATTTTCTTCTCCTTTGTGTAATTCTTTTTGTTTCTTCTCATCCTCTTCCCTCTCAAGAGCCTCTTTCAGTCTCTTCTCATGCTCTTCCTGCTCAAGAACCTTTTGTAGTCGCTTCTTTCTCTCTTCCTGCTCAAGAGCCTCTTTTAATCGTTTTTCATCTTCTTGTCTTATGCATGCCTCTTTCTGTTTTTTCTCAATTTCATCCCGCTCAATAACCTCCTTTAATCTCTTTTCACTTTCTTTCTGCTCATGAGCTTCCTTCAGTATTTTCGCATGTTTTGATTGTTCAGGAGCCTCCTTAAGCCCTTCCTCAATTTCTTCCCACCCAAAAGCCTCACTTCTTATCTTTTCATTGTCTTCCCTTTCACAAGACTCCTTGAGTCTTTTTTCACTTTCCCTTCGTTTTTTATCCTCTTTCAGTTGCTGCTCACTATTCTCCTTGTGCTTCATAGCCTGCTCAACTTCAAATGCATATTCTTTCTGCTGGACATCAACCAGGTTGTTGCAGTTTTCTAATATATCAACTCCAGTTGATTTCTTCTCAGATTCTAAAGGCTTCTGGGCTATTCTTACTTTCTTCACATTCTCTACCTGCTCAGAAACTTCTTGAGCCACTTTTTCCTTCTTCACGTGTCCTTTCTGTCTGTGCACCTCTTTAGCAGCTTTTGATCTTCCATTGTTTTCCTCCCCTTCACAAGCCTGATGTGCTACTTTAGATTTCTTCTCATACTCCAGCTCATTATTTCCTCTGGCTGATTTCACCTTCCTAATATCTTCTTCTTGTTGCTCAAATACTCCCATGACTGCCATTTTATCCTTCTGCCCTCGCTCATGAATTTTTGTATTATGCACTGAAGTCTGAACATGGTTTGTCTCAAGAGCCTTATCAGAATTATCTGTTCTTACCAATTCAAAAAATTGTGATTCTTCTTTCCATTCACTACCTCCATCAATTTTATCAGACACCAGGGATGACAAGGATTCCTTGCCATGCTTTTTCTCTTTTGATTTTTTAGCCACTTTTTGATGCTTTCCTCCCGTTGAAACTGAAACTTCCTGGGCTGTCTTTATAACCTTTTGCCTTTCCTCTCTGACAGAAAATTCTATTCCATTGTCTTCTATGTCACAACTGCTCTGCAGACCCTCACCTCTCAAACTATTGCACTCATCAACAATCTTACTCACCTTCTCTACCTTATCTATATTATGATTCTTTGAACCCGTTTTTGCACTGCCTTGAAAGCCCTCCTTCTTCCTATCCATAAATTCTTTTGCACTTCTGAGTTTTGCTTTAGCTTTCACCATTGCTTCCTTCATAGCAGCAGCAGATGCCGCTGCAGATGAACTCGCATCTACCTCTACATCAAAGAAAGGCGGTGAACTATCACCTGCACTCCCTTCAGAAGCAACAGAATTACCATTTGGTGTTGATTGACCGGAACCTTCATTCCTGACATCTGCTGCAGGCGGTGGTCGAGAGGGTGGTGGCAAATGGGAGGGCTGAGTTCTAAGGCTGATATCAGAGACAGTTACAAAACCATTAGGAAGAGAACCACTTCTTCTATATACTTTCTCAGGTTTAAGATTATATCCAAATTCCTGTCCATCAGCAATACCATTAAGGGGCTGTGATATGGTTTTCTTCAGATGCTTTCCCTTCATCATTCCCACACTAAAGTCCATGTTAAGATTGTCATCATCAGTCACCTGCAGGAATGGAATATCATCTTCTGTCTTTTGCAAGGGAGTGTCTTCATCAAATACAAAACTGAATCCAGGAACACCATGTAGCTCAGATATTTGTGTTGTCCCTCGGTACAAATCTTCGTTGCTTGTCAGAGTAGCCTTATGATATGACATGTTGAACTCCACATTACCATCCCCGTTTGAGAAGCAATGATTCTTTTCAAAATGATCAGACTCTTCTGAAGGAGATACACTTCCTGCTGGAGTCCTATAAATGTGGAAACACGACAAATATATGCCACCATTAAATTCTAGTCCTGCTAGACTGAACTCAATCATGCATGCTTTTTTTCCCCCATACTTGACGCAGAAAAGAAGGAAATAATAGAAGAATTAAGAAATGCAGAGAAATCAAAAAACCTACATGGCACCAATAATATTAAGTTGCAATACAAACTTCTAACATTATTAAGCATTCTCACAAACCAAAGAAATTGCACATGCCTCATGCATACAAATGCTTAGGTACGCATCTTTAAAGTTAATTATGGAAATCCAGATGAAAAAAATTTCAAGCACAGCTGAAGAATTGAAGCCAGGTATCAGATACAGACTTCAATTCACTTCAGTAGCTAAGTTTACCATGCTCTAAATTCCCCTTTGATTTCGATTTAAACAAAATACTCAATTCAACCAAAACCCCATTTTTGAGAAACGTTTTAATTTTCCTTTTTTTACTAAACAGTCAATTGCCCAAGTCCCCAAAATTTCTTTACCCAGAATCACTCACATTATCATCGTACATTTTATAAATAGGAAAGCCAAAAATTCCCACATATTCAAAGCTCACACAAAACCACCAGATCAAATATTACCCAATAAACTAGCCCATATGTACCTTAATCTACAAGGTTAGTCTCTCACTTTTTCATATAAAAAAATAAATAAATAAAAAAGGTAAAAAACACACAAACCCAAACGCACAGCTTAATTTAAGCCACCTCAAATACTCAAAAAACAAAACTACAAATTAACCGTTATAAAAACAGAAACCAAACAAGCCCAACAAAAAAATATAACATTTTTTTGAAGTATTGCATTTCAAAATTCAAATTTCACAAAACAAAAGTAACAAAAAGCTAAGAACTTTGAACATTGATCATACCAAGCTTCTTCATCTTCTTCAGAAGAATGGAAATCCCGACCGTTGGACAAGTCAAAAAGCAAGTCCTCGTAGGAGACAGCGAAATCAAGTCCACCACCACCACCGCCACCACCGAAGACCTCGGAGTAGTCGAAGCCGGAGCTCCGGACATCGAAGAAGACCTCGGAGCCTTCCTCGTCGACCGCCGGGAGATCCAGGACCGGAATGGAGGTGGCGCGTGAGGCGTGGAAGCTCTCGAATATCTCGCTGTAGTCCTCGGCGCGTGGCGAAAGTGTAGGAGCCACTCCGAACCTCGGCGGTCCGCCGTAAACGTCGTCGTACAAGCCTCCGCCTCCGCCATTGCCATTGTTGTAAGGCTTCTTGGCGGCGAGTGTACTGCCGGACCTGTTTGGTTGGCGAGAATGTGTGAGGTTTTCCATTCCAAAATGGTGAGTTTCTAGGGTTTCTTTTTAAGCTCACTGTGTTTTTCGTTTTCTTTTTCTTTTTTTACTTTTTGTTCTGTCTGTCTGTCTCTCTCTCTCTCTCTCTCTCTTTGCAGAGAGTGAGTGCAGAGTCAGGAGGACGAAGACGAAAGAGAGAAATGAAAAAAGAGACGGTACTAAAAGTCTCAAATGACCAAAATGGGCTTGTCTTCTTTTACTAATTTTTTTCTTTTAAGTTTTTTATTTTTGAGAAGATTTTTTTTTTCTTTTAATAATAATAATTAACATAAAAATCTAAGATTTTGTCCTTTTATTTAGTAGTTTACAAAAAAATGTTAATGAAATTTTAAAGTTTTTTTATATTAATATATTAAATTTTATTTTATTTAATTTTTTTAATAACTGGTTGACCATCCTTGAAAAAACAAAAATTGATGGACTTACTACTACCTCTTTGGCTCTTTCAACACGAGTGAAACTTGTGTTCAATTGTCAGTTTCACTGGACACATTAGAATTCAGACACGTATTTGCATCTTAATGTATTTAGAGTGGAACTAGTCACTAGACACAAGCCTAGCCCCTTTCGACACAAACATTTTCTCCTAAAATATCACTAAAGTAAATTGAAATATTACGTTAATATGGCTCGACAAGAACATAATAAAAATAAATACTATGCTTAAGTTTTTAAATATTATATAGATTTTGTAAATTACAAAAATATTACGACACAAAATAGGCTTAAAAATAAATTTAAATATAATCTATCAGGTAAACACAAGTTTAGGTTCAATTCTCTCTGTTAGAACTATTGAATTATCAAAAATGTATGTAAAAGTTTTAAGTACAATTTAGTTAAATTTTTACTATCTTCAGCTCATAATCACTCACCTTTATGAGCAAATTAAAACAATTTTAAAGTACGCGAATTCCAATGTTATACAGTTGTAGGAGGTGAACCGGTGACAACGCGGGAATGATATTGTTTTTTAGCTCAACGACAACGAGGTCGAGGGAATGTGTTGAGAGGTCGATAGTGGGATTGGGAATTTTACAGATTTTTTATTTAGTTCACGATATTTTCACAATAAGTAGTTAGTTGGCATCGATTCTAATTTAAATATATTATTAAAATTATTTTTTTATCCCATTGATAACTTGTAACAATTTATCACATAAAATTTATTATAAAAATATTGTAAACATGTTATGGACAAATTATTTCTCTTTTATTTTTGGTCAAATCTACAATCTTTTCTTTAATTATATTATATGTATTATGTAGTCTTATGTTCCAACGAAACAGTGCCAAAATTGGGTACCAGATGTGAACTTGGTTCCCCATAGAAAGAGAGTTGTGAAGTCTAGTTGAACATAAAGACAAAGCTTCAGTTGCGGTACTCTGCCACAGCACTTGTTTGGAAGCATTTGTGTGTGTGGGGGTGCAAGTTAAAGCTTCAAAGCAACAAAATGTCCAAACTAGACTAAAAAGTATCCACACCCATATATTATTTTTGTTGATTCATAAATGCTTCTTCTTTATTTTTTTTAATTTTAATAATAAAGATAGGGGTTGTTAGGATGTTTTTTTCTAAGCTGATACAGATACTTGATATGTGTCTAAAGTCACTGTTCCAAATTGGAATGAATGTTTTTCTAAGAAATCATGCTGTTAAGAAAGTGTTAAAGATATGGTTCACATAGCATTTTCATTGCAGCCAGCCAAATATGAAATGGCATGCTTTTTATTATTCCTTTTTTTTATAAGCTAAAGCGTTTATCATAATAATTAAGTATCACCCTTAACTATTATAGATCTTGAAATGATATCAATAAAAGGGAGAAGAAAAAGTTAGATGCAATGTTCTTAATTGCTTAAAATGCTCTGCTTTTTTTTTAGTGCAACTTTGCTATAGATGCATTTTTTTTCACAATTTATTGAAGTGAAAAGGATGTAAGCGGTTGATAATCTACTTTCACATTAACTTACCACTAACACCACTTTTATTTCTACCACTCATAATCTACTACTTCAACTAATTGTAAAAAACGTTGTCTCACTCAATTTATTCTTTTGCGACATAATATACCCGTTAAAAGTGACATTTTAAACAACTATAAATTGTAGTAATTCAAAATATTAACTTTTCATAGTGATATTACCAACGTTGCTTCCTACAATATATCTATTATGTCTCATGCTTATAATTAAGTTACTAGATTGTGCTCTATCCCAATTCAAATAAACTCATTGGGTGTTTTTTTTGCTCCTTTTTTTAATGGATTGTGATTGTAAAAATTGCAAAATGGGGTTGTCTTTTCCTTAACAGTCAAATTTTTGCCTCAGAATTGTGTTTCTTTATTTTGAGAAGATGTCTGGCATTATTGCAAGAGATAGCATGACATTTAAGTAACATTATCCAGCTCAAACAATAAACCCTTTAACCATTTTGGGAATAAATCTTTAGTGGAAAATGATGAAAGAAAATTTTACTGATTACCTTATCCACATCTTTCAAATCCAATATCCAAACAATCAAGATTATTAGCCACAAACAACTTGAGGCCAACCACAAAATTAGGTGTAAGCATTGGAAAATAATAAAACGCAGTGGTATAAAAAGTGGGTAGATGGAGGAATTTATAACGTGGACAACATGCAGACGAAGAGGATGGCCACACACAGATTTAAGAAGGATTTGATAGCGACCCAAGATTGTGGAGTTTTAATTAGAAGCCTAACTGTCCTCAAATGGTGGCAGTTGGGATCGAAGTGTAGGCAGAGAGCAATTATTCAATTTAGTTGCATCAACTTAACTTGAAGTTGAAGCTGATCATGAGACGTATTCTCTGTCCCTAGTATAAATATTTTAACCTCGGACTTGGGCTACAAGTGAAGATAAACAGAGAAAGTAAAATTATTATAAAGAATGAAGGAGAGAAAAGAAGTAAAATTTGAGTAAACTTATGACTGTGAGTTTTAGTTAACTTAATTGATAAAGTTTATTGTTATTAAATATTATATATGTGATTTAATTTTGTTTACACCCAAAACTAATTGATATATTAATCTAATGATAATACAATTATCATCAAATGGATACCATAGGTTTGAAAAATAGTATATTTTTTGTAGGGTCAAGATTTGTAGCCCAAGCTCAAAAGATGTGGGATGTGAGCCCAATAAGCCCAATACAATGAATTTGTAGAGAGTGGGTAAAAGAGCTGGGCTGTTTTTGAACTCAACAACAGTTAATCAAAATTCTACCAAATGAACCAGTACAAAAACACACTTGAAACTTGAATAAACTGACGTCCGAGGAGATAAATTATAGTTTGAAAGGCTAATACCACTCTTAAAGCTACAGTAAATTTTCTTTCTTTTTCTCTTGTTCTTTATCTCCTCGAACGTCAGTTTATTCAAGTTTCAATTGTGTTTTTGTACTGGTTCATTTGGTAGAATTTTGATTAACTGTTGTTGAGTTCACAAACAGCCTAACTTTTTCACCCACTCTCTACAAATTCATTGTATTAGGTTTATTGAGCTCACATCCCACATCTTTTGGGCTTGGGTTACAAATCTTGACCCTACATTATTTATTAAAAAAAATCACCATTATTTCTGTATGCACATTTTCACAACCATATGAATTCAATGAGATTATTTTTGTAATTTTACTTATGTGGTTTTTTTTTTTTTTTTTTTTTTTGGTTGAGAATCTTTATTTATGTGTTTTGGTAAATATATTTTTGCTAGTTTATTTGTTAAAAAATGAAATTAAAGGTAAATTTTAAATAAATAAGAAAATTCGTTGATCAAACACACAGGACATATATGTATATGTAAATGTAAAAATATAGTTTTACTATATATAATAAATTGCACATTAAGGTAAAATTAATCCCATCTAAATGAAGCATACTCTCTTCCAACATATATATATTAGAAACAATATATTAAAACATTTCTCTCTCAAAAAGTACAGAGTAGTGTAAAGGATAAAACCGGATTCTTGGTATCCGAATGTAATTTAGCAAAACAATGACAGTATCTTCTTTTGATTACTTTGGCTTTTGTCCCCGTATACCCCGCCATCACCCCCAATGTACTCCTGTCTTCCACTTTTTCTTTCTTCCAAATATAACCAATTTCTTTTGTTTTTCAAAGATTCAAAGTAGTTTTCAACATTTTTTTTATAATTTATTTTCCCCACTTTAAAAGTTCTATTAGTTGTGACTTGAATTGATCATATCAAACAAAAGTAAGTTTCAAATCAAATGCCTGCTTTTTCTTTTCATTTTTCTTTTTTGATATGATCCTCTTTCTAGTAGTTAGCCATTCACAAAGCTTCATATGTGTTTTGTATTAGTTACTTATTTTTTCTTTCTTTCTTTTTTTACAGTAGTTGGTAGTTATTGTACAACTTTTTGAGTATAATTATATTTTTATTATTTTTTAAAAATCAATAATAAAAAAATTATGAACAAAAATAGATAGGGAGTGACTTGAGCTGGCATTTTTCATTTGGACATGATCATAGTGACACCTTACCCGCTAGGCCCCAATTTGTGAAAACAATGGATCTAAATGAACCATAGCAGTCCCATCGAGAACGTAAGTAAGCATAAAAAAAATTTAATATAGGTGTGTTTAAATACCGCTTATTTTGCTGAAACTGAAAAATTATTGCTGAAAGTACTCTAGATAAAGGTAAAAGTTAGTTAAAATAGTACAGTGAGACTCATGAATAATGTCAAAAAGTGTAACGAGACCCATAAATAATAACAAAAATAAGCTGAATATCCAAACGCACACATAAACACATACATATAATTCCATTGCAATGCATGGGATGGGTTCTTCTGTAAATTTATCAATAAAAAAAAGTAGAGTTTTTGAAAATCCTTGCTGGGTAGGCCCTTCCGTAAGCCTCATGGCTCATAACAATTTTGGCAATTAACAAAAAAGATGAGGCTCTTATATTACATGGGGGCCATATTGTTGGCCACTTTATAAATAGTTTATGTTAGTAACATCTTGCAGAAGCTTGAAAAGTCATCATTCCTACATATAATAATCGATTTGTTTGTCTAACATGTAAAAAATACTAATGAATAGACATTACATAATTTAGTTTTTGTACAATGAACAAGACAGGATCACATGCATGTAAGTATCTTTGCAACTTCTGAGTCTACTCTGATTACACATGCTATCAAGTGCTCCAAGTGTTCGTCAACATGATAATTGATCAAACATGTGGGTCATTTTCTTCACTCAGGTCATTTTCTTGACAGTGATATAGCATAGGATTGGTGCTCTCTGAAATGTTAATTGCCAATCATATTATAAATTTTGGTTGGTATGCTTAGTGGGGGGCACATAATTGGATACACTATTTGTATATACTATTTGTTATATATTAGTATTGTAAAGGTCAAAGAATTGCTTAATCAAAGAACAAAAATTATTACAGTACCTATACCTGGAATCACTGTAACTGAGTGGGATAGAGCATATTCTGAGTTTCTGACTGAGAAGGCTTTGAAATCATATGGATTATTAAAAGGGTCTCTCAGTTTTTTTTTTTGCGAAAAGTCACTTTTAGTCCATACATTTTCAGGCGATTCTCATTTTAGTCTCTATATTTTATTTTTACCGCTTTTAGTTCCTATCCTGAAAAACGATTCTCGTTTTGGTCATTGCCATTACATCAGAAACGGAGAAAACTGATGTGACAAACGGCAGAAATAAATAATACTAAATTAATGTACACGTGGCTTAAATTAATAATAAAAAATATTTTTTGGCATTAAAAAATGTCACGTCAGCATCTAAATAAAAAAAATTAATTTATTAATTTTAACTAATTAAAAAAAATTAAAAACAGAATTAAAAACTAAAAATTATATGAATTGAGATCTAAGTGTGTCTTGAATAAGAACAACAAGAACACAAACCCAAATCCAAAAACACAAACCCAAAAAATAAAAAGAAAAAAAGAAAAAGAAAAAGAGAGAACGAACTAGACCCAAAATCTCTCAGATCTTCGTTTCGGATCCAACTCGGGGAATCCGAATCCACCAATCGGATCTGACCGACCGACCTTTTCCTCGAAGCTCCATCCATCACGGACCCAATCATGAATCCCTTCTCTTTCGGAATGCGTCTCAAGTAAAAGCTCCGATTCTTTTTGCTATCAGATCAATTTCACATCAAATTTTTGTTTGCGCAAATCGAAAATTAATTTAAAGCTGATCGTAATTCAAGACAATTTTGGTTGAAAATCGTGGTTTATTGTGATTGTTTGTCATTGTAATTTGAACTGTTTGATTTTGGATAGTTAGAGACCGGTATCAGTGAAACGCATTAGATTTCATTTAGTAAGAATTGTTGAAGCAAATGTTGATTGGACGAACAGAGAGTTCAGTTTCAGGAATGGAATGACATAGAACGGTCTGGCTAAGATCCAGACGCATAAGAAGCAAAACGGGATCTGCCACAATGACAGCGCACCTCCCGTCAAGGCTCAAACCATTGATGAGCTCCACTCACTGCAAAAGATCGTTTTAGTTCAATCTCTTGATGTCTAGTTTGTTCTCTCTCTTCTTCTTCTTTTTTCTTCTTTTTTTAATTTCTGGGTTTGTGTTATTGGACCTGAGTTTGTGTTCTTGTTATTCTTATTTAAGACACACTTAGATCTCAATTCATATGTTTTTTGGTTTTTAATTATGTTTTTAATTTTTTTAATTAGTTAAAATTAATAAATTAATTTTTTTTTTAATTTAGATGCTGACGTGACATTTTTTAATGCCAAAAAACATTTTTTATTATTAATTTAGGCTACGAGTATATTAATTTAGTATTATTTATTTCTGCCGTTTGCCACGTCAGCTTTCTCCATTTCTGATGTAATAGAAGAGACCAAAACGGGAAGCGTTTTTTTAGGATAGGGACTAAAAGTGGTAAAAATAAAATGTAGTGACTAAAATGAGAATCGCCTGAAAATGTAGGGACTAAAAGTGACTTTTCACTTTTTATTTATTTATTATTTTATAAATGAAATGGCACTGTGAATCTTCATGGGGACCATTCTTCATTCATCCAGTTTAAAATATATGTAAGTCCATGCAATTTTATCAATAGTTAAGTACAAATGTACTGTCAGTTTGAAATCAAGCCTCTTGAGATTGATGCCATTAGTTCAAACATATTCCTCCTCTCTTTGAGACCATAGCTTATTATAAAAAAAAAGTATAGCAATAGCCTACCAGAATTTTTTATTTTTGTTGAGTACTCGGCCAAATTTAATTATAACAAACTATTTGAAAAACATATTTTCTGCACTTTATTCTGTTTGTTTCGGCACTCTTTTACTTTTTTCTTTCCCTATTAGATCCATGTGTTTTTTAATTAGATTTTTTGTTAAAAATTTATTTACTTGTTTGTTGGAAATTATATAAAGTACAATTGCACATGAAAAAAATATACATATACGAATAAGGTATAAAACTAAAATAAGAAAATCTAATCTAAACTCTTGCTTATGTACAGTTTTTATTTTTTAAACCCTATTTATTTATTCTAAGTAAAACTATACTTTTATCAGCTTTTAACAAATAAGTTAACAATAAGTCTAAAGGCACACCAAAATTGACAACAGATTTCATACCTAAATGACCTGATAAGTTGTTAATGCAGGATAATAAAGTAATGTCAATAGTGGACCTATATGATAATCAATAATAACTTTCTAACTTAGTATTTGTGAAATTTGTTATTATAATTATTGTCTGTACCGGTAAGTTAATAAGTTTTCAACAAAAACTAATTCAAAGACAGCTTCTTTTTTCATACTCTCCAGATGATTCTCATTTACACTTCATCATATCATTGCCTTTCAGTCTCTTATGTACCTGTCTTTTCTTCACCATCTTTTTCTTTCAATAATTTTGAAACCAGTCCTCTTGTCTTGCAAGTCCGATGACGACGATGACGATGATGGTGATGGTGATGGTGATGAATAATAAACAATAAGAAAAATGATAGCAAAACCAACCTAAAAGTGCCATTTATTGGCCAAACTCTTTTGACATTCTCTTAGGTTACTTGCATGTTAGATTTGTTTTGTGACGTGTGTAGACAAGTGTATTAGGTTGGACTCGTCCCTATTCCTTAAACTAACTCCATATTCATTTCGTGCCGACAGTTTTTGAAGTTACTATGTTATTGATAATAGGTCATTATTAACTTAACTGTGATGTTTGAATCATTCGTAAGGTCATCAATAATAGCTCTATGAACAAAATCGCAGGCTTGGTTGGGGTTAATTGCTAGCCTATAATAGCTCTCTACCTGAACCAATTAAGAACTTCGGACCCAGGAACTGGAACAAAAAGTAAAAGCTAGAATTGGGCAGGATAGAACCTCCATCACAAAAGCCCACATGAATCAATTATGTCATCTTTTCTTTTCTTTGTTCAATGCGGCCTATTGGGATTGAATGATTGAAATCTTGCCTTTTCACCCAACAAACTCATTTATGATGCATTTAACATAAACTATTTTATTTGTCTCAATTTATTATGATGAGTCCATAAAAATTATTAAGTCCATCCATCTTAATGGACGGTCATTGCATCATTAGTAAGCCATCAAAGATAGATGAGTAACCGCCCAACACATTTAATAATAATCATCAAAGGCCTTAAACCCTCTCATCAAGACAAAGAACGTTACAATTAGGGTAATAATCACCCTCATTTATGTCCAACAGCTATCTAAGTCATCTATAAAATGGACAATTTGTCCATTTGCTAAGGTATGCCAGAAACTATTACAAAATACCATTTATATACGAAAGATATGAGTTTATACTAACTTAAGCATCGGAGGCTCCCCCACCGAGCACAACCCGGTGGTCTTTTCGATGCACTCTCTTTATCTCGCAGGTCCTACAAGATCGTCAAGAGCTTCGGATTGAACGAGTGACCCAACTGACGATTTAAGCATCATCATATTATATCTGCAGGATTTTCATAGTTCTTGTCTCAGTTAAGGGCAAGTCAAAGCAACCAACAGATTTTGTTACTTGTTATGCTTTAATAAGATAATTGGAAAACGGGAGAGCAGGTTTGAATGAATGGGCTGCACCACTTGCAAGTAATATATATATATATATATATATATGGATTTTTTTGGAGAAACATGCCTAGAAGGCTATATTGATGAATAAAAATCAAGGAACTAAGAACAATAGAAAAAACATCAGGTGGAACATCTACTAACCAAACCTGATAATCAGCTAAGGACAGCTTTTCTTGCTAAAACGTGAGCTGTGGCACTACCACTACATTTAGCGTGGTTGAGAGCAAAAAATCTAAAGCCAGATAAGAGAAATTTGCAATCAGCGATCATCACCTCACCAAAATGAGCAAAACTTATCTCCACAATAAGTGGTCAATGATGATTTGTGCATCACCTTCGATAATTACGTTATCAAGATAGACCAACCAAAAGTCCAGGCTGATATTATAAGAGCTATCACAAAAATCATTGAACGCTCCAGTATACCTGATTCCATGTTCTTTATTCCAACAAAACATATGCAAAGCAATTGAATTTTACAACTACTGATCAGTGAGAGCTTCACGGATGGCATAGGCATCCAGATACAAGTTCCATTGTAGCCGTTCTCAAAAAATAGAAAATGAAGTTTCTGATCAGTCTGAGAGGATGAGCAGAGCCATATATCAGTAATGTAAACAAAGATCTGACCTTAACACTTCGCCCAACCCCCAAAAAATTATTGGATATGAAAATCGGCATGTAACCAAAAAAGATAAAATCCACTGACAACAAATCTCACGAGGAGTTAGCTTCCTCAGGCAAGTCATACTTTTAAGTGGCCTTCGGTACTTTATCGTGCAGGATATTATCAGGAAGGATAAGCTCTGGAGGTGTTTCACGTACAACACCCAGCATTGAGTCATAATCCTCATCACGGCGAGCAAACTTCTTGCGTAGTAACTTCTCCAATTCAATCTCATCAAAGCTCTTTGCATTTTCAGCTGCATGAACCTGTGCCAAGTTGGAATAATTTAAGGCTGACTGGGAGATAAAGGACATCTCTTCTTCTGTGAGTTTCCTGAGGAACTTTGCTGGATTACCTGCCCACACCTGCGGTAACAATTTAAGAGATTTGCTAAGATATTATGAAGCTCAGATTCAAGGTATGCATAAATGCTAAGGACTCCTAGAGACTAATGGCAAAATCAGGCAGGAGCCCAAGTGAACTCAAGTGCAAGTCTAAAAATATGAAAAATCAATTAGTTGCCAAGAGTGAAAGACTTGGATTTGGAATGATGGAATCCGAATAAATGTGTTACGTACCATATTTCAACTCCAAGTACATGACACAAAATAGAATTCAAATAATTAAGCAAATGGCTTTATATGTAGATCAAAGTGCAATGTATATATTGAAAGTATAATATTAGAATTAGTAAACTTTGCTAAAAGATGAAGGCTTAGGCGAGGGCACCATAAGGCACACCACCCCCCCCACCCCCGGCGCGCGGTGGGCGGGTTTCTCTCTTTTTCAAAAAAGAAAAGAAGCTTTGGGCTTAAGCCTGAAAGGTATCCCTGGTCAAACTCCTACAACAAATCCCACTAGAGTAATTCATTTGGCCAGACTTCCTTTGCATACTTCAGTATACGATTTCATGATCAGAGGATATAACTAGACAAAAAAACAATTCCATATTTCAGGCATATGAAGTCAATGTTCACAAACCTCTCCACAAGGGATCCTTGTGTTCTGCCTAACAAGGGCTCCAGCGGCAACCATCGCATGTTTCTCAACATAAGCCCCATCAAGTAATGTTGCACCCATACCAACAAATGCCTCATCCTCAACAGTACATCCATGTAAGACAGCACTGTGACCTGACAAATTCAAATTGGAAACCGTAATGGAAAATCCTCATGAAATTCACATCAGGACCATGTTGATATCATTTGCGATGTGATCACAAGTTGCTCACCCACGGTAACATTGTCACCAATGATAGTTGGTAAAACCTTCCCACTCAAATTAGATTTTGCTACGTGAACAAGGGAGTTGTCTTGTATATTTGTTCCAGAGCCAACACTGATGCTGTTAACATCACCTTTAAATAAGAAATCACAATCAGAAGAGAATAAGCACCTTATGAAATGCACACATGTATACACAAACTCAAACAAGAAAATAAATGAACAAACTTATTACATATGAATAGTTTCACAGGATAACATTAATCATTCAAACAAATTTAAAACAAAAAATGAGACCAAAAAAGTTACTTTTGATTGAGTTGTGCAACATAAAACAGCTAATGCAATCATTTTTTTGTGACACAATGTGTTCTTATTTCCCCTGCTTTTTTTTTTTCACTTCTTACACAGTGATAATGCTTGGGTTCAGTAATTTTCAGTTTTGTGATTGGATATAATGGTGAGAAGGGTGTTCTGTTTCCTGTATAAAAGAATGTGGTTGTAATAGAGATAGCAAGCTTGAATTTTACTTCCTTTCACTTCCATATTCCTTATATGCCAATTCTTTAGATAAATAAATCTGAAATTCTGCTGACATCAACTTTACCTACTTTCAAAGAATAAAGAAGTTCTTATTATTCTTAACGATTATTACAGCAGTGGTTAAGAGATGTACAAGTAGAGGAATACCATTCTATGTGATATGCTCTCTATTTTTTTTTTGTTGTCACAATCATAAAATAAGAATATATCACACTGTCGACCAAGGCACAATTTGAACACAACTAGAACATTCACTGTAACAATTACAAGCACTATATTAGAAAATATTATAAGAAAAGATATGGCTAAAACATGAAACTAGAAGTGTACATGGTGCTTTATACATCCTTAAGTTTCATTTTGGTGCAGCATACCTCTCAAAACACATCCATACCAAATGGAAGAACCTCGTCCCACCTGAACATCGCCAATGATAGATGCACTTGGGGCCACAAATGCATCCTTATCAACCACAGGAGCTTTGTCAAATATGTTCATGAGTGTCCTATGCCTAGACACTACATAAAAAAAATATATATAACCATCACTTATAAAATCCCAAGTTAATAGTCTTAAGAGGATATGCAAAGTCTAGAGGAATTAAAATTAAAACAACAGAAGTTAATCAAAGCTAAAGAACTTCATGCATGAACATGATCGCAAAAAAAGCATTTGACTATGGCCACCAAAGCCGAGAAATCTTTAAAGACGATAACAAAAAGGAAGTAATGCCTTGCATGGGGAAAACTAATCAAACCAAAGAATTAGTTCTTATAGAATACAATTGTAACAAACTAAAAATATGGAACCCCTGAACTGGTTTCCAACATCAACCAATTTCACCTTCAAAAATTCTTTTAGAATTTGAGACCACAGCCATCCTAACTCTATCGCCAGAGTGATAGACTACTAATCAAGCTCCATATTCACCAAGTCCAAGTAGGGGCAAGGAAAAGGGACAACAAAACTAACTATCGTAAGAAACATCCAACAGCTTCAAAAGCTTTGATCAACAATGAAATCTACTCAAGAATACTAAAAAGTTCTCCAATCTGATAACAACCGGATAGTTATCTACATAGAAATATGCACCACCAAAGATATGAATATAAGAACAGAAGAATATAAGAATCCAACAGCAAACCTCATCTTCGGAACTCTGCAGAACTCTTTAGCTATGACAACACCCATCTCTTCTTTGCTTCAGATACCTATCTATCTAGTCCCATTGTTATTCCAACTTATGATCATATTTCATGGTAATTTATACAGTTTTGAATATCTCCCTTGTTCTTGTAACTAAGTATTAGAGTCCTCCTCCTACATTCACTAAGCATTTTTAAGTATGGTATTTTATTAAGAGAGAAGGCTACTTCATGTTCACAATGATGAACACAAAGTAACTTAATAAATTACAAAGAATTATACACAATTGCAAAGTGAATCTTGGAACTCGAGAATGGATTTTTTTTTTTTTTTTTTTTTTATAAGTAATAAAGATGTATATTCAAAAATACTACCTCATGTAGAAAAACATAAGGCAAAGGTAAAAAGTACAGAAAAAGATGATAAAAAACAGAAAGAAAAGATACTAATTACAAAGAAGGGAGCTAAGGAACATAGGGAGAGAATCACTAGAGGTGAGTCCCCAAGCCCTAGACCAATCAAAAAGGGAGCCACTGAAAGAAGCCAATAGCTGATTATCGGAACTATCCATGTCCTCAAACGTCCAACAATTTCGCTCCCTCCACAAACACCACAACCGGTAAGCCTTACCACAATGCAGTAGCAAATGATCCACCGTTTCACCATTACAATGACACATAATGCACCAGTCAACAAAGTCCATCCCTCTACCCCTCAAATTGTCACCTGTAAGGATTTTATCCCATATAGCAGTCCACACAAAGAAGAAAACACGCCGAGGGGCCTTAACCTTCCAAACACTTTTCCAAGGAAATATAATGGGCACGGGTCCTCTTAACTTATTATAAAACGAGCGGATATCAAAATTCTCATTCTTCATCAACTTCCATCGCATACGGTCTCCATTCTCAATTGGAGGTAAATTAGAGCCCAAAGTACGAAGAAATGCTTCCACATCACCCATTTCCCAATCATTTGGTCTCCGAATGAAACGAACATCCCAGCTTCTCCGTTCCTCTATCCCCAACCGTTCAAGAGAAGAGGCCACTGATGCCCCTTTATTGGAGGCAATCCCATACACAACTGGATAAGTCAATTTAAGTGGAGATTCCCCACACCATTGATCTGTCCAAACCTTCACTTTATCCTCCACCCCTACCTCAAACTGAATATTTTTACGAAAAGCTTCCCAATCCATTCGGATACTTCTTCACAAACTAGACCCATGCATCCCTCTATCCAGCTTGGAAGTCCAACCCCCCCATTCTTCCCCAAACTTTAGAGCTACTACCCTTCTCCAAAGTCTTGTCTCCTCAACCCCAAACCGCCATAACCATTTTCCTAGTAAGGCTTTATTTTATTGAAAGCAGTTAATTTCTTTACTCCTAACCCACCATTTTCCAAAGGTGCACACACCTTATCCCAGCCCACCAGATGTGTCTTGGAATCCCACCACAAAAAATCCCTTTGCAACCTCTCAATTTTATTGGCGACATGCGTAGAGATTGTAAAATGAGATAAAAAGTAAGTCGGAAGACTAGATAATGTACTCTTAAGCAATGTCAGTTTTCCACCTTTTGACAAATACATCTTCTTCCAACCAGCTAACTTATGCTCAATTTTCTCCAATATAGGATTCCAAATAGTAAGGGACTTGTGGGATGCCCCCAGTGGCATACCAAGATAGGTTATAGGCAAAGACCCAATCCGGCAACCCAAGATCTCTGCCAAGACATGAATATTAGAAACCTCCCCAATGGGAACCATCTCACTCCTCAAAACATTTACCTTTAAACCTGTCATAGCCTGGAAACAAAGAAGAAGCATCCAAACATGCAGAATTTGCTCCTCCTCTGCATCACAAAATAGAATCGTGTCATCCGCAAACAAAAGATGTGAGACACATACCCCTTCACCCCTTCTACCATCTGCCCTGAAACCTCAAAGTAAACCAGCAGCTTCAACTCTTTTCATCATCTTACTAAAAACCTTCATCATAACCAGAAACAACAAAGGAGATAGCGGGTCCCCTTGTCTCAATCCCCTCGAGCTCCCAAAAAAGTCAGCTGGAGCCCCATTGACCAAAACAGAAAATTGGACTGTGGATATACATGTACGGATCCACCTACACCACCTCACCCCAAATCCCATTCTCTTCAACAAATCTAGAAGAGCCTCCCAATTCACATGATCATAGGCTTTCTCAATGTCCAACTTACAAATAACCCTCGGAATCTTACTCTTCACCCTACTATCCACACACTCATTAGCAATAAGAACAGAATCAAGTATCTATCTGCCACCCACAAAACTGTTCTGAGACTCAGATATCAACTGATCCAAAACCTCTTTCAAGCGGTTTGCCAAAACCTTAGCCAAGATCTTGTATACACTCCCTACCAAGCTGATAGGTCTAAAATCTCGGATATTGGAGGCACCATTCTTCTTAGGGATTAGGGCTATGAAAGTTGCATTAAGAGATTTTTCAAACTTGCTGTGTTGATAAAACTCTTCAAACACAACTAAAACATTTTTTTTCCACAACTCCCCAACAATGGTGATAAAAGGCCATAGAAAAACCATCAGGACCTAGAGCTTTATCTCCTTCCAATTCTTTAACAACATGAAGAATCTCCTCCTTTTCAAACCTCCTTTCAAGCCAGTCCCTCTCCAACGCCTCAATCTGATCAAACTCCAAACCTTCCACAAAAGGCCTCCACTCCTCTGTCTCCTTGTACAAGTTTTTATAAAACTGTACTACTTGGTCCGTCATCTCTGATTCATCCTCATAAATAACCCCATCCACCTCTAGCATACTAATATGATTATACCTTCTTCGGGAGTTAGCCACCTTATGGAAGAATTTGGTATTATTATCTCCTTCCTTGATGCAAAGCATCCTCGATTTCTGTCTGCACGAAACTTCTTCCAAAGAAAGAAGGTTCTGTATTTGAGATCTCATCACAGCCCTCTCATCTATCTCTACTTCAGAAAGGCCAAACTCCCCTTCCTTAGCATCCAATAATTTCAAGGCCTCCAACAACTCTTTCTTTTGACGACCTACATTTTCGAACTCACTACGGTTCCACTGAATAATGTCTCCTTTCAGAGCCTTCAACTTCTTGGCAAGCACAAAACTGGGAGTACCTAAGAAAGAGTATTGATTCCACCACAAATGAACCCTATCTGTGAACCCCTCTGTCTTTAACCACATGTTCTCAAACCTAAAAGGTCTCTTCCCCCTCAATATCCTCCCTGCCTCCACTAATATGGGGAAGTGGTCTGAGATAGGACGAGGTAAGACCCGTTGGATCACATCCGGATAGTGGTCCTCCCAATCATGAGAAACCAGAACCCTATCTATCCTGGACATCGAAGGCTAATCCGAGCCACTAGACCAAGTATAACTCCCTCCTTCTAATGGCAAGTCAATCAAATTAAGCCCCTTGAGAATGGAGTTGTTGTGTGTAAAACCACACACATGAGACCAATTGAACAAAGCTGAAATCAACAAGTATTCCAACTCATCTCTTGGTATCTCTGTATCTTCAAAAGCACAGGTATTAAGTTCTCTCTATAATATCTGTATCAAACATATCAGAATAAGATTCTAAGGGGGTGTTTGGTAGAGTAGTTTGAAAATTGTTGTTTATTGTTTTTTAAAATACGTGTGGGTGAAAAAGTGTGTTGAAATGCGTGAAATGCTGTTTAAAAACTAAAAAATGTTGTTTGAAATGGCAAACCAAACGGGGCATAAACATCTAAAGAGTGCTTCCCAAACCAATTCCTCCACCCAAACAATAAGGGTCCATTTGGATACCACTTATTACTGAAAACTGAAAACACTATAGCAAAATAATTTTTAAATGTGTGAATAGTGCCATGAAACCCAATTTTAATAAAAGTTTTGTTGAAAAAAGAAGTTTGTCTGTGAACAGTGCACAGGACCCACTGGATACCACTTATTGCTACAGAAACGCTCTTCTAAAAAAAAAAGAAAACGTGAAACGCCAGACGCAATGCTTTTCAGCACTATCCAAACGGTCACTAAGTCTACTATTGTCTTTGAAAACACCCAATGAATCCCAAACACCTTAAAAACTATGCTCCACAAAACATATGCAACATCAAATTGGAGCAGCAAATGGTCCATTGTTTCTCCGCTACACCAGCACATACAACACTGACCAAATAAAGACAAAGTAGAAACCTCTCTTGATAATGTTGTCGTAGGTAAAAATCTTCCCCCCAAGCTTCTGTCAAACCAAAGAAAGACACCCTCTTTGGGGCCTTAACCATCAAATACACTTCCAAGGGAATGAAATAGCATTGGTAACTCAAATAACCTTACTACGAATGAATGTCAAACTTTCCACTTCCGTTCAAATGTCACCTCATCCTATTACACCCTTCTTGCCTAGGCACCTTTGAGTTTATAAACTCTAGCAAGGAAGTTACCCACTCTAACTCCCAATCATGAAAGTCATAACATCTCATGTTCCAACTGCGTTCCCCCCATCCAATTGGCTATCCAAGACTGAATATACTGAAGCATCACTGTCAACTGTGCATGCATACTGGTTAGGATACAAATCTTTTAGAGAATAGTGTCCACTCCATTTATCGTGCCAAAACCTTACTTGTGTGTCATCCCCTACATCGAACGCCACATGCTAGAAGTTTTCCCAACTTGCTCTGATACTATGCCAAAGGCTACACCCATGAGTCCCTCTACTTGGTTTTGATCTCCAATCACCCCATTCTTTGAAGCTATCACCCAATGCCATAAGTGTGTATCCTGATTCAAGCTCCCTATCTTCCTAACCCCTGAACCACCTTTAGCCATAGGTGAACAAACAATATTCCATGCCACCAAAGAGAATTTGAACTCCTCTTCTAAGGCACCCTACATGAAATTTATCTGTACTCTCTCCAGCCTATGCCTACATCACCCAAGTACTTTCAAATTTCAATGAGAATTTCATTAGGTCCCATGGTTTTTCCCATTTCTATCTCTTTAATGCGTCCTTTATCTCAGTCATCCTAATTTTTTAAACAAACCTACAATTTTTATTCTCAATTTGGTTATTTAATTCACTCAAATCTATTGTATCCCTTCAAAATAACTTTTCAAATCTTCTTTTAATCCCCTCTTCCTTTACTAATACCCGTTGATCTTCATCTTCAATGCACTTGGCACAATTTAAATCTCTTGTTTTCATTTCCCTTGTCTTAGCAAGTTTATAAATATTATTTTCTCCATTATTTGTCCTCAATTTGCTATATAATTCATCATCAGTCTTAGATCCAGCCTTCTTGGATAGCTTATTTTTTTAATTACTCTTTGCCGTTTTATAATTTTTCATAAGTGGAATTTTTCTTTATATCTAGGTAGGCTTCTGTAAATCTCTCTTAAAGTAAGTGAAGTTTGAACCTCACATTCTACCGCCAAATATCCTTATTTGATTGTCCAAATCCTTTAGAATCTCCAAGTAATTCTTTAGCCACTCTTTAATTTAACCAGCCATTTCATTCCACATCTTATCAACATCTTTATACATCTTCGTCTAGAGACTAGACACCACTTGCCTTCTTTGACCATTTTATCTTTAAACACAACTTTTTTCTCTCACTTCAAACCCCACCACCTAATTCTTGAGTTTCTCTCACTTACATCTCCTATTTTCCATCTTCTAATGCAAATATCTAGCACCACCAACCTATATTGAGTGGAAAAAAGTTTAGCTCCGAACCAGGTTTGGAGGAAAACTTTGTCTTATCGAATGGTTATGCTCTCTCCTGGTATCAACTTACAATCTTTAGAACATCTACTATTAACTTTTTAAGTAAAGATGAAATCTATTAGACTATCATTTGTCTCACTTTTAAAGATAATTTAAGTCATTAAGTGTGAGTCCCTCTTCTTGAACCAAGTGTTCATTAATATCAAATCGTATGTTGTTGTAAAAAAGTCTATAATAACATCTTTTGATTCATTCCTAAGTCCATATCCCTGGCCTCCAAAAAAATCTTTAAAAATTCCCCCACTATCTTTTCTTTGCATTACCATTTGGGTCTCCTCCAATGAAAATATTATCCCCATGTGGTACCCCCCTTTACTAAATTCATCCATGTTCTTCCATAATTTTTGCTTAGCAGATTCTTCCAGTCCTATTTGAGGAGCGTATGCACTAACTAGGATAACTGTTTCTTATCTTAGAACAAGTTTTATTTACATAATTCTATCTCCTATTCTCACGACCTCAACAACAACTTTTTATAAACTATAATCTATGAACATACCTTTTTTTTTTTTTTTTTTTTTTTTTGTGGATAAGTATAGTATAAAATTTAGCTGCTTTAAATTTGAAGGAAACCATGGTTATAGTGGGTGCCTCCAATGGTGAGCAGTAGGGTCTTTATAAGCACTATGCAAAAGGTGGATTGTTATGGAATTTACAAACACCCGTGTCTGACTGGAGTGCCATGCCATACTCTACTATTAGTATTATCTATGAAGGAAAATTCCTACCCAATTTCTATTTTTATCTTTTCCTTATACAGTTATATAATACCATAATGTATATTCAATTTCTCTACATTTCTCACTCTTTTTTTTTTTCATTCTCCTCCTAGACATTACAAAAATAAACGCAACATTATTAGTACATTACCTCAGAAATTAAAAAAATAAGATCAGAATATCCTAACACACATCTTTTTGTATCTTATCAAGAGCCAAACAGTCAATTTTATAGCATGTTGAGAAAGAAAAAAGAATCATCTAAGATTAATGCATAGCACAAATTACTCTTATTTAATTAACCAACCTCAGAAATAATATAAATAAATAAATAAAGTCATACATATTTCGTTCTTTTAAGAGTATCTGATTAGTGCAATTTTAAAATTAAAGACCTAAAAAAAAAGTTGTTTGATTAGAAACCGTGGAAAAATGAAACGATATTAATGGAAATCTTTATTAGAAAAGATGGCAAAGGATGGAGTAGGCAAATAGCGTACGTTGTTCTTGGAAGTAGTATTTGCCTTGGAAGCGACAGCCGAGGCGATCAAGGGCTTGGCCAGTCTCGCGGATCCAGAATCCGACGGTGTAGATTGCTTTTCCCAGTGTTCCCATCTTCTTCTTCTTCTTCTTCTTCTTTCTACCTCGATGGGTTTGATTTATTAATTAATCAAAGACTGAGGAATTTGCTATCTATTTATTTTTTATTCAGCTGATTGAGAAAAGCATTGAGTGGAAATGGTGAAGAAGTAAGGTCTGTGTGGAAGTGATGAGTTGTACCCCAGAAGGACAGGAGAGTGTAATCTGGTACGCAGCGCCAGTGGTACCTTTGCTTATTGCACCTGCGCTGAGCTGAACAACGCCTTATCTATCCTACTACACCAACTTTTCCTACTATTACTGTAAGTAATCAATTGCCTTTCGCCACCTGTCAACCTTCAGCTTTTACCGCTGCCACGTTGGATTTATCTCTTCAATAACAATTTAATAAATTTTATATTTATTAAAAAAAAAAAAAGAGACGAAACTTAATTACAATTACGTACTTAAGCCTAACCAGTAACTTCTTCAATTAAAGATATAAAAAAAATCTATGATTGGGGACGGTCGGCTGTGGTTGGGTACCGGAGGCCAAGAACAAGCGATGGGTGGAAAACAGTGGGAGGTGAGTAGTGGTGATTCCATTGATAAGTTTTGAGTGGGATGGAAAATGAAAACGTAAATCAATTTTTATCGTAAGTGTTTTTATTTTATGGTCAACCGAAAAAACAATTTCAAGTTGACAAACATTTTTCGTTACCTCATACACCGTTAATGCGAAAAGATATTTTCTGAAAATCAATCTCCATCAAACAAATCATAGTATAAATTTAATGGTGTTTATAAATATTATGTACTCCAACATATCAATTGTGACTCATTGGCCCTTATGAATGGACAATAGTTTAAGTTAACGGTGACAGTCAACAGGTGTTTGAAGATAACAACATTTCATTTTGTGATTAACAGTGATTGAGTTTTGGTTTGTATGGAGATTCAGCCGAACAAGGGAGGTGAAGGATTGAGAGAGAAGGGGAGAGAAAAAATTTTAATAATTTTTTTAATTAAAAATTCTTTTTTTACCATGATTACATTTTCCGTCCAATACACCAAATTAAGAGTCCAGGTGTAGTAATTTTAAATTAAAAGAACATATTGATTTGAACCTATATTTTCGAGAATTACTTTTCACATTTTTCTCAAAATAATTTTCAAAAATCCCGTTGTTATAGGTTAGTATGAGTATGAAGAGTGAAAACAAGTAAAGGGATACATGGTGATGTTACAACAACTAGAGTATTAAATTATATACGCAATGATTACTTCTTCTTGTTTATTTATTTATTTTTATTTTTATTTTTTTGGTTGATAAGTAATAAATTTCTTCCACGGTTATACATTGATTCCGGATCAGATTCATTCAACGAAGGCATTGTAACCCCATGAAGCAAATTACATGGGAAAAAACGCTTGGCTGATAATATTTGAGCAAACATACAGAATTATCTTGGGTCACTTTCATTCTTCTCGATGTCAAAGTAAAAATAACAGGAAAATTGTGCTCCAATGAAGGTTATCAAATTATAGTAACAGTGACACACAAGAGATTTGAGCTTCATTCTTCTATCGTTTCTCTCCAAAAAAAAAAAAAAACTCTTTCATATAGGAGTATTATTTTGACGACAAATTCAAACATCACCAACAAATCTTTAAATGCTCTTTACAACACTATGGTTACAGTAACTCTTTCAAATTTTCATACTAGTGCTTCTCTTATTTACCACACTAACTTACAGGTTTACCTAGTTCAACTTTCTTATGCTAATCCTCAGCATGTTCAGCTCTTCACTGATAACCATTATAATAATTCATAATAGGAATCTAACAAAATAATGTACTCTACAGAACAAACCCAAATTAACATTTCTCTTCCCAGAAGCAGGATCCAATACAGACATTTATAGAAAAGTTGATAGTATTAAAGGTGCGGCATAAGCACCATTCATACCAACATTACTAATGTTTATGCAAGTGATATATAACTTGGGCAGACAGGCATGCAGCAAGAAGTCTATCAGCCCATCATAATTTAGCGGTCACAGCCATTCTAGTTAGTTTCCAGGTAAGTTACTGCCTCAAGCTTTCAACAATGTAGGACGCATACAGGTCCCTGCAACGGAAACCATTCATACAAGGGAAACAACTGTGATCATAAGTTCAAGAAAATACAAACTTTAGTAGCTCAAAAAAAATCTACACTCATTCATAAATGGAGATTAAACAAGAAAATTATAGAGCTTGATTTCATAAAAAGAGAGAAGACATGAGAAACTCACATGGAGTACTTGATGGCTTCAATGGCAGACTCAGCTGGCAGGAAGTCTTCCACATCAACTTTCTTGTTTTCATTCTTTTTGTCTATCATAGGCTTTGAGTGAAAGGTATACAACGCAGCCAAGTACAGATTGTGAACAGATAACCAGAATTTGAAAATAAAATGATCTATCAATCTAGTATCTACTATGAGAACTTATAAATGGTTTGCAATAAATTTATTGGGTAAATGAAATCATGCATGCATATAGTGAAAACAGCGTTGAAAATGTCATTTGTCAAACAAATAATTCATGAGCACAACATAGCTGACAAAGCGCCGCCCCCCCCCCCCCCCCCAAAAAAAAAATAAAAGAAAAGAAAAGAAGAGAAACAAAGTCTAAGAGCAAGTATACATAGTAAATGAGTGAGAGGATACAGTCCTCAAAAAAACGGCGGATTTCAGCAAGCCGATGTGGAGGAAGCTCATTGATGTCCTTGTAATGGCGGAACTCAGGATCATCAGCACATACTGCTATGATTTTGTCATCCTTTTCACCCTGCATCAATATTTTTACAACTGGTAATTCCTCTTGCAAATTTGTCCTAAACCTGATGCCCATAAAGAGATTAGAAAACATTGGATAATTTAAAATTTTTAGCAGCTAGCTGATAATATCATAGGGAAAGCAACAGAAACTCCCTTGGCTATTACATCACTAACCACTGCAGCTGTGCCATATTAAATATCATCGACCTCTCTTGAAGATTGGCATCAAATATAGAGCAGGATTTTTTTTTTTCCTTGAGATAAAATATATACCAGGACGTTGAAAGCCTGAAAGTAACAGATACTGATGCTATTGCTAGATCAATACCAGGGAATTCATTCTCCCTTTCATGAAAAGGTCCAAGGTAGGACAATCAACTTGGACCCCAACTTAAACCCAAAAATCAGATAACCCAAGCAACTTGTAGGATATATATGATGGGATAGTTATTACTTCATAGTTCATACCAACAGTATACTCACCCCGTACACACCATGTGTAAAATATGGACATTCTTGGAAAATGTGGACACCTGGTGTCCACATTTTACACATGGTGTGTATGGGGTGTGTATACTGTTAGTGTGAAATAATAATTTTCCTAAAAGATAATGCAGGGAGGCACATAATACAACACAAAAAGGAAAAAAATTTGTTCAGTATTATCCTTAATGCAGGAAGTCACTTAATATAAGTATATGACACAAAAAAAAGGAGAAATTTTGTCCGGTAATATCCTTGGGAAGCTAATTTTTATATTTCCCTAACAGCCCCTTAAATCTGTGATATTATGTTATTCAAATAAGAAATAAATGTCAGAACCACAATATAGGCAGCAACAGATAAACCATTTACCTGGTCAATCATAGGCATTAATCCAATAGCACGAGCACGAAGGAAAGTACAAGGTAGCACAGGCTCCTATGCAAGAAAGTCCAAGAATAGAATGTTTAAGTTCAGAAATTAAAATAATCGATACTGTTTTCACTGTGTAAAAGGTTAATGTGTCTAAAGGAAGCTACCTGCATCAGTACCAAGACATCCATGGGATCACTGTCTTCACAAATTGTTCGTGGGATGAAACCATAGTTGTGTGGATAAACAACAGATGAGTAGAGAATACGGTCAACCTATTTTAAAAACTCATATGCTTGAGTTATTTTCTTAATGTAGCAAATACATAAAATTTACATAACATGCCAATACCCTAGAAACACTGATGGCAATACAAAGGTCTATATAAGCAAGAGCATTTCTATGATCCTCCTCACATAAAATAACAGAATCTTATGTGTAGGAAAAGAAGGATTGTGGATTATGATAAAATTAATTTCACTGTAACCTTACTTACATGCATGAATTATAGGACTTCACAACCCTTTCAAAGATGCATGTATAAAAAAGAAAATATTCACCTCCGTTGCTTAACAGAGTTGAGATTATCAAACGGTAGACAATTAGCATCTAGTTAAATTTTTATGGTTTTTGAAAAACTTCATGACAATAAGACTTATATATAGCTTTTAGGGCAGTTGAAGGTGGGAACATTCCATAATGCAATGGATGCCCTCCAAAGCAAATGGTACGACGATGACTCGTAGCGGAACATACAAGTAAATTGAGTATAACATAAATAAAATAAAATAAAACAAGCTTACTACTAGAAACAATGCATCTGAACAAGAACATATTGGATTAAGAATTGGAAGGTTGAATTATTGAAGTTAAATTCAGAAAAAAAAAAACTCGTACTTTTATAAGGCCACTTGTCTTGTCAAGCTCGTACTTAACCTTGCTGCCTTTTCCAATTTCAACAACCTGCCACACAAATTCACATTGGGATTTGAAAACCAGAAAGATTTTTGATACACAACATATTTCTTTAGACACTGAGAAAACATATATTACACCAGGATTAATTATTAGAGAAAAAAGATCTTATTTAAAGAAATGCAAGATGCTTTGAGGGGTGTGAAAGGACTATGGTAGAGCTGAAAGAGATTTTTATGAAGATACTGCGCTCAAGTGGATGACAGCTTCAGGGATGTTTTCCTTCTCAAATTTAGTTGAGCTTATGGATTTGTATTGTTTTAGAGTATTGTAGTGATGTTCAGGTAGTATACTCTCAGTGTTCTAGTGTTCAGTTTTTATAATAAAATTTATTACTTATCAAACAAAAAAATAAAAATAAATAAACAAGAAGAAGAAATCATTGCGTGATATAATTCCAGAAAGGTCACTATAGCTTTCTGTTTCACACGTCTTGTTAAATAGCAGGGTCCTCCCCATTGGCGAAACAACACAATTCTATTTGGTGTACATTCTTATCCACCATACTAATGCACAAACAAGCTCTCAGTCACTTCTACTTAATGTAGATATTGATATGGAAGTTTGACCGAATTAAGAGAAATCAAAATATATCATACATACATCTAGCAGATTGCCCATAGGCCCATAATACTTGCAAAAGATTCTTTTAGAAATTCGTAACAAGAAAGATTTAAGAAAACAAAACTTACACAGTTGAAAACTGATGGAGCACCTGGTCCTGCATGGTCAAAATTATTGAGCATTAAGCACAAGTCACATAAACATTCATACAAAGTAGACTAAAAGCTGAACAGAGTTTTACCAATCTCCAAGTCATGCCAAGGATGAGCAGCTATAGATCTTCGGGACATTGAATTAAGGATCCTCTCATTGAGAACCACCTGTGGGAACCCTGATGAAGTTCTCCCACTCGCTTCTCCACCGTTCTTAGCCATGCTCAACTTTTACAATACCTTAATAAACATAAGAATGCAATCGTATAACCATCCTCAATAAACCAAGATTTGTTTAAATTAAATTATTCGGGTCTTAAAACAAATTTCACTTCAGAATAAATCACACGAAGAACTGAACTGCAACAATGACAAAAAAATAAATGGATGGCATATAACAGAGAATATTTTCCTTCAAATAAGTGATAAATCACACCCAAAAAAACTACAAGAACAATCGGAGACTGCTAGATTTCCAAGTTAACTAGTGAACATTTCTTAGATCTTCACAGATGGTGCAATAAGGACCCTTAAAAAAAAAAAATTATTACGAACCCAAAGTCTAATCAAAATACAGCCACCAATACACAAGGAGTAATTTCACAAAACAGATTAACTAAATTGATAATCAGCAGATTCACAATATTTATAATTCTGGCAAAGGTACTTCAATTAGTAGTTGAAAACATCATGCACCATCAAGAACAAGCATAAACAGAATTTCAAAGAAGAACCCAACATTTCTTGAATAATTTACTTGTCGTCTAACCCAAGTAGAACAATCATAAATAAAATCACAAAGAAGAGCCCAAAATTTCATGAATAAGTACTCAACATTTAACCCAATTAGTAAAAATCCTTATAGAACTCGCAAACATGGGCAACACAATAAATTATTTAGCTTAAAAAATCAAAGTAAAAGCTGGTAAAGCATTATTAACAAAGCTGATAACCAAAAAATTCTAGAGCAGTCACAGCAAACCAAACAAAACCCATAAACGAAATCAACATGTACTTGAAAATCACGTCAAGATACAGTCTCTTTAGAGGGTTTCATCAAATGGGTATTCACCAAAGTTACTCTTTCAGTCAAACACAACACAAATTTTCAAAACAACCCTTTTTTCTTTCTTAATAATTACACGCAAAACAAACAAAAACAAGTTGTTCGCCGCCACCATTGAGATTTGAGAAAAGGGATAAGAAGCACTCACGGTCACAGATAGACAGCCACTGAAAATTCCCACTTTACGCTCAGCTTTCCTCTTTGTGCGTGTATGTGTGTGTATGTGTGTGTATATATAGAGAGAGAGAGAGAAAGAGAGAGAATTTGAGAGCTCAAAAATAAAAAATAAAAAGAATTTATTTAAACAAAGAGGGTCGGTGCTTTGTCACTTCACTCAGGTTCAGCGGCCAGTCATAAGTGAATACGCGCCGTTCGATTTCAATGGAATGAATCGGACGGCTGTGGGTGCTGAAATGTGTCTGAGAGCTTAATTTTATTCTCGACAAGTGGGGGAAACCTTGGAAAAAACCGGGCACTAAAAATAAAAATGAGTAGAGCTCAGCTGATACTGTCACTGAGGTTGCAGATGAAGGCCTAATGAATGGACTCCACGTAAGGAAAGCGGTCAGAATTGTCCAGTAAGCTTTCCCATTAAAGCTTCTAAAAACATTTACCATTTACCATCTTAAAAACTAATTTTATAATATATAAGAGCATTCACATCTCAAAATTCTATCTCATCCTATTTTACCATTCCAAACAACTAATTTATCAATTATACCATATCATTTTACAATACTCTTAGCATCTCAACTTTTATTTTACAATACAACATATTAAAATAATATTTCTACATAATAAAATAATATATTTCAAAATCCAAATAAAAACAAAAACTCAAAACCCAAAAACTCAAAGAGAGAGAGAAAGGAATTGATAAAGTAAGTGAATAAAATATTAATTTTTTTTTAGAATTGAGCTACAGTACAATTCTACCTTTAGAATTGCACTATAGCATTGTTGCCTATTTTTTTTGCAATTATTGGTTTTTACAAGTCCGGATGTGGGGGGGAGGGGGGGGTTGGGGAGGGGTTGGGCTTTTATGCTAAATTTTCCCTATATATGGCATATGTCATTCCCCATGTAAATGCTTTAACACGTCACTTTACAATATCCCTTAGAGCATCAGTATCAGAAAATGCTACTCTATTCTATTTTACTATCTCAAAAAACTATTTTATCAATTATATCATACAATTTTACAATACACCCAACATCCCAAAATTTTATTTTACCATACTACACATTAAAATAATATAAAGTAAAATAAAAATAATATAAAAATATTCTCACTACAATCACAACTCAGCAAGCATGTTCATTCAACCACAACTCAACTGATCAACCATAACTCACAGCAACAATCCCCATCAGAACCACCACGCATGACCTCGCCACGATCCACGCCGACCACCACGCACGACCTCGTCACGACCCACACCGATCTCCACCGCTGCATGAACCCCATCGAAACCCATAACCACCAATCCCAAAACCCATTAAACCCGAAACCCATCAACAAACCCATCAACCACTATGAGAGACCCATCAGCAAGCCAATCGCCACGAGTGAACAGAACCATCGTCGTAGAGACCCATCAATAGACCCATCACCGTGAGAGAGAGACCCACACCACACCACGCCGCCACCAGACCCATGCTAGATCCGCGACCCATGCCAGACAAAACCATCATCGTGAGAGAGATATGTGAGAGAGGGATTTGGAATGTTAGGATGGTGTGTGATGTTGATGTTGGGAGGAGGATGTTGTTTGGGTCTAAAGAGAGGAGAGAGCAAATGGAGAAACAGAGAAGAAGAGAGAGAAGAGAACATAAATAATGAGGGAGAGGAGAGAGAAATTTCGGGGGGAAAAGTGGAATAAATTTTTTTTTTTTTACAATACTGCTACAATGCAATTCTACCTTTAAAATTGCACTGTAGCAATATTGCAAAAAAATTTGCAACACTTAGGTTTTGCATTCCCTAATGCTGAGCACTTTGGAGCTTGAAATGCAAAATTCTCCTTACATTTGGCATTTGCATTCCCTAGTGCTGATGCTCTAACATCAAAACTTCTATTTTTTTAACACTTCATTTAAATATTATTTCTTTATTATTTTTTATTCATTTTTTTATTATTTCTCACTTTTCCTCTATCTCTTTCTCCCACTGTCTCTCCATCATCCTTCGTGCATAAAGATTAATAGCTATGTCATTAATAAATTATTTAAATGGTAAATTTTTATAATTTAAAATTATGCAAAAAATATAAGTGTGGGGCTCGATAATCTGGCTACTCCAGCCCATCTTATATCCGGCCCAAGGCCCATGCCGAGGATTAAGAAACGTCAGAGGAGGAACGCAGGTAGCCCAAGCCGAGGGCAATGTTGTCCTCGGCAAGCCGAGAACGTCGGAGGGGGAAGTAACGACCCCCCAGGAGCGGCCTTCCTGAGCATCCAAAAGGGAAAGAACCAGTACAACGTGTTAGCAATAGAAGTATGGTGGAAGAGCAAGTCAGGGATGAACTGTCACCTCCACATTAAATGCCCACACCTAACGTCCTGGCCGCATTAATGAGAAAGGATCCCTGAACAGTGTTGCTTTGATTGCTGCAACCCACAGGAAGAATGGGAAGGCGGCTGATGGGACAAGCACTCAAGTAACGGCCTGGTTGATCAACAAATGTAAGGCTAGGATCAATTGAGAGGGTGGTATATAATGTAAGGGATCCCTCTGTAAAGAAGGACCGAAAGATCTGGACTAAAAGGTACTGTAGCAACTGGTGTTCTCTCAGAAACTCTTGTAACCATTCTCTGAAGAAGGAATAAGAACTTTAAGCCCCCAAGAGAAGGGCCGAGGAGCACCATTGTGCATCTTAACTCGTGTCCTAGCCATTAGATCCACATGCAACCATGCATGGCCGTTGCATCCCTCATTAGCGCCTAGTTCTTTAACCCGCTCTCTATAAATTCATTGTACTGGGCTAACTGGGCTTGAGTCCACTCTCTCAATAGCAGAAGTGCTCAAACCCGGACTCTACAATAAGTTTATAGATCATATAGTAAATAATATCCGATTAATACAAAATTTAATATGTGTATTAAGAATGTAAAGAAAATATAATTCAACAGTTAGATTTTAATTTAAAATATGTAGTAATGTTTATTTTATTGAGTAAGGTTGTAATTTTAGACTACAACCAATTTTATAGCTAAACTTTGTCTTTCTACAATAATCATTTTTTTTTTGAAGAAACAAACACACACAAGAAAGAGGAAAAGAGGTTCTAACACAAAAGCACACCACCATAAATGTCACGACCCAAACCTGTACTTCAGAGTTTAGAGCATGACCGGCATGTTAATATCAAGTTTACCTCGATACTAACACGAACCAACCTAAACTGAAAGTGCTTATCAAGAATTTTTCTTGTATTCCTGCTTATTTCTTGCATACAAGCCACAATATACAAAAATGATGAAAACCTAAAATTTCATTTCCTTCGAACTTGGAAAGATTACCACTTGGCTAAAACATCAGGTATTCATGTAAATATTACATAACTAAACGTTTAGCAAAGCTCTTATTACAAACCTAACCCCAAAGACATACAACTGGGGTTCAAAACAAACTAAGGTTCCGAATTACATCTGTGCTCAAGGATCAAGTACATTTTGATTCCTCCTATACAACAAAAGAGCTAAACTACTATACAACAAAAACTAACTATACATTCTAACAAATGAGAATCACGAAATCATTGCCACCTCTAACACTCTCGCTACTTTCAGGAATAACCTGTGCACTGAAATGTAATAAATGAGCTGCGAAGCTCAGTAAGGTTTTAAACTCCATGGCCCTTTGATAAGAATGCATGTAAATCAAATATTTTATGGATATGTCAGCTTTGATAAAATAGCTTTCATACTATTCACGTTGTTCTTAAAATAACTTATGAACTTTCAGATAAAAATACTTCATTTTTCTTTCATATAATAATAAAAGGACATAATAAGAAACTTAGACATAATTCAATAATCTTATCATTGAATAGACAATAAAATACTTTATCATAAACTTCTCATCAGACTTATCACATTCAACATACCTTTCTTATCATCATACTTTTCTTATAATTTTCAAATAACTTAATAGCTCATTTATAATACATATTAGTTAATCCAATTGTAAGTCCGTCACAACTTTGGGAGGCTTCCAGCACAGAGTGCCAGGCATCTAGCATTCCCCACAATGCTAGGAAATTTCGGAATCATATTATAATACATCTTTTCAACCATGGGGGTAGGTTGACATCCTCCACAAGTTGGTTGTTACCAACAAGGGCGGGTACAGCAGAGCCAGTCCCACTTATAATGGCCAAACAGAATCTCCATGAAAATACCAGTACTATAACACCTACTGGCTGAGTTCAAATCATAACAATGGAATAACTGAAAACCATATTTTTCTGATAACTTTGCTTTTACATAAATGTTTCACAACAGTATTATATCCACTTCATTCTTAAATATTATGTTCGTAATATAAATAATAGCATCAATATGCTAAAATTATTATGTATATAAGATTGAACAACTCACAAACATATAGTTTACTTAACTCATGTTTATACGTAATATCTCTAAATAAAACCTTTAATGCATAATACTTTTCTAAATAATATTTATACTTATCAAAAACATATGTCACAAATCTCTTACCTGAAAACAGAAGGCACGAGAGATTGTACAAAAGAAGCTCAAGTGTCCATGTTCTTGTTCTCGCCACCTAAATGAAAAACCAAAACTTATTACTGACCAACTCTTCTTAATATATAAACTTATACCTCAATCACAGCCTAACTCTCAAACTCAAGAAAATCCTTACTTCCCATCACACAAGGTTCCCCAAAGCACAAGATACAATCATCAAACACATTATGTACCCAAACCATAGAAAAACCAAGACATAAAATTTACATATGATCCAAACATACCAAAGGATGAGCATATTAAATTATAGCTCAAAACATTCACCCTAACTTGAGAATTAAATCCACAAAGTCAGGTGTAGCATATGTTGTTCACTGCTCATTCCAGCAGCGTATGCCTCATTTGTAAAATACAAATGGGCTGTTCACACACATTCAAATGTCATGAAATTTTATAGAACTAATCCCCTGTATGTCCAGTATATACCATAAAAATTTCGTAGTCAAAGAATAAAACCATGATTTATTAAAAATCATACAAGACAACATGTTCAAATCTGTCCTGACAGAAATTCTTGCAATTTAGAAATTAAACAATTATTTCTATATTCATCCAAATGCTGTGAGACCACTTCCATAACAACCGTGTGTGTCTTAAAATTCATAAAAACTACTCCTAGCATCCTAATTCACAAAATATGATTTAATGCAGAATTTTATTTTTGTAAATATCAAATCTGTTACAGAGACAGTTTCAGCATATATTCTTACAAAATCATCAACTAATAGCAATTGACCTTCATTTCATTTGGATATTTTTATACCTATACAATACATATAAAAATATGTTATTAAGCATCCAATTGATCACAATATCGTCAAACTTTCAAATCACTAAAACAGAATCACAAGTTTAGCTTCTAAAATCAAATTAGAGAATAAAGAAGGAAAATAAACAAAACAATTATACTATCAAAACACCCAAAATCAGATGAGGTTTAATTTACTTACCCACACACTTTGAAGATGAAATCTTAGTGTTTAGGCTCTTAATTTCTTCTTAGAGAGATGTCTATGATTTTCGATGAGAGAGTGAGGGAGAGGTGTTGCCGTGTAAGAGCAAAGAGAAAAGAAAGGAACAAGAACAAGGAAAAAGAAATAGAGAAAGAGGGGCTGAACATTCTGGTTCAGCAAAAGAAAAGATAAGGGAGAAGACTTTTGGGGTAGCAAAAGAAGATAAGGAGAGTGGACTTGGGGTGGAATACGTGTAATGCTAAGGAGAGAAAAATCACAGCCCCTTTTTTCAACCTTTTTGGCATTCACACTTACACTTTTCTACAAAGAATAATATCACTTTGCATATATATATATATATCCTTACCTTTATAGAGTTATATCCATAACATTAAAAGAGCATATATGTTTTATAATATCACAAATCAAAGCTTCATTCACTTAAAAGTAATTAAGATAATAACATGCATATAAACCCATAAGTTAATTATACAATTAGGTTGGGGTGTTACAATAAACTTTACTCAAAAGCCATGATAACTTTAAGGGAATATAGGGCTAATAAGTCTTCTTTTATTTTTCATGGATGTCATACAAACAATATCAATTTTTCTATAAGTCTTTAATAAGCTTTGAGTAATGTTGATTCCTTGTAGGGGGGAGGGAGGAGGGGGAATGATGAGGTAGTAAATATAACTATGTACAACATTACTCTCACATGAGACTAACATCAATACTATTTTAGTTGTATACTTATCATAGTATATCATCTTACCACCATTGATTCTCTAAAAAAGACCTTTCCTTTGATTCTCTAACAAAAAGACCATACCGCCATTAAAAAAAAATTTAAAACAATTTTATCGCAAAACCTATTAATAAGTTTACTGACGGAAGTATTAATATACATACCAGTGATACCACACCAACTATGCATTAGTCACTAGTCAGGCCAAGAATCTTGTAGTTCAATTAGTTGACACTTCCTGATGTTTCAAATGGAGATATTAATGGGTCAAATCTCTCATCCCTTGTTGTAACCATCAAATTATAAAAATTATTATAAAAAAAAAACCATGAATGAGTTAGATTCTAATTCTATAAAAATAAAAAGTAAAAAACTAAAAACTTGTCCATCTCTCTATTTGAGTATAAACCAATTTTCAATATGCTCGAGAGTGATTAAACATCACTTGAAGCAGGAAACTGACTTGCACAAAGAGGAGTGAATTTGGCATAGCCTGATTTAATAGGACTTCTTTGTGAAATCACAAGTTAACAATAAAGACATGAAAATTAGAGAAACTTTATTGATAGTAATAACGAGATTACATTGCCTAAATTACAAAAAGCCTAAGTTACAAAGTCTAATTCATGTGAGGTGAATTTGATGCACTCACAAGCATGAAGTAATAACCTTCGGATTATGAGAGAGAGAGAGAGAGAGAGAGAGAGAGAGAGAGAGAGAAGAGAGAGAGAGATGTCTGTGGTTTTGATAGATGATTATGTGTATCTTGTGTGAGAAAGTGATTTTCTATTTATATATGAAACTTTGACAATTAAAGTTGTTCATTGTCACGTGTTGTGTTGCAATTGCTCTTCCCTCCCCCCAAATCCTAACTAATACTCCTCCAAAAATTGTCTCTAAGTAACTCCTCTTATTTACATGCTTATCATGTGCGCCTTTCACTCAATTAGTTCCATGCAAGAAGAGATTGTGATTATTCACGTGACTTTCATGTGTTCTTGTTTGGACATATACACGAGTTGTTCCTTATGGCTTGAGGCAATTATCATGACTTGGATATCAATAAGATGATGCCACTTGTCTTTCTCTAAGGACTTTATTTACTATTATTGTATTACCGACATATATCTTATATAATCTTTTACAATATCATCATATACTATACTATATAATAAAAGTTGGGCTTAAAAGCCGTGATTGCACCAAGTCGTTTCACTAAATTGTAGAAATTTTTTAGATTTTAAAAATATATACATTTTTTTTTTGTTCTTATCTTCTTCTCCTATAATTTCTAAATTGATAAATTTTTTAATTTGATTGCAATCCAAATTATTCATCTAATCATTTTATTATTAATTTATCTATAATTTCTAAGTTACTAAAAATCTTAATTTGATTACAATTCAAATTCTTCATCTAATCTGTTTATTATTAATTTAATTTTTTTACTATTTTTTCATTATTAAAATGCTAAACTATTATAGAAAAGTATTTTAAAATATATGTGATTTGAGGTACATATTATCAGCATTGAGGTTTTATGTATTTAAGTATTATGGATGTAAGGTTTTGTGGTCGTGGATCTTGTAACTTTACACTTTATTCTATATTTAAAATATTATTTTATTAATTTACAATATTTATTCAATACTTAAATTATATATGATTATTGATTAAACCTGTGCATCGCATAGGCATAACACTAGTATCTAAATAAAGTAATGGTTTTGATATTTACCACATGTAATAAATATTATATTATATTTATGTAAATTAAATATTTATCCCAACACTCTCATTTGCATTTTTCTTATTTGTAAAATTTACTTTTTAACCATGTTCGACACCATTGTTAAGGAGGATTGTGTTATTTTACACATAAATAAATGATGGGGTTTAGTTTGGTGGTGGGTTTCGAGGAGGATTTTGTTAATTTGTTCAATGTGAAAAGTTTACATGTGTGTGTGTGTGTGTTTTTTTTTTTTTTTTTTTTTTCAGATAATAATTAAAGTACAAAAAATAGTTTAAAAATATAATTGTATTTTAATAAGTAATACATTAGTTGAATTCAAGTCATAGTTCAACCATAATGACATGTTTTGTAAAGTAGTTAGAACTCCACCTCATGCTCTCCTACCATCTACCTATTAAAATAAAAAATACATAGTTTTATTGCACAAAAGCCAAGTCAATTTTTCTCCATCAAAGTTGTAATTTTATTTCGATAATCGTTTCAGTTTGTTTATTGGAATAAAATATTTCAGTATCAGTGTTGTAGGGACACAATTTGCGGCCCAAGCCCAAGGTGAATGGGGTGATGACCCAATGAGTCTAGTACAATAAATTTGTAGAGAGTGAGTTGAAAAACTTGGCCTTAGTGAATTTAATAATAGCTAGTATGAAATTAAAAGATGATCAAGCAAGAAAATGACACATAGGGCTAGATAAATTCACTGTCTGAGGAGACGATTCTGAGTATAAATCAATATAACTGTTTACAAATACAACTTTTATTGCCACAGTATTTCTTCTCCCTTTTTCTTCGACCCTTCTCTCATGGGAGGTCTTTCACAATATATAATTCATTTCCAACCATCTTGATCCTACATTTGTTAATTATCTAAGTCTTCACTTGAGTGTATGTCCCATCAGACACCTTCTTTGGCTTTCTGTGACTTGTGATATTTGAGATTGCACTGTTCAGGGGTTTTCTCCACATAAATGCGGCTAGAAAAGTAGCTGCAGTGCATTTAATGCGATGGTAGCAGCTTTTCCTTTAGATATTTCTGAGTTCTTATCGCTTCTGTACGTGCATGATGCTCATCCTTATTGTGGAAACCTCCTGGAAGGTCACCTAGATTGCTGAAATACAGATTTGATTAGTATTCATCATATCCGAGGAGGAGTTCCTCCTCGGACTATGCTCCTTCGTCCCTTCCTTATGTGACTCTAAACTTGGGGTCTCTCTTAATTACTTACCCTTCCTCGGACACGATCGCATCCCCAAATAAGGCTCAAGGCCCAAAATACAACTTTGGGCCTTTACCCCCACAAGTGTATTTCAACATTCTGTTTTAGGACTATCTCTATTTTCATATTTTATAGATACTTATTTATATATATATATATATATATATATATCTAACATGTCATTCAAAGGATTTAGGAAATGCAAATTGTTAAAATTAATATATTTAAAAATATAAACATACTATTATAGTGAATTCTCAAATATTTAATCATTTCAACTAATTTAAGCATACAATAATTTTTAAATTTTTTTATTATATGTGTTATTAAATCTACTACTTTTGCCTTTTGATACTATTTTTGTTTCAATTTTTGCCAAAAAGGGCATGAGAAATAATGTTATATTCCAAATCAATTATTTTTCCTTTTGATAACAAGTATTCTTATATAAATTTTATAAAATTAACCGTATAAATTATTTGTATATAAAAAAATTAGTGTACTGTCTATAGGTAATTCATTCATGAAAAATCAATTCATTTACCCATCGATAGATGACAATTTAATTTTTTATGGGAACATGTGACAATTAATTTATACATTGATATAAACATTAAGTTTCAATTTTGATGAGTTGGAAGGATAAATTAGCAGAACTTTTTTTTTTATAGAGAAAACAGTTAGCAAAACCTTAGACCATTATGACTAATGTTTTTGTTTATTTCAATGTACAAAGTGTTTGAAACGGCTATATTTTTTGGCATGAAACTCGTGAGAGTTATGTTTTTGGCATGGTTGTGAGAGAATATATATATATAAATATATATATATAAAAGAGGTAATATTTAAAATGGAAGTCATATCCTTCTTCATTTATAAACAAAAAAAAGGAAAAGTAAGATCAGAAGCAAACTTGTTATGTATAACTAAGAGAGAAGGCACCAAAAAAATAAAAGTAAAAAAGACTGGTGGATTTTTTTATTGATCTTGAGTTTGTTGATAATTTTTGAAAACCCCAACTATGTATAAAAATCAGTCGTTAGCCTTAATCGCAATTAATTCAACAATTCAATAAAAACAATCATTAGGAGCGGACACCATATATTAAAACTATCTCTTTAAAAAAAATCAACAAATCCATGCATCATTGCCCAACCACCTTGACTCTAGTCAAAGCACTTGATAAGCTTGGTGACAATATTATCCCACACAATGCATTGCCGTAGTGCCATATTGGGTGCATATTAAATTAAGAATGTGAAGGTAGCACCTAGGACTCAGGTCTTATGCAATTTAGTCAAAGATTCCGAGAACCTAAAAAAATTCGAACCACCAAAATAATTAAGAATGTGAAGCACTTAGGCCATAGCCAACTCAGTCAAAGATGTTTGGATAGGTCATGTTTATAACATTTCTTTGGGTTTTTTTTTGGTTCCCTTTTCTAGAAGAAATTGATTGAAGAGGAATGTTAGATGAAACGCATTTAAAAGATATCATCATTTTTTTGAAACTTTTAATACTTAACATGTAAATGGCCTATGACAAACCTTCCATTTTTGTTTAAAAAGTTCTGTATATACAGATGAAAAGCACTTAGTGCTCATAACGTACCATCATGTTCTTGCCTATATCGAAGATTGAATCTAAACCATTCATTTGGTATCCTCGTACTCTATTAATATGTTTGTCTTAATGAGTTAATTATAAGATTTCCTTTGTGTTAAAGAGTTTTGAGTGAATTCATTCCTTTAGAGAGTTCTGTGCATGCAAGTCCTTTGGTAAGTACTAGAATATTTTGATTATTTTCCTTTTCTTTAATTTCCTCTAGTCCTTATTTAGATATTCTTCACAATTCTTCCTTCTTTTAATTATACATGTTAATTTGTTTCTAATTTTAAATTAGGGTCTTATCGTTTTCCTTTTTATGTTTAAATATGGCCTCTATTGAGTTGAATTAATTCTTTAGCTAGATAGCCAAGTATATTGTTTATCTTTATACTTAAACAGAATTTTGAGGTGCTCTAATATTTGTTAAGGGTAAATTATATTAAAATTTCCTGTGTTTTGATGGTATTCTATTGAAATTTGCTTAAGTTTATATTTATTATTATTTTTTTCTAATCACATGATGTGCTACTGTTTTATTGACCAAGAATATCATGTGACTTGACAAATACTTCTACTTTTTTTTTTCTTTTTTTTTTTGAGAAGAGACAAATACTTCTACTTTGTCATGAAAGATTCAGTGGTGAAAGCAGTCAGGCCCCATTGTCACACCACCAAAGTTATAGTTTTTAAAATTTATCGAAAGATTTTATTTTTCGATAAATAAAATATTTATTCCCTAATTTTTTCGCTGCGTATTCATCACATGGGTGTACTTTATGATATTTATTTTCCATTAGTATTTAGAGGGAGATTAAACAGATATATAGTCTACTAAAAAAAAAATCAATTTTAGAAAAAAATGAAGAAAAAAAAAATCAAAGAATCTTAATGAAAGACGGTCATGACAATAAGGTGTTAATGCATTTTATCATGAATTTTAAGTAATCACATATTTCTTTTCAAAAAAAGTAATCACATATTTATTCTCTAATTTTCTCGTTGCTTTCAATATTCAGATGAATTTATGAGACAAAAAACATTGTTCATGCACTGTTTCGATATTGTTTATGCACTGTTTATGGGATTCACAGTCACTTTATTTAGGAAAAAATATTAAAAATAGGTCCCACGATACTATTTACACATTTAAAAATTATTTTACTATAGTATTTTCAACAACAATCAGTTTTCAGTAACAATAAATTGTATCCAAACAGACCCTTACTTTTTAGAAAAGAAAAAAAAAAAGCTTCTTGTAAATATATATTTTGGCGTTTAGTGAGTTTTTAAAATCATATTTAAATGACCCCACCGTTGTGATTTTACACGTTTTGCGTTTCATATTTTGACGTGAAATTTCATGACATGCTAAGAGTTTCATTGGGTACCATTTATTTTATTAAAATTAAAAATTTATTACTTAAAATTAAAAACTTATTACTGAAAGTTAGTTGAAATAGTACCGTGGAGCTTATAAATAGTACCAAAAAATGCAATAAAACCAACAAATAATAAAAATAAACTAAATAATAAAATAATTTATAATTTCCATCCAAATCCAATCCTACACTAAAGGATCTTCCAAAATCATAAAGCTGAACAGACTACTCTGAATTACAATATTAGATTCTCAAAAAAAATATTGCAATATTAAAAAAGATATAGCTTTTAAAAGACATTATTAGTAACGTAGTACATATGTATTTATTTCCCATTTGCACTATTTGTTTAGTAAATATCTAGAGGTTGTCGCAAATTTATAAAATCCACAAATAAGCTAATAATTATTGTCTTTATTCTTATTATAGTTGATAGAGAAATTTACTTGAAAAATCATATATTTCCACAAAAATATGGTAAACATCTATATACTAAAATTGGAGGAACAGCTATGAATTCCCAGTCTTGAAATGTGAATATTTTCACTTACCCGTACTTAAAAATTGTCCATAAGCTTTCCTGTAAATTTAGAGGGAAAAAAACATATAATTTTTAAAATAAAATCCTCTAATTTTTTGTATTGTTGTTTTACTCAGAAAAAGAGGAGCTTGGTATTTGAAACTTCATATTGGTTGTTAAAACGTATTCATTGTCCAATCTCTAATTTTATCTTGAAACAGTTAATCAGGCAATTATCTCTTGAAAAGTAAATTACTTCTCATTGTAACTATAAAAGTTATTTGTGGTGTACAACTTTTTTAAAAATGACTTGGAAAAAAGAAGAAGATAGATTTTGGCTTGAGAAAAATTTAATTATGTGCATTATCAATATATGTTATATATCCCATAAAAAAATATATAATTATTTGTATATAGGTGCATGACACTATTGATCACTTATTCATTAAATCGTGATTCTTTGTACTTTGGTTTGACTAAAAATGTTTATCAGTGTTCTTGAAAAAAAAAAAAAGTTTCACAGTGTACTCCTAAAAATATCATTTAATCTTTTTCATTCATCTTGTTATAATTTAGATGTAAGACCATAAAAGTTCTATAAAATGTCATTTTTTTTGCAAGAATTATTTACCTCGTACCAATCAACTAGTTATCCCTCTCTCTCTCTCCATTTTTTTTAATGACTAAGTATCAATCTGCTATCACTTAAACAATTATTATCACAGCTTCTATTTAATTATCAGCTTCTAAACATGCTCCTTTACAGGTTGTCTAAACCACAATGATTTGTTCTGGGCATGGTGCATTTATAGTACTTCTTGCACTTTCATGTTTGATTGTGCCTATCACATGTGCATCCAAATTACCATCACAAGTACTGGATTTCATTCATGGTGATACTATAACAAATGCTGGTTGTAACACCAATCTCAATGGAAAGAGATGGGCGGTTCTAGTTGCTGGATCAAAAGGTTACTATAATTATAGACATCAGGTATAGATTTGACAAAATTATTTACACTTGTTTGAACATATAAGTGTTTTTTTTTTTCATTAGCAAAAATAACTCAGTAGTTTTAAAATTGAATTTTTGGAAATGCAGGCAGATGTATGTCATGCATATCAAATATTGAAGAAAGGTGGGTTAAAAGATGAAAATATCATTGTGTTCATGTATGATGATATTGCATTCAATGATAACAACCCCAGACCTGGTGTGATCATCAACAAACCAAATGGTGGTGATGTTTATGCAGGAGTGCCCAAGGTCTTTTCTGCTATAGTTATACAATTTCAATTATGAGCTTGTTATAACATCTATTAACATTTAACAATACTTAATTATATGAGTTTAATTTATACTTCTTCTTGTAGGATTATACAAAAGACCATGTTAATGTAAAAAACTTTTATGCTGTTATTCTTGGAAACAAAAGTGCCGTCACTGGTGGTAGTGGTAAGGTTGTGAATAGCGGACCAAATGACCATATTTTCATATATTATACTGACCATGGAGGTCCTGGGGTTCTAGGTTAGTAATTTTACTTTAAATACCAAAAGTTGGATTGAATAATACAATAGTAAATTTTCAACTAGTTACAATACAATAATGTGAAGGTTTTTATTATCAAATACTAAGATAATTGAGTTCATCATACTGTTTGTTAGCGATGCCTAATGGTGAATATATGTATGCCAAAGATCTTAACAATGTGTTGAAGAAGAAGCATGCAGCAAAATCTTACAAAAGCATGGTAAGTTATCGACTTATCGTGATCCCTTCAAAAATGATTAATTTGCAATATTTAGCTTGTTTAGTAGTATTAATCTTTTTTGGGGTTCAATTACTTAATATGGTTTTATACTAACATTAAAAATTATAGGTATTTTACCTTGAAGCTTGTGAGTCTGGGAGTATTTTTGAGGGACTTCTTCCAAATAATTTGAACATATATGCAACCACAGCATCAAATGCAAGTGAGGATAGTTATGCAGCTTATTGTCCAGAGGATTCTAAAGCTGTTGAGGAATATGACACATGTTTGGGAGACTTATATAGTATTTCCTGGTTGGAGGATAGGTATGCAGTATTTTGTATCATTATCAAAGTCATTTACTCTAATAACCTCTCTGAAAATATTATCTCAAAACAAATATACATTAGTTCTAATGATTTATTTTAAACCCAACACTATTTTTTTTTTCGCTATGTGGCTAATTTTTGGAACTCAAAATTTTGGAGCAGTGACAAACATGATTTGCGCCAGGAAACTTTGCAGAAGCAATATGAAGTGGTAAAAGATTACTTCCTCTTGTAAATGTTTTACAAAACCTTATATTAAAAATGTCATAGTTGAATCTTAAAATAGGTCGATTATGTATTGTAGACTGTTTTTAAGTAATGATAAATTGAATCTTTTTGTAAATTGAAAAAAGAAACTAAAGAGCTTGCCTAAGAGGATTTCTAGATCTTCTTGTTAGACCCTCTATTGCTATGTCTCTTTGTCTTTGACCAATCATCAATTCAACCAAAATCTTGTGGATGCAATTACAGATTCAAAGGAGAACAGTAGCAGGTGTTTCAGATCGCAGTTCACATGTAATGCAATATGGAAACAAAAAACAAAGTAATGAATGCCTCTACTATTACATGGGTACAAATCCTGCAAATGATAACTATGCTTTTGTTGAAAATCCCTCTTCACCATCAACTCTGAGGGTTGTTAACCAACGTGACGCGAATCTCCTTCATTTTTGGCACAAGGTTTTTCGTCTATCAATCATTTGTTACTACTACTTTCTCATAGGTTCTTTAAGTTATATATGTCTCTCTTTTTTTTCCGTTTAGCATGAATCTCCTTCATTTCTGGCACAAGGTTTTTCATCTTTCAATCATTTGTTACTACTACTCTCTCATAGGCTCATTAAGTTATATGTCTCTCTTTTTTGTTTAACAAAGTAATAATCATACTTTCTTGACCTTAAAGTCACTTTCATTTTTTTTTTTTCTCAGTACCATAAAGCCCCTGCAGGCTCTGATGAAAAGCTTAAAGCTCAAAAGGAACTAAATGATGAGATTTCTTTAAGGAAGCATGTGGACTACAGTATAAATCATATTGGAGAGCTTTTATTTGGAAATGGTAATAGCTCAAAAGTGTTGGAGACTGTTCGGCCAAGTGGGCAACCTATTGTGGACGATTGGAATTGTTTTAAGATGCTTGTAGGTCCTTGATTCCTTCTTTCAAGTTTCATGTGTAGCTAAATTGCTAACCTCGTGATTCTGATGTTAATATTTTTACCATTTTCATGCTGCAGGTAAGTACATATGAGAAATATTGTGGATCATTATCAAAATATGGGACGCAACACATGCGAGCAATTGCTAATATGTGCAATGCTGGGGTTACCATGAAGCAAATGGTTGCAGCATCAACTCAAACTTGTTTTAAGATACCCCCTACTAATTAGCATTTCTACAAAAATAGAATAAATGGATCAACCTGGATTTGCTTGTCCTGCTCTAATGAGCTTCATATGTATGTGTGTGAAATTTAGCAAGCTATTGGAATGGATGTATCTATATTCTGTGAACGTAAGTAGATTTGTTATATGACATTTGAATACAAAAGTATTAGAAGATTAGTCCATTATAACATATAAAGATAGTGGGCAGGATAATTCAGCCTAAAATTTGAGCCAAAGTATTTGAAGGAAAGAACCGAACCTCTTAACAATCACTATTAGACTAACTTATGTTGCATTATTGAATAAAACTAAATAATAAACAAATAAAAAAGAAAAGGGAACAATAGCGGTACATAAGCATTTCAAAATAAAGAGAATGAAACTGTAAAAGTCTACAGTACAAACTTGAAACTGCTAATGTACCTTCATCTCATTTATAAACAACTGACTGAATAAGTAAGTATGGTTACAGAAAATATATGCATGGGTATGAATAATACACCTAAATGATTGCATCCATATGAAGTTCCAAATTCCATAATGATAAAAGTGTAATAATGTTCTTCGTTCTCAATGTCAAATTTTAGCCTCGAACCCCCCCATTCCCCTGCCCACACCTTGTTGTGCCTTTAGGCCTTAAGACAAAATCACAAAACGAAGCCAAAGAGAGAGGATTGACCTTGTAATTCTTACACTAACACAGACACTCTAAACTAGAAATTGCATTTGTTAAGTTAAAAATTTTATAATTGCTTCAATTTTAAAGACTACCATGAACCAAAGCAGTATCTCCAATCATGATATGATCATTTAAACTATCTCCTCTTGAAAATCCCAGCATCTTTACGAACATTTCTTACCTTACTCAATTGAAGGTGTCTTGAGCTCCTTAATCTTTGAGACCTGCCCCTAACATGAACAAATACTTCCCCAGTCTTCAACCTTACATGATGGTGATTGTGACTGTGTCCACTATGCCTACTTGAAGGGTAAAGAGATCTCCAAAGCCGATCTTTTCTTCTCTCTCTGACCGACTTTTGCTTTCTACTAACATTTAAATGATGGTAGTTATCTGAAAAATCACTCTCATCACTTGAACTGTACCCTAATTCAACATCTTGAATACGGCGTCTGCGCTGACGGTTTATCCTCTTGGTATTCTTTAACTTGTGCCACAAGAAAAAGGTAATGTCTTCTAAAGCAAAAAAATATGTCTCACATGCTGCCCAACACATCTTACAAAAGCTTCTTACTATGCATTGGCAGATCCCCAACTTGAACAATAAGTAGAATAACAACAACACTGATGCAGAGAAAAATATAAATAAGTCATTTCCTTATCTTTAACTAAAAAACAAAATTATGCAATTTAACGGCTAAGCAGTCTTCCATTAGTTTCACTTTAAAGGGTTCTAGAAGCAAAATTCTTCTAACAAATAAAGGGGAAAAACAAAAGTTTCTTCTTGTTACAGGAACATATCAAACCTTCAGAAACAAATGGCAATCATAAAACTCAGACAGAAAAATTAGCAATCCTGGGAGAAATAGTGAAGCAGAACCAGGTCAAGTGGTTGAAATGCGTCCATCAAAGAAAAGGAAAGGTGGACTCATCAGCCCATGTGATGTTTGTAAGGCTAATAATTTGAAACTAATGGAAGCAATATTTAAAAAAAAGGTGGAAAAAAACCATAAAGAAAACTAAGGACAGAGGAATTACTTATGTAGCAAAGGACCAAGATCATTAACAGTTTCACCAGGTTGGAGACACATAAATGCTCAATGAAACATACTACGTCCCATGGTCCTGAACAAACACCCCTGCAAAAACAGCAGATCAAAGTCAAAACAGATGAACCAGAAAATCCATAACTATCAAAATGCATGCATGATAAAGTTACATTATCCATGATTGCAGCGAGTGAAACATGAGGACCCAAAACATATCTGAGCCAACTAAAGTTTATGTTCATACGTCATAACCACATTTAAAACAACAAATAATGGTTTTCTTAACGATCCATTTGTTTTGATGGAAAATCTTGTGTAAAAATAGTTTTTCGTGTTTTTTAATGTTTGGTGGCATAAAAAAAGATAAGTCAAAGAAAAACTATCTTTGGTCAACATAAAAAGTATGGCTTATTTTTAGAGATTGTTTTTCATTAAATTTTTTTGAAAAACAACTCTATCTCACAACAAACTAAATCAGGGAAGTTAGGAGGTTGTCTTTCAACTCATTTAAAGTTGCTACCAAACATTGAAAAATGAGATAGTATTATTGAAAATGATTCTTGAAAAATGACTCATTTTCTAGAAAACATCATTGTTGAAACAAATTCTTAGAGTATCCTATTGTCTTCTTCTCAGAGTCCATGATAATTGCCCATTATGAATAGACTAATTATTTTAGAGCAGGGTTGACTAGATGATGTGATCAGATGTAAGCAATAAGCTATTGCTCCATTAGCCTATCTAACCCTGTTCATGAGATCATTTTAAAATTTTATCTGTTAGAATACACCTTTCCTGCAGAGGAATACTACTCTCCGTTTTCCCTTTCTAAGGGGACTAACTGCAGACCACAAATGTCTCAAAAGATTCTGGTAAGAAAGGAACTGTTGGTCACTATTGTTTCGACACGTCAAAATATATGGAACACAGGCATGACTTTCCTACCTGAATACACAAAGCTTCGGATTCTGTGAACCGAAAAAAAAAAAAAGCTATATGGAAAGGTAGAGAGGCTTAAACATAAAAATTTCTTCAACTTCTCTCTCAGCTTTAATTAACACAATGCCTGCATAATTCTTCGTTTTATGTTCAAAAGCCCTTTCACAAGTTTTTGATATCAAGGTTTGATAAACTGAACTGAATGTCTTTAAAACAGTCACCATTGCAAGATAAGGAACCTACTATTTTATAATTTGCAATGTTCTCATGTGATTCTTGAGCAAAGGTAGAAATGCCCCTTCAGTTACTTGACACGGGCCAAGTAGGCAGAGAAGTCTAATTTCCAGATAAAAGACAAGGCAAAGTGAAGTACATATATTTTCATTCCTCGCAAATAATTAGCTAGAGGAGACGACAGTTGCATCAGTGTTTGAAGCTTTATATCGGTAATCAATTGTGCCAAGTAAGAATAGACACAAAGGGAAAATGCAAATAGAATGAAAATAAATTGAAGCTAATCTCAGTGCCTACTGAGCTTCTCTCAACTTCAGAACTTAGTTGATTGAGTGTAGCAGAGCCCAACACTAGCAACAGACAGTATAAAACATGAAAATTAACAAGCATGGAAGTTTTCTTACTCGCATGATGCACCAAAGATGGTCTTGATTGGAGCTGCAAATGCACTTCCAATAACACCTCCAATTCCATTTGCAGCTTTACCGATGACACCCCCCATATTTCCACAGTCATGTCTCATTCAAAAGCCCATAGCAATTGATATTAGCTCCATAGCAATTGCACTGAGGAAATAAATGGCAAAAAATAAATATTAGGTAGCAAGTGAGAATTTTAAAAATAAATATTTGATGGAGTGGGTTTTTTTTTGTGTATTGGTGCTAAAATTTAGTTTTTAGCATATTTAGGGCAAAATTTGCCAAATAGTAGATTTTTAGACAATTTTTGGCAAAAACGCATGCGGATGAAACATTTGAGTGAGTTAGACTGTTTTTTTAAAAAAAAAGTGGAAATCAAGTTTCCTAGACTCGAGTTCCAAATTATACACAAGGAACTCGAGTTTAAGAAACTCGATTTCTATTCAAATGGAACTTGAGTTTTCTAGACTCGAGTTCCACGTTTTTTTTTTTTGGTCCATATCAGACTTCACGCAAGAGGAAATTGAGTTTGAATGGGTTGGAACTCGAGTTTGTTAAACTCGATTTTCAAAAACAGTCCAACTTACTAAAATGTTTCATCCGCATGCCATGCACCAAAATTTTTTCTAAAAATCTACTATTTGGCAAATTTTGCCCATATTTAGCATCCTTAATGGGAATGCTCTAAGGATGAGCCAAGCTTTCTGTGTTTTTTATAATTGTTAACTGCGTAATTTTAGAAGCTTCTCTTTTTTGAATTTTTGGGTTTTTGTACACTTGGAGCTTGTGGAGTGGATATGCCATCTCAACTGGGTAGTAATATTCTCTTCCGACATTTTGAGCTTTTAAAAAAAAAAAATATTTTTCTTAATTAAAAATTTGACTAGGAAAGTAAATATTCCTAATATTATCACATGAATTAATCAATTCAATTCGGATTATTCAACATTTTTTAATTAAAAAATATGTTGAATTCTCCGATGGAAAAAATTTAGCTACAAAATTAATTGTAGTCTAAGACTACAACCTTACTCAATATCTTTTTTATTGGAGATGAATTTAACAAAGGGTAATTATTGGATACTCCCGAAGTACCATAAATGCGTACTCCTAAAGTATCATAAATGCGTACTCCTGGAGTATTTAATAATTTTCCTTTAACAAATCTATCATTAGATTACATCTTCTTCTTATATCCTTCATGCTTGCAAAATTTTTAGAAAATTAAAGATCAATAGCTATGTCATCAATAAATTATTTAAATTGTAAGTTTTTATAATTTAAAATTATGCATAAAATATAAGCTTATAGATCATATAGTAAATAATATCCGATTGACACAAAATTTGATATGTGTATTAAGAATGTAAAGAAAATATAATTCAACAGTTAGATTTTCAAAATATATAGTAATGTTTATTTTATTGAGTAAGGTTATAGTTTTAGGCTACAACTAATTTTGTAGCTAAATTTTGTCTTTTTGCAATAATCCAATTTTTTTTTTTTTTTAGAAACAAACACACACACAAGAAAGAGGAAAATAAGTTCTAACACAAAAGCACACCATCATAAACTTCACTTAAAAGCCATGATAACTTTAAGGGAATATAGGGTTAACAAGTCTTCTTTTATTTTTCATGGATGTCATACAAACAATATCAATTTTTCTATAAGTCTTTAATATGCTTTGAGTAATGTTGATTCCTTGTAGGGGGGGGAGGGAGGAGGTGGAATGATGAGGTAGTAAATATAACTCTGTACAACATTACTCTCACATGAGACTAACATCAATACTATTTTAGTTGTATACTTATCATAGTATATCATCTTACCTCCATTGATTCTCTAAAAAAAAAAAACTTTTCCTTTGATTCTCTAACAAAAAGACCATACCGCCATTAAAAAAAAATTTTAAACAATTTTATCACAAAACTTATTAATACGTTTATTGACAGAAGTGATAATATACATACCAATGATACCACATCAACTATGCATTAGGCACTAGTTAGGCCAAGAATCTTGTAGTTCAATTAGTTGACACTTCCTGATGTTTCAAATGGAGATATTAATGGGTCAAATCTCTCATCCCTTGTTGTAACCATCAAATTATAAAAATTATTATAAAAAAAAACTATGAATGAGTTAGATTCTAATTCTATAAAAATAAAAAGTAAAAAATAAAAACTTGTCTATCTCTCTATTTGAGTATAAACCAATTTTCAATATGCTTGAGAGTGATTAAACATCACTCGAAGAAGGAAACTGACTTGCACAAAGAGGAGTGAATTCGGCATAGCCTGATTTAATAGGACTTCTTTGTGAAATCACAGGTTAACAATAAAAACATGAAAATTAGAGAAACTTTATTGATAGTAATAAACTAAATTACAAAAAGCCTAAGTTACAAAGTCTAATTCATGTGAGGTGAATTTGATGCACTCACAAGCATGAAGTAATAACCTTCGGATTATGAGAGAGAGAGAGAGAGAGAGAGAGAGAGAATTTCCATGGTTTTGATAGATGAATGTGCGTGTCTTGTGTGAAAATGTGCTTTTCTATTTATATATGAAACTTTGACAATTAAAGTTGTTCCTTGTCACGTGTTGTATTGCAATTGCTCTTTTCCCCCCCAAATCCTTGCGCCTTTCACTCAGTTAGTTCCATGCAAGAAGAGATTGTGATTATTCACGTGACTTTCATGTGTTCTTGTTTGGACATATATACGAGTTGTTCCTTATGGCTTGAGGCAATTATCATGACTTGGATATCAATAAGATGACGCCACTTGTCTTTTTCTAAGGACTTTATTTACTATTATTGTATCAGTGACACATATCTTATATAATCTTTTACAATATCATTATATACTATATAATAAAAGTTGGGCTTAGAAGTTGTGGTTGTACCAAGTGGTTTCACCAAATTGTAGAATTTTTTTTTTAGATTTTAAAAATATTTGAATTTTTTTTTTTGTTCTTATCTTCTTCTCCTATAATTTCTAAATTGATAAACAATTTTAATTTGATTGCAATCCAAATTATTCATCTAATCCTTTTATTATTAATTTATCTATAATTTATAAGTTACTAAAAATCTTAATTTGATTACAATTCAAATTCTTCATCTAATCCGTTTATTATTAATTTAATTTTTTTACTATTTTTTCATTATTAAAATGCTAAACTATTATAGAAAAGTATTTTAAAATATATGTGATTTGAGGTACATATTATCAGCATTGAGGTTTTATGTATTTAAGTATTATGGATGTAAGGTTTTGTGGTCGTGGATCTTGTAACATTACAATTTATTCTATATTTAAAATATTATTTTATTAATTTACAATATTTATTCAATACTTAAATTATATATTGTAGGGTCAGATTCTGCAGCCCAAGTCCAAGAAGATATGGGTTTGGAGCCCACTGAACCCAAAACAATAAATTTGTAGAGAGTGGGTGAAAGAGCTAGGCTAATAATGAAAAATAACAGTATTAAACGGCACAGATGATAGGAAGATTTGAACTAATACGTGGTCAGTAGGGAGGCCGAGCTTGAACGTGCTGAGGGCCATTGCATCGTTGTTGCCCTCCACCTCATTGAACATCTCCCAATATCTGTCTGAATATGCCTTCAAGGACTCACCTTCCTGCATGGACAAGGATAGCAGGGAAGAGAGAGGCCTGGCCACTCTTCGGCACGTAACAAAACGGGAGCCGAATGCCTGAGTGAGCTCTTTGAAGGAGTTGATGGAGCCCGCCTTCAAACCATCAAACCATCTCATAGCAACGGGCCCAAGACTGGAAGGGAAAACCTTGCACATCAGAGCTTCATCTCTGGAGTAGACAGCCATCCTCTGGTTAAAATGACTCACATGCTCCACGGAGTCAGTTTTACCATTGTAGACGGTGAACGTTGGCTGGTTAAAGCGCCGAGGGAGTCTGGCCTCCTCTATCCTACGCGTGAAGGGTGATCTAGATATCTGATTTAGAGCCCTGTTCATGACATCGTTCTCCGCGTCCTCGCGTGATGGGCTCCTACGCTCCCTTTTACGATGAGACTCCTCTACATAGGTGTAGGACTCGCTAGCTGGTGTCTTGGACTTGCGTTGATAAGAGACGTCCTGCTCGTCATCAAGATCATCTTCAGAGTACGAAGAAGCCCGCTTCCTCTTTGCGTGTCGTAACTCTCTCTTTAGTTTTTCCACTTCCAGTTGCAAGTCACGGTTCTTCTCTGCATGGGACATGTGACTTCCGCTCTGCGATTGGCTCTGGCTAAGGCGCACGGTGTGTACACTGCCCTCACGGTTTTGTCTCCTCTCTAAGTTGCCAAAACGGTCCACGTGTTGGGATGCCTTGGATTCTGCTTGTTGTTCACCTTGTTCTGCCATTATCAACTGTTTATTTCACTCTTGCACAAGCTCTCCCCACAGACGGCGCCAATTGTAGGGTCAGATTCTGCAGCCCAAGCCCAAGAAGATATGGGTTTGGAGCCCACTGAACCCAAAACAATAAATTTGTAGAGAGTGGGTGAAAGAGCTAGGCTAATAATGAAAAATAACAGTATTAAACGGCACAGATGATAGGAAGATTTGAACTAATACGTGCTCGGACAGAGGTGAATGTCTCGTCCGAGGAGGTGATTTTCATTGATGGACTTAGGTTACAAATGTTGGGGCTACAGTAAAATAATATACTCTTCTCCCTTTTTTCTCCCTCGATCCCCCTATCAGAGACCTCTCTCTCTCTTATATAGTGCTGCCTTTCTACATCTCCACCGTCCACTTGTTCATCATCTGGGCGCCCACTTGAGTGCATGTCCCATCACACTCCCCCTTTAGCCCTGTCTGAGTGGCGGTAGCTGAGGATGCACTGTTCAGGGGTCTTCTTCACATAAATGTGGCCAGGAGGGTAGGTGCAGTGCATTGAATGCGGTGGTTGAAGTCTGTCTCCTTGATATTTCTCTGTTCCTGTTACCTTCTTGTGTGTCCGAGGCTCCCTTTCCTCCTTAACACTTGTCAAACAGATCGCTTGACACGTGTCGGACAAAAACCTCATCGGGTCCGAGGGTATCGGTCTCCTCGGACATATGAACATCTCCTCGGACAGTGCACGTACTCATCTCCAGACACTCCTTTTACATGGGCCTCTGACTCTGTATTGGCCTCCTCGGACGAACAGTGGTCCTCGGATAGGGCCTTGGGCCCAATGCGCCAGGTTGGGCTTTTCTCCCCCACATATATGATTATTGATTAAACTTCTGCATCGCATGGGCATAACACTAGTATCTAAATAAAGTAATGGTTTTGATATTTACCACATGTAATAAATATTATATCATATTTATGTAAATTAAATATTTATCCCAACACTCTCATTTGCTTTTTTCTTATTTGTAAAATTTACTTTTTAACCATGTTCGACACCATCGTCATGGAGGATTGTGTTATTTTACACATAAATAAATGATGGGGTTTAGGTTGATGGTGGGTTTCGAGGAGGATTTTGTTAATTTGTTCAATGTGAAAAGTTTACATGTGTGTGTGTGTGTGTTTTTTTTTTTCACATAATAATTAAAGTATGAAAAAATAGTTTGAAAATATAATTGTATTTTAATAAGTAATACATTAGTTGAATTCAAGTCATAGTTCAACCATAATGACATGTTTTGTAACGTAGTTAGAACTCCACCTCATGCTCTCCTACCATCTACCTATTAAAATAAAAAATACATAGTTTTATTGCACAAAAGCCAAGGCGATTTGTCTCCATCAAAGTTGTAATTTTATTTTGATAATTGTTTCAGTTTGTTTATTGGAATAAAATATTTTAGTATCAGTGTATTTCAACATACCATTTTAGGATTATCTTTATTTTCATATTTTATAGATACTACATGTCATTAAAAGGATTTAGGAAATGCAAATTGTTAAAATTAATATATTTAAAAATATAAACATGCTATTATAGTGAATTCTCAAATATTTAATCATTTCAACTAATTTAAGCATACAATAATTTTTAAATTTTTTTATTATATGTGTTATTAAATCTACTTTTGCCTTTTGATACTATTTTTGTTTCAATTTTTTCCAAAAAGGGCATGAGAAATAATGTTATATTCCAAATCAATTCTTTTTCCTTTTGATAACAAGTATTCTTATATAAATTTTATAAAATTAGTCGTATAAATTATTTGTATATAAAAAATTAGTGTACAGTCTATAGGTAATTCATTCATGAAAAATCAATTCATTTACCCATCAAATACATGAAAATTTAAATTTTTTTTTTGGGAACATATGACAATTAATTTATACATTGATATAAACATTAAGTTTCAATTTTGATGAGTTGGAAGGATAAATTAGCAGAACTTTTTTTTTTTTTTAGTAGAGAAAACAGTTAGCAAAACCTTAGACCATTATGACTAATGTTTTTGTTTATTTCAATGTATAAAGTGTTTGAAACGGCTATATTTTTTGGCATGAAACTCGTGAGAGTTATGTTTTTGGCATGGAACTTGTGAGAGAATATATATTTATATATATAAAAGAGGTAATATTTAAAATGGAAGTCATGTCCTTCTTCATTTATAAACAAGAAAAAGAAGAAGAAAAGATCAGAAACAAACTTGTTATGTATAACTAAGAGAGAAGGCACCCAAAAAATAAAAAGTAAAAAAGACTGGTGGATTTTTTTATTGATCTTGAGTTTGTTGATAATTTTTGAAGACCCCAACTATGTATAAAAATCAGTTGTTTGCTTTAAACGTAACTAATTCAACAATTCAATAAAAACAATAATCGGGAGCGGACGCCATATATTAAAACTATCTTTTTTTTAAAAAAAAATCAACAAATCCATGCCTCATTGCCCAACCACCTTGACTCTAGTCAAAGCACTTGATAAGCTTGGTGACAATATTATCCCACACAATGCATTGCCGTAGTGCCATATTGGGTGCATATTAAATTAAGAATGTGAAGCTAGCACTTAGGACTTAGGTCTTATGCAATTTAGTCAAAGATTCCTAGAACCCAAAAAAATTCGAACCATCAAAATAATTAAGATTGTGAAGCACTTAGGCCATAGCCAACTCAGTCAAAGATGTTTGTATAGGTCATGTTTATAACATTTCTTTGGGTTTTTTTTTTTTTGGTTCCCTTTTCTAGAAGAAATTGATTGAAGAGGAATGTTAGATGAAACGCATTTAAAAGATATCATCATTTTTTTGAAACTTTTAATACCTAAGGGTCCGTTTGGATACAGCTGAAAACTATAAATTGAAATTGAAAACTGAAAAACACTGTAGCAAAAACCCATTTTTAATGAAAAAGTTGCTGAAAAGTAATATTTGTGGTCCGTGAACAGTGCATTCGTGCACTGTTCACGGTTGAAAAGTCAGCCTTTACGGCTGAAAGCAAAAAAAAAAAAAAAAAAAAAAAAAAAAAGAAGGGCTGAAACGCGTTTGCGACTAGATGTGGAGGCAAAACGCGCAAACCAAACATACACTTAACATGTAAATGGCCTGTGACAAACCATCCAATTTTGTTTAAAAAGTTCTGTATGTACAGATGAAAAGCACTTAGTGCTCATAACGTACCATCATGTCCTTGCCTATATCGAAGATTGAATCTAAACCATTCGTTTGGTATCCTCCTACTCTATTAAGATGTTTGTCTTAATGAGTTAATTATAAGAATTCCTTTGTGTTAAAGAGTTTTGAGTGAATTCATTCCTTTAGAGAGTTCTGTGCATGCAAGTCCTTTGGTAAGTACTAGTATATTTTGATTATTTTCCTTTTCTTTATTTTCCTCTAGTCCTTATTTAGATATTCTTCACAATTCTTCATTCTTTTAATTATACATGTTTCTTTCTAAATTTTAAATTAGAGAGTCTTATTGATTTCCTTTTTATGTTTAATTGCCTCTATTGAGTTGAATTAATTCTTTAATTAGATAGCCAAGTATATTGTTTATCTTTATACTTTAACAGAATTTTGAGGTGCTCTAATATTTTTTAAGGGTAAATTAGACTAATATTTCCTGTGTTTTTGATGGTATTCTATTGAGATTTGCTTAAGTTTATATTTATTATTTATTTTTTTCTAATCACATGATGTGCTATTGTTTTATTGACCAAGAATAATATCATGTCATGTGGTCAATCAATTTCAAAATTTATTTTCTACATTATTATATTATTATATTATTCAATAATTTAATCTTGTAATTGATAAGGAGGCTTCTTCTTTCCAAAAGGATCTTGTAGTTGACATGACAGATACTTCTACTTTGTCATGAAAGATTCAGTGGTGAAAGCAGTGAAGCCATTGGTTAGCCCACCAAAGCTATAGTTTTTACTTTTCGAAAGATTTTATTTTTTATTTAATGGCACCGAAATATGATTTTTTTTTTTATAATACGTGATGTAAAAGAAGCTTAAAATTTATTCATCACGTGGGTGTACTTTAGGATATTTATTTTCCAGTAGTATTTAGAAGGAGATTGAATAGATATATAGTCTACTCAAAAAAAAAAAATAAAAAAAAAATAAAAAAAATCAAAGAATCTTAATAAAAGACGGTCAAGACAAGAAGGTGTTAATTTATTTTATCATGAATTTTAAGTAATCACATATTTATTCCCTAATTTTCTCGCTGCTTTCAATATTCAGATGAATTTTAAGCTGCATATACATCTCTGTCTCAAAAGAGAAAAACAAAAACAAAAACAAAAACAAAAAACTTCATATACATCTTCTTCTTCTTTTTTTTATAGATAAAAATCAATTGTTAATAAATTTTCATTTTAATAAGTGTTTTTTCTTCATTAATGCTTACCAATCACAACATGTCGGCAAAGTGTGTAGGTATATATATAAATGATGATAAAAATTAGTTGTACTAAATCTAAGTGCCCATTTGGTTATACTTTTTAGTGAAAAAAAATGATAGCTTTTTGTAAACATATATTTTGGCCTTTAGTGAGTTTTTAAAATCATATTTAATGGCCCCATTATTGCGATTTTACACATTTTGCATCTTTTAAGGTGAAAGACGCCCTTATAAAAAACAAAAAATTTGAAGTTTTTAATAGGGCATTTGGTAAGAGATTTTTAGTAACGTTATTTGTATTTTTTGAAAATATGTATGGGTGAAAAAAATGTGTGAAATACATATAATATTGTTTAAATATTAAAAACTATAGTTTAGACAATTATAACTAACGGCCCTTTAAAATCTTCCTAAATCATAAAGCTGAACAACAGACTACTCTGAATTACAATATTAGATTCTCAAAAAATAAAAAAAAAATTGCAATATTAAAAAAGATATAGTTTTTAAAAGACATTATTAGTAATGTAGTACATATGTATTGACAGCCCATTTGCCCTATTTGTTTAGTAAATTTCTAGAGATTGTCGCAAATTTATAAATATCCACAAAAAAGCTAATAATTATTGTCGTTATTCTTATTATGGTTGATAGAGAAATTACTTGAAAAATCATATATTTCCACAAAAATATGGCAGTAAACATCTATATACTAAAATTGGAGGAACATGTATGAATTCCCAGTTTTGAAATATGAATATTTTCACTTACCCGCACTTAAAAATTGTCCATAAGTTTTCCTGTAAATTTAGAGGGGAAAAAACACATAATTTTTAAAATAAAATCCTCTAATTTTTGGTATTGTTGTTTTACTCAGAAAAAGAGGAGCTTTGGTATTTGAAACTTGATATTGGTTGTTAAAACGTGTTCATTGTCCAATCTCTAATTTATCTTGAAATAGTTAATCAGGCAATTATCTCTTGAAAGTAAACTACTTTCTCATTGTAACTATAAAAGTTATTTGTGTTGTATAACATTTTAAAAAATGACTTGGAAAAAAGAAGAAGATAGATTTTGGCTTGAGAAAGATTTAATTATGTGCATTATCAATATACGTTATATATCCCATAAAAAAAATATAATTATTTGTATATAGGTGCATGACACTATTGATCACTTATTCATTAAATCGTGATTCTTTGTACTTTGGTTTGACTAAAAATGTTTATCAGTGTTCTTGGAAAAAAAAAATGTTTCAGCGTACTCCTAATAATATCATTTAATCTTTTTCATTCATCTTGTTGTAATTTAGATGTAAGACCATAAAAGTTCTATAAAATGTCATATTTTTTGCGAGAATTATTTACCCAGCTTCGTACTAATCAACCAGTTATCTCTCTCTCTCTCTCTCTCTCTCCATTTTTTTTCAATGACTAAGTATCAATCTGCTATCACATAAACAATAATTATCACAGCCTCTATTTAATTATCAGCTTCTAAACATGCTACTTTACAGGTTGTCTAAACCACAATGATTTGTTCTGGGCATGGTGCATTTATAGTACTTCTTGCACTTTCATGTTTGATTGTGCCTATCACATATGCATCCAAATTACCATCACAAGTACTGGATTTCATTCATGGTGATACTATAAAAAATGCTGGTTGTAACACCAATCTCAGTGGAAAGAGATGGGCGGTTCTAGTTGCCGGATCAAATGGTTACGATAATTATAGACATCAGGTATAGATTTGACAAACTTATTTATACTTGTTTGAACATATAAGTTAAGTTTTTTGTTCATTAGCAAAAATAACTCAGTAGTTTTAAAATTGAATTTTTGGAAATGCAGGCTGATGTATGTCATGCATATCAAATATTGAAGAAAGGTGGTTTAAAAGATGAAAATATCATCGTGTTCATGTATGATGATATTGCATTCAATGATAACAACCCCAGACCTGGTGTGATTATCAACGAACCAAATGGTGCTGATGTTTATCAAGAAGTGCCCAAGGTCTTTTCTGCTATAGTCATACAATTTCAATTATGAGCTTGTTATAACATCCATTAACATTTAACAAAAATTATTTATCTGAGTTTAATTTATATTTCTTCTTGTAGGATTATACAAAAGACCATGTTAATGTAAAAAACTTTTATGCTGTTATTCTTGGAAACAAAAGTGCCCTCACTGGTGGTAGTGGTAAGGTTGTGAATAGCGGACCAAATGACCATATTTTCATATATTATACTGACCATGGAGGTCCTGGGGTTCTAGGTTAGTAATTTTACTTTAAATACCAAAAGTTGGATTGAATAATACAATAGTAAATTTTCAACTAGTTACAATACAATAATGTGAAGGTTTTTATTATCAAATACTAAGATAATTGAGTTCATCATACTGTTTGTTAGCGATGCCTAATGGTGAATATATGTATGCCAAAGATCTTAACAATGTGTTGAAGAAGAAGCATGCAGCAAATTCTTACAAAAGCATAGTAAGTTATCGACTTATTGTGATCCCTTCAAAAATGATTAATTTGCAATATTTAGCTTGTTTAGTAGTATTAATCTTTTTTGGGGTTCAATTACTTAATATGGTTTTATACTAACATGAAAATTATAGGTATTTTACCTTGAAGCTTGTGAGTCTGGGAGTATTTTTGAGGGACTTCTTCCAAATGATTTGAACATATATGCAACTACAGCATCAAATGCAAGTGAGGATAGTTATGCAGCATATTGTCCAGAGGATTCTAAAGCTGTTGAGGAATATGACACATGTTTGGGAGACTTATATAGTATTTCCTGGTTGGAGGATAGGTATGCAATATTTTGTATCATTATCAAAGTCATTTACTCTAATAACTTCTCTGAAAATATTATCTCAAAACAAATATACATTAGTTCTAATGATTTTATATTAAACCCGACACTATTTTTTTTTTGCTATGTGGCTAATTTTTAGAACTCAAAATTTTGGAGCAGTGACAAACATGATTTGCGCCAGGAAACTGTGCAGAAGCAATATGAAGTGGTAAAAGATTACTTCCTCTTGTAAATGTTTTACAAGACCTTATATTAAAAATGTCATAGTTGAATCTTAAAATAGGTCAATTATGTATTGTAGACTGTTTTTAAGTAATGATAAATTGAATATTTTTGTAAATTGAAAAAAGAAACTAAAGAGCTTGCCTAAAAGGATTTCTAGATCTTCTTGTTAGACCCTCTATTGCTATGTCTCTTTGTCTTTGACCAATCATCAATTCAACCAAAATCTTGTGGATGCAATTACAGGTTCAAAGGAGAACAGTAGCAGGTGTTTCAGAGTGCAGTTCACATGTAATGCAATATGGAAACATAGAACAAAATAATGAATGCCTCTACTATTACATGGGTACAAATCCTGCAAATGATAACTACACGTTTGTTGAAAATCCCTCTTCACCATCAACTCTGAGGGTTGTTAACCAACGTGATGCGAATCTCCTTCATTTCTGGCACAAGGTTTTTCGTCTTTCAATCATTTGTTACTACTACTTTCTCATAGGTTCTTTAAGTTATATGTCTCTTTTTTTCTTTTAACAAAGTAATAATCATACTTTCTTCACCTTAAAGTCACTTTCATTTTTTTTTTTCTCAGTACCATAAAGCCCCTGCAGGCTCTCATGAAAAGCTTAAAGCTCAAAAGGAACTAAATGATGAGATTTCTTTAAGGAAGCATGTGGACTACAGTGTAAATCATATTGGAGAGCTTTTGTTTGGAAATGGTAATAGCTCAAAAGTGTTGGAGACTGTTCGGCCAAGTGGGCAACCTATTGTGGACGATTGGAATTGTTTTAAGATGCTTGTAGGTCCTCGATTCCTTCTTTCAAGTTTCATGTGTAGCTACATTGCTAACCTCATGATTTTGATGTTAATATTTTTACCATTTTCATGCTGCAGGTAAGTACATATGAGAAATATTGTGGATCATTATCAAAATATGGGATGCAACACATGCGAGCAATTGCTAATATGTGCAATGCGGGGGTTACCATGAAGCAAATGGTTGCAGCATCAACTCAAACTTGTTTTAAGATACCCCCTACTTATTAGCATTTCTACAAAAATAGAATAACTGGATCAACCTGGATTTGCTTATCCTGCTCTAATGAGCTTCATATGTATGTGTGTGAAATTTAGCAAGCTATTGGAATGGATGTATCGATATTCTGTGAATGTAAGTAGATTTGTTAGATGACATTTGAATACAAAAGTAGTAGAAGACTGGTCCATTATAACATATACAGATAGTGGGCAGGATAATTCAGCCTAAAATTTGTGCCAAAGTATTTGAAGGAAAGAATTGAACCTCTTAACCATCACTATTAGAGTAACTTATGTTGCATTAGTGAATAAAACTAAATAATAAACAAATAAAAAAGAAATGAGAACAATAGCGGTACATAAGCATTTCAAACTAAAGAGAATGAAACTGTAAAAGCCTACAGTACAAACTTGAAACTGCTTATGTACCTTCATCTCATTTATAAACAACTGAATATGTAAGTATGGTTATAGAAAATATATGCATGGGTATGAATAATACACCTAAATGATTGCATCCATATGAAGCTCCAAATTCCATAATGATAAAAGTTTAATAATGTTCTTTGTGCTCAATGTCAAATTTTAGCCTCTCCCCCCCCCCCCCCCCCCCCCACCCCACCCCATACCTTGTTGTTCCCTTAGGCCTTAAGACAAAATCACAAAACAAAGCCAAGGAGAGAGGGTTAACCTTGTAATTCTTACACTGACACAGACACTCTAAACTAGAAATTGCATTTGTTAAGTCGAAAATTTTATAATTACTTCAATTTTAAAGACTGCTACAAACCAAAGTAGTATCTCCAATCATGATATGATCATCTAAACCGTCTCCTCTTGAAAATCCCAGCATCTTTTCGAGCATTTCTTACCTTATTCAATTGAAGGTGTCTTGAGCTCCTTAATCTTTGAGACCTGCCCCTAACATGAACTGATACTTCCCCAGTCTTCAACCTTACATGATGATGGTGATTGTGACTGTGTCCACTATGCCTACTTGAAGGGTAGAGAGATCTCCGAAGCCGATCTTTTCTTCTCTCTCTGACAGACTTTTGCTTTCTACTGACATTTAGATGATAGTTATCTGAAAAATCACTTTCATCACTTGAACTGTACCCTAATTCAACATCTTGAAAACGGCGCCTGCGTCGGCGGTTTATCCTCTTGGTATTCTTTAACTTGTGCCACAAGAAACAGGTAATGTCTTCTAAAGCAAAAAAATATGTCTCACATGCTGCCCAACACATCTTACAAAGGCTCCTTACTATGCATTGGCAGATCCCCAACTTGAACAATAAGTAGAAGAACAACAACACTGATGCAGAGAAAAATATAAATAAGTCATTTCCTTGTCTTTAACTAAAAAATAAGGTGCTCAAAAAAAAAAAAAAAAAAAAAAAAAAAAATTAAAAAAAAAATTTATTCAATTTAGTGGCTAAGCAGTCATTTCTAATTTGTAATAGATTTACATCAAGAATCTGATTGAGTTAACACAATGTGCTTCAAGTAGCTTATCTGGCAATGGCAGAAAACAGTGATGTGGATAAATGCCATAAAAGAGAAGGTAAAAAAACTAAAAAAGCATGTATTAGTCTATTATTTATGGTTAAAAGTTCAAAGTGAATAGTAGGACCATAAAGAGTGATGTGTGTATGTGTGAGTGCATAAATGCATATATAGGGTGCACGTGCGGATATACACATAAACATTGTAATATGTTTCACTTTAAAGGGTTCTAGAAGTAAATTTTTCTAACAAATAAAGGGGAAAAACCATAAGTTTCTTCTTGTTACAGGAACATATCAAACCTTCAGAAGCAAATGGCAATCCTAAAATTCAGACAGAAAAATCAGCAACCCTGGGAGAAATAGTGAAGCAGAACCAGGTCAAGTGGTTGAAATGTGTCCATCAAAGAAAAGGAAAGGTGGACTCATCAGTTCATATGATGTTTGTAAGGCTAATCATTTGAAACTAATGGAAGTGATATTAAAAAAAAAAAAAGTGGAAAAAGCCATCAAGAAAACCAAGGACAGAGGAATTACTTATGTAGCAAAGGACCAAGATCATTAACAGTTTCGCCAGGTTGGAAACACATAAATGCTCAATGAAACATACTACGTCCCATGGTCCTGAACAAACACCCCTGCAGATCAAGCAGATCAAAGTCAAAACAGATGAACCAGAAAATCCATAACTATGAAAATGCATGCATGATAAAGTCACATTATCCATGATTGTAGTGGGTGAAACATGAGGACCCAAAACATATCTGAGCCGACTAAAATTTATGTTCAGACATCATAACCAGATTTAAAACAACTCATACTGGTTTTCTTAAATTCAAAAAGAACTACCAAACTAATCCCCCCAAATTATCCTTTTGTCTTCTTCTCAGGGTCCATGATAATTGCCCAACTATGAATAGACTAATTATTTTAGAACAGGATTGACTAGATGATGTGATCAGATTTAAGCAAAAATCTAGTGCTCCATGAGCCTATCCAACCCTGTTCCTGAGATCATTTTAAAATTCTATTTGTTAGAATACACCTTTCCTGCATAGGAATACTTCTATCCGTTTTCACTTTCTAAGGGGACTAACTGCAGACCACAAATGTCTCAAAAGATTCTGGTAAGAAAGGAACTGTTGGTCACTATTGTTTCAACGCGTTAAAATATATGGAACACAGGCATGAGTTTCCTACCTGAATACACAAAGCTTCGGATTCTGTGAACCGAAAAAAGAAAAAGCTATATGGAAAGGTAGAGAGGCTTAAACATAAAAATTTCTTCAACCTTCTCTCTCAGCTTTAATTAACACAATGCCTGCATAATTCTTCGTTTTATGTTCAAAAGCCCTTTCACAAGTTTTTGATATCAAGGTTTGATAAACTGAGCTGAATGTCTTTAAACAGTCACCATTGCAAGATAAGGAACCTACTATTTTATAATTTGCAATGTTCTCATGTGATTCTTAAGCAAAGGTAGAAATGCCCCTTCAGTTACTTGACACGGGCCAAGTAGGTAGAGAAATCTAATTTCCAGATAAAAGGATGCTCAAGTTGGTGACTCTTGATGGAACAAACCCCAAATCTTTGGCTGCCATGTATTAATGTGGAAGGAATCTTACATAGCAGTGAAAGGTTTAGATGGAATAAAAAATAAATATTCTGTTCCCAAGGAATGTTGCAAGTTAAAGGAAAAAAAATGAAGTAGTTCCTAATTCCTATATGGAGAAGAAAGCTTTAAAGTGAATTTATATGAGAGTTTGATGTTCATTTTTTTTTTTTTTTTGGGGGGGGAGAAGCCTGACAGGGTCCCCCCACTGACTTGGCCCGGCCAACTATTTCAAGATGCAACCATGTAAAAGATCCACCTGACCCGCATGTTAAATTCCTTTCTAAGAAACAAATAATAATTAGCTAGAGGTGAAAGAGAGGCTCACCATTCACACGTCAAGCACATACTCATAAAGCCTGGTGAAACACATTTAAAAGACAAGGCAAAGTGAAGTACATATATTTTCATTCCTCGCAAATAATTAGCTAGAGGAGACGACAGTTGCATCAGTGTTTGAAGCTTTATATCCGTAATCAATTATGCCAAGTAAGAATAGACACAAAGGGAAAATGCAAATAGAATGAAAATAAATTGAAGCTAATCTCAGTGCCCACTGAGCTTCTCTCAACTTCAGAACTTAGTTGATTGAGTGTAGCAGAGCCCAACACTAGTAACAGACAGTATAAAACATGAAACTTAACAAGCATGGAAGTTTTCTTACTCGCATGATGCACCAAAGATAGTCTTGATTGGAGCTGCAAATGCACTTCCAATAACACCTCCAACTCCATTTGCAGCTTTACCTATGACACCCCCCATTGTGAAATATTTCCACAGTCATGTCTCATTCAAAAGCCCATATCAATTGATATTAGCTCCATTGCAATTGCACTGAGGAAATAAACGGCAAAAAATAAATATTAGGTAGCAATTGGGAATTTTAAAAAATAAAATAAAATAAAAGGTTATAAACGGTACCCAATATTGCCACATAGTTCAAACCTATTGTAGTTAATATGTTTTTCCCATTCTTATCATTAAAAATGCCATCTTCAATTTTTCCAACACCATAGATTCCAGAATGAAAATTTGTTCCTTCACTAATAGTCCAAAATTTGGCCTTGAATTTTGAAAATAACAGGGCAATGAGGTCACATTTTACAAGCACACAAAGAAAATAAAAAACTTGAAGGAGAACGGGATGAAAAACATTAGTTAAAGTAAGTTCATACCTGGGTTGGGAGGAAAAGTAAAAAGGATTAAAGAAAGTCCAGATGTATGCCATTGCTCAAAAAGGGACATCAGAAATCACATAGTACTGAAGGCATTCATTTCTCAATCTTGTTTAAGAAGTTAGCCAAATAATTCCAACTAGCCTCAGACCATGTGCTCACGCTCATGCTTAGAAGCTCTTCTTTTTTTTTTTTTTTTTTTTTTTGTAAAGGTAAAGTAATTTTCATTAATCATTATTCAGAGTTGCTACATTTTCCAATCATAAACCATTCCACTAGTTTCTCAAAAAAAAAAAAAAAAACCATTCCACTATCTACAATCATAAAACTAACCAAATAAAGAAAAAAGGACATTTGACCCATCAATGTAAACTTGATTAAAAATATATCATTATGAACCAAATCATGGGGTCCATACACTCACACATACATATAATGCACAAATACATACCCATATATAAATGTTCATAGCATCGTATAAAACCATTTCCCTACATCCAACAGGCAACAGTGTAAAACCCGACATATCAAAGAATTTTGGAACTTCTTCATAAGACCCAAGATTTCATTTTAACCCTTATATAAATAAACATAGGTTACACTTACATCTTTCATTTTTGTTTCAAAAGTTATACATATAAAGAAAACAAAAGGCAAAAAGAAACACTGGTATAAAGAATACTTACCCAAAAAAAAAAAATGGTATTAAAAATGGGCAATGGACAAAGGGACAAAGAAGAAGTTTGCAAATATCTGTGTTCTAACCTGGAATCTGATTATAGAAGCCAAAGAGTTCTCTGTGTGTGCAATCTTACTATCAAAAACAGACTCTGAGAGAGGTAACGGTTCCAACGGTTAAGGTATAGGAAAAGGCACTGATAAAGAGGGCTGCGAATGGGCCTTGGGTTGAACTTGGGCCTGTTTAACCTGAGTCTAATTTAGTTTCCAATTTTATTTATAAATTACTTACTTTTTTAAATTTCGGGTTGGAAAAGGACTTTGTTTTTCCCCTGAAAAAATGAATAGTTGATTCTACTATCAACACATAAATCAAGGGATTGATCCGAAATTTGCATTGAGAGTAGTAATTGGACAATTTTTTTTATGAATTAGTCGAGAATCTTGAGAGATGTTAACTCGTGACTTATAACTCTTTTTGAGATTGAAAGAAATTAATCACTATTGAGGCATGTGAGATTAGATACAATATGCGTTTGGTAATCTAACTTTTTTTTTCCTTAAAGTATTTTATCTAAATTTTATCCAATAATTTTTTTTATAAAAATACCAAGTTGTACTTTGGGAGGGCTAGAGGAGGAGGTTAAGTAAATATATCAATATTTCAATTGATTGAACACAACTTTTTTAACACTATGGCCAAAATGCCAACGACCTTTAAATCAAATAACAATTCTTTGTATTTTTTACAAAAACGTCTGAGATTAAAGTATCCTTCCCCACTTCCAATGTGTCAACAAATCATGGTCCATGACTTATTCTCAGTAGATGAACTTCAATATTGATGATGCTTGAAAAATCAGTAGGCTGAATGTTCCAGGCTTCAATGGTAGTTTGATAACCTGGAAAGAAAGAAAAAGACTATCGAATGTGACCGAGTGAATGGGCCAAGGACCCTCTAATGGTTAAGTCAAATTTCTCTCTAGGATTTAAGTATAGTAAGTGGATGAATAGCAAAAATTTACTTTAGGTTGGTGGATGGGGTTCCTTTTATAGAGAGTTTTGAGTAGGTCTACTCGTTAGATGCCACTAACATCATGGCAGATGGGTGGACTTAATGGGAAGAGCAGAGCGAATTTCGAGGAATTCATTCTATGTTTCGAGATAAGTGATCGTGGTTTAATCATTTATGATTAGTAGGAAATATTCAGAAATTTACTAAGTGTTTATTAATCGTCTATACCTTCTCATGGTGTGGACAGCCAGAATCTCTTGGACGATTGATGACATGTTTGGACGTCTTTGGATGACTGAAGACTGTCTTAGACGTCATTGGTCTTGGATGACCATTATAGACGAAGACTATTTGTTCACCATCAAATATCATAACTTTTGCATTAAGATCCAATTAAATTTCATTTAAAAAAAGTAAGAGAAATAGGGTCTTGAAGGGTTAATCATGCACAAATGTTTCATTTGCAGCCAAATAAAAAATGTCATCGTCTTGAGATTAAAATATACAAAAATTGATGCTAATATATTTTCCAAAAACTATAAACTAAATTGCAACGAGGTAATCTCTTTGCTTTAAGCTAAGAGAGTTTCAATTTCCATTTTCAGCCATCTCAAAGTTTTTTAAGATAAAGGATGATTGCAAGGTAAATCTTATTGAAGCATGTTTTTTCTCTAAAGCCACAATGAGCTAATTTTATAGGCTAACCCATACCACCTCATCATATTTTATAATTAAAAATGGATTTTAGACTAAATTCATTAAAAACCCAAAAAGATACACATTTTATCCAATCACAAGGAATGGGTTTTTGTCTAAAATTCCTCACGCCTAATGAGTTGGGCTTAAAACCCATATTTTTCTCGAGTTCAAATAGTACATCTTATCTTTCTACCCTATAAATTGGGTTCATGGTCCACATTATTGCCAATGTGATGGGCTCGTGTGATGGGCTCATAGCCCACACTTATCTTGCCTCGTGGAATGGAAGCCCATGAAATCAACATAAAGCCCATAATCTCTTCTCAAAGGCTCAAGATTCATGGCCCATGCTATTTCTCTTATTTCTTCATTGATGGGCTACCCCAGTTAAAAGTCAAAATTTACATAAATTTTATTTGAAGGGGAAGATTCTCAATTACAAGGTACGTATTCAAGTTTTTTTGGGCCACAATGCCACTAAATCGTGAGGCTTACTGTAGCTTCCCGAAGACAAAGTTTAACGGCTATTTTTTATTTATTTTTATTTGGACCCAAGAATAACCCAACTCATAAAGGCCCAATAAATACATTTGAATCTTTTTAGAAGATAATTAAATTTATTGCAATATGTATTTGAAATTTTGAATATAATTTGGGAGCCTAATATGGTGCACAAAAAGAACTGTACATAGATTTTAGTATTTTACCCCATTAAGAATTCTGATCAATAAATTATGGGATCATTTTAAAATGTAAAAAAATGTAAATTTACAATAGTCAAAAGTCTTGCATGTTAAGGGGAGCTGTTAAGAATGAATTATTGAGAAGTCTACCTAATAAAAAAATAGATATAAATTGATAAAATGATTGAAAATAAGACTGAAGTGATAAGTGAAACTCAAAAAATTAACATTTGGGGATGCAAAAAAAGAGCAAAAAATTAGCATTCTCAAACATTATTTTAGCTATTTTATCAACCTATTTAAAAACTCACCTTACATTGCAATTTTTATTTTTACATACAACCCAATAAAATAATATAAATTACCTAATAAAATAATAAAAAGTACTATTTTCTTTCTTTTTCCTCTCATTTTCTTTTTCTCTTTGCATACAACCACAAGATTAATATAATATTTTTTTCTTTACAACCTATGAATAGTAATATTACAAAATAGCAAATAAGGATAGAGTGAGTTTTGGATGTTTTGAGTTGTAAAATAGCAATTGGGGGTGTTTAGAGCATTCCCATCAAGCATTTTAAAAAATTTAGCATTTACCCTCTCAAAACCTATATTTATAACATATAACACACTACTTTACAATCTCTTTTACATCAAAACTTCTATTTTTTAACACTTCATTTAAATATTCTTTCTTTATTATTTTTTATTCATTTTTTTTATTATTTTTCACTCTCCCTCTGTCTCTCTCTCCCACTGTCCATCTTTCTCAACCCGGTGGAGCTTCTCCCTCCCTCTGACATTTGCTCTCAAAACCTCCATGGGTTGAGCTAATCAAGCTCATCACCAATAAATCACGGCCACAGCCACAGCCACAGCCACAGCCACCACCACTAACCACAACCTCAACCCCCAACCACCCAAAAAAAAAAAAAAACCCACGGCACAAACAGAGAAACTTCTCCCTCTCTCAGATATTTGCTCTCAAAACCTCCATGTCCTGAGCTTTTCAAGCTCATCACCTCTAACCATGGCCACAGTCACAACCACCACCACCACCAACCACAACCTCAACCCCCAACCACCAAAATAAAAAAATAAAAAATAAAAAAAAACCCACGGCACAAACCGCAGAGAAAACCCACCACAAAACTGCCACAAAACCACCACCCCAGCAACCCCGATCCTCACCTCAGCCTCGATCTTCAACGCCTCAACCAACTCAACCCACGGTCTCAACCAACCCCAACCACCGTCAGACCCAAACCCACTTGCAGTCATCAAGACCCATCAGACCCACAGAGAAGCTACGGGAAAGAGAGAAAAGGAAAGTGAGAGAGGAGAGAGAAGAAAGAAGGAAAAAATAAAAAACAAATACACGCACAGTACTGTTAGAATAAAAAAATGATTTTTGGTTTAAGATTTGTGCTACAGTGAGGTTGTATTAATACAATCTCACTGTAGCAGTATCTCAAAATTTTTGAGATTTGAAATGTTTGATGGAGTTGGTTTTTTGGTGTATTGGTGCTAAAATTTAGCATATGGCACTTTTAGCATTCTTAATGGGAATGCTCTTACACCCTCATTGCACTCTTATAAAAGTAATAAAAAATTTGACAAAAAATTAACTTTTTTTCACATAAAATTATTTCTTAACAGGTGAATACTACCCTTAAATATATCCAACGGAAATATTCAAATATTCAAATTTCTTACCTACTATTATTAAAAAAAAAAAAAAAAAATCACACCTCGTCATTCGTCAATCATCGGTTTCTAGAAAACAAACAAACGGTCACTGATCCACCCGATCTTTATTTTTATATTAGCAGGGTATAATTTCTCACTGTCTCTCCGCTTGAATTTTAACGGGCGGGAAAAAAACACCTTAGGGCCCACGCCTCTCTGTCTCTCTCTCCAAAACCAAAACACATTTTTCAAATCTCTCTCTCTCTCTCTCTACTTTCAGATTCTCTCATTTTCTTTCTCCGGCCAGATTTGGAAGTATTGGCCTTTGCTTTGTCGGCGCCGAACATTTATCACCGACAATTTTGCAGGTACTCCCTCTTTGCTTCATTTTATTTTTCCTCTGGATTAGAAAAAAAATTGAATGTGTTTGTGTTTTGGATATTCTAGCATATGAATCACTGTTACCAAAACTATAACACCATGAAAAGTTTCGATTGTACACAAGATGTTTGGTCAATTGATTCAATGGAGTTTGGAAATAATATTGATTCACTGTTTTTTGCTCAAGCTCCGTTTCGAATCAAAGGGAACTGAATCAATCTAGCTAGTAGTAGACACACCCAAATCGGCACCTTTGTTTGATTCAATAGAGTCTTATTAAGGTAATCTACACGATCTTCTTCTTCACACTGAATAATCAGTTGGGTTTGTTGGACTGATTGATTGCACTTTAAGTTGTTGTTGCTCCTCATATCTGATATTGGTAAAGCTACTTGTTGATTTTGAAAGATGGGTATTGAAAACTATCACGTGATTGAGCTCGTCGGGGAAGGTTCGTTTGGTAAGGTATACAAGGGGAGGCGGAAGTTTACAGGACAGGTATTGCTTTTTTTTTTTTTTTTGTGTGTGTATTGAAATTTGAAAGCAATCTTTCTTTGTTGGTGGTTCTGATAATTTTGTTTAGCTATAATGAGGTTTTGTTGTTGTTATTAGACTGTTGCAATGAAATTCATAATGAAGCATGGGAAAAGTGAGAAGGACATTCAGAATCTAAGACAAGAAATTGAGGTACATTGGACTCATTTGTTCATAAATTATTTGTGTGATAAAGGGCTTATCATTTTGAACATTTAGTTATTTATGCTGGGAATTGGGATGGTCTAGCTTCTTGTGAATCTTATTTTGGGCTGGATTTTGGACTTTGTTGTTTTGCCCTTTTTGTGACGGCTTTGCTTCCTATATCTAACTTGCTTCCTAACTTTGCTATTTGATTTTTTTTTTCCCGCGTATCGTTTTGCTGGTTGTTTGAAGAAGGTTAAGGATTTAACTCCTTGTTTTGGGATTTTAAATGAAATTAGAAACTATATATATATATATATATATATATATTTTAAATAGATTATATGCCTTTATAATGAAAAACATGTGATCTTGGTCACGTGATGATATCATCTAATCCATCTCACTGGTGGATTTTTGATTAACAGTTGAGAAACCAATAAGATATGTAGCCCAAGTTGTTCGACAGTAAGGTTATTTTATTTTATTTTTCAAATTCTACTCTCTCTCAAATAAAGCAAGAGTTGTAGAGAGAGAGAGAGAGGAGTGTGTGTAGGAAGAAAGGGGATGTGGGAGAGAACACTAGCTTTCTCATAATTAACAATGCGGAGTGTCCAACATTCATCAAACAACCACATTCTTTAATTTCATTGTTTTTCAGCTGATTATATGTGTAATCTCCTTGGTTTTGCAGATTCTAAGAAAGTTGAAGCATGAAAATATCATCGAAATGCTTGACTCCTTTGAAAGTGAACAGGAGTTTTGTGTTGTCACAGAATTCGCACAAGTAACCATATCCTTCTTGATCTCTCAAAAGGAAAAATTCATTCTTTATATTAATGTAACTATTAAATGATCCTGGAAATATATATAGACACATTATGGAGCATGTTGAGGTTCATGAGTTGCCGTTGGATTTTCGTGCAGGGTGAACTGTTTGAGATTCTTGAGGATGATAAGTGCCTTCCAGAAGAACAAGTTCAAGCAATTGCAAAGCAGTTGGTAATTTGATCCCAGGATTATTGCATCTGACTTAATTGATTGTTTTCTTTTCCAGTCTTTTGGTTTACTATTATGTTCAACTTGGGTATTTCTTATTTCAATTGAAACTTTATTTTGTGGAATTTACAGGTGAGAGCGTTGCACTACTTGCACTCAAACCGTATCATCCATCGTGATATGAAGCCACAAAACATTCTCATTGGTGCTGGGTCTGTGGTTAAGGTTGAGCAGTCAGATAAAATCACTACATGTTTAAGAGCATCTATTTATTAAATCTGTTAACTGAATGCGTAGAAGGTTGATTATTGAAAAACAATGTTTAGAAGGTTTATAATCTGTTCAAAATTTTCAAATATTGTCTATTTTTTGAATTTAGAGAACCTTACTAGGTTTGACTGAATAAATTACCATCAGGTCTCTGTGTACTCTGTTTGGATTGGCTCCACTAAATCAAAATTTAACTAATTGATCGTATGTATTTTTTTTTCTGGTCCAATACTCCAATTACATTGTTTTTTTTTTTCCTGTAGCTTTTGCCTGATACTGAATTGTATTATACTAATATCTAGGTATTGTCAAAACTTAGAGGTGTAACTTGCCAATAAATGAAAAATATCTTGGATTTGATTACCTATGTACTAATTTGTTGGTTCTTTCCATCCATGGGGTGGGATATGGCTATGTATATTTGTAGGCTATTATTTTCATTGGTTTTATCTCTTTACTCTCTTGAGACTGTTATTACATGTTTAACACTCTCTTGAGACTGTTATTATTTTCATTGCTACATTCTGATGTTTTGATATCGTGTTCTGCTTTGTATTAAATGTTTAATTCTTGTAATTTCTTGTGGTTGTTCATGACTTATAAATTTTTCATTTATCACAGCTTTGTGATTTTGGGTTTGCACGTGCAATGTCCACGAATACTGTTGTTTTGAGATCCATAAAAGGTTTGTCCAATCTTTGCATTAAATTTCTGGTTACCTTTCTATTTTGTGAACTTTTATTGAGATGCTATGATATCCTTGAGGAATTAAGGTGTTCTAATTCAACTTCTATCTATATTATTCAGGCACTCCACTGTATATGGCTCCGGAACTGGTACGGGAACAGCCTTACAACCACACAGCTGATTTATGGTCCCTTGGAGTTATTCTGTATGTTAGATCTCATTGATTGTACTTTGGAATTGTTTATTGCTAAATTAGTTGGATTGGATGCCATGTTGGTAGTGCTTTTGAATCTTTTTCATTTGAACTGTAACTTGGTTTAAGAAATTTTCTAATTTGATTGATTGCTTGCATTCTATTCTTTATTTTAGTTTACTTCGAGTTTTGACTCCCATCCAGTTGCACTGGGCTGGAAAAGGGGTATGAAGCACCCTTATTTTGTGTTGCATTGACCAAAAGGAAGCACATTCAATCACACACGGGCTTTGGGCTCAAGTAAACACCCTTTTTTTTTTTTGATAAGTAGGGCTCAAGTAAACACCTATAACATGGAATAAGGTGGCCAAATGAGTCCCTTGTCAGCTTTCATCATATTTTCAAATTTAAACTTTATGTTGATTTATTATTTAGGGGATTTTGCATGACACCCTATTTTTTTCCTTTTGTTTTCTTTTACAAGTTTTTCTTTAAAATATAAATTTTAGTCCAATAACTAATAAAATGTAACATGTTTAATTCTGAATTGTTCAATCTTCATAAGATACTCAACGTTTCTTTTCATTAAATTTATTACTATCCGTCCAGGCATAGGCTTTGGTTGTGGATACAGAATTGTAGACCTTAATGCGTAGACTGCAAATAGAGACTAATGACACCACTTTCTTCTTTTGCCTGCCAAAGAGAGCCTCTTTACCTTATTTAATGATAGGAAAATTTTATTCAAAACAGAATATTTTGCTAAGAAATTGAAGAATTGCAATCAGAAGCTTTACAGTGTCTAATTTGCCCATTCTTTAGGATTCTCATTCACTGGTTCAGTTACAAGCTCTATGCCAAAAGCTAGGAAGCACGGGTGCGTTTCGGGATTCGGGTGCGGGTGCGGGACTCGGCAATTTTTGAAAAAAGTGGGTGCGGGTGCGGCGGGACTCGGCAATTAAAAAATTATTAAAAATATTTTTATTTATATTTTTAATATATTGCTAAGCATACTTTTTCACATTATATAAACATATACCAAATTTAATAACTAAAACATGATGTTCATAAATTAAATACAACCCACAAGATTGAAACTAAAAGTCTAAAACATTCCATGATGTTCGGAAATTAGAATACAACTCACAAGTTTGAAACTAAAACAAAATAAAAGATAATCAACAAAACAATCAAATGCTAACATCATCATCCTCAATATCAATTGCTTCACTTCGAACTTCACTTTCACTAGTAGTAGCACTAGTGCTAGCATTCCCAATAACCACGGCCTCCAACTCTGGCTCATCGAGTGTAAGGGCTGCATTCTCAAGAATTCCTGCTCCTCCATTTATGTCGCTCTCATTCCAAGAGTCTCCAGCAATATCCCACATCTTTGTTGCTGTATGTACGTACTCCTCATTGCGCCTTGACAAGAGTCGAAGATTAGAATGCACATATACCAAATCCTCAGCGCGTGCAGGAGTCATTTTGTTTCTTTTTAAGGAATGAATAAATTTGTATGTGCTCCAATTCCTCTCAGCGCATGAGGATGAATAAGGTTGTCCAAGAAGTTTAAAGGCAAGGCGTTGAAGAGTTGGAAATGCGGAGCCATGGTATTGCCACCAAATCAAAGGTTGTAAGGTCCACCTATCTGTCAAGGCTTCTGGTGAAGGAAACCTCCCTCCTGAAAATGTAGCAAACTCAGACTTCACCACCGGCTTTAATTCACTCTCATCTTGAAAGTATCGATCCAAACACTTGCTCCTTTCCATAGAAATTTCATGATCCCGATGTGGAGGGATGAGTTTTGGATTCTCCGAAAGCCATTCAATGGAGTAATACCTAGTTAAAGATTAAAAAACAAATATAGATGAAATATGGGTTTTACTAGAAGGGTGAACTAAGGAAAATAGAAAATAAATGTACTTACTTAGGATTTAAGGAATGAGCCAAGCAATGTAGTGGCGTACAATTTTTAGTCCATCGATCAATGAGTATATCATACACCACACTCCAAAATGAGTTATACTGATCATCTTCCAAGCCTTCATGCCGATATATTACTACCTTCACCTTCTCTATCATTGAATCCCACATCTCATACACAAGATGAAGACAAGGCTTATCTGTGTCGGCCATTCGTAGCATATCATAAATAGGTGCTGTGAAGTCAAGGATATAATCAATCTTATCCCACCAAAGATCACTTAGAATCATATCTTTCACCTTATGAGCTTTTCCAACATCATCCTCCCTATAAGAAGCCCATTGGTCACTAATAGCCATGGCTTGAAGGCATCTTTTTATCAACTTCAACCTTTTCAGCATTACAACGACTGAAGCAAATCTAGTATCAGCAACTTGGAGCAATTTTAATGGACAAAATTCATTAAACATTGCCAATCTCATTGAATGGTTCATGATAAAAACACGTATGAAGGATGCATCATCAGCAATACGTGTAATCCAACTACATTCCTCATATGTAACTTCATTCTTTTTAGTATTTTTTGCTGCACAAATATTCTTCAAAGCTAGATTGAGAGTGTGGACAACACAGGGTGTCCAAAATATTTTAGAATACTCACCTTCAATAAGAGCTCCAGCAGACTTCATCACATTAGCATTATCAGTGATGACTTGGACAACTTTTTCATGTCCAATCTCTTTTATAGCATCCTTCAACACCCTAGCAATATAATGTTTATCTTTGAACTCACCTGACCCATCAATTGCCTTTACAAACACTGGACCCCCATCTGATACAGCCATAATATTAATAAGAGGCCTCCTTTGTGGATCTGACCATCCATCAGAAACTATACTTACACCATTTTCAAGCCAAGAGTCTTTAATTGGTTTCAAAAGTCTTTCAACATGAGCTCTTTCTTTTTGCAAAAGTGTTGTTCTCAAGGCATTGTATCCAGGAGGAAGATAACCCGGAATGTTATGGGTAGCAGCATATGCATAGGAACTACGATAATATGGGTTTCTTGCAAAGTGAAAAGAAAGCCCACCGGTGTAAAACATCCTAGCAATTCTGCTATCCAAATCATGTCTAGCATTATTTTGAAATGCTTTCTCCAAAGTAGAATTCATCACCTTTCTCCTCTTACTATCACCCGAATTTGTACTATCACTCCCTTCATGTCTCCGAAATGGGGAAATAGGTGCAGGCCCACGGCCTGGGGGAGGTGGGGGTAAGGGAATTTGACTTCTCCGTTCCCTCTCTAACTTATCATTCTCAACTTCGTCATGCATTTGCTTCATTTCCAGCCTATGGCTCGGTGTCACCTTAGGGCATGTTCTAATTCCTTTACCAGAAATTTTTAATAAATGAGCCTTAACCCTAGAATAGGATCCTATAAAAACTAAACCACAATAGTTACACTTAAACTGTGTGTTTCCACCTGATTTAACAGAAGCACCATGTGGTTTTTCTATTTTAGTCACATACTTCCAAAGAGGAGCTTCATCATTTGGCACTTCTTGATTAAATGAAGGTGAAGTTTCTGTGCTAGCAACTTCGTCCATTGCAAATTCAATAGATTCAATTTAACCTACAAATAATAACTATTAACTAAATAATTAATAATAAATCAAACCCAAGTTCACATATGACATAACACAAATCACAAATCACAACTCACAAATCAAACTAACTAACAAATCACAAATCAAACATTTAACTAACAAATAATAACAAAAAAAATTTAAACTACAAATAATAACTATTAAGTATTAACTAATAAATCAAAAATCAAACTAAAGTCTAAGATTAAATACGGTACTTGAGTTGAGAATGTGTGAGAGAGAGCTGAAGTTTGAATGGATGTGTGGCTGAGTGGCTGAGTGGCTGTGTGAAGAGTTAGAGTGGCTGTTTCAGTGAAGAAGGCAGCCCAGGCAGCAGTCACGGCACAGAGAAGAGAGAAAGAGGCGATGGAGTTGAGGGAGGGGGCTGTTTGGAGGTCTCTGGACGAAGTGTGAGGGAGTGAGGGGTTTTGAAGAATTAGGGTAAGTAAAACGGTGCGTTCTGCACCGTTTTTTTTTTTTTTTTTTTTTTATAATTTCGGCCTGAACCGGCCGTTTCGGCCGTTTCGGCCGATACGGCCGATAAGGCCGATACACGGCCGATACGGCCCGAATCGGGCCGAATCGAGCCGCGTCGGCTTTGCCACGTGGCCCGACGCGGCCCGACGAGTGTCGGACGCGCGGTCAGCGGCGTCCGACGCGCGTCGCCGCGTCGGGACGCGTCCGACGCGGGTGCGGTGCCTCCGGCGCCGCACCCGTGCTTTCCAGGCCAAAAGACTCTTTTTGATTGGTCTAGGCGTTGGGGCTCCTCGAATTGTTCTTCTATCATTGAGTTTCTTTCTTCTCTTAGAATTGCACCTTAAGTTTTTTTCCTTCTTGCTGTTTGTTGCTTTTTCTTGTGTTCACCTTCATGAACACCTTGTATTTGCTTTCTTCATTTTTTCGTCTTGATTAATATTATTCTTATTACCTATCAACAAAAAAAGAAGAAGAAGAAAGAATGGTCATTATAAATTTAAGTGCTGAATTGGGAATAATCTATTTTAAGTTGCATAGTGGATTGTTCTAATGCTGTGGAAGGACAGCTGTTGATAGTTTTTTGCTTAGACATTGATGTCGTTGCAAAGTCCACAGTAGAGTAGTCTTGTGATCCCCAAGCCCATTGTTTACTTTTACTATAGCATAGCATACTTCGAAGTCTTCCTTTTATAGACATCCTTAAATTTCATTCTTTGGCCGTAATTATTATTATAATCTCTGATTAATTTGGAATTTCATCTTGATTATAGATCTTATGTGAAAATCCCTATTATTGACTTATTTGAATATAGAAAATTTATATTGCTCTATAAAAGAGCATGTTGCCTTTCCCAGAAAAATAAAAAATAAGTATAACATTGATTAATCTCAAATTTAACAATTACCTGCTTCAGTATTTATAGCATTATCTCTTCCTTTTTCCTTCATGTTCTTCTTGAATTGAAACTATTTTGTCATGGACACTACAGGTATGAATTATTTGTTGGACAGCCCCCATTTTATACAAATTCTGTGTATGCACTCATCCGGCATATTGTTAAGGTACATTTGCTCAAACATCATGTGAGTTTGTTGTTAGGTTAGATTTGTTATGCTGTATAAAGGTACAAGCTAATGTTCAATGCCGTATTCCAGGATCCAGTTAAATATCCAGACAATATGAGTCAAAATTTCAAAAGCTTTTTGAGGGGTTTGCTTAATAAGGTTGTTTTATGGTTCAAGTGAACGAACTCTTGATTAATAGTTTTTAACTCCCATTGATGTCAAAGTTCTAAGATGATTTTTCAATTCATGAAAAACAGGTACCACAAAACCGACTTACTTGGCCCACCCTTCTTGAGCACCCCTTTGTTCAAGAAACTTCAGATGAAGTGGATGCTAGGGTAATGATGCATCACATTAACATTTCCTTTAAATATTAGAATCTAAAATAGTAGTATAAAGCCAGTCTTATTATAATCTAGCAAAGACTATTTTGGTTCCTTTTATGTGATACAATGCAACATTTTTTAGAATTTTTATCTTGAGTTCTTATCTATAAATTTACGGAAGTTTTTAGTATCTAGCAATCCATTTCCAGGAAATGCGTGCTGCAACTGCTGCAGCTAGAGGATGTGATGCAGCATGGAGAGGTGAAGGTAACACTGTTCAAATATGACCGAGTTTAATGTTTTACCATCTTGGAGCCAGACTGCCTTAGTATTTAAGGTATTTAAATGTCCTTTTTTGTATATTTTAGAATTAATTATTACCGTATTATAGGTAAAAGCATCTCTCCAGCTACTTTTGAGAGCAATAATGGTCCAAGCCTTAAGAGTGATGCTAACTTAAATAGTCCAAACTCAGCAACATGCAATCCTTCACCACGTGAGGAGTTATCACGGTTTGCAAGTCCTAATGATGCTAAACAATCAGGTAAACCAAATTATTTGTGTTCAGTTGTTGTATGATGATTCTAGGACAGATTCTGTTTGATGCCCGTAATGATTTTTTTGTGCTAGCAATTTTCTCCATAGCCTGTGTGCTATAATTTGCTAGCTGATTGATTGCTTTAAATTATTTTTAAGCTGAGGCCACTTTTATGGATATGATGTTCTAATTGAAATTTTAGTAAATAACTGGTAAATTTATCTCCTTGGTTAATTTCTTTAGTTGCTTGTTTATATCATATTCTTATAATGTCTTTAGTAGCCAACTATTATATTCTTAGTAGTACTTGTAAAAAAAAAACTATTATATGCTTAGTAGTAACACATTAGCTTTCATTCTATTGACATCTCTGATGAGTTTGATCAACTAACATGGAAAAAATTCCACCAAGGAACCTGTTAGTTGTCTTGTAATCATTAATCAACTTGCCATCTCTCAAAGCCGCGTAGTGGTAGCGCTGTGGTTTGTCCTATTGCCCTAGAGAAGCCACTAACCAATATTGGCAGATTCCTTGATGGTAGTGGATAATACCACCCCCTATCTGCCCCATCTATATTAACTTTAACCCAACATTCTGCTGGCTTTTCCCATTTAACATTGGCAGTGGTAGCATTCTTAGTTGCAAAGCCTCATCCCATAATTGTGTGTAACTTAAACGCTCTATGAATGCAATTTTTATGGAGAGAAGGATTAGCTTTCTAGTGCTGGAATGCAACTCATTTTCTATGCAGCCAAGGAGATGAAATCACAAATGGAAAATATACTTTCCAAGGCAGATGTAACAGATGAAACTCCTCTTTAGAACAACCATTCCGTTTTTTTTACCAGGCATCAAGCTTAAGCTCAAAAACAGATGGCCTCATTTGGTATAACCAAACTATTCTAGAATATCATTGCAAACTTGCACTCCTTGAGCACATGTAGGATGGAATCTGTGCACATACCATGAATAGGACATACAGAAGAGATATTCGACCACAGAGCATCTTTTTCATTCACCAACTTCCAGTTGAGTTTGCCAATAAGGTTAAGTTATTTGGTCTTGCCACTTGTAGTCCTAGCCTCCTTGGAGGTCACCAAAATTTTCCAACCAACTAGGTGCAATCTGCGATGTTCTTCTGAGGAGCCCCAAAGAAAGTTTCAGTTAATATTGTCTATGTTGTTACGAACTCTTATAGGTAGGGCTTCACCCTGCATGTAATAATCAGATATGATCAAGGTGACAAATTGCACTAAAGTAGTATAACCTGCAAAGGGAAGTAATTTAGCCTTCCATCCCATTAGTTTGCTTTGAACCTTGTCTACTATAAATTGGAGCTGTTGATTGCTAGGTTCTTGCATGTTTGAGAGAGAAACCAAGGTATTTTCCAAGGTTGTTAGTGGCTTGAAATTTCAGTATCTCAGAAATGACCTATGAGTAATAAGATAGCTTTTGGAAATTCAAAATGACATAAAAAAAAGAGTTAAATGGTATCGTAGTCTTGGAGGTACAATCTATATCACGTTCTCAAATCTCTTGTTTTCAACATCTTTGGGTCCTATTGAGTTTTGTACTTATGGAAAGAGAAGACTTCCGAAGAAGGATTCTATGGCTGTTAATTAACTGAATTGACCGTCACCAGTTGGGCCAATCTGTAAGCTGCCTTCTTGCCCCAGTATAATGACATTTACATAAACTATGCATATTGGATTTTAATGTTTAAAATTAAACTATTATCAATGAAGTCTATTTTTATGTTTTATTCCACCTTGCTCTATCAATTGCACACTAAGTAAAAAAAAAATCCATATAACTATTTTCCTTTCTCACATGAAACTGGCATAATTGATTTTTAAGTTTTATTCAATATACCCACATAGACATAGGCCAAGATGTTTGTAGTTTAGGAGGCATTGCCTGCTCTCTTTTACAAGGTAGTCAAAGGCGAAAGGCGACCTTAAGGCGCCAAGGCCTTGTATCGCCCAAGGCGTGAGGCGACAAAAAGGCGCTAGCCTGAGTAAAGCGAGGCGCCAAATTCTTAATATATTTATTATACATATAGAACTTAAATCATATGTACCTAGTTTATTATAATATTATAATTAAGTGTTTTTCAATGTGTAGCATGAAGAAATTAGGTCTATCAAATTATTTCAAAATAGGATTAACATGGTTTAGGCTCTATTGGTTAGTTCTAACAATACATTTTACAATAAGCTTCTATATAACAATAAGTCTTACAAAACAAATTTGTAAATTAATTTAATTAACAATAGATTTTATAACAGGCCTTTTGAAATTAATAGTCTAAAAATAGGTTTCACAACAAACTTTTATATATATATATAAAAAACTTGAGGCTCTCGCCTTAGCGCCTTTTTCATAGCTTAAGGTGGTCGCCTTGCTTGCCTAGGCTCTAAAGGCGAGTGCCTCAATAAAGGCGCCTCGCCTTAGAGCATCCACATCAGTCCGTGGAAATTTTTTTCCATTTTACACGTCTAAAACCTACTTTTTCTATTTTACACATCTATTTTTACAAAACACCCACATCAATTTGTCTATTATACACATTTATTCAAATAAATTATTCATTTCTTTAACCCACACAACCACCATCATTAGCCACCATCTTTCTCAAGATCGACGCCTCCGGCCTCCCACCGTGCAACAAGATCATCGCCGGAATCCACACAAGCCGATCACATCGAAGTCCCAAAGAAAACCTGTAAAAAAAAAAAAGATTGATGAGGCGAAAAAAAATGGATCAAAACCCACGAGATTCACGGCAGCCTCAAGCTCAAGCTCAAGCAGTAAGAAAAGATTCTAGGCTCAAGCTCAACCAGTAAAAAAAGATTCACGGCAACCTCAAGCTCAACCAAAAATGGATCAAAACCCACGAGATTCTAGGCGACGGACCTGTCGGAGAACTCCGTTCTCATCGGTGACCCAACGACTTGGCTTGCTCGACCTCATTCTGATCGGCAGCGGTGGCGATCGGTGGAAGCTAGAGGAAGAAAGCTTGATGAGAGATGAGAGAAAGATAGAGCTGTGCTGTGCACCTGAGAGAGAGGGAGTTGAGTGTCCGGTAAAAGGGAGAGAGAAAAAACTATTAAAAAATTAAATACATGAGCTACAGTGCCCGTGTAAATTTACACGGGTACTGTAGCTTGTTGAAAAATTTGGAAGACTTTACACATTTTTAAACGGACTGATGTGAGAAGTTTTGTGGGTTAAATGTGTAAAATTCCTTTCTTTTTCTATTATACAAGACTATACAAGAGCTGATGTGGATGCTCTTAGAGCCTTTGAGGCGCCTTAGTGGCGCCTTGCCTCGCCCGGGTGCCTAGGCGAGTGCCCGGCTTGCCTTTGACTACACTGCTCTTTTATAAGAAGAACCATGGTTCTAATCCCCCCCTCCCTCATTGTTGTAACCATACAATTATTAGGAAAATATATGCACACAGACGTACTCTTGTTTGCTTTTATGTATGTTTTGATGAGTGAAAATAAAGTAGTTGATTGAAGCCCATTTTCTTGTCTAGCTTTGATTATATTTTTCTTTATTTATTTGAAGAGAAGAACTCTTGATAACTGTTCATATCTTATAACAGTTGTATGACTTGGTTAACTTGTTCTATTATCAATTTTCTCTAGGTTGTCAGACATTGGACAGGCTGGAAAACACTTCCCGCACAGTCAAGGGTGCACAAATAATTGGTCAAGATAATGAAGCATTAGCACATGTTTTGCTACAGTTGAAAAGATGGTCTACTGGATCTCAAAATTCTTGCAGGTAAAATTGGATACATGCATCCCTAGTGTATGTTTCGTTTTGCATATTTATGTATGATTTTGTTTTGTATTAAACGTTAAGTTTGACAAAATTTGTTGCTTAGTCCATTGTCAACTTAGTAGGCTCTTTTTAAGTACTTTCTCTTGTAATCTCCCATGTACTAGGGTTGCCCCCTTTTTGCACTTTTTAAATTTAGTACTTATAAAAAGTTTATGTATTTGACATACCCTATCCCCTGCCAGTTTTGATGACTGCATAACTCTTCACTCTAATGGTCTCATGTCATGGTGTGGAAATAGAGCACAATCTATTTATTAGGCAGTGAACAAGTATTCACATGCTTGTAACTGAGGGCTCTTTCCTATGATCGTAACCCAAAACCCATAGTGAATATTTTTTTAGATTACATTGTGTGAAATATTGAAGTGCCCTTTCATTGTAATATACTTTCAAAGATTCAGAAGTGAAATAACAAGGTTGCAGAGCATGCTTATCTGAGTAGTGAGAATTGGATAAACTTAATACAAGACAGCACACTGGAGGATTGGTGCATTTACTGGCAGTTGGATTAGTATTGCTACATTCAGTTGCAAAAGGTGTTCTTGCTTAGTTGCTTGCAAAGCGAGAGGCAGGATGACATGGGAATTTTTAGATAAGTATCTAGTTCTGACTAGGTTTTTGGTTTGTTTCAAGATTCAGTATCATAGTATTTTTACTTGTACCAAAGACTAATTGTATGAAAATTCTGCACATATTGAATTTATCTCATTTCCTATAATGCGACTTCATTATATAAACATTTATTTATTATGATAATTATTATAAAAACATTTATATTTCACCTCACTGCATTACTTTAGGAATATCTTAATGTGGTATGTTAATTGGTTGTAGTCTTTTGTATTCATGCACTAGATACCTCTTAGTAATTTATTTGCAAGACTTGACGGCTTATCAAACACTGCAGGGATCAAGATGTTATTAGTTCAAGTCAGTCGCTCAGAATTCTTTTGAACCTACTTGCAGCTGGTGCCATCAATTCTAGTGGACTACTTGATGAAATAATACGTGAACTTCTTGTTTTCACTGCTACTGTTGTTAGCTTGAAATCTTCTGAATTTAATGACTTAATAGCGAAGGTATATCTCTGCTAGATTTCATTTAGAAATTTCTGACTTTCTCAATACCCTCATATGTCATACCATGCAGCCATAATGTTGGAGACTTGTGTTCTATTGAGATACTCTCTCCAGGCCAATTGTTAGTCCTCTATTTCTTTTTGGGATGTCCCAAAATATAGTCCTCTTTGAAAATTCAATAAATAAATTTCCTAACCTACCCTTTACTTTATTTAAACAGTTAGTACTCTTCTTTCAGTAGAGTTTAAATTGAAGATAAAATTTGTTACACACTTTGTTACACATAGTTACACACTTTTTTTTGAACTAGAAATATAGAGTTGAAGACACGATTTCAATGAGTGTAGTTTTAGAAACTTGTATCTTTTATTTAAAAGGCAACACATTAAATGATATTCTCTTAAAAAGTTGGATTCTAAATAGGGCCAACAAATGGGACAGAGGTAGTAATTGGCTACTGACAATGTAAGTCTGATCTTGGTTTAGGCTTGAATTATACCCCCAAATACTTAGGGCCATCTATTGTGAAATTCATCTATAATATATGATCCTATATGCATAAACAAAAACAAATTTTACAATTTAATAGTGAACCTTCTGAAAAATTCAGGGAGAATACTTACAAAAAAAAATTACAGAGTAATGTCCCGGACCCTGGCTACCGTCCTGAGGCGCTAAACATAATTCTAGAAGAGCATTACCACAACAAAAAAAATTCGAGTCTTGGCAGTTCAAGTGAAAGTTTATTAGACTAGTCTCTTTCCCCTCACATGTTTTTTTTTTTTTTTTTTTTTTTCAGGAAGTTTTGTATATTTGTTGTTTTCTTTCATCAACTTCAAAGGCATGTAATTGCTGCTGATTTTTATCATTATATTTGTCAGCTATGAGAATAATCCCTCCGATAGCTTTAAATGTTGAGAGCCGAATAAGTCCTCAATTTTAACATTCTTTATCTATAGTGTGGTTTTCTCTATTTTGCGATTGCTGCTGGCTGATGCAACTGTGATCTCATACTTTTGTAGAGTTTTTCAGTGATCAAAATGCTGCTTGATAATTGTGGAAGTGGCATTGCAAGTTCATATTTCAGGCACTGGGTTGCATTATCTGAGATTTTTTCACAGGTCTAATTCCTTCTATGGTACAAAAAAACGTTATTTGGCAACAAGTATGCACTTATTTCTTGCTTTCTCATCATATTGACTATATAGGTTGTTGGTTGCAATGAAGAGGCATGTGGAAGAGTTTTGTACGAGTCCAGTGCTTGCATTACCATCATGTTATCCAGAGTTGCTCAGGGTCTTAAGGCAACTCATTTGACTTCAGTTCCTGAAGCGGGTTCTGCTCTTAATGAAACACTTAAAAAAATCTTGGATCATGCTAAAACGACTGGCTTAGTAGATCTTTTGTGTCACTGCTTAGTAAATTCAGGCTCGAGTCTTATTTCGGGGTCTTCAAATATGTTGCGTGCTGCATGTGAAGCATGTAGGGCAACTTGGTCACTCATAGATGCATTGGAAACCCTTTTCCTGAGGGAAAGTCCCCTTTTATTTCCATTAAATGCTTTGCGGAGTCATTCGTTAGTTCGACTTGACATTAGGGACCATGACCGAGGCTCATTGATTGGCACTGAATCAGCAAAAATTGTTGATGTGGTGACAAGAACATTTGTTAGGTCAAAAGCGGTGCAAGTTGCCATTTACTATTGCCTTCATCAACGACTTGAGGCTGCAATGTCTGCTGGCATTCAGGTGTTTGTCTCTCATCCTAAGTTTTTGAAAATTTTTCGTGCACACATAAGACCCCAATGAAAACAACAAGTTATATAATGATTTCAAAGAACCAAGAGAGTAGTTAATCTTAGAGATTTTCTACCTGCGCTTAATTATTCTTTTGTTTGTATCATGCTTGCATGATTGTAGGCACCTTTTAGGTAAAATTTAATATAATTTCTGTTGTTGTTTCAGCTTTTGTCAAGGTGTTGTGTACATAGTGGACTTGTTCCAGGTGTTCTTTGTGGACTTCCCAGTTCCTTACCTGTAACTACTGTTGTCAGTGGTGGAGGGGATGGTACTCTTGTCTCTGAGATATTCTCTATATTGTCTCTCTGCACTTCATCTTCAAATAAAGATCCACAAACAGGAGAAACAAATAATTTGAGGTGTAAATTAAGCAATCCTTATACCTTGGTTCTTCATTCATGCCTAATCCTTGCAACAGTTGCACAGTGTTTAAAGTCCACCGGAAGAAATTCTGCATTGTTTATGCTTACAACCTCCCCAAAGAAGCAGCAATCTCGACTTTCAGTGCTAGCACACCATTTTTCTTCCTCTGATGATGGAATTAACTCATTTCAACCTCATAGTGCGTCAGCTATGCTGGCTCTTGCATCCATTCTATCCCTTGAAGCTGGATCTTCTATTGAGTCTCCAGTCTCTGAAAATGCTCTGCCTTTGATTCCTAGAACTGCCACACTTTGTGATTATCTCAAATATTCATCTAGTAATGACACTGAAGTGGATCCCAGTTACCCGCATGGTGTTCTCTCTTATTGGCATGGCCTTAGAGATGGATGTGTTGGCTTGTTAGAGGCCCGGCTCAAGTGGGGAGGACCATTAGCTGTTCAGCAGTTGTGTGCAAGTGGTATCCCTCTGCTTCTTGTTGAGTTGTTAGCCAACAATTCAAATGCTTCTCAAGGGATTGACATCTCAAAAGATCGAATTGGGCTATCCCCTATAGGGGTTGTGTGGACAGTTTCATCAATATGTCACTGCCTTTCAGGTGGAGCTTTAACTTTTCGTCAGATTTTGGTTAGGAGTGAACACATAAAGCTTATCTGTGACCTAATATCTGATGTACATCTCAAGCTTGTAAACTGCTGGGGTGGGCCTGGTGGAGGGAAGGATGGAGTCAGAGATATAATAAATGCAGTAGTAGATATCTTAGCATTCCCTTTTGTTGCTATACAGAACGGTCCTGGTTTGCCGTCTGCCACTGCTTCTGTAAACAGTGGGTTCCTTCTCAACATGGGTTCACCAGGTGGGAAAGTATGCATGGAAGAGAATATGGTAAAAGTAATTGAGGAAGATTTGACAAAGTATATTAAAATCCTTTTGGAGGTTAGGTCTTCTTTCCCTTCTTTTTGGGGTCAGGGGCCTCCAGGGGTGGGGGAATCATTTATGGACATGTGCTTTTGAGGTTGTCTGGTAGACTGTTTATAAACTCTGTTCATTGGATGAGTTGCTAAAACTGAGAGGACTATGTGTTTCTCATTCTAATTCTTATATCTTTTTGGAGAAAATAAAGATGTGGGTGCTAGATATCTAATATGTATTTCAATTATAGTATAAGTTTGACTAATGCTTTAATATGATGAATTATAATAACATCTTGATACTGAGAGGGCTATGTGTTTCTCATTTAATTACTTCTTGAGTTTTCAGTTGGGAGTGCCTATTCTTATTCTTCGGTGTTTGGAGCATGTCGAGTTAAAAGATTTGGGAAGGCCTGTTGCGTTTCTTGCTAAAATGATAAGCCATCGACCTCTAGCAGTTCAACTTGTGAGTAAAGGCTTGTTAGATTCAAAGACGATGAAAAGGTTGCTTGATAGTTCATGCCCAAGAGAAGTCACGCTAGATATTTTGATGATAGTTTCTGATCTAGCCCGCATGGATAAGGTGAGATTTTGATTCTATCAAATGGTTTTTGCTGCTTATGCAAATATCAAGAGTTAGCATGTGTTCTCTACTTTACTCTTGTTATTTTGTTAAATTAAACTGAAAATTATTGAATACTCCGACTACCATAAATGCGTATTCCTCCCTCGCACATGAATTATAGGTTCCACCATGATTTTAATTAGTGGTACCCATTATTATGTGAGAGGAGGGGAGTATGCATTTATGGTATTCCGAGAGTACTCAATAATTATTCAAATTAAATTGATTGTTTTTGTCATGTTTAGCCTTTTTTCCACCCATAGTATTTTCACTTTCAGTCCTTTCACCTTTCCACACCTTGAATGCTTCATACCCATTGATTCCTTCATAACTGCAAGTCATGGGTTTTGTGGTGTCTAGGGATTCTATGAATACATCAATCGGGCTTCTGTTTTAGACTTTTTGAAGGATTTTCTCACCCATGAAGATCCCAATGTACGTGCAAAGGCTTGCAGTGCTCTGGGCAACATGTGTCGGCACAATTCCTACTTTTATAGTTCACTAGTAAGTAACCTTGTGATATATATTTTCTTAAATTTTGTCGACATTCTACAAATTAATACCTCTTCTGGATTTTTGAAGCTAATGTACCAGAATGTTTTCGTTGGACCATGCATTTACTCATGGCATACTTGAATGTAATATATGGCAGTGGATTAATTGTGCGTTTTTTCTACTTTTAATATATTTATCTAGGCAAGGAATCGGATTATTGGCCTCCTCATTGATCGATGTGACGATCCAGACAAACGCACACGAAAATTTGCATGCTTTGCTGTAAGTTATAATCCCATTTTTTATGACAGTTTCTTTACTTCAAACACTGTTGCAGTAGGATATAACGTTTTCCTATCATTCATCTTATCCATATGATATGAATATTGAAGGTATGTCCTGATAGATATAATGCTACGTTTTATTTTATTTTTATCCAGATTGGAAATGCAGCCTACCATAATGACACACTGTATGAAGAGCTCCGGAGATCCATTCCTCAACTTGCAAACTTGCTGCTTTCAGCAGAGGAAGACAAGACTAAGGCCAATGCTGCAGGTGCATTAAGTAATCTTGTTCGCAACTCCAACAAGCTTTGTGAAGATATTGTATCTAAAGGAGCCATGCAGGTTTGTGAATGCACTGTATTATCATTCTAATGTTACTTTATGCATGCATTTTGAGGAGGGATCTGTAGCTAGTTGCATATTCTGTAATAAGTGTGAGAATTGTCAAATGGCCTTAATTAACAAAATTTAATCCCTAGAACTTGAATTTGTAAGTTTTTATGTGGTATATTTAATTGAGCTGCAGACCTTGATACCTTTTTGCTTACCAGTTTACTGTTTATGTCTGTTACATAAAGGATGACAAATTAACAATTTAGACACTGGCCATATAAACACATGGCTTTTGTCTCTTTAATAAGATGGTGTTCTAGGGTTCAGCCCATGAGAAGGAAACAATTTGGGAAGAAAAGCTACCTCTCCTTGAATAGCTTATTTCATACTATGATTAAAAGATTGGTTAAACAATTCAAAACGTTGTTGAGGCTAAAAAAATGACTCAAGAACTTTATTTGCTTGCAACAGGACTTATATGACATACCAAAGTTTTTTCCTGTTATTCACCATTTTAATGCTACTACAGTTGTCATATTTGAAATTATGAATTATAATGTGAGTGGGTTTGGTTTTTCAGGCTTTACTGAAGTTAGTAGCTGACTGTTCTGTAGTAGCCCTGAACCCAAGTAGAAAAGATGCTGTAAATGAGTCACCATTAAAAATAGCACTTTTTTCTTTGGCAAAGATGTGTTCACACGCACCGTGCAAGCAGTTTCTCTGTTCATCAGAGTTGTTTCCAGTTATTGGACGGCTTCGACAATCCCCAGAATCAACAATTTCCCAGTATGCCTCAGTCATCATTAGCAAAGTCTCTGATGCTTGAGGGCCTAAATTGATATGATAATGGAAGTTTGCTTGATTTCCACTAATCAATCATAGTGATTGCCACCATACTGTTGAAGGTTGAAATAGAAAACGTGAAGAAGCTGGCTTGCCAAAAATTGCTACTTAGTAAATGGTGTAAAATAGTCCTTGTATGCATTTCTTGTATATGGATCAATTGTTCAATGTTCCAACCATATCTTGTTCATATTATGCAATTGTGCAAGCTTGTTGGTGCTCATCTTTCTCGCAAAGGATTTGTGCTTTGTTTGCTAGCTTCAAGATAAATATCTCTTTTGGATGCTAGGGCACTCTTGTTTTTCATCAGCTTGAAGAGCTTTCAAAAGTTATATTCTTTTAGTAGCCAATATATATATATATATTTGAAAATACTAAGTATTTTAACACAAACACAGGGAGAGGGGAGAAAGTCTTAAAAAAATTGACAGGGCCTAACTCTTAGTAGCCAAATAGATTGTGAAGGAAATTAGACTGGAATACATATCATAAACTTTCAATAATGTATTTATGTTGATAGGACTTCATAACCTCTAGCTTATATGATTTTAGTGTTAAAGATCATTACTTTTACTATACTTTATAGATATACGTAAATATAATTTCTCATAAAATCAAAACTGATATTGGAGGAACTTGCTACTAAGGGTTTGTTTGGATATCGCTTATTGTTGAAAATTGAAAACTAAAAATATTGTAGCAAAATAATTTTTAAATGTGTGAATAGTGTCATGGAACCTAGTTTTAAAGGAAAAGTTGTTGAATTCTGTACTTGTGGGTCTCGTGATCAGTGCACAGGATCCACATAAAAAACACTTCCGCTAGGAAACGCGCAAAATGCACTTCCCAAAACGGAGGTTAAGTATTATAAAAAAAAGGAGTTTATAGTTGTGTTTGTGTGGTCAAATTATTTGCCTGATTTCTAAACTGCGAACATGGCACTACAGAAATGAAAGTAAATAAACTTGATTCAATCAAAATTGTTTTTTTTTTTGGGGAACCAACCTTGTTCATGATTTCAATTTGCTGTTACAATCTTTGGTTGGCGTATGAAGTTGAATTCTGCTTAGGGAAAATTTACTTTGAAAGAGTTTCTGACAACTGAGACATCAGCACCTGGATAAGGTTGGACTGCTCTTGCCTTTGTGTTCCACGTACTGCCTGTATTAGTACTGCGGTTGGTAGTTGAGTTAGGCCTCAAGCTTGACAGTCACTTGGGTCTGCTGGAGTGCTAGGCGGCAAAGCAATGGGAAAGATAGGTCCATTTTTTTGCAGAACCCCATCAACATTATCAGTTGATATTAAAATTAAACTGTTTGATGGAGATACTGCTAGTAGTACATTGTCCTGGTTCTTGTTCCTTAATATATAGCAATCTCTCTCCTTATGTTTATCAGACAATTGCCTTGACCGTTTTCATTTGAGTATTTGTGGGGGAGAATGGTTTGAATATCTCAAGTAGGAAAGAATATATACTACTTCTCGATCGTTTATACTTCCATATATTCAAATTACTTTGGATAGAATCATTCATTTCATGTTTGATTAGCTGGTCTTTTAACCTCAAACCAATAAGAGGCACAAGATTTGATTTTTCTAATGTGGAATATTGTTGGAGTGAAAAAAAAAAAAAAAAAAAAATCATACTCTATTACACTTCTTGTCAATAATATTACATAAAATCAATTTTTTCATACTGTCATGCCAATTTCACTTTCTAAACCCCAACAAGATGGGAATCAAATTCCAAGAAAGGAACCGCAAATAACATTTCAATTTAACATTTATATGAAACTATACTTATGTGGGGGGGGGGGGGGGGGGGGGGGAAGCCTAGTCAATGTGGTCTGTTGAGCAACTTCATATAGCAAAGCAACAAAATTCAACGTATTGAATTTTCTGTTGCAATGCTTCCTCAAGGAACTTGAATTGACCTGCTAGCATTACTCAGTTACACCTGTGAACCAAAGAAAATAAACCAACCTTTAGGTTTTGATCTTCATACTACTTAAAGTGTTGATCAATCTATACTTGATTGTCTTCTTGTCAGTGATGATGTGCTTGATGAGTTCTCCTGGAGTGGATCGCTTATACATCCTGCAAAAAATGTTGACCATACTCTATTACATTATAGGTGTGAGTGTAATGGTGAATCTATTGATCATCTCTTCCTTCATTGTCCGATTGCTAAGGATCTGTGGTTTATGATTTTGGGTTTATTTGAAGTAAGTTGGGTTTTGCCAAAGAATGTTGTCGAGCTCCTAGCTTGCTAGCAAGTTTGGTTTGGTCGTCATCGAAATGGTCATATATGGATATTTGTCCCCCATTGTTTGATGTGGTGTCTTTGGAGGGAAAGAAAAAGTAGTTGCTTTGAAGATATAATGAGAGATCCATGCCTGACCTCAAGCTATTTTTCTTTAGAACCTTATTGGACTGATTGTCAGCTTTGTGAAACCAATCTTTATCTTCAATTCTTGGTTTACTTGATTTATGTAATTTTTGTACTTGATTTGTTCACCCCTGTACACTTCCTGTGTACTTGAATGTCTCTTTTTTTATATCAATAAATCTTATTACTTATATAAAAAAAAAAAAAAATCCTTGCAACAAATATTTCAGTTATGTTATACTTTCCATAGTTGTCAAAGACTATGTTCCATTGACTGAACTTGCTTTCCTTTTCTGTGGACCTATGCCCTGAGCTGAGCACAAGGAGAAAAAAAACTATTCTTTTGCCTTTTATGTGGTTATTTCTTGATTTTGGAGAAGATTTAACAATAATTCAAATGCCAAGTAAAGTTTATTGAATGGAGGTATCATCAGTATATTTAGTGAGCAAATGTTCCTGATAATTTACATGTTTTGAACTCACCTGTTGTATTGAAGCGTGGCTGTGATTGGGTGAGGGGATGAGAACTGCTGTGTTAGAGGATATAGTTCATCTTTTCTTCAGCTAGTTCTCTCAGTCTACTGAGCTCTGGCAACACTTTCTTGCAAAGATCTGGCCGGTCTTTCCGTCTGAGTTCTGCACATTGGAGTGCTAGCTTTGCAAAGCACAATGCTTCTTCAACTGGCCAATCAAGCACAGCTGGGTCTAGCATCTCTGTGAATGAACCGTTCTCAATAGACTGTTCAACAATGTAAGCCAGGCCCATTGGTGGCTTGGCTGTTATCAACTGCAGAAACATGATTCCTAGGGAATAGATATCAGACTTTACATCAAGCATTCCTGTTTGTTGATATTCTGGATCAATATAGCAGAAGGTTCCAACTGTTGAGGTCGTGTGGAACTGTGTTACATTTTCATCTACAGCAGGTACGAACCTGGCCAATCCAACATCACTAATCTTACTGACATAGTTGTGGCCTAGCAAAATGTTTCCTGGCTTGAGGTCACAGTGCACTATTGGCTCTGGCTTGGTCTGATGGAGGAAGAACAGGCCTGTGGCAATTTCTGCAGCAATTCGGAACCTGAGTTGCCAAGAGAGGGCTGGAGTGTTTCCTTTCTGGAAGAGACAGTCATCTAAACTTCCATTAGCCATGTATTCATAGACTAGGATGCCAAACTCGGGACAGGATCCCAGAAGGAGTACCATATTGGGATGTCTTATATAGCCAAGTATGTCTACCTGCATTAGAGTTTAAGAGGAAGATGTAAGAAGCAACTCAATTATTTATTGGTAATGTGCATGTCATGCTGGGGAGGAAGTGCTTAAGAAAATGAAATTTTTAACCAAATAGTTGTTTTACAAGCTCTTGTAGAGGATTCTTATAGGATTTGGCATAATAACTTTTGTTTATAACCATCCTTTCAAGCTTATGTGCAAGGCTCCTTGAAATTGAAAGGTGTACTATTCAACAGAAACTTCTGTATTTTTCTTACAGAGGCTGCTTGAAATTGGAAAACCATGTTGGGATCAACTTGCTTTTTCATTTTTATATGCATGCTATCTTCTTTTTGCGTGCCTAGTTGTCTAATACAATCAAGTGCATTAACTATGATTTATTCATGTATGTTAAGTAGCCAATATTCTTGGTTCCGCACCTCTCGCAGAAATTGTGATCTCCCTTGAGCAGCATCTGGACGTAAAACCTTGACTGCGACTGGTGTATGATCAAGGTAACACCTATACACAGTGCCATAACCTCCTTCCCCAATCTTAAGAGATTCAGAAAATAAATTTGTTGCCTTCTCAATCTCCTCAATTGTGTATCTCTTGTATTTGAGATCACTTTGGGCTAGATTATCCAATGCCCACCTAGCTTGCTCTGCTTCTTTGTGGGCTTTGATATTTTCATTTGCTCTTTTTTGTGTTTCCAACTCTGCAATCCTCTTTGCAGCTGCCTTGGACCTAGCTCTCTCTTTCTCTGCTATTGACAGTGCAGCTTCCTCTGCTAGTCTTACCTCATCTAACTTCCACTCTTCTGCAAGTTTCCAATGATGCGGCTCCATTGCCTATGGTAAACGTAACTTTAGAAACTATCTCTTAATTTTGAGAAGACACAAATTAGATGCATCTTTTCAATACCTTTTGATTTGCTTTAAATGCCTCTCTGGATGCAGCACTGTACATGTCCATTTTTTGCTTCAGCTGCAGCTTCAGTCTCCTCATCTTAGCTTCCTCATCATCCTGCACTTTTTAAATACTCATAAGTGGAAGTTATCTGGATGATGTATGTATAGTACCATCTTAATGAGAAAATTTGATATTTGCAATGCATATGAAATAGAATCTAATGTTTTAATTTAGACGAAAGGAATGTACTGAAAATGGTTCATCTTCCGCTATCTCACAAGTAGCCTTTGTATTATGTCTTTGTGCTCAATCTAATGGGTATCTTGGATAGTATCCTGGATAGGTATCAAGCAAAAAACGTGTGCTTATTCTGGGAAATAAACACTTGAGAAAACAAGAAGGTTGATGGGACAATTTTTTCCAAGCTGTTTAAAGAATAAATAATGGTGATATCAGGTTGTTTTGGGATATTGAGGTTTAAGACTTGTGTGAAGTCAGATTTTGGTACATGCTTCCGTTTTTCGTAACTACTAGGATATTCCCTAAAAAGGTATAACTAAAGGAACCATTTAGATTAGGCTTTTATAACTATATCTATGTGTGTGTGTTGTGTCTGTGTGTGTGTCTTTCTTTCTTTCTTTCTTGCACCTATGTTCTTGAAAGCAGCTACTATTTCTTTTGTTTTTAGAAATCATTGAACAAAACTGTCACCTTCTCTAGAAGCAAAATTATTGAGAATAAACTGTCATTTTTTATTTTATATTGCATGTGGTAAAACTAATATCTTTGACCCTTACCTTTACTGTAAAATATCACAACGTAAATAGATTACACTTGTCAGATGTTTTAGGTATATTTAAATCACAATTATGGTTGCATACTGTATAGGATGGCTTCTTCAAAGAAATGCTGTTTTTAAAGAGATAATGTCTTTACCAAATTTTGGGATGACCTTGAACAAGATGTTCTACCACTCTCCTGTGAACTTGATGAGAAATCATCCGAACGACTGAGGTCATTGACCTTGGAATCTAAATAGATTGATTGAGTTGAAAGCTGAGAGGTTTGGCCTGAATCAGTAAAACTGCAGACTATAGGAAACATCTTTTCAGTGCTTGGCTTCTCACAGCTTATAAATGATATAACATTATCTGATTCTAGAATTCCCGAATAGGCCTTTGAATTCATCCCTCTTCCTCCTTTTGTGAAGGGCGGCCTGTGTTCACCATAATAATGAGGCCAGTCATGTAATGAAACGAAATGGCATTCAAATTTTAAGCTGCTGTATTAAAAAAATTTGGACTATAGGCATCCCTGTCTCTTTCTCTCTCCCCTTTAAGAATTTAAATAAAGATTTCTGCATGAAAAATAACATGAGGTAGCTCGAATTCAACCTGAATAGCTATGACAGTTCTAAATTCCCTAGAGGTTTTGAAAAACTCCCATTAATTTCAGCCCTCTTCTTTTCAAGTCAACAGATTCTTTGATTGATTTAAATATTAAGATTTCATTTCTTTGTCAAGCCAAATTTACAACTCACAACCATGATATCCCTTTTTACTTTGCGGACAGATGGTTGAAAAATATCATTATCAATAACACTAAGGTGTTGCAAGTTTACTGCATCATATTATCCTCAATTGGGGAGATTTATTATGACTAACCTGGGCGGCACATTGCTGCGAGGATTAAATGAATACCTCTCTGCTACACATAAATGATGAGTGTTTTTATCAGTAGTTAAATGAAGAAAAGTTGAGAAAGCTTTATAATTGAGAGGAGCAAACCTCTTAAGTTCATTGTAAGTTTGGAGGGTGTGGCAGAAGGATCAATGCTTTCGGCACTTAGTTTCTTAATATGTTCAAGTAGTGGGGAAGTATAGGGGGCTGGACGAGATGCTTTTCGCACTGAAGAGAGGTGGATCCCTTTTGGGATCACATATACGGAGCAGAAATCTGGTGCCCCTTTTGATACAGTGCTTGGAATGCTTGATGACTTGAATCTGCATAAAAAAGACAATTGAAACTTAGCATACATAGTCAATGCATCTATAGCCTTATCTGATTATGGATTTATATTCTGAAATTAAGCGTCATATATTCTTTCTAAAATGTAGTTCACACAATTGATTAGGTTAGCTGATCAGAGTTATGGACATGCTACTTCAGTTAAAGCTACAAAGAAGGCATGATGATAGCATGCTTCACTGTAAGTGATTCTTACGTAACAAATGAAACTACATTGTTCAATTGAAGGATGAGTTACTATAACTTTTTTAGTTGGAGTTGAGTGGATATTCTTTCTGAATCTGTACTTGCCTTCTTGTATGTTGTTTGATAGTGAAACTTCCTATGAATCTGGAAAGTTTTTTTTGACAAAAGAAAGAATGCCGCTACTTAATCATTTGATGATTTTAAACTGAGAAGATATTAATTAATTTTTTATTAAACTAATCTACTTAATTTTTGAATAAGAGACGGATTATTCATTTTTGTTCTTTCAATCAATCGATAATGCAATTCTTTTTACACTGTAATGGTTTGAGAAAAGAATGAACAAAAGGCTACTTTGTTTATTTCTTTAGCAGCTTGACCACTTTTCTCTTGCAATTTAGGAACCTGCAATTTACAATCAGGTAGATTTTGTTGGAAACTTTGTTTCTTATCTACTGCTTCCTAAAAAGAAAAGAAAAAGAAAAAAAGAAAAAGTCACATTACTACTAGTGCTTTAGTTTGAGCGGTTCACTATTCATGATGTCCGTCCTTTTATAATTAGTTTTCTGACTTCCAATTGGTTTGCATTTCTCATGTTCAAATTGTTCTGCTCCTAGAGATCAATAATTTAATTCTAACTTCATTTATTCATGAGTCATGATGTCAACTAGTTAATTCTTGTGATTTTCGTTTCCTATTTCCTTGTTTACTCAATCATGGCAGTGCAAAAACCTTGGAGAAGCAAGGCATTTTTTGGGCATATCACAGTGGCATAATAATCCAAGGCAGTTTTACAAACCCCTCTAATATTTGAAGATATTATCTTTTGACCTCTTATTGTGAGTTTCTTTCTTTTTCATTCCCCATTCTGGGTGCTTGGTCATGTTAAAAGATTAGAAGGAGATTACCTCAAAAATCCATGCCGCGGAGCACCAAGAACCAACTTCTCTATTGCAGCATAGGCAACATAGTCTGTTAATGCTTTTCCTATATCTGTGTCTTCGAGTAAGACATCGAGGCAGTGTATCTGATACAAAATTTTGCACATGTCAATGAATAAAAGAAAAGATATAGAAATAAAAAGAGGTGGTAGCATGAATAGAAATAAAATATCATGACATTTTCTATGCATGGTACTAAGGACATTTTCTTATTGCATAAAGAGAAGATAATGGGAAATGCCAAAACCTACATATTTACGAGTACAGTAGCAGTGGTAGGTAAAGAATATATCCCTATTTTGCTGCTCAAGTTGTTGTCTGTGCAGTGAGGCAGTTTTTTCATTGCTATCACAAATGGCAGCACGTTTTCCCCCATCTGTACATACAAAAGTCATACCAGCTTCTAATCTTGTATTGAAGAGAAGTTATCTGCAATGATGAGAACATGCATGCAATCTTGCTAGTGTGACACCAAAAGCCTTTTTTTTTAGATGCATTTAACATTTTGAACTTATTCTCTTAGTTTCTGCTATCATTGTTACAAATATAAATGTTATAGAGCAACAAGTTCTATACAAACTAGTTGTAACCTATACCATGCGTGAGAATATATAACTATTTTGTAATGCAGCATAATGATATATGACTTGTTTTTTGAAATTTGTTCTCTCTAAAAGGCAACACATCTTCTGTACATAAAGTCTCAAGGGACTAGAGCTATGTGTCATGCTGTGAACTAAGGCAAGTAGCAGTAAAAAACTTCAAATAATTTATTACTCAAAACTTATCTCAAAATTACACTGTTATCTTAACCAAAATTAAAAAGGCATAAGAGATAAATTTTATAATAATCTATTACTCAAATAATTGGTAGGAATATTCAAATACATAGTCATGTAGATTGTGTTTTGATATAAACTCAAGATTCTAATTCCAAAATAACTAAGTATTAACCCAAACTAAAATCAAAGTAAAGCTTAAAGAGGGAGAAAGAAAACTTTGTGACGGGGAATTAGAAAATCACAACACCAAAATGCATCAGCTTAAAGAAGAGCTATAAAAAAACATGAAAATAATCAACATAAATGAGAGCTACAAGCAAGAACAAAAATCCACCTAGCGAGACAATGAGAGAAATCATCTTTTTGTTTGGGATATATATATGGACTGAATGATAGAGATGATATCAAATTGATAGAAAAGAAGATGGGGAGAAGAAGAGTTAAGATATAAGAAAAAGAAGGGATGGAGGAAGTGTAACGGTAAAGTAGAGAATAGTGGAGAGATAAAAAGGCAAAAATGGAGGGGAAAAGTTAGAGTAAATGTAACAATAAGGTGAAGAATAATAGGGAGAAGAAAAGATAAATATGAGAGAAACAGTTGGAAATAAGTGGATGAAGTGTCACAATGGGATATTAGCAAAATTAGTTGCTAGGCTATATGTATAATTAGAGCATATATAAAGTTAAAATTGTTAAAATAGTTGAATGTTTGAATCTGTAAAGTTACATTAAAAAAAGTTACAGCATATGTAAAGTTGAGACCATTAAAATTGTTGAGTGTTTTTATTTATTTATTTATTTATTTTATTTTATAGAAAATATTGTTAAGCGTTTGAATATATAAAGTGACATAATTGAATGTGCTACTCTATTAAATATTTTAATAATTTATATGTTTAATTTTGTCAAAAAAAAAAAAAAAAGAGGAAAAAAAGAAGATGATATGGCACAATATTAATAAGTTACAATCAGATTAGAGCATGTGTAAAGTTACGGTGAACTATTGAATATATTAATATTAAAAAAAAAGAAAAAAAAAAGTAATGTGACTAATGATGTGGCTCAAGAGAAGTATAACAACATTAAATACTAGGTTTCAACTTTTTATATATTATTATATAGATATAGACAAGTACACAAGGGTTTAAGTATTACATATAGATAGGTACAAATCATGGTATATGCACAGTTTTCTTGTTATTTAGATCCAAAATATTTTAAATAGGTAGCATTTTTTTCTTTTACATATATTTGTCTATTATTATTATTGTTACTGTCATGGTTTTAAAAATTGAACCGGATTGACTGGTTGAACCGGTTCAATAGACTTGGAACCAGTTCGGTAAAAACTGGAAAAATCACTTGTTCAACTGGTAAAAACTGAGAACTAAACCTATTTTCAATTCTTTAACCGTTTTAGTTTTTAAAACCATAGTTACTGTAGTTGTTCTCATTTCTGTTATTATTATTGTTATTTGCTAATGCTACTTCTACCGTACTACAAAATAATTGAGGAACCCAAACCCTATGAAATACCAATATGTGGCAACTATTCAGCGTTTGCAAAAGGGGCTATCCTAGCATTTGCAAAAGCGCTTTTGCAAACGTTGCTGTATTCATCTATAATCGGTCAAAACAATTTTGTTGAATCATTGAGGCATTTTCTGAGAAAATTAATGAAGTTATTCCAAACCAATTTTACCAGTTTAAGCAAGATACACAATTCCTAAGGTCTTATACTTAAGGATTTTCAATTAAATTCAAATTTAAACTATATGACTATATTTAATAAATACATCATAAAAAGTGTAATTTTTTTAAAGACAATTAAATTCAACCATATGGTTCATTGATTAATATAATCACATGATTGACTTTGCTTGGAAAACGTAAGATAAAACACTTAAAGAAACTGCATTTAAGTTTAGCCCATAAACCTCCTAAATAACACATTTTAATATGCATGAGAGAGAGAGAGAGAGAGAGTTACATGCAGATGAGGATGCTTTTTTAACAACATGGATTAGAACGAGAGTTTCGCCCTTGGAAAGAAGATGGTTAGTAGCCCATTTGAGAGCTTGTTGGCTCCCTTTGTCATTGTCTATGGCAACTGCAACTATCCCATTTCCTTCTGTCTTCTTTATTTCTTTTTTCTTTGGAAGCCACATTTTCTTTCTCCCGAAGGAAAAAAAAACCTGTACTTTCTCAGTTTCTCTCTTAACTACATTTCACAAACTATTCAAGATGACCCAGAATTTTAAAAAACAGAAAGACTTTTTGTTCAAGAATCTTGATAACACTTTTACGTGTTAAACTTGTTTTCTCCCTCAACCTTTATAAGCATCAAATTTCTGATGCTTAATAATATCTTTTGTTCGTTATTTCCGTTTTCTGTTATAACAATCAGTTGGTTAATTACCCTTTTTTGGCTTACCAATTATAAGAGCCTCACAAAGAGTTAGAAGAAGATAGTAACAATTAATTTAGAAAACTTAAGACCCCTATAATAAGTCATAGCTCTTTTCCTCTCCCTCTCACTATCTCTCTTGAAAGTTTACTAATATTGATGAGCAGTTGAAAAGCCTAATATTTGACTTTCACACCGAGGTCAGTAACTTATGAGATCTTAACATGTCAATATTCTATTAATAAAAATCCTATGCGTTCATTTTTAGTGTTTCGTTTTATGTTCTACCCATCACAACTTGTTATATGCATTTTTTTAATTTAAATTTTTAAGATTCTTTTTTACTTATAAATTAACTAAAGTTTGATCTTGAAATAAAAATGGACATATCTACATATATATATTAATAGGCAAAACTTAGAGAAAGTTCAATTAGAATTTCAAATTAGAGTCTAATTTTGTGCCATGTGTTCTAGATTATTTATTTTTAGAGAGAATTTTATTTTCTAATTTTAAAATCAAATGTGGGATCACATCATAAATATCTATTTCAGTGAATTATTGAGTACAAAAACCAAATAGTCTAGAATAAATGAATCGTAAAAAAAAAATAGTGCTTCACAATAACAAAAATTAAGAAGTAATAAAAAATAAAATAAAAATAAATAAAAATGGACAGTTTACATTTTATACCTAATAATATTCTTACAAGACTTTTTAAAGAGTTAATAGAATATAAGAATGACTATCAATAGTATTTAAATTATATATATAGATTTTCTCAAAAAAAAAATTATATATATAAGAATTATAATATGCATCTTATTGTATATATTTAAGTGTATCCATACATATGCATGAAGTTACAAGCTACTCTAGTATAAACTATAAAGAGAAAGATTAAAAATGGGATGCAAATTTTTTTCAAAATTCCACATCATGTATCAATACCATTGAGATTGACTTTAGCGTTTTGAGTGTGCTATATTTAGAGTTTGTGATGTATGAATTATTTGGTTAGGAAAAAGTTTGGCTCCAATTATATTTGGAGTTCTCTTTGACTCTATTAATAAGTTATATAACTTGTTTAAATAATACACATAAATAATCTTAAAAATTGTTATGTAATAAATTGGAAAAGACAGTTTTCTTCATTTTATTATGTATAGTATTTTGTTTTGTCAAACTTAAATGATATCTATTTTTTAGTTTTTACTATTATCAAATCTAGTGATACAAATTTTTGTTACAACTTTTATAAAAATGATGTCAATGGTGGGTTGTGGGTTCACATAAAAGTAAAGTTGTTTCAAGCATAACTTATCACCTTAACAAATTGTGAAAATTTAACATCGTTCTTTGCTATAACGTGATTTATCCTATAAGATACCATAGTGATTAATTAATACCATGGTAATTAAGCCATTGTTCTGCATGCTTAGGGTTTTTAACTTGACAATATTTTTCAGTCTTTAATTTGAGTTGAGAGTATGGTTTTGATTTTGAAAATGTAGATGAGTGTGGTATGGTTGGCTTAGCTAGCTTTTTCCTTTTTCTTTTGAGAAAGGCTTAGCTAATTTTCATCATAAAAGAAAATGAACATATTTTTAAAGTTTAATTTTTTAAGGTATAATTGTAATTTTGTCCAACTTATTTAACAAATAAACCATGAAATTTTTTTACACCAAACAAATACTCCTTCCCAAATTGTTTGTCATGTTTAAAAAATCCAACTTTTAAAAAAAATATCATTTATTGTCTTGCCTTTCCAAAATTACCCTTAAATAAGATTATAAAAAATTTCTATAGTTTAAATTAAAAAAAGTAGTAATCAGAAATCTGAAATATAAATCTACCGGTTGGAATAAACCTCTTTTGATTTTATTATTATTATTTTTTTTTTACAAACTAAGTAACGTGATTAGAAGGGCTCCTAGACTCCTACAACAATTAAATGAATGTTTCATAGATAGTGTTGGGTATTTTTTTTTTTTCATTAAATAGAATAAAATCATGTTTCATAGATATTGTGAGTTCTAATTAGCTCAACTAGTAAAGTCTCTGATAGTTGATTAAAAGATCAGTGGTTCAATATTCACCTACACCAAAAACTGATTGGTATCTTGATCTGATGATAAATAACTATTATTAGGAGTGGACGCCATAAGTTGAAACTCTTTAAAAAATAAATATTGTTAGGTTTTTTTTTAAATTTTTTTTATACAATAAATAGATTAAAATCAAACCTAAAAAACATACTCCTAATACAATACAAATACTATTGGCTTGCTTTCAAATTAAACTCTCTCTCAAAAAAAAAAAGTTTCATAGATGTTGTTGGGTATTTTTTTTTTTACAATATATCTATTGAGATTCTTTTTTCCTTTTTAAATACTATAAAAAATAAAGTAAGGAAATAATAAAAAAATTAGTAAACTAGTGGCTTCTAATTTTAGAAACATAATAATATTTTTTTTAGAACTCATTTGCTGTAAAAGAGATGTTATATACACCCGAAATAGGATATACAATTTCCATTAAAGGATTCTTATTCCCATAACGTGATTCTCTTTGTTTTTTCAGACTTAGAATGAGTAAAATAATAAAATAGAAAAAAAAAAGAAGAAGAAAAAAGAAAAAAAGAAAAAGCTAAATAAACATTATAATTTTATGGTTAAGAATCTTAAGATTACTAAGTTGGTCCGTTCATTACTGAAAAAGTTTAATTTGGTCCTTTAATTATGAATTGTGTCAAGCTTGTCCCTCAACTTTCAAAATCCAATCAATTTCAACTACTAGTAATTCTATTAAAATTAAAAATTAAAAAAAATTTGGGAGTCAATTAATTAAAATAATAAATATTTGAAGGATCAAATTAAAATATAACCGGCCGATCTCAAATTCAAACTCAAGACAGACTCACTCAAATTGAAATTTCATACTCAACAAAAAAACGAAGAAGAAGAAGATTGATCACTCACTCGGCGCACGATCTCAAAGCTCAACTGGTAAAATTACTACTTTATCCTTCCTTTATTGCTAGTCAATTTTGCTATCGTTGTTTAATTTGGTTCAAATTCAAAACCCTAATTATCTCAGTAATCTGAATGTTACTTACTTCAATATTTTAAGTTCCTACAATCCACATTATTGAACGCTTGCTCAAACCCTCTGTTTGGTTACTGGGAAAATTTGAGAGAAAAAAAAAATTGGATCATGAATGGTAACCGTTATTATGCATTATTGTTTTTAAATAAAAGATTTTATTTGTTCTCTAAATACCTGTAATTCAACGTATAATGATCAAGAACTAGCACGCTGTTTGGCTGCTGAGAAAAAAAGAAGGTAAAAGAAAGATGATTTGAAATATTGAGTCATATGCTCTGTACTGCTATAATGCTAAAAAGGGCATTGAAAAATTGGATTAGCCAAATGGTTTAATGTAGACTCAGTTCCTAAAAATATGGAAGGTTCTGGACCTCTGGTCCTTTTACCATGGTATTAGTTCTTGTTATTATTGAAATTTAATTTATATTTAGATTTCAAATTTTGGGTTTTGTAGAGTTAAGCTGTAAGATTAGAACCCAATTTTCATGGAGGGACAAGGAACTGATTCAGCTTCAGAGGCGCCTCTTGCCAACTGGAGAAATGATTTTTCGAAGATGTTTCAGTACTATTTGGACCGATCCACACCTCACCCGCTTCAGAGGTGGCTAGGAACACTTGCAGTGGCAATGGTTTACGTTTTGCGTGTTTACTACGTACAAGGATTTTATGTTATTTCCTATGGTTTGGGGATCTATGTCTTGAATCTCTTAATTGGGTTTTTGTCGCCAAAGGAAGATCCAGAGCTCGAAGTCTTGGATGGGGCTTCTTTGCCAATGAAAGGTTCTGATGAATTTAAGCCTTTCATTCGCCGCCTCCCCGAATTTAGATTCTGGTAATTTAGCATTTCTCATTTTTATCAGTCTTCTTTGTTATGCAAATTCAATTCTGGAGTGCATACGTGTATTTTTAGAAGCTTTATTTTCCTGTGGTGTAGCTTTTTTTGATGAGTTTTTGTTTTTGGTAACTGCAATATCTCCTGTTTAATGAGTTTAAGGCCGGATAATCATTAATCACCCCTGGTTTGAGGAAATGCATTGGGAGAAGCATTTTAAGGGCCTACTTGAGCTTAAATATTGTTTGAATTATTGGTTTGGTTGTTGTTGCAATTGCAACTCATATTGGAGGGATAATCTTGTGTATTCTGTAAAGCAGAATATTTAACTACTTTGTTCTATTTCTTATCTTTCCATGTACCATTTTATGTTAGATGGAGAAGCATATAGTGGTTGAATCTGAATGTTATAACATTCATGACAAGCTTACATGGTAGCTTTTTTGTCATTTTAAACTTTGATTCTAATTTTAATAGTATAACTGTTTACATGGTAGCCTTTTCATTTTAAAAGCTAAATGATTCAAGTACATTACTAGCCTTTTCATTTCTTTTAGTAACATTGTTATTGCCAAGTCTCCGTTTAGAATGTGCTTTGCTTATTTTCTCAATTTGTGAACTATACTGTATCTTTACAATATGAGATTCTTGAGGATTTGAATAATTGATATTAAGTTAGCTGGCTAATCAATGTTCCCCTACAAAAGAATCGCTATTTCTCCAACAAAACTGCAGTTTGGCAGAGGTTAAACTATGGTGGGCAGGCCTGGTTGGATTTTTTCCAAATGAATGAGTCTCTAAGCCTCAGGCTTTACCATGCTTGGGCTATCCTGATGGAGGCACATTTTGATTTTCTTTTGAAATGGCCTATATATTTTACCCTTATACAATACAGTGGCCAACTTTAATGAACATCAATTAAATGGTAATAGACTCATTCTTTTGGTGCTTGGTAGATTTTTTGAACACAACATGTATAGAAATTCTGTTTGGCTTAGGACACTGCCTGTGATATTTGGTTTTTTACTGTACCTTGTCATCTTTTTTGGAATGAAGATTTACCTATAAAAAAGAAGTTCTGTTTGGCTTGTACTACTTTGTAGTTTCCTTGTGATTTGTTTATGTTCACTGCTTCATATTTTGCATTCTCTTTTGTAATATCATCAATGTGTACCTTCCTATTATGTACTAGATGGTTATAATACCTTGGGTAGTGCTTTTTGCTATTTTCCTGATGAATTGCTTTTTCAATCTTTAGATTAGAATTTTCTTGTTCTGTGGCTTAAATGGTTGATTTTTCAATCCACTGACTGATTTTAGTGCCTCTTGATATGTTGCCCATTGTTAGTTTTTAGGGTTAATTGGAACTATGGGGTTGTTTGCAATGTCCACTCCCCCATCCATAATCAATGTTAAAATTAATATTATTAATGGGTTAAAGGGATGTATATTCCAAATTAGAGTGAACTAATTTGTTAATTTTGACATAGTAGTATATCCCACCACCCAACCAACCCACTAATTTGTTAATTTTAATATTAATTTTAGATTCTGGGGTGGATATTGCAAACTAATCTTGAACTAAGGTGTTGATTAAGAAATTTTATAATCTAGGGTGGACATTGCAAATGATCCAATACTTTGGGGTGGATAGCTACAGTTAACCCCACACACACACACACACACACACACACACACACATATCTTTTTATTTTAATTTATTTAAATTTCATTACTCAGATGTGTGATGCATGATAAAAATATGGTGATTGAAAAATATCTGTGCTTTTATTTTCATTATTTTATTTTGCATCTTACATGCATAATTGTTTTATATCTGTAAAGTTTTTGTAAGTGGAAGTTCTTAGATTATTTCCTTTTGATATGTTTGCCAAGAGCCTTGTACTTCAATTGGCACTTCTTGGTGTTTCCAATGGAACCGTCAACTATCGAATTATCAAAAAAGATTGAAAAATTTCCTTGCTTTACATTTTTACATTTTTATTTTTATTTTAAATATGGTGGGGTTGGTTTAACTTTCCTGGTTGATAATCTCAGGTATTCCATCACGAAGGCTTTTATTGTTGCATTTGTCTTGACTTTCTTTTCTATGTTGGATGTACCTGTTTTCTGGCCAATATTGCTCTGCTACTGGGGTGTACTATTTGTCCTCACGATGAAGCGACAGATCCTACACATGATCAAGTACAAATATGTCCCATTTACTGTTGGAAAGCAGGTCAGTTATATTGGTTACTAATTTAAAAAAAAATTATAACGTTGCATATTTTTGGTGGGTGGTCCTTTTTTAGCCCTTCATCTGTTGTTATGTTTATACTTATATAATATGTTTCCATATATTTTGACAGAGGTATACTGGTAAGAAGTCAGCTGGAAGTAGTGGTTCAAGAAGAGACTAAAAGCTATAAATGTGCTGACACAAGTAAAAGAAGAAAGAGATGCTGAAGATTTGTATATATTTTTAGGAAAAATGAAAAATTTGGACTTTGAACATGCTTGTAGATATTTCAAAATTCATAGGGAATATGTACGTTATATCTCCATGTATACTTGGATTTTAAAACAGCTTTGGAACTTGGAAGCATTTGATGTCAGTTCTTCTGTAGTTAAACAAAAACCATTATTGGGATAGAGTTTTATCTAATTGTGCTTGCTTATTGAATTATGAATTTATTATATTTTATTTTTGATTTGATATCATGGCCATGGCCTTTTTCTATGTTACAATGTAGTAAGGTCAATTAGAAATTGTCTCATTTATCCCGTGAAGAAAATAATTTAAGAATTAGAGCAATGTTATTTTAGATACTCTGTGCATGCTCAGGTTAACTGAATGGTGTAACTCAAAGGTTTGCATTTAAGTTAGTTTCTGATTTTCAACTACATAACCCAATTTTATGAGTAGTTGCACGTGATTACTGAAATTTGGAGTGCTTTTATATTTATACAATATTATATGGGATGACAGTTTTGGAACCCTTTCTCTCAGGTTCTTTCTCCTATATCTTTATGTTGGAGTTTTTGACATGTGGGGATTGAGTTTATTGTGTGCAATGGGGAAAATCTGATGTTTTGAAGGCTCTAAGTGACCTTTTATTTTTCCCCCTTTAATTGCTGTGTGCATTTGGATATGCTTATTTATATAAGCTTCTTCCCTCTTTTTTTTTTTTTTTTTTTTTTTGGGGTACCTGTTAAAGAACAGATGTACTCTGAATAAGGTAATACTTTAAAAAGTTGTACATTTTCTTTTGAGGTAAAAATAAGCTCAATTAAACAAAGGCTGAATTAAGTAGATTATAGAGCACAAACAGTGACCCATTTGTATATCCAATGGGCAGTATTATGCGAGATGTTTTTCTTGACACAGGTGAAAGTATGGCTTGAAACTGTGAAATGGTAGCAGGTACAATGCACATGACACATGATTAATTTCATTGTTTCCATAAGCCAAGATTGGAATTTTACTTTATGTTGGTAACTTACTATTAGATGACCAATTTGTCTATGTGGTTCTTTCCTTTGTATGCTTGAAAAATATTGTCTTACAAGACATTTGTTCTATTGCAATTTGCAACCATTTGAATTCAGCTGACATATGAACTTATTGCAACAATTGGTGCTTTGAGGAATTCAAGCCGCCCAAGAAGCTACCATCCTTGTTGACGGTTGAGTAACATTATGATGGAATCTCTACTAAGCTACAGGAGTGTCCTACTTTAGGTGAGCACCATCCCTGTTTGTTTACTCTTTACTGAAAAAGGCAGATGGGTGACACTGAAGGCCAACCAGTTGTTTGATTATTGTTTTCTCCTAGAATTGACAGTAATATGAAACCATCATATGATGGTGTTGTTATTATTACTTTGAGTTTTGTCCAAGAAATTTGAAGATGAACATCCCTATAGATATCCGTTTGTGGATGATTTATTGGCTGAAACAAAAACTTGTAGGGAACAGGGGGAAAAACAAAGGTAATAAATATGATACAATCACTGTTCTTTAATCTTTCTCAACCAAACCTAAGTACTACCTTGACAAGGAATTTGATGTTTTGGAATGAGAGAGAGTGTGTCTAATTATATCATTTTGGCTTTTCAGTATCAAGTAGCAGCTGCAGCAACGTTGTTTTGTATCAAGGACATGGATTGTAGCATATATCAACTATCAACCAATCTTGTGTAAACTACACATAATGACAATTACTGGAACACTTCTTGTATATACTCATGAACTTGGCTACAAATTCTGCACAAAAGATACATAAATAACCGGTGAACTGCCTGTGTAATGGTGAGTACTCAGATTATAACTTTCATGTAGCTGTTTAACCTACATATGAGGTGAAATGCATTGGGGAATTGTGTGATTGATGTGCATGTATCATTATAAATCATCAAATATTTAGAGTGTTTTTTTTTATATGTTACCTTCTAATTTCAGTAAAGCACTTGTTCCGGTTGGGAGTCTCTTATTCTGTTGACAATAACCAAGTTACTATAGCCTTGTCAACAAGACAATATGACTAAAGCAGCATATAACTAACAAATAAGCAGTCACTGATAAGAGTTTTCTTCTAAATTACTATCACTTTTCCAACCTTAAAAAAAGAGAGAAAAAGAATAGAAAAAGAAGAAGAAGATGGTACTCACGTAATAAGCAAGCCAATAATAAATTTCCCGTTTAGAACTGGCCTCAACTCACTTGAGGAACTGTTCTACGGGCTTCTGCATGTTGGAAGCACAACATTATCACAAAATTGTATTTCAGTAAATATTGAGAATATTTATTTTGAAATAATTAGAGTATCACCTCGAGGATCAGTTTTGGGTGTAGAAAATCCAAAAGAAGCTTTTGCAACTTTCCCCGTACAAAATATAATCTGACAAGACCATAAATGTGAGATGTTATATTGGAATTTCTTCACAAACAATCAGAGTATTGTAATTGTGGCAGGATTCATAAGTTCCATTTTGATCTACACCTATGATTCAAGTGTTGGACCATCTTTTTCCAGTTTTATATTCAGATGATAAATTTAAGTAACCTCTAGAGTATAATCTCTCATTTCCAGTGCAAAAGACAGAGAGTGTCTTGCAGGATAAGTAAGTGAACTGCATCAAAATTATCTCAAACAAAGGAATGGAGTCATTTAATGTATTAACTCTCAGGCCTATTTGTTATCAGGTATAACAATAAATCATAGATTCTTAACTTTCTTCTAGTTCTGTTAGAATTATTATTATTATTTTTAGTGTCTGCCTAAACAGAGATTCTCCCAGTCCCTTAAAAAGAAAAACCCTACCTTGAGGGTGATGGATCAGCTAGGATTTCTGCTGCAAGTTCCACTAGGACCTCTTCCCATCCAAGTAGAACTGGTTGGTCATCAACAAAAGGGTAGCTGCACATGCACAGTGTCCTTGTTAGTATAATTACTTTGTTAGAAATTTAAACACAGTTTGTTCTTCTAGAACTAACTTGTGTGCTTTGCATGCTTCAAGAGCCATGATTGCTTTTCTCAGGTTCTGTTTTTTTGTAGCAATCTTAGCAGCAAAGCTCATGGGAAGATCAAAGTCCTCCTTCCTTGCTATCTGAATAAGAACCTCCATGATCTGGGAAGATGGAGGTTGGAATGAGAGATTTGGGGGGAAGTGAGAAGCTTAGAAGGTGGAATTATGGTTGTATTTTATAACTGTAATTGAACTGTTTGAATCCGTAATGAATCTGAAACTTACTTCATGAGTAACAGGAGCATCAACCTTAATAACTTTGCAGCAGTCTTTCACTGATTCTAGGATTTCTGCATCATCTTCACAGCAGAGTATGAGCTTGCAAGCATCTCCATAACAGTCCATAATCCATTTTATCAAGTGCTGAATGTTCTCTGTTGCTTTGTCAACCTCATAGAGGACTATCACTGAAAGCAATAAGAAGGAACCTTCTTAGCTTTTAAAGATTGGGTTAAATCATCCAGAGAAATTCTACACACATAAAAAACTGACCTTTATATTTTTCTTTGAAATTAACATTGCTGACTTCAGGAATAACTCCAAATTCACTGCTTATTTCCTTGACCAAACCCATTAGGGCATATTTAGCATTTGCTTCCAAGTTTACATTGAGTTCCACATGGTGAGGGCTGGACGTTAATGGAACTACTACTTGCATGGGCCTTCTTTCCTGTTGGTATGTAAAATGAGCTGTGGCACTGGATTTGTGAGGTAATCTCTAAAACTGCTAATTCATAATGGAATTCAAAAAATTGTAGCGTCTTGAATTAAAAAAACCTTCATTTATGATTCTAGGCATGATCATGCACTCTTTTATTTAGAAGTAGCTTTTTAAATACCTTCTCGTTACCTTGTAAAGCAACGTTATCGTAGTACTATAAAGATCCATAACATAATAGAAGATTTTAAATGGTTGAATGTTAATCAATTGGTGCATATTCTAGCTGGTTTTGAATTTTACAAACCCTATGAGAATCTAAACTGTGATGAGTTTCTAGCCCTTGAAAACATGAGTTGTTTAAATTTTTTGTGGGATTAATTGAGTTCAGTACAAGTGTCTTCAAATATCAATAAATGGTCCTTGTAACTTTTCTAATTTATTGGTAACAATAATAAGTCACAACAGTGGATTAGAAAGATGGATTTTCGTAAATATTACAAAAATATTCAGAGATATTCCTAACCAGTTGCCACAGGAATTAAATTTTCAATATTATTAAACTAGAGTGTACCTGAATCTGGAAATATCTTAAATCATGCAATAGCTGCATTAGTGTTTGATAAATTCAGTTTAGGCATCTAGAAATAATATTCAAGAAAAAATAACTCAAAATGTTGCTGCAGTTGATGACCAGAACATACATTCCAACAAGCATCACCATATATTTCATGTAGAAGAGCCATTGTTAGTGCTCTCTTCCCAGAACCAGAGGGCCCCTTGAACAAAATATGGGGACAGACGTCATGGGATACCTAAGAATTCAACAGAGTAGAAGTTATTAATGTAAATGTACTGCTTATAAAACGTAGCAACAAAGATGCATACCATAGAATATATAACAGAATAACTTACATATATGAAACTAGATGCAATTTGCAGAGCAATGTGAATAATCCATGAACATCATGATGAAACAAAATGTTACAGGAGGAAAGAATTTTCCATTCTGTAATAACTCACAAGTTTCTTGAGAAGTTGAGCTTCTTGTTTGTGGCAATTAAATTCATTCAATGAGCCAGGCTGATGTTCATCTGCCCAAAATTGTCTCAGGTTTTCAACCACAAATGTCCTCTCAATAATTGAAGTTTCATCAATTGGTCGATGTTCAGGAGATTTGGATGTTCTGCAAGGCCCCTTCCTCATGCAACCAAACCATGCATCTGTTTGGCTCTTCCTTCTATTGGCTGTGAATTTTGTCATGCTCCTGCTGGTATCACTCATTTTACTACTATTGGTGCTAAATTTATCACTGCTCTTCCCACTCATACCAGAGCTAGAGTTGATAGTTTGTGACAAACCAGCACTGGATGAAGTACCTTGGGCATTATGATCAAAATTATCATTTGCTCTAAGTCGTTGATGAGCAGCAGCATCTCTTTGGAAAACCAATTTAGGGCTTTGGCTATCATGGATTTCAAAGCCATTGGTTTTTGGTAAGACATCTTTCTGCTTTGCCAATGCTATGTGTTGACGAGAAAAGAAGATATCACCTGGTAAAATGGAATCCGTGCTTTCAATTGTTGAATCATCACCTATCTGACCAGTAGAAAGCTTTGCCTTGGCAATCATTTCATTGAGTTCACCAATTGAAGGTGCTTTTATATGGCCTGCTGCTTCCTTAGGTTTCTGAATCATGTTTGACAATGGTGGAGAGGTCCTCTCTTCTCTTTGCAACCTATGACCAGAGTCATTTTTTTGGTCCTCTCTCACTCTGAGTCTTGGAGCAGTCACTGATCTACGCCTGTAGTTTGCTTTCTCAGTCACTCCAATAGCTTCAAGAAGCTGAGGATGAACTCCATTTTCTTCTCTACTGGCTATTCTGTTCTTTTGCTTTCTACGTGAGCCTACGAATTTATTCTTATCCAAATTGTGCTCCTCTACCCGAGGTCTATAGGGAGAAATATGCCTAGCAGGCTCAGCTTTTGAGAAGGGACTAACATTTCTCCGAACATCCAAACTTGGTAGAGGTGTAAGAGCAAGAGCATTACCATCATCTCTCCGTGGCCTGTATGGTGACTTGCTGTTGTGTCTCCTTTGAGCTGGGCTGCCCTTTGAACCCTTGGCAGTAGATGAGACCTCATATCCAAATCTCGATGAATGCCCCCTGTTGGAGTTGAGTCTCATGGTGATGGGGCTGGTATTTCTTGTCATCACACTTTTTAGCCCCTCAGAGACTAAATCTCCATTCTCATGATTGGCTCCAATCCTTGGACTGTCATACCCCTCAGTCTCCGTATCAGACGGTTCATAACCACTTCGCCTCTGCTTCGACATGGCTGAGGAATTAAGCTGACAGGCCCTGCAATACCACAGCGGATTCTCCTTTCCCTGAATATCAAAAACTCGCCAAAAGTCAGTCAGCTAGTTGGTGTTTGTAAACAAAACCATACTTCAATAATGCTTACCCCTCTGGTTTTAACTTTTTAAGATTTGATCAAACAATCTGCTTCCAAAGGAGTAGAATCCTGCAAAATGTTGAGGCAAATGATGGTCAAAGACAAAGTGAGGACAAGCCAGCAAAGGGTGTTCAAAGAAATTGAAGTTAAGAGCATCCATTGAGCAGGAGACACGAATTAAAATGTTGTGAAACGATGCTAACAAGGATGGCACATCAGTAATGACGGTGAAGATGCTTGGTGTTGATCAAACAAGGTGAAAATATGTTCTGTATTTCCTTCAATTTCTAAGCTTGCTGTCGAGGATGGCTTTGTCTCTCTATTGCTACAGGACAAAGCAATTTTGAATCTGTCGTATGAGTGTGTGCTGTGGCGGCTAACGGTATAAACTAATACCGTAAACATACCATAGCATTTTGTTGAGCCAATTTACATCTTAAAAGCATGCATGTCTTTTTAGGAAAGTACTTAATAATTGGAGTAAAAATGTAAAATAAAAATTACGTTAAATTTAAGACATTATTTTCAAACAAAATGTGATAAGGCACGGCCCACAGGACACAGGCAAATTAACCTTGGGCCAAAAACAAGCCCAGACCTAAAGTAGGGGCCTATCTTCCTTCGGGTCCACTATAAACATGGTTGTCAAAATCGCAATCTGAATCGTAGGATTGCATGATTTTACGATCCCACTTCACCAAAACGTTTAGGATTGCACAAAGATTGCAAAAATGGTAGGATTGTACGTAGGATCGTAGGATCGTATGAGGTCCTACCGATCCTACTAAAAACATAAATTTTTGGTTTTTTTTTTATGGGATAAATTTTTTGTTTTGATGAAACTTTAAGGGTTTTTATTTTTTCATGGTGTGATGGTATGACTTTTTATTATTATTTTTTATAAAATTATGTTAACCTAAGAAAATGTTTTCTAGTTTCTAGTTCACTTGTAATCAAAATGAAGGAATGCTTCATCATTTCTAAATGAAGAATTTGATGTTGTCTTTGCTGTCTTTTAAACTATAATATTGTTAAATTTGTTTGATCAATATACTAATTTGTGTTTTAATATTACTAATTTTATTTTTATTTTTTTTATTTTTTATTTTTTTATATATAATGTTATCAGTTATGCTTGTATTTGTGTATTGACTGATTGATTTTTTTGAGCATGCTCTTTAAATGTTGTTGAGTGGTATAACTTGAATAGTTGAGTGTGAAATTGTATCTTGATGTCCTTTTTAGCTCTAGTATATAAATATATAATGTCTATATAGATGATGAAATGGATGATGATGATTAAGAATTTAGGACGGTGGTTATAAGAATCTTAGAATGAGAATAATTAAATGTTCACTTCACCTTAATATTATCTTGCTTTTGGATTTCATATTGTAGTTAGCTAGTTTCCATTTGTTAACTTATTTTGGATTTCAAACTTGGAACTTAGAACTTGGAAAATATTTTCCATATGTTTTGATAAATATTTTGGAATTTGGTTGCTAATTAAACATTTATTGAACTTTTTAGATATATTGGGTCAAAACTTAAATATATTTGTTTCGTTAGTATAGACTTAGCGATGTATGACATGCAAATTACATCATATGATGCAAATCTTAGATTTTTTATGGATGAATTTACAATTTACGTGATTATTCAACATACAAAGTCATTATCAATGTGTTTTTTACTTTAAATTTGAAAATATGTAGGATCTTACGATTCACGATCCGATCCTACGATCTACGATCCCACCAACCTTCAACGATCCTACGTAGGATCTCGATTTTGACAACTTTGACTATAAAGCCCTAAGCTTCATCAAAAGAAGCCCATTAGAAAATCAAGATGCACACCACATGCGGCCCATTGAAAGGCCTATACCTCTGTCACATGAAGGGCCTTTGTTTATAGCTCAAAAGCCATTAGCCAAACAACAAGACCAACAAAATCTTAAGGGCCCTCCTCACAATAAGAAGCCTTTCTTTCTCTCGGAGAGTAACTGAGAAACACAAAGGGCCCATTTGGTAATGTTGTTTTAGTAACATTATTTAAGTGTTGTGAAAATATGTGTGGGTGAAAAAGTGTTGTGAAAATATGTGTGGGTGAAAAAGTGTTGTGGAAATACGTGTTGTGTTGTTTAAACAATGAAAATTGTTGTTTAAACAATACAATCAAACAGGCCCAAAAGTATTTTTTTTAAAAAAGGGACTGCAACATTTTGTTGTTTGTTGGAAAAGTCACGAGAACCAAGAGCTTGTAGGAATGGAGGCTTGTGTCTCAAGTTCTTTCTTCTTCCCACAGACACAAGCAATGGCTTGGTTCTACAACTCCAGCAATGACACCCATAATCCAAGCCATAGGTCAAATACATGGACAAAGAGAGTATGGTCTAGTAGAATAGATGTACGACATGGTCTATAATATCAAAAAACTGTAGTATATCATTTATTATTGCTATTGAGTCACATCAACGTAATATTTCGGTTCACTTTGGTCTAATTAGGCCCATTCAGTTCACTTTGGCCTAATTAAGTCCACTTCAGGCTAATTCGGTCCATTTTTGTCCATTTCGGTCCTTTTGGTCCTCTTCGGTCCATTCGGTCTATCTCGGTCCACTTTGGTCCATTGGGTCTAACTTGGTCCAGTTTGGTCCACCTCTTATGCAGACCATTTGGTCCACTTCTGTCAATTTGGTCTACTTCGGTGATGCTTTGAGAGGAGATGTTTGTATATAAAGAAGAGTTGCTTCATTTACAATTATGTTACATTCTTAGCGTAATTTTAGTAGGTTATTGGTTAAAATACATTTTTTTATATGTTATTAAAGTTTTATATATTTTTTTTAATATAAGTGATGAATTTATTTATATATGCTTTTTTATTAGGCCGTTCAATACGTAGAGAGGATAAATTGTTTGTAAGGAGTACTAAAAAAAATTTCAACCACAAAGTACATTCTCTCGGGAATTTTTTTTTTCAAAATAACCAAATCCCTCAAAAAATTTCATTAGTTAGCAAGGTTTTGAAACTATTTATCAATCTAACAAATTGAGTCCCTTACAGTCGATTTTGCTCTTTGAAATCGAGTCAGTAAGAGTCGAGTTTCAGTTGGAAATCGAGTATTTCACACTTGAGTTTCATACTCGAGTTCCATATTGAAACAAGCACGACACTCACGCAACAACAAAGATCCCATAAACCTAGATTCCACACAATCTTCAGCAAACCCACGCCCTCTAATCTTTAGCAAAAACAACAAACCCAAATCTCTCTGTTTTTTGTAGATCCCACAAACCCAGATGCAACACGATCTTTAGTTTTCGGGCCCTAATTTCTTTAGCCCACTCACAAAAAAATACCCACACAAGCCCATAAACTATTTTGAGGCCACATAAATATTTCCCACATATTACTCAAATATTCTCCATGTTATTGGGCTCCCACAAATATTCCCTATATAAGCCCCATAAATTACCTTGGGCCCTCTCATAAATACTACCCATTATATCCTACATATTACCCAACTTGGGCTTTCCACAAAAAATACCCATCATATTACTACAAAAATAGGGCCACAAAATTATGCTATCTCCACAAAAAAGCCCAAAATCATTTAACTTGTGGGCAAAACCCAAAAAGCCCAACAAGACTCTCTTACAAAGCCCATTGTTACACGGCACCTCTAAAAGCCCGTTGCTACACGACACCTCTAAAAAAGCCCGTTGCTACACGGCAATATTTTTTACAAAATCTTACAAAGCCCAAATGCTACTTTGGTACTTATTTTACAAAGCCCAATATTATTTTGGCACTTATTTTACAAAGCCTAAATATTATTTTGGTACTTATTTTACAAAGCACAAATGTGATTTTGACGCTTATTTTACAAAGCCCAAATGCTATTTTGACACTTATTTTACAAAGCCCAAATATTATTTTTACAAATCCCAAATATTATTTTGGCACCTATCTTACAAAGCCCAAATATTATTTTGGCAATTACATATAAAGCCCAATACTATTTTGGCACATATTTACAAGGCCCAAATATTATTTTTGGCAACTACTCATAAAGCCCAATAATACTTTGACACCTATTTATAAAAGCCCAAACGTTATTTTGGCAAAAACAATTACATTATGCTCAAAAGCCCAAAACTATTTATTGGCAAAAACATATCTTCATATACTAAAGTTTCTAACTCATGGGAAATATAAATCACTCATCTCTCAAAAATATTTCTTTTACAAAATTTATGGGAACTATGCTTATTTTTTCCATAATCAACTAACTACAAAAGCCCATGTATATCATTCATAGCAAAACTATTCATCTTGTAGGGATGGACAAGCCCAAAGAAGCTCAATTACAAGGCCCAGCTGAGCTAGCCCAGCTCACATGAAAATCCCAGCAGCTAAAGCTCACGTGAGCTGTCCAGTCAAGTTTCAGTACAACCTGACAGCTGAAGCCCATCATTATCAATTCCAGCTTTACCAGTCATATCAAAAAAAGGACACGTGTCTAGCAAAGGTTAAACCCTTCCTTGCTAAGTTCATTTCATCATTTCTCATGTGACATAAAGCTGAGGTGACATAATATAAAGCTGGGAAAGCTTCAGCTAGCTGTCCTTCCTTTCTTCTCCAATCCATTTGGTCAAGGACTAAGGGCAGCCATAACCGGGCCATGAAAGCTTCTGGAACAACTTGAAATCAGCTCATTATCTTGCCAAAAACGTGTACTTTCTAGTTCATGGACCAAGCACATGAACCCAATGGGGAAACTTAGGAAAATGTGGTTTGGAGGGCACCGAAGGGATCTCCGGCAGAGTTCCCAGCAAAGGGCTCCAAGGTTGACACCTAGCTAGGGGTGATGCAACCTGCCCTAGGGAGCTCTGATTCTAGCAACAGCAAAACCAAGATCATTAGCCTAATACATGCTTTAATCTTATCAGCTAAGGCCAATCAGCATTTAATGCTAGGTCAGAATCCCAGCTGTTATTACCCAAAATAGCAAGAACATTCTAAAAGCTGAGCTTACCACTCTTGGCCAAAATCCTAGGAACGATTCTCTAAGGATTTTCTGAAGATTGAGAAAGATTTATTGCAGAGATTATTTGCTAATTACCGCCTCAAACCCAACTATAAATGGAACTCTCCAATAACACTTCAAGGGGAGACCAATACATACTAAAAGATACACTGATAGAACAGAGTTCTTCCTTAACTCCTCTGTTTAGCCTTCTCTAAGCTTTAGCAAAGTTCTGAGTCACTGAGTTCTTAGTTTCAAATCTAGAAACTAAGTCCCCCAGCTCCTAGCTCACGAACACCCCATATAACACTACTCATAAATACTTATCTATCCCCAGCAGAAAGCTCCAGCAGCTTTACTATACATTCTCACTCATTACTCATACTACTCAAAATGACTCTCTCTACTCACTACATATACTATACCCACAAGCATGCCCTGGCATCATAATGATCTTGCTGCGCTAGCTGGAATCTCTCTCTCTCCCTTCATCTCACACTAAGTTTTCTCATTACTTGCTATAATGGAACCTATGGTATTTGTTTATTCATTTACTATTGAAGGTTATGACGTGACTATTACTATAGAGTTTTTCCCTCATATTATTGTATTAGAAGACTCTTCTCCAGAGTCCACGGATAATGAGTTTGAAGATGTAGATATTTCCCTTAATTTGTGAATATCTAACGGTTGGAGGTTGGGTTTTTTAAGAAAATAACTACAAAACCCAAACAATTTTATTAGTTAGCCAACGTTTCAAACATATTGCATTTCTAACAATTCGACTTCAGAGGAGTCGATTTCACTGTTCATAGACCTATTTTTACGCATTTCTAATACATAGAAATCGACTCCAGCGGAGTCGTTTTCAACACAAAGAAATCGACTTCAGAGAAGTCGTTTTCTGTACAAAGAAAAAGACTTCAGAGAAGTCGTTTTCTATACAAAGAAAACGACTTCAGAGAAGTCGTCTTCTTTGTATAGAAGACGACTTCGGAGAAGTCGTTTTCTTTGTACAGAAGACGACTTCTCTGAAGTCGTCTTCTTCGTATTTCTTCTCCCACACCTGCAAATCCAAAAAAAAACGAAACCCAGACCAAAATGCAAAATCTCAGGCGACCAATCAATCCAAAAAAAAAACGAAACCCAAACAGGAACTCGAAATGGAGTCGTCGAACGGACCTGACTCGGCGGATCCGTGAGGTTTTGTTGAACGCCGACTCGGGGTTTGGTCAGAATCGGCGCCTGGGTTCGTCGGGGTCTGGTGAAATCGGCGCCTGGGTTCGTCGGCGCCTGCTTGCTGGTCGGTGTTTGGGTTCGTCGGCACCTGGGTTCTTCGTGCTTCGCCTGGGTTTGCTGGTCGCTCGTCGGTGTTGCTGGTCGGTGTTCGTCGGCGCCTGTCCTTCGTGCGCCTGGTTCGTTTGCTTTTTCTCTTCTGTGACAACACTGAAGCTTAAGTGTGTGTGGGATTGGGTTTTTGGGCAAATCGACTCCAGGGGAGTCGTTTTCAATACAAGGAAAACGACTCCACTGGAGTCGTTTTCCTTGTATTGAAAACGACTCCTCTGGAGTCGATTTCTATGTATTAAAAATGTGTAAAAATAGGTTCTATGAACAGTGAAATCGACTCCTCTGAAGTCGAATTGTTAGAAATGCAATATGTTTGAAACGTTGGCTAACTAATAAAATTGTTTGGGTTTTGTAGTTAATTTCTTAAAAAACCCTTGGAGGTTTATTATGCTCTGTTTCGTTTTACCGTTGGGATACTTTACTGCTGAAATATTTTACTGCTGGGTTATTTTTGTATTGTAGTATGCTTTTTATTATGCTGACGTGTCTACTGTAGGAAGTGTTTTTGGGCCACCTCATAACCCTTGCCAGTCCCATCCTAGGTCCAATGTATAAAAAGAGGGCGAACTCTTCAAAAACTTCACTGATAGACTTTGGGCCATGCTTCAAGCCCATCGTCGAGTTTCGGTTTAGGCCCCCAACCCAACGTAAATCTCATTTGTCGGAAGGAAAACTTTTTCACCCTCGACACTCTCTGATCTTCAGCAAAAACAACAAACCCAAATCTCTCTGTTTTTTGTCTTCATGGGTTTCTGGGTTCCTCTTTCTCTTTTTTTTGTCTTTGTGTTTTGGGTTTCTGTTTGATCTCTCTGCTTTTTTGTCTTCGTTGATTTTTGTTTTGGGTTCCTCTTTCTCTGTTTTTTTGTCATCGTTTGTCGAGTCTCACAGACTCGATTTCCACAAAATTTTCATACAAATCGAGTCTGTGATACTCGATTTCAAAGAGCAAAATCGAGTCTAACAGACTCGATTTGTTAGATTGCTAAATAGTTTCAAAACCTTGCTAACTAATGAAATTGTTTGAGGGATTTGGTTATTTTGAAAAAAAATCTCATTCTCTCACCTTATATAATAATTGAATGTAAAATACATTTGGTGCATGTATCCTCCCTTTCACATGGGAGTGGACCCACACAAAGAGTGAACACTGACAAGTAGCAAATGCCACAGACAATAGAGATTTTATTTTTATTGTACACTATATCAACATATTGCCACAAACATGTTCCAAGTTTTAGACAAATTGATCCAAGTATTCATCTACAGTAGTGTATTTCACCTCCGGGTAGAGCCCTGAAGCCTCCACGCCATTAGAAGCCTTAATCTCAAAGTCTCGAAGATTTCCCTTCACAAAGGTAGAGTGGGCAATGGATAGGAGGAGGAGGTTTAAAGGATTGGAACACACTACAGAAGAGAAAAAAAATCAGATACGACTCCAACCATCTTTGAAACTCTCATCATTCTCTAGCTAGTACATAGAACTGCTCAAATTAATAGGAGGATTACTTCCTTTTATTTATTTATTTTTATGCCATCCAAAAATTTTAATAAGAAACTGAACAAGTTATGGACTAAATATTGATGAAATGAAGTCAGTCATCCAAAAAAATGTCAAATACAGCTTCTTGGTTACAACTAATGTGTACTTAGTAACTTTAAGAAGATAACCCAACTCCCCTAATAATCCAAATGAGGTAATAAGGTGTATCCTAACAAATTAGATAAAAAAAAAAACTCACACGTCTAAGGGAGGAAGAGAATATGATCCAAAACAAATTAGATATATGTTGAGTTTGTTATAAGACTCAGTGTTTGAGTATTGTAGTTTTGTAAATATAGAGATAAGCTACGAGTAGCTTAGCTTGTTGTTTTGTAAATATAGAGATAAGCTACGAGTAGTTTAAGCTTAGAATAGACTATAAGCATACGAACGACTGCCGTTTATACATAAACGTTAAATAGTTAGTTAGATTTTATTCCACGTGTATGGCTTAGATCAATTGGGCAGTTAGTTAATTCTGTTTCTTCTTTTCATCTTTCCCGCCTCTGTTCTCACTATATATAGAACAGGGTATTGTAAACTTATTCAATGAATTCACTTCTACAAGTTTTACATTCATCTTTCTCTCTCTGAGTTTCGTTCCTCCATTGATGCAATTACTGAAGCTTGTATAGAATTCAATATGGTATCAGAGCAAACTAGTTCAGAGATCATCCAAGTATGGTATTCTGAAATTTCCTAGTTCAATTACATTCTTTCTTGTCTTCTTAATGCTTGTTTCAGATCAACTAGAGATTTACTTGCTACATTTCTGTTGATTCTTGCATTAAGTTCATCATCTTCGAGGTTTTAATTTCCTTAGTGTGTTGAAATCTTGATTTTCTGTTCCTCTGTTCATAATTGAATTGAAATCTTTAATTTTAGGGTTTCAATTCATTTGTTTCCTCAATTTTAGGGTTATTCTGTTTCGAATTCAATACTGTTTCTATTTACAATCTCATCAAGATTGTGAATTACAGCTTGATTGTCACACAGAATTCAACTCTTATTTCTTAGAGAATTCTTGAGAAAACCAATTCGTGTTTTTTTTTAATCCTCAATTCTTGGTTTTGATTACTTGAGACCTTGAATCTTCGTTTTCTCATTCTTTCTCTGTGATAAGTATGACTGAGAGTACCTCTAGTGTTAATCCTACTCCTACTATGCATCCTTGGGAAAACACATCTGGTCCCTATTTTCTGTCCAGTGGTGACAATCCAGGAGTTTCTTTGGTAGTTTAACATCTCACTGAAGATAACTATAACACCTGGAGTAGGGCCATTCTTATTTCTTTGGATGCCAAAGTTAAATTGGGCTTCATTGATGGCTCTATCCCTAAGCCTCAATCTGTTGATCATCCACATTACACAGCTTGGAATAAATGCAATAGCACTGTCCTGGCTTGGTTGTTTAATTCGGTTTCCAAAGAGTTGCAGTCAAGCATAGTTTATTTCAAGACTGCTAGAGATGTATGGGTTGATCTGCAAAACAGGTTTGGGCAAGGAAATGGTCCTACAATCTTTGATCTGAGAAAGGAGATTAGTTCTTTAGTTCAAGAGGATTTAACTATCAATGCACACTATGCCAAGTTTAAAGGACTTTGGGATGAATTCTCTAATTACAGAATATGCACATGTGGTCACCAAGTTGAAGAGTGTACCATGTCTTTACTAATGGGGCTGAGTGCGACGTATGCAGCTGTCAGGAGCCAAATTCTGCTTATGGAGCCTGTGCCTCCATTGAGCAAAGTGTTCTCTCTTCTACTGCAAGATGAGAAACAGAGAAAAGTAGGTGCTGGGAAGAAGGTTTTGGCTGATACATCAGCAGCTTTGGCAGCTTTTGGGTCTAAACATGGGAACACCAAGCCTTTTGTTAAGTTCAAGAATGGCAGGCCACAATGCACTCATTGTGGAGCTATGGGGCATGTTGTTGACAAATGCTTCAAGTTGCACGGATATCCTCCTGGATATAAGTTCAAAAACAAAGGTGGTCCATCTTTTGCAAACAATGTTGTTGCAGCTGAAAGTCCTCTCAGTGAACCCGTTGCTCTCACCAAGGCTCAATATCAACAATTACTTGGCTTGTTGAATTCTCAATGCCATTTTGGTACCCAAGCACCACCAGAGGCATGTTTGGAAAATGCTCCTCATGTTGCCACCATCATTGCTCAGCCTTCCATGGATGTTCAAGCCCAAACCTTATCAGGTATATGGTTTTCCCCTTCTCTTCAGCATTCAGTTTTTTCTTCTAGTACCAATACCTCTCATATTAGTTCATATGATTGGATTCTTGATAGTGGTGCTACTGACCACATGGTACATTCCATCCATCTCTTCACTTCTGTCACTTCTTCTATTCAAATGTCTGTTAGACTCCCAAATGATGAAATGGTTAAGGTGACTCATGTTGGCACTGTTAAAGTCTCAGCCACACTGATTCTAGAAAATGTCCTTTGTATTCCTTCTTTTTCTTTCAATCTCATTTCCATAAGTAAACTAACCCAAAATCCTTCTTGTTGCTGTATTTTTCTTTCTCATTACTGTTTTCTCCAGGACTTACTGCATTGGAAGATGATTGGGTTGGGTAAGAGAAATGGAGGGCTGTATACTTTGCAGTGCATTGACTCAATCACTTTACCACCTTCTGTTTCAGAGTTTCTGTCCAGCTTACCTTCTTTCCTTTGTAATAAGAGTGTCAATTCCTGTAATCTTGATTCTCCATCTGTTGTTTCTACTTCAAGTGATAATGTTAGGTTGTGGCATTACAGATTGGGCCACCCATCTTCACAAAGATTAGCTTTGCTGGATTCTGTTGTACCTGATCTGCTTTCTTGCAATAATAAATCCTTTGATTGTCACATATGTCCTTTAGCTAAACAACACCGATTATCTTTTCCTAAATCCACAAGTGTTTCTTTAGCATGCTTTGATTTAATCCATGCTGATATTTGGGGACCCTATTCTACTACTTCATTAAATGGCTCAAAATATTTTCTCACTTTGGTTGATGACCATAGTAGGTGCACTTGGGTTTATTTAATGAAGTACAAATCTGATGCTTCTTCTTTGGTTCAATCCTTCTTCCAAATGATCCTTACTCAGTTCAAAGTATCCATTAAGGTCATTAGGAGTGATAATGGTCCTGAATTTGCTCTTTCTTCGTTTTATGCTTCCAAAGGTGTTTTACATCAACTGTCCTGTGTTGAAACTCCACAGCAAAATGCTGTTGTTGAAAGAAAACACCAACATCTACTCAACGTTGCTAGAGCCTTGAGATTTCATGCCAACTTACCTTTAAAATTCTGGGGAGATTGTGTTCTTACAGCCACATATCTCATAAACAGGTTGCCTAGTCCTCTTCTAGGCAATCTTACTCCATACCAGAAACTTTTGGGTCATCCTCCCTCATATCAGCACCTTAGATCATTTGGTTGCCTATGTTATGCCTCTACTTTAACTAGGAACAGGTCTAAATTTGACCCTAGAGCAAAGGCATGCATCTTTCTTGGTTATCCTTTTGGGACTAAAGGGTATAAGTTGTATGATTTGTCCACTAGAACCTTGTTTCTCTCAAGGGATGTTATCTTCAAAGAGACTGTTTTTCCTTTTAAACATTGACAGTCTAAATTCATACCTAATCCTTCTTCCATTTCTCACAATGTTTTTCCATCTCAGTCACCTGTTCTTGATCCTGTTGCATCTATTTCTGCTGAGTTTTCCCTTCCTTTTAGTTCTGTTGATACTGCTGTGCCCCCTGATGAATTTCCTGACCTTGTTCATCCTGTTCTGGATCCTTCTCTTCCTCATGAGTCTTCTTTTCAACCTGAATTTCCTATTGTTCACCCTGCCTTGCCTGTTGTTCAGTCTGTTATTCCTACTGTTCAACCTGTCTCACCTCCTCTTAGAAAGTCCTCTAGGCCTCATAAACCTCCTTCATACCTTCATGACTATCACTGTGGTTTAGCTTCCTCCATTCTTCCTCATCCTCACTGCAACTTAGCTTCCACTTCTCTACCTTCCCTTGATTCAATCTCCAATGACAGTCCAGGTATCCTTTATCCTCTTTCCTCAACTCTTTCTTATTCTAAATTGTCTAATGCACATAAAGCCTTCTCGGTGACCTTGTCTATTGTCAAGGAACCAACCTCCTATGCTGAAGCTTTACCTGATCCTTTGTGGCAAGCTGCCATGAAGGCTGAGCTTGATGCCCTTCAGGCTAACAAGACTTGGATCATGACCAACCTGCCCCTTGGTAAAGTGCCTATTGGGTGCAAATGGGTCTACAAAATCAAACTTAAGGCTGATGGCTCTATAGAAAGGTACAAGGCTAGATTGATTGCTAAAGGTTTTACTCAAACTGAGGGTGTTGATTACTATGAGACTTTCTCTCCTGTTGTGAAGTTTGTCACTGTTAGGACCCTTTTGGCTATGGCTGCTGTGTATGGTTGGCATTTGTCCCAACTAGATGTTAACAATGCTTTCTTGCATGGAGACTTGAATGAGGAAGTGTATATGGTTCCTCCTCCTGGGTTTGGCAGCAAGGGGGAGGTGTGCAAACTTACTAAATCCCTTTATGGATTGAAGCAGGCCAGTAGACAGTGGTTTGCTAAGCTCTCATCCACTCTCCTTGATCATGGTTTCATTCAATCTAAATCTGATTACTCTGTCTTCACTCAGATTAGCAAGGGTTCAATTCTCATCTTACTAGTCTATGTGGATGACATCTTGATAGCTAGCAACAATGTGGAGGCAGTCAATACTTTCAAAGTTTTCCTTGATGCCAAGTTTAAACTCAAGGACCTTGGTACTTTGAAGTATTTCTTGGGTCTTGAGATTGCAAGGACTGAAAAAGGTATTAGTTTATGTCAAAGGAAGTTTGTTTTAGAGCTGCTATCTGATACGGGTCTGCTAGCAAGTAAGCCTGCCAATGTACCTATGGATCAAACAGCCAAATTTAGGAGTTCAATGGGAGAGGCTGCACCAGATCCATCTTTGTATAGAAGAATTATTGGCAAACTTCTTTACCTGACTCTGACCAGACCTGACATTTGTTACTCAGTGCACAAACTAAGTTAGTTTATGAGTTCACCTCAGATTCCTCATTTACAAGCAGCTTATAAAATACTTAGGTATCTTAAGAAGGCACCAGGACAAGGATTATTCCTATCTGCAAGTTCTGAATTGAAGCTCAAAGCCTATTGTGATGCTGACTGGGCAGCATGTCCAGATACCAGAAAATCAGTTTCAGGCTTTTGTGTTTTCCTTGGAAATTCTCTTATATCTTGGAAATGTAAGAAACAACAAGTCATATCCAGATCATCAGCTGAGTCTGAATATCGTGCAATGGCCACTGTCACAAGTGAACTTGTATGGTTGGTGGCATTACTAGGAACCTTTGGTTTAGAACACAATTATCCAGCTTCTTTGTATTGTGATAGCAAGGCAGCCCTTTATATTGCTGCCAATCCAGTATTCCATGAACGCACAAAGCACATAGAGGTTGATTGTCATTACATTCGAAGTAAAATTCAAAGTGGGGTGATCAAGACTTTTCATGTGCCTACCAAACATCAAATTGCGGACTCCTTCACAAAGGCACTTGGAACTAAGCAATTCTACTTCCTTTTGTCCAAGATGAACCTGATCAACATCTATGGTTCATCTTGAGGGGGAGTGTTGAGTTTGTTATAAGACTCAGTGTTTGAGTATTGTAGTTTTGTAAATATAGAGATAAGCTACGAGTAGCTTAGCTTGTTGTTTTGTAAATATAGAGATAAGCTACGAGTAGTTTAAGCTTAGAATAGACTATAAGCATACGAACGATTGCCGTTTATACATAAACGTTAAATAGTTAGTTAGATTTTATTCCACGTGTATGGCTTAGATCAATTGGGCAGTAAGTTAATTCTGTTTCTTCTTTTCATCTTTCCCGCCTCTGTTCTCACTATATATAGAACAGGGTATTGTAAACTTATTCAATGAATTCACTTCTACAAGTTTTACATTCATCTTTCTCTCTCTGAGTTTCGTTCCTCCATTGATGCAATTGCTGAAGCTTGTATAGAATTCAATAATATATACGAAAACACTATAAATCAACATTTGAAATTGTTCTTACTAACCTTGGATTTTCTTCAGAAGTTGATCCTCTAGAAGGTAAGTCTTCTCAAGGGTCTTGCCAATTTTCTTTTCCCACAGGGAGACAATCTCGTTGAAGGACAAAATATTGGCAGGGGGTTTAACATGAAGGACCTTGTTCAAGGTTCTTGGATCGTCCACTGCTTTTATGGTATAAGTTGCAATATCTTCTTCTTTGGAAAAAATTACTGTTAACATGGAAAATAACAGTTACTTTGTCATCTTTAACCGAAGTAGTTGATGATCTAGTTGACTTACATGTAGTAAAAGGCACACACGCACACACATATATAAGCAAATGAGAAAGTTCGACAAGTTTAAAAAGAAAGATGATTGAATTTTATACTAGTACCTTTGGGTGTTTCCATCTCCAATTATTTCTACTTTGTCCCTAGGTGGAGCTGTGGCACTAGCAAGTCCAATTCCGAAGTTAGACAAAAAGTACCCAGCAAAGCCATTGGAAACAAGGTAGATATATGGAACTCCTTCAGCCTCGATGGATCTCCGGATGCTAGCCTTGGCCCTGAAATGATGTTCAATTGGCTCGACTGCATGGATACGATCCACATCACCTCCAAACTCGGACGGGAGGAACCTCTGAAACCCACCAATATTTCATTGTATATAATGTAAGTTTCTTGATTTCTCATTTAGTTCAATAGTTACAAGCCAAGCAGCAAATAGAAGAAGTTAAATTGCACATTTGGTCATTGACTTTTGATTTTTTACTTTAACATGTTTCAACAGGTCAATATCATCATATAGAAGTAAATTGCTGAAATAATAAATGAAATTAATGAAATTAAGGTTACTTTGAGGATGTGATGTAAACCGGAAAAATAAAATGATATTTAGCCAATTCTAGGTGACTAGTATCTTGAACTTTAAAAGGGAGAAAATGACTTTTGAGATTAATTTTTTGCTTAAATCTCATTATGCATTCAACTTACATAAATAGACTAAGATAAGAAGACCTCATCAATAAATCCTAAAACATAAGGACCAAATCATTTCTTAAAATATATGAATCAATTTGAATACAAGCAAATTACAATACTAATCTACTGCTACCTTATTCAAATAAAGAATTATCACTAAGCCTAATTATTTTAAATTCTTGTAAATAAAATAATAATATATCCAACACATCATCCTAGGCCACAAGATGTGGAGCCTATGACATGGCATGAATTCCATTTTTCACAATTTCCTATTATTTTAGATGATAAGTATTTTTTGAAACAATTCTAAAAATAGAAGGATTAAGAAAAACATTTTAAAGTAAAAGGAAGATTTGATACTAAGGCCAAAAGTTGTTGAGAGCTAAATAAGCAACTTTACATTAAAAAAAAAAAGAAGGAAAAATATTAAAAAGATTTTAGCAAGATATATATGTGCCTTGCCTTGATATTTCCAGCTTCTTTTATGGCAGCAATAATCTTCACTTGATCAGCTACCTGTTCTGATGATCAGGGGCGGAGCCAGAAATTTTTGTTTCGGGGGGGGGGGGTAGGTTGCAGTACTAATATATTTATCAAGACAACTCCTCACGCACACTTATATACACATGCTTTTTTTATTATATACACACACATATATATACACACACTTTTTTATTTGATAAGTTATATATATACACACACCCAACAAAGAAAAAGAGTTTAGTACTTTCAATCAAAATTATGTTTGATGACGATCTTTCATAAAATTAATGAAATTCATTTTTACCATTTTCATAGTGAAATTCTTAAAAAGTTTCATTTTCTATACAAGTTATCAAATTTTATACTAATGTAAGTAAAAAATCATTCAATTGAACTAATGAAATTTTCAAAAACATGAATGATCCAAAACTTGGAGGAACAAGTTAGGCTCCAAACATATTTAAAGCTATCTTGCTTTAACCCATTAAGTGGCAACTAAAGAACATTTCATGTTCAGTTTTAGTGACAAGATTTTTTTATTAAGTCTATGACTTGTTAATCGCCACATAACGGGTTGAAAAAGATAAATTCAAACATGTTTGGTGCCAAACTTTATCAAATATTTAACAAATATAAGAGCACATTTTACAATAAAAAATAGAATTGTAAAAAATAAAATTATGTCTCTATAACTATTATACCAATTTTTTTTTTTTTTAAGCATCATTGGACTAATTCAAATACTTAAGGGGGGGCCAACTCGTATTTTTGTAAACTAATTTTTGAAAACATTAAAATAATTATATATTTTTTAATTTTTTTTCAAAATTTTGGGGGTGCCATGGCCGCCCCCCCCCCCCCCCCCCCCCCTCAACATAGCTGCGCCCCTGCTGGTGATCCAAGTGCAGAGATCACTACATCAACTTGCTCGATTGCCTTCACCAAGCTTTCATGATGATATATGTCTCTCTATGAAACAATCACATGACTTTCAAGATCAATATACTAGTCCAAAGTACTAAAAACACACCCACGATGCGGAGAAGTACTAGAGTTTGTACATACATGGAGAAGTGTCACTCCAAAGCTCTTGAAGCTCTCAATGAGTTTGGACTTCTCAGGATTAGAAGCTATGTTTTCTTTGACCAATGCAAAAGTAGGATGCCTAGCTTTCACACTCTCCTCTACTATGTATTTTCCAATGTATCCAGTCCCACCAATTATCAAAATCTTGCTTTTTTGTGCCATTCAGAGAGAATTTCAAACTAAAAGGATTAATAGGGTTTAAGCGAAGCAGAGAGTTGGACTATCTTATGGGCATTTCTCAGTTTCAAACAAAGTCAGTCAGAGCTCCTTAAATACAAGTACGCAGGGACGGAACCAGGATTCAAACTTAGAGGGGGCAAAGTTTTTTGTTCTTAGATTTTAAAAAATTGGAATATCAATACTAGAGGTTGACAAAATTGCATTATTAGCATTAATTTATTAATTATTATTTGTATTTTTTCTTTTGAAAAAAATTTAATAATAAAATTTTATAATCAAAAGTTTTGCAAGTCAATTGGCACATCTTAATATTTTCAAAGTCTAACTAACGTGCGGATGAAGCAATCAATATGTGGCATAGGAGTTGTCTCTATGGTTATGAGGGTGGCGTCATTTGAGAGGGGCATAAAGCTCTCAAGAGAGAGGGAGAAATTGGGTAAAGGTTATTGGGTTTTTGTGATTTTTTTTGCTAGGATTTGTAATTAATTTGTTGTTATTGTTTTTGCTTAGATCGGATTTATGATTTTTCCAAAGATTTTTCTTGTTATCTGGATATGTGCATTTTTTATATATATAGATTTTGCTTGTTATCTATTTGTTGGATTTCTTGGGTCAATTTGTGAATTTTTTGGGGAGGGGGGCCAAGTATATAAATTTAAGAGCTAGAATTAAAATTCTTTCTATTAATACACATACTAATATTTTTTTTTTCAAAGGTTGGGGGGGGGGGGCAATGGCCCCCCTCTGCCCTTGAGTAGTTACGAATACAGAAACGTCTTTGTTCGACTCCAACTATGTTTTTAAGACAACGTATTATTCCATAATTCTCTTAGTTATTATAGGTTTTGTTATGATATTTCGTCATGCAATATGCAAGAGGGCTCATAGTCATAGTGGCTTCTTCTTTTCATTTGTTTTTTACTTTTAGAACCACTCAATAGTCTACTTTTAATCAACAAAATGATGTAATAAGGATTTACAATATAACGTATGTGCTGATCTCCAATTACCGTTCCCCCTCCTCATTTTTATTTATTTTAAAATTTTAAAATTTTTTATGAATCTCTATGTAGGGTTTCATTCCATTAAAATTTGGGAAAAATTTTGTTACAAGCTGTTGTTACAAACATTTACGCACCTTAAAAAAAAAAAACTACAATCAAGTCACAGTTTTAGTTTTTTTTTAATATGTGTAAGAGCATGTGTGTAATAAACATTGCTTTTAAATTTTTATATAAAATCATTTTGAAGATATCATACCCACACTTTTAAATTGTGATAGTGTTGGACATGGTGAGCTATGGGCTCTTGTATATTGTGTTGTCTTCTTATATGGCTGAAGTTCCACCGGACCACCACCTCAAGTGTGTTGGTGTGAGTGTGTTCTTCAACACTAGGGTTTTGTTGTGAGTGTCTCACATTGACCATTGTTCAATTTATAAACTTTTTTTTGAACTTTTTTTGATATCTTAAAATTTGGGGCTTTGTATAAACATGGGCCTTAACTATATCCCAGGTGCCTCGTCCCATTGCACATGTGGATCTAAATCAATTTGACCTTGAGCCTTTTATTTTTCTATTTTCTTGCCTTTTTTGGGCTTTTGTAGCCGTTTATGACTGTTTAGTTCAGCCCATTGGAGCTTTCCTTGTAAGCTAACCTGTTATTTAACCAAGTCAATGACTTATTTAACACACCATCATAACACTTTCCCACAAGTTCAATCATGAGATGCGATGAAAAGTTCAGTTAATTTGAGTTTTTAACTTCTTTTTAGTACTATTTATGAGTCTCATTGCACTTTTTAAGGACAATTCATAAGTCCCATGGTATTATTTAGCTAACTTTTAACATTTTTTTTAATACTTTCAATAAAAAGTTTTCAGTTTCAATTAAATAAGTTGTTTCCAAATGGTTTTTCTTCTCTTGAGAGTGATTAGCCACACATTGTTCTCTTGCTTCAATGATATTCTTATTGGATTGACAAAAGGAAAGGTATTAAAAACAAGTTAACACCAAGGGTTCCAAAAAAGAAAAATCCAATGGTCACAAACGTCTATAATTTTTTTGATGAACGTCACAAACGTCTATAAAAACGAAGAATGATAAGCAACAAGATGGGGCAAGTTATTAAAGCCCAAGAAAAGCCCAAGAAAGACAAGCAACTAAACGGGCGACTAGGCGAGACACACGTTTGTAATAAAAAGGACTCATACCTCATCTAGGCCTCTTACCTAAAATATCAAAAAAAAAGAAAAAAAGAAGAAAAAAAGGCCCACAATAGCAGTATATGATTAAACATAAGGTCAAGTGTTTTTAACACACACCAACAGATGTAACCAACTCTCCCAAAAATATGATTGGATTTTTTTTAAAAAATTTTTAGTTTTTGTAAATCAATAAAATAAACTTATAAATTCTGTTTTTATTATTAAATTTAAGAGAAATTCATGTTTGATTGCAGAGTGTAATTTTACAAAATTTTAAAAGTGAACAACAAAAATCCTTTTTATCATAGTAAGCAAACTGCTAGCCTATCAAAAGACCTTATTTTGCAATACTTGGCTCTAAATATTTACTTCAATTGATGAACAGTTCATAACCACAGGTCCCACGATGCACAAATTATTAGCTAACATCGGGTTCGGATGAATTTTTTATGGCCCTCCATTAGCAAAAGCAAAAGAGTATCTGATTTGGGACACCGAGTACTAAACTTGTTCTACATCAAAGAATCTCATAACAAGGATTTTTAAAATTTTCATCACAAGAAGCACAGTTTGACTAACATATTCGCTAGGAAACAAATTTACAAATTAAGGACCCAATCCAAGGGTTTACATGACACAAACAAGGGCATAACTAACAAGTAACAAATGCCACATACACAACATAGATTTTATTTTTGAGCAATGTCTATTTCACACACTACACTGCGTGTGTAAGTGAGTGTGTGCACTAGATATTTCCCTTTATTTTTATTGTACATTGTAAGATAGTAAACACATCGCCACAAAGCAATGTTCCAAGTTTTAGACAAACTGGTCCAAGTATTCATCTACAGTGGTGTATTTCACCTCTGGATAAAGCTCTGAAGCCTCCACGCCAAAAGAAGCCTTAACCTCAGAGTTTGTAAGATTTCCCTTCACAAATATAGCGTGGGCAATGGATAGGAGGACGTTTGAAGGACTGGGAGACTCTGCAGAAAAGCAAAAATAAGTATCAGAGAGCTCAACCATCTATGAAACTGTCAACATTCTCTGGGTAGTACATGGAATTGCTCAAATCAATAGGAGGATTACTTCCTCTTTTATTATATTTATGCCAACCAAAATTTTCAATAAGAAACCAAACAAGTTATGCACTAAATATTGATCCAAACCAAATTAGATCTATAAGAAGACACTATAAATCAACAGGTGAAATTGTTCTTACTAACCTTGGATTTTCTTTAGAAGTTGATCCTCTAGAAGGTAAGTCTTCTCAAGGGTCTTGCCAATCTTCTTCTCCCACAGGGAGACAATCTCTTTGAAGGACAAAATATTGGCAGGGGGTTTAACATGAAGGACCTTGTTCAAGGTTCTTGGATCGTCCACTGCTTTTATGGTATAAGTTGCAATATCTTCTTCTTTGGAAAAAATTACTGTTAACATGGAAAATAACAATTACTTTGTCATCTTTAACCGAAGTAGTTGATGATCTAGTTGACTTACAAGTAGTAAAAGGCACACACGCACACACATATATAAGCAAATGAGAAAGTCTCGACAAGTTCAAAAAGAAAGATGATTGAATTTTATACTAATACCTTTAGTGTTTCCATCTCCAATTATTTCTACTTTGTCCCTAGGTGGAGCTGTGGCACCAGCAAGTCCAATTCCGAAGTTAGGCAAAAAGTACCCAGCAAAGCCATTGGAAACAAGGTAGGTATATGGAACTCCTTCAGCCTCGATGAATCTCCGGATGCTAGCCTTGGCCCTCAAATGATGTTCAATTGGCTCGACTGCATGGGTACGATCCACATCACCTCCAAACTCGGACGGGAGGAACCTCTGAAACCCACCAATATTTCATTGTATATAATGTAAGTTTCTTGATTTCTCGTTTAGTTCAATAGTTACAAGCCAAGCAGCAAATAGAAGAAGTTAAATTGCACATTTGGTCATTGACTTTTGATTTTTTTTCTTTTACATGTTTCAAAAGGTCAATATCATCATATAGAAGTAAATTGCTGAAATAATAAATGAAATTAAGGTTACTTTGAGGATGTGATGTAAACCAGAAAAATAAAATCATATTTAGCCGGTTCTAGGTGACTAGTATTTTGAACTTTAAAAGGGAGAAAATGATTTTTGAGATATTCAACTTACATAAATAGACTAAGACGAGAGAACCTCATCAATAAATCCTAAAACATAAGGACCAAATCATTTCTTAAAATATATGAATCAATTTGAATATAAGCAAATTACAATACTAATCTACTGCTACCTTATTCAAATAAAGAATTATCACTAAGCCTAATTATTTTAAATTCTTGTAAATAAAATAATAATATATCCAACACATCATCCTAGGTCACAAGATGTGGAGCCTATGACATGGCATGAATTCCATTTTCCACAATTTCCTATTATTTTTTATGATAAGTATTTTTTAAAACAATTCTAAAAATAGAAGGATTAAGGAAAACATTTTAAAGTAAAAGGAAGATTTGATACTAAGGCCAAAAGTTGTTGAGAACTAAATAAGCAACTTAACATTAATAAAAAAAAAACTGGAAAAATATTAAAAAGATTTTAGCAAGATATATATATATATATATATATATATATGTGCCTTGCCTTGATATTTCCAGCTTCTTTGATGGCAGCAATAATCTTCACTTGATCAGCTATCTGTTCCAGTGATCCAAGTGCAGAGATCACTACATCAACTTGCTTGATTGCCTTCACCAAGCTTTCATGATGATATATGTCTCCCTGTGAAACAATCACATGACTTTCAAGATCAATATACTAATCCAAAGTACTAAAAACACACCCACGATGCGGAGAACTAGAGTTTGTACATACATGGAGAAGTGTCACTCCAGAGCTCTTGAAGCTCTCAATGAGTTTGGACTTCTCAGGGTTAGAAGCTGTGTTTTCTCTGACCAATGCAAAAGTAGGATGCCCAGCTTTCGCACTCTCCTCTACTATGTATTTTCCAATGTATCCAGTCCCTCCAATTATCAAAATCTTGCTTTTTTGTGCCATTCAGAGAGAATTTCAAACTAAAAGGATTAATAGGTTTTAATTAAGCGAAGCAGAGAGTTGGACTATCTTATGGGTAGTTCTTAGTTTCAAACAAAGTCAGTCAGAGCTCCTTAAATACAAGTACGTATACAGAAACGTCTTTGTTTGACTCCTTCAACTATTTTTTTAAGACAACATATAATTCCTTAATTCTATTAGTTATAGGTTTTGTTATGATATTTCGTCATGCAATATGCAAGAGGGCTCATAGTCAGAGTGGCTTCTTCTTTTCATTTGTTTATTACTTTTAATTAGAACCACTCATCAATAGTCTACTTTTAATCAACAAAATGACGGAAGGATTTACAATATAATGTATGTGCTGATCTCCAATTACCGTTCCCCTCTTCATTTTTTTTTTTTAAAAATTTAAAATTTTAAAATTTTTTAAGAATCTCTAAGTAGGGTTTCATTCCATTAAAATTTGGAAAATTTTTTGTTATAAGCTGTTGTTACAAACATTTACGCACCTTAAAAAAAAATAACTAAAATCAAGTCACAGTTTTAGTTATTTTTTTTAGTGTGTGTAAGAGCATGTGTGTAATAAACATTGCTTTTAAATTTTTATATAAAATCATTTTGAAGATGTCATACAATACAATTTATGATCTCATCTAGCCACACTTTTAAATTGTGATAGTGTTGGACATGGCGAGCTATGGGCTCTTGTATATTGTATTGTCTTCTTATATGGCTGAAGTTCCACCGGGCCACCACCTTAAGTGTGTTGGTGTGGGTGTGTTCTTCATCACTAGGGTTTTGTTGTGAGTCTCACATTAACCATTATTCAATTTATAAACCATTTTTTGAACTTTTTTTGATATCTTAAAATATGGGGCTTTGTATTTGTAGAGAGGGAAAATTCCCGACCTATCACAAGCTGACACGTCACACTACCAAGTCCACAAAATACAGTCAATTACAAAGCACCACATACTGCTGCTAGGTTTTACTATTACTGTTCAGAAGCCAACAGAAATTTGCCAAGTGTCATGTAAGAACCAATCATGCATCGGCTCGTGTAAGCGATGACCCAAGCAACCTCGCACGTGTAAGCGATGACTCAAGCAGCCTCGCACGTGTAAGCAATGACACAAGCGGACCAATCAGATTGTGACATGTGTCACCAATCAAACTCTGCCACGTGTCGCTCATCCACCCCAAAACTCCTATAAATAGAAGCCTTCCTGAGGCATTTAGGAGGACATCAAGCCATCTGAAGCACTCGGAAGTCCAGAAGCTCTGCCGGAACCAAGCCCCGAAGCCTCTAGCAACTTCAAGAACTTCAACTTCAAAATCAAAGAACATTCGAAGCAGAATCATCCAAATCATCTGCCTAGATCCAAAAGTTTGCGGGAATCAAGCCTAAAGTGTCCGAAAACATCAACAAATCACAAATCGGTGAAGTTCAACGGATTCAAGCCTCTAAAGCACAGAAGAACTTCCACCACAAACCTTCAAATACGAAGAACATTCAAAGAGGAATCATCCAAATCATATTCCTACATATCAAAGTTCACTGGAATCAAGCTCAAAAGCCTCCAGAAACCTCACAAACCATAAATCAGTGAAGTTCAACGGATTCAAGCCTCTAAAGCCCCGAAGAATTTCCACCACAAATCTTCAAAGACGAAGAACGCACTAAGAACACGAAGAACAAAGAATTTCTAACAAGCTCATAGCCAGAGATTCATTGTAATTCCATTTCAACAATCTTCGATCCATCCCTCAACCAAATTGAAGGATATCTTGTGTTCAAATCAAAATCACATTACCACAATTCCAATCAACAAATCTTTTAAGGAGGTCGAATCAGAGGATCACACTTTTGTAATCACAGAGAATTGTACCACACATTCATCAATACAAATTCACACTTGTGAAACTATTTTACTTGTTTGACTTATTTCGAACTGAGAAATTTAGTCGTCCACAGTATTAACATGGGCCTTAACTATATCCCATGTACCTCGTCCCATTGCACATGTGGATCTAAATCGATTTTACCTTGAGCCTTTTATTTTTCTATTTTCTTGCCTTTTTTGGGCTTTTGTAGCCCTTTATGACTGTTTAGTTCAGCTTATTGGAGCTTTTCTTGTAAGCTTACCTATTATTTGACCAAGTCAACGACTTATTTAACACACTATCATAATACTTTCTCACAAGTTCAATTATGAGATGTGATGAAAAATTCAGCTTATTTAAATTTTTAACTTATTTTTGGTACTATTCATGAGTCTCATTGTACTATTTTGCTAGCTTTTAACATTTTTTTTTTTATATACTTTCAGCAAAAAGTTTTCAGTTTCAATTAAATAAGCTGTTTGCAAACGTCCTTTTTTCTCTTGAGAGTGATTTTCCTTTGCCACACATTTTTCTCTTGCTTCAATGATATTCTTGTTGGATTGACAAAAGGAAAGGTATTAAAAACAAGTTCACACCAAGGGTTCCAAAAATGAAAAATCCAATGGTCACAAACGTCTATAAAAACCAACAATCAAGTCTATTTGTGCTGACTTTCGAGTTCTCTTGGCATCTTCTCCTAAGATTTCTATTTGTTGGGTGCCCAAGTTGTGCAATGTGGCTTCTCATTCTCTGGCAAAGTGGTCTTTAGCTTGTAATTTTTTTGGTTCTTTGGATTTTGGTAACAGCCTCCCTTCTTTTGTTTCTATTATTCAGGGTGAGGCTTGTTTGCCTGTGTAGTTTGTTTTCTCTCTTATTAAAATTTCTGGTTCATAAAAAAAAAAACCAAGAATGATAAGCAACAAGATGGGGCAAGTTATTAAAGCCCAAGAAAGACAAGCAACTAAACGGGCAACTAGGCGAGACACACGTCTGTAATAAATAGGACTCATACCTCATCTAGGCCTCTTACCTAAAATATCAAAAAAGAAAAAGAAAAAAATAGCCCACAATAGCAGTATATGATTAAAGATGTAACCAAATCTCCCAAAAATATTATTGGATTATTTTTTTTTTTTTGAGTTTTTGTAAATCAATAAAATAAACTTATAAATTCTGTTTTTATTATTAAATTTAAGAGAAATTCATGTTTGATTGCAAAGTGAAATTTTACAAAATTTTAAAAGATATCAAGTGAACAACAAAAATCCTTTTATCATAGTAAGCAAACTGCTAGCCTATCAAAAGACCTTATTTTACAATACTTGGCTCTAAATATTTACTTTAATTGATGCACAGTTCATAACCACGAGTCCCACGATGCACAAATTATTAGCTAACATCGGGTTCGGATGAATTTTTTATGGCCCTCCATTAGCAAAAGCAAAAGAGTATCTGATTTGAGACACCGAGTACTTAACATGTTCTACAACAAAGAACCTCATAACAAGGATTTTTAGAATTTTCATCACAAGAAGCACAATTTGACTAACATATTCACCAGGAAACAAATTTACAAATTAAGGACCCAATCCAAGGATTTACATGACACAAACGAGGGCATAACAAACAAGTAACAAATGCCACATACACAACATAGATTTTATTTTTGAGCAATGTCTATTTCACACACTACACTGTGTGTGTGAGTGTGTGCAATAGATATTTCCCTTTATTTTTATTGTACATTGTAAAATAGTAAACACATTGCCACAAAGGAATGTTCCAAGTTTTAGACGAACTGGTCCAAGTATTCATTTGCAGTGGTGTATTTCACCTCTGGATAAAGCTCTGAAGCCTCCACGCCAAAAGAAGCCTTAACCTCAGAGTTTGTATGGTTTCCCTTCACAAATATAGCGTGGGCAATGGATAGGAAGAGGTTTAAAGGACTGGGAGACTCTGCAGAAAAGCAAAAATAAGTATCAGATAGCCCAACCATCTATGAAACTGTCAACAATCTCTGGCTAGTACATGGAACTGCTCAAATCAATAGGAGGATTACTTCCTTTCTGTCCTGAGTCTTTTGTTATTTTCTAGTTTTAATACAATTCCCAGTTTACCAAAAAAAAAATTTATATTTATGCCAACCAAAATTTTCAATAAAAAACCAAACAAGTTATGCACTAAATATTGATGAAATGAAGTCAGCCGTGCAGAAAAACAGTCAAATACAACTAATGTGTACATCACTTCTAATTAAATTTTTTTAGTATTGTCTCCAATATGCGAATCTTTGGTGTTACAGTCAGCTTGTTTGACTAACAGTACTAAGAAATGAAGAATATAATACAACTCCCCTAATAATTATCCAAATTCCAAATGAGGTAACAAAGTGTATCCTAACAAATTAGATGGAAAAAACTCACAAGTCTAAGGGAGGAGGCGATATATGATCCAAACCAAATTAGATCTATAAGAAAACACTATAAATCAACAGGTGAAATTGTTCTTACTAACCTTGGATTTTCTTTAGAAGTTGATCCTCCAGAAGATAAGTTTTTTCAAGGGTCTTGCCAATCTTCTTCTCCCATAGGGAAACAATCTCATTGAAGGACAAAATATTTGCAGGGGGTCTAATATGAAGGACCTTGTTCAAGGTTCTTGGATCGTCCACTGCTTTTATGGTATAAGTCGCAATATCCTCTTCTTTGGAAAAAATTACTGTTAACATAGAAAATAACAATTACTTTGTCACCTTTATTAACCAAAGTAGTTGATCTAGTTGACTTACATTTAGTAAAAGGCACACACACGCACGCATATACATAGGCAAATGAGAAAATCTTGACAAGTTCAAAGAGAAAAATGATAGAATTTATATTAATATATACCTTTGGTGTTTCCATCTCCAATTATTTCTACTTTGTCCCTAGGAGGAGCTGTGAAACTGCCAGTGCCACCTGTAAATGCAATTCCGAAGTTAGGCAAAAAGTACCCAGCAAAGCCATTGGACACAAGGTAGGTATATGGAATTCCTTCAGCCTCGATGGATCTCCGGATGCTAGACTTGACCCCTAAATGATGTTCAATTGGATCGACTGCCTTGGCACGATCCCCATTGATGATGTTGAGAATTTCACCAGTGAGCCACATGATACCTACGCGCTCGAACGTGAACCTGCACAACACAAAGAAGGAAACCTAACAGAGAGCGCCGGTGTGGTGCCGGCCAAATACCCTCCAAAGGTTAAGTCAGAAATATTCTTACAACTCTAGAGTGCTAGAGAGGGTAAATTATGCGTACCTTGATTTGCGAGGGTATTGGGGCTTTTATAGTAGTAGAGGGTGGACCTCTCTTTCTTGGCGTAGAAGTCTTTTCCTTATAGGAATCCTTATGAGCGTAGATTGCGGAATTCTTTTCCTTATAGGACTCTAACCTTGAACGTGGAACGCAAGTATCTCATATCAAGGGTCTTTCTGCCTTCCTTATGGACCTTGGGCCTACCGATATTTCACATTGGATCCATCTATAGAGATTTGGCAGGTAATGGGCCCGTCCACTATCGACCCACATTGATGACCGTCAGGCCCATCTCTAGCCCAAATTCTACCTCTTCAGTTGCCCCCTTCACCTTATGGGTCCGTCATACTTTAGTGGGGTGACGGTTGAGAGGCCTGTGGGTCGTCGGTTCTAGGTCACTAAGGTTGATGGTAGCAAAGTATACACCGTCAACAATTTGTGCTTCCGACAAGATCTGGAACGCATTAAAGGTTCATGACACGCGTCACTCTTCTACAGGCCATTGTATGGGATCGAAGCGTCGCTTCGTCTTCCGTGCACCTTCCCTATATATATCAAACCTTCGACTCTCATTTTAACACTTTCAACCAAAATTCAATTGTCAGAGCGCGATCTGTCATCTTTGTCAGAATACATCGTACAAACTTTAGAGACCGTCATCACCAACTTTCATCCGTTCACGTACTGATTGGTAAGTACCCTTTTACATATTTTCCTATCGTCGTATTACTTTTATAGCTTAAAACTTTACTTCTGTTATCCATTCTCAGACCCGTCAGAGTCTTAGGTTCTGTCGTCACTTGTAGGCAATGTCTAGTGCGTCAAGTAATTAGTCAATTGTCCGTGACGGGGCGGATTATGAAGAGGTATACCCGTCAGGTCACAAAGACGAAGACGATTTAAGCGAGGAGAGGAGTTCGTCTTCATCTTCCCCGTCCTCAACAAATGAGGATATGGAGATGGTCGAGATAGAGGAGGGTTCCGCTAATGATGAAGAGCAAATAGTTAGATCCGTCGTGGGGGCTGATGGGCTTAGGGAGTTCATCATGTTTCCAGAATGGACGGTTAATGCCTTCACATCCACTATCAGGGAAACTCATTTCAAAACCCTTAGGGCCAATTATCAAATCCCAAACTACATCCCCATCCGTCTACTCTGTTCATCAGAGAAATGTTATTATGCAGGGGTAGACGATGTAGGAGTGTACGAGCAGATGCTTAAGGCAGGTCTCAGATTTCCTCTGAGCTTCCTGCACCGCGAACTCCTAAAATACTTAGGCTTATCCGTCAGCCAGTTATCCCCAAATGCCTGGAGGGTCTTCATAGCAATGAAAGTCCTGTACGGGGCTATGTCCGACGGTGGAAGAAGGTTGACAATAAGGGAATTCCTCCACTGCTACCGTCCAGATGAGATAGATAAATCAAGGGGGATGTATAGTTTTGTTCCTAAGAGCCACGTCTTGAAAGTAATTTACGAAACCCCGGACTCGAATAGAGACTAGAAGAGCCGCTATTTTTTCATTGAGGGCGATGGTTGGATGTGTCATCCAGGGGAGACGGATTTCATGCCCGTCGACAAGGTTTGGGGCGTATTAAATCAGTCTAGTATGAGCCCATCATATAACAACTATTAAAAGCCTGCTTAATAATTTATATGTTTTTAACGTCTGTCTACTTTTGTGCAGTTCGACGGCGACCTCAAGTTACACTAGAGGAGTTCAGTTTTCTTAAGAAAATTTTCACCAAGTCCAAACCAGAAGAATGGACCTGGGCAAAACTCGTCAACCTCAACACAATCAATTGGTATTGTGACGGACCCGAGCCAACTCCAGTGGTGCTTAAGTACGAAGAGCGCACCCGTCAGCGTAAGTCCGTCTTTCTTCCTTGTTCAAATTTTGTTTTTGCCTTTGACACCCGTCTACCTCTTCAGAGATGGACGATGCAAAAAGAAGGGCGGCGATCAGATTACAAGCTGCCAAAAACAAAGAAACTAGTGCGGACCCTATGGGGACGGGCACTAGTAAGTAGGTGATAAAGAGGAAACAACCGTCAAAGGGAGACCGTGCCCCAAAAAAGCCCAAGGTTCCTTTGGATCCCGTCATTGGCTTGTTGGCCGGAGGGGCTAAGACGGTTACCCCCGTGAAGCATGGGGCCGGTAAGGGCCTAATGACCGGTCCGTCCGGAAGCTAGAAAAAGCCACCCCCTCTACTCTGTAAGGATTCCAAATACACCCTTGAGCGACTTTCATCCATCATAACAACCGAGGACTACGAGGATTTGTGTAACCATTCGACGGAAGCTATGGGTGAGACGGCCCTCTTTAGCGTTGCTCAAGTAATTCATCCGTCGTTATATAGTCCGTCATGATTCTTTTCTTCCTCTCATCATTTTTTAACTTATGTTTTTCTTCCAGGCCATGATCATGATGAAGGGGATGATGGGACGGTGTCTCAACCATGAGACGACCTTAGGCCGTGTTCGTCAGAAGGCCAAGATGACGGAGGACGAGTTACTCGAGTTGAGGTCCTGGAAGGTCGTCCAAGATAAAAAACTTAAAATGGCTGAAACAGCAAGGGACGAATATATTAAGCTGACGGAGGACCTAAAGAAAGCTTTGGAGGAAAAGGTCAAGGAGGTCCGTCTAGCTAAGGAGGTTGCGATACAGGAGTATCGTGATTCCGATGCCCTGATAACAGAGCTTAGCCTTTCATATAACGACGGTTTTGATGATGCCGTTCGCCAGGTGAAAGCCTTGAATCCAGAGCTGGATTTGTCAGCCGTCAACATCAATGCCCCTGAGCAAACATCCGTCCACCCCGCCCAATCCGATGATACGGACGATTTATTTAGTGAGAACCCTGTTAACCGTGAAGCTTCTAGGGATCCTAAGGATGATCAGTCGGCAGTGGACCCGACGGCTGTTGATCAGACGGTGGTTGTCCAGACGCCAGTTGAGGGTGATCCCAAGGATGATCAAGCCCATCGTTCCGAGGAGAAGGATATTCCTGCGGTAGACTTATAATCTGTAATAGTTTTTTTTTTTTTTTTTTTTTTTTTTTTTTTCTCTTGAAAGAATATGGAGAACAGTTTCATGATTCCCCGTCATGATGTAAACATTCCCTTTAACGGCTCTAATTTGTTTTAAGCAATACTAGGTCCGTCGACATTTTTGATGTTTATGGAATATATCCGTCTGTTTCATTTAATCCTGACGACGATTTTGATATCCTGTTTTATCTTTTAAGTCCAACTTGAGAACTTTGTTTATCTCCGTCCATCTTGTGGACTTTGAATTTTCATCCGTTGGGTTGATCCGTTCACTTTGTGGACTTAGTTTATATCCGTCCACCCTGTGGATTTAGGTTATATCCGTCCAGCTTGTGGACTTTGGATTTTCATCCCTTTGGGATGACCCGTCCACCTTGTGGACATAGTTTTATATCCGTCCAGCTTGTGGACTTCGGATTTTCATCCCTTTGGGATGATCAGTCCACCTTGTGGACATAGTTTTATATCCGTCCAGCTTGTGGACTTTGGATTTTCATCCCTTTGGGATGATCCGTCCACCTTGTGGACTTAGTTTATATCCGTCCAGCTTGTGGACTTTGGATTTTCATCCGTTCGGGATGATTCCTCAACGTTGTGGACTTAGTTTTATGTCCGTCCAGCTTGTGGACTTTGGATTTTCATCCATTTGGGATGATCCGTCCACCTTGTGGACTTAGTTTTATGTCTGTCCAGCTTGTGGACTTTGGATTTTCATCCGTTTGGGATGATTCGTCCACCTTGTGGACTTAGTTTATATCCGTCCAGCTTGTGGACTTTGGATTTTCATCCGTTTGGGATGATTCCTCCACGTTGTGGACTTAGTTTTATGTCCGTCCAGCTTGTGGACTTTGAATTTCCATCCCTTTGGGATGATCCGTCCACCTTGTGGACTTAGTTTTATGTCCGTCCAGCTTGTGGACTTTGGATTTTCATCCCTTTGGGATGATCCGTCCACCTTGTGGACTTAGTTTATATCCGTCCAGCTTGTGGACTTTGGATTTTCTTCCGTTTGGGATGATCCGTCCACGTTGTGGACTTAGTTTTATGTCCGTCCAGCTTGTGGACTTTGGATTTTCATCCGTTTGGGATGATCCGTCCATGTTGTGAACTTAGTTTTATTTCCGTCCAGCTTGTGGACTTTGGATTTTCATCCCTTTGGGATGATCCGTCCACCTTGTGGACTTAGTCTTATTTATGTAGAAAAAACATAGTAGAGTCTGAATATTTCTCTTATTGAAAGAAAATAATACTGAAGAAAAGGTACCTGCCCACTTGGGCTTAAAAAGGCGCCTGTAGAAGGAATTGTTCGAAGTAAAGAACTTGCGATAGCAAAACTAAATAATAGAAAAATTGTTCGAGGTAAAAACTAATAAAAACTTAGTAATAAACTTGAAACTGGGAGAGCGTCGATGGTCTTCATGTCCTCCCTACTGGTAGTACCTCCGTAGGTGCTCTGTGTTCCATGGGTGTTGAAGCTTCTATCCGTTTAGAGTTTCAAGGTGGTAGGTCCCTTTCCTTTGCCAAGATGAGATCTTGTATGGTCCTTCCAAGTTAGGGCCGAGCTTTCCTTGCGCCGAATCTCTGGCAGCTCCCATCACCTTCCGTAACACAAGATCTCCGATCTGAAAGTCTCTGTGTCTGACATTGGAGTTGTAGTATTTTGCCTTGAGGTTCTGGTACCTAGCCAACCTCTGCTCTGCTGTAGCCCGGACCTCGTCCATCAGACCCATCTAGAGCCGCAAGGCCTCTTCGTTCTGATCCTCGTTGTAGTTCTCCACCCGATAGCTCGTAAGCCCGACCTCCGCTGGAATGACGGCATCACTTCCGTATGCTAGTCTGAACGGTGTTTCTCCAGTGGGTGTTCTTGCCGTAGTACGATATGCCCATAAGACGCTCGGTAGTTCGTCAGGCCAGATGCTCTTAGCCCCCTCGAGCCGGGTCTTGATGATCTTGATCAAGGACCGGTTCGTGACTTCTACTTGCCCATTGGCCTATGGGTGTGCAGGCGACGAATAGTGATTCCTGATCCCCAGCTCTGAACAGAAGCTCCTGAACGCTCCGTTATCGAATTGCTTTCCGTTGTCGGATACGAGCACTCTAGGTATCCTGTACCTGCATATAATATTTCTCCAAACGAAACTCCGGATGTTCTTTTTCGTGATAGTGGCCAGGGCCTCTGCCTCTACCCATTTGGTGAAGTAGTCGATGCCAACTACCAGAAATTTTAGCTGCCTTGCTGCTGTCGGGAAGGGGCCCATGATATCTAGTCCCCATTGGGCGAATGGCCAAGGGGCCGTCATGGGCGTCAGCTCCTCGGTTGGTTGCCTGATCAGGTTACTAAACCTCTGACATTTGTCGCAGGTCTTGACATATGCTTGTTCATCCTTTTGCATCGTTGGCCAATAGTACCCTGCCCTGATCATTTTGTGCACTAAGGACCGTGCCCCTGAATGGTTTCCACAGATACCCTCATGCACTTCTCTCATCACGTAGTCTGCCTCTTCCTGACCCAGGCACCTCAGGTACGGACGTGAGAACCCCCTTTTGTACAAGATATCGTTGATCAGTACAAATCGCGAGGCTTGGATTTTCAGCTTCCTTGCCTCGTTTTTTCCGTCGGGTAGTGTACCCATCTTCAGGTATGCTATTAATGGCATAGTCCAACTATTCTCAGAATTCACCTCCTGCACTTTTGTTCCATCATCAATAAGCGAGGAGAGTTGTACAAATGACAATACCTATTCGGGAACAAGCATAAGTTCTGCCGAGGCTGCCTTCGCAAGACGGTCGGCACTTTCGTTCTCTTCCCTTGGGATTTGGACGAACCTTACTTCGAGGTTGCCGATCCGACTCTTCACTTCTTCCAGGTACTTCTTCATGCTCTCACTTTTGCATTCGTAGATGCCATTGATTTGACTTGTTATTACCTGGGAATCGCAATGTACAATCATGGATTCAGCACCTGCGGCCTTTACGAGGTCTAGTCCTGCCACCAAAGCTTCATACTCGGCCTCGTTGTTGGTCGTGGGGAAGTCCAGCCGAATCATGCATTCGATTTTAACTCCGTCAGGGGTATGGATCACCACACCGGCACCTCTTGCGTGCCTGTTGGAGGATTCGTCCGTGTGGATGCTCCATTGTGCCTTTATTTCTGCCCCCACCCTTTCTGACCTAGAAAATTCTGCAATGAAGTCGGCGACGGCTTGCCCCTTAATTGCATTTCGCGGACAATACTGTATATCAAATTCACTCAGTTCCACTGTCCATAGCGCCATGCGTCCTGCCGTCTCCGGTTTGCTCATGGCTCTCCGTAGGGGTTGGTCTGTTAGGACTACTATTGTGTGCGCCTGGAAGTATGGTTTGAGCTTCCTTGCCGCAGTTACTAGTGCGAATGCTAACTTCTCCATTTGAGGATACCTTTCTTCCGCTCCTCGGAATGCCCTACTTATAAAGTAGACGGGTTTCTGTGATCCATACTCCTCCCTAATTAGGGCCGCGTTGACTGCCGCTTGTGAGACCGCCAAGTAGAGGTAGAGTACTTCCCCAGGCTTAGATGGGCTGAGCAACGGTAGGGATGACAGGAACTTCTTCAAGTCCTCAAATGCTTTCTGGCATTCATCCGTCCATACGAACGACTTTCTTAATGTACGGAAGAAGGGAAGACACTTGTCCGTCGCCTTTGAGACGAACCTATTCAGGGCCGCAATTTTACCGTTCAATCTTTGCACATCCTTGATTGTTTTTGGTGGTTCTAACTCCATGATGGCCCGAACCTTCTCCGGATTAGCCTCTATACCTCTATGGGAAACCATGAACCCCAAGAACTTTCCTGCCGTTACCCCGAATACGCATTTGTTCGGATTTAACTTCATGTTATACGACCGGAGAGTGTCGAAAGTCTCCTGTAGGTCTTTCAAGTGGTCATGTTCCAGAATGCTTTTTACAAGCATGTCGTCAACATACACTTGTACGTTCCTCCCAATCTGGTGCGTGAACATTTTGTTCATTAACCTCTGGTAGGTTGCTCCCACATTCTTGAGCCCAAACGGCATCACTTTGTAGCAAAAAAGTCCCTGACTTGTGACGAAGGAGGTCTTCTCCTGATCAGCCTCGTCCATCTTGATTTGATTGTAGCCGGAGAAGGCATCCATGATGAGCAGTCGACTACGAGGAATGTCACATCCCGAGTGATCTGCTGAGGATAATCGCCTACTGTCACCGAAAGTGTGACCGCACCCAATGGAAATACTCTCGTTCCTCCAAACCCCACCAGCGGGGCATTCATTGGTATCAGCCATTCCCTATCAATCATCATTTGCTGGAACGCAGGGTAATATAGGATGTCCGTCGAGCTGCCATTGTCGACCAACACTCGGTGCAAGGTATACTCTCCCACTCGTAGGGTGACGACCAATGCGTCGTCATGCGGATGGTGAAGTCGTCGTGCATCTTCCTCTGAGAAACCGATGATGGGGCTATCTCTCCGCGCTATCTTTGGTACCGAGCCCATCAGCTGAACATTCTGAACCATTCGGAAGTAAGTTTTTCGGGCCTTTTTGGACGACCCAGTTGTCGATGTTCCCCCCACAATCATCCTTATGTCTCCGATTGGTGGTCTAGGACGTGCATTATCCCTTTCGGGGCTGATGCTCTTGAGGTGGCTGGTCCATCCTCTCTTTTCTGACAACTTTTGTAATTTCCCTTGTCTAATAAGGGCCTCTATCTGTTGCTTTAGGTCATAGCAATCTGCTGTGTCGTGACCGTGATCGCGGTGGAAACGGCAATATTTGTCTCTTGATCTTTTGGTGGGATCTCCTTTTAGTTTCCCGGGGAAATTCAGAGCCTCCTCGTCCTTGATTTGCATTAGGACTTGTTCTATTGGAGCAGTCAACGGGGTGAAGCTCGTGAACCTCCCCCTAGGTGGCTTAGGGCGCCGCTCATCCCTTCGGTCCCCCGTTCTTGGCCTCTTCGACCCTTGATCCCGTCGTTCTTCCTCTTGCCGTTCCCTTTTCCTGGGTTTTTCCTCTCGGGCCTGCAACGCGTCTTCAGCGTTCATGTATTTGGTTACCCTGTATAGTACTTCTGACATGGTCTTAGGGTCGTTCTTGTATAAAGAGAATAGAAACTTGCTCTTCCGCAATCCGTTCGTGAAAGCTGCTACCAGTATCTTGTCGTCGGCTTCGTCTATTGAGAGCGCTTCATTGTTAAAGCGTGTTATGTAGGTCCTCAGTGTTTCGTCCTCCCGTTGCTTAATACTCATCGGGCTGGCTGTGGATTTCTTATACTTGTGCCCTCCGATGAAGTGCGTAGTGAACTGAGCGCTCAGCTTCTTGAAGGTGCTGATGGTGTTCGACGTCAGACGGCTGAACCATACCCTTGCGGGGCCTTTGAGTGTTGTGGGGAAGGCCTGCACATGATCTCGTCTGCTACGCCTTGAAGGTGCATTAGCGTCTTGAAAGTTTCCAGATGGTCCAGAGGATCCTTCACGCCGTCATAGCTATCTATATGCGGCATGCGGAATTTATGTGGTAGGGGGAAGGGGTTCACGGCTGCAGTGAAGGGTGAGTCGGTGCGGTTGACTAAATCGTCAAGATCACTGGAAACTCGCCCCTTGAGCGCGTTCATCATAACGTCCATTTGTTCCCTCATCGCCTGCATCTCTGCGACAATATGTGGTGGAGTTGCATTCGTGAGGGATGGCATGCTCAAGTTCTGCCTCTCCGGTCTGCTTGGGGCGTGGCTGCCTTCAAGGTTCTCCTGGTTTTTTCTTGCAGTGCTGGTCCCTTCTTGATCTCCTTGTTGGTCGTTCAGTGCTGCATCCTTCTTGCGCAGCTATTCTTCGAAGTTGTGGTTTTGTTTGGTGAGACGTTCCACGGCGGCACCGAGAGTTTGAACTTGTCTCTTGAGGGCAGTCGTGGGTGGTTCCTCCCCTTGAACGTCGTTGGTGGTTGCCATCGAGCGGGTGAGTACCATGCAACCCTTCAGTCCGGGAAACGATAGTATGGCTTATGAATCTCAACAGCGTGTTTCCCACAGACGGCGCCAACTGATGATGTTGAAAATTTCACCAGTGAGCCACACGATACCTACGCGCTCGAACGTGAACCTGCACAACACAAAGAAGGAAACCTAACAGAGAGCGCCGGTGTGGTGCTGGCCAAATACCCTCCGAAGGTTAAGTCAGAAATATTCTTACAACTCTAGAGTGCTAGAGAGGGTAAATTATGCGTACCTTGATTTGCGAGGGTATTGGGGCTTTTATAGTAGTAGAGGGTGGACCTCTCTTTCTTGGCGTAGAAGTCTTTTCCTTATAGGAATCCTTATGAGCGTAGATTGCGGAATTCTTTTCCTTATAGGACTCTAACCTTGAACGTGGAACGCAAGTATCTCATATCAAGGGTCTTTCTGCCTTCCTTATGGACCTTGGGCCTGCCGATATTTCACATTGGATCCATCTATAGAGATTTGGCAGGTAATGGGCTCGTCCACTATCGGCCCACAGTTGATGACCGTCAGGCCCATCTCTAGCCCAAATTCTACCTCTTCACCCATCACTTCCAAACTCGGACGGGAAGAACCTCTGAAACCCCCTAATATTTCATTGTATATAATATAAGTTTATTGATTTCTCATTTAGTTCAACAATTACAAGCCAAACAGCTAATAGAAGAAGTTAAATTGCATACTTAGTCATCAACTTTTGATTTGTTGCTTTAACATGTTTCAAAAAAGTCATTACCATCATTTGATAGAAGTAAATTGCTGAAATAATAAATGAATTAATGAAACTGAGGTCACTTTGAGGATGTTGGGCTTGTGAGATAACATGAATTCCATTTCTCACATCTACAATTTCCATTTATTTTTTGGTGATTAGTATCTTTTTGAAACAATTTTGAAAGTAAAGAGATTAAAGAAAACATTTTAAATTTAAAGGACGATTTGATAACAAAGGCCAAAGGTTGTTGAAAACTAAATAAGCAACTTTAGAAAAGAGGGAAAAAAAAGTTGGAAAATATTAAAAAGTTTTTGGAAAGATATGTGCCTTGCCTTGATATTTCCAGCTTCTTTGATGGCAGCAATAATATTCACCTGATCAGCTATCTGTTGTATTCCAACTGCAGAGATAACTACATCGACTTGCTTTATTGCCTTCACCAAGCTCTCATGATGATAGATGTCTCCCTGTGAAAAATTACGACTTTCAAGATCAATATACTAAGCCAAAGTATTAAACACACGCAAGTTGTGGAGAACTAGACTTTGTACATACATTGAGAAGTGTCACTCCAGAGCTCTTGAAGCTCTCAATGAGTTTAGACTTTTCAGGATTAGAAGCTGTGTTCTCTCTGACCAATGCAAAAGTGGGGTGCCCAGCTTTCGCACTTTCCTCTACTATGTATTTTCCAATGTATCCAGTCCCTCCAATTATCAAAATCTTGCTTTTGTGAGCCATTCAGAGATAATTTCAAAATGATTAGTTGGTTAATGGATTAAAGAAAAGCAGAGAGTTAGACTATCTTAGTGTATTTCTAAGTGTCAAAGGAAAACAGAGTTCCTTAAATACATAATCAGCAACTGTCTTGGTCTCTTGGTCATGGATGCGTACGTACCACCAACCCAATATAATAAAGGTGAAATGAATGGCTCTTTGTTTGACTTTTTCATGAACTTTTTTAGACAGACTCTCATTCCTTTGTTAATTCTATATTGGGATTTTTTAAAAAATAACTACAAAACCCAAACAATATTATTAGTTAGGCAACGTTTCAAACATATTGCATTTCTAACAATTCGACTTCAGAGGAGTCGATTTTACTGTTCATATTGCCTATTTTTTGCGATTTCTTTTACACAGAAATCGACTTCACTGAAGTCGATTTCATTGATACACAGACCCAAAAACTTACACGATTTTTTCGTGTTCTTCCTTTCCTCCCCAAAATGCGCCTGGGTTTCTCCACTTCCAAGCCCCAAAAACCCATGAAAAAATCAAATCCAAAACAAATCAAACCCTCCACTGCTCGTCGGTGTTGCTGGGGTTCGTCGGGGTTTGGTGAATCGGCGCCTGGGTTCTTCGTTTGCTCGTCGGTGTTGCTGGGTTCGTCGGTCAGAATCGGCGCCTGGGTTCGTCGGCAAGAAACCCAGGCGCCTGGGTTCGTTCTTCTTCGTTCAGCTAGAAACCCAGGCGCCTGGGTTCTTCGTTCTTTGTTCGTGACCGATGGGGACTTCGGTCAGACTTCGTTCTTCATCACACAAAAAGCTTGATTTAGTGTCTGAATATCTATACAAAGAAATCGACTTCTCTGGAGTCGATTTCTGTACAAATAAATCGACTTCAGCGAAGTCGATTTCTATGTATAGAAAACGACTCCAAAGAAGTCGATTTCTGTGTATGTGGCACAAAAATAGGTGATATGAACAGTAAAATCGACTCCTCTGAAGTCGAATTGTTAGAAATGCAATATGTTTGAAACGTTGCCTAACTAATAATATTGTTTGGGTTTTGTAGTTATTTTAAAAAAAATCCCATTCTATATTAGTTATATAGGTTTTGTATATGATATTTCGTCATTCAGTATGCAAGGGATCGTAGACTCGCATTGACTTCTACAATAGAAAAAAAGAAAAAGTTCAAACGTAAGTGCTGACGTTCGTGCTAACCGCCAAACGTACGTGCTGAACTCCAACTGTTCTAATTTATTTTTAGTGTACATTTGAATAGAACTTATTTTGCTGAAACTAAAAACTGAAAACATTGTAGCGAAATAATTTTAAAATGTGTGAATAGTGCTGTGGGACCTATTTTTAATGAAAAAGTTACTGAAAAGTGTAATTTGTGGGACCCGTGAACAGTGCACGGGAGTACTGTTCACAGTTGACTTGTCAACAATTGTGGGCTGAACAAAAAAAAAAAAGAAAAAAAAGAAAGAAAGAGAAAACGCAAACTTGAGATAATCTCTATCCAAACACATACTTAGAGTCTCAGAGACTTTGAGTAATTTTTTTTTAGTGTTATAATTTTTCATTCATTCCAATTTAAGGTTTATAGTTTTTTTTATTTTTTTATTTTTACAAAATAGAAATTCTACTCTAGCCTAATCTAAGTGTATATGTGTGTGAAGCTTATTCCTAGAGACTTGAACTCCGACCCTTACCCTCCACACTCCACAAGCACTTGTGTAATAACCATTGCGCACACAAGCACTTGTGGAATAACCACCGCGCACCCTAGAATAATCTAAGTGTATATGTGTGTAAAGTTTCTTTCTAGAGACTTGAACCCCAACCCTTGTCCCCCACACCCCACAAGCACTTATACTTGTGAAGTGACCATCGCACCAAGGGTGCGCGTTGGTTACACATTTTCTCATTAATATTACGCATTTAGAATTTATAAGTGGATAAAGTAATTTGAAAATCAATAGGAGAGTGGTTTTATTTTTTAGGCAATGTTTTAATGGGAGTTAGAGTTGTATTTTTATCGGATAGCTCTTTAATTTTGTTTCTACTTGAACATAGGAGTGCAGAGGCATTTTTGAACCAAAAAAAAAAAAAAAAAATGAGGATCCCAAGAGAAAACCCTTAAATAGTAGTAGATATAATAGAGTAATTCTAAGTTTAAATTGTATACTAGCAACAGCAATGTAAATCTTAGATCGTAAACTAAGCAAATGTGTACAACATTGTATAAGGGGAAGGGGGAGAGTGCCATTTCATTTTATCAAGATTTTAATTTTGTTGGAACTTATTTATGTGAATGCACTAGTTTTTAACAATAAAGAACAAGTTTAATTTGAAAAATCTCACTAACTATAGAATTAAGTGAACGTGTTGTTTTTGAAGGCTGTTTTTTACTTGGAGTAGAATTCCGTATAAAATAGATTTTTTATTTTTTTAATACAGAATAGCGCTTCAAGATAAAACTATAGTATTGATCTTCATGTTGGGCGCAATTCCACACACCAAAATTTAAGAACACTTTTCTATAAAGCATTTTCATTCAAGATAAAAGGAGAATTAAAATGATTTGTTCTTACTCGAGAGAGATAATCAATTTGTGTGGAAGAGAAGGTCGAATAGAACCATTTGATGGACAAAAGAAGCTGACAAGACAAATGGTCTGGTGATGTGTTAAGTTAGGAAAGCCATTGGCATTGACTTAGTAAAAAAAATACCAAAATCTAGTAATAAAGATTACAAAAAACTAGACACCAATAGTGTCAAAATCCCAACAATCACAATCAGTTATAAAAACCAAGATTGACAAGCAAACTAGCTATAAAAGCCCAAGAATGACGAGCAACTAGACGGGACGAGACATGCATATGAAATAGATAAGACCAACACTTCATCTAGACCTTGCATCAAAAGATACCAAATGAAACCCGCAATAGTATATCAACTCACATATGAGCACACTCCCAATCAATGTGGGATTATACACACACCAATAGGTCTTAGTCATGTAAGCAAATCGCCAAGAGTATGATTGGAATTTTTTTAAAGGCGTGTATGTCCCGAAACCCCATTCCGCCCTTCCATTTCGACGCGCACAGCCTTCCCCAATTAATCCAATGTATTTTCTTCTCATCCTTAGTTTGGCCCCACCAATACTTAGATAGAGCAGAGTTTATACCATTATAGACTGTTTTGGGGATTTTGAAGAGGCTCATCGAGTAGGTGGGAATTGCTTGGGCGACAGTTTTGATCAGCACTTCCCGACCCGCCTTTGAAATATGCTTTTCCTTCCATGACTCTTTTTGTGACTTTCTCATGTAGCTCTTTGAACGTGGACACCTTGGACCTTCCCCCAACCATCGCCAACCCCGAATATTTCTCACAGTCAGTCATAATTTGTGCTCCCATCAAACCTCGAATCTCCTCCTTTACTGCATGTCTTGTATTACGGCTAAAGAAAAGGGACATCTTTTGGCCATTTATGGCTTGGCCTGAGGCAGCCTCATACTTGGCCAAGATATCAAGCAAGCGATGACATTCACCTGGAGTGGCTTCGCAAAAGAGTAAGCTATCATCGACGAAGAGGAGATGTGATATTTTGACGCCACCTCGACACGAAGTGATGCCATGCAACTCTCTGGTTTCTGTGGCTTTTCTCAACAAAAAGGACAAACCTTCAGCACAGAACAAAAAGAGAAGGGGAAAGAGGGTCACCTTGTTTAATTCCACGGGTCGGAGTAATATGTCCTCGAGGCTCACCATTAATGAGGACTGAGTAAGTTGCCGTTTGTACTGTTTCCATGGCCATGTTCACCCACTGTATAGGCAGCCCTATCTTAAGCATTATTTGCCATAAAAAGCTCCATTCGACACGGTCGTGTGCTTTGCTAATGTCTAACCTCACTGCCATGTGCCCCATCAATTTTACCTTGTACTTTTTATTTTTCTCTTTTCTTGCCTTTTTTGTGCTTTTGTAGCTGTTTATGACTATTTAGTTCAGCCCACTAGAGATTAACTTTCCTTGTAAGCTAACCTATTATTTATTATTAATTATCTGAACCAAGGTTTTTAAACCCGGACCGGACCGTACGGTCCGACCGGGTTAACCGTAAACTGTTGATGAAAACGGTTTTTTATATACAAGAACCGGGCATTTAAACAATATGAGAGAACCGCTTGAACCGAGGTCTAACCTGAAAAACCGTTCAAATCGTAAGCCGGTTCAACCGCATGTTTGTGAAGAAATTTGCTTCTGATATGAAATTCTGGCATGGATCTGAAGTGAGAAAAAAAATAATAAAAAGAGAAAATGATGAAGAAGATCTGAAAATGAAGCAAAAAATATAAGAAGCACCGATGGTATGGTGAGATTAAAAAAAGAAAAGAAAAAGAAGAAGGAGATGAGATGAGTCGCAGATGTGAGGAGGAAGAAGAAGATGGTGTTAGGAAACTGTGTGAACTGTGAAGGAAGTAAAGCATCACAAAAGGAAAGTAAAATCTGAGATACATCTGAAATGACATTGGTGGGTGGGTAGGTGGGAGTCAGAATATAATAAGGAGATTAAAATTGATACTGAGTACTACCACACTAGTAGTAGGTAGGAGTCAGAATGCAAATGGTCAAATACCCATCGTACTAGTACACTAACAGTACTACTTTATTTACTAAAAGTGTTTTTACCTTTCTTTTTTTTTTAAATCTCGTCATCTCTACTCTTATTTGGATTTTTTTTAAAAACTTTATAGGTAATTCATTAATTTATATCATTTAGGTATAATAAGAATAAGTAATAATCTTTTATTTGAAAGTTTATTTCAATTTTTAAAGATATTTTAGTCAAATTTGCTAATATTTACAAATTTAATATCTTTATATTTATTTTATTTAATTATTAAATTAATTATGACCTCATCACGGTTCGACCTCGGTTGAACCTTTAAAACCTTGAACCTCTCACTTTAACAGTTCTTTGAACGGTCCGGGTCTGAAAACCTTGATCTGAACAAGGCAATGACTTATTTAACACACAATTATAATACTTTCCCATAAGTTCAATTATTGTTATCACAATTAGAACACTAGGTACTGTTCTTTTCTTCACTTGAAAGTGTTTTTCTTTTGCCACATATTTTTCTCTTGCTTCAATGATATTCTTGTTGGATTTTCAAAAGGAAAGGTATTAAAAACAAGTTCACACCAAGGGTTCCAAAAATGAAAAATCCAATGGTCACAAATGTCTATAAATGATAAGCAACAAGATAGGGCAAGTTATTAGGCGAGACACACGTCTGAAATAAATAGGACTGATACCTCATCTAGGCCTCTTACCTAAAATATCAAAAAAGAAAAAGAAAAAGAAAAAGAAAAAAGAAGAAGCCCACAATAGCAGTGTGTGTATATATATATATATATATATATATTTTTTTTTTTTGAGAACCCAGACCAAAAATTTATTCAAACTCCTGCAAAACTGCAGTCGACCAATACAAGAGGATCAACCTCAATAGAAGTATCCTCCACCCAAACACGGGGCGTATCAAACTTTTTAGCTAACTTGGCTAACTTATCAGCCACAGCGTTTCCCAACCTACGTACATGGGAGAAAGAAAGGATTCAAGTTGCGATGCCAGGGAGATTGAATCTGCAATAGCGTTACCAAATGAAGCCAAACACGGTGTGTCTTCTTGAAGGTGATTTATGACAGTTGCCGAGTCCCCTTCGAAAACCACATGGTGCAAGCCCAATTCGATTGCAAAAACAATCGCTCTCCTGCAGGCCAGAGCTTCAACGTCTTCCACCGTAGGTGGTAAGTTTATTCTCTCTGATAGAGCACCCACCACCTTTCCTGTAGCATTCCTTATGACCACTCCAATGCCAGCACACGACGTCTCATGGAACAGAGCCCCGTCGAAATTTGCTATGAGTAAATGCACTGGAGGAGGCGACCAACGGGAAGGGTCGAGGATTGCTAACTCTGGTTGGTTGGCTTTCTGTGCTGCTTGGTATTCGTATAATCTGTCCTTTGCATCAGCAAAAATCTTTGAGTAAGGGATGGAACAATTCCGTAATCGTGCTGCATTCCTCTTCGTCCATGTACTCCAAGCAACAAATGCAAACAGCTCTGTCAGATTTTGTTCGTTGCAATGAAAAATACCTGTTAGTAAATCTCCTAAGCAAGTAAATCGGGTTGACAGATTACTACGACATGGTTCAATCTCACACCAAATCTCCTTAGTCACCTGACACTCCCAAAGAACTTGGATAGTGTCTTCCTCCTCCCCATTGCAAAACTCAAAAGTAGTGTTGTGAGTCACTTTACGATGACACAGGTTTTTCTTTGTAGGCAGTGTTACACGCCAGGCTCACCATAGAAAATGCTTAATTTTGTTAGGGACATTGATACTCCAAATTTTCTTCCAAAAGCCATTGTGTGCTGTCGGATTTGACTGCCCCCGCTTTAGACAAATTCTTGGCTTCATCAAGCATACGGTAGGCAGATTTTGTTGAGTAAACTCCATTCTTTGTTCTTTGCCAAATCTAAGTATCAACTGGTCTGCGATGACTAAGGGGAATACTGAGGACAGCTTTAGCTTCGTGTGGCAGCATCTACTCCCTAATTCAATCTTCAATCCATTAAGGTCCCTCATCATCAATTAAAGCACAAACATGAGTATTGTTGGGAAATTTTTTTTGAGGGGATATTACTTGCCTGCAATATGGATCCGGAAGCCAATTATCTCCTCTGATGAGGACCCTTTCTCCATTACCAATTCGCCAAGAAGCTCCTTGACGAACAATACTTCTTGCTTTTAAAATGCTTTGCCAAGCATACGAGCCATGTGTCTTTACCTCCTCATCCAAAATAGAACACTTTGGGAAATATTTGGCTTTAAATACCTTATAAAAAAGGGAATCGGTATTGTGGATGACCCTCCATACCTGCTTTCCAAGAAGAGCAAGATTGAATTGTTCTAAGTCTTTAAATCCCAATCCACCTTGAATCTTTGGTAAACACAATTTCTTCCATCCCACCCAATGAATTTTGCGAGCCTCACCCTTATATCCCCACCAAAATTTCCTGATTAAGTATTCAATATCCTTACAAAGACACTTTGGGAGTTAAAAACAATTCATTGTGAAGGTTGGCATGGATTGGATCACCGCCTTTATCAAAATTTCCCTTTTGGCTTGGGACAACAGCTTTTCCTTTCAACCTTGGATTTTTTTTCCAAATTCTTTCCCGAATGTAGATGAAGCTCTGTTTTTATGCTCGTCCAACAAAGGATGGAAGTCCCAACTATTTTTCATAATGTGCTACAGCCAAAACCCCTAGCAAATCTGTGATGTGTTCTTGCATTGGTCTTGATGTGTTAGAGCTGAAAAAAATCTGAGTTTTATCTCGATTGATTTGTTGCCCTGACGCATGTTCATATTTCTCAAGGATTTCCAGCATGGCTTGGCTAACATGGTCATTTGCTTGGCAAAATAGGAGGTTGTCATCCGCAAAGAATAAGTGTGAGACCTTGGGACCATCTTTGCAAAGGGATACGCCTCTTATTAAACCATTGTTTTCAGTCTGTTGTATAAGTGAATGGAGGCCTTCTGCATATAAAAGAAACAAATAAGGCGATAGAGGATCTCCTTTTCGGAGACCTCTATTAGGCTGGAATAAACCATGTGGTTCACCATTAACCAAAACTGAGAAAAAAACCGACCTTATGCACATGCTAATAAGGGAAACCCATTTCTCATCAAATCCCAATTTTTCCATAAGTTTTTCCAAAAAATTCCACTCAACCCTATCATAGGCCTTACTCATGTCAAGTTTAAGAGCCATGGATCTAGTTTTTCCTTGTCTTTTATTTTTTAGGTAGTGAAGGGTTTCAAAAGCCACTAAAATGTTATCACAATAGCAGTATATGATTAAACATATGTTCAAGTGTTTTTAACACACACCAACAGATGTAACCAAATCTCCCAAAAATATGATTGGATTTTTTTTTTTTTGAGTTTTTGTAAATCAATAAAATAAACTTATAAATTCGTTTTTTTATTATTAAATTTAAGAGAAGTTCATGTTTGATTGCAAAGCGTAATTTTACAAAAATTTAAAAGATATCAAGTGAGCAACAAAAATCCTATTATCATAGTAAGCAAATTGCTAGCCTATCAAGAGACCTTATTTTGCAATACTTGGCTGGCTCTAAATATTTAGTTTAATTGATGCACAGTTCATAACCACAAGTCCCACGATGCACAAATTATTAGCTAACATAGGGTTCGGATGAATTTTTTATGGCCCTCCATTAGCAAAAGCAAAAGAGTATCTGATTTGAGACACGGAGTACTTAACATGTTCTACAACAAAGAACCTCATAACAAGGATTTTTAAAATTTTCTTTACAAGAAGCACAATTTGACTAACATATTGACCTGGAAACAAAGTTACAAATTAAGGGCCCAATCCAAGGGTTTACATGACACAAACAAGGGCATACCTAACAAGTAACAAGTAACAAAAGCTACATACACAACATAGATTTTATTTTTGAGCAATGTCTATTTCACACACTACATTATGTGTGTAAGTGAGTGTGTGCAATAAATATTTCCCTTTATTTTATTGTACATTGTAATTTGTAAGATAGTAAACACATTGCCACAAGGGAATATTCCAAGTTTGAGACAAACTGATCCAAGTATTCATCCACAGTGGTGTATTTCACCTCTGGATAAAGCTCTGAAGCCTGGCCAAAATGGCCCATTACCATCAATTTTGGAAATATTTGGCCCAAAAACACTGTTTCGGAAATAATTGGGGATGTACCACCTTTTTAAGTACTCGAGTTTGGTGAACTCGAGTACTATGTTTTTTTACTTCCACCGTGGCACGCTGACATGGCAACTGATTCAAAAATTCCAAACAGTACTCGAGCTTGCTGAGCTCGAGTACTGTTTAAAAAAAATTTAGACAGTACTCGAGCTTCCTGACCTCGAGTACTGTTTAAAAGTATTTCCCAGGTCCGCTTAAACTCATTTCTAATACCTAAGCCCATTTCCATTTCTCACTCACTTCTCACTCTCAGACCAGAACACCAGAACGCCCAAACCCTCTCCCTCTCCTTCACACATTCACACAAAGCCCAAACCCTCACACCGGCGGCGGCAGAAAACCCGTTGCAGCAGAAGACTCTCGTCGGCGGCAGAAGACTCTACGGCGACCGAACTCTACGGCAGAAGACTCTCACTCTCCGTCACACCCAAACTTAAAAACCCCAAACCCTCACTCCATCGGCGGCGGAAGACGCTCGTCGGCGACCTCTCACTCAGCTCTCTCACTGTCTCGCACTAAGGTAAGTTTTTTAGTTTTAGGGTTACGTATTTCATTTGAAATTTTAATGGATTGAAAATTAGAAATATTGAGGAAAAAAAACACAGATTAGGACCCCAATAAATTTGTGCTAATGCATAGAATAGAATGAGCTAATGGTGAAGAAATGCTATTTAGTCTAAATTTGAGTACTTTGGTGAAGAATGAGCTAATGGTGAAGAAATGCTAATGGTGAGCTAATGAGCTAATGAGCTATTTACTCTCAAATTTATTGGGGTCTCAACAAAGTACATAGAATAGAATGAGCTAATGAGCTAATGGTGAAGAAATGCTATTTACTCTGAGACCCCAAAAAATTTGAGACTAGGACTTAGTTATTGGTATTGTAGTATTTCACCCTCCATTTTGTGCTTATGGTGAAGAAATGCTATTTAGTCTAAATTTTGCTTAATGATGAATTATTATTACTCATGTAAAAAAAATCCATGATTTTCGAAATGGGGTCTCATATGTAGGGTTTGAGAGAAGTTTAAAAAAGAAAAAGAAAAAAAAAAGTGGTACATACCTCATAGTTATGATTGTTATAGCTAGTTATTTTCAAATGAGTCTTCACTAGATAAGTGTTTCTATGGGTATTTATATTTATTTGTCAACAACTATAATATTAAATAAATAAAATAATAATTATGATAATAAAAACCTTAAGTGGACCACATTAAACATATCTCTCTAGTCCTACTTAGAACCATTAAAAAAACAAATATTGAAGATTATAAATTGTAATGGATATGACTCAAAATTGTGGTTGTCATGTTTATATTATACCTCAAGGTTGGTGACAATGACTAGGTTGAAACAACAGAGTCTTCCTTTTTGAAGCTAGATACATAACAACCGCTAGTGAGTATTGACACATAAAAAGGTACTAGAAATCTTGAAATTGTGGTGGATGTGGACCTTTTTGAAAGATATCATGAGCATAAGGTTCTTTGGTACACATTAATACTTGAAATGATAAAGAAGATAATTTGAGTTCAGTGGATGTGTATTTAGCTTGTATCCTAAGAATAAGCAATTGTTGACAAAGCCAATTTCTTTCTTAGCCTTTAAAAAAGAATTGAGAGTAATTTTGTTGGGCAACCCATGTGGTTGGTAATTGCTACTTTATATAGATCCTTATAAGTTTTATAGTAGAGGACCATAAAAAAATGGTAATAGAAAAAGTTTTCATACCTAGATTGGGGGTTAATAGATAGGTCAGTGAGGGAAAAAAGAAAAGGAGAATAAAGAATAAAGGATAAAGGTAACCTATTTATGCTATAATTTTTTTATATGGCTCATTTTAAAACTTGTCAATCATTTAATAACAGCACTGATTTTTGTGTTACTTTGTGTTCCTCTATGGTTTTGGCCAAATTTAATATGCAAGCTTGATTTGAAGCTGTACACTTTGCACACACCTACCAAATTCAATTTAATTAACTTTTGTGGGCCACTTAAGAGTTTAAATGCATGCCTGAGGCACACATGTAAAGTTTTGTCCCACTGCCATAGTACATTTGCTAGCAATTTAAATAATGATCAATCTTGGGACATGATACTCAATGAACAAGGTTTTCTTTCTTTCTTTCTTTGTTTTGATTGAATTATTGTATAGACAAAGTTGAATGAAAATTTCCATTATCTAGGTCATAACTAAGGATGATACTGAATTGATAAATGTGAGAGCTGTGGTAAGTATTGGCGGGTGAGGGAAGATAGGTAGTTGTAATTGCAGTTTAGAGATTTTAGGTGTGAGGGCTCAATCCACATTCTTAACCATAAGTTTTTGAAGTATTTATATTTAATCAATAATCATGATTGATTGATTGTAGTCATATTTTTAATATCACCTAATGACTATTCTATAATTGTACTCTTTAAGATAAGTGGTTCATAGGGCTGTTAAGTTGCAAAAGAATCTGAGAGACTGATTTTATAATATTGATCCTCAGTCACAACTTTGGTCAGTTAGAATATTATTTTCAAACAAAGACTAGAAAGTTTTGCTTACTACCGACGACATAAAATATGCAACTTCAAAATTAGTAGAGCTAGTCTTTGTATTTTCAAACAAAATATGCTTTGTATTTGACCTAATGGGCCATTAATCACCTTTAATTTATGCCAGATATGGACCCACCTAGAGTGGGACCCTCTATACGGGATGTCTTGACGAGGCAGGATGCGCATCGTTCAAGTTTGCTTTGGGATGCTCCTTTGGCAGGCGAGGTATGCACTTGTCCAAAATCGTTGTCAATATATGTAGTAGAAAGATTTTTGGCATTTAAGTTTGAAGCGTAATTATTTTGTGCTTAGTGAATGCTATTATTAATACTAAGTTGCTCTGTTTGCAGGAAGTGCCAGATGTACTGACTTGCCGTCACCGAGACAAAGGTTTGCTTGAAGGTCTGTTTGAAGGTGGGTTAGACCCACGTATCGCCGCTCATATCACGGATGCAGGATTAGATGGACTACTTCGGGTTCCAAATATAGACATTGACCATAGCTTGATCACGGCTTTGGTGGAGAGATGGCGGCCGGAGACCCACTCATTCCACTTGCCCCTCGGTGAGATGACCATCACGCTGCAAGACATAGAGGTTATAATGGGGGTTCCTGTAGATGGGTTGCCGGTGGTGGGATATACCCATATGGATGATTGGGGTGACCTATGTGCCAACATGCTAGGGCATAGGCCGCCGAGAGGTGTTCTTGGAGTTACAGCCACTAAGAACACTGGAGTGATGGAAGGGCCAAGGATAAAAGCCAAGTGGCTTGAGGATCGGTTTAGGGACCCTCTCCCGGCTGATGCCAGTGAGGAGCTTGTGCAGCAGTATGCTCGGTTTTACATACTGGAGATGTTGGCTGGTATATTGTTTATGGACAAGTCTGGCGAACGACACTCAATTATGTATTTGCAATTTTTCAATCCAATTAGCAATGGAAAGAGATATAGTTGGGGTAGTGCAGCATTAAGTTGGTTATATAGACACCTTTGTAAGGCATCAGAGAAGGAAGCCAAGCAGATTGGCGGTGCCGTGCTATTGGTGCAGTTGTGGGCATGGGAGAGGTTTCCATACATATGTCCTGTGATGAGGCATCCACACCAGGCACTGCCCCCAGGTCCACTTGCTATCAGGTATGTAGGATCTTAGATAGTTACCGTTTTACATTTTTGTATTATCTTTTTCGCATGGGAATTATGTAAGTAACTAATATGAAGGTTATGTCTGTGTTGTTTGGTAGATGGAAAGGGGCTAAGATAACAACTGAACGTCCAATGCACGTCCTACGCGCCTATCGTTTGTCGCTCACTTCGCTACGGCCAAATCAGGTATTGTGCCTTACAAGTGGGAATCGCTTTGGCAATTTTAAGGTCGTACTTACAAGTGGGAATGAATAAACATTTTTTATTTCAGAGTTAAAAATTGTTGCCATGTATTGTTCACATCCGTTACACATTTTTCTAATTATATTGTTAATATGGTTGTTTACATCTGTTGGATCATTGCAGATTGTCTGGGAGCCATACAGAAATTATTTGGGTTCCCTGCCCGCATATTGTACGGCAGGCCAACGCATATGGAGGTCTATCGTGCCGCTCATACATTTTTGGGTGGTTGAAGGCCATCACCCAGAACGTGTTCTCCGACAGTTTGGGATGAAGCAAGACGTACCGATCAATGTCGATACTTCAACTGAACTTCACAAGATAACACTTCAGGGCAAGCACGAAAAAAACTGGGTTCTTCAACATAGAACACATATTGCTAAATGGGCGGCGCATGCCACAATTGCCGAAGCACCGCCCTTTCATGGGGAGATGAGCTACAATGACGATTATATGGTGTGGTTTCGTCCTCGCACTGTTCGCCATATTACGAGAGAGACCTCATACTGGGACACTTTGGTAAGTTTTCAATCACTGTTCCGTTATATATGTACCTCGCTTCGCATAGTTTAGTTCAACCTACTAACACTATTCTTGTATACTTGTGACAGGTTGAATCACAGTTGAGGATTATGGAGAAGTGCGAACCAGGGTCTGAGATCTACAACGACTGTATTAATGCCTTGGGAGCTGTTGAAGAGCTCGGTCGATTGACATTGGACGATGCACGCACTGCGGGCAACACAAGTGAACCGGCTGTAAGGCGTGGTCGGCAAGCAGGTAGACGTCAACGGCAAGGAGGCCGTCAATCTAGTCAGACACCCGTACCTGGTTGACGTCAGACACCCGTACCCACATCTGGTCGGCGTCAGACACCTGCTCGGCGTCAGACACCCGTGCCCACATCTAGTCGGCGTCAGACACCCGTGCCCACATCTGGTCGGCGTCAGACACCTGTGCCCACATCTACTCGGCGTCACACACCCGTGCATGACCACACCATGGAGGAAGCAAGTGAGACAGCAGATGAGATGTGTTTGGACATTGGTTATGACATGGGCTCCATGGCGCATGATGATGCGGGTCCATCCCATACGTTTGCCCATGGGGACACATCTCGGTCCCCATCCATGAGGGGCGATGATACCTGCCCACCCACATTCCCTACTACATCTCCATTGCCCACCGGCACTGCCTCCGCAGATGTACATGGTAGAGATGAGATGAGATTCATGCCCACCCCTGGGCGACCCACCCCTGGTGCTGTCCCCCCTGAGTTTGTGCATACCGAGTTCATCCAGACACAGATACCTGCCCCCCCACCAGAGGCTTCACACATTCAGGATCGGCCGCGAAGGCCGCAACGGACACGGACACATCCTCCTGATTGTGGGACTGGACATGGTACGATACTTCGATTCAATACTGATTACATATACATCTCTTTATAGTTAAATGATTTGCATATTAGTATTTGCTTGTGTTCTTTTCAGGCAAGGTGAGACCAGTCAAGGAACCAGTGAGGAGAAGAAAACGGGGATGATTTTCGATGGGCAAGAATAAGAAATAGTTCCTTGTCAGAAAAGGCTGATGTGAATGGATTGAAACTGGCTGAAGATTCAGGTTTGTGAGTTGTTTCTAAGTGCTTAAAGGATAACCTAAACATTTCCTTGTCATTTTGGATAAAGATAGATTAGTTATACTTTACAATTGGTTTCTTACACAGAGGAGATGTGGGAGACGATGGAGATGTGGAAATTCTGGAAAAAGTGGATACAATACTCAAACAGTTGCGAGATAAAGGAGAACTTGAAGATTTAGAAGCTTTGAACCAAACATTAATAGTGAAGGAGCGCAAGAGCGATGATGACCTGCAAGAAGCTTGAAAAGAATTAGTTAATGTAAGTGTTTTGCCTCTTCAATGATGAGCAGCAAGAAGCTCAAAAATTGCATATGTTTTTATCATAAGTTAATACAAAGATGCTGTAATCATATACAGCATCTTTGTCCTTTCCTATATGAGTTTTCATCCCCAAAGTTTTGAACAAATCATCAGATAATTTGGGATTTAGAATAACATGTCCTCCGGTGTATGGTAGTGCTCTTTTGTAGTCTTTGCACTCTAAATGGATGTTGTAATTATGTAAGATTGTAGCAGTAATTTTTCTTTTTTGTTGCTGTTTTTTTATAAGAAACCTAAGAAATTTTATTAGAAAGACCAACCAAGTACACTGGACTTTTTTGTTGCTGTTAACAGTCTTGGGAATAAAAATGCAAATATATATGAGATCATGCGCCATGAGATCATGCACAATATTTACATTAAAAGTTATACATAGATCTATAAATATTGAGTCTTGCTTCTGTTCATGACCTTACTATTTTGAGAGCTGATCTTTTTGAATATGTTGTAAGAAAACATGGAACACTGGTTTACAAAATTAATAATATAGAGATTCTTTTGCAATTAAGTGTGAAAATATTTATTTTTCTAAAACATGCATGAGCTCACTCTCTAGAATTAATCTGAAACTTAGGATATGCTCTATTGCTCCTGCTCCCACATAATTACTTGGGTAATTTGGCCCATTCAATGTTTTATTGCAATATCAGACTTAAGATTTCCTTGTCCATCCAAGTGATTTTGACCAGCGCCATGTAATTTAAGTGATCCTGCATCCATCATTGTTATGCGGATTTAGCTCATCAAACATGTGGTTAATTTGGTCTCTTAATCAGAGATTTATGATAACTTATAAGTCTGGGAACCATACTACTAATGGCTATTAATGTTTTTGGGTATCCTGTTGAATGGTTTTCCAGCAATGGTATATGCTTTCAAAGACGTTGGCTGAAGAAAATGCCTGGAAGTTTGCAAAAGAGAAGGGTATTGACATAGTTACAATTAACCCTGCAATGGTGATTGGTCCTCTCTTACAGCCAACGCTTAACACAAGTGCTGCTGCGATTTTGAACTTAATAAATGGTATTGTGTGTTTTTTTTCCCCTCTAAGTTTTGTACTGATCCTGGTTTCTGATTTATCTCATTAAGTATTTTGACCAACAACTTTTTGGGAAGATGGTTTAAAATGTTAATCCAAATATTTGATAACTCATTTAAGATTGTGAACAGATCTCTCTTCTACTGAAAAAGCATGTTAAGTAAGCAGTTGATGCTAGCCATTTTTGTCCCGTTCATCTTTTGTACAAAAGCCATTCCTACTCTACTTTGTTGGATTTCAATGATAATTATTCATTTTCCTTACGTTGTTGCTATCTTAGTACACACCTAGGACACCTAGTGTATTGAGAAGCTCCTTTTTTTTTTCTTTTTTCTTCCCCCTAATAAAACTTTATTATTCATCAGAAAAAGATTTCTTTATTTGATGCAGGAGCTCAGACATTTCCCAATGTATCATTTGGATGGGTTAATGTCAAAGAGAACTGAAGGCTGAATTGTTTCCACATTACATGGAGAGGGATAATTCTTTCAATTCAACATCAATTTTGGGTTTAATTTATGATACGGTTAATAAATATCAAACAGAAGATCAGTCCATGAAAGGTGAAGATTCTTTTTTACAATTACAGTCTTTTTTCCAATTAATTTTCCCCCATGGCAGCCCCTAGACTGTTTAATGAATAAGAAAAGATATGGTAAATCTAATGTTTTAAAGGATAGAAGATGGACTTCAGTGGCAAATTTTCTTCTTTAAATTATGTTCTGCAGTATTCTAATATTCTAATTAAAATGATAATTTTGTATAGGTTGAAATGTGGACTTTTTATTATAAACTTACTCTGAACTTGAGGATTACTTCTTTTTATTAACATTTTTGCCTTTTTATTTAATTTTCTTTTGGGTACAGGTTGGAGACCTAGGTTAGCGTTGTTGGCAAAAAAGATGATGACGAAAAATGCATGGTATCTTGGAGATTAGAAGAATTTGACAAGACTATTTTCTCTTAGGTTATTGCTGTTGCCAAGTCTTCAGACATTGTATTGATGGTTCTTGATGCCTCAAAGGTATGTATCTTTCTAGCTATAGTTTTGTTGCTAATATAACAAGTTGATGAGTCAAGTTTGTGATTATTGTGGTGAGTTCTTGACTCGTTCAACTGGGGGACTTATATGCATTACTCATGAAAATTTCCCCCAAGTTGGAAAATTAATAACCAGAAGAAATTATCTTTGGTTTTACTGCAAGAAATTGGGGGCCGACTGGTTACCCATGGGAATTGCAAGAGTTTACTAAATTATTTAGTGAGATGCAAAAATACCTTTTTCAGCTTACAAGATTTGGCTGCACTTCTTGTTGCCTGTTCCTAGAATGTCACACTTTGCCAAGCTGTTAATATAACTGTGTAAATCAAGCTTTTTCCTCTTTACATTTCTTTTTTTAAACCCATCTCTTTGCTCTACCTCGTGAGCTGTTAGTAGCTTGGTTATTTTCCCTTTTCTGAATATAAAATCTTTTATATTTTTATTAGGTGTTCTTGCTATGATGTTAATTGTTTTTAAAATGCTTCAGAGTGAGGGTCATCGTCAAATACTGACAAAGGAATTGGAAGCTGTGGGCTTGCGTCTAAACAAGAGACCACCTCAAGTATGTTCTTTTCAAGGATGTGTTTTTAATATTAACATTTTCAAGAATTTTCTTTTATAGGACTCAGCCTGCCTTGAATTCTCTAGTCATTGGTTTCTTTGATTATTTTTCACAATTTATTTGTTGATCTAGTGGGACCTTAGTTGACTTTTTTGGTTTGCTTTTTTGCAGATATACTTCAAAAGGAAAAAAACTGGAGGCATTTCGTTCAACAGTACTTCTCCTTTAACTCATGTGGATGAGAAGCTGTGTTATCAAATTTTGCATGAATACAAAATCCACAATGCAGAGGTACTTGGTTTAAAATTTACCTCAATTATTCATGGTTGTGAGTTTGCGCCTTTAATACTGATAAATGGAAAAAATTGAATTGGAATTTAACTGCTTAATCGGGCAACTGCTATAGTGTGAAAAAATCTTTACTAGCAGCTTAAAGTCTTTAGAAAAATGTTGTTGATGGTTAATTGCTGATTATACGTACTTAATGTACTCTGTTCAGGTCAACTGCAAATTCTTTATATCCCGTCATATGAAAAATTTGTTGTCTGTTGCATTTCTTGGGAAAAAGGGAAAACGATATCCCTTTCTATGTGCAATAAATGAATCAGAACAAAGCTGTTTTGATCTTTGCACATATGTTTTCTTAGAATGGCTTGTGTTCTTTGTTTACATTATTAAATGAAAATTACTGCAATACTAGAAAGTAGCAAATGAAATTTTGAGTATAATTTCCTATACTGTTTTTTTCTGCTTGCATCTTTTGAATTTTGTCTCTCTATTTTCAATTTAGAATTGTCAGTTTTCTTCTAAACACCGTTTTTGAGAAAGTTTTCCATGCTCAGATCCCACATAGCTCTTTACACATATATGTAACTATAAGTAAATGTAGGAAGGAGGAAATTTGAGTAAAAGTAGCAGTTGAGGTTCCAATATATGGAGAAGTTCTTTCACCTGTGCAGCATGCTTCAAAGTGTTTCAGTACTTTAAACTATGTTGTTCTAATGGTAGATAATTATTTAGAGGAAGATTGCAAGAGAATATCATTGTGAACAAGTGCCTGTTTGTAGAGGTGTTTGAGTATTGTTGTTCAAAATAATGTGAAAACTATGGTTTAAAAAAAGTTGTGAAAACACATATTTAAAGTACTCATGATGCAAAAAAAGGCTCAAGTCACATTAAACATTGCTATTTTCATTCTCCAGGATAGGGAAGGGGAAGGAAGAGGTCGGTTCAAGTCACATTCGACAGCGCCTGCTCGAATATCTGATAGGGAGAAAAAGGCTCCATTGAAGACATAATTCCATTGACAGTTGCTACAATGCAGACCTGTGGTTTTTGAATGAAGTGGCATGGAAGATATACTTTAAGATAGATAGATCTATTGGCTCGTGTTGTAATTTGAGTTGTTCTTCAAAAAGCTGTCCTTTAGAATATACTGGTTGATTGTAATGCCAAACTTATTCTAGCAGATTTTGTATTCCTTTTAGAGTTTCTTACGGAAATGAGAATCCTACGTTGCATTTAAAAAAAAAAAAAAAAAAAAAATTGAACTCCTTTTAGAAATTTTGAGTTTGCCTTGTGGTTTTCAGATCCTATGGGAAGATACTAACAGCTTGCATTCTAGGCATGAAAACATGTTATCTGTAAGTTTGTGCAAAGGCTAATAAGCTGTACCTCATGCTGAACTGTCTTCCTTTTTTGCTCTCCCTTTGGAGGATTAGCAAATTTAGGTTTTATGCTTTATTCAAAATTTAATCAATGTAGAAAGATCAATGAAAAGACAGGATGATCACTTTAAATATATAATATTAGATATACGAACTACTTTAAATACAAGAAGTTTGTGTTGCTTATAGGTAAAAATGATAAAATTGTATAGGTTGAAATGTTAAAATTGTATAGAACTGGACTCAGGTACCAATCTGCCAAGAATTTAATTTTTTTTTTTAAATGTGGACTTTTTTTTAAAACAAACACTGAGCCATCGGGTTCAGTGGACTCGAGTACTTCAAACAGTACTCGAGTTCACCGGACTCGGGTACTAATTTTTTAAAAAATGTGTCTTCTTTAGAAACACCGAGCCACAGTACCCGAGTTCAGTTGACTCGAGTACTTCAAACAGTACTCGAGTTCAATGGGCTCGGGTACTAATTTTAAAAAATGTCAACTTTTTAAAAAACACCGAGCCACAGTACCCGAGCTCAGTTCACTCGAGTACTTCAAACAGTACTCGAGATCAATGGGCTCGGGTACTAATTTAAAAAAAAAAACACCGAGCCACAGTACCCGAGCTCAGTGCGCTCGGGTACCTCAAACAGTACTCGAGCTCACTGGGCTCGGGTAATTTTTAAAAAATGTCACTTTTTTAGAAACACCGAGCCACAGTACCCGAGTTCAGTGGACTCGGGTACAAATGCCTTAGCCTATTTTTTAAAAAATGTGGACTTTTTGCCAAACGTGTGTAGCTCAACGGTACTCGAGCTCAACGAGTTCGAGTACTATGTCATTGGTACCCGAGATTCACATACTCGGGTACTTATTTAAAAAATCAGCGAAAATTTTTTTTAAAGGCAGATTGGTACCCGAGTTACAGAAGCTCGGGTACCTTTAAAACAGTACTCGAGTCCTGTAAGCTCGAGTACCTAGTGCCACACTTATTCCCACCTACTCACCAACGCTCCAACCGCTGGAGTAAATGCATAGTTAATGGTACTCGAGCTCAAAGAGCTCGAGTACCTTTAAACTACATGTCACCCCATCAGTTAAAAGCTATTTTCAGTACAAAGCTCTCCAACTCCATGTGCGAGTCAGATCTTTTCAGCATAAACTGTTTGGTCACCTTTTGGTCTTTGAGCTGTGTCAGTGTGATCAACCAACGTGCTATATCCATTTCACCGTTGGGTCAACTCTCTTGTGACCAGTAGATAGAGGTAACTATTAAATGCTTTTTTAGATTTTTATGCATGGGTTAAATGACAATGCTTAGTTTTTTAGATTGTGTTCGTTTGAGATTTTTATGCATGAGTTTCATCTAATGAGTTTTGCAATTACAACTGCTGATACATACATGGTTCTATATATAGTGGAAATTTAACTGTGTCAGTTTGGCCATTTTCATCTCAAAACGAGTATTAAATTTAATTACAATATAATAGTAGAAATGTCAACTGAAACATCTTTTTATTATTACCACCTAGTCACACATCCAGATGGTTTTGAATCTTGACCTTGTAAATCTATATACGGTAAGAGGCAAGTATAATGTAAGCTATATAACTCATTGGCATTAATAACCATCAATATAAAATTAATATGAAAATTGACAAGAAATATTTTCTAGCTATGCTAACATAAAGAAAGAAATGAAAACATAAATCATATCAGCATTTACTCGTTCAAGGTTAGAAATTTGAGGATTGTACTTCACTAATGTGAACTTATATATGTTTAAGGTAAACAGAAAAAAAAAATCGAATAAAATTCTAATAACATTAACTATTTTTGTAGATAAAGTAAAAAACAAAATAATAATAATATGCAATTAATATAAACTTATAAATTACGTAAATTTCTTTTTTCTTTCTATCAAGTGGGGCATATACGGTTTGGTATATTTTTCCCTTTTCCTACCGTACAGTTTCGTAATATAATCTTTCCTTCTCATACTTACCTTACCTATGAAACTTGCATATAATATGAATTCATTTCTCAACAAAGAATGTGTATAAAATATATATATGGTTAAGTGCACATTATGATCGAGATTCAATTATTTATATGTCTATACACATAGTCAAGGAGGTTGAGTTTGAATAGAAATTTTTTTTATCATACGCCAAATTTATGTAACTATTATAGAAAATTTTTAATATTGTTAATAACAGGTCGGTGATGGATTTTCACTTTTTCTATGTGTACTACGATGGAGAGACGTATTATCATGAGTTAAATGGGTTGTCATACCAAGGCTCAAACCAAAAGCAAAAATGTGTTAAGGTAAAGCGTGGGATAGGCCTTATGAATTTGAAACGAAGAATATTGAAGGCGATGGGGTTAGACCAGTCTAGGCATAACATTTCCATCGTGTATCGAGCACCTCAACTGGTTGTAGGCACCCAGGTTGTCTACAAGTCACTACAGTTATCGTGTGGTGCCGAAGTGAAGATGATGTGGGAAGTTGTTGAACAAATGGTGGTGAAAGGATTTGTTGCTTCAGAGCTCTATGTCACTGTTGAGCCCACCATAGTAGAGGCCGGAGAGGGTTCACAACAAACTGTTTTGGATGGAACTACAAATGAGCACATCGAGTCAATACCACTACAGTCTTATCAAGGGTGTGCAGACAACACAGGAGATAGGTATGACAATGAACCATGGCAGACATTTCCTGGTGTGAACTCAACTGAGGAGGAGGCAGGGCGCTATGAAGTGCATGAAGGAGAGCATTTATCTGATGATGAGCTGCATAGGGGCACATTCGAAAATGAAGATGATTACGGAGTTGCTGATGATGCAACCCATATTGATGTTACCAGGGATGAGTTCGAGGAGTTCCTAGATACCATGGGTGAACATGAGGATGTTGATCATATCGAAGATGTGGTTGTAGAAGAGAATAGAGACACATGCCCAGGTCCTGATCCTACACCAGAATGGTTCACTAAAAACACTTGGGATAATATGTTTGATCCATCACCGGTTATGCAAGCGGAAGTATCAAGTTGGACTCCTGGGGAGCAGCCACTGAAAGGGATGGTATTCGCCAATAAATTGGCAGTAAAATTTGCGTTGACTTGGTACGCATTGCGAGAGAATTTTAGCTTCAAGACTGAGCATTCAGACTTAGAGAGGCTTATAGTGAGTTGTGAGGATGATTCCTGTCCATGGTCAGTCCGTGCGACTTGTTGCAAGGGAGACAATGTCTGGAAGATCGCAAAATGCAAGGGCCCCCACACGTGCGACAAAATTCAGAATGCTCACGATGGTCGGATGATTGATTCGGTGTTCCTAGCATACGTACTTGAGCGCTATATACGAGAAGACCCTGCATATAAGATAAAGAACTTACGCCACGTTGTTTTGGCAGACTTAAAACACGAAGTATCTCAGTATAAGGTATTATTTAATTTGCATTCTTTTTTCAATACAATGTAGAGACATGCAGACCAGTCTAGTATAACCAACATACTTTTTTCCCAAAACCCATGAATACTTTATATTATGAAAATTGAAATTGAAAAAGAAAAAGAAAAAAAGGAATAAGGAGGAAGAAATATTATATTCATCTTATAGCCTTACAAGTCTTCATTTGTTTTCTTCAACTATAATGATTTAACTTGTATTCATTTCTAACGTAATCATTATGGTTCACATACAAGGTATGGGATGCCAAACAAAAGGCCGTTGCAGCTATATACGGAGATTTTAAGGAGTCTTATGCAGAGTTCTTAGGGTTCCACATCCATGGATATCAATAAGAATTCCTACATATAGATCATTTTCTCAAAAAAGAAATGGTTCAAAGGATCAAAATATCATAGGGCCCTTTGTTATCATCTTAAGATCGAATAATTTAATGGTGATGCACATAACAGTGCTTCCCACAATTTAATGGGATTTTCTGCCACATGGGCTGTCAACTTAGTTAATGATATTTTGGCCTATTATACTTAGATAACATGATAATCTCAAAATAATAATAATAATAATAATAATAATAATAATACTTAGATAACATGAACTGTATAGCTAATGCAACAATGATTGGTCCCACTCTCAGTGGGTTCCCTCAAACCCCTTATATCTGCTAGGGAACCAAATCTTCAGTGTCCAATCACAAAACTTAATTCGTAAAGACAATATAATCTAGAGTTCGTTTGAATGCAACTTTTTATTGAAAACTTATTTGTTTAATTGTTGAAAACTGGTTTATATATATAGTTGTACCCCTAGTTAGTTCAGTTTACATGCTAGAGGGGTTGTTTTGCGATAATGGCTATGGGGCAAGTCGTGTTGTAGAGAAAAGACACTGAATGCGAGGGACCTAGTGTCCTTTATTACACTTTAGACTAGAGCCATCCCTTTGATTCTCTTTTTTTTTTTCTTTTTTTTCTTTTTTCTGGAGCTAAGTTATATATACTTATATGGTTGTCCTTTTGATCTTTTGTTTCTAACTGCTATATTGAATGTTGAATATTATGCATTGCGCATCGCATCAGGTTATGTTACTACTTAGTAGTAGTATAGTGCCAATTGACTAAATGCAATAGTGAAAGGAAGATCTTGCTTCACATCTACACCGACCAAACTTCAATATGTTTTTTTTTTTCAAGTCTTATCCAAGATGATTTTGTGGCCAGATTGTGTCGATGCCTAGAATCTCTTATGTACCTCAATTGTAAACTAAGGTTTGACTTGATGTCATATTGGTTTTCAAACGTGAAATGGCTAAAATCATTAGAACCAATAGCAAAGTAATGAATTCTTCAAGCTCAAATACTATTTTCAGTAAAACTTTGCTCACTTTCTAAGATGCAAACTAGTTTACTTATAATTAGATTGCTTAAAAATTAAAATGACATAATGTTCTCTTTGAATGAGACCATTAAGCCATAAAAGTTAAAGTTATGCATTTTGTTTTGACTTATATGATTGACATCTCACTCATATCTGATGTTTTCTTTCCCCCTTGAATTCATGTGTAGGGATGGCAAAAATGCTTTGCCCCCATTTGACCCATCTTTTTTCATTTTGTCTGGTTGGAATTTTCCTCAACCAAAAAGGTGATTAATTAGATAATTATAGGTTTTGCTCACTCTATTCCATTCCATGTAATTGTGTCATAACTCGAATATGTTTTTCTATATTTTTATTTAATATATACTTTAATTTTTTTTTTATAAATAACCTATTTATAATTTATTTTTTACACATTCTATATTTCTATTACCACTCCCACCCAAACACCATCTCTCTTTACCTTTCAGTACTCTCACAACTGCTCCTCTCTTTTGTCTTTCATGTCTTCTCAATGGCCAGCCCACCTCAATGCCATCCCTGCTCACGTTAGATTTCTGTGGAAATGTTAGGAGGAGGTTATATTTGGGGAGGTTGTTTACTTGGGCTGTCTTTTATGGGACTCCATAGTCCATATTGCTTTTAAATATAACTTCATCATTACTGTATATACTAATTTCAACCATGTTCCAACAAAGAGATTTCTAGAGATTCAAGAAAGCTGCTTCTATTTCTCTTTTCCACTTTACTTTAACCCTTATATATTCAATCATGTCATGAATATGTCTTCAATAATGATTTATAGCCTTACAAGTCTTCATTTGTTTTCTTCAACTATAATGATTTAACTTGTATTCATTTCTAACGTAATCATTATGGTTCACATACAAGGTATGGGATGCCAAACAAGAGGCCGTTGCAGCTATATACGGAGATTTTAAGGAGTCTTATGCAGAGTTGCCGCGTTTTTTGGCAGGACTTACGGATGCAAGTCCGGGTACACAGTATAACTTACTACTGGACGATAATTATGAGCGGGGAACCTGTACATTCAAGTCTGTATTTTGGGCGTTTCGTCCATGTATTATTGGGTTCAAGAAGTGTAGGCCTGTGATTAGCATTGATGCAACCCACCTCTATGGAAAATATAAAGGTAAATTGATGATTGCAATGGCGACAGATGCTAATAATAAGATTTATCCACTAGCCTTCGCCGTTGTCGAGAGCGAGAGCACAGAGACTTGGGGTTGGTTCTTGGCTTGTATACGAACGTATGTTACCGACCGGATAGACCTGTGTGTCATATCTGACAGACACCCTGGGATACAAGCAATCTTTAGAGACACTAATCGAGACGTCTCCCTGCGACCTCCCATGACAGAACATCGTTACTGCCTTCATCATCTATGCAGTAATGTTAACACTAGATGGAAAAATGAAACTTTAAAGAATCTAGTATGGAGGGCAGCAACTGCTACCCAAGAGCGAAAGTTCAATGCCACTTTCGATTCAATTGAGAATGTCAACCGGGATGCGCACCGATATCTGAAGGAGGTGCCCAAAGAGAAATGGGCTCTAAGTTTTGACAACGGTTACCGTTATGGGGCGATGACTACAAACGTGTCCGAGTGCTTCAATGGTGTTCTAAAGGGTGCTCGTAGCCTGCCTATTACGGCAATGGTGAAATACACATGGTTCAAACTAAATGCCTACTTTGATGATCGTCGTAATAAGAGTGTAGCGCAGTTGAAATCGGGTCAAAGATGGACTAAATATGCCTTGGATATCTTCAAGAGAAATAAGGCGAAGGCAGAGAATCACAGGGTGACGAGATTGAGCGCGCAACAACAATCATATCAAGTAGATACACCGCATAATCCAGGGACTGATGGACATGGGGATCACACACATGGAGTTAATCTGCTGCAAAGAACTTGCACATGTCAGAAATGGAACCTGTACAAGATACCATGTTCACATGTCATTGCAGTTTGTATTAGGTATCGACATGATGCAGAGCAGTATATTGACCCATGCTATAGCGTGGATGCACTGTTCCGGAGCTATGTTCCCGTTTTCCTTGTGTTGAAAGATAGATTATCATGGCCGGATCCTGAAGAAACTCGAAAAGTCCTCCCTAACCCTCAATTGATCCGAGAAAAAGGTCGCCCTGTTTCAACACGAATCAGGAATGAGATGGACGAGGGTGGGAGACGGCCAAGAACCACACCATGGAAGGAGGGGGGGAGGAAGGTGCAATGCGGGTTGTGTGACCAAGAGGGGCATAATCGAAGAACATGCCCTAAGCGGAACGAGGTACGAACGAGTGGTGGTCTCGCGGACTAGGTACGCTAAGTTTGAACCGTGGCATCCTTTTAAATGTAAATTTTTTCCATTTTTTTAATGTTGATCGTAGAAGTTCTAACAGAAACTTGTTCTTAAACATTGCTACCAATCAAAGGAATTGCCTACACTCTCACAATTGAACACTTTAGTTACTAGTAAATGTCTTTGATTGCACTAGTGCAAAAGTTCAAATTATTATGCTTATGATGATGATTACTTTCTCTTTATATTTAAAGTATTGAAATTGTGTATGGTTTCTATTTAAATTATAATGTGATGTCCTCAAGCTTGGCATTTTGAGCCATCCCGCTATGCCCTGAAGAAACTAGGCATAATGACACCATGGGAAAAGAAAACCCAAAAAGTTGAGTGACAAAGTTAATGAAGAAGTTCATGACTGACTTCTACAATACATGTGCATAAGTTCATGGCTGACTTCTACAATGCATATGCATATGTGTTATATATATAGAAGTTATAATAACTCAGACTATTGACTTAACTATAATCCAAAACCTTTTCGTAGTTAGCTGGATTTGGCTATTGAAATCTTATTCACCAATGACTCTATCTACGATCATATCTCTTGTTAAATCAATGGCTGTAATGAAAACTAAGGTCAGTCAGTGTTGTTACTATACACTTCCTCAGTTGCTTGGATTTCCTTTGATAAGTAATCACCTTCGCTAATTGTGTGTTCCGGAAATTTGAATTTCCTTCAAGCAAAAAGTACAAATATAACTCTGCCCTTCTACTTTATTACATGCGAAAGGCATGTGTAAGTAAATTAACTAAATACTTCCAGTCGACTGGCATTCCAAAAACATTGTATACTTTCAACATTTCGTAGTCCTTATGCAAATTGTTTCAGTCTGCAGCTCATGTTATAACATATCATAGTTGTTTTATTAACTAATGCATTTGGCAATACTATTAGGTTGATCCAACCACTGGTGAGACAGAGGATGATGGTGTTGAAGATGAATACCAGCTAGAGGACCTGGAGGTTGTAGCAGCTGATTACATGTTGAAAGTGGGGGTCTCCAATTTCAGAAATGCATGGGAAAGCATGGGTGATGACTGCCATGCATTATACTATTACTGGCAGGGGAGATTTTCTCTGATTTTGGGGGGGGGGGGGGGGGAGGATATACTCTACCAAACAACACCTACTTATTTTGGGTTTGCCTTAACATCTCAGTGATCTTAATTTTTGGTCTTTTTTTTGGGGTCCTGAGTCTTCCTCTTAATATTTTTCATGTGTATGTGCCATGTGCGTCTTGTACATAAACACAATATAAAATGCAATGTAATGTATTTTTTGCAACTGTGGAAATTGTAAAAACAAGGCTTTTGAAGTATTTAAATAAGGAATTACATGAAGTTTCCTACGCCTGAGCAAAAAAGAGAGTTCCTATGTGACATGTTCTGTCGTATGATTCCGTTTTAAGCAAATGTGAGATCTTGTGCATTATTCACAAATTGGCATACAGGGAATTTTTTGGCTCAGGGTTTTTTCGCCCAGGAAAATTTTCAAGGCAGCTTCGTACTCGAGCTCAAGAAACTCGAGTACTGTCTAAATTTTTTTAGCCAGTACTCGAGATCACGAAGCTCGGGTACTGTCTAAAATTTTTTTTTAAACAGTACTCGAGTTGTAAATTATTTTTTAAACAGTACTCAAGCTCACAAAGCTCGAGTACTGTCTAAATTTTTTTTAACCAGTACTCGAGTTCACGAAGCTCGAGTACTGTCTAAATTTTATTTTTTGAACAGTACTCGAGCTGTAAATTATTTTTTAAACAGTACTCGAGCTGTAAATTATTTTTTAAACAGTACTCGAGCTCAGGAAGCTCGAGTACTGTCTAAATTTTTTTTTTTAAACAGTACTCGAGCTCAGCAAGCTCGAGTACTGTTTGGAATTTTTGAATCAGCTGCCATGTCAGCGTGCCACGGTGGAAGTAAAAAACATAGTACTCGAGTTCACCAAACTCGAGTACTTAAAAAGGTGGTACATCCCCAATTATTTCCGAAACAGTGTTTTTGGGCCAAATATTTCCAAAATTGATGGTAATGGGCCATTTTGGCCCTGAAGCCTCCTTGCAAAAAGAAGCCTTAACCTCAGAGTTTGTAAGATTTCCCTTCACAAAGACAGAGTGACTAAGGTTTTGATTTTGTTTGGAACTTATTTATGTGAATGCTCTATTTTTAACCAAAAAACCAAGTTTAATTTGAAAAATCTCACTAAGTATAGAATTATATGAATGTGTTGTTTCTGAAGCCGGATTTATATTATATAATACTCGGAGTAAAATTCGATCTTTTTTTTTTTTTTTTTAATATACAGAACAACTCTTCAAGGTAAAAGTACTATAGTATCAACCTTCAGGTTGGGCACAATTCCACATAGCAAGATTCAAGAGCAATTTTCTATAAAGCCTTTTCATTCAAGATAAGGAGAATCAAAACTCTTTGTTCTTTTACTCGAGTGAGATAATCAATTTGTGTGGAAGAAAAAGAAGCTGACAAGACAAATGATCTGGTGACGTGTTAAGTTAAGTAAGCCATTGACTCAGTAAAAAATACCAAAATCTAGTAATAATAAAGATTACAAACAAACTAGACAGCAATAGTGTCAAAAACCCAACAATCACAATCAGTTATAAAAACCAAGATTGACAAGCAGACTAGCTATAAAAGCCCAAGAATGACGAGCAACTAGGTACAAGACGAGACATGCATATGAAATAGATAAGACCAACACCTCATTTGGACCTTGTATCAAAAGATACCAAATGAAACCCACAATAGTATATCAAAGTTTACAAATTTTCACTAAAAAATTAACATGACTACATATTTTGAAAATTCAATCGTTGGATTGCATGGTTTTTGTTAGGACATATGTGTTTTCACTTGTCAAGAACATATGTCACTTATTTATGTAAATTGACTAATCCTTTTGACAAAACGCACTCTACTTGTAATTGGGTAGTTCTAGGTGCTTTTAATACTTCAAGAAACAAGGTTTCAAGATCAAGTGTTGAAGTCATCAAGTCTGTCCAAGAAAAACAAGCTGAAGTGCAAATTCATTAATTCTCGACACCTGCTCGATAGCTACCTCGACACCTGCTATCTGTCGAGAATTACGAAAATCAGATTTCTGATTTGATTTCTTGGATTTCGTGAATATGTCTTTGGGCCTTTTTTCTCCTAACCCTAGACATATAAAAGGACTGTTTTAAGAGCCGTCAAAAGAGACACAAGTTGCACAAGCTTTGAGCAAACTCTGTTTAAGCAATTTGTGATCAAAGACGAAGTTCTTGACCTAGTTCATCTTCTCTGAAGAAGTTGCTGTGTATTTGCACCTTTGGGTTTTGTGACCAAGCATCTTCCTGATCTTCATCGTGTATGATAAATTGAAGAACTTTGCAGCCAACCTCTCCTTCTTAGTTGGTGTTTGAAGTCGCGTACTGGGATCTGCGCATTGGTTAGTCACGTACTTGGGAGCCGTGCATCAAAAGGGAGAACTGTCGCTACAGATCAAGTCCAATTGGGTATCGGGGTAAGGGTTCAACTGTAGGTTGGTAAGGTACTTGGGATTCATTTACTTGTAACCGCTTGATTTGATAATAGTGGAGTTTCGGGAGTGGTGACCTGAAAATCATCCGGTGGGGTTTTTGCTGCAAGGGTTTTCCCCATTCGTAAACAAATCACCGTGTCATTTAATTTCCGCTGCATATTTAGTTGTTTGGTGATTTGTTTGTGCTTCCACGCAATTGCATGTTAAATTGATTAATTAATAACTTGACTAATTAATTAATTGGTTTAATCACAAGGGGTCATTCAGTTTGTGGCCTATCAGCTTTTATTTTCTTAACATGCATGTCAAATATCAACATTTGGGTGGCCTAGTTAGAGCATCTCCAACAGATGCTGTATCCGGGTTTTGAATATTCAATATGTGTGTAAAACACCCTTGAACATTTAGACCCCAAATACCAAATTATCAATTCAAGCTTAATATCAAACGATTAACGTGCGGAACATGAACAAGCCAAACACAGAATTGATAAACAGTCTAAGCCAAATATAATCACATCCACAGCAGAAAATAAAAGGCAAAGATAAAGGGAAGAGAGATGCAAACACAAAGACAACACACGATGTGTTATCGAAGAGGAAACCAAAGTGCTCGGCGTAAAACCTCTCCGCCGCCCTCCAAGCGGTCAATAATCCACTAGAAAATGTAGTTGGGATACATGAACAGCAATAGACCCTTCAAGCCTAATTTACCCAATGTACCTAAGCCCTCCAAGCTTCTTACTCTAACGAGGTTGTGCCGAACCTTTTTCTTTTCTAACTTACCGGATTCCGCTATAGCCCTTAGCATTAACCAATATGAATTGGTCCCTTCTTAATTGCTACCCAAAGCACCAAATAAACCTTTTCACAGATATGGGTATGGTGAGAAAAGGATATGGCCAAGAACCTCTTAAGGATGTATCAATGGAGAGGAAGAGAGTAAAGGAATATGAAGAGTCTCTTAGGTGAAGATTGTGGATGAATCAATCTTGTTTTTCTCTAGGGTTCTCTCTCAAAATTCTCTCTGGAAGCTCTTTACATTTCGTGGGTATAAGGGTCTATATATAGTGGTGTGTGTTTGGAATGCGAAGAGTCAGTTTTTTCCAAACAGGGTGTTCTGGCAGCTTGGCCTCGTGACTGGTCTGAGTCGCGAGTTCCAGCCGCGAGTTAATGGCCTGGCCAGCCTGGGACTTTTGTCCTGTAGTGCGACAGCTGGCGTGACCCTTCAACTCTCCTGCATGCTTCTCACGTGTGCTACAGTTGGCGGCTTGCCAGTCGCGAGTCAGCCGCGAGTCCCAGTCGCGAGTCTCTACATCCTTGCACAATCTTGAGCATTTCTTCACACTCTCTCACACACTACCCTTACATGAATCCCACCTAAATACAGGGTTACTAATTGTTAAAATACAAGCAAATTTGGCACGGAATAAAGCCAACAAGATGGTTGATTAAATTCAACCTTACAGGTTTATTGGCTAAAATTTGGAGAATTTGTGCACTGTTCATGCTCCAACAGCTTCTCTGTACCCAAAATTTTTTTTAGCTTATGAACAGTAGCCCATCAAGTCTGATGGGCTACTGTACATTAGCAATTGAATTTCTTGGATTAAAATATTATACCAACTACTTATTATATCAATTCTTTCTCTCTCCTCCAGATTTTTTTTCTCTCATTCTCTTCGTTGTTGTTGCTTCTTTTTTTTCTCTCCGTTGCTTTTTTTTTTTTTTCTCTCAAACATCTCTAAAAACTCAAGCATAATCAAAATACAACTCAAAAACATAATCTTAAAATTAATCAAACCATAACAATAAAAGCTAAAAAAAAAAAAAAAAAAAGACACAAGCCATCTACCATCTGGGCTGCGTTGGGGAGGAAGACGAGCGGCGGCAGTGGAGCGGAAGGCGTGGCGGCACAGAGAGCGGAGCGAAGGCACGGCGGAGTGGAGAAATCTAACCCATCTGTTCTTTCTCTCTCTACCTCTTTCTCGGTTTCTTATCACAGAGAGAGTTGGATTAATGTTTTGGAATCAAGTAGAAAAAGAAAAGAAAAAATAGAGAAAGAGAGCTGGAGAAAGAAAGAGAGAGGGAGGTTCTGGAATGAAGTGGAAACTGGAAAGTAGAGAAAAAAAAGGAGAGGATGGAGATAATGGATATACGTGTGTGGTGGAGAAAAATCAAGAGAAAAGAAAAAAAAAAAAAAAAGGAAACGTATGGCCGGGTTGAAAGAAACAAAGGAAAAATCTAATTTAGAAATGCTACCACAATATTTTCACAATAAATTTTAAGTAGCATATTGTTATTAGCTAATACTAGTCGCTAACCCGTGCTATGCATGAGAAAGTTCAGCAATTTTATTTTAATATATTATACGTATTTGTTTTCTTTATTAAGCGCTAATAAATAAAATTTTAATTAATTTCATATTAATCATGATATAATATTATATATGTAATCTATAGAGTATATTTGAACAAATAAATCAATGTTTATAGTAATCTGAGGGCTATACCATAGGTTCATATAACAATTTCCATATTAAAATTGCAATAACATAGCATCAAAAACTCATATACAAATAAATACAAAAATAATTAGTTTATGCTTGTATGCTTCCACTTCTCATGGTTGAAAATCTTCGTTACTGTATACAATTGTATTTTTGTATGATGTAATCTCATTTTTAACCTCAAAGCAAAGTTAAATCGTGGTCCCAAAGAACAACATAAAGTTGTTTTCAACCCCTGGCAGTGTTCTTTCTTTTCCATGGTACCCTAGATCTCCCAAAAATGCAGCTTATATGCCTTGAAAAAGAAAATAACTTATTAACTTCCTCGACAATAACAAAGACCTCCACATAAAAATGTCCAATCAACAGAATAAAAATCATATTCTTTAGTTTCAATAATCCACAGTTGAATTTAGTAACTCAGATTAATGATAACACCAAAAACTTTAAATTACATACTATCCATCATTTCCATCATGAAAATCAAAAGATATGAGCATGTGTTTTGTAAATCATCACCTAAAACATTGCCATGTCAAATAAGAAAATGAATATATCAAGTATTGAGCACACACTTAACACAGAATGTAAAAACCTGGAATTGAATTAGTTTCCCAATATGAATTTCTTTGATCATTTTTTTAACTTGATAAGTACTGCTCTTGATCTAACTTCAAAATTAAAATCTGCAAAATAGGAATTTAATATTTTAAAAAAGTTTTATATCCCCAAACTTAATGTTTAGCTAGCAAAGAGAAAGCAAAGAGTTAAAAAACAAAAAATGCTTTCAAATCTATCTTAGATATGAATCCTTTCTACAATCCACACAAAGTCAATCACTAAGCTATCATGCATGAAAATGTTTATGGAGTGGTCTCACTTCCATCAAACCCCGTCTGTTCTATAGATCATCATGCACAATTCAAATTCCCATTCTCACTACTTTAAACTTTAAAGTAGCACCACATCAACAATAACAATATTAAACAGTTAAGTGATATTATTATGAATCTTTAGTACTCTTTGTTGGGAAATATAGACCCCGATTGATAGAATCAACAAGTTTTAAACCCAAGTTGTCAATTAGATTTATTATGAATAAAACTTGTTAAAACAAACAAACATCAATATTATGTCAAAATCATGCAGCGGAAAAATAAATAAGACAAGATATGATGACCCAGGAAAACCAATGAAACCAACCAGTTTCACAGTAAAAAAAAACTTGGGGGGAAACCTTCCCGAAAAGCAATCCACTATAGTAAAGAGAAGTTTCAGATCTAGTACAAAACCTTTGTCCCTAGACTCTACAATCCCTGTAGATGAACTCACAGCAGAAACCTTCTACCGCTTCAGAACCTCTGAACTCTTCAATATATGAACGCCACCCTTTAATGTTGCACGGATCCCAATACGTGACTCACTCACCAACTTGAGGAAGAAGAATGTTGGCTGCAAAGTTCTTCACTTCATCAAGAATGAAGATCAAGAAGCACTTGGTTACAAAACCCTAAGGCGCAAAGACGCAGTAGCTTCTTTCAAAGAGAATAAGGCATCGGTCACCTTTTGCATATGTTCTCCTTGTATTCTCTTATGTGACGGTCTCTAAAATAAGCCTTATATAGGTCTAGGGTTGTGAGAAAGAAACCCTACTTAAATACATAAGCCTGGCCCAAAAATCAAAAAGCTGAAATTTCGTAACCTCGACAGATAGCAGCTATCGAGGAGGTGTCGAGAAGGTGTCGAGATTTCGTAACCTCGACAGATAGCAGCTATCGAGGAGGTGTCGAGATTTAATGAATCTTGACAAATAGCAGCTATCGAGGAGGTGTCGAGAAGGTGTCGAGGGGACAGAAACTTTCTCGATCGATCGACCAGCTATCGAGAAGCTATCGAGATTGCGATAAGTATCAGCTGAAGATCTCGACAAATAGCCAAGTGTCGAGGAGCTATCGAGAAGGTGTCGAGATTTAATGATTTTGCACTTCAGCTTGTTTTTCTTGGACAGACTTGATGACTTCAACACTTGATCTTGAAACATTGTTTCTTGAATTATTAAAAACACCTAGAACTACCAAATTACAAGTAGAGTGCGTTTTGTCAAAAGGATTAGCCAATTTACATAAATAAGTGACATATGTTCTTGACAAGTGAAAACACATATGTCCTAACAATCTCCCCCTTTGGCAATCCGTGACAAAACCACAACAAACAAATGAACATATGAGAGAAGTCATAAATCACTCAACTTATAGTCACTTGTTGAATACAATAAAATCTATCCTAGCACAAACTCTTGAAAAACTTTGCAAGAAGAGAGTTCATGGCATGGAAGACTTTGACAACCTGTATTTCTGAAACACTTAAACAAAACTCATCAAGGCATCTTAGTGTGAAACAAAAATAATAGATTGTATACAAATAAAGAAACATGTGTATAAAGAAAGAAAAGAAACAACACATGTAAAGGTAGGTGAAAGAAACATACATCAGCATAGAAAGAAGATAAGCACAATGTATGTAAATAATGGTCACAAGACCCAAGGTACAAGAAGAAGGAAGTAAGCACTCCCCCTAACAAGATGAAACACATCTCCCCCTTACAAAGGAATGTATTTCTCCCCCTAACTCGTAGAATCTTAAACAGAAACCACAAAGTCTCCATAATTTCTCCCCCTTTTTGTCATGATTGACAAAGGGTAGAAGAAGCTAGAAAGCTTCACCCGAGAAACACAAAGATGATCAAGGATGATCAAGGAGGCACAAAGAATCCATATAAATGCATGAATGTAATGAAACAAGATGCTATGGATGACAAGATAATAGAAGGATGTAAAACATATGAAAAAACAAATCTCTCAACAAGAAAAATGTTAAGCACATAGATCCCAAAACACACACACACACACACACTAAACAAGTCTAACCAATTTTATATTTCAAAAACAAGTCAAGACAGTTTAGTGAGCATACATTAGCATATGTAAACACTTGTGATGGCCAAATCACATTGTACCTGCACATGTATCAAGAGTAGCAAAGAATATTGCGTGTTGTGTGTGAAAAAAACATCGCAAGATTGCATATGTGTATACATGTTATGACGATCTGAGATATGAGAAAATAACTTTAACTCACACACAATCATAACTGTTTGATGGAGACTATCACCTTTGAGGTACATCCTATAACTCCCACATCTCCTAGAATACACGCTTGCAATTATATTTAAAGCGTTTTTAATCTTTTTGCTTTTTATTTTTCTTGGCATATTTTCTTTTAAGCATATCATGCATGAGCATAAAAAGAGAGAAAAGAAATACCCAAGATGTTAAGCATTTGACATCGCATTTTTGCTATGCCGAAGCATATGAATGTCTTTGACACTGCACTTTTGCTATGCCGAAGCATACAGGTGTCATATTATGATTGGCGGGCAACAGTGGTGAGATGGTTATTTATGCCTTTCTCTTAGGATTTTCTAGTCCTAACCGTCAAAAAGAGTGATATGAGTATTAAGTTTTAAGAGATAACTTAATCTTACTCATCACAAACAAGAGCCATAAAGCTCACTTGCTTAGTTGTGCATAGAGATGCTCATCTAAGCTACAAAAGATACAAAGTTTAGAAAACTTTGTTTCAATGGTCATCCAAGGAACACAAGTACCAATGTACACAAAACACACACTGTTTTTGTATTTTTCTGATTTTCTCTTTTTTTTTTTTTTGAAAACAAAACAAAAAAAACTGAACAACCAAACAAAAAGAGATAAACAACATGAATGCATGAAAGAAAAATGCATATGCATGAAAACATGATAGAAATATGCAGATGCATGAAAGCATGATTCCAAAAACAGATAAGAAATCAAGCAAAGAAAGTCCTACTTTAGATAGAAAGAATTAAAGCAGAGGATAAACAGAAAAGACAATTAAGTCTTAGTCTCCTTTCTCACCCACACAGCGCAAGTCTTTGGCCGTGAAGATGAAAATGCACGTGTCCCAGTATGTCTACTAAAGGACATAGAAGAATTAAGATTCTCCTGAAATTGAGTTAAAAAGCTCAAGGCTTTTAATAACTCTCCAAACAAAGGTATAGGTCCTTGAGAGGAAACCTGTGACCATTTGGACAATTGCTTATGAGGATACAACTTAAAGCAATTAGGACGAATATGTCCAGCAACACCACAATGATGACAAACATGAGGTCTAACAAAGGATTTAGAATTAGCCAGACCAGTTTTGGATTTCATACCTTTATTACCTTTCTCAGATTGTGGCACAAAGACAGTCTTTGATTCAGAGGCCGTGGAAGAGGTGGGGCTGGAGGAAACAACATATCCTAAGCCAGTCTTATCAGAACTAGGCTTTTGAGCACTCAAGACCTTATCAAGCTTTGCAGTAGACATCCTCTCTATTTGAGTTTTAGCTTGACTAAGCTCAACCTCAAGATTCTTGACATTCTCTTCTAATGAGGTGTTCTCTACAACAAGAGTCTCAACTAACCTTGTAGTCTCATCTAGCTTGACTAATAGATTAGCTTTTTCAGTTTTTACCTCATTAAGCTCTTTTCTACAAAGATGAGAAGTCTTTTCAAATTTTATAAACTCAGTGCATAGCTTATCATAGGCTTCCTGAAGGGTCATCTTCTTAGGTACTTCATCATCAAAAGAATCCTCACTGTCACTAGCACTCTCTACAATCACCTTATCGGTTGTGGCAGCAAAGGCCATAACTTGATGACATTCATCCACAAACTCATCAGAAGAGTCATCCTTAGTATCACTCCAAGTAGTAACCAACCCTTTATCTTTTGACTCTTTGGTCTTTTCCTTCATGAGGTAATTTGGGCACTCTATCCTCATATGACCAAAACCTTTGCACTCATGGCATTGAATAAGGGGTTTTTCATTCTTGCCATTCCTAGAGGATTTAGGTTTCCTAGAACGTTTGCCCTTATCCTTTTTCCTAAACTGAAGAAGCTTGATAATCTCATCAGTTATGAAGGATAGATCCTCATCCTCATCATCATCTTCATCCTCATCATCATCTTCGTCTTCATCTTTGCTTTCAGAGTCCTCAATCTCTTCCTCTATACCCTTAAGAGCCAAGTTTTTACTATTTCCACCTTTTCCCATTGAGCCCAATCCCATCTCATAGGTTTGAAGGTTCCCTACAAGCTCAGTCAAATGAATTTTATCAATATCCTTTACTTCTTCAATGGCAGTGATCTTGGCATGGAATCTTTCAGGTAAGGACCTAAGGATTTTCCTCACAATTTTGGATTCTGCAATACATTCTCCAAGGTTAAAGGCAGAATTCACAATATCCTTGAGTTTGGCATAAAACTCATCAAAGGCCTCATCCTCCTCCATTCTTATTTCTTCAAAACTACTAGTGAGTCTTTGAAGCTTCACAGTCTTTACTGCCTTGGTACCTTCATAGGTGGTCTCAAGAATGGTCCATGCTTCCTTGGCAACTTCCGTGGATGATATCTTCTTAAATTCCTCATTGGTCACCCCACAAAACAGAGCATTCAAAGCCCTACTATTGAAATTTGCCGCTATGATTGTTGCATCATCCCAATCCACCGGCGTTTCCTTTGGCTTAATCCAGCCAACTTCAACAGCTTGCCATACCTGTTCACCTAGGGCCTGCAAGAAAACTTTCATACGAACTTTCCAGTACGCATAATTAGTTCCATCAAATAAAGGAGGTATAAATAAAGATTGTCCTCTATCCATGACAACAGGGGTCAATGGATCACACTCAGGAAATTAATCCAATCAGAGTGAACCCGCTCTGATACCACTTGTTGGGAAATATAGACCCCGGTTGATAGAATTAACAAGTTTTAAACCCAAGTTGTTAATTAGATTTATTATGAATAAAACTTGTTAAAACAAACAAACATCAATATCATGTCAAAATCATGCAGCGGAAAAATAAATAAGACAAGATATGATGACCCAGGAAAACCAATGAAACAAACCAGTTTCACAGTAAAAAAAAATCTGGGGGGAAACCTTCTCGAAAAGCAATCCACTATAGTAAAGAGAAGTTTCAGATCTAGTACAAAACCTTTGTCCCTAGACTTTACAATCCCCGTAGATGAACTCACAGCAAAAACCTTCTACCGCTTCAGAACCTCTGAACTCTTCAATATATGAACGCCACCCTTTGATGTTGCACGGATCCCAATACGTGACTAACTCCTTTGCACGAATCCCAGTACGTGACTCACTCACCAACTTGAGGAAGAAGAATGTTGGCTGCAAAGTTCTTCACTTCATCAAGAATGAAGATCAAGAAGCACTTGGTTACAAAACCCTAAGGTGCAAAGACGCAGTAGCTTCTTTCAAAGAGAATAAGGCATCGGTCACCTTTTGCATATGTTCTCCTTGTATTCTCTTATGTGACGGCCTCTAAAATAAGCCTTATATAGGTCTAGGGTTGTGAGAAAAGAAACCCTACTCAAATACATAAACCTGGCCCAAAAATCAAAAAGCTGAAATTTCGTAACCTCGACTAGCAGCTATCGAGGAGGTGTCGAGATTTAATGAATCTTGACAGATAGCAGCTATCGAGGAGGTGTCGAGAAGGTGTTGAGGGGACAAAAACTTTCTCGATCGACCGACCAGCTATCGAGAAGCTATCGAGATTGCGATAAGCATTAGCTGAAGATCTCGATAGATAGTCAAGTGTCGAGGAGCTATCGAGCAGGTGTCGAGATTTAATGATTTTGCACTTCAGCTTGTTTTTCTTGGACAGACTTGATGACTTCAACACTTGATCTTGAAACATTGTTTCTTGAAGTATTAAAAACACCTAGAACTACCAAATCACAAGTAGAGTGCGTTTTGTCAAAAGGATTAGCCAATTTACATAAATAAGTGACATATGTTTTTGACAAGTGAAAACACATATGTCCTAACACTCTTCTCAAATACTACCAAAATGCATGAGCATTCATTCATCAAATAAAAAATTTAATATGCATATGAGTAATCAAGTTAGTATGTGGAAACTCAATATGAAAATTTTAATTTGGTAAGTGCAAAAATGTAAACATGACATTTCAAGTTTAATTTGCATTCAACAGCATGTGATTTTAGAATCCTTAAAAGTGATGTGCACAACTTTTCGTTTTCCTTTTTTCTCTTTCCAGCTAAATGTGCACTACCATTCTAGAATTTGTAAAGTACATTAGAAGATACTGTAAAATTGAAGGGAAAAAAAAACCAAAAAAAAACTAAAAGATTTTGGAAACACACACCTAAAAAGAACCATCAATTCAATGAAGCACTCATTATATATTTATAAATTCATGATCAACTGTACATAAATTGTACATATCAAGAAGCCAACTCTACCTCAAAATGAGAAGTTTGTCTTTGTGAGTTTCTATGGTGTTCAGATTAGAGATAAGATTTTTTATTCTTAGATAACATATCTACTTGTTATAATTAGTACATAGCTAAAAAGAAAATCTACTGTAGAAATTTCACAAAATAATATAAATGATTCCATCAATAAATGTGATTGTGCAGCTAGATTTGTTAATTTTCAATTACCAAAATATCAGTCATCTTATCAGATACTACCTTAAGAACGCCATTGTTTTTTGTCCATCCCTTCAAAAGAATCAATGAAAATAAGTGCTTGTGTTGCTGGGTTTTTGAATTGTCAAGCTCACATTAATCTTCATCCATGGCTTCTTTGGGATGTTGTTGGTCTAATTTCATCATCTATTAATTTTTTGACTTGTACATGCCAATTAGATTTTAGATTAATGTCATGATATCCATTGACAAAACATCAAACAGGCCAAGACCCTTTCACAAATCTTTTCTTTGAAAGTCATAGATAATAGGTCATATATAATGGAGTTGTGACAAACTATAATGGAATTAGCTTCAAAGCCCCAAGATTTATAAGTTACTTAGGTCAAAAAGTAGATTCTCAATGCCATAATCTATTTATTCTAAAGACAACCTTACACAAATACATCTAAATGCTAACATTTCTATATAAACAAAATTATAACTTAAAGAAATCAATAAAGACATATAAAGAATATATAATACAACTTATATTTGAGAATTATCAATTACCAAAATATTAGTCATTTTGACCACAAATTCACATAGAAACGATTATATAAATAAATAAATTTATAGGCTTAAACTTATAGAATAATAACATATTCCCAGTAATTTTATTTATAATAAGAATTTTTCAACCAACCCAAACATTATCCACTTAAAGCCCCCCCTTTTTTTTTGTCTTCTGGTAGCAAATCTAAGTCATGGACGTTAATGGGGATAGAACAATATACTACCACTTTTAAAAAGGTGTAGACACAGATACTTACCCAAGATAATAAACTTTTGATGAAATCATTGATTTGAGAACTACTTTTAAGAACCCCTTCAGCAGAAAGAAGAGTTTTGATATTTTGTCTTTGGAGGATAAATTGACCCAAAGCTATAATCTCTTTGAGTTTCTCTTCTTGTAGGCATTTCAAGGTGGATAATTCCTCTACCTGTTGTCATCCACTGCACAAAAAAATATATGAAACAAAGAGGAATAAGTTTCATGTAATTAAGCTTTGACATAATTTTTCTAATTCCTATTAATCAACAGCAAGTCAGCAATTGATATGTCTTACCTGGACATCACCGGGTCCAATTGTACACTTATGGCCTACACAATCTTGATGAGTAATGCCTCCCCAAAATCCAAAAAACTCAACTTCAGTTTCTTTACAATTAAACCCGATAATAATCAAGTAATTGAATTGCTTTGAGACAAAGTATACCTGTAACATGTGCGTGACAGGCTCAAAACCTATAAAACAAAAATCACAATTTCACATAAGAATATACTGAATTAATATACACAATGAGTCACGATTAATGAATGTACATGACATCAAAAACAACAATGAATGTAGAACCTCCGTGTGGATGATTTGGAAATCCACTAGGAGGAGTCACTGCAATCCATACCAATCAAAGAAAATTCAAACTTTAAAAAAGATAAGATTGGAATTTTTCATACATGAAAAATCGTCCAACATCAGAAAATGATCCAAATTCTTCAAGTCAATTCTGAAAATTTAATACCCAGAAGATAGAAAGTCAAGAACAAAATAACCATGAATAAAAATTGACACCAACCAACTAATAAAACAAATAAAACAGCTATATAAAGATTCTTGAATCACAAACACACTAAATAAAACCCCAAAATTATTCATTATTTGATTCCTACAATTTCTCAGTAACCAAACAAAAATCATTATTATTATAAAAAAATTTATATACACCAAAGCAATGACACGAAAAGAGAGAGATGGACATCAAGGAATTTAGGATTTTGAACATAATGTTGTAAGTTGTAACAATGTACATAAAAGAGAAATCATGAAAATGAAGATAACCTCATCCTGCCCAATTAGCTAACATTACAGCAACCCTATTTAGCTTGGCTGGAATTAGCTTGGCTAGAATGAAATTGAATTTCCACTAATGCAATCCTGGCAACCGAGCATAAAATATTAAAATAGGAGCAACGTTCTAAAAGTCCATAGCTTTAAAATTTGGAGTTAGAAAGAGCATAAAATATTAAAATAGTAGCAACTAAAAGTCCATAGCTTAAAAATTTGGAGTTAGAAGATTGCATAGCAAAGATCACCTGCTGAACATCTGTTTTGAAAATAACAGAAAAATGCCAACATTAAGACCAAATTAGAACACAACTAACAGTTCTAATATTTTTAGAAGAACCTGCAATTATTTGCACAAAGCTACCCTTTATAAATATTCTGAAACCAACAACGTCAGTATTTTGCAGAAAATGAACAGCTCAATATACTTTAAACTATATAACAGTTGGTGTATTCCATCTACTCATGCCCAGCACGGTGATAAATTAGTTTCATAATCTAGTTGTGAACATCCTAAAAAAAATCAAGTAGAAAGAAAAGGCAATATAACAATCATCCACACCACAACACTACACGAAGAAATCAGAGTCAAACATAGTCGTTGAAATCACAGAGGATAAGATTCACCCCAAATACTAAAAACAAACAGACCCATATATGAAAACAGCAATATAAAGAAACAATATTATTAATCTAATCCTCACATTGAATTATTATGCAGAATAGTCAGAAGAATATAAAGGTCAAGAGCAATTGGGATTTATAGATACCTAAAGTGAATAGAGATGAAGGTGGGAAGAGAGAGAGGCTGACGTTAGAAAGCCAAAGTCTGAAGATTTGAAGTTGTCTATGGAAGAGAGAGAGCCTGGCATTAGCAAGCTGAAGCGCTACTTTTTTTGAAATCGTGAGAGTGGGGAGAGAAAGGGTTTACGTTAAAAATTAAAGACCATTTTTTTAAAACCATAAAACTGGGGAGAGACAAAGGGTTTTGCGTGAGAAAATAAATGTGGGGAAGGGGGAGGAATTTGAAACGTGGGAAAGGGAGAGGAAAAATAGTAAGTTTGAAACCGTGAATATAAAGGGTTAAAGAAAGGGTTTAGGTTGAAAAGGCTTTGGGTTTGGGCTTTATCGTAGAATTAACTGCATAAGAAGTAGGCTTTATGTGAATATAGGGCTAGGATTTATTTTATATTTATTAGGATTTTATAATTGATAAAAATTATTTTAAAATTTTTGGACAAATAAAAAAAGAAGATAGAAATGACATGGCTGCTGACGTGGCTCAATGTGAGCATAGCAACATTAAATTCTACGCTTCAACTTTTAGTAATATATAGATTGGTGAGTAAAAATATAATTTCAGCAATGGGTTCAAATTAGAACTAATAACAACTTTCCAGGTAAGATTTTGATGTGATTCTTGTGAAAGTATTGTGAAAAATGTTGTGAATATAACACTTTTCATTGAAAAATATAATTGTTGAGAATGAATATAGAAAGAATAAATGATGATAAAAAAAGAATAAAGAATGAATGAAGAAATAATATTTAAATGAGATAGAGAATGAGATATAGAATCTGTTGGAAAGTGTATTTGAAAAAGTGAATAGCTAAAGGTAAAAGTCACTGTTCATTCTCCAAACAGTACAAAAATTTGGAGAATCTGCTGGTGATGCTCTTAGTAAGAAACTGGGCCAACAAGTCTCAGGACTTGGGTTCAAGCCTTAACAACCAGTTGTGTGTTGGTGTTCCTTATATCCCATTCTTCGTCCCAAACGGTCAACCTAACTTAACTAACCGAGAGTATGGGGTATTGCTTGGGAGCAATTAGGATGCTCCTACTACTATGGTTATGCCCAGGTAGAGAAGCCACATTGGTCGCCCTCTCCCCTCCTAACCATTTTTTTCTACCAAAAAAAAAAAAAAAAAAAAAAAAAAATTACATGCATGTCAAATTTTTTTCATATAGGATATTATTTACAATTAAATCCATAAACTTATTTTTTTATGCATAATTTAGTAGTACAAAAATTTGAAATTTAAATATTTTGTTGATAACATAGTTATTGATCTTTGATCTTCGTGAAATTTTGCAAGTATGGATGATATAATAAAAAAATGGAATTTTATGATGGATTTGTTAAAATTTACATCCAATAAAAAGATATAAGGAGTTTGTAGTCATTGCCTATAAATTAGTTTGTAGGCAAACTTTGTTCAATCAATAAAATAAACTTAAAAAAGCTTGATTCTTACAATTTCAAGAATTATTTGTATACAATTGTTTTTTAAAAAAAAAAAGAGAAGTTCATGTCTAATAGTAAAGCGTAATTTTACAAAACTATAAAAGAGATCCAGCGATCAAAATAAAAGAAGACCAGCATAATTTTTCCTTTTGTTTTGAAGGACCCTGCAATGAGAATAAACCAAGCACTTTAATGAGTGCATTTACAATAATTTTACAAGCAAGACCTTGAGGGCAATTCTATTAGATTTGCAACAAAATTATTCTAAACTTTGTTCAGACCATGTTAAAGGCCAATTGGACCGTTCTTGTAATCGGCATTGCTTTATATGCAGACCTAAACCATTCACAATTTCACATTTACTGTAAAGAAGAAGAAAAAAAAAATGGACATCATCTTAGATGCTAAGGAAGTTTTTGTCAATCCAATGACACTATCTAGACAAACATGACCCATTTTCTAAACAAACACGCATAAAAAGAAAATGAAGTTTTGTATGTATTTAATTGACTTGCAGACCTAAACCATTCACAATTTCACCTTCTCAAAAAAAAAAAAAAACAAAAACAAAAACAAATTAGTTAGTTGACTAGGATAGGATTAAATATTCACCGTAGAATTCAACAACTTCTCCAATAATAATAATAAAAACAATGTTACAATCAATATGATTACCGATCTCGACACTTTTTATTATTTAATTATGTATAATTACTGTCAATTAGTTTTGTGAAATCAATCATGAAATATTCTTATAAAGTAAATAATTAATTTTGTTCTCACATTAAAAAAATATTAATATAATTTCTTTTGTTCTATTTTAAAGGAAAAAATATATACTTTATTCTTTTAAACGACAATAACAACAATAATAATAATTTACTCTTTTTTTAAGAATAATAATAATAATTTACTGGAACAAACTAGGCATCTTTTATAAATATTCAATTTTCAAGGATAAAAAGGTAATTCAACAACGTGTTACACTTTGTTTTGATGGCACACGATCTTGCTTGGGGCACCCTTTTTGAGAATTGGCACTAAACTATAAGGTTTAGCATTGAAAATAGTGGCCTATTAATTATTTATTTTGAAAATAACTTAAAGAAATTGTTTTGTTATGAGCAAATTTCCTTATTTTATGTTTAATGGATCTCATCGACTCCTCTCTATTTTCAAACTCCTTTAAAAAAAAAAAAAAAAAAAAAAAATACTTTTATCAAAGTTAGCAAACCGCTAGCCTATCAGAAGACCTATATTTGCAATACTTAGTTCTAAATATTTACTTATAATTGGGTTCAGAGGATTTTTTTTTTCACTGCCCTCCAGCAAAAGCAAAAGAAAATCTGATTTGAAGCACTGAGAAATTAACATGTTCTATCACTAGATAGGCAGCTATAAGATAACAAGAACCTCATAATAAGGATTGATTTTTAAATTTTCATTACTGGAAGCACAATTTGACTAAGATATTGACAAGAAACGAAGTTACAAAGGTCACAATCCAAGGTTTTTACACGACACAAAGAAGGGCATAGCTAACAAGTAACAAATGCCTCATAGACAACAGAAATTTTATTTTTATTGTACACTGGAATATAATCTTCACATTACATGATCCAAGTTTTTTTTAGACAAACTGATCCAAGTATTCATCCACAGTGGTGTATTTCACCTCTGGATAAAGCTCTGAAGCCTCCACTCCAAAAGAAGCATTAATCTCAAAGCTTGTAGCACCTCCCTTCACAAAGACAGAGTGACTAAGGGATAGAAAGAATTTAAAGGAATGGGAGACTCTGCAGAAAAGCAAAGGTAAGTATCAGATAGCTGGTTTGACTAACCAAGAAGCTACAATTAGCTGGTTTGGCTAATAGTACAAAGAAATAAAGAAGATATTACAACTCCCCTAATAATCCAAATGAGGTAACAAGGTGTACCCTAATAAATTAGATCTATAAGCAAACATTATAAATCAACTGGTGAAATTGTTCTTACTAACCTTGGATTTTCTTCAGAAGTTGATCCTCTAAAAGATAAGTCTTCTCGAGGGTCTTGCCAATCTTCTTCTCCCACAGGCAGGGGGTTTAAGATAAAGCACCTTGTTTAAGGTTCTTGGATCGTCTACTGCCTTTATGGTATAATTTGCAATATCTTCTTCCTTGACAAAAATTGCTGATAAGATGGAAAATAACAATTACTTTTGTCATCTTTAGCCATATTAGTGGATCTATCATCTACAATAAATGAAAAAATTCTCGATAAAAAAAAATTAAGGAGAAAGATGATTGAATTTTATGCTAATATATTACTAATATAATATACCTTTGGGGTTTCCATCTCCAATTATGACTACTTTGTCTCTAGGAGGAGCTGTGGCACCTGCATGTCCAAAGTTAGGCAAAAAGTACCCAGCAAAGCCATTAGACACGAGGTAGGTATATGGAACTCCTTCAGCCTCAATGGATCTCCGCACGCTGGCCTTGACCCCAAGAAAATGTGCAGCTGGCTCAACCGCATGGGCTCGATCCACATCAATTCCAAACTCGGACGGGATGAACCTCTAAAACCCACCCACATTTCATTGTATATAAGTTTTTTCACCAGTTATTTAATTCATGAGTTACAAGCATATGTACGTATATGTGTGTGTCAAGAAGTATTTAGTAGGATATGTGCCTTGCCTTGATATTTCCGGCTTCTTTGATAGCAGCAATAATCTTCACCTGATCAGCTATCTGTTTTGATCCAACTGCTGAGATCACTATATCAACTTGCTTGATTGCCTTCACCAAGCTCTCATGATGATAGATGTCTCCCTGTGAAAAAATTATCATGACTTTCCAAGATTAATGTACTAACCAGAGAATTCAACACACACGCAAGATGTGGAGAACTAGAGTTTTTTACATACATGGAGAAGTGTCACTCCAGAGCTCTTGAAGCTCTCAACGAGTTTGGACTTTTCAGGATTAGAAGCTGTGTTTTCTCTGACCAATGCAAAAGTGGGGTGCCCAGCTTTCGCACTTTCCTCCACTATGTATTTTCCAATGCATCCAGTCCCTCCAATTATCAAAATCTTGCTTTTTTGAGCCATTCAGAGGCAATTTCAAATGAAATAGATTAATGGGATAGAGAGTTGGACTATCTAAGAGCATTCACAGCAGTGTAGGTATAATGCTATATTGCTAAAATTTTGCTCCACAAACACAAAAAACACCCCTGCAGCAGTGGAGCTAAATCTAAAAATTTTAGCTCCATTGCTACAGTGCACATCTATAAATAGATGTGCACTGTTCATGAGAGCTAAAAAAAATAATAATATTTTATTTCCCTACCCAATTAAAATATTACCTCTCTCAACTCTGATCATCTCACCTTTCTCTCTCTCTCTCTCAACTCTCTTAGCTCTCTCTCAACTCTCTCACCGCTGCCAGCCCACCCCCACACTGCCGACCCACGCCACCGGCTCACGCTGCAGGCCTACGCCGTCGATCCACGCCGCCAACCCATCGATCTACGCCATCGGACCACACCGCCAACCCGTCGATCCACGCTGCCAACCCGTCGATCCACGCCATCGAACCACACCGCCAACCCGTCGATCCACGCCGTCAATCCATGCCGCCAACCCGTCGAACCACCGGCTCACGATGTTTGATTTTTTTTGCTTCTGTGGGTTTGATGAATGATGTTTGATTTTTTTTTCTTCTGTGGGTTTGATGGCTGCGGTGGTGGCGATGGTGGTTGTTGTGGCTATGGTTTGGTGGCTGTGGTGGTGGATTGGTGACTATGATGGTGGTTTGGTTTTTTATTTTGTTTGTGGGTTTGGTTGTGTCTGTGTTGGTGGTGATGGTGGTGGTGGCTGTGGCGGCTATGGCTATGGCTGTGACGGTGGCTGTGGCTGATGGTAGAGGTGGTTGTGGTGGGTGCTGTGATGTTTTTTGGGGTGTGAGATATATTATTTTATTGTAGAAGTATATTATTTTATTGTGATGTTTATATTATTTTATTGAGTTGATAGCTAAAATAGATCCACTGTTGTAGCATGTGTGTAGGTATAATAGATAAAGTAACTTTTAGTGGAGCTAAAAAGCTAAATTTTTAGCTCCACTGCTATGAATGCTCTAAGGGGTAGTTCTCAGTTTCAAACAAAGTAAAGTAGAGTTCCTTATATACATAAACCGGAACTTCCTTGGCCTCAAGGTCCAATGATGCTCACCAACTCCCCCAATATATTGAAGGTTAGGTAAATGGCTCTTTGTTTGACTTTTCAAGTATTTGTTTTTTTAGACATCCTCTCATTCCTTTGGTTTCCTTTGTTAATTTTATGCATAAATGCATTTTTAGTTTCTACATTTTGATTATATTTTTATTTTGATCTTAAATTTTTTATTTTACTATTTTTAGTCCACAAAAGCAAAAAATGTTATCGTTTTAGTCCCTACCGTTCAAGATTTTCAGACTCGGACCGTTTATTGAACTGTAAAAAGAAGAGGTTCAAGGTTTTTGAGGTCGAATCGAGGTTGAACCGAGATCGAACCGTGAAGACGTCATAATTAATTTAATAATTATTTAAAATATAAATAAATAAATTAAATTAATACAAATAGAAAAATAAAATAAAATATATTTTTCTTAAAAATTCTATAATTTATTTAACATGCCATTTTATTAACAAAAACAAAACAATAGATACAGTGATGCACTTAGATATTTTGAACAAAAATTAAAGTATAATAATAATAATAATAATAATATAAAAAGCACTTTGTTCCATTCTAGGTTGACAAGTCTTGGCCTATCAAAAATAAAAAAAAAGGTTGACAAGTCTTGGTTGTAGTACAAAATTTTGAATTAAAGTAGTATTGTCCAATCAAAGCACGTGGGTGGGGGGTGGCTCTACAACATCAGAGTATTGATTACTGTTTTTGTATTTTCAGATCAACGTGGCACTCTTATTTTTATAAAACTAAATAAAAGAAAAGTAAAAAAAATGTTGAATCACTTAAAAATCAAAACGTGGCATTGTCCTTTAATACCTTAATACCACACCTACCTCCATTTTCTTTTCATCTTATCTGTTTGCCTCATTGTTCTCTCCTTTTCAGTCTTCTCTTTTCTCTTCATCAGTTTTTAAGTTTAACTCTACTGATCTCTCTTCTACAGGTACGAAGACTAAAGCATCAATGGCGACGCTAAGATGTAATCTATCAAAAAAATTATTACCTTCTGTGTTGGGGGCATCAGTAGGATTTCTTTCTAGTAATTTACTAAGAATGTTTTTCTCTTTTTTCCCTTAATTTTATTTCTATATATGGGTCGGTTTTGAAAATCAGCATCGACTGTGTCACCGCACCGGCGTTAGAAAGGTCATCAAGTTTCGTTTGCCAGCATCGACTCGTTCAGTCGGCCCAAAGCTTGGTACGGTTTGGTTGGTGAGGATCGGTTTTTTTTTTTTTTTAAGGTTCAGATTCAAAGGGAAGTAGGGAACCGTGAGAAGCGGTCTGATCACGGTTCTCAAAACCGTGAAGTCCGACCGCGGTTCACATGGGTCCCTGCTTTTTTTCCATTGAACATTGAACGGTTCTTGAAGCTAAAAGAACCGCAAAAATGAACGGTTCGAGATTTTTCCGGTCGGACTGTACGGTCCGGTCCGGGTTTCAAAACCATGCTACCGTTATCTCACTTTTTTATTTTGGGGACTAAAGACGGTAAAATGAAAAAGTAAGAACCAAAATAGAAATATAATCAAAATATAGGGACCAAAAGTGCATTTACGCCTTAATTATATTTTCATTTATCATCCACAAATCAATTGGCATTCATATAGTTGTAGTATTTTTTTTTCTCTCTCTCTCTAATACATCATTTAAAAAAAAAAAAAAATTGTTTCCACAAAATTTTCATTTCTCGGCAGAGAAGTATTGGTTGATATTATTTTCTTGGGGTAAAAATATCATTTTGGTTTCATTGTCACTTCAATTTCTACATCTCGGTAGTAATTAATATGGTTCTTGTCATTTTCAACTTGTAGTTAATTTGATCCCTCCCATCAAATCACTAATGAAAAAGGTCTACGTGGCTAAAGAATTGCATAATTGGCACTCTTGAAGTTTACGTGGAAAATAAAATAATAATAAAATATTCTCGTCAACATTTGATTTGAAAGAAAAATTCTTTTTTTAATTTCTCAATTTTAAAATAGACAAAAAATTGTAGAAACTGTAACGCCCCAAAATCATAAATAATAAAAGTCTATTCAATCTAAATAATCCATAAAAAAAATATTAAATAAAAGCAACCAGCAACCTAAAATCTCATCACAAATGTCAGAGTTCTAATCCTCCAAAGATAAAGCATCCTCAAAATAATTCTCTAGTACAATGTTTAATGCCATAAAAATAATAATAAAATCCTCAGTTCCACAAAATAATTCGTAACTGTTGTCTTCTAAGAATCTCTACTCCAATAATCCCTCTAATGTATCTGTAAGGGGAAATAAAGGGGGGTGAGATAACTCAATAAGTGGAATTCACTGACATTGGGGTGTGGGAACAAATCTTTCAAATAAATAATTCTTACAACAAATTCATAATTTGTAAATCATCAATATTTTATCATCAAATACTTTATATATATATATATATATATATATATGTATGTATATAAAATATCTTTATATTGTGAGCCATTATAATACATATACCAATGCTATTATATAAACAATTTCCTAGGCATTTCTCGTGGTCAACGTTTACGCCCTGTTGACAGGGTTGTGCTGTCCCCTTTTAGGACTAGAACCTCATTTTCATCCATTTTCTTAAGGATGGCTCCTTTGGAACCTAAAGGTACACTCCCTTGCTAAGAAGCTTCCTTTTTGGATCCTCAATAGTTGTTAGGGTACATTTTTTTTTACATCTAATTTTATTTGAGTACCACCTATTTATTTTTCAAATACCATTAATAAGTTATTGGGTTTTCCCAAAATTTTTTTGCTCTATTATTATGTTAATCATAAATGTTTCATATCTCATTATCTAAATTGGGTCATGATATAAAATATTACAAAAATCCCAAAAACTCATATTTTATCCAATTTTATTATCATTATTTAGCTAAGTCCAAAACTGGCCCTATGAACCCAATACACACATCCTATTCTATTTAAAACCCAAGAATACTTATGCTTGACAATATTTGAAAAGCCCATGATTCAAGTCCATGGCAAAACAATTTTATCAATGGAATTTAAATCCATAATCAAAACCCATGATTTAAACCCATGATTTATCCAAAACCCAATTCACATTTGCAATATTTAAAGCCCAATTTTTATTGGCAACATCAAATCCCAATTCTCATTGGTAATATCAAAACTCAGTTCTTGCTGGTAATATTTAAAACCCAATTCTCATTAGCAATATCAAAAGCCCAACTTACGTTGGCATTATTAGAAGCCCAAGCTAACTACTTGGCACTATTTTATCAAAAGCCCAAGGTTATTAATACTTGGCAAAATACTATATCATAATTATTTCACTTAAAAGTCCAATAATGAACAATACTTTAGATTCTTAAACCTATTACTATAATATTACAAGCTCATGGAATTTATGAATTATCTATTCTCAAAACCCATGACAATCATCTTATAAAAACCCATTGAATGTTATGATTATTTATCTTAGACCCATGACATTTATTTATTTCATATCATATTGTAAACTCATGTTCACTATCTATCTTACATCACAACATTCATAATATTTATTTCCAAAACTCATGATAATTATTCATCCTACATGTCCATTATGATTATCTATAGAAAAACTCATGAGAATATCACATTATTCCATTATAGTAGTTGTTACCATATTTATTTAAAACCATGGTAAATATTATTCTCAAGAAAATATTGGAGGTCATTATTAAAAAGCCCTAAAGAAAATATCATTTACAAAGTAATCCATAGCAAAAATTATGAGAAATTATACAAGTTGTTATTTAAAGTCCATGGAAATTAATACCCAAAATCTATCATAAATATTTATTAAAGCTCATGGATTCATTTTATTTCTACTAACAACTAAAGCCCATGAGGAGTTAAAAAAAAAAAAGCCCATCGCAAAGCATGTCTTTAATGCCCATTTTGCAGGCCCAAGAATCTCATGGAGTAGGGAACAAGCCCAAGCAAAGAAAGGGCCAAGTGGCCCAACTAAAAGTGCTGAAATGGAGCAAAGCCCAGCCCAAAAAGGTTAGCCTAATCAAGTCCACCACCAGCGGAAGGTTCCTCCACACCTCTACGAATGAATCAAGGGGCTATCATGGCAGAATTCTAACACATTTTCTATTGAGAACAGTAGCTAATAACTATTCCTAGCAGCTAGGAAGCTGATGGGCAGAGAGGCATCATTATCTCCCTCAAGGTCCTACCTCCAGCAGAAGCTAGTGGGTAATAAATACCCTTCTTCTCCAAGTTTTGGTTACAACTCAAGGAAGCCATGACTAAGACTCATGAAATGCTCAACTAAATAGTTTATTTTATTACTAGAAATATATGTTACTGATTCATGAACCAAGCCCATGAATTCCTAAAGGGGAAGATTTGGGAACTAGTGGTTTGGAGGGCACTAGGGAAACCTCTAGCAGAAGCATGTGGGTGGCCTTAACATTTGATACGTGGCTTGGGGGTGTTAGAACTCACTTCAATATTTCAATCTTAGTGCAGCCAACCAAAATGCTCTCCTCATACCTGCCCAGCCCTCATTGGCCTAACTAGCTCCGAGAATCTTAGCATTTAATGAGGGAATGTGCTGGATTTGGGTCATGTGAGACATTGCTCAAAGAGGCAAGATATTCCTTAAGCCAAATCACCCGTTTTAGGCCAAATCTAGGTTATTAATTCAGCTGTCCTGCTCCCCTAAATCAAAGCTACGTTTTTTGAATTTTAGCTAATTAGTGCTTGCTCTAATCCTTTCTATAAAAGGCAAACCAGTCTAGCCCCTAAAAGGGGGACGAGGTCTCTCTAAAAATTTTTGTCATTGACTACATTCTGCAAAAATTCAGTCCCTCTTAAGCTTTCTTTAAGCTTCCCCAAGCTCTCTTGAGCTCACTCACAACCTTTCTCAGCCTATAGTCACCATAACACCAACATTCCCCACCTTGCTTACACCTTCCTACTCCATAAACGTCCCATAATTGACCATAACCAATCTAAACTTCCTCCATGAAACTCGGCCAAGCTTCCTCTTAACCAACTTCTCATAAGCTCACACACTCACCCAACAAAAAACCTTCTCCTTACATATCACCCACATTTCCCTTAAGGATCTTGGTAACCACATGCTCCACTGAGCTACGATTCCATCTTTTCCTTCATACCATGCCAAATAACTCCTTTTTCATCACTATGCAACCACTAATATTTACTTATTATTTTACTATAGGAGGCTATAATGTATTTGAGACTTTTGGAATTTTTTCTTCATATTGATGTAAAGATGGCTAAGAGTACTATGGATCCTATTGAACAAAATACACAAGAATTTCCTGAAATTAATACTTATATTAAATTTATTTAATAATTGAATATAAATTACCCTACCGCTGGAGATAATACCGTACCGTTGGGGACTGATTTGAACTATGATGCTGTAAAAGGACCAATAATATAACAAACTAACAACAGTAACGTGTTTATTGGGCTTTATTGTTGTCTTTTTGTTAGGGTGCAGCCTCTATCTCTTGCTTGGGCGGGTTTACACAACACCAAAAGCCTTTGGGCTTTATTTCAAGGGCCCATCGTCGAGTTTCAGCTTGGCTACCCCATATTCTATTCAGGAACATCGAAATTTTCCCCTCAACAATAGTATACTCCCTTGCTAAGGAGCTATCAAATGTGCACGGTCTCCTTTTCTAGGACCGTCCCTTGCTAAGGACTAGCTGCAGTATGTTTGTCCCTTGCTAATGACTACAATACTGAGCTTTTAATCACGACTTATCATAGGTTTTCAAAACATATTCAATATGCTCACAAAAATAATCCATTCATAATTCTAAAAAATATAATGATATATTCACACATACAAGTTTAAATAAATTCAGGTTGTCCCATAAGTTTTTCATAAAACAAATAGTCAATGTGCACATCAAACATTTATGAAATATTAATTTATATATAAAATATCAACATATTTCTTGATATGAGAATAGTTTGATAATCAACACTATTTTGGGAAAACTCCCAAAATTAGTAAACACCACTTACCTCTTATTTGCAAAAATATGAAATCAACCACCCTTTAGTCACACTAAATCAGTAGAATTAGAACCTAGCAACACCAAAAATAGGTTCATCAATACACGAATTTCCTACTTAAAATCAATTTTCACACTTAAATAGTTTAATCTATCAATATTAAAGCCAATGGAGAAGTTAGATTCTCTGTGCCACTCCGATTGCAGTACTAAGGCTGCCTTATAATTCAAACTATATGTAGGGCCTAGTTTTGCTCAAATTTCTTTTCCCTCTCTATTGCCCAATTTCATTCCTAGTTAGTGGACGTTTTCTTTGCTAATATAGAAAGACAATGAAAACATTATTTTGATGTCATTGGAAAGGGTATAAGAAATATCTAGATATTTTCTTTGTTGGAAATTTCTTGTTTTGAGAAGGCATCTCAACCTGCTAGTGGCTGAAAGGTCAAGACCATATCTGACGATGAGAATAGGGGAAAACAAAATGGCTATATGCATCATTCTTACTGCAATATGATAACAATTATAAGTCATCTTCTCCATTAATATAAGGATAGGTGGAGATTGACCTGTCAAACATATGCCTAGAAGTCTTTTTTCTTTTAATAAATTGATAGGTTAGGTTTTATAAAGTGATGCCTATTATCCTATTAGCTACTAAAGTAATTTCAAGCATAGCTCTTTCTTGCAAACGTGGGACAAGTCTAGCCATTGAATATTCAACTCCCTAAATTTAGAGCTAAAGGAAACCATACTTGTTGCAGTCTCACGTTCAGCCGCAAAGCAGAAAAAAATAAGCTGTTCAACCGTGTGTTGCGGCTAAAACAAAAGAAAATCTTTTATATATATACATGTATCTTAAGAGGTAAAAGACTATGATTTTTAAAAGCTTATCAAGGCCTATATATTTACTTATGCTACCTTACTTAGGCTTCATATTTTATTGTATTTATCTTATTTTTAATATCTTAGGCCCAATTAAATCCATTTAATTGTAGGCCTCCTTTTTAATTTAAATATAATAATTAATTTGGGGTCAAAATTATAGGGTGTTACAGGAACATTCCCGGTTTTTTCTCGTCAACCAAACACAAAAATCAAATTTGGCATAGACACAAAAATCAACCCAGCTTAAAAATCTAAGGTGAAAATATACTTTTGGTCATACATTTTGGGCAAATTTTTGTCTTGGTCCCTACTTTTTTGTAGCACCTTATTTAGTTCTTGAAAACCGAAAACCATTATTATTTTAGTCCTTATTGTTATCTTAGCAACGAAAATTGCAGACTTTGCACATGGAGTGCACATGTGTCACTTTTGACTCTAACATGGCTAATAAAATATTAGTAAATTTTTTTATTTGGTAACAATTTTAACTAAATAAAATAAAAAGAATTAAAAAGCAAAAAAAAAAAAAAATTCGCAATTCATAAACACAAGAACGCAGATGATGAACTTAGGAACACATAAAATTCAACCACAAAAATCAAATTTAGACTAGAAAATTCACAATAACCAAATTTTAAAGTGGTAGCCTTTACCCACCCACCAAACCCATCACCTGATACATAAGGCTGTAAACGATCCAAGCTGTTCACGAACAACTTAGGCTCGGCTTGATAAAAAGCTCGTTCATATTTGTTTGTTTATAAATAAGCCAAACTTGAGCCTTAGTTTTAGGCTTGTTTGATAAACAAGTCGAGCCCAAGCAAAAAACTTTGCTTGTGAATAAGCTTGTGAACAATAGGGCATGATAAAAACATGTTGAGTTTAGGATCGTTTATAGCTTAATATATGTTTGCTAAATAAACTCATTATTATGACACTACACATATCTTAATAATAACGTAGTCCATATGAGACCACTTACCACTACTCATTATTTTTATTTATTTATTTTTTTTGTTTACCTAATTTTTGGTGATATAAGCATTTGATAATGCAATTTTTTTTTGGATCTGAAGCTAAAAAGCTTGAGTTAAGCTTGAGTTTGAGCTTGATACTAAGCTCAAGCTTGGCTTGACTAATTATTCAAGCCAAGCCAAGCCAAGCCAAGATTAAGCTTTTTAACATTCTCACGACCTCGAGTTCAAACATTGTTTTTAGGCTTGTCTCAAGCTCGAGTCAAGCTTGAGCATTTAATTTTTATTGACGAGCCAAGCTCAAACAAGCACTACTCAACAAAGCTTGGCTCGTTTATAGCCCTACACGGACACATCTCCTAGACCGATACCTACCAGGGCCACCACGTGATCCCGTGGATCTATTAAGTATAAGTGTACAACAACCATTGCCATTAAAATTGGTTTAATGGGTTTGTGTTTTTTCATATGGAAATGAAAAGAAAGAAAGAGGAACACAACGGCCCATCTTCTTCTTGTTCTTGGACTCACCCACTCGGTCTCTCCTTCTTTGATATGTGATGGTGTGAGGGTTCAGGTTGTTAAATGGTTCAAAATATGTCTGAGTTATGATTGAAATTTGATTGTAGTGTTTGGTCTTGATGGATCTGGAAGTGATGGATTTGAGTTTGGTGGTGGTGGTGGACGGTTTTGGTGGTGGTAATTCGGGTTCGGTGGTGGTGGATCTGGGTTATTGTGGTGCTGAAGCTAATGCATGTGACACTATTTGGTTACCAAGAAATTTCAAGAAAGTAAAAAAGAAAATTGAGAAAATAAAAAATGAAGATCTGTTTGGTTACTAAGAAATTGCAAGAAAGTAAAAAAGAAATTTGAGAAAATAAAAATGAAGGTTTGTTTGGTTACCAAGAAATAGCAAGAAAGTGAAAAAGAAAATTGAAAATATAAAAAGATTGGTAAATTTGTTTTTTGGAATGTGTTTGATTGCCAAGAAAGTTCAATACAAGTTGATAAAGTTACTACAAATGAAAGTAGTTTATTTATTTATTTTTTCAATTTTAAATTAAAATTGAGAAATTAATTTTTCTGTTTTTATTTTTATTTTTCAATTTAAATGCTAAGATGGAATTATTAAATAGAATTAAAATATTTTTTTATAATTTTATTAGCCACGTTAGAGTCTAACGTGATACTTGTACACTCTATCTACTGTGTAAGATTTTTCCGTTACTAAGATGACAGTAGAGACCAAAATGATAACTATTTTTGATTTTTAGGGACAAAAATAAGAGCTCCAAAAAGGTAGGGACCAAAACAGGATCTAGCCTAAAATATAGGGATCAAAAGTGTATTTTTGCCAAAATCTAAAACCCAAAACTACAAAAACTAAAAAAAGATAATAATTTTATTTTCTTTCCCCATTTTCTTGGCATCCAAACAAAACCCAACAATTTCAATCTCTACTTCAAACTTGAATTCCAACAATATTTCCATCATTTTCTTAGTATCCAAATGAAATATTAACAATCTTACATGTAAAAATTACATAAACTAATAATTAAAAAGAAAAAATCTCAGTGGGATTTTCTTGGCATCCAAACAAAATTTCAATCACCAAACTCGACTACCACACCACAACATCGCCACAATGGAAATTTTCTTTGATGCCAAGGAAAATTTCATTTGCAAACACACACTTACAAATCACATTGATATTTGAAACCCAAAAATTGATTTTCACTCAAACCTTTTTTTTTCCTATTGATTTTCTTGGGAATCAAATGGAACACAACCAAATTGAGAGAGAGAGAGAGAGAGAGAGAGGTTAATTGCTGGGTTTGGAAAATGGGGTTTTGGGGTTTATTGTAGATCTGTGGTTTGGTGTTTGATTTTGGGTTTAAAGGGTTTTCAATTTAGTATAGTACTAGGGTTATTTTTGTGTCAGGAGTTGGAGATTGGCAAATTTAAATAGTGTTTGGTTGTTAAGAAAGTATAAGAAAATGTTGGAAATGTTTTTGCTTTTTTTTATTATTTAAAATTGAGATATTGAAAAGGTTTTTATTTTTTTTATTTTAAATGTTGATGTGGCTTTTAAGATAACAATTATTATTTTGTATGCCACATATGTTTTAAAAGTGCCAACTGTGCAATCTGTTAGCCACATAGGCATTTGTTTATTAACTTTACAACAACCCAATCGTATGTTGACGGTAGGGACTAAATTAATTGTATGTTGAAAATTATATGAATAATTGCTAACAAAATGTAAGGACTAAATTAAAATATAAATTGTTTATCTTTCTACTTCATATGAAAATTCATATGGAAAATTATTATAGTAACTTCTACTTCATTTGTTTATTAACTTTACAACAACCCAATCGTCTACTTTAATCAACAAAGACATCAATAAGGAACATGGATATCTTTCCTGTCCAGGTTCAAGTTCCTGAATTTATTCAAGTTTAATTTCTTAACTTGGTACAGTTTTAAGATTGAAGTCAAACCACCGCGACTCTTGGTATGGTGGTCACTCTATAAGTATAAATGCTTGTGGGGTGTGGGGGGCTAGGGTCAGAGTTCAAGTCTTCAGAAGGGAGTTTCATACACATATATACTTAGATTAAGCTAGAGTAGAAATTCTATCTTGTATTAAAAAAAGAAGAAGATTGAAGTCAAACCCTGGATGCATGGATTCTTGCTCTGACATTTTTACCCAATTGTTTGAGTATAATATCAAAACGAATTTATAATATAATTTTGTAGAATAGGGTCACATCTAATAACGATAAGATTTTTAAAACGCTCTAACGTAGGTGCTGACCTCCAACCGTTCCAAAAAATATTTTAATTTTTTTTTAGAATCTCAAAGCAGAGTTTCATAATCAGATTGAACATACAATACAATATATAATCTTATCTAGCCACACTTTAAATTGTGTTAGTGTTGGACATGGCAAGCTATGGGCTGCGGTATAGTATTATATTTAGAGATGGCCACAAGCCGGGTTTGGGTCAGGTAGACCTAATTAATTTGGGACTTGAACCTCAATTTGCACACGGTACCCAAATTTAAACCCAACGTGAATAGTGGTTTAATAGGTTTGCAATAATTTTTTTTGTTTATTTTTTTATACAAGATATAAATTTTATTCTAGCATAAGTTAAGTGTATATATGTGTGAAGCTCTCTCCTAAAGACTTGAATCCTGACCATTGTCTCCTCTACACCCCACAAGCACTTATATTTGTGGAATGTCCATCACGCAAAGAGTGCACAATGGTGTAATAATCTATTCAAAACAACTTGAATAGTGATTTTGAGTCTTTGATGTTGAGTAATGCTAACACCACAACTTATTCCACAACTCGCCATGTGGCAAGTTATGAGTGGTGGAGAAAAAGTGGTGGGTCCATGTGAGTCCACACCTCCACAACTTATAACTCACCATGTGGCAAATTGTTGCAAAAGTTGTAAAAAAAGTTATGGTACTAGCACTACTCTTTGACGTTTCCCATTTATAACTTGTCTCCAACGCATTGTTTTACTGTTTCATATATATATATATATATATATCTATACTATTGTCACGCCTCGAACCCAACTAGAAAGATAGGCACGTGACAACGGCTGCATGCTTATAAAGTAAGCAACTTTCAAGTGTGCAAGACCTTCTTTGCAACTAAAATTTATCCAAAAAAATTACATCAAATAAATCCAAAATACCTCAATAATTTCTTTATTAATAGATCTCCAATAATTCGAAAGGAACAAAATCCAAACCTCATGTACATAATGCCAATTGGCTAATAAATATAAGACTATTACAAGACTATCTAATCCCAAAATCACTACACTTCTTTCCCTGCTCACTACACAACAACAAAATTCCCAAAACTTGTTATTCTTTACAATCTAAATTTGGAGGGGAAAAGGGGGTGAGCTGACAACTCAATAAGTAACCAAAGTCCTAATAAGTTCTATCAAGCAAATGGATCTAGAAAATAATTAGTTGTACATAAATTAAATATTTTAATTTTACAAATATATCATAGATGGATTAGAAAATAATCAGTTTTCCATATATCAAAAGTTGTAATTTACAATAGGTTCCAAAAACACATAAGCAGTTTCAAGGATTCAAACAGTTCAAATACTCAAATATAATTTATATTCTTAAAAATCTTTTATGACTATGGTCACGTTTATCCCATGACTAGGCATTAGATTTAGATGAAATCAGTTCTGTGCTAATGTATACCGCCCATTTGGGGGTCCAGAAACACGATAGGTTCATGATATCCTAGATAGAACTAGTTTCGATATCAATGAATAACCCCCATTGGCCGGGTATCAGAGTCAAAACATAGTCAAATTGTCCAAAATCATATATATCAAATCATAGTTCAAACAAAAATATATCTCATTCAAATACATATATAAAATCATATATATATATATATAGTAATCAAATAAATTCATGAAGATTATTTATTCTTTATCTTAAATCAATGTAGCTAACAATTGAAATTGTTAGGTTCTAAAGATTTAGAAATTTATGTATTTAGAACTCTAATTTGTATTGTTGGCAAACCATGATCAAAACAGGTTGTTTAGTCCTGTTTAGGCTTGCTCAAAGTTGGGTCTTTCATGTAAAGTTGGAATCGAGAGGCTGCAGATGCATTGGTGCATTTCGGCCTGGCTCGATCGATCGAAGAAAAGACTCGATCGATCGAATCTCGGGTAGAATGCTTTTCTGTAGAATTTTCCAGCTCAGCCCTAACTCATTAAACGTTTTGGGTTTTCTGTTTTTACCCTAGGTATATAAAGAAAAACCCTAGCCATGTTTTTAGAGTTGCTCCTGTTGTATTGTTGCTCATACTTTTCTGTTTTGTGTAAATCTCTTGTGAGATCTAGAGGAGCTTTCCTTTACACAAAGCTTAGGGTTTTCTAGGTAGAGATTATTTCAATACCTTAATGATCGACTCGGTTGCTGCCATTGGAGCTTAAAGAATAACAAGCGTGGGTGCTTGTAGCTGATTGGAGAATCTAAGAAAGAAGGAGTCCGTGGATTCGGAGCTTGCACGTGGTCTATCAGTAAGTTCTACTGGTGGGTAGCATTAGGAAGTCAAGCGGGGAGCTTGTAAGTCCTTTTGTATGAACTTCGATTCTTTCGCATAGTGGATTCAGTTTACCTTGAGGATAGCTAGGTCAAATCCTCCCCAGGTTTTTACCGTGTGGTTTCCTGGGTGATCATATCATTGTGTCTTTTATATTTCCGCTGCTTTATACTTTTGATATGATTGTATGTTTGTGATAACCTAGAATTGCTTAAATTGACTAAGTTAATCACTTGGCTAATTAACTAGGTTAATCCGGTTGGTTTAAGGGGTCTAAAACCGTTCAGAAATAAAATTCTAACCATTGTAGAACAATATTCAGTAGCTAAAATACAGTAATATAAGCAAAAATAAAAGCAATTAGGAGAAAGGTTACTTACATCAATCCAATGCCTATTCAATATCCTTGCAATTTCCCAAGACCACTCCAATGTAAACCCGTTAGCAAACCAAATAAAGAATTTACTCCAAACAAGTTTGTCACTAAGATCCTTGGACCCCAAGTCTCAATGCCATTCAACACCGTGGAGACAAAAAAGCAAAGATGCAACACATACACGTGAAAGACTAAGTCCTTAGAATAAATCTTCAAATAACTTGTTTTGGCTCAATCTTTTATTTATCAACACGGATTGGTTTCTCGGATAGGATAAAAACGAGAAAGAGAGCAAGGGGGTGGACGGCTTCTTCTCTTCCAGAAATCCTTAGCTGTAAGATGCAAAAACACAAATAAATTTTTAGGTTGGCTAGGATTTACACGTTACAACTAGGTTTAAATATTACTAACCCCAATATCAGAATTACTAAGTTACCCCTAAAAAAATAAATCTCCTTTAAATCTCTTCTAGTTCTTTCGACGTTTCTCAAAGCTTATATATTTCCACTTTGGATTTGAAAAGTCAAAATGCGAGGGAACGTTGGTTACTTGTATGCAAGGTTTTCAAACTCGGACCATTCATTGAACCGTAAAAGGAAGAGGTTCAAGGTTTTTGAGGTCGAACCGAGGTTGGATCGAGGTCAAACCGTGATGACATCATAATTAATTTAATAATTATTTTAAATATAAATAAAAACATTAAATTAATAAAAATAGAAAAATTAACTAAAATAGTCTAATTTAATATAGAGATTTATCTTTCAAATATTTTTTATATCATAATTTTTATAAGACAAATAAGAAATTTCAAATCTTAAGCAAATATAAATAAAGTATATCTTTATTTATTTACATGTTAATTAGTAAAACTTGTGATAATAGTAATAATAATGATAATAATATAATAATTATTATAATATAAGAATGAGAAGGACGACTACCTCAAATAAAATAAAATATTTAAATTATCTAATAATTTAAATATTAAATTAATTATTTAATAATTTATAATTATAAGTATACGTATATCTATTTCCAAAAAAAACTTTAAATATTATAGCAATACTAGTATTATTATAATATTTCACACAACTTTTACTACACCTCGTTATATGATAAATTGTGAGAAGTGAAAAAAATTGTGGATGTATATGAGTTTATATTTTTATCACTCACAACTTATGACAAAAATTGTTAAAAATATTGTAATATTAGCATTATTCTAAATATAAATTTGTGGCAATACTGTAGTAACCTGGCAATACACTTTCATTATGTCACATCACGCAAAGGCCAAAGCTAAAAGGAAGTAATGGAGAGCTCATCCTTTATTCAAAATTTAAAAGCTTTCATTATTTCCAATGCTAGGCAGCAAGTGTCCGTGTACTGTAGACACGTGGAGAGCTTAGGAAGCTTTCAATATTTCCAATGCTAGGCAGCTTTCAAGTGTCCATGTCAGTGTAGTCAAGTCATAACAAATACAAAGAAAGGGAAAGTGAGAAACCAGATCACATACATAACAAAGCTTAGCAAAAAAGAGAGAGAGGGAGACGGACAGAGAAGAAGAAGAAAAAAAAAGAAAGAAGAAGCAGCTGCTTCATGGCGCCACGTTGTCTTCTTCCTTTTCTCCTTTTCTGTGTTTTATTTATTTATTTTATTTTTTATTTTTTTATTTTAGGTTCAGATTCAATGGGTTGCTTCATGGCGCCACCCCTTCTTCGTCGTCGTCTTCTTCCTTTCCTCCTTTTCTGTGTTTTTTTTTTTGGTTTAGATTCAATGGGAAGTAGAGAACCGTGAGAAGCGGTCTGATCACGGTTCTTAGAACCGTGAGGTCCGACCGCGGTTCGTACAGGTCCCTTTTTTTTTCTCCTAGAACGGTTCTTGATGCTAAAAGAACCGCATAAATGAACGGTTCGAGATTTTCCCGGTCGGACCGTACGGTCCAGTCCGGGTTTCAAAACCATGCTTGTATGGACACTGCCGGTCAAGGAATGAAAGTTCCTGTAAAGACTAAATAAATTTCGTGTAAAGACTAAATAGAGGTTTTTAGTTTTAGGCAAGGATGGAGCTATTGTTGGGCTTGGGGGGCAGTGGCCCCCTCGTATTTAAGTTTTTATTTTATTTTATATATATAATATATTATTTTTAGCAATTTATTTCAATAAAATTGCACTTTATCTCCCTTAACAATATTATTGATATTTTTAAATGTTATATAAAAAAAAAATTAGTCCAACAACAAAAATTAAGCCCAAACAACACTCCAAAACAAACACAAGCAAAAAAAAAAGTCAAAGCCGGTTCTAGTTAGATATCTACCTAGCCTAGGAGTAGGAAACACCCAACTTACCTCACACATATAATAAAAGGGAAAAAAGAAGGGGATTTCTAAGCCATTCAAAAAAAAAGAAGAAAAAAAAGAAGAAGGAAAACCTAACTAACTTATGGCTGAACACAAAGGAGAGGAATTCGGCAGCAAGCGGCAGAAGTAAAGGTATCCTCTCATCTCATATTGAATCCTTGTTTGGGATGACCGGTTCTAGTTAGATATCTACCTAGCCTAGGAGTAGGAAACACCCAACTTACCTCACACATATAATAAAAGGGAAAAAAGAAGGGGATTTCTAAGCCATTCAAAAAAAGAAAAAGAAAAAGAAGAAGGAAAACCTAACTAACTTATGGCTGAACACAAAGGAGAGGAATTCGGCAGCAAGCGGCAGAAGTAAAGGTATCCTCTCATCTCATATTGAATCCTTGTTTGGGATGACTTACTTTTAATAATGTGTTGACACTTGACACTGTTGTGACTTGTAAAGAAAACTTAAAAAAGACCATAGAGCAACTAAGCAAGAGCAGGGAGTCAGGGACACTGGGAGCCTAGGACAGAAAGACTCAAAGACTGAATAAACTAGAGTAGAGAGAAAGAGTTAAAGAGAGGTAAAAATCTGATTGACCCCTCTTTGTCTTTAGCCCATAATTTATATTCTTTTATAAATGAAAAAGTTGTCATCTGACAAACACAACACCACATGCAACAGTCAACTCTTATTGCCATTGATGTTTTGTATTTTTTTTTTTTTTTTGTGGTAGTTTCGTCTTTAGCAATAGCCTGTGATGTTTTGTGATATTTTTTGTAGTTTTGTCTTTAGTGTTTTTGTCTATTAGTTAGTGTCTTTTAAAACATTAAAGTCGGGTAAATAATTAAAGAGATTATTTGCAACTTTAAAATTTATTGGTTAGTTATTGAATGTTTGTGTGCATAGTGTTTGTCTATTGTGTTTAATGATTGTAGATTATTGACCATATAATAATATAATAATTCCAAATTATATTTTATTTGTAGATTATGAAAAAGTCAACTACCATATTTGATTTTTTCAAAAGAAAAGCTTCAAATGATTTAGAAACTAATACTAGTGGTGCAACATTGCCAACCACTAATTTTTTCTTTTTATAATTTTGCCCCCCTAACTCCAAGTCCTGCTCCGTCCCTGGTTTTAGGGACACTGCTAGTCAAGGAACGAAAGTTTGTGTAAACACTAAATAGGGGCTTTTACTTTTATGGACACTACCATTCATATAAAAGAAGAGAAATGATATGTCCACAATATTTTTACAACAACTCATAAGTGGCAAATTGTTACTGATTGTTATTGTTGGAGCCAAAAAGTAATCTTAGTGTTAGGTTCAAATTTGAACCAGCAATAACTAACCACCTATAATTTGTTGTGAAAATGTTGTGGACGTAAAACCTCTCATAAAAGAAAGGTTGTTTACACAGTTCGTTATGCTTTCTTCACTCATATCTCTTTTAATTTTCATTTAGTCACATCTTTCTTTCATTCTCTTCTTCTCCTTCTATATTTTCTCAATTCTTTTGCTCATAGATTCCGATGGCTTTGCAAATCAACGAAGGAGGCTCTTTTTCTTCCACTGCCCGACACATGTATGACGTTTTCTTGAGCTTTAGAGGTGAAGATACTCGTTATAATTTTACTGGTCATTTATATCATGCTTTATGTGACAAAGGTTTTAACACCTTTATTGATGATAATCTTCAAAGAGGAGAAGAAATTTCAACAGAGCTTCTCAAAGCCATAGAATTGTCAATGATTTCAATTGTCGTATTTTCTGAAAATTTTGCATCTTCAACTTGGTGTTTGAATGAACTTGTCAAAATTCTTGAGTGTAAGAATTTTGGCCAATTAGTTCTACCTGTTTTTTACAAAGTAAATCCATCAGAAGTACGTAAACAAAAGGGAAAGTATGGGATTGCACTAACTGAACATGAAGAAAAGCATAACAAAGATAAGGTTCAGAGTTGGAGGGCAGCTTTAACCAAAGCAACTTATTTGGCTGGATTCTCTTACAAGGATGGGTATGTATCTATTACTACTTTTTTGCCTTCTTGTAGTATAAAACATTAATAGTTTTCTTATTACCATTTAATTCCAAATAATCAAAGGATTTGCATTGCATACTCAAAGTTAGTACATGGTAAAACTTCAAATTCATCATGTAGGTAGAAGAATATTGATTTCTAAATGAACAAAGAAAAATATATACTTGTAGAAGGGTAAATGATTTCACCTTACAATGTTATGTCCATGTACTAAATAGGAAATAAACAAGAGAGAGTAGAGAAACATTGGATCCACTTTAGATTGCCTCTTCTATACTACTTCCTTTCTCCATATAGATTTTGATTCGGTTTTTTGAGAAGCTAAGAGAGAGGAAAAGTCACAATCACATCCATAATCACTCGCCAAACAAAAATTTCAGAATAAGATATTTTTTATAAAAAAAGAAAAGAAAATTGTCATGACTCGCAATCCAAATGAATTCCACATTTTCAACCATGACCAACATGTCAATACCAAGCTTAAGACTGATGTTAATATGAACCAAAGTAAACCTGTGGACAAAAAAATTGTCTATTTGTTAGTTGATAAATAGCTTATCTAATATCTTTCTCCAAATAATAACTAACATCATCAATTTGGAATATACCACAAGTTCACACACTAAAATCCCCTATTACATCAAAAGTTCCAACGCTTAACTGTTGATTTATATATACAAACATCTCTACAAATTAAGTTGAGCGCAAAATTACTAAAATGGAAAGTAAAAACTAAATGAAAATAAAACTAGCTCTTATGAAGCTCAACTAAGGCTCCAGCAACTACTCTATTGCATAAAACCTGCTCACCGATTTTCTATTTTTATTTTTTTAAAGAAGGTAAGCTAACAGAGCTCAATAAAAAGGGTTAGGTGGTATGATTATAAAGAATGTATAAATACATGAAAATTAGAAAATTTTCTTAATACATGAATACACTTAGCGATAAACTTCTTTGAGCATGCACACAATTTTTCATTTGCTTTATAAAAAAAAAATCTTTAGATAGCTTTAAAAAATAATTTGTATACTTTCTCTAATGATATATCTCATTAGATTCAGAAAACATTTTCCTTAGATGGCTTTTTTTTCTAGATAAAATAGAATTTTATCTTATGGAGTCCACTTCATGTTGATTACTCTTTATTATCAAGCTAAGATACCAATTGATTTTAAGTGTAGGTAGGGTTTGAACCTCAGATCTTTTGTTTGATAATAAATGACTTTACTAATTGAGCTAGTTAGAAGTCTGGAACCCACAATTTTTTTCTTTTGAAGATAATTTTTTTTTTAAACATTATCTTTTGAAATAACCTTAGTCTTGAAAACTTCTTAGCTTCATAAGAATCTCATCATAATCATTCTTCCATGATTTAACATTACAAAACACGTTTCCTCAATTGTTAGTAATTGAATAATTAGTAATTTCCTTTATCATAACATGAAACACAATTACTCTTAGGGGGCATTTGGTTTGCCGTTATGTACCCTTGATATGATGCGTACATTACAATAACGTGATATTAAGGTTTTTGGTTTATTTTATTTTTTCTAACATTACCATAATTTAAAATTACAAAATATATCATATCATCTTAATCTCATCACCTTCCTAAACAATTTAATGCTGTATTCTTGTGTTGAGATTACATTAATTTCAGATTATAATAACGTAATATTATGACATAATGTAATCTCACAGCAAACCAAATGGCCCCTTAATATTAATTTTGTTACTTACTTACTCTTTATATATATAACTTGTAATCCCATAGACCAGTGGATTTACATTGTATATACTCAAAATTAGCACATGTTAAAACTTCAAATTCGTCATACATAAGTAAATGTGCATTCATATCTAAATTAATATATAAAGGATATAAACTTCAAGGTAAATGATTTCACCTCCCAATTTTATGTCCATGTACTGAGTAGGAAATTAACAAGAGATAACCCATAGGTCCAGTCTAGATTGTCTCCTCTTTGTTGATTCCCTTTCCGTTTACATTTTGATATGGTTTTTGAAATACTCTCATACTGGGAAGGAGAGAAAATCTCATAATTGCATCATTAATTGCTTACCAAGCAACAATTTGAGAATAAGACAATAAATAAATAAATAGACATTATTATAGAGGAAAATGCTGAGAAAAAATTCTTAAAAAAAGGGAAAAGAGCAAAAAGTGGGAGGAAGCATTTCATAAGTTGGGTGCTTAATTTAATTGAGGAAAAAGTTTATGAACACAACTTTTACTACAACTATAAAGGTTTGATTGTGGGTGATGTAGAAAAGTGGTAGATTCATATGAAAGTGAGTGTCCACCACTTAGAATTAGGAGATGACCAAAATTCATATGAATATATATATATATATATATATATTATAGTATAGATTTTCATATAGTCTAACACATCAAATGCTTCTTATGCTTTTGTGCTTTGCAGTTGCTTTGAATCCGAAACTCAATTTATCAAAAAAATTATAAAAGAGATATCAAGTACCACATCAAATCGGACACAACTATTTGTTGCTAAATATCCAGTAGGAATAGATTCTCGTGTGGAGGAGATAGAATTGCTTTTGGATACAAAGTCAAATGGTGTTCGCATGCTAGGGATTCATGGTCTTGGAGGAGTAGGTAAAACTACAATTGCAAAAGCTGTTTATAATAGAATTTTTGATCGTTTTGATAGAAGTTGCTTTCTAGAGAATGTTAGAGAAAAGTCATGGACTAACAATGGCATAATCCAACTACAAGAGACACTTCTTTCTATGATATTAAAAGACACGTATTTAAAGGTGGACAATGTTCCCAAAGGAATTGAACTGATAATGGATAGGCTTTGTCATACAAGACTTCTTTTAATTCTTGATGACGTGGATGAATGGAATCAGATAGAAAATTTGCTTGGAAGATGTGATTGGTTTAGTTTAGGAAGTAGAATTATTATAACAACAAGAGACAAACAAGTGGTAACCACTCTTGGAAAAGATCATCTAGTTTATCAGGTTAAGAAATTGAATCAATGTGAAGCTCATGAACTCTTCAGCTTGCACACCTTCCAAATGAATAAACCAGGGGAAGACTATTCAGAAGTTGCAAAGCAAATTATACATTATGCTAATGGTCTTCCATTAGCACTAAAAATAATAGGTTCTGATTTGTGTGGAAAAAGTATACATGAATGGGAAAATGCATTAGAAAAGTACAAAAACATTCCTCACAAAAAAATTCAAGAAAAGCTCAAAATAAGTTATGATGGATTGGAAAAAACTAAAAAGGATATTTTTCTCCAAGTTGCTTGTTTTTTCAAGGGATTTGAGAAGGATTACGTTACAAATATACTAGAAACTTGCAATTTATATCCACGTGACGGTATTTGCAAACTTATCGATAAGTGTCTCATAACTGTTAATCAATGGGGCATATTGTCGATGCATGACTTGTTACAACAAATGGGCAGGGAAATTGTTCAACAAGAATCTGAAAACCCTGAAAATCGTAGCAGGATATGGTGTTATGAGGATGCTTATGAAGTGCTAACTAGAAATATGGTACAAATTCTTTTACTTCACTTTTCCTTTTTCCAAATATTTTTTGGTTTAAAATTTCAAAATTTTTATGCTTTTTAAAAAATTATATAATCGAACTTATTTGTTTTATTCTTTGTTCAATTAGGGGACTGATAAAATTCAAGCAATGATATTGCGCTCACTTGAACCGGTAACCATGAAATTGCAGTGTGAACCTTTTGAAAGGATGCAAAATCTTAAATTTCTTTTAGTTGAAAATGTACACATTTGTGAAGAATTTCAATATCTCCCTAATGGGTTACGGTTACTTGAGTGGCATAAATTTCCTTTTTCCTGGCCATCTAAATATTGTCCTCAAAAGCTTGTTACACTCAACATGAGTTGGAGTAGTCACATTAGAATGGAGAAAATATTCAAGCAGGTATGATTATTAGTATTTATGAATTATAATTTCTTAAAACTTTTTTAAATGTTGGCCAAAACTAAATTTTGATTTTTTTTTTAAATTGCAGGGTATCCAATTTAATATTTTAAAACAAATGACACTTCAAAATGACTCCATTACAGAATTACCTAAATTGTGTGCTCCAAACCTAGAGACATTGGACCTCTCTTTTTGTCGGGAATTAGTTACGGTTCATGAATTGTGTGTCACAAACCTAGAGACATTGAAGCTTTCTTATTGTTATGAATTAGTTACGGTTCATGAGTCCGTTGGATTTCTTGATAGGCTACGGAAATGGGACCTCGAAAACTGTCACAGTCTTCAAAATCTTCCAATCAACCTCAGGTTGAAATCGCTCGAAGAGTTGAATCTTTTCGCATGCTCTATGCTTGAGAAATTCCCCAATATTCATCAAGAAATGAAACGTTTAAAGAAATTAGAATTATCTTATAGTGGCATCAGAGAGTTGCCTTCATCAATCGGGTATCTTACTCAGCTTACTGAATTAGGGTTAAATGGTTGCCACAACCTGAGGGATCTTCCTGACAGCATCTACAAATTGCAAATGCTTGAGGTCTTACGTAGTAACACTGCCAAATTGAGACCACCGTGTAATTCTTTTGATGGACTTTCCGAATATGGGTTTCCAAGCTTAAGGAAACTGTGTATCAGTGAATTAGAATTTTGGATGAAGCCCAATTACTTTCCCGTATTGAAAGCTCTAAAGCTATTTGGCTCTGATATTGTTAGCATCCCTGAAAGCCTAAACAGATTTACTACGTTAGAAAGGCTTAATATAGAAAATTGCCGGCAGCTACGACAAATTTTTAGGCTTCCACAATTTATAAAAGATGTAGATGCAAGGAAGTGTACGTCATTAGATGCACAATCCTCAAGCAGATTATTGAATCAGGTCTCTCCTTTTCAAGTTATAATAAAAAAATAAAAAATAAAACAATTTTTTATTTTTTGCTTTCTTTCTTAATTTAATTCGTTGAATTTGCTAATTATATGCAGATTGGAGAAATTTTATGTGAAGGAGAAAGAAGCGACATATTTGTGGATCCACGTTCATTAATTGGAGAATTGTTCGGTGATGAAGGGGATAAGCGTAGTTTTATAGTACCATGTATAGAGATTCCAAGGTGGTTGAATTCCAAGCATCAAAGTGTTGGAAATTCCATATCATTCCGTGTTGGTCGCAAATTTCCAAATGTTTTTGCCGTCTATTTTGCTTTTGGAAATCCATTTGATGATTTCTCACACTATGCATTAAATGTTTACCTCTCCATTAATGGTTTTGAAGAAGTTTGGATTAATGAGATTGTGCTAGGTGATGATTCTGATACTCTCTGGGTATTTTCAAGATCTCATCTCAAATTGCAGAAGCTATTGAATGAATCAAATCCATCTGATTACAATCACGTTGAGGTTACATATGAATGGGACCTCGAATGTTCTTTTGAGCTTAGAAGGTGGGGGGCCAAAGTAGAATGTATATGTTGTCCTCAAAAATCTAGTATCTCATCTTCAATGGCCCTTGCCCTCGTTGACTATGATTCTGACTCCAATCTGAATCTACCATTAAAGAAGAGGAGAAAATATTGATTGAATTCGGGAGATATATGCCAAGGTTTGTCTCCTTCTTTAGTTGCAGTGTAGCATTTATTGTTAATAATATCTTCTCTCCTTTATTTTTTATTAATGATATCCTCTCCATTTATGCATTTAGCATTTCATGTATGAATTAGTAATTACTGAGATCTCTAATCTGGTGCAACAACAATTGATCTTCTTAGAATTCTTTGTTATATTGTTTTGGTTTGACCTTTTTATTTTTCACTTGGACATGCCATTTTATAGCTTTTACTATGAAATGGAATGAGTCAAACCAAGCTGAGTGCTGTGTGAAATCCTTCAACTAACTAGGCTTTGTTGTATTACTTGGCCTCTGTAACAACCGAATTTTTTGTAGCTTGTTGAAGTGTACCCAAGTTCTTTTCCATGAATTTTATGCAATCCTTTTAAGTGTATTTAATCATACCATTTATTTAAGTTTACAACATCTCATAAAAATTGATTAAGTGCTCGAGGAAAAAAAAGATCCAACTGATGAAGTATTGATTACTAACAGGATACTCCAGAGCATATGAAGTTCTTGTCAGTATGAAGAAGTAAAGAGTTTAATCAAGCATATAATGGATATGGGTTCATCTTCAATGGGACTTAGTTTGTTGACAATGATTCTGACTCCAATCTGACTTCACTATTGAAGAAGAGCAGAACATATTGATTGAATTTGAAAGAAATATGCCTCCATCTGAGCATAGCCTTGGAACTATTCTCTCCTTTGGAAAGTAGGATGATATCAATTTCAAGGTTGATCCATTTATGAATTTATCATTTCATGCATGATATGAATTACTAACATCTCTAATTTGGTGCAACAACAATTTATCTTCTAAGAATTCTTTGTTATATGGTTTTTAGACCTTCTTTTTTCACTTAAGCATGCTATTTTATACCTTTTACTATGAATGAAATGTGTATTTTTATTGATTGTTGGATCGAAAAACTAAATGAGCTAAACCCAAGCTTAGTGCTCTATGAAATTCTTCAACTAATTAGGCTTTGTTGTATTACTTAGACTTTGGCCTTTGTAACAGTGGAGATTTTGTAGCTTCAGAAGTGTACCAAGTTCTTTTCCAGGAATTAATGCAACTCTTTGAAAGTGGATTTAATCATATTTTCTAAAAGGGTACACTAGAACCTATGAATAAAAGGTTTTTGACTATACTAAGAAGTTTGAGTAGATCATGCATATGATGGAGTTACCATATTTGTTATATCTGATTTGGGCATTAGCCTTTCAAATTGTAAAAGACAATTTGAACTGAGCAGGGAATATATATATATATATATAGATAAGTAAATTGAGCTAGGAATATTATTGCATGAATTGGCCTGAGTTTTTTTTCCTTTGTATGAGAGCTTTCTCATTTGTAAGAGTAGGTCTCAGTTCAAGAGTGGCTTTGTTAATCAGACCATAACTAATTTATGACAACAAGAGAGCTCCAATGTCTAACCAAGATTTTAAATTTGAGCTCAGAGAAACAAACTACAATCTTAAGACGTGTATAATCTTCATTGCACTTCCTGGTTTCTAACCAATGTTTGAAATGGAGAGATGTGTATAAACCATCCTTCTTAATTATTGGTTAACCTTTCAAGTCTACAATGTTCTAGATTTCCTAAGTATTTATTGGTGTTTAAAGTAAATAATAGGGAAATGTCTAGCAAACCATTTGTGCTGTTACAATGAGTTGAGGGGTTTTGCTTTGAACCTTTCAAGTCTACAAAACTTTACTAGGTTGGTATTTCATTGAAGACAGGCTAGCCAAAAATTAAGTTACTGGGTTTCCTAAATGGCTTTGGGTGGGATCTATGGAAGAATATAATTCTACTTGATTGGTTGAAGAGTTTCTTTATATACAAACCAGAGGTATTTATATGTAATTTTTTTCTATTAATTGGTGATATTTGAATTAATAAGGATGGCAGTGCAGCAACTTCATCACTATTGGGATAACAACCATGGCTGCTAATGAGACTCCTTTGTCCTCAAATTTTTTTTTGCCTAAAATTGATCTTTCTGTCCTTTAGGACTGTTTTGAATGTATCTTATTATGTTGATGTACTTTGTACTGATGCAATTGGTACAACTGTAAGTCTTTGTTCTATGATATGTGATGTGCTTATTTTTGAGACATTAGAATGAATCTCTATAGCTGAAAAGAAAATGTTTTTTATTATTATTAGCAACTGTGAACATGTTTTCTATCCTTTGGAAGAATGTAGTTATGTATCTTGGATATCTTATGGATCCACCAACTTATTCAAATTCTTTGGAGGTAATTTAGATGCCATGGACACCCATTTCATCTCTTTCCTGCTTGCATATCTTTCGAAATAAATTAATTGGATTGCTTCAGATTTCCCAAATAGTATGGTTGAAGCTTTGTTTGATTATGGTTTATTCAATTACTGTGTTGAGTTTAATTATAGTAATTTTCTAAGAATCGGTGGCCTATCTTACTAATTTCAATTCGAGCATTTGATTTGTACAAAACATTGATGTGTGGTTTCTTAATTGTATTACCATGAGAATTCGCCTTGTTATTGGAATACATAGTATAGAGGTAGGTAAATAATGGTTATGAGTAAAATAGTAATGATTTTATATCTAGCATAAACAATGTGTGTGCCTTTTACCATCTTGTACATAAAAACAGTGTGGAGAAGAGGTCACTTATGGAAATTCCATATTTTTTTATTATTTCTCCTTTTTTTTTTCTTTTTCCCTTTTTGTTGATTTTGTTCATGTTGTAACCAATGGTTGGTTTAAAATATCAAGCATTTATAATGTTAATTTTGCATGTTTATATTGCCTTGTTGATAATATTCATACATATTATTTAATCATTTTAGACAATTTCATGTTAGTTTGTGAGACTATACTATTTTGTATGAATGTCTTTTTTTTATTTGTACTATTCATAAATGATTGCTCATTAAATGCTATTTAAAAATTTCTTATCACGTTTACCAGGCTATAGTAGCATAGGTTTAGCACTAGTTTCAACTTGGAAGAATTTCCATACAAGGAGTCAAGGATTCTAGTTTCTTGTCAAGTTTTACTGTTGCAATTATGCAAGCATTGTCCATTGTGATACAGAAGTCTTCAAGCTTCAGCTAATATTTTTTCTGGTTCCATGGTTCTTAACCTCTTACTGAGCCAGGTAAAACCTTATATCCAAGTAACTCATGTTTTTTGTTTAAATAAATAAATTAGTCTCTAGATGGTTGTTCTCCTTGGTGGTTGAACTTTCTAACTTGCTTAACAATAATTATCTCTCCCCCACAAGATTTTGTTCATTTAGAAGAAACAAATTTTAGGAAAGATGCATCAAGTGTCATCACAATTGCCTTTCTCATCCTTGTTTCTACTTTTAGATTTGAACAAAATACAAAACATCTCATGCAACTAATGTAATGAAAAATGCTATATTTGTCCCTAACTTTTACAAGGGACAAATCAAATGTACTATCTCATCGGAAAATGGAAATGTTGACCATTAACACAATATGGAAGCTGTATATTAGTTCTTTTATTTTTATCATTGCTTTTCCTAAATCTATGCCAAGTCATGACTTATGGTGGTAATGCATTGAGGTCATTGATTGGCAACAAAAAAAGGTGCAAGGAATGCATACATTGGCATATTAGAAATTTGTCTTTAGATGTTAGGATCATTGAGTTCATCCAAGATTATGCCTTTGACAGCCACTCAACTCCAAACAATAACTTAATTGATCTCACTCTCACATACACACATGCCCTTTTTGTTTTTGACATAGGTACCTTGTTAGTATTATGGTGTGCGCTCTTCTTATAAATTGATGGTCAATTACTTAATCCTAAGCCAAAACTTTGTAGAAAATCATTTTTTTTTTCCTAACATGAGAATAGAATTTTCTTTCTTGATAAATGCCACAAGGGTAGAATTGCCATCAGGCCAAACTACCATTGCCCTTGAGATGCATCACTTGTTTGTAATAAATAATTATAGTAGCAACTAGAATAACCATATATTATTTGACATGGAGAAACTTAAGATTTGAGGATAAGAAAAAATGCCAATTGACATATTTTGATTCATCAGTCATTATCATTATAGACGGTAATTAATAAGAAATTTCTTATTTCAGATTTTCATTTTCAGCAAAGGTCATCTGGGCTTTTAAAATGAGGCAGACTCAATTATCTTGAAATGAGCAGGATTTTTTCTGATGGTAATGATTTAGAGGAGGAAGTGAGTTTTATAGTCCTTGAAACTTTTTTTCTTTGAACTACATGATTTGTTTTTTGGGGATTTTGTTTCTAAAAAAAGTTCCTCCATTCTTGATTTTTCTTTTCTTTTTCTAAGTTTGTAAATATTTTTCAGGGATAGTCTTAGGTAACCTGTCAAATGTTGTTAGAAGTATTAGTTAAATGATTAAATTTACCATATCCCAACAGCTTAAGCTTTTGGGACAATCGGTAATTTAACATGGTATCAGAGCATGAGATCCTGAGTTCGATCCTTATCTCCTCCACTCTACCTCCCATTTAAATTCCCACGTGTTGGGCCTCACCTATTAAAAGGTAGTTTCGGCCCACACGTGAGGGGGAGTGTTAGAAGTATTAGTTAAATGATTAAATTTACCATATCCCAACAGCTTAAGCTTTTGGGACAATCGGTAATTTAACAAATGTCAATATAGTTAAGCATACATATGAGGATTTCGTGTTGTTAACTGCCTTAGACCTTCTTGTCCAATATAATGTCTTAGATAGATGTTTGTAGCTTTTTGATCCACTGCATGTTTCGCTAACTTTTCTACTTGGTTGAACTCTTCTCAATCAGAGTTTCAAATGTGAAGATGATGATACTTTATACTATCCTATGGTGTACCATAAATTTCTATGATATATCCGCTTCATTTTTAGGTATAACATCCATTTCCTATAGTTAAATCAAGAAAAGCTCTACCACAATATTGGTTGATTTTTTGCTTTATATTACACTATAAACCTGTTGACCGTTAGATTTGTGGGGCATGAAAACTGCATCATTTATGACTAAAATTCCTTTTACGTAGACTCAGATATTACACACTTTTTTCTTTTCTTTTTTGATTCGATTACAATATAATTTTGCTGGGATTTTGTCCCTTTATGTGAAGAATTGCAATATAATTTTGCAGGTTTGTCTCTCTCTCTCTTTGCCCCTGGGCTTTTGGTGTTTCTTGCTCTTGAATTTTCTATTTGAAGGTAATGCAATGGAAATCTGCTTAATTATTACTTGCTGAAATTGTCTTATTTCGCTAGTGAAGTCATTTTAAAGCACTAATGTCTTTGACTTAAGATGCCAATTGATTTCGATAAAGAAACAAACTTGGAAATTGAAATTATAATCTAAAATGTCCATTTAGAATTGGAAGTAATACAATGAGAACTAAGTACCACTAGTGAAGATTGCTGTTGAAAGGAGGAACACTATTAAAATTGTTATGCCACAGTTGAGAACTTGATTTTCAATTTTGATAAGTTGTATTTCTTGATTATTCTTATTAGCTAAAATTTTCAATTACGAACAATGGAAAGGCTGAAATTGTTATGCCTACAATATGCAGAAGCTCCTCAATGGTTGATGTAATCTTCCATTGAAATTCCCAAGTTAGATGAATTGTCTGATGGTTTAGTTGGGAATTAAACTACTCCATCAAGGGCACCTAAATCTGCTACTAGAAAATTTACTGCCACTGATTCTATTCTGTAAGTAAAGTGACACATGCATCTCTCTCTCTCTCTCTCTATATTTGTGTCTTTGTCTAACTGTCTTTTTCTTGTTCACAGTTGTGGCAAATAACTCAAGGAATTTGTTGAGGTTCAGAGCTTGGGACTGAAACCGAGCAGTAGTTCCCAAGTAGAGCCATGCTTGACTCATGTTTACGGTGGGTCTTAGCATTGGAAAGGAGAAATAATTTTGAATTTGTAGGAGTTGGAAAAAACAGAACGAGTCATCTTTAGTTTTTGTTGTAGTTAGATTTTGATTTTGTCAATTGATAGCTAATTATGATTTTGGGCTAGTTGAATATAAAACTACCCTGATTTTAGTCAATTGATAACTAATTAGTTGTAGTCTATCATGACATAAGCTTCCACAAATTCAATGACACCATTAGTCTCTCTTTCATGATCTGATCTATCATTCTTTGTGTGAGAATTGTATTTCAATTGTATGCTATAATGTAACGTGACCTATCATTTTTCTAGAGCTATAGGAGTTGAAGCAACTTCATAAACATGCTCCAAAATTTTGTACCATGCAGCTTCTAATGAATGTCTGTTTGTAGAAATATTCTAAATTATTATGTGGATGTAGCATTACTCATTTACTTACAATTGATGCATAACTTATAATCCAAAGTCCCTCGATGCACAGATAATGAGCTAACATTGGATAGGCAGCTAACATTTGAAGCTTGGAGCATATTCTATCACTAGATAGGCAGCTACAAGATAACAAGAACCTCGTAATAAGGATTTTTGAAATTTTCATTACTAGAAGCACAATTTGACTAACATATTGACTTGAAAACAAAGTAACAAATTAAGGACCCAATCCAAGGGTTTACACGACACAAACAAAGGTATAACTAACAAGTAACAAATGCCACATAGACGACAGATATTTTATTTTTATTGTACACTGTAAGATAACACATTGCCACAAAAGAATGTTCCAAGTTTTAGACAAATTGATCCAAGTATTCATCCACAGTGGTGTATTTCACCTCTGGATAAAGTTCTGAAGCCTCCACGCCAAAAGAAGCCTTAATCTCAAAGTTTATAAGATCTCCCTTTACAAAGGCAGAGTGGGCAATGGATAGGTTGAGGTTTAAAGGACTAGAAGACTCTATAAAAGGGCAAAAATAAGTATTAGATAGTCCAACCATCTATGAAACTCTCAACATTTTCTGGCTAGTACATAGAACTACTCAAATCAATAGGAGAATTACTTCCTATTTTATTATATTTATACCATCCAAAATTTTCAATAAGAAATCAAACAATTTATGCACTAATAAATATTGATGAAGTTAAGTCAGACATCCAAACAAATAGTCAAATACAGCTTCTTGGTTACAACTAATGTGTACATAGTTGTTAGGTTCTAAAGATTTAAGAATTTATGTATTTAGAACTCTAATTTGTATTGTTGGCAAACCATGATCAAAACAGGTTGTTTAGTCTTGTTTAGGCTTGCTCAAAGTTGTGTCTTTCATGTAAAGTTGGAATCGAGAGGCTGCAGATGCATTGGTGCATTTCGGCCTGGCTCGATCGATCGAAAGAAAGACTCGATCAACCGAATCTCGGGCAGAATGTTTTTCTGCAGATTTTTCCAACTCAGCCCTACCCCATTAAATGTTTAGGGTTTTATGTTTTTGCCCTAGGTATATAAGGCAAAACCCTAGCCATGTTTTTTAGTGTTGCTATGAGTGTATTGTTGCTCATATTTTGCTGTTTGTGTGAATCTCTTGTGAGATCATTGAGGAGCTTTCCTTCACATAAACTTAGGGTTTTCAAGGTAGAGATTATTTCAACATCTTGATGATCAACTCAGTTGCTGCCATTGGAGCTTAAAGAATAACAAGCGTGGGTGCTTGTAGCTGATTGGAGAATCCAAGAAAGAAGGAGTTTGTGGATTCGGAGCTTGCACGTGGTCGTGTTAGTAAGTTCTACTGGTAGGTAGCATTAGGAAGTCAAGCGGGGAGCTTGTAAGTCCTTTTGTATGAACTTTGATTCTTTCGTATAGTGGATTCAGTTTACCTTGAGGATAGCTAGGTCAAATCCTCCCCAGGTTTTTACCGTGTGGTTTCCTGGGTGATCATATCATTGTGTTATTTATATTTTCGCTGCTTTATATTCTTGATATGATTGTTTGATTGTGATAACCTAGATTTGAATAATTTGACTAAGTTAAACACTTGGCTAATTAACTAGGTCAATCTGGTTGGGTTAAGGGGTCTAAAACTATTCAAGTGGTATCAGAGCAGGTAACTCTTGTGTTGCTGATTTTTTGATCTCTGAGCTGATCCTTCACCCCTGTTGTCATGAATTCTTGGAAAATCTTTTTGCTTATGTATCAACTTGTCTACTTGTTGTCTTTGCCCTTTGTTGTTTTTGTTAAATCTTTCCTTGAGTATCTTGGTATAATCATATGTGATAAGAATTATGTATGTTATACTACTTTAACCGCCTTAAAGGCACGTGATTCTTGCCTTTGGTATTTGGATAGTGGTTGTTCCAGGCATATGACAAGAAACAAAGGTTTATTCAAAACACTCTTTGAAGGAAAGATTGGGACAGTCACTTTTGGAGATGGAAGCAAATCTGTGATCAGAGGCATTGGAACTGTGGACATTCCAGGATTACTAGTTTTTGAAGATGTTTGGTATGTTGATGGATTGAAGGCCAATTTACTCAGCATAAGTTAGATTTGCGACAATGGATTAAATGTTCTTTTCACCAAGTATGAATGTGAGATACTTGATGGAGGAGGTGACTGTATGTGTGTTGGTGTAAGGACAGCTGACAACTGTTATGGCATAACACCAAGTGTGAACAACAAGTGCTTTAGTGCAAAGATTGATCAAGTTGATTTGTGGCATTAACGGTTGGGACATGCTAGTCATAAGCAGTTAGAGAAGATTTCCAAATGTGAGGCAGTTATCGGTTTACCTAAGTTTGAGAAGATAGATAATTGCATTTGTGGACCATGTCAGATAGGTAAACAAGTGAAATCCAAGCATCCGTTTGTGACTAGTGTTCAAACTTCAAGACCTTTAGAGCTATTGCACACTGATCTCATGGGTCCTGCCAGGGTTCAAAGTTTGGGTGGAAAGAAGTATATTCTAGTTGTTGTGGATGACTTTACTAGATATACTTGGGTTGTGCTTTTGAAAGATAAAGCTGAGGCTCCTGAGAAGATGACACATCTGTGCAAGAAATTGCAGGTTGAGAATGATACTGTGATAGCCAGAATCAGAAGTGATCAGCAATAATCAAGGCATTCATCAAGAGTTCTCTTCGCCCTAGACACCTCAACAGAATGGGATTGTGGAAAGGAAAAACAGGGTTGTCTAGGAGATGGCACGGGTTATGCTTCACAACAAAAATTTGCCAAAATCTTTCTGGGGAGAAGCTGTCAACACTGCTTGCCATAAACTCAACCGAGTGTATTTCAGACCTGGCTCCAAGTAGACTTCCTATGAACTCTGGAGAGGGAAGAAGCCTGTTGTCAAATATTTTAGGATATTTGGCAGTGACTGTTACATTCTACGTGATAGAGAGAACCTAGAAAAGTTTGATGCAAAAAGTGATAAAGGATACTTTCTAGGATATTCTTCCACTAGTAGAGCTTATAGAGTGTATAATCTGAGAACTAAAACAGTCATGGAATCTTCAAATATTGTGATAAATGATGAAGTGTGTTCAGAAACACTTTCAGAAAGCACTGCTCCTGCTCAACATAAGTCTCTAGAGGTTGATGATTCACTTCCTGCTGAGTATGTGGTGAAACATAGTGAGGAAGAGCTGTTGTTGTTGAATGATACAGTTTCAGTACCATCAAGTTCAGAACCATCCACTTCGGTTCGTGACACCCAACAGGTACAAAGTGAGCTCAGTCCTCTATCTGAACAGAAAGGTACCTCCACATCTCTAGTTAAAGGTCCATCCTCTAAAGTGAGATTGAATCATCATTCCACAAATATTTTGGGTAGTTTGAATGATAACATGAGATTGAGATCAAAAGCCTTGAATGTGATCACTCACTCATGCTATCTGTCCCAATTTGAACCAAAGAAGGTGGATGAAGCACTTCAAGATGCTGATTGGGTAAATTCCATGCATGAAGAACTTCATCAATTCGTTCGGAATGATGTGTGGGAATTGGTTCCTAGACCAAAGAGTGTAAATGTGACTGGAACCAAATGGATCTTTAAGAACAAGTCAGATGAACATGGCACTGTGATCAGAAACAAATCAAGACTTGTTGTCCAAGGATACACACAAGTGGAAGGAATTGATTTTGATGAGACTTTTGCACCAGTAGCACAGCTAGAATCCATCCGGATACTATTGGCCATAGCAAGTCATCTAAACTTCAAGTTGTATCAAATGGATGTCAAGAGTGCTTTCTTGAATGAGATGCTACAAGAAGAGGTATATGTTGAGCAACCTAAAGGCTTTGTTGATCCTCATAGACCGGATGATGTCTACAAATTGAAGAGAGCCCTCTATGGGTTGAAACAAGCTCCTAGGCCTTGGTATGACAGATTGACTGCATATCTCACTGAGCATGGATTCAAAAGGGGATCTGCAGATACAACTCTCTTCATAAGAAAGGATAAGACTGGTTTTGTTGTAGCTCAAATTTATGTTGATGACATTGTTTTTGGTGCTACTAATGATTCTCTTGCTCATTCTTTTGCAGATGAAATGAAGGCGATGTTTGAAATGAGCATGGTTGGTGAACTGACTTACTTTTTGGGATTGCAGGTAAAGCAAACGGAGTCAAAAATCTACATCAATCAAGCTAAATATGCAAGAAATCTAGTCAAAAGATTTGGACTGGACAAGGCTGCTCATGCTAGAACACTGATGGCTGCTAATGCAAAATTAACAATTGATCCATCAGGTGAGTCTGTTGATGTTACTTTGTATAGAAGCATGATTGGATGTCTTTTGTATTTGACTGCTAGTCGGCCTGATATCTCTTTTAGTGTTGGTGTTTGCTCTAGATTTCAATCTAATCCTAAGGTTTCTCATTTCAATGCTGTTAAAAGAATTATAAAATACTAGTCGCAGACCCGCGCGTTGCGCGTGGTTATTTTTTTTTTATGATCATGTTATTATTTGAAATATTTTTGAATGTGTTACTACTTAAGTTGCATTATATATGTATAAACAATATATTGTAGGATTCGTGATGCTAGAAGGTATTGTCTTGGAATTAGATGTGGGAAGGATACAACTATAGTTGGCCTTGTAGTCAGTGAAGAGATGATCATCCATCTTCCCAAGTTATTTATAAGACTATTTGGACATTCCAGCCTTTTATGCAAGTGCATTCAAAATGTAAATATAAATAAAATAATAAGCATTGTGGCTGCAAAACATAAATAAAAATTATGAGATATTTTTACACCAGTCATGTTTTTCGATAGAAAATATCTAATCTCTGAACAATTTACAATCTCATCTGACGGTTATCCCAAAATCTGAACATCATGTAGTTCTAAAAAATTAAGAATTTTTATTGAATTATTTTACAATCTCATCTGACAGTTATCTCAAAATTTGAATATCATGTGGTTCTAGAGTATTTGGAACATATTTTATTTATAAAATTTCCCCATTTTCCCAACTTGTCTGGGTTTTAAATTCTTTTGTATGGTGGGAATGTAATTCAGTAAAATTTCATATTGAAAGATAGACACCATAGCTGCTGACGTGACTCCATAGTACCTACCAACCATCATTTACTAACCGTCATTATAGTAAAAGATCATTTTTTTTTTTAGTAAAAGATCATTTGAAATAACTGGTGGATAACATGAACACCCTACCAATAATATGAGGACAATTTTAGCTAAGAATTTCATTTTAGAGAGACCTGAAGAAATATTCTAGCTCATGTGAACTTGTAATTTAATAGGTAATCCATTATGATTTGGTAGAAACCAAAAGATAATATAAAAATTATTTTAGCACACGAAAAGATAATATAATCTCAATTTTATAATAGCCTTTTCATTAATTGAGAGTTGGACATACTTTACGAAACAATCTAGCTATTGAACTTGCAATTTAATAGATAATCCGTAATCAACTGGTACAAAATATGAACCACCTACACAACCGAAAAATAAAAATAAAAAATATTTTAGCATAGTCTTTTCATTTTATAGCTGTTCAACTTGTAACTTAATAGATATTCTGTAATCAACTGCTAGGAATAATGTACGACTTACACAACCAAATAAAAAGTTAAAAAATATTTTAGCATAGCCTTTTCATTTTATTTATAATTAAAAGTTACAAATACTTGAAGAAACAATCCAGCTTAAAAATGTGTAAATTAACAGGTAACTTGTAAGGAACTGGTGATTAAAATAGGAATCAGAACGATGACAGGTGTCCACATCATTCAACACCAAGACCTTTAATGTGATATTTTTGCACCATTCATGTTTTTCAATAGAAAATATCTAATCTCTAAACATATTACAATCTTGTCTAACAGTTATTTCAAAATCTGAACATCATGTGATTCTAAAGAATTTGGAATTTTTACTAAATTATTTTACAATCTCATCTGACGGTTATCTCAAAATTTGATTATCATGTGGTTCTAAAGTATTTGGAAAATTTTTAATTTATAAAATTCCCCCAAGATAATCCATTATAATTTGGTAGAAACCAAAAGATAATATAAAAATTAGTTTAGCACACCAAAAAATAATACAACCTCGATTCTATAATAGCCTTTTCATTAATTGAGATTTGGACATATTGTACAAAACAATCCAGTTGTTGAACTTGCAATTTAATAGATAATCCGTAATCAACTGGTATAAAATATGAACAACCTACACGACTAAAAGAAAATATAAAAAATATTTTAGCTTAGCCTTTTCATTTTATTTATAATTAAAAGTTACAAATACTTGAAGAAACAATCCAATTTTTGAACTAAACACCCTACATAACCAAAAGATAATATAAAAATATTTTAGCATAGCCTTTTCATTTTATTTATAATTGAGTCTTGGACATACTTTAAGAAACATTCCAACTTTATTTACAATGGAATTTCCCAGCAAAGCAACTCATTCAACAATATCCTTTTTTTTTTGGTTATTTTCTTTGGTTACACAAACTGTTCGGCCAAATGTGGAATTTTCCAGCAAAGCAACTCATTAAACAATACATTGTAGTAAAGTAGCAGTAATATGTTCTGACTATGTGCAACTGTATCATGCTCTGACCGCTCGCATATTTGTTTTTTATCTAGATAGACTGCTACCTCTGCATCCATAATGGTAATAGCTCTGGATCTATCAATGACACTTGTGGACCAAAGAGGCACATGGTTGATGTACTTTGGTTATTTATTGTGTGTTACAAAGGAGAATTTGCAAAATCATATCCCAAAAGGCATATGGGATAATATGGAAGGTGATGATGTGGCTTTTGTATCACAGTTTGTGGCAAGAGACAATGGCTCGGATGAAAGTTTACCGGTATAAATTCTGTATTGGAAAATTTTCTCCAGCTACTACAATATTGCCTAAAATCTCAATATGAATGCCCCCCTCCCCAACCTTTCCAAATGAAAAAAAGAAAAGGAATTTCAACTTTAGTAGAAAAAAAAAAAAAGGAATTATAGGGCTGTATTGGGAAATTTTCTCCAGCTGGTACAATATTGCCTAATTTTGCACTACATGATTGTCACACTATTATCCAGCACTTTGTAATATACTTGAAACAATAATGTTATCCAACTAAGATCCAAGCTACCTAAATATCAAAGAAAATTCATCTCAACATGAATGCCCCCCTCCCCAACCTTTCAAAATGGAAAAAAGAAAAAAGAAAAAAAGGATTTTCAACTTTAGTAGCAAAATTTGGATCTACCAAACCTAGGTGCCTAAAAATTCCAAAAGTCTAACCTCAAATGAAAGCAACTCACAATCTTAATTCAAAATTTATTAATATTTATGTAAGGTGATAGATCTCATTTTTTTTTTTCCTCTGGAAAAATCAGGTCCAAAACTTGATTTAAATTAAAGCCACAAGTGTTAACTTTCATTCACTTCACTATATTGGGCTTCCATGCTCAATTTTACCTGTTTCATAAAATTTCTTCCTAATTCACCATATACTTGTATTTCTCCCTAAGTATCAAAGAAAATTCATCTCAACATGAATGCCCCCCTCCCCAACCTTTCCAAATAAAAAAATAAAAAAATAAAAAAAATTCAACTTTAGTAGCAAAATTTGGATCTACCAAACCTAGGTGCCTAAAAATTCCAAAAGTCTGACCTCATTCAAATATATGTGCTTAGACAAATCCATTGGGACTCTATTTTTATTTATTTATTATTATATAAATATATAAGTCAAATTTGTTGGGACTCTCTCAGTATATAAATTTTGGTGGTAGTAGGCCATGTATGTTTGTCGTCCCTTGGCCTAAGTTTTGTTGCTGGGAAGTTCCAATTAATATTTTAATTGTTGCTGGCAGGTTTGTTTATATATATATATATATATATATATATATTTGTTCTTTGTTTTTATCATTTTTATTGTTTCCAGCTAACATTGAAATGTCTTTTGTCCAATGCCGGCTTTTGCTGCATCAGTTAAATGGATTTTGAGTCATTATGTACTGCTAGTGTTCTTCTTTGTATGTGAGCTAAGCTTGTTCTGGGAGTTTATGCAAATTCACAATGGTGGTCAATTATGTATTGTAGCTATAGTTAAGGGCAGAGAGGAGTGGTTTGCTGTGACTTTGAGTGCAATTCACAAAAGAAAAAAGAATTAAGGAAGAACCTTAAGATGATATCTTTAATTACTACCCTTAATTTTGAGTGCAATTGACTAAAGAAAAAAGAATTAAAGAAGAACCTCAACATGATATCTTCAATTACTACTTTTGATTCTCACCGACACACATATCATGTGTTAGCATAGGATCATTGTTGGCTGCTGCTTTTGGTCAGACGTGAAGACAAATGCATCATATCTTTGATATGCACCCTAAACTATTTCAACATCAACAAAATTAATAATTGGATTCATATCTTATAACTGGGATTTAGGCGTATCTTATTAAATTTGTCATTATGATATATAGGATATAGAAGTCATGTAGATGTGGGGTACATATATGATTAATGCATTGATAACAATCAGGGTTTTTTTTTCCCCTAAAAAAATCAGGCCCAAAACTTGATTTAAATTAAAGCCACAAGCAATAACTTTCATTCACTTCACTATATTGGGCTTCCATGCTCAATTTTATCTGTTTATTAAAATTTCTCCCTAATTCACCATATACTTGTATTTAGTCTAAAATACAATAGAAACACACATACTTGACATCTAATGACTCCCTAAAATCTGGCCATACCCACTCCTAACAACCACTCAAACTCCAGTATACCGCTATCAAACTACTTCCCTCAGTCATGGAATATAAACAATCGAGAGAGATGAAAACTCACCTTTAAATCCCCTTGGAATGGATGAGACGTGCCACCAACACTTTATACTTCACTACTTTAGAGTCTTACATTCTTCCAATAAGCCACAACACATTAAAAAAATGACACCTGAGATATTTCCAAATAAACCAAGGTAAAATAAAATAGTTTTTTTGGCAGTAAAATTGTAGCACTATTGAAACGACATTCAGGCAATCTCATAAACACATCAATGGCATGCCAAGGATGCTCTTCTAATATAAACACAAACACAAACAAACGAAAAAAAAAAAAAAAAAAAGCGTCTCATATTAATATAAACAAAGCATAAAAGTTTTGCACCCAAAAAAAAGAATTGAAACAGAGAATAAAAGTTTTGCACCCAAAAAAAAGAATTGAGATGTAGAGATACCTCAACCAAAGAGTATTTATAAACCGTGTGGAAAGGAATAAAGAGAGGAAGGAAATCAGATAAGCAGCCGTTACTGAGAAACGGTAGAGCAGGAAGGGGGGTAGCTTTCAAACTCTCTGTTTTCTCATGCAATACCTGGAGGCTTCAATGTTTTTTTTTTTTTTCCTCCCTTTGAGCTTCCCTCTACGTTACATATTTCAAAACCCTGAATGCAAAACCTAAATGCTTCCCTTTTTCTTTTTTTTCCTTTTTTTTTTCTTTTTTCTTTCTTCCAAACCGGCTTGAACGTACCTTTTTTTTTTTTTTTTTTCCTCCCTTTAAGCTTCCCTCTATGTTACATATTTCAAAACCCTGTACGCAATATTTCAAAACCCTGAAAGCTTCCTCTTTTTTTTTTTTCCCCAAATCGGCTTGAAAGTTTGATATTTTTAATTTCTTTTTCCTTTAAGCTGAACTGAAAAGGCTTTGGGTTGGGCTTGATAGTGGAACTAAATAAATAAGAGGTGGGCTGAATTAATTATACAAATTTATTATAGGGTGATGGTGGGAGTAAATAAATAAGTATTGGGCTGTAGTAATAGGGCTGGGATTTATAGGGCTGCAAATTGTAAAATCCAATTAAAAATTGAAGGAAAAATTATTTTTTTTATAAAGAAAATGACATGGCAGCTGATGTGGCGCAACGTGAGAGTAGCAGAATTAAACGCTACGCTTCAGCTTTTAGTAATATATAGATGTGAGTGGAACCTGTGATTATGGATTATTTTATAGCAAAGAGTCTAATTTGTCTCTTGCTGGTTTTTCTGATTTTGATTGGGCTGGGAATGCTGATGACAGAAAAAGCACTACTGGGGGGTGTTTTTATGTAGGAGCCAATCTTGTGGCTTGGATGAGTAAGAAGCAAAATTTTGTTTCTTTATCCACTGCTGAGGCAGAATATATTGCTGCTGGGAGTTGTTGTTCTCAGCTCCTTTGGATGAAAAAGCTTTTGAGTGATTATGGGATTCCTCAAAACACCATGGTTGTCTATTGTGATAATTCTAGTGCTATAGATATATCCAAGAATCCTGTTTAGCACTCTAAGACCAAACACATTGAACTTAGGTATCACTTCATTAGGGATTTGGTTGAAAAGAAAATTGTTGTTCTTGAGTATATCCCTACTGATCGTCAAAACGCTGACATCTTCACCAAACCGCTTGATGGAAGTAAGTTTGAGACACTTCGTCAAGTAATTGGTGTGCTTCGGTGTCCCTAGTCTCTTTTGGCTTTCTTGGTCCTTGTGCTTCATTGCTCATTCCTTTGTGACCATTGTTCTTTGGTTTTTGTGTTTTTGTTCTAAGACTTGCATTGCATAACATTCATGCATTTCATTCTAGGATTTATTTGTGTTTTCTCTTTAAAAAAAAAAAAAAGGGAAATGGGGAAAGCAAATTGTGTTCTGCACTATTTTTCTTGGTTTTTGAAAACAAGGTTGGTCAATTTATTTACACAGAACATGTTCTTGTACCCTGTTTAGCTTTGATGAGCTTATTTATTGCACTTGACTAGTTGAAGCTTTGTAGTGCATGTTGTGTGGGAAAGATGTTTATGGTGTTTATGACTTTGTCTTAATCTTGAAGTCACATGTTATTTGACTGTCGGACTTGATCCTTTTGAGAAATGCATAAATAACCATCTCACCACTGTTCACTAGCCAATCATGAACACCTTAGTGCATATCTTAAGATTCTGTGCTAGAGAAAGTGTAGCACATGCACAAAAAGAACATAAGGTGAAGCCTCGGTTTAAATGCTTAATGCTTAAAATTGGTGTGTACTATTAGGCTTGATGCCAAATCACTTAAACTAAAATTGGTGTGTATATTATGAGGCAAAAATTCAAGAAACTTACATGATTGCAAGCTTATGATCTAGGAGATGTGGGAGTTATAGGATGTAACTCTTTAGGTGATAGTCTCTTTTAAATTTTATGTGATGAATTTTGTAGACTTTGTGATTGATTTCTATTCACATATCACCTCACATGTATCTCAAGTTTTTGCTAGTTGCACACACTATACAAGTTACTCTTTGCTAAACACTGTACATAATATTGTGTGTGTTTTTGGTCTGACCAACCAAGTTTGAAAATACCTTCAGTATTATGCAAAACATTCTTTTTTGCTTGAGAATTTAAAGGGAGAATGGCTGAAATTTTCTTTGGAGAAACTGGGATCAAAACTTGGGTTTTTGAAAAAGCATTCCATCTTATACTCATGCATTTTGTTCATCAATTTTAATGCTTTGAGGAGTTGTTTTCAAAAATGTGGTTTGTGTTTTTCAAAACTATAATTTTTCTCAAAATGTTGTGAGCCGCTGCCTATTTTGATCGATCCAATCTATTTTTCGATCGATCGAAAATTGCTTAAAATTCTTTTAGAATTCTCGGATTGATTCGATTGATTGAATGTGATTTTCGATCAATCGAATATCGTGAATCAAGTTTTTAAAAAAACTCAGATCTGACTTTTTCAAAGGCACTTTTCAAAAAGTTTCAAACTTTTCTTTTCTCTCTCCGACTCGGCAAGGCTTCACAGTGATTTTTTGTCGTTTTCTTCCAAAATTTTTGCAAGGTTTCTCTCTCCTTGAGCCGGTATGTCTATTTTGCCCTTCCTTTTGTTTTTATTTTCACATTTCATGCATTTTTCATGCATTTGAATTTAGGAATTTCGAACCTATGCATTTTGGGGTTTTTGTTGATTCAATCCATTTTTTATAAAATTGATCAATGGGTTTTGTTCCTAGGATGTTATTACATTGATCCTTATTGGTTAATTTGATCAATTTTGAGATTTGTGAAAAATTGAAAATTCTAGGATTTGAGATTGATCCGATTTGGGGATTTTGTTCAATTGAGTTAAATTGATAAAATTGGCTTGTTGTTTTGATGAAATTGGTCATTCTAATCAGTTTTCAACCATGTGTGATGATCAATTCATCAATGTGTTTCAAAACATTCAAGTGGTTTTTCAAATTTTTGGGGTTTTTTGTAGAAACTCTATGCTCAAGCCAATTTTGTATAATTGAACTGAAATTGAACTTTTTTTTAACTGCATTAGAACATGCATCATGTTATTAACATTGTTCATGCATCATATAGACTTTTGTTCTATTTTATTTCTGTGCTAACTTGCAGTCTGCCCTTGGTTTTTGTTTTTTTTGTTCTGTTTTTGTTCTTTTGATTCTTTCTCTGTGTCTCTGTCCTTTCTTTAGCATCATGCCTAGGAAAACTAGAGCTCGTAGGTCTGTTCCCTCACCTACTCCTTCCCTTCCTTCTTTTGACCGAGAGAAGTTTCCTAGTAAGAAAAATCAAGAGATTTATGATAAGCTGAACCTTAGGAGAAAAATTTGGTCTAAGCGTTCTGTCATTTTAGATGAGCTTGATCCTGCCATTAGGGCAAATTTTGAGCGTCGGGGCTGGTTACCCTTGGTGGATATTTTTGATCCACCTCCACCTGCTACCTTGATTAAAGAGTTTTTTTCGAACATCTCTATCCGCGTCTATGATTCCAACACTTTGGTAAAGAGTTGGATACGAGGCGTAGAGTACACCATTACTCCTGCGGTAGTGGCTGATGCTCTAGGGGTACCCTTGGTCCAGGACCCAGTCTACCCTTATGATGAGTCTCCTTTGTTGAGTGATGTCATGTCTTACATCACTGGGTCTTCTATCCAGTGGGGTTCTGATCCTAGGATCACCACTGCTGAGCTATCTGAGTTAAATTATCTCTTCTTTAGGATAGCGTGTCACTCTTTTTGGCCCATTTTTCATCTACACACCATTCCTCTCGTGCGGTGTGTCTTTTTGTATGCTCTTGTCACTAATGCTCCCATCAGTTTTCCCCATTTGTTTCTTCGTTCTTTAAACGAAGTTTATAGGAGTTCATCTTCTTCTCATGTTCTTGTCCATCCTGTCTTTATTCATAGGATTTTGCTTTATCTAGGTCTAGATGATTTCCCTTTCTCTGAGCCCATTCATGTTATTGCTCCCATAGGTGCGTCTTTTCTTAGACAGAGGGCTGCTCACCTTCGAGTTGGCTCTAAACACCCTAGGTCTGAGCCTTTTGGTTCCGCACCTCCTCCCTCTTCTTCTACAGGTCCTGCTGGTGAGGATGTTGATGATCCTGTTGGTGCTGCTGGTGCTGCTGATGTTCCTCCACCTCCATCAGATGACTTTGATGTACGTCGTACCTTGGAGACTGTCATGACCGTTCAGGCGGCTCATGGTCAGATTTTGGTGGACTTACTTGATGAGATACGTGCATTGCGAGCTGATTTGGCACATCTACATTCACCTTCACCACCTCCTTTTGGTGATGGCTTGTGATTGCCTTTTGGCATTCTGTCACAAAAAGGGGGAGTGGAGATTTTGACACCTTGTAGAGGAGTTTTTGTCGTTAGGGGGAGATTTTTGTTTTGTTTTAAGGAGCTAGTGGAGATTTTTTTTTGTTTTGAGGAGCTAGTGGAGATTTTAGATTGTATCTAGGTGATTCACTTTGTATATTTTTTGGGGCTATTCATGTTAGGGGGAGATACATTTATTTTGTTATATGTGATTCTTGTTGTTTGTGATTCACTGCTTATTGATTTATATTTATGAGATTGTTCATTGATATATGTCTTTATTATGTGTTGTGTGAATCTTTACAAGAATGTTTTATTTGTGTTGTATCTAACTTAAGGGGAAAGTTAGTTTACATATCTGTTGATTTACTGTTTTCTGTCACACATGCGTTTATGCGTTTGTTGAGTGTTTTAGGAATATACAGGTTGATTCAATTGAGCTGCTGTCTACACTTGCAACTGATGGATAGTAGTTATGATTGAATTTTAGTATTTATGAGCATTATTTATGTAAAGGGCTTTTACTTGTAAACTTTGAGCTTAGTGTTTGTGTTTTGTCACGGATTGCCAAAGGGGGAGTTTGTTAGGTTCTAAAGATTTAGGAATTTATGTATTTAGAACTTTAATTTGTATTGTTGGCAAACCATGATCAAAATAGGTTGTTTAGTCTTGTTTAGGCTTGCTCAAAGTTGTGTCTTTCATGTAAAGTTGGAATCGAGAGGCTGCAGATGTATTGGTGCATTTCGGCCTAGCTCGATCGATCGAAAGAAAGACTCGATCGATTGAATCTTGGGCAGAATGTTTTTCTGCAGATTTTTCCAACTCAGTCCTACCTCATTAAACGTTTAGGGTTTTATGTTTTTGCCCTAGGTATATAAGGCAAAACCCTAGCCACGTTTTTTAGTGTTGCTATGAGTGCATTGTTGCTCATACTTTGCTGTTTGTGTGAATCTCTTGTGAGATCATTGAGGAGCTTTCCTTCACATAAACTTAGGGTTTTCAAGGTAGAGATTATTTCAACATCTTGATGATCAGCTCGGTTGCTGCCATTGGAGCTTAAAGAATAACAAGCGTGGGTGCTTGTAGCTGATTGGAGAATCCAAGAAAGAAGGAGTCTGTGGATTCGGAGCTTGCACGTGGTCGTGTCAGTAAGTTCTACTGGTAGGTAGCATTAGGAAGTCAAGTGGGGAGCTTGTAAGTCCTTTTGTATGAACTTCAATTCTTTCATATAGTGGATTCAGTTTACCTTGAGGATAGTTAGGTCAAATCCTCCCCAGGTTTTTACCGTGTGGTTTCCTAGGTGATCATATCATTGTGTTATTTATATTTCCGCTGCTTTACATTCTTGATATGATTGTTTGATTGTGATAACCTAGATTTGAATAATTTGACTAAGTTAAACACTTGGCTAATTAACTAGGTTAATCTAGTTGGGTTAAGGGGTCTAAAACTGTTCAATAGTCACTTCCAATTAAATTTTTTTGGCATTGTCCCTAGTATGTGAATCTTTGGTGTTACGATTAACTGGTTTGACTAACAGTACAAAGAAATGAAGAAGAAGATTCAACAAACACTATAAGCAAACCAAATTAGATCTATAAGCAAACACTATAAATCGAGAGGTGAAATTGTTCTTACTAACCTTGGATTTTCTTCAGAAGTTGATCCTCTATAAGATAAGTCTTCTCAAGGGTCTTGCCAATCTTCTTTTTCCATAGGGAGACAATCTCATTTGTTTGTTTTTAGACCCCTTAAAACACAACCGGATTAGCCTAGTTAATTAGCCAAGTGATTACTTAGTCAAATTATGCAGTTCTAGGTTAACACAATCATATAATCATATCAAACATGGCAGCGGAAAAATAAATAACACAAAGATATAATTACTCAGGAAAACCAAATCAGTAAAAAACCTGGGGAGGATTTAACCTAGTTATCCTCAAGGTAAACTTGAATCCACTATAGAAAGAATTGAAGTTTTACAATAAGACTTAGACCACTAACATCTTATTGCTACCCACTAGTAGAAACTTACTGACACGACCACGTGCAAGCTCCCAGACCACGGACTCCTTCTTTCTTGGATTCTCCAGCAAGTACAAGCACTCCCGCTTGCGTATCTTTAAGCTCTTATGGCAGCAACTGAATGATCATCAAGTTATCAATGAAATCTCCTTCTTGATAATCCTAAGCTTGTTTGAAGGAAAGCTCCTCACAGATCTCACAAGAGATTCACACAAACAGCAATATGAGCAACATCTAAAACGTGGCTAGGGTTTGCCTTATATACCTAGGGGAAAAACATAAAACCCTAAACTTTTTAGGAGTTAGGGCTGAGTTGGAAATCTGCAGAAAAAAATGCATCTGCCCGATTTTCGATTGATCGAGCCTAAGCTTCGATCAATCGAGCCAGGCTGAAATGCACACTAACTTCTGCATCAGCTCGATTCCAACTTTACATAAAAGAACCAACTTTGAGCAAGCCTAAACAAGACTAAACAACTTGTTTTGATCATGGTTTGCCAACAATACACATTAGAGTTCTAAATACATGAAACCCTAAGTCTTTAGAACCTAACATCATTGATGGACAAAATATTTTTAGGGGGTCTAAGATAGACGATCTTGTTTAAGGTTCTTGGATCATCCACTGCTTTTATGGTAGAAGTGGCAATATCTTCTTTCTTGACAAAAATTGTTGTCAACATGGAAAATTACAATTACTTTCTCATCTTTAACTGAAGTAGTTGATGATCTAGTTGACTTACATGTAGTAAAAGGCACACATGCACACACATATATAAGCAAATGAGCAAGTCTCGACAAGTTTAAAAAGAAAGATGATTGAATTTTATACTAATACCTTTGGGGTTTCCATCTCCAATTATTTCTACTTTGTCCCTTGGTGGAGCTGGGGCACCTGCAAGTCCAATTCCGAAGTTAGGCAAAAAGCACCTAGCAAAGCCATTGGAAACAAGGTAGGTATATGGAATTCCTTCAGCCTCGATGGATCTCCGGATGCTAGCCTTGGCCCTTAAATGATGTTCAACTGGCTTGACTGCATGGATACGATCCACATCACCTCCAAACTCGGACGGGAGGAACCTCTGAAACCCACCAATATTTCATTGTATATAGTGTGCATTTGGATTGAAATGAAAAATTAAAATTATTTCACTATTCAGCTTATTTGTACTATTTCAACTAATTTTTACCTTTATCTACAGTACTTTTAGCAATAATTTTTAAGTTTCAGCAAAATAAGCAGTATCCAAACACACCCATAATGTAAGTTTCTTGATTTCTCATTTAGTTCATCAATTACAAGCCAAACAACAAATAGAAGAAGTTAAATTGCATATTTGGTCATCGACTTTTGATTTTTAACTTTAACATGTTTCAAAAAGTTATTACCATCATATAAAAGTAAATTGCTGAAATAATAAACGAAATTAATGAAACTAAGTTTACTTTGAGGATGTGATATGAACTGGAAAAATAAAATGATGTTTAGTCAATTCTAGGTGACTAGTTTCTTGAACTTGAAAAGAGAGAAAAAGACTTTTTGGGATTAATGTTTTTGCTTGTAAAATGTCAAGCAATAAGATGAGAGAACCTCATCAACAAATTCTAAAATATAAGGACCAAATCATCTCCTAAAACATATGAATTAATTTGAATACAAGCAAATTACAATACTAATATACTTCTACTTTATTCAAATAAAGAGATATCACGAAGTGTCTAATTAGCCTAATTTAAATTCTTGTATATAAAATGATAATTTATCCAATACATCATCCTAGGTCATAAGATGTGGGGTCCATGACATGGCATGAATTCCATTTTCCACAATTTCCTATTATTTTAGATGATAAGTATTTGTTGAAACAATTCTAAAAATAGAAGGATTAAGGAAAAAATTTTAAAGTAAAAGGAAGATTTGATACTAAGGCCAAAAGTTGTTGAGAACTAAATAAGCAACTTTACATTAAAAAAAAAAAAACTGGAAAAATATTAAAAAGATTTTAGCAAGATATATATATGTGCCTTGCCTTGATATTTCCAGCTTCTTTGATGGCAGCAGTAATCTTCACTTGATCAGCTATTTGTTCTGGTGATCCAAGTGCAAAGATCACTACATCAACTTGCTTGATTGCCTTCACCAAGCTTTCATGATGATGTATGCCTCCCTATGAAACAATCACATGACTTTCAAGATCAATATACTAATCCAAAGTACTAAAAACACACCCACGATGCGGAGAACTAGAGTTTGTACATACATGGAGAAGTGTCACTCCAGAGCTCTTGAAGCTCTCAATGAGTTTGGACTTCTCAGGATTAGAAGCTGTGTTTTCTCTGACCAATGCAAAAGTAGGATGCCCAGCTTTCGCACTCTCCTCTGCTATGTATTTTCCAATGTATCCCGTCTCTCCTATTATCAAAATCTTGCTTTTTTGTGCCATTCAGAGAGAATTTCAAACTAAAAGGATTAATAGGGTTTAAGCGAAGTAGAGAGTTGGACTATCTTATGGGTAGTTCTCAGTTTCAAACAAAGTCAGTCAGAGCCCCTTAAATACAAGTACGTATACAGAAACGTCTTTGTTTGACTCCTTCAACTATAGGTTTTGCTATGATATTTCGTCATGCAATATGCAAGAGGGCTCATAGTCATAGTCGCTTCTTCTTTTCATTTGTTTATTACTTTTAGAACCACTCAATATTCTACTTTTAATCAACAAAATGACATAGGATTTACTATATAACGTATGTGCTGATCTCCAATTACCGTTGCCCCTCCTCATTTTTATTGATTTTAAAATTTTAAAATTTTTTATGAATCTCTAAGTAGGGTTTCATTTCATTAAAATTTGGGGAAAATTTTGTTACAAGCCGTTGTTGTAAACATTAACGCACATTAGAAAAAATAACTAAAATCAAGTCACAGTTTTAGTTATTTTTTTGAGTGTGTAAGAGCATGTGCAGAATAAACATTGCTCTTAAATTTTTATATAAAATCATTTTGAAAATGTCATACAATACAATTTTTAATCTCATCTAGCCACATTTTTAAATTGTGATAGTGTTGAACATGGCCAGCTATGGGCTCTTGTATATTGATTATCTTCTTATATAGCTGAAGTTCCAACGGACCATCATGGCACCGTCCCACATTGAGCATTAAATAGTTTATAAATTATTGTGAATCTATTTTGATATTTTAAAACATGAGCCTTAAGTATGTGTCTTGTCCTATTGCGCATGCGGATCGAAGTCAATTTTACCTTGTGCCTTTTATTTTTCTCTTTTCTTGCCTTTTTTGTGATTTTGTAGCTGTTTATGACTATTTAGTTCAGTCCATTGGCGATTAACTTTCCTTGTAAGTTAACCTATTATTTATTACTCCTTCCGTCTCACTTTGTTTGTCTTCTATTCCATTTTGAGATGTCCCAAAATATTGTCCTGTTTCTAAAAATAAAAGCTATTAATTTACTAATGTTCCTATTATACCCCTATTAATTAAGTAATTCAATTTTTTGATAAATTTATCTAAGGGTAATTTTGGAAATTTATACATTTTTAAAAAGTAGACAAGACAATAAATGATGTTCTCTTAAAAAGTTTGATTTTTCAAACAGGACAAACAAAGTGGGACGGAGGGAGTATTAATTATCTGAACAAGTCAATGACTTATTTAACACACTATTATAATACTTTCCCATAAGTTCAATTATTGTTATCACAATTAGAACACTAGGTACTGTTCTTTTCTTCACTTGAAAGTGTTTTTCTTTTGCCACATATTTTTCTCTTGCTTCAATGATTTTCTTGTTGGATTTTCAAAAGGAAAGGTATTAAAAACAAGTTCACACCAAGGGTTCCAAAAATGAAAAATCCAATGGTCACAAACGTCTATAAATGATAAGCAACAAGATAGGGCAAGTTAATAGGCGAGACACACGTCTGTAATAAATAGGACCGATACCTCATCTAGGCCTCTTACCTAAAATATCAAAAAAGAAAAAGAAAAAGAAAAAAAAAGAAGCCCACAATAGCAGTGTGTTTGTATATATATATATATATATATATATTTTTTTTTTTTGAGAACCCAGACCAAAAATTTATTCAAACTCCTGCAAAATTGCAGTCGACCAATACAAGATGATCAACCTCAATAGGAGTATCCTCCACCCAAACATGGGGAGTATCAAACTTTTTAGCTAACTTGGCTAACTTATCAGCCACAGTGTTTCCCAACCTACGTACATGGGAGAGAGAAAGAAAAGGATTCAAGTTGCGATGCCAGGGAGATTGAATCTGCAATAGCGTTACCAAAATGAGGCCAAACACGGTGTGTCTTCTTGAAGGTGATTTATGACAGTTGCCGAGTCCCCTTCGAAAACCACACGGTGCAAGCCCAATTCGATCGCAAAAACAATCGCTCTCCTGCAGGCCAGAGCTTCAACGTCTTCCACCGTAGGTGGTAAGTTTATTCTCTCTGATAGAGCACCCACCACCTTTCCTATAGCTAGGACTGAGCAAGGGACCCTACCCACCCGAAAACCCGACCGACTCGACCCGAATCGAGAGATTTTGGTCGGGTCTGAGAATTTTTGGGTCGGGTTTTGGGTCAAAATTTCGGGTTATTTTTAGTTTCGGGTCGGTTTCGGGTCGGCGTTGGGTCTCTTATATATGCTACTTCTGAACCCGATTTTTTTATTTTTTGAAAAACACCCTGGGTCTCTCTCCGCCTCCCTCAGCTACTCTCCCAAGTCTCAATCTCACCCAGTTCTATCTCTACGTGTGTAAGTCATCCTTCTCCTTGTAAATTTAGTTGAGTATACTTTTAGATTTTGGGTTTGATTTTCTTGTTTGGGTTTGATTTTCTTGCGTTTTGTGATTTGGGTTTGGCTTGAATCGTACTGACAGCAGCAAAACTGGTTTTTTTAAGGACCCATTTCAATATTTTTCAGGTTTTTAACTAAAGAGCTGTGTTTTTTTAAAGACCCACTTCGATTTTGTTCTAGTTTTTGTATTTCAAGGTTCCTGAAAGTGTTGGTAGTAAGAGGTTTGAGTCTATAAATGAGAGAGAGAGAGATAGACAGAGAGAGAGAGGGGGTTAATTTTATTAGTACACAAAAAAAAAAATGTTGAGTATGTAAATGAGAGAGAGAGAGAGGAACTAACAGCTTCTAGTCAGTGGTCACCATCAATTTCGAGCTTTTTTTGGCACCCAGTAGTTGGGTTTGTGATGTTGAATAGCAAAATGAAAAAGAACATAACATTCATGTTGGATGTGAGAGAATGGGCAAAGTGGAGCAGATGCGGCTGCAAATGAAGATGACACAGTGAAGCGGCTTGTGCTTTCTTTAGGGTTTTGTTGGTTTTTTTTTTTTTTTTTTTTTTTTTTTGTTGGGTTTTTGGGTTTTTTTCCCATACGAATGGGGCCAAGGCCCAAACCTTAACAAATGGAGTCTGGCTCTTAGAGAGGACTCAGCCCATTTAAGGACCCATCTCCAATTTCAGCAATAGCAAGCCTATTTGGGTGGTCCATGCCATTATCGTTTAAAAAAAAAAAAAAAAAAAAAAGCCAACCCGAGACCCGACCCAAGACCCGAAAAACCGACCCGATATCAGACCCGATTTTTTGGGTCGGGTTGGGTTTCAGGCATCTAAACCCAATTTTTATTGGGTCGGGTTTCGGGTCATAAAAAACCCGACCCAACCCGACCCAAAATCAGTCCTACCTGTAGCATTCCTTATGACCACTCCAATGCCAGCACACGACGTCTAATGGAACAGAGCCCCGTCGAAATTTTCTATGAGTAAATGCACTGGAGGAGGCGACCAACGGGAAGGGTCGAGGATTGCTAACTCTGGTTTGTTGGCTTTCTGTGCTGCTTGGTATTCGTATAATCTGTCCTTTGCATCAGCAAAAATCTTTGAGTAAGGGATGGAACAATTCCGTAATCGTGCTGCATTCCTCTTCGTCCATGTACTCCAAGCAACAAATGCAAACTTCTCTGTCAGATTTGGTTTGTTGCAATGAAAAATACCTGTTAGTAAATCTGCTAAGCAAGTAAATCGGGTTGACAGATTACTACGACATGGTTCAATCTCACACCAAATCTCCTCAGTCACCTGACACTCCCAAAGAACATGGATATTGTCTTCCTCCTCCCCATTGCAAAACTCAAAAGTAGTGTTGTGAGTCACTTTACGATGACACAGGTTTTTCTTTGTAGGCAGTGTTACACGCCAGGCTCGCCATAGAAAATGCTTAATTTTGTTAGGGACATTGATACTCCAAATTTTCTTCCAAAGGCCATTGTGTGCTGTCGGATTTGACTGCCCCCGCTTTAGACAAATTCTTGGCTTCATCAAGCATACGGTATGCAGATTTTGTTGAGTAAACTCCATTCTTTGTTCTTTGCCAAATCAAAGTATCAACTGGTCTGCGATGACTAAGGGGAATACTGAGGACAGCTTTAGCTTCGTGTGGCAGCATCTCCTCCCTAATTCAATCTTCAATCCATTAAGGTCCCTCATCATCAATTAAAGCACAAACATGAGTATTGTTGGGAAATTTTTTTTGAGGGGATATTACTTGCCTGCAATATGGATCCGGAAGCCAATTATCTCCTATGATGAGGACCCTTTCTCCATTACCAATTCGCCAAGAAGCTCCTTGACGAACAATACTTCTTGCTTTTAAAATGCTTTGCCAAGCATACGAGCCATGTGTCTTTACATCCTCATCCAAAATAGAACACTTTGGGAAATATTTGGCTTTAAATACCTTATAAAAAAGGGAATCGGTATTGTGGATGACCCTCCATACCTGCTTTCCAAGAAGAGCAAGATTGAATTGTTCTAAGTCTTTAAATCCCAATCCACCTTGAATCTTTGGTAAACACAATTTCTTCCATCCCACCCAATGAATTTTGCGAGCCTCACCCTTATATCCCCACCAAAATTTCCTGATTAAGTATTCAATATCCTTACAAAGACACTTTGGGAGTTTAAAACAATTTATTGTGAAGGTTGGCATGGATTGGATCACCGCCTTAATCAAGATTTCCCTTCTGGCTTGGGACAACAGCTTTTCCTTCCAACCTTGGATTTTTTTTCCAAATTCTTTCCCGAATGTAGATGAAGCTCTGTTTTTATGCTCGTCCAACAAAGGATGGAAGTCTCAAGTATTTTTCATAATGTGCTACAGCCAAAACCCCTAGCAAATTTGTGATGTGTTCTTGCATTGGTCTTGATGTGTTAGAGCTCAAAAAAATCTGAGTTTTATCTCGACTGATTTGTTGCCCTGACGCATGTTCATATTTCTCAAGGATTTTTAGCATGGCTTGGCTATCATGGACATTTTCTTGGCAAAAGAGGAGGTTGTCATCCGCAAAGAATAAGTGTGAGACCTTGGGACCTTGGGACCAGTTTTCCTTGTCTTTTATTTTTTAGGTAGTGAAGGGTTTCAAAAGCCACTAAAATGTTTTTTTTTTTAGAAGAAAGCCACTAAAATGTTATCACAATAGCAGTATATGATTAAACATATGTTCAAGTGTTTTTAACACACACCAACAGATGTAACCAAATCTCCCAAAAATATGATTGGATTTTTTTTTTTTGAGTTTTTGTAAATCAATAAAATAAACTTATAAATTCGTTTTTTTATTATTAAATTTAAGAGAAGTTCATGTTTGATTGCAAAGTGTAATTTTACAAAAATTTAAAAGATATCAAGTGAGCAACAAAAATCCTTTTATCATAGTAAGCAAACTGCTAGCCTATCAAGAGACCTTATTTTACAATAGTTGGCTGGCTCTAAATATTTAGTTTAATTGATGCACAGTTCATAACCACAAGTCCCAAGATGCACAAATTATTAGCTAACATCGGGTTCGGATGAATTTTTTATGGCCCTCCATTAGCAAAAGCAAAAGAGTATCTGATTTGAGACACCGAGTACTTAACATGTTCTACAACAAAGAACCTCATACACAACATAGATTTTATTTTTGAGCAATGTCTATTTCACACAGTACATTAGGTGTGTAAGTGAGTGTGTGCAATAAATATTTCCCTTTATTTTTATTGTACATTGTAATTTGTAAGATAGTAAACACATTGCCACAAACTGATCCAAGTATTCATCCACAGTGGTGTATTTCACCTCTGGATAAAGCTCTGAAGCCTCCTTGCCAAAAGAAGCCTTAACCTCAGAGTTTGTAAGATTTCCCTTCGCAAAGACAGAGTGACTAAGGTTTTGATTTTGTTTGGAACTTATTTATGTGAATGCTCTATTTTTAACCAAAAAACCAAGTTTAATTTGAAAAATCTCACCAAGTATAGAATTATATGAATGTGTTGTTTCTGAAGCCTGATTTATATTATATAATACTCGGAGTAAAATTCGATCTTTTTTTTTTATTAAATTTTTTAAATTTATTTTTATTTTTATTTTTAATATACAGAACAACTCTTCAAGGTAAAAGTACTAGTAGCAACCTTCATGTTGGGCACAATTCCCCATATCAAGATTCAAGAGCAATTTTCTATAAAGCCTTTTCATTCAAGATAAGGAGAATCAAAACTCTTTCTTTTACTCGAGTGAGATAACCAATTTGTGTGGAAGAGAAGGTCAAATAGAACTATTCGATGGAGAAAAAGAAGCTGACAAGACAAATGATCTGGTGATGTGTTAAGTTAAGTAAGCCATTGACTCAGTAAAAAATACCAAAATCTAGTAATAAAGATTACAAACAAACTAGACAGCAATAGTGTCAAAAACCCAACAATCACAATCAGTTATAAAAACCAAGATTGACAGGCAGACTAGCTATAAAAGCCCAAGAATGACGAGCAACTAGGTACAAGACGAGACATGCATATGAAATAGATAAGACCAACACCTCATTTGGACCTTGTATCAAAAGATACCAAATGAAACCCACAATAGTATATCAAAGTTTACAAATTTTCACTAAAAAATTAACATGACTACATATTTTGAAAATTCAATCGTTGGATTGCATGGTTTTTATGTTCTTAACATGCATGTCAAATATCAACATTTGGGTGGCCTAGTTAGTAATTAAGAAACCAGGCCAACAAGTCTTAGGAGTTCGAGCCTTAACAACCAGTTGTGTATTGGTGTTTCTTATATCCATTTTCCGTCCCAAACGGTTAACCTAACTTAACTAACCGGGAGTATGGGGTACTGCCTGGGAGTGATTAGAATGCTACTAGTACTATGGTTATGCCTAGATAGAGAAGCCACATTGGTCGCCCTCCCCCCTCCTAATTATTTTTTTCTACCAAAAAAAATAATAATAAATAGCATGCATGTCAAATCTTTTTCAAATAGGATATTATTTACAATTAAATCCATAAACTTATTTTTTTATGCATAATTTAGTAGTACAAAAATTTGAAATTTAAATATTTAATTGATAACATAGTTATTAATCTTTGATTTTTGTGAAATTTTGCAAGTATGGATGATATAATAAAAAAAATGGAATTTTATGATGGATTTGTTAAAATTTACATCCAATAAAAAGATATAAGGAGTTTGTAGTCATTGCCTATAAATTAGTTTGTAGGCAAACTTTGTTCTTTGTAAATCAATAAAATAAACTTAAAAAGCTTGATTCTTACGATTTCAAGAATTATTTGTATACAATTGTTTTTTAAAAAAAAATTAAGAGAAGTTCATGTCTAATAGTAAAGCGTAATTTTACAAAACTATAAAAGAGATCCAGTGATCAAAATAAAAGAAGACCAGCATAATTTTTCCTTTTGTTTTGAAGGACCCTGCAATGAGAATAAACCAAGCACTTTAATGAATGCATTTACAATAATTTTACAAGCAAGACCTTGAGGGAATTTCTATTAGATTTGCAACAAAATTATTCTAAAACTTTGTTCAGACCATGTTAAAGGCCAATTGGACCGTTCTTGTAATCGGCATTGCTTTATATGCAGACCTAAACCATTCACAATTTCACATTTACTGTAAAGAAGAAGAAAAAAAAGGACATCATCTTAGATGCTAAGGAAGTTTTTGTCAATCCAATGACACTATCTAGACAAACATGACCCATTTTCTAAACAAACACGCATAAAAAGAAAATGAAGTTTTGCATGTATTTAATTGACTTGCAGACCTAAACCATTCACAATTTCACCTTCTCAAAAAAAAAAAAAAAAAAAAATACAAATTAGTTAGTTGACTAAGATAGGATTAAATATTCACCGTAGAATTCAACAACTTCTCCAATAATAATAATAAAAACAATGTTACAATCAATATGATTACCGATCTCGACACTTTTTATTATTTAATTATGTATAATTACTGTCAATTAGTTTTGTGAAATCAATCATGAAATATTCTTATAAAGTAAATAATTAATTTTGTTCTCACATTAAAAAAAAATATTAATATAATTTCTTTTGTTCTATTTTAAAGGAAAAAATATATACTTTATTCTTTTAAACGACAATAACAACAATAATAATTTACTCTTTTTTTAAGAATAATAATAATAATAATTTACTGGAACAAACTAGGCATCTTTTATAAATATTCAATTTTCAAGGATAAAAAGGTAATTCAACAACGTGTTACACTTTGTTTTGATGACACACGATCTTGCTTGGGGCACCCTTTTTGAGAATTGGCACTAAACTATAAGGTTTAGCATTGAAAATAGTGGGCTTTCAAAAAAAAAGCATTGAAAATAGTGGCCTATTAATTATTTATTTTGAAAATAACTTAGAGAAATTGTTTTGTTATGAGCAAATTTCCTTATTTTATGTTTAATGGATCTCATCGACTCTTCTCTATTTTCAAACTCCTTTTAAAAAAAAAAACTTTTATCAAAGTTAGCAAACCGCTAGCCTATCAGAAGACCTATTTTTGCAATACTTAGTTCTTAATATTTACTTATAATTGATGCACAGCTCGTAATCAAAAGTCACCTCGATGCACAAATAATTAGCTAAAATTGGGTTCAGAGGAATTTTTTTCACTGCCCTCCAGCAAAAGCAAAAGCAAATCTGATTTGAAGCACTGAGAAATTAACATGTTCTATCAGTAGATAGGCAGCTATAAGATAACAAGAACCTCATAATAAGGATTGATTTTTAAATTTTCATTACTGGAAGCACAATTTGACTAAGATATTGACAAGAAACGAAGTTACAATGGTCACAATCCAAGGTTTTTACACGACACAAAGAAGGGCATAGCTAACAAGTAACAAATGCCTCATAGACAACATAAATTTTATTTTTATTGTACACTGGAATATAATCTTCACATTACATGATCCAAGTTTTTTTTAGACAAACTGATCCAAGTATTCATCCACAGTGGTGTATTTCACCTCTGGATAAAGCTCTGAAGCCTCCACTCCAAAAGAAGCATTAATCTCAAAGCTTGTAGCACCTCCCTTCACAAAGACAGAGTGACTGAGGGATAGAAAGAAGTTTAAAGGAATGGGAGACTCTGCAGAAAAGCAAAGGTAAGTATCAGATAGCTGGTTTGACTAACCAAGAAGCTACAATTAGCTGGTTTGGGTAATAGTACAAAGAAATAAAGAAGATATTACAACTCCCCTAATAATCCAAATGAGGGAACAAGGTGTACCCTAATAAATTAGATCTATAAGCAAACATTATAAATCAACTGGTGAAATTGTTCTTACTAACCTTGGATTTTCTTCAGAAGTTGATCCTCTAAAAGATAAGTCTTCTCGAGGGTCTTGCCAATCTTCTTCTCCCACAGGGAGACAATTTCGTTGAAGGACAAAATATTGGCAGGGGGTTTAAGATAAAGCACCTTGTTTAAGGTTCTTGGATCGTCTACTGCCTTTATGGTATAATTTGCAATATCTTCTTCCCTGACAAAAATTGCTGATAAGATGGAAAATAACAATTACTTTTGTCATCTTTAGCCATATTAGTGGATCTATCATCTACAATAAATGAAGAAATTCTCGATAAAAAAAAATTAAGGAGAAAGATGATTGAATTTTATGCTAATATATTACTAATATAATATACCTTTGGGGTTTCCATCTCCAGTTATGACTACTTTGTCTCTAGGAGGAGCTGTGGCACCTGCATGTCCAAAGTTAGGCAAAAAGTACCCAGCAAAGCCATTAGACACGAGGTAGGTATATGGAACTCCTTCAGCCTCAATGGATCTCCGCACGCTGGCCTTGACCCCAAGAAAATGTGCAGCTGGCTCAACCGCATGGGGTCGATCCACATCAATTCCAAACTCGGACGGGATGAACCTCTAAAACCCACCCACATTTCATTGTATATAAGTTTTTTCACCAGTTATTTAATTCATGAGTTACAAGCATATGTACGTATATGTGTGTGTCAATAAGTATTTAGTAGGATATGTGCCTTGCCTTGATATTTCCGGCTTCTTTGATAGCAGCAATAATCTTCACCTGATCAGCTATCTGTTTTGATCCAACTGCTGAGATCACTATATCAACTTGCTTGATTGCCTTCACCATGCTCTCATGATGATAGATGTCTCCCTGTGAAAAAATTAGCATGACTTTCCAAGATGAATGTACTAACCAGAGAATTCAACACACACGCAAGATGTGGAGAGTTTTTTACATACATGGAGAAGTATCACTCCAGAGCTCTTGAAGCTCTCAATGAGTTTGGACTTTTCAGGATTAGAAGCTGTGTTTTCTCTGACCAATGCAAAAGTGGGGTGCCCAGCTTTCGCACTTTCCTCCACTACGTATTTTCCAATGTATCCAGTCCCTCCAATTATCAAAATCTTGCTTTTTTGAGCCATTCAGAGATAATTTCAAGTGAAATAGATTAATGGGGCAGAGAGTTGGACTATCTTAGGGGTAGTTCTCAGTTTCAAACAAAGGAAAGTAGAGTTCCTTTATATACATAAACCGGAACTTCCTCGGCCTCAAGGTACAATGATGCTCACCAACTCCCCCAATATATTAAAGGTTAGGTGAATGGCTCTTTGTTTGACTTTTCAAGTATTTTTTTTAGACATCCTCCCCATTCCTTAGGTCTCCTTTATTAATTTTAGGCGTAAAAACATTTTTAGTTTCTACATTTTGATTCTATTTTTTATTTTGATCTTTACTTTTTTATTTTACCGCTTTTAGTCATCAAAAAAAAAAAAATGTTATCATTTTAGTCTCTACTGTCATCTCACTTTTTTTTTATTTTGGAGACTAAAGATGGTAAAATAAAAAAAAGTAAAAACCAAAATAGAAATATGATCAAAATGTACAGACCAAAAGTACATTTAGGCCTTAATTCTATTTTACTTTATTTTGGTCCACAAATCATTTGGCATTCATATGGTTGTAGTATTTTTTTCTTCTTCTATTTCTCTACAATACGACATTTAAAAAAAAAAAAAATTGTTTCCACAAAATTTGCATTTCTCTGCAAAGAAATACTGGTTAATATTATTTTCTTGGGGCAAAAATATCATTTTGGTTTCATTATCATTTCGGTTTCTACATTTTGGTAGTAATTAATTCGGTCCCTGTCATTTTCAACTTACAGTTAATTTAGTCCCTACCTCAACTCACTAATGAAAAAGGTTTACGTGACTAATGAATTGCATAATTGGCACTCTTGAAGGTTACGTAGAAAATAAAATAATAATAAAATATTTTAATTTCTATTTAAAAATTTCACATCAGCATTTGATTTGAAAAAAAAAAAACATTATTTTTCTAATTTCTCAATTTTAAAAAAAAAAATTGTAGGAACATTCCTAGCATTTTCTCCTCAACCAAACACAAAAATCAAATTTGGCATAGACACAAAAATCAACCCAACTTAAAAATCTAAGGTGAAAATACACTTTTGGTCATACATTTTGGGAAAATTTCCGTCTTGGTCCTACTTTTTTGAAGCACATTATTTAGTTCTTGAAAATCGAAAACCGTTACTGTTTTAGTCCTTACTGTCATCTCAGTAATGAAAATTGCAGACTTGGCACATGGAGTGCACATGTGTCACTTTAGACTCTAACAAGGCTAATAAAATTAATAATAAATTTTTTTATTTGGTAACAATTTTAACTAAATAAAATAAACAGAATTAAAAAGAAAAAAAAATCGCATTTCATGAACACAAGAACGCAGATGAACTCAGGATCACATAAAATTCAACCACAAAAATCAAATTTAGACTAGAAAATTCACAATAACCAAATTTCGAAGTGGTAGCCTTTACCCACCCACCAAACCCATCACCTGATACACAGACACATCTCTTAGAACCATACCCACCAGGGTCACCACGCGATCCTGTGGATCTATTAAGCACAAGTGCACAACAACCATTGCCATTAAAATTGGTTTTATGGGTTTGTGTTTTTTGCATGTGGAAATGAAAAGAAAGAAAGAGGAACACAACGGCCCATCTTCTTCTTGTTCTTCGACTCACCCACTTGGTCTCTCCTTCTTTGATATGTGATGGTGTGAAGGTTCAAGTTGTTTAATGGTTCAAAATATGTCTAAGTTATGATTGAAATTTGATTGTAGGGTTTGGTGTTGATGTATATGGGAGTGATGGATCTGGGTTTGGTGGTGGTGCTGGACAATCTTGGTGGTGGTAATTCGGGTTCGATGGTGGTGGATCTGGGTTATTGTGGTGCTGAAGCTAATGCATGTGACACTATTTGGTTACCAAGAAATTTCAAGAAAGTAAAAAAGAAAATTGAGAAAATAAAAAATGAAGATCTGTTTGGTTACTAAGAAATTGCAAGAAAGTAAAAAAGAAAATTGAGAAAATAATGAAGGTCTGTTTGGTTACCAAGAAATAGCAAGAAAGTGAAAAAGAAAATTGAAAATATAAAAAGATTGGTAAATTTGTTTTTTGGAACATGTTTGATTCCCAAGAAAGTTCAATACAAGTTGATAAAGTTACTACAAATGAAAGTAGTTTTTTATTTATTTTTTCAATTTTAAATTAAAGTTGATAAATTAATTTATCTGTTTTTATTTTTTATGGATAACTTCTTTTTAAAGACCAAATTAATTGTAAGTTTAAAATTATACTGATAACTTTTTTTTTTTTTTTTTAGAAACAATTATATTGATAATTTGCAAACAAAATGTAAAAACTAAATTAACTGGGACCCAAAATATGGGGACAAAAATATCATTTTTGTCTTTTTTTTTTTTGCAAAAATTCAAAACTAATCCTTTAACTTTCAGCATTTTTCATTTCAGTCTTCTAACTTTCAGTTTTGTTATTTTAGTCCTCTAACTTTTAATTTTTGTCAATGTAGTATTCTGTTAGGGTTTAGTTAGCTGCTGCCGTTAAGGGTGTTGAAACAACGCCGTTTTGGCTTTTTTGTTTTTTTTTTTAATAAATTTCAGAATGAAAAGAAAATAAGAAAAATCTGTAAAAAAAGAAAAAGAAAAGAAAAGAAAACATTTAAGGGGAACGTTGTCGTTCCCTTTCCTTGAAATCAAAACAAAGAACACGGTGGAAATAAAAACCGATTTCAAACATTTAAGTGGATGTCTTGGCTAACATCTACGTCCGATGGTGGTAGGCCATCGGGAATGGTTTCAAAGTGAAATTCTGGCAAGCCGTCAAGGGAGTTGGGGCCTCTGGACCTGAGTATGCATTTGTGGTTGTACTCTGTGTTTACAAAAGTTACGTAAAAGCCTTTGTGGTGAAGGAGTTTGGCTAACTTAAGCATTGGGTTTATGTGAGCTTGAAATGGGTATGGGATGCAAACAACATGAGGTCTAATAGCTTCTGGAATGGAACCCACTCACCCGGCACTCTCTGTCTCTGTCTCTAAAGAAACTACACACAAAAACAGAAAGATGGTCTTCCCAGGCCTTTTATGGCCGAACTGCATAACATAACGTAGCTTTTATTTCTATTTTTTTCTTAAAAAATAATATTTTGTTTAATTACTTCAATGGTATTGAGATTTGTGACCGAGAAGGTGATGGATTTCTTGACCCATTTCTAGCAGGTGATGGATTTCAGGGGATTCCCCTTAAATGTTTTTTTTTTTTTTTAAACAGATTTTTCTTTTTTCTTTTTTTAATTCCAAAATTTATATATATAAAAAAAAGACAAAACGGCGTCGTTTCAGCACCCTTAACGGCAGCAGCTAATTGAGCTCTAACGGAATACTACATTGATAAAAATTGAAAGTTAGAGGACTGAAATGACAAAACTGAAAGTTAGAGGACTGAAATAAAAAATGTTGAAAGTTAGAAGGTCAGTTTGGATTTTTGCTTTTTTTATTTATTTTTTATTTATAATTATTAAATTGCACACACATGTTCCTCGTATTCTAGTTATTATTATCACAGTGACTTCAGACTTTACTTCATTTGTTTATTAACTTTAGAACAACCCAGTAGTCTACTTTAATCAACAAAGACATCAGTAAGGAACATGGATATCTTTCCTGTCCAGGTTCAAGTTCCTGAATTTATTCAAGTTTCTTAACTTGGTACAGATTGAAGATTGAAGAACCCTGGATGCATGGTTTCTTGCTCTGACATTTTTACACAATTGTTTGAGCATAATATCAAAACGGAATTATAATATAATTTTGTAGAATAGGGTCACATCTAATAAGGATAAGATTTTTAAAACCCAAATTAATTTGAGACCCGAACCTCAATTTGCACCCGGTACCCAAATTTAAACCCAACATGAATAGTGGTTTAATAGGTTTGCAAGTAATTTTTTTTTTTTTGTTTATTTTTTTTTTACAATATAGAAATTCTTTTATAGAATAATTTAAGTGTATATGTGTGTGAAGTTCCCTTTGAAGACTTGAACCCTAACTCTTGCCCCTCCACACCCCACACCCCACACCCCACAAGCACTTATACTTGTGGAATGACCATCATGCCAAAAGTGTGCAGTGGTGCAATAATCTATTCAAAACAACTTGAATAGTGGTTTTGAGTCTTTGATGTTGAGTAATGCTAAGATCACAACTTAGTCCACAATTTTTGCCACAACTTGTCACATGGCAAGTTGTGAGTAGTAGAGAAAATGTAGTGGGTCCATGTGGGTCCACGCCTCCACAACTTATAACTCACCATGTGATGAGTTGTCGCAAGTTGTGATACTAATATTACTCTTTGACGTTTCCCATTTATGACTTGTCTCCAATGCATTGTTTTACTGTTTCATATTTATCTATATTACTATTTAAGGGGCTTCCCCAGTTTGGAATTGACATTTTGTTAGTTTAAAAATACCCCTACACTCTTAAGTTTAAGTAGAGACAAAACTGAAGGATAATTTGGTAAAATTATATCTCGAACTCCCACTAAAACATTGCTTACAAAATATGAACACTCTCTATTTAGATATTTCAACTATTTCAACTATTTATATTCCTTCGATCACTAAATTCATGTTTCCCAATTTTTTTTTTTAAAACCTTTATCAAGTCTTAAGTTCTTAACCGAATGTTTTTTTTTTATTTATATTTTTTTATTTTTAAATTTGCGGTTTCCTTACTCTCACATTTTAATTTTTTAATTTTTTGTTTTGTTTTGTTTTGTTTTTTTTCGATTCCCTTCTTCTTTATTTTGAATTAAAAAAAAACACTCCTACTATAACTTCTCATCCGTAAATTTAGGTACTACCATATACCTTTATTTTTTTTTTAAAACTGCAACCCAATTGCCAAAACAAGACATCAATAAATGTTTTCTCTTCCCCTCACTCTGTTTCACTTTAAGGCATAAGTAGAGATAATTTTCTTAGTACTCAATCTTTTTTATATTTTCTTCCTCAATGTTTCTATGTCAATCTTTAGTTGTTCAAAATTGAATTTACACTAGAATTTGTGTATATTTCAAATGGTCATTTTGAATATAGAAATACAAAGAAAGAACACTCTTTTACCCTTTTACATATTACATAACTTTATGTTTCCTTTTATTTTTATGAGTTGCCCTTAATATTTGGCTTCATGTATTTGGTTTTAATTTGGTTTGGATCTCATGCAAACTCTTCAATGTCATCCTTAATTGTAATCATTATCCTTTTTTTTTTTTTTTGCCTTAAACTTAATTTTGAGACACATCTTCAATTTCCTCTTTCAATTCTCTTTTAGTCTTAGATTTTTATGATTGTTGCCTTGGGCCAAAAAGGGCAGTTGCCCATTTCGCCCAAAAGATGTAACAAAATGCTCCTGTTTTGAAACTTGATTTTTAGAAAATCGAGTTTCAATGTAAAACTTGATTTGATGAAAATCGAGTTATTTGGAAAAATTCACATGGAACTCGAGTTCCATAAATTTTTTTTTAATAAAAGTTTGATTGCCTATAACTCGATTTTCTAAAAATCGAGTTTCAATGTAAAACTCAATTTTTAGAAAATTGAGTTTCAAAATAAGGGCATTTTGCTACATCTTTTGGGCGAAAGGGGCAAAAGCCCATTTTTGCCTATTGCCTTGATGTTGATAATTAGATCATTGAGCTTCAGTGTGGACAAGTTTTTTATGTTGGAAAATAGGCAAAAGAGGCTACTTCTCCCGTTCTCCCTACTTCGTAATCATTTGGAAATTTTTTTTTTGAAGCACAAGGTACAACAACCATGTTTGGTGCAGGGTACAAGCAATTGAAACTTGAAGCATGTTTTATGTTTTTTAATATAACAAAGATTATTTATGGGCCCGACTTTTCTCTAGATATTTCTTTCAATTTTCTATTTTCTTTAAGTGGAAGAGTGCTAATCAAGACAAAGTGCCCAGGTTTTTTTGTCTTCGTTGTTTGTGGAACTTTGTTGGATTGCATATAATTTTACTTTTTAGCACTTTCTTAGTTTTTTTCGAGCAATGTCATATGATGTTGCTAACTTGCTTTATGACTTCAGGGCTTTTACTTTTTAGGACTTTCTTAGTTTCTTTCGATGTTCCTCAAAGCATATATACGTTCCTACTTTGGATTTGAAAACTGAAAACGCGTGGGATTGTCGGTCACTTTTAGGGACACAGTCAGTCAAGGAACGACAGTTCGTGTAAAGAACATTGTGCTTTCTTCACTTTTAGGAGTTTTTACTTTTATGGACACTGCCAGTCGTATAAAAGAAAGGTTGTTTCCTAAGTCCATTGTGCTTTCTTCACTCATATCTCTTTTAATTTCCATTTAGTCACATCTTTCTTTCATTCTCCTCTTCTCCCTCCGTATTTTCTCAATTCTTTTGCTCATATTTTCCGATGACTCTGCAAATCAATGGAGGAGGCTCTAGTTCCTCCACTGCCCGATTCATCTATGACGTTTTCTTGAGCTTTAGAGGTGAAGATACTCGCTATAATTTTACCGGTCATTTATAGAAGGCTTTATGTGACAAAGGTTTTAACATCTTTATTGATGATAATCTTCAAAGAGGAGAAGAAATTTCAACAGAGCTATAGAATTGTCAATGATTTCGATTGTCGTATTTTCTGAAAATTTTGCATCTTCAACTTGGTGTTTGAATGAGCTTGTCAAAATTCTTGAGTGTAACAATTATGGCCAATTAGTTTTCCCTGTTTTTTACAAAGTAAATCCATCAGAAGTACGTAAACGAGAGGGAAAGTTTGGGATTGCGCTAACTGAACATGAAGAAAAACATAACAAAGATAAGATTCAGAGTTGGAGGGAAGCTTTAACCAAAGTAACTTATTTGGCTGGATTCTCTTACAAGGAAGGGTATGTATCTATTACTACTTTTTTGCCTTCTTGTAACATAAAACATTAATAGTTTTGTTATCACCATTTAATTCCAAATAATCAAAGGATTTGCATTGCATACTCAAAGTTAGTACGTGGTAAAACTTCAAATTCATCATGCTTAGGTAGAAGACTATTGATTTCTAAATTAACACACAAAGATATATACTTCTAGAAGGGTAAATGATTTCACCTTACAATGTTATGTCCATGTACTAAATAGGAAATAAACAAGAGAGATTTGAGAAACATTGGATCCACTTTAGATTACCTCTTCTATTCTGCTTCCTTTCTCCATAATAGATTTTGATTCGGTTTTTTGAGAAGCTTAGAGAGAGGAAAAGTCACAATCACATCCATAATCACTTGCCAAACAAAAATGTCAGAATAAGATATTTTTTATAATAAAAAAAAATTATCACGAATCGCAATCCAAGTGAATTCCACATTTGCAACCATGACCAACATGTCAATACCAAGCTTAAGCTTGATATTAATATGAACCAAAGTAAACCTGTGAACGAAAAATTGTCTATTTGTTAGTTGATAAATAGGTTATCTAATATTTTTCTCCAAATTATAACAAACATCATCAATTTGGAATATACCACAAGTTCACACACTAAAATCCCCTATTACATCAAAAGTTCCAACGCTCAACTGTTGATTCATATATGCAAACATCTCTACAAAGTTGAGCGCAAAAACTACTAAAATGGAAAGTAAAAACTAAATGAAAATAAAACTAGCTCCTATGAAGCTCAACTAAGGCTCCAGCAACTACTCAATTGCATAAAACCTGCTCACTGATTATTTTTTAATTTTCATTTTTTAAAAGAAGGTAAGCTATCAGAGCTCAATAAAAGGGGTTAGGTGGTATGAGTTATAAAGAATGCATAAACACATGAAAATTAGAAAATTTTCTTAATACGTGACTTCTTTGAGCATGCACACACAATTTTTCATGAGCTTTATTAAAAAAAAATAATTTGTATACTTTCTCTAAAGATACATTAGATTCAGAAATCATTTTCCTTAGAATTTTTTTTTTTTTTTTTGCTAGATAAGATAGAATTTCATCCTATTGAGTCCGCTCCATGATGATTACTCTTTATTATCAAGCCAAGACACCGATTGATTTTAAGTGTAGGCGGGGTTTAAACCTCAGATCTCTTATTTGATAATAAAAGACTTTACTAATTGAGCTAGTTGGAAGCCTAAAACATACAATTGTTTTTTTTTTTTTTTTTTAACATTATCTATTGAAAAAACCTCAGTCTTGAAAACTTCTTAACTTCATAAGAATCTCATCATAATCATACTTCCATGAATTAACATCACAAAACACATTTCCTCAATTGTTAGTAATTAAATAATTAGTAATTTTTGTCGAACCGTGTGCCTTACCGATCCATTCAATGACCAATTGGTGAAGGATGAGGGGGCACAAATCTTTTATAGCATTCAATCGCAGACTAAGCCCATTGGTATTGGAGCGAATTGTGAAATCCCTCACAATCCCTCCCTCACAATGCGGCTCTAACGACTCGAACCTATGACCTTGGCTCTGATACCACTTGTCGGACCGTGTACCTTACCGATCCATCCAACGACCAATTGGTGAAGGATGAGGGGGCACAAATCTTTTATAGCATTCGATCGCAGACCAAGCCCATTGGTATTGGAGCGAATTGTGAAATCCCTCATAATTTCCTTTACCATAACATAATGGTCGCCAATGGGCCGGGTCGGGCCGGCCTTACCCATTTTTACTTGGCCCATGGGCACAATAGGCTGGGTATAATGGGCTATTAACTAGTTAACGGGCCGGGTCAGGCTGGACTGAAAGAGAAAACCTCAGCCCATGACCCTGCCCTTGGGCAATACCCATTTTGTCTTTAGCGAGGTGGGCTATCGGGTTGGGCCTAATAAGCTACCCATGGGCTTGTGTTAGCATATTATTTTATTATTTTTATAAGGAAAGAATTAATTTTTTATAAGGGAATAATCAATCTATTTTTTTAAAGGAAAGAATTAAAGAATTTAATACTTAATTACAAATTTTTTTTCAATCAAATCTATTTAATTTTTTTATTAAGACTTTAAATAGTTTTTTATTTTTATCTTTAATAAAAAAAATGTCAAATGGTTAATTCAAATTTGCTAGACTACTAGAAAAATATATATTTAGTAAACTAAGTTTAGCACAATTATTTTGAGTATCTTAGTGGTTGAGGGAGTTCTCTTAAGAAATTCCTTTATAATATCTCAGGATCAATCATTTATACACTTATTATATATTTTTGTTATGAATTATAAGTTATTGGGTTCGGCCAACAGGTTAGGCCAGTGGGCTGGGCAATGGGTTGGGCTACTGGGCTAGCCCACCGGGTGCCCATGGGCATAAAAACTAGCCCACGACCTGACCCACTAGGCTAGTGGGCTACCTATGGGCCTCAATAACAACGGGTTGGGCCACCCATTAGCCCGATGGGCCGTCGGGTTTTTGGGTCGGGTTATGGGCCGTGGGTTATTTGATAACCCTTACCATAACATGAAACACAATTACTCTTAATATTACTTGTGTTACTCACTTACTCTTTATATATATATAACTTGTAATCCCATAGACCACTGGATTTGCATTGTATACTCAAAATTAGCACATGTTAAAACTTCAAATTCGTCGTACATAAGTAAATGAACACTCATATCTAAATTAATATATAAAGGATATACACTTCAAGGTAAATATAATTTCACATCCATGTACTAAGTAGGAATTAACAAGATATAACCCATAGGTCCACTCTAGATTGCCTCCTCTTTATTGATTCCATTTCTGTTTGCATTTTCATATGGTTTTTGAAATACTGTCAAACTGGGAAGGAGAGAAAATCTCATAATCGCATCCTTAATTGCTTACCAAGCAACAATTTTAGAATAAGACAATAAATAAGTAAACATTAGTATTGTTAGGACATATGTGGTTCACTTGTTAAGAACATATGTCATTCTTTTATATAATTGGCTAATCCTTGGACAAAACGCACTCAACTTGTAATTGGGTAGTTCTAGGTGTTTTTAATACTTCAAGAAACAAGGTTTCAAGATCAAGTGTTGAAGTCATCAAGTCTGTCCAAGAAACAAGCTGAAGAAGTGCTGAATTATTAAAGCTCGACACCTTCTCGATAGCTTCTCGACACCTTGCTATCTGTCGAGATTTATAAAATCAGAAATTCTGATATGATTTCTTGGGATCCGTGAATGTGTCTTTGGACCTTCTTTTCTCCTAACCCTAGACATATAAAAGGATTGTTTTAAGGGCCGTCAAATAGTTCACAAGTTGCATAAGCATTGGGAAAACTCTGTTCAAGCAAATTGTGACCGGAGACGAAGTTCTTGCCCTTGTTCATCTCTTCTGAAGAAGTTGCTGTGTATGTGCACCTTTGGGTTTTGTGACCAAGCATCTTCTTGATCTTCATCGTGTAGGATGAACTGAAGAGCTTTGTAGCCAACCTCTCTTTCCAGTTGGTGTTGAAGTCGCGTACTGAGATCCGCGCAAATTGGTTAGTCACATACTTGGGAGCCGTGCATCAAAAGGGGAACCTGTCACTACAGAACAAGTCCAATTGGGTATTGAGGTAAGGGTTCAACTGTAGGTTGGTAAGGTACTGGGATTCCTTTACCTGTAACCGCTTGTTGTGATAATAGTGGAGTTTCGGGAGTGGTGACCTGAAAATCACCTGGTGGGATTTTTGCCATCAGGTTTTCCCCATTCGTAAACAAATCACCGTGTTATTTATTTTCCACTGCATAATTAGTTTATTGGTGATTTGTTTGTGCTACCACGCGTTTGCATGTTAAATTGATTAATTAATAACTTGGCTAATTAATTAATTAATTTAATCACAAGGGGTCAATACGTTTTTGGCCTATCAAGGGGTATCAGAGCAGGCACACTCTGATTAGGTTTAATCTTTGCTGTGTTGATCTATTGACCCCTGTTTGTCATGGAAATTTGACAGTCGTTAATTATACCTCCTTTATTTGATGGCACTAACTATGTATACTGAAAGTACGCATGAGAGCTTTCTTGCAGTCTTTAGATGAGAAAGTGTGGCAAGCTGTAGAGATTGGATGGACTAAGCCAAAGGAAGCGCCGGCTGATTAGGATGAAGCCAAGATCAAGGCGGCAAACTTCAACAGCAAAGCATTGAATGCCTTATTTAGCGCAGTCACCAATGAGGAATTAAAGAAGATATCCTCTATTGAAACTGCAAAGGAAGCATGGACTATCCTCCAGACAACCTATGAGGGTACAAAGGCTGTCAAGGATTCAAAGCTTCAGAGACTCACTACAAGCTTTGAAGAGATTAAGATGGAGGAGGATGAGTCGTTTGATGAGTTCTATGCCAAGCTCAAGGACATAGTAAACTCTGCTTTCAATCTTGGGGAAACCATTCCTGAACCCAAGATTGTGAGGAAAGTGCTCAGATCTCTACCTGAGAGATTCCATGCCAAGATTACAGCGATAAAAGAATCAAAGGATATTGATAAGATTCCTTTAACTGAGCTGGTTAGAAACTTGCAGACCTATGAGCTAGGGTTGACCAGAATTGGCAAGATGGGTAAAGGAAAGAGCATGGCACTGAAGGCCAAGAGCAGTGAGACAGATGAGTCTTCAGACGATGAAGATTCCAAGATGAAGTCCTACATCACCAGGCAGTTCAAGAAGTTTATGAAGAATGTAAATGGAAGGAACTTCGACAAGGACCGCAGACAATCTAGTTATTCTCAGTCTAAGGGCCAAGACAAAGGGAAGAATGATGCAAGGGATGGAGGTCAGTACACTGTTCCCATAGGACCAAAATGTTTTGGGTGTCATGGATTCGGTCACATGAGGCAAGAATGCCCCACATATCTTAAGAGCATTGGGAAGAGTAAGGCACTTGCTGCAATCTTGAGTGACACTGAGCCTGAAGATGATTCCGATAGTGAGGATGACGAAATCTTAAATGCCTTCACTGCCACAATCAATCCTACTGAAGGGATTGTTGATGAAGTGGAAGAAGAAGAAGAACTGGTGGACTCTAAGTGTGAGAAGATGGATGATCAAGATGATATCCATTCAGCCTATAAGAAACGATACAAGTTGTCTGAGAAACAGGAGAAACTCTATAGGCTGACCACCAAGAAGCTCAGCGATGTGGAACTTGACCGTGAAGAGTTGTCCACAAAGTTTGATGAGGCAAATCAGACTATTGGAGCGCCGAGGTTCAAGAACAATTTCTTGGCTGAAAAGACCAAGAAGCTTAAAGCAAAGCTATTTCAAGTTAGAGCTCAGTTGGAGAGGACCTCGAGTGCAAAGCTTGATGAGATGCTCAGCATTCAGAAATCTGCTTCAGATCGAACGGGTTTAGGGTATGGTCTTTCTTCCTTTAATATTGCTTCTACTAGTTCTACTGTTTTTGTTCCACCCGCTAATAATGTTGAAATTGAAAACAATGATGTTAAAACTGAATTAGCTTCTAAGTGAACTTAGACAAGGGCAAATCTATCTTAGGAGCACTCCCTAAGTAAGATAAGAAAGATGTTAAAAACCCTAGGGCTAAGAAGGCTATCTCTCAGAAGCCTAAATAAAAGAAGCAGCATCTCTGTCATCATTGTGGAGCTGCCGGTCATACTCGACCAAATTGCTATAAGTGGTTAGACACTAAACAGAGTAACGACATGATAGCATCTGGAAGCTAAAATTAGCTTCAATCCTCTCTTGCTCCTCTTGGAGATCTTTTGAAAGCCCTCATGTTCCTTTCGAACTTGAATGGGTTCAATTCTTCCCCTTCACCGCCGGTTCAAGGATTCAATCAAAGGAAAGGTTCTTCCAAGATGTGGAAGAAAAAGGACTCTAAGTGATTATATCACTTTCTTCTTTCTCTTGTTTTTGTTTGTTGCATTACTTGTGTGTTTTGCATTTATTTTGAGTCAGTCTAGTTTTATGCTTTGCTTTGATAACATATTTTTGTTTGCTTATTTTCAGTTTTGTTTATTTTTTTTTGAAATTAAAAAAAATTGAAAAATTAGAAAAATACAAAAACAGTGTGTGTTATGTGTACATTGGTACTTGTGTACCTTGGATGACCATTGAAACAAAGTTTTCTAAACTTTGTATCTTTTGTAGCTTAGATGAGCATCTCTATGCACAACTAAGCAAGTGAGCTTTGTGCCTCTTGTTTGTGATGAATAAGATTAAGTTATCTCTTGAACTTAACACTCATATCACTCTTTTTGACGGGTAGGACTAGAAAATCCTAAGAGAAAGGCATAAATAACCATCTCACCACTGTTGCCCGCCAATCATAATATGACACATGTTTGCTTCTGCATAGCAAAAGTGCAGTGTCAAAGACACCTGTATGCTTCGGCATAGTAAAAGTGCAGTGTCAAAGACATCCGTATGCTTCGGCATAGCAAAAGTGCAATGTCAATGCTTAACATGTTGGGTATTTCTTTTCTCTCTTTTATATGCCCATGCATGATATGCTTAAAAGAAAATATGCAAAGAAAATAAAAAGCAAAAAGATCAAAAATACCTTAAATATGATTGCAAGCGTGTTTTCTAGGAGATGTGGGAGTTATAGGATGTATCTCGAAAGTGATAGTCCCCATCAAACAGTTATGATTGTGTGTGAGTTAAAGTGTTTTTCTCATATCTCAAATCGTCATAACATGTATACACTTATGCAATCTTACGATATTTTTCACACACAACACGCAATATTCTTTGCTACTCTTGATACATGTGTAGGTACAATGTGATTTGGCCATCACTAGGTTTACATGTGCTTATGTATGCTCACTAAACTGTCTTGACTTGTTTTTGAAATATAAAATTAGTTAGACTTGTTTAGTGTGTGTGTGTGTTTCTGAGGATCCATGTGCTTTAAATTTTTGTTGAGAGATGATTTTGAGAGCTTAATATGTTGATTGGATCATTGGTTGAGTTGCATGTTGGATTGCATTCATGTCTGTGTTTTTCACTTCTCGAAAAACTGTTTTTAAAAGCTGGCTCGACACCTCCTTGACACCTTCTTGATACCTAGCTATCTGTCGAGCTTTTCAAGCTTTTTCTTATCGCAATCTCACCACTTCCTCGACACCTGGTGGATCGATCGAGAAATCTCCTACCTCCTCGATAGATTCTCGACACCTGGTTGATCGATCGAGCTTCTATTCTCGGTTCTGGTGTTTATTCCTCGATACCTTCTCGACACCTGTAGCTGTCAACGTTCATTTTCTCGACACCTTCATCGACGGATGGCTCGACACCTATCGATACCTTATCCATCAAGCTTTACTGAGGTTTCTATTTAAACCCCTCGTGCGATCCGCATCTCATTTCTCTCGATCTCTCTCTTGATAGCTCTCTGTTTTTCTCTCCCAAACACTCTCATCTCACTCCAATCTTGTTCCTCAAGGTTTCTTCAAGCTTTTTCAAGTTTTTCTACGCTTGGTAAGCTTCTAATCTCTTCATTCTTCATGCATTTCATGTTTTGAAACCTAGGTTTTGGGGTTTTTGAAAAATTTTGGGGTTTTTCAAAATTGATGAGTGTTTATTGAAATTTTGGGATGGGTTTTCACTTACATGTGTTTAAAATCTAATGCATTGCATCACATTAGCATTATAATAGTATTTTCATGCATTTAGATGTGTGTAATATGTTTGTGTGCTGGTAGGATTGGATTGGGCTGAGCCCTTGATGAAATTTCTTTTGCATGTCACATGTTCATGCATTTCTCATGCATACGTACTCTCTTTTCAATATATTTGATATATTTGAATTGTTTGGGACTTTTTTGATTGTCTTTCTTTCTCTCCCTCTCCTTCTATTTACGTTAGTTGTGTCTATGGCACCTAAACGTAAGTCTGTTCCGTCTCGGAACCCTTTTCGTTTCGGGGCATCATCATCTTCTGATCCTACTCCTTCTAACATTCGGTTCCGTGATGAGGATGCTCGTAAGGCCTTCTCGGAGAACTTCTCTAGACGAGGTGTTCATTCGGAACGCCAAGTCATTTTGGTGGACTTCGCCGACACTGACCTTCCCTCTGTTATTCATAGTCGGGAATGGGAGTCACTGTGTGACTTCCCGGTCACATGTCTTCTCGTGAGTATTCAGGAGTTCTACTCTAACATGCACGGGATTGATCGTTCAGTACCTCTTTTCTTCACGTGCGTTCGAGGTATGCGCATTCCTGTCACATCGCAGCTTGTTACGGATGAGCTTATGGCTGCTTTTTGTGAGCGCCCTGTTGACTGGGGTGAGCGTCAGTTTACACCATGTAAGCCTTTTGCTAAAGGCCCTCGCTTCATGAACATGGTGATGACTTTTGTGCTCTATCCTCTTTCTCACTACAACTCCATCACAGAGCCTCGTGCTCAGTTTTTGTTGTCTCTTTTTGAGCATCTTACCATAGACTTTCCTTCTCATTTCATTCTCTCTATCATAGATGTTCATTTAGATTCGGCGTCCCGTGATAAGCTCATCTTTCCTTCCGCTATCACGAGGATCTTACGCCCTTTTTTTGTCCCTTTTCCTGTGTCTGACCACTTCACACACATTTGTGCCATAGACGCTGCTACCGTAAAACGTAGTGAGGCAGTTTAGGTCGTGACAGCCAGATTCCACTCCTCCTTCCCATCCGGCTCCATCTCGTTTAGCTCCATCCACATCCGCTCCCTTCACATCCATGAGCGATGTATCCCTTGGAGACATCATGGCGCAGCTGCAGCGCATGGATGCTCGCCTTGATACACTTTCTACTGAGTTGTATCAAGTGAACGTTCGTGTCGGTCATATTGCACGACGGTAGGTGACTATGGGTGGCTTTGCTCCTGAGACTTCTCCTTCACCACCTCCTCCAATGGCTTCTGATTCTGATGCTGAGGATGTTGATGATGATGGTGATGACGATGATGCTTCGGATAATGATGATGGAGATGCTAGCTTTACTGATGAGATGTCTACTTGACACTCTTACCATTTTTCACTTGTTACAAAATGGGGGAGTAGTTTTGGTACTGAGAGTAGTCATTCTTAGGAGGAGAGTTAGTGTAGGACATTTTTTTTTTGGTTAGGGGGATGAACAGTTTTAGACCCCTTAAACCAACCAGATTAACCTAATTAATTAGCCAAGTGATTAACTTAGTCAAATTATGCAATTCTAGGTTATTACAAACATACAATCATATCAAAAATATAAAGCAGCGGAATAATAAATAACACAACGATATGATCACCTAGGAAACCACACGATAAAAACCTAGGGAGGATTTGACCTAGCTATCCTCAAGGTAAACCTAAATCCACTATGCGAAAGAATCGACGTTTATACAAAATGACTTACAAGTTCCCCGCTTGACTTCCTAATGCTACCCACCAGTAGAACTTACTAACATGACCACGTGCAAGCTCCAAATCCACAGACTCCTTCTTTCTTGGATTCTCCAATCAGCTACAAGCACCCACGCTTGTTATTCTTTAAGCTCCAATGGCAGCAACCGAGTTGATCATCAAGATATTGAAATAATCTCTATCTTGAAAACTCTAAGTTTATGTGAAGGAAAGCTCCTCAAAGATCTCACAAGAGATTCACACTAACAGCAAAGTATGAGCAACAATGCAACAAGAACAACTCTAAAAAACATGGCTAGGGTTTTGCCTTTTATACCTAGGGCAAAAATAGAAAACCCAAAACGTTTAATGAGTTAGGGCTGAGTCGGAAAATTCTGCAGAAAAGCATTCTGGCCGACTTTCGATCGATCGAGTCTAATTTTCGATCGATCGAGCCAGGCTGAAATGCACCAATGCATCTGCAGCCTCTCGATTCCAACTTTACATAAAATATATAACTTTGAGCAAGCCTAAACAAGACTAAACATATTGTTTTGATCATGGTTTGCCAATATTACACATTAGAGTTCTAAATACATAAATTCCTAAATCTTTAGAACCTAACAAACTCTCCCTTTGGCAATCCGTGACAAAACACAAATTAAAAGTTCAAAATTTACAAGTAAAAGCCCTTTACACAAATAATGCTCATAAACTCAAATTCAATCCTAACTACTATCCATCAGTTACAAGTGTAGACAGCAGCTCAATTGAATCAACCTGTATATTCCTGAAACACTTAACAAACGCATAAACGCATGCGTGACAGAAAACAATAAATCAACAGGTATAACATTCTTGTATGATTCACACAACACATAATAAAGACATATATCAATGAACAACTCATAAATATAAATCAATAAACAGTGAATCACAAGAAACAAGAAACATGTATATATCATGTATATCAAAAACAATGTTACTCCCCCTAACATGAATAGCCCCAAAAACGATATGTTAGGACATATATGTTTTAACTTGTTTAAGAACATATGTCACTTAGTTATATAAATTGGCTAATCCTTTGACAAAACGCACTCTGCTTGTAATTGGGTAGTTCTAGGTGTTTTTAATACTTCAAGAAACAATGTTTCAAGGTCAAGTGTTGAAGTCATCAAGTCTGTCCAAGAAAAAGCAAGCTGAAGTGCACAGTTTTTAAAGCTCGACACCTCTCGATAGCTACCTCGACACCTGCTATCTGTCGAGAATTAAAAAGTCAGAATTCCAATATGATTTTCTTGGGATCCGTGAATATGTTTTTGGGCTTTCTTTTCCTCTAACCCTAAACATATAAAAGGATTATTTTAAGAGCCGTTTTGGTAGACACAAGTTGCATTATCATTGAGCAATCCTTGTTCAAGCAAATTGTGCTCAACAGACGAAGTTCTTGACCTAGTTCATCTTCCATCAAGAAGTTGCTGTGTCTTTGCACCATAGGGTTTTGTAACCAAGCATCTTCCTGCTATTCATCACGTGGATGAACTGAAGAACTTTGCAGCCAACCATTCTTCCTCAAGTTGGTGTTCTGAAGTCGTGTACTGGGATCCGCGCATTGGTTAGTCACGTACTTGGGAGCCGTGCATCAAAGGTGAAAATTGTCACTACAGATCAAGTCCAATTGGGTATTGGGGTAAGGGTTCAACTGTAGGTTGGTAAGGTACTTGGGATTCCTTTCTTGTAACCGCTTGATTTGATAATAGTGGAGTTTCGGGAGTGGTGACCTGAAAATCACCCGGTGGGGTTTTTGCCGTTAGGGTTTTCCCCATTCGTAAACAAATCACCGTGTCTTTTATTTTCCGCTGCGTATTTAGTTGATTGGTGATTTGTTTGTGCTTCCATAAAATTGCATGATTAATTGATTAATTAATTACTTGGCTAAATTAATTAATTAGGGTTAATTACAATGGGTCATTCAGATTGTGACCTATCACGATATACAAAGTGAAGCAACTAGATACAATCTAAAAACTCCACTAGCTCCTTAAAACAAAAATATACTCCCCCTCACTACAAAAACCCCTCTACAAGTCAAAACTTTACTCCCCCTTTTTGTGATGGAATGCCAAAGGGCAATTACAAGCCATCATCAAAAGGAGGCGATGAGGGTGAATAAAGATGTGCTAAGTCAGCTCGTAGAGCACGAATCTCATCAAGCAAGTCCACCAAAATCTGACTATGAGCCACCTGAACGGTCATAACAGTCTCCAAGGTATGACGAACATCAAAGTCATCCGAAGGAGGTGGAGGAACATCAACAGCAGTAGCATCACCAACAGGATCAGGAACATCCTCACCAGCAGGACCTGTAGAAGAAGAAGGAGGAGGTGCGCTACCGGAAGGCTCAGACCTAGGGTGTTTAGAGCCTACTCGAAGATGAGCAGCCCTCTGTTTAAGAAAAGATGCACCTATGGGAGCAATAACATGTATGGGCTCAGAAGAAGGAAAATTACCAAGATCAAGATATAACAAAATCCTATGAATAAAAATAGGATGGACAAAAGCATGAGAAGAAGATGAACTCCTATAAACTTCGTTCAAAGAACGAAGAAACAAATGAGGAAAACTGATAGGAGCATTTGTCACTAGAGCATACAAAAAGACACACCGCTCGAGAGGAATGGTGTGAACATGAGAAATGGGCCAAATAGTATGACAGGCTATCCTAAAGAAGAGATAGTGCAACCCAGAAAGCTCAGCAAAGGTGATCCTAGGATCAAAACCCCACTGGATAGAAGACCCAGTGATGTAAGACATGACATCACTCAACAAAGGAGACTCATTATAAGGGTAGACAGGATGCTATACCAAAGGTACCCCTAGAGCATCAGCCACTACCTTGGGAGTAATGGTGTACTCTATGCCTCGTATCTAACTCTTTACCAAAGTGTTGGAATCATAGATGCGGATAGAGATGTTCAAAAAGAACTCTCTAATCAAGGTAGCAGGTGGAGGAGCATCAAAAATATCCACCAAGGGTAACTAGCCCCGACGCTCAAAGTTTTCCCTAATGGCAGGATCAAGCTCATCTAAAAGAACAGAACGCTCTGACCAAATCTTTCTCCTAAGGTTCAGCTTCTCAAAAATCTCTTGGTTTTTCTTACTCGGAAACTTCTCTCAGTCAAAAGAAGGTGGGGGTGGAGAAGGTGAGGGAACAGACCTACGAGCCCTAGTCTTCCTAGGCATAGTGCTAAGGAAAAGACAAAGACACAAAGAGAAAACCAAAAGAACAAAATAAAACAAAACCAAGGGCAGATTGTAAGTTAGCACCAAAAAAAAAAATAGAACAAAAATCTATATGATGCATGAACAATTACAATGTCATGATGCAGGTACTAATGCAATAAACAAAGTTCAAATTAAGTTCAATTACACAAAATTGGCTTGAGCATAGAGTTTCTACCAAAAACTCCAAAAATTTGAAAAACCACTTGAATGTTTTGAAACAAATTGATGAATTGATCATCACACATGGTTGAAAACAGATTAGTATGACCAATTTCATCAAAACAACAAGCCAATTTTATCAATTAAACCCAATTGAACAAAATCCCCAATTCGGATCAATTTCAAACCCTAGAATTTTCAAATTTTCACAAAACTCCAAATTGATCAAATTAACTATCATAGATCATGAATATAGCCATATAGCAACAAAACCCATTGATCAATTTCACAAAACAAGGATTGAATCATCAAAAACCCCAAAATTCTTAGGTTCGAAAATCCCAAATTAAAATGCATGAAAAATGCATGAAATGTGAAAATAAAATCAAAAGGAAGGGTAATATAGACATACCGGCTCAAGGAGAGAGAAACCTTGCAAAAATTTTGGAAGAAAACGACAAAAAAATCGCTGTGGAGCCTTGCCGAGTCGGAGAGAGAGAAAAGGTTTGAAAAAGGTTTTGAAAAAGTGATTTGAACAAGTCAAAAACAGTATTTTAAAAACCTCATTCGCGATATTCGATTGATCAAAAATTACATTCGATCGATCGAATCAATCCAAGATTTCTAAAAGAATTTTAAGAAATTTTCGATCGATCGAAAAACAGGTTGGATCGATCGAAACAGGCAGCGGCTCACAACATTTTGAGAAGAATTACAGTTTTGAAAAACACAAACCACATTTTGAAAACAACTCCTCAAAGCATTAAAATTGTTGAAACAAAATGCATGAGTATGAGATGGAATGCTTTTTCAAAAACCCAAGTTTTAAGCCCAGTTTCTCCAAAGAAAATTTCAGCCATTCTCCGTTTAAATTCTTCAAACAACAAATATGTTGTGCATAATTCTCAAGATATTTTCAAACTTGGTTGGTCAGACCAAAAACACACACAATAACATGTACAAAGTTTAGCAAAAAGTAACTTGTGTAGTGTGTGCAACTAGCAAAAGCTTGAGATACATGTGAGGTGATATGTGAATAGCAATCAATCACAAAGTCTACAAAATCCATCACATAGAATTTAAAAGAGACTATCACCTAAAGAGTTACATCATATAACTCCCACATCTTCTAGAACATAAGCTTGCAATCATGTAAGTTTCTTGAATTTTGCCCCATAATTAGATGAAATTTGGCATCAAGCCTAATAGTACACACCAGTTTTAATTATGTGAATTGGCATCAAGCCTAATAGTGCACACCAGTTTTCATTATTAAGCAATTAACCGAGGCTACACCTTATGTTCTTTTTGTGCATGTGTTACACTTTCTCGAGCACAAAATCTTATGATATGCACTAAGGTATTCATGATTGGCTAGTGAACAGTGGTGAGATGGTTATTTATGCCTTTCTCAAAAGGATCAAGTCCGACAGTCAAAAAACATGTGACTTCAAGATTAAGACAAAGTGATAGACACCATAAGCATCTTTTGCACACAACATGCACTACAAAGCTTCAACTAGTAAAGTGCAATAAATAAGCTCATCAAAGTTAAACAAGGTACACAAGACATGTTATGTGTAAATAAATTGACCAACCTCGTTTTCAAAGACCAAGAAAAATTGTGTCAAACACAATTTGCTTTTCTCATTTTTTTTTTATTTTTTTAATTTTTTTTAAAAGAGAAAACAAATAAATCATAGAATGAAATGCATGAATGTTGTGCAATGCAAATCCTAGAAACAAACAAAAAAAAAAACACAAAAACCAAAGAACAATGGTCACAAAGGAATGAGCAATGAAGCACAAGGACAACTCTAAAAAACGTGGCTAGGGTTTTCCCTTTTATACCTAGGGCAAAAACAGAAAACCCAAAACGTTTAATGAGTTATGGCTGAGTTGGAAAATTCTGCAGAAAAGCATTCTGGCCGACTTTCGATCGATCGAGTCTAACTTTCGATCGATCGAGCCAGGCCGAAATGCACCAATGCATCTGCAGCCTCTCGATTCCAACTTTACATAAAATATATAACTTTGAGCAAGCCTAAACAAGACTAAACATATTGTTTTGATTATGGTTTGCCAATATTACACATTAGAGTTCTAAATACATAAATTCCTAAATCTTTAGAACCTAACAGGGGAGAGTGCTGATATGAGGGATGTAGCGAGGATTTGATGTATCTTGTTCTTTTCTACTTTTTAGATACATTGTTCTTGTACATTAGGTCTTGTGACCAGTTTTTACATACATTGTACTTATTTTCTCTATATGTGGATGTATGTTTCTTTCACCTACCTCTATATGTGTTGTTTCTTTTCTATCTTTATACACATGTTTCTTATACTTGTATGCAATCTATTATTTTTGTTTCACACTAAGATGCCTTGATGAGTTTTGTTTAAAGTGTTTCAGAAATACAGGTTGTCAAAGTCTACTTGCCATAAACTCTCTTCTTGCAAAGTTTTTCAAGAGTTTGTGTTAGGATAGATTTTATTGTATTCAACAAGTGAGTATGAGTTGAGTGATTTATGACTTCTCTCATATGTTCATTTGTTTGTTGTGGTTTTGTCACGGATTGCCAAAGGGAGAGATTGTTAGGATATATGTGGTTCACTTGTTAAGAACATATGTCATTCTTTTATGTAATTGGCTAATCCTTTGACAAAACGCACTTAACTTGTAATTAGGTAGTTCTAGGTGTTTTTAATACTTCAAGAAACAAAGTTTCAAGATCAAGTGTTGAAGTCATCAAGTCTGTCCAAGAAACAAGTTGAAGAAGTGCTGAATCATTAAAGCTCGACACCTTCTCGACACTTTGCTATCTGTCGAGGTTTATAAAATCAGAAATTTTGATCTGATTTCTTGGGATCCGTGAATGTGTCTTTGGGCCTTCTTTTCTCCTAACCCTAGACATATAAAAGGATTGTTTTAAGGGCCACCAAATAATTCACAAATTGCATAAGTATTGAGAAAATTCTGTTCAAGCAAATTGTGACCGGAGACGAAGTTCTTACCCTTGTTCATCTCTTCTGAAGAAGTTGCTGTGTATGTGCACCTTTGGGTTTTGTGACCAAGCATCTACTTGATCTTCATCGTGTAGGATGAACTGAATAACTTTGCAGCCAACCTCTCTTTCCAGTTGGTGTTGAAGTCACGTACTGGGATCCGCGCAAATTGGTTAGTCACGTACTTGGGAGCCATGCATCAAAAGGGGAAATTATCACTACAGAACAAGTCCAATTGGGTATTGGGGTAAGGGTTCAACTGTAGGTTGGTAAGGTACTGAGATTCCTTTACTTGTAACTGCTTGTTGTGATAATAGTGGAGTTTCGGGAGTGGTGACCTGAAAATCACCCGATGGGGTTTTTGCTGTCAGGTTTTCCCCATTCGTAAACAAATCACTGTGTTATTTATTTTTCGCTGCATAATTAGTTTATTGGTGATTTGTTTGTGCTACCACGCGTTTGCATTTTAAATTGATTAATTAATAACTTGGCTAATTAATTAATTAATTTAATCACAAGGGGTCAATAAGTTTTTGGCCTATCAAGTATAGAGGAAAATATTGAGAACAAATTCTAGGAAAGAGGGAAAAGTGTGAGCGAAAAGCTGGAGAAAGCATTTCATAAGTTGGGTGTTTAATTTAATTGAGGAAAAAGTTTAGGAACACAACTTTTACTACAATTATAAAGGGTTGATTATGGGTGATGTAGAAAAGTGGTAGATTCATATGAAAGTGAGTGTCCAAAACTTACAATTAGGAGATGACCAAAATTCATATGAATATATATATGTATGTGTGTGTGTGTGTGTGTGTGTGTGTGTGTATTATAGTATAGATTTTCGTCTTGTCTAACACATCAAATGCTTCTTATGCTTTTGTGCTTGGCAGTTGCTTTGAATCCGAAACTCAATTTATCAAAAAAATTATAAAAGAGATATTAAGTACCACATCAAATCGGATACAACTATTTGTCGCTAAATATCTAGTTGGAATAGATTCTCGTGTGGAAGAGATAGAATTGCTTTTGGATACAAAGTCAAATGGTGTTCGCATGATAGGGATTCATGGTCTTGGGGGAGTAGGTAAAACTACAATTGCAAAAGCTGTTTATAATAGAATTTTTGATCGTTTTGATAGGAGCTGCTTTCTAGAGAATGTTAGAGAAATGTCATGGACAACCAATGGCATAATCCAACTACAAGAGAAACTTCTTTCTATGATATTACAAGACACATATTTAAAGAGACAAACAAGTGGCAACCACTCTTGGAAAGGATCATCTAGTTTATGAGGTTAAGAAATTGAATCAGTGTGAAGCTCATGAACTTTTCAGCCTGCACACCTTCCAAATGAATAAACCAGGGGAAGACTATTTAGAAGTTGCAAAGCAAATTATACATTAAGGCAATTAGCACTAAAAATAATAGGTTCTGATTTGTGTGGAAAAAGTATACATGAATGGGAAAATGCATTAGAAAAGTACAAAAACATTCCTCACAAAAAAATTCAAGAAAAGCTCAAAAGAAGTTATTATGGATTGGAAAAAACTGAAAAGGATATTTTTCTCCATGTTGCTTGTTTTTTCAAGGGATTTGAGAAGGATTACGTTACAAATATACTAGAACCTTGCAATTTATATCCACATTATGGTATTCGAAAACTTATTGATAGGTGTCTCATTACTCTTGATCTGTATGGCATATTGTCGATGCATGATTTGTTACAACAAATGGGTAGGGAAATCGTTCAACAAGAATCTGAAAACCCTAAAAATCGTAGCAAGATATGGTGTTATGAGGATGCTTATGAAGTGCTAACCAGAAATATGGTACAAGTTCTTTTACTTTACTTTTCCTTTTTCCAAATATTTTTTTGTTTAAAATTTCAAAATTTTTATGCTTTTTAAAAAAATTATATAATTGAACTTATTTGTTTTATTCTTTGTTCAATTAGGGGTCTGATAAAATTCAAGCAATGATATTGCATTCACCTGAATCGGTAACCATGAAATTACAAAGTGAACCTTTTGAAAGGATGAAAAATCTTAAATTTCTTTTAGTTGAAAATGTACACATTCGTGAAGAATTTCAATATCTCCCTAATGGGTTACGGTTACTTGAATGGCATGAATTTCCTTTTTCCTCCTGGCCATCTAAATATTGTCCTCAAAAGCTTGTTGCACTCAATATGAGTTGGAGTAGTCACATTAAAATGGAGACAATATTCAAGCAGGTATGACTATTAGTATTTGTGCATTATAATTTCTTTAAATTTTTTTGAATGTTGGAAAAATTAAATTTTCTTTTTTTTAATCTACAGGGTATCCAATTAAAAAATTTAAAGCATATCAATCTTCAGGAGTGTGACTCCATTACAAAATTACCTGAATTATGTGCCTCAAACCTAGAGACATTGGACCTTACTGGTTGTAATAAATTAATTATGGTTCATGAGTCCGTTGGATATCTTGATAGGCTACGGGAATTGGACCTCGTGGGGTGTGACGATCTTCAAAATCTTCCAAACAACCTCAGGTTGAAATCACTCGAAAAGTTTAGTCTTTTTGGATGCTCTATGCTTGAGAAATTCCCCAATATTCATCAAGAAATGAAACGTTTAAAGAATTTTGAATTATCTGATAGTGGCATCAGAGGGTTGCCTTCATCAATCGGGTATCTTACTCGGCTTACTGAATTAAGGCTATATGGTTGCCAAAACCTTAGGGATCTTCCAGATAGCATCTACAAATTGCAAATGTTTGAGGTCTTATCTAGTGACACTGCCAAATTGAGACCACCGTGTAATTCTTTTGATGGACTTTCCGAATATGGATTTCCAAGCTTAAGAGAACTGAGTTTCACTAATTGTGGAATCGAATTAGAATTTTTGATGAAGCCCAATTACTTTCCTGTAATGAAAGTTCTAAGTCTCTCTGGGACTGATATTGTTAGCATCCCTGAAAGCCTAAACAGATTTACTACATTAGAAATCCTTGATATATGAAATTGCAAGCAGCTACGACAAATTTTGAGGCTTCCACAATTTATAAAACGTCTAAATGCAAGTCACTGTCTGTCATTAGATGTTCAATCCTCAAGTAGATTATTGAATCAGGTATCTATTTTTCAAGTTATGAAAAAAAAAAAATTTACTTTCTTTTTTCCTTAATTTAATTCATTGAATTTACTAATTACATGCAGATTGGAGAAATTTTATGTGAAGGAGAAAGAAGCGACATATTAGTGGATCCACTGTCATTATTAAATAGAGATTTGTTCCGTTATGATTGTAGGGATAATCGTAGTTTTATACTACCGTATACAGAGATTCCAAGGTGGTTGAATTGCAAGCATCAAAGTGTTGGAAATTCCATATCATTTCGTGTTGGTCGCAAATTTCCAAATGCTTTTTCCGTCTATTTCGCTTTTGGACTGGTGCTGCAATTATCCTCGCATGTTTTAAGTGTTTACCCCTCCATTAATGGTTTTGAAAAAGTTTTGATTAATAACACTCTGCTAAGTGATGATTCTGATAATCTCTGGGTATTTTCTAGATCGCATCTCAAATTGCAGAAGCTATTGAATGAATCAAATCCATTTGATTACAATCACGTTGAGGTTACATATGAATGGGACGAAGAGACAGATCACAACAACCCTCCTTTTGAGCTTAGAAGGTGGGGGTTCAAAGTAGAATGTATCTGTTGTCCTCAAAAATCTAGTATTCCGTCTTCAATGGCCCTTACCCTTGTTGACAATGATTCTCAATCCGATCTGAATCTACCATTAAAGAAGAGGAGAAAATATTGATTGAATTCGAGAGAGATATATATGCCAAGGTTTGTCTCCTCCTTTATTTTTTATTGATGATATCCTCTCCAGTACAGTTGAAATTGAAGGAAAATACAACTCAATTAAAAGAGATTGTGGAAACTAGAAAGTAGGATGGTATTAACTTCTAGGTTGATCCATTTATGCATTTAGCATTTCATGTATGAATTAGTAATTACTGAGATCTCCAATCTGGTGCAGCAACAATTGATCTTCTTAGAATTTTGGGTTATATTGTTTTGGTTGGACCTTTTATTTCTCACTTGGGCATGCTGTTTTATAGCTTTTACTATGAAATGGAATGTTTACTTTATTGATTGTTTGACTGCGAGATTGAAAAATCGAACGAGTTAAACCAAGCTGAGTGCTGTGTGTAGACATGGCAAAACGGGTGGGCCGGGTCGAATTCGGGTCGGGTCAATCGGGTTGCGGGTCAAACGGGTCATGGGTCAAATATGGGTTATTTTAAGCGAGTCAAAATCAGGTTCGGTTCGGGTCGGGTCGGGTCGGGTTGACCTGTATTTTTCACATGAAATTTGTTTTTTTAAATTTTTATAAAGAAAACAACATGTATCTGTCATTTGGAAAATTATGCAACAAATTACTTGATGTAACATGTATTATTTTGAATTCACCACTTATATCAAGAATGAACTCAGTTAAACTTATTAATACTTATTCAACAATTTTAAAATTATACAAATTCTAACATTACTATTTAAAACAAAATAACATAAAGATAAGTAAAACAAATACACAAGTTTTATTTCTACACAATATCAACATTTCAAATATAAAACAAAATTACAAATGACTTATTGGATAACTCATTTGATAAAGAATAAAAATATATAAGAAATTTACAATCTTGAAAATTAATTTTATAATCTATTATCAGTTGTAGTTGACACTCTATTTCAATTTGAGATATACTTTAAAATTTGATTGCTTACTTATTTATACATGGTCTCTTTTATAAATATCATGTTATTGTTAAGCAACACACACTCTAGGAAATATCATAATTTATTTTGAAAAACCGTTTATTTTGGACATAAATTATTAAAAAAATAGGTCTAAGTATTCATAATTTATGCTAATTTGATACTTTAGCTTCACTATTTTCACACTTGTGAATATTTCTCACATGTCTACAATTTTAAATCTATGTTTTTAACTCTACTGTAACCAGATTATCTTGGCATGTACTTTGCTATTTGATATCTAAAAATATTTACTCATTACAGAATGTTCAACCATTTATCTTTCAATTGATTTGCATATAATTACGTAAATGTATCAATTGTTTTCTTAAAGTTCACAATAAACAATTAAACCAATATTATCTTAGTTTTACTATTTTTTTACCCAAAAAAAAAAGTTTTTAAAAAATGGTTCGGGTTCAGGTCGGGTCGCGGGTCGGGTCGGGTTGACCCGCAAAAAACACAGGTCGGGTCACGGGTCAACCCGTTTTTGCTCCGGGTCAAAAAAATCGGGTTCGGGTCGGGTATTTTTCGGGTCGGGTCAAAAAATTCTGACCCGTTTTGCCATGTCTAGCTGTGTGAAATCCTTCAACTAACTAGGCTTTGTTGTATTACTTGGCCTTTGTAACAGCCGAATTTTTTGTAGCTTGTTGAAGTGTAACCAAGTTCTGTTCCATGAATTTTATGCAATCCTTTAAGTGGATTTAATCATATCATTTATTTAAGTTTACAGCATCTCATAAAAATTGATTAAGTGCTCGAGGAAAAAAAAAAGACCCAATTGATGAAGTATTGATTACTAACAGGATACACCAGGGCATATGACTATAAATTTTTGTCTGTATGAAGAAGTAAAGAGTTTAATCAAGCATATAATGGAGATGGGGTTACTAAATTTGTTGACAATGATTTTGACTCCAATCTGACTTCACCATCAAAGAAGAGCAGAACATTTTGATTGAATTTGAAAGAAATATGCCTCCATCTAAGCTTAGCCGTGAAACTATTCTCTCCTTCGTTGTTTCCATTTGAGTGTTCAACTTCTTTTGCATTTTATGACAAGGTTTGTCTCCTTTACTTTTGTTGTTTCATTTGCTCTTGTTTTTTTTTCTCCTCTATTTTTATTGATGATACCTCTCTAGTACAGTAGGAATTAATGGATGATAAATCTTAATCAAAAGATTTTGCGGAAAGTAGGATGATATCAATTTCACGGTTGATCCATTTATGAATTTATCATTTCATGCATGATATGAATTATTGACATCTCTAATCTGGTGCAACAACAATTTATCTTCTAAGAATTCTTTGTTATATGGTTTTTAGACCTTTTTTTTTTCACTTAAGCATGCTATTTTATACCTTTTACTATGAATGAAATGTGTATTTTTATTGATGGTTGGATTGAAAAACTAAATGAGCTAAACCCAAGCTTAGTGCTCTATGAAATCCTTCAACTAATTAGGCTTTGTTGTATTATTTAGACTTTGGCCTTTGTAACAGTGGAGTTTTAGTAGCTTCAGAATTGTACCAAGTTCTTTTCCAGGAATTAATGCAACTCTTTGAAAGTTGATTTAATCATATTTTCTAAAAGGGTACACTAGAACCTATGAATAAAAGGCTTTTGACTGTACTAAGAAGTTTGAGTAGATCATGCATATGATGGAGTTACCAGATTTGTTATGTCTGATTTGGGCATTAGCCTTTCAAATTGTAAAAGACAATTTGAACTGAGCAGGGAATATATATATATATATATATATATATATATTGATAAGTAAACTGAGCTAGGAATATTATTGCATGAATTGGCCTGAGTTTTTTTCCTTTGTATGAGAGCTTTCTCATTCGTAAGAGTAGGTCGCAGTTCAAGAGTGACTTTGATAATCAGACCGTAACTAATTTATGACAACAAGAGAGCTCCAATGTCTAACCAAGATTTTAAATTTGAGCTCAGAGAAACAAACTACAAACTTAAGATGTGTATAAACTTCATTGCACTTCCTGGTTTCTAATCAGTGTTTGAAATGGAGAGATGTGTATAAGCCATCCTTCTTATTGGTTAACCTTTCAAGTCTACAATGTTCTAGATTTCCTAAGTATTTATTGGTGTTTAAAGTAAATAATAGGAAAATGTCTAGGAAACCATTTGTGCTGTTACTGGGTTTCCTAAATGCCTTTGAGTGGGATCTATGGAAGAATATAATTCTACTTGATTGGTTGAAGAGTTTCTTTATATATAAACCAAAGGTATTTATATGTAATTTTTTTTTTCTATTAATTGGTAATATTTGAATTAATAAGGATGGCAGCGCTGCAACTTCATCACTATTGGGATAACAACTATGGCTGCAAATGAGGCTCCTTTGTCCTCAGATTTTTTTGCCTAAAATTGATCTTTCTGTCCTTTAGGACTGTTTTGAATTTATCTTATTATGTTGATGTACTTTGTACTTATGCAATCGGTACAACTGTAAGTCTTTGTTCTATGATATGTCATATGTGATGTGCTTATTTTTGAGACATTAGAATGAATCTCTATACCTGAAAAGAAAATGTTTTTATTATTATCAGCGACTGTGAACATGTTTTCTGTCCTTTGGAAGAATGTAGTTATGTATCTTGGATATCTTATGAATCCACCAACTTATTCAAATTCTTTGGAGGCAATTTAGATGCCATGGACACCCATTTCATCTCTTTCCTGCTTGCATATCTTTTGAAATAAATTAATTGGATTACTTTTGATTTCCCAAATAGTTTGGTTGAAGCTTTGTTTGATTATGGTTTATTCAATTATTGTGTTGAGTTTAATTATAGTAATTTTCTAAGAATCTGTGGCCTATCTTACTAATTTCACTTCGAGTATTTGATTTGTACAAAACATTGATTTGTCGTTTCTTAATTGTATTACCTTGAGAATTCGCCTTGTTATCGGAATACATAGTACAGAGGTAGTTAAATAATGGTTATGAGTAAAATAGTAAGAGCATTCCCATCAAAGATTTTTAAAAAATTTAGCATTTAGCATCTCAAAAATCAACTTTATAACATATAACACATCACTTTACAATATCCCTTACATCAAAACTTCTATTTTTTTTAACACTTCATTTAAATATTCTTTCTTTATTATTTTCTATTCTTCCTCTCTCTCTCTCCCTGTCTCTCTCTCCTTTGTCTCTCTCTTTCTCAACACATTGCTGCCACCAGCAAACCCAGGGGGGATGGGCAGACTAGCGGTGAGAGGAGCAACAATGTAGTAAGTTAGGCAACGTTTCAAAGTTTTAAGAAAAATAGCATCTCGAGTCTCAAAGACTCACTTTGTGAGTGTTTTGATGGTGATTTGGACTGAAAATGCCACATAGATCTCGAGTTTTAGAAACTCGAGTTTCATGCAAAAAAAAATTTAGTGTGATCGCCCTTATAGTGGCGTTTTTAGGTCCTATAGGGACGTTTTAAAGCCCTATAGCGACGTTTTAAAACCCTATAGCGGCGTTTTCCTGCAAAATTTTTTCATAAGTGATCAATACCAGGTTCAGGGAGCCCTATAGTGGCGTTTTTAAGCCCTATAGTGACGTTTTAAAGCCTTATAGCGGCGTTTTCCTGTAAAATGTTTTTATAACTCGATTTTTAAGCCCTATAGTGACGTTTTTAAGCCCTATAGCGGCGTTTTCCTGCAATTTATGGAACTCGAGTCTTTAAAACTCGAGTTCCACGTGAATTTTTTTCCACATCAAACCCATTCACTTACAAATCAAGACTTAAAAACTCGATTTTTATCTTGGAACTCGAGTTTTAGACACTCGAGATGCTAGTTTCACACATTCTTCCAAAACTGGGCAACTAATGATATTGTTAGATATCCTTTGTTATTTGGCAAGGGTGTTCAGCAAACCCACCAAGCAAAACACACACACATAGAGCAAACCCACCAAGCAAAAAACACACACACAGCAAACCCACATCCCAATCCACCATTGCCAATCAAACCACCAAGCAAAACACACGCACACACAAAAACACACACAAGAAAGCCAAAAACTCCATAACCACAACCACAATAGCCAATCAACCACCACCATCAATCACCCACCCCCACCACCATGGCAACCCTCCAGCGCCACCATGAACCTTACCCACAACAACAGCAAACCCACCACGGTAACCCTCCGCTGCCGATCTATTGTTCAACCCACCACGGCAACCCTTTAACTTGGATTCAACCCACAACATCAAACCCACCACGGCAAACCTCCAAAAAAGCAAACCCATCACACCGATCTACTGCACCATGACCCATCATGCCCTAGACCCACTACGACCCAAACCTATAACCCACCATCCCGCAGCCACCAGATTCGACTCACACCCCTCAACCAGTAGATCGATGAAGACCCAAACCAAAACCCATAGTTCCATTAAAAACATCACACCGTGACCCACGACCCATGCCCATTGGACCACAATCGCTGACCATTGAACCATCATCGCCACCACCCATGACCATCGAATTGTCAGACCATGACCCATGACCATCGAACCACAACCCACAACCCAAAATCAAAACCACAGTCATTGGACCCACAATCCATGACCATCGAACCACAACCCACAAAAACCCACAATCGCCAGACCACAACCATCGGCGGCCGACAATCGTAGGACCACAATCATCGGCGGCCCACAATAGCAGGACCACAATAATCAGCGGACCACAATCGCTGAACCACGGAGAGAGAAGAGAGAAGAGAGAAGTGAGAGAGGAAAGAGAAAGATAGAAATGAGAAAAAGCTCCAGCATAAATAATGTGTGTGCCTTTTACCATCTTGTACATAAAAACAGTGTGGAGAAGCGGTCACTTATGGAAATTCAATATTTTTTACTATTACTTTTCTCTTTTTTTTTTCTTTTTTTTTTTTCTTTTTCCCTTTTTGTTGATTTTGTTCATGTTGTAACCAATGGTTGGTTTAAAATAACAAGCATTTATAATGTTAATTTTCCATGTTAATATTGCCCTATTGATAATATTCATACATATTATTTAATCATTTTAGACAATTTCATGTTAGTTTCTGAGACTGTACTATTTTGTATGAATGTCTTTTTTTTATTTGTACTATTCATAAATGATTGCTCATTAAATGCTATTTAAAAATTTCTTATCCCGTTTACTAGGCTATGGTAGCATAGGTTTAGCACTAGTTTCAACTTGGAAGAATTTCCATACAAGGAGTCAAGAATTCTAGTTTCCTGTCAAGTTTTACTTTTGCAATTATGCAAGCTATTATGTTCTAAGACTTTAGGAACTAATGTATTAGAACTTCAATTTGTATTATGTTGGCAAACCATGATCAAAACATTGAGTCTAGGTTTAGGCTTGCTCAAAGTATGTTTGTTTGTAAAATTGGAATTGAGTGATTGTAGAATTTATTGGACTAATTAAATCAGCAAGGATCGATCGAACCACGTGCAGATTTATTTTTCTGCAGAGTTACAGTTCAGCCTAAACTCTACTTAAACGTCTTGGGGTTCAAGTAAAACACTCTTATATATAAGGGAAACCCTAAAAAGGTTTTGAGTGCTTTTTTAGAGAGATTAGAGTGCCGTGTGTGCCTCTTTTTGTATTTAGGGTTTTGTACCCAAAGGCTCTCTAAAGGTTGCTCTATTTGCTGTGTGTGTGAATCTCTTGTGAGATCTGAGAGGTGGTTGCCTTCACACATGCTTAGGATTATCAAGAAGGAGATTTCATTAAGAGCTTGATGATCGTTCAGTTGTTGCACAAAAGAGCTTAAAGATACACAAGCGGGAGTGCTTGTACTTGCTGAAAAATCCAAGAAAGAAGGAATCTGTGGTCTTGGAGTTTGCACGTGGTCATGTCAGTAAGTTTTCTACTGGTGGGTAGCATTAGGATGTTAGTGGTCTAAGTCGCTATTGTAAAACTTCGATTCTTTCATAGTGGATTCAGGTTTACCTTGAGGATAGCTAGGTTAAATCCTCCCTAGGTTTTTTACTGGTTTGGTTTTCCTAGGCCATCATATCTTTGTGTTCTTTATATTCCGCACTTTACATTGATATGATATATTTGTGTTAACCTATATCTGAAATTTGACTAAGTAATCACTTGGCTAATTAACTAGGTTAATCCGGTTGTGTTTTAAGGGGTCTAAAAACAAACACAAGCATTCTCCACTATGATACAGAAGTCTTCAAGCTTCAGCTAATATTTTTTCTGGTTCCACGGTTCTTAACCTCTTACTGAGCCAGGTAAAACCTTATATCCAAGTAACTCATGTTTTTTGTTTAAATAAATAAATTTGTCTCTAGATGGCTGTTCTCCTTAGTGGTTGAACTTTCTAACTTGCTTAACATTAATTATCTCTCTCCCATAAGATTTTGTTCATTTAGAAGAAACAAATTTTAGGAAAGATGCATCAAGTGTCATCACAATTACCTTTCTCATCCTTGTTTCTACTTTTAGATTTGAACAAAATACTAAACATCTCATGCAACTAATGTATTGACAAACGCTATATTTGTCCCTAACTTTTACAATGGACAAATCAAATGTACTATCTCATCTGAAAATGGAAATGTTGACCACTAACACAATATGGAAGCTGTATATTAGTTCTTTTATTTCTTATCATTGCTTTTCCTAAATCTACTCTATGTCATGACTTATGGTGGTAATGCATTGAGGTCATTGATTGGCAACAACAAAATGTGCAAGGAATGCATACATTGGCATATTAGAAATTTGTCTTTAGATGTTAGCATCAATGAGTTCATCCAAGATTATGCCTTTGACAGCCACTCAACTCCAAACAATAACTTAATTGATCTCACTCTCACATACACACATGCCCTATTGTTTTTGACATAGGTACCTTGTTAGTATTATGGTGTGCACTCGTCTTATAAATTGATGGTCAATTACTTAATCCTAAGCCAAAACTTTGTAGAAAATCTTTTTTTTTTTTCCCTACCATGAGAATAGAATTTTCTTTCTTGATAAATGCCACAAGGGTAGAATTGCCATCAGGCCAAACTACCATTGCCCTTGAGATGCATCACTTGTTTGTAATAAATAATTATAGTAGCAACTAGAATAACCATATATTATTTGAGATGGAGAAACTTGAGATTTGAGGATAAGAAAAAATACCAATTGACATTTTTTGGTTCATCAATCATTATCATTATAGATGGTACTAAGAAAGATGGAGTGACATAGTGGATGCAGGAAGCAATTGATAGCGTTCTTGTTTGTTCCATGTAGTCAGACACACACACACACACATATATATAGTACTTCCTGGACTTGCTTTACATACCACCAAAGCTGCTCCAAATCCTCGTCATGGATTAAACAAGTTGTGAGGTATGTTGCGGATAGTGCTTCTATGAAGTCCATACTTGTAAAGTTAGTGTTATTTCTTATTTCACCTTTTCATTTTCAGCAAAGGTCATCTGGGCTTTCAAAATGAGGCAGACTCAATTATCTTGAAGTTAGCAGGATTTTTTCTGATGGTAATGATTTAGAGGAGGTAGTGAGTTTTAGAGTCCTTGAAACTTTTTTTCTTTGAACTACATTCTTTGTTCTTTGGGGATTTTGTTTTCAAAAAAACTTCCTCCATTCTTGATTTTCCCTTTATTTTTCTAAGTTTGTAATATTTTTCAGGGACAGTCCTAGAAGACCTGTCAAATGTCAATATAGTTAAGCATACATACGAGGATTTTGTGTTGTTAACTGTCTTAGACCTTCTTGTCCAATATAATGTCTTAGATAGATGTTTGTAGCTTTTTGATCCACTGCATGTTTGGCTAACTTTTCTCCTTTGTTGAACTCTTCTCAATCAGAGTTTCAAATGTGAAGATGATGATACTTTATACTATCCTATGGTGTACCATAAATTTCTAAGATATATCCGCTTCATTTTCAGGTATAACATCCATTTCCTGTAGTTAAATAAAGAAAAGCTCTACCACAATATTGGTTGATTTTTTGCTTTAGATTTCATTATAAACCTGTTGACCATTAGCTCTGTGGGGCATGAAAATTGCATCATTTATGACTAAAATTCTTTTTACGTAGACTCAGATATTACACACTTTTTTCCTTTCTTTTTTGATTCGATTACAATATAATTTTGCTGGGATTTAGTCCCTTTATGTGAAGAATTGCAATATAATTTTGTAGGTTTGTCTCTCTCTCTCTCTTTGCCCCTAGGGCTTTTGGACCCTTAGTGTTTCATGCTCTTGAATTTTCTATTTGCAGGTTATGCAATGAAAATTTGCTTAATTATTACTTGCTAAAATTGTCTTATTTTGCTAGTGAAGTCATTTTAAAGCGATGATGTCTTTGACTTAAGATGCCAATTGATTTCAATAAAGAAACAAACTTGGAAATTGGAATTAAAATCTAAAATGTCCATTTAGAATTGGAAGTAATACAATGAGAACTAAGTACCACTAGTGAAGATTGCTGTTGAAAGAAGGAACACAATTAAAATTGTTATGCCACAGTTGAGAACTTGATTTTCAATTTTGATATGTTGTATTTCTTGATTATTCTTATTAGCTAAAATTTTCAATTACGAACAATGGAAAAGCTAAAACTGTTATGCCTACAATATGCAGAAGCTCCTCAATGGTTGATGTAATCTTCCATTGAAATTCCCAAGTTAAATGAATTGTCTGATGGTTCAGTTGGGAATTCTACTACTCCATCAAGGGCACCTAAATCTGCTACCAGAAAATTTATGGCCACTGATTCTATTCTGTAAGTAAAGTGACACATGCATCTCTCTCTCTCTCTCTCTCTCTCTCTCTCTCTATTTATGTCTTTGTCTAACTGTCTTTTTCTTGTTCACAGTTATGGCAGATAACTCAAGAGGAATTTGTTGAGCTTCAGAGCTTGGGACTGAAACCGAGTAGTAGCTCCCAAGTAGAGCCATGCTTGACTCATGTTTACGGTGGGTCTTAGCGTTGGAAAGGAGAAATAATTTTGAATTTGTAGGAGTTGGAAAAAACAGAACGAGTCATCTTTAGTTTTTGTTGTAGTTAGATTTTGATTTTTGTCAATTGATAGCTAATTATGATTTTGGGCCAGTTGAATATAAAACTACCTTGATTATAGTCAATTGATAACTAATTAGTTGTAGTATATCATGACATAAGCTTCCACAAATTCAATGACACCATTAGTCTCTCTTTCATGATCTGATCTATCATTCTTTGTGTGAGAATTGTATTTCAAATGGATGCTATAATGTAATGTGACGTATCATGTTCCTAGAGCTATAGGAGTTGAAGCAACTTCATAAACATGCTCCAAAATTTTGTACCATGCAGCTTCTAATGAATGTCTGTTTGTAAAAATATTCTAAATTATTACGTGGATGTCGCGTTACTCATTTACTTATAATTGATGCACAACTTATAATCCAAAGTCCCTCGATGCACAAATAATGAGCTAACATTGGATAGGCAGCTAACATTTGAAGCTTTGAGCATGTTCTTATCACTAGATAGGCAGCTAAAAGATAACAAGAACCTCTAATAATGATTTTTGAAATTTTCATTACTAGAATCACAATTTGACTAACATATTGACTTGAAAACAAAGTTACAAATTAAGGACCCAATCCAAGGGTTTACACGACACAAACAAAGGCATAACTAACAAGTAACAAATGCCACATAGACGACAGATGTTTTATTTTTATTGTACACTGTAAGATAACACACTGCCACAAAAGAATGTTCAAAGTTTTAGACAAATTGATCCAAGTATTCATCCCCAGTGGTGTATTTCACCTCTGGATAAAGTTCTGAAGCCTCCACGCCAAAAGAAGCCTTAATCTCAAAGTTTGTAAGATCTCCCTTTACAAAGGCAGAGTGAACAGTGGATAGGCTGAGGTTTAAAGGAATAGAAGACTCTGTAAAAGAGCAAAAATAAGTATCAGATGGTTCAACCATCTATGAAACTCTCAACATTTTCTGGCTAGTACATAGAACTGCTCAAATCAATAGGGGAATTACTTCCTTTTTTATTATATTTATACCATCCAAATTTTTCAATAAGAAATCAAACAATTTATGCACTAATAAATATTGATGAAGTTAAGTCAGTCATCCAAACAAATAGTCAAATACAGCTTCTTGGTTACAACTAATGTATTCATTAATTTTTCACTAAAAAATTAATATGCTTACATATTTTGAAAATTCAACCGTTAGACTGCATGTTCTTTATATTCTTAAAATGCATGCCAAATTTTGTTCAAATAGGATATTATTTACTATTAAATCCATAAACTTATTTTTATGCATAATTTGGTACTACAAAAACATGAAATTTAAATATTTAATTGATAACATAGTTATTTATCTTTGATATTCGTAAAATTTTGCAAGTATGGATGATATAATAAAAAAAAATATAATTTTATGGTGGATTTGTTAAAATTTACATCCAATAAAAAGATTTAGGAAGTTTGTAGTCATTGTCTACAAATTAGTTTGTAGGCAAATTTTATTCTTTGTAAATCAATGAAATAAACTAAATAAGCTTGATTCTTATGATTTCACAAATTAGTTTTTAGGCAAACTTTACTCTTTCTTTTTATAATAATAATAGTAATTTACTGGAACAAACTCGGCATCTTTTATAAATATTCAATTTTCAAGAATAAAAAGGTAATTCAACAACGTGTTGCACTTTGTTTTGATGACACACGATCTTGCTTGTGGCACCCTTTTTTGAGAATTGACACTAAACTATAAGGTTTAGCATTGAAATTAGTGGCCTATTAATTATTTATTTTGAAAATAACTTAGAGAAGTTGTTTTGTTATGAACAAATTTCCTTTTTTTATGTTCAACGGATCTCATCGATTCTTCTCTATTTTCAAACTCCTTTAAAAAAAAAAAAAATCCTTTTATCAAAGTTAGCAAACCGCTAGCCTATCAAAAGACCTATTTTTGCAAAACTTTTAGTTCTAAATATTTACTTATAATTGATGCACAGCTCATAATCAAAGTCACCTCGATAGGCAGCTGAAACATGTTCTATCACTAGATAGGCAGCTATAAGATAACAAGAACCTCATAATTAGGATTTTTTAAATTTTCATTACTGGAAGCACAATTTGACTAAGATATTGACAAGAAACGAAGTTACAAAGGTCACAATCCAAGGTTTTTACACGACACAAAGAAGGGCATAGCTAACAAGTAACAAATGCCTCATAGACAACAGAAATTTTATTTTTATTGTACACTGGAATATAATCTTCACATTACATGATCCAAGTTTTTTTTAGACAAACTGATCCAAGTATTCATCCACAGTGGTGTATTTCACCTCTGGATAAAGCTCTGAAGCCTCCACTCCAAAAGAAGCATTAATCTCAAAGCTTGTAGCACCTCCCTTCACAAAGACAGAGTGACTGAGGGATAGAAAGAAGTTTAAAGGAATGGGAGACTGCAGAAAAGCAAAGTTAAGTATCAGATAGCTGGTTTGACTAACCAAGAAGCTACAATTAGCTGGTTTGGCTAATAGTACAAAGAAATAAAGAAGATATTACAACTCCCCTAATAATCCAAATGAGGTAACAAGGTGTACCCTAATAAATTAGATCTATAAGCAGACATTATAAATCAACTGGTGAAATTGTTCTTACTAACCTTAGATTTTCTTCAGAAGTTGATCCTCTAAAAGATAAGTCTTCTCGAGGGTCTTGCCAATCTTCTTTTCCCACAGGGAGACAATTTCGTTGAAGGACAAAATATTGGCAGGGGATTTAAGATAAAGCACCTTGTTTAAGGTTCTTGGATCGTCTACTGCTTTTATGGTATAATTCGCAATATCTTCTTCCTTGACAAAAATTGCTGATAAGATGGAAAAGAACAATTACTTTTGTCATCTTCAGCCATAGTAGTGGATCTATCATCTACTTGATTAACCTCTAAAAGTACACACAAACACACGCGCGCACACACCCGCATATACATAAATAAATGAAGAAATTCTCAATAAAAAAAAAATTAAGGAGAAAGATGATTGAATTTTATGCTAATACAATATACCTTTGGGGTTTCCATCTCCAATTATGACTACTTTGTCTCTAGGAGGAGCTGTGGCACCTGCATGTCCAAAGTTAGGTAAAAAGTACCCAGCAAAGCCATTAGACACGAGGTAGGTATATGGAACTCCATCAGCCTTAATGGATCTCCGCATACTGGCCTTGACCCCATAAAATGTGCAGCTGGCTCGACTACATGGATTTGATCCACATCAGTACCAAACTCGGACGGGATGAACCTCTAAAACCCACCCACATTTCATTGTATATAAGTTTTTTCATCAGTTATTTAATTCATGAATTACAAGCATATATATATATATATATGTATGTATGTATGTATGTATGTATGTATAAGTCCCCAAAATGCAAATAAAGAAAAAAAATGAAAGGGAGGGGTCAAACAAAATTCTTATATTTAACTATTTAAAATTAAAAATGAAATTAAAATATATATATATATATATTAATTAAAATTTTTTATTATACTATTTATTTATATTTATAATATATTATTATTTATAAATAGTAGAAATTTTCTATAATATTTATAATACTATTTTGATAATAATATTTTTTTGATAATAACAATATTTATTTTATTATTATTAAAATGGAATGATTATAATTTTAAATTTATATATTCTAATTTCACTATATAGTTAAGTATTCAGTAAGATTTTAAGTATTCAGTAAGATGTGTGCCTTGCCTTGATATTTCCGGCTTCTTTGATAGCAGCAATAATCTTCACCTGATCAGCTATCTGTTTTGATCCAACTGCTGAGATCACTATATCAACTTGCTTGATTGCCTTCACCAAGCTCTCATGATGATAGATGTCTCCCTGTGAAAAAATTAGCATGACTAGTTAAATTAGCTTAACTCGTAAGCGTATGTGAAAAAAATTCTACAAGGTTAATCAAAAATCAAACTTTTCCGGTATTATAGATATTATATAGTATCAATTTTCGTCTAGTCTAACCCATCAAATGCTTCTTATGCTTTTGTGCTTGGCAGTTGCTTTGAATCCGAAACTCAATTTATCAAAAGAATTATAAAAGAGATATCAAGTGCCACATCGAATCGGACACAACTATTTGTTGCTAAATATCCAGTTGGAATAGATTCTCAAGTGGAGGAGATAGAATTGCTTTTGGATACAAAGTCAAATGGTGTTTGCGTGCTATGGATTCAAGTTCTTGGGGGAGTAGGTAAAACTACAATTGCAAAAGCTGTTTATTATAGAATTTTTGATCATTTTATTTGGAGCTGCTTTCTACTGAATGTTAGAGAAAAGTCAAGGACAACAAATGGCATAATCATACTACAGGAAACACTTCTTTCTAAGATATTACAAGACACATATTTAAAGGTGGACAATGTTCCCAAAGGAATTGAACTGATAACGGACAGGCTTTGCCACACAAGGCTTTTTTTAATTCTTGATGATGTGGATGAATCGAACTAGATAGAAAATTTTCTTGGAAGATGTGATTGTTTAGTTCAGGAAGTAGAATTATTATAACAACAGGAGAACAAATAGTGGTAACCACTTTTGGAAAAGATCATCTAGTTTATGAGGTTAAGGAATTGAATCAATGTGAAGCTCATGAACTCTTCAACTTGCACACCTTCCAAATGAATAAACTAGGGGAAGACTATTCAAAAGTTGCAAAGCAAATTATACATTATGCCAATGGTCTTCCATTAGCACTAAAAATAATAGGTTCTGATTTGTATGGAAAAAGTATACATGAATGGAAAAAATGCATTAGAAAAGTACAAAAACATTCCTCAAGAAAAGCTCAAAATAAGTTACGATGGATTGGAAAAAACTGAAAATGATATTTTTCTTAATGTTGCTTGCTTTTTCAAGAGATTTAAGAAGGATTATGTTACAAATATACTAGAAACTTGTAATTTATATCCTTGTGATGGTATTTGCAAACTTATCGATAAGTGTCTCATAACTGTTAATCAATATGGCATATTGTCGATGCATGACTTGTTACAACAAGTGGGCAAGGAAATCATTCAGCAAGAATCTAAACAACCTAAAAATCTTAGCAGGATATGGTGTTATGAGGATGCTTATGAAGTGCTAACCAGAAATATGGTACAAGTTCTTTTACTTCACTTTTCCTTTTTCCAAATATTTTTTTGTTTAAAATTTCAAAAATTTTATGCTTTTTAAAAAATTATATAATTGAACTTATTTGTTATATTCTTTGTTCAATTAGGGGTCCGATAAAATTCAAGCAATGATATTGCACTCACCTGAACTGGTAACCATGAAATTGCAAGGTGAACCTTTTGAAATGATGAAAAATCTTAAATTTCTTTTAGTTAAAAATGTACACATTTGTGAATAGTTTAAATATTTCCCTAATGGGTTACAGTTACTTGAATGGCATGATTTTCCTTTTTCCTAGCCATCTAAATATTGTCCACAAAAGCTTGTTGCACTCAATATGAGAGGGAGTAATTGCATTAAAATGGAGACAATATTCAAGCAGGTATGATTATTAGTATTTATGAATTATAATTTCTTAAAACTTTTTTGAATGTGGGCTAAAACTAAATTTTGATTTTTTTTTTAATCTACGGGGTATCCAATTTAAAATTTTAAAACATATCAAACTTTGAGAGTTGTGGCACTATTACAGAATTACCTGAATTGTGTGCCCCCAAACCTAGAGACATTGGACCTTTTTTCTTGTAAAAAATTAGTTATGGTTCATGAGTTTGTTGGATTTCTTGATAAGCTATGGAAATGGGACCTCGCATTCTGTGATAGTCTTCAAAATCTTCCAAACAACCTCAGGTTGAAATTGCTTGAAAAGTTATATGATCTTTGTGGATGCTTTTTGCTTGAGAAATTCCCCAATATTCATCAAGAAATGAAACGTAATGCAACACCAACACAACATGTGATAAAAACAATAAAATGTGTGAACTGAATATAAGCCTTACTAAAAGAAAAAAAAAATTACAAATTACAAAACACAAAACACAAAATAAATTATTTTTGGTTAAGGTTCTGAACGAAGAACATATTCTTTCTAGTAATTCATTTGTGAGCTATCTTTTATTTTTGTAAAATTGAATAATACTATAAGGATAGGTTTGGTATAGCTCAATTTTCGTTGTTTGATTTTGCAGAAAAAATAAGTTATAAAATATAACTGCATCTATGTAAAAAAAAAGAAAAAAAAAAGCAATTTATTAAGAATGTAGTAAAAAATTGTACATAGCTAAAATAATTCATTATATCTAGTAATCCCCATTGTTTTTTATTTTTGGAGAATTTTGATAATTTGGCAGCTTTTGAGAGTTTTTTTCTTGTGGTCATTTCAGGAGGTTTTGATATTTTAATAATTTCAGCCAGAGGGATATGATTTTCCTGGTTAACAAAAATAAAATAGTAAAAATTTTCAACCCCAAAACACCTAAAATAAAGAAAAAATATTAAAAAAATTTATTTTATACCCAAAGAAGTAAAATGCCATCCCTAATTAAACCAAACACTTCTTATTTATTTACAATGGTAAAATGCATTTATGCTTTTGAGTTTTGAGCACAATGCCTTTTCCAGCCCACATCCTCCATATAATCTTTGAAAAAAAAATATATGAAATTGAACCAAAGTCTAGTCCTGGTTGGTAACTTGCAGATTACTCCCAATGGTCAACTGTGTTTTTCTTTTTCCAAGTCAATATGAATATGATGGAAATATAGTAGTTTCGAAGAAATTGGTTTTGACCAATTCTTCTTCTGGACTTTGACTTAAAAGTCGTTTTCTTTGAACTTTCAGCGGTGCTTCCTAGTTCTTGCCCGCGGAGAAAACGGCAAAAGACTTTTTTTAGGCGAAAAGATCATTTTGGAGTCACAGTGAATTTGATCACTACATTTTGGTAATAGTCAATTTGATTATTGTTATTTTCAACTTGTAATCAATTTGGTCCCTACCATAAATTCATTAACGGAAAACGTTTACATGGCAAATGGTTTGCATGGTTAGCACACACATGACTAATAAAATAATAAAAAATTTATTTAATTGTTAGTAAAAAAGCCATATCAGCAAATTCTTGTCGAAAATGGTCATGTCTGTTTGGTAATGTTATTCTAGTAATATTGTTTGTATTTTTTAGAAATATGTGTGGGTGAAAAAGTGTGTGAAAATACGTGTAATATTGTTTAAATATTGAAAACGGTTGCTTAAACAACGGTAACAAATAGGCCCTAAATCATTGACCTAGCTTTTATGTTGTAAAATGCAAAAAACATGTCACTGAAAGATTGGAACCTTAATTATTTAATAAGATTGTAAGTGTTTTAAGTACTGGGATTACTATGCTTTCCAAAAAAAAAAACAGTACTAGGATTACTTAACAAAGAATTAACGTTGCTTTGCACTTGAGGTTAGAAATTTGTTCATGGGTAGAAATCGAATCTTTATGATTGGAACTATAAGATACCTGTAAGGTTGAAATTTATCAACCATCTTGTTGGTTTTATTCCGTGCCAATTTACTTGTAATTTAGCACTTAGTAACCCTGTATTTAGGTGGGATTATTGTAAGGGTAGTGTGTAAGAAGATGTGAAAAAAAGTTCAAGTATGTGCAAAGAAGCAGAGCTTCGCGGTTAGGACTCGTGGGTGGCTCGTGGCTGCAAGTCGCCAACTTCAGGCACGTGAGATGCACACAGGGAAGCTGAAGGGTCGCGCCAGCTGTCACACTACAGGACAAAAGTCTCAGGCTGGCCAGGCCGTTACATCGCAACTTGAACTCGCGACTTGGACAAGCCACGAGACCAAGCCGCCAATTTACCATGTTTGGCAAAAACAGACTCTTTGTATTCCAAACACATACCACTATATATAGACCCTTATACCCACGATATTGAGAGAGCTTCCAGAGAGAATTTTTGTGAGAGAAACCCTAGAGAAATACAAGATTGCCTCATCCCCAATCTTTACCTTAGAGTCTCTACAAATTCCTCTACTCTCTTTCTCTTCATTGTCATACCCTTGAGAGGTCATTTGCCATATCCTTATCTCACCACACCACGTCTGTGAGAAGATTCATTTGGTGCTAAAGGAAGCAGTTTGGAAGGAACCAATATACATTGGTTGATGCTATGGTCAAGTAACGGAATCCGAGAAGCTAAAGAAGAAATAGGTTCGGCGTAACCTCGTTGGAGCAAGAAGCATGGAGAGTTTACATACTTAGGTAGATTAGGCTTGGAGGGTCTTCTGCTGTTCATGTATCCCAACTATATTCTTTAGTGGATTTTATCACCGCTTGGAGGGTGGCGGAGAGGTTTTACGCCAAGAACTTCGGTTTCCTCTTCGATAACACATCGTGTGTTGTCCGTATGTTTGCACCTTCCTTCCCTTTATCTTTGCCTTATATTTACTACTGTGGATGTGTTTATATTTGGCTTAGATTAGTTATCAATTCTGTGATTGGCTTATGTTCATGTTTCGCATATTAATTGTTTGATTATAAGCTTGAATTGATATTTTATAATTTGGGGTTTAAACGTTCAAGGGTGTTTCATACCCATATTGAACTTTCAATGCCAAATCAAATACAACATCAAAATTAAAGCCTTTTATCTTCTCTATTTACATTTTTCTCACCACCCAAACATGACATTTATCATAAAACTAAAATCCATCACAACCCAAAGCAAACCCAGTAACCCAAATCCATCGCAACCCAAATCCACTCATGGTGCTATCGAGCTGCTCGTGGGAACAAATTTGAATGCGGTGGTGCTCGTGCTCTGTCGCTACCAGATCACAAACCCATACAACAAACCCCATCACTCCTAATCGTAACCTTCATAGAAAAACTGATGCAATCCCTACCCACCTCCATTGCTTAAAGGGAGAGCACAGATGAGAGAAACCAAAAATATGAGAAAAGGAGAAGGAAATTAACTGAGAAATTTTGTATGATTTGATTTTTGGGGATTTGGGTTAGAAAGAGATAGTTGATTTACAGACCTATCTTGTTGAGGAAGGGCCAACTAAAATAAGCAAACTAAGAGATGGCCATGGAAGTGGTGATCGGCAGGCCATGAAAGTTCAAGAATTTTTTTGTGTCTCTAGGTTTCTGTGTTTGGTTACCAAGAAAGTTCAAGAAAGTTGGAAAAAAATTAGTTCTTTAAATTCATCCAGAAATTTAATTTAATTTTTCTAACATGGATTTTTTATTGTTAAAATTGCTTATGTGGCTTTTTTTTTGGTAACGATAAATTTTTTTTTATTATTTTATTAGCGACATGTGTGCCGACCGTGCAAACCATTTGCCATGTAGACATTTTTTGTTAGTGAGTTAACGGTAGGGACCAAATTGATTGTAAGTTGAAAATAATAGGGACTAAATTGACTACTACCAAAATGTAGAGATCAAATTGACCATAACCCCAAAACACTAAAGACCAAAATAGTGTTTTTGCCTTTTTTTAAAATACTTCTTTAATAAAAGCACATCTGGTCAAGAATAATTTCTCACCCAATTTATATCTTTTATTTGGTTTGTTGTTTGGGGTTGGAGAATTGAGGAAATAGAAAATTAGAAGGCGACAGAAGAGTGGGGGATAAAAGAGATTTAAAGCTTGTTCGGTAAGAGTTTTTCAATATCCTTTTGTGTAATTCATATACTAAGAAACGTGGGTTTAAATTTTAAAGCATAAAAAAATTAACATGGCTACATATTTTGAAAATCTAATCTTTAGATTGCATATTCTTTATGTTCTAATTAACAAGCATGTCAAACTTTGTTTTTTTATGCATAATTTAGTACTACAAAATATTAAAATTTAAATATTTGATTGATAACATTGTTATTGATCTTTGATCTTCGTGAAATTTTGTAAGCATTGATGATATAATAAGAAAATGTAATTTTATGGTAGTTTTGTTAAAATTCACATCCAATAAAAAGAAATAGGAAGTTTGTAGCCATTGTCTAGAAACTAATTTATAGGCAAACTTTGTTCTTTATAAATCAATAAAATAAACTTAAAAAGCTTGAATCTTTCCATCTCAAGAATTATTTGTATACATTTAAAAAAAAAAAAAAATTTAAGAGAAGTTCATGACTAATAGCAAAGCGTAATTTTAGAAAATTATAAAAGAGATCAAGTGATCAAAATAAAAGAAGACAGTGATGATGCCAAAATTGTCAGTTCGGTCACTTGTCCAATCTGGAGCATTAGATGATCTTGTAGGACCTGCAAGATAAAGGAGAGATAGATCAAAGAGACCACCGAGTTGTGTCCGGTGGGGGAGCCTCCGATACTTAAGTTAGTAACAATCCATATCTTTCGTATATAGATGATGTTTTTTAGTAGTTTTTGACGTACCTTAGCAAATGGACAAATTGTATAGGTGACTTATGTAGCTGTTGGACATAAATGAGGGTAATTATTACCATAATTGTAACGTTCTTTGTCTTGATGAAAGGGTTTAAGGCCTTTGATGATCGTTATTGAATGTGTTGGGTAGTTACTCATCTATCTTTGATGGCCTACTAATTACGCAATGACCGTCCATTAAGATGGACGACCTTAATAATTTTTATGGACTTATCAATTGCCCTCAATTCCCAAGTCTAATTTTGCTTTGTGCTAGTCAAGCTTTGGGAATATTCTTGACTTGTTTAGACTCAGACTTCTTTATCTTCAACTACTTTCTTCTTCAAGAATGGTAGTATTTTTGTGACGACTTCTTAGCATCTGCCTTTTGAAGGTCTTTTTGGACGTTCGAGAGATCATAGCTTGATCTTGAAAGTGAGCTAATTTCCTTGGACGATCATTTTTCATCACTTCTAAGGAGCGAGGTGATTTCTTTGGACGACCTTTTTTATCACTGCTAAAGAGCGAGGTGATTTTTTGGACGACCTTTTTGATCACTTTGATGCTTCTTCTTTCATTCATTTTCTGGTTGTCACATTTGATATTCTTGATTTGCGTGTGACTTGCGTTTGTGTGAGAATCCTTGTCTGCTTACACTCGTCTAAGAGTATTTAGTCACTTAGCCACTTTTAGCTGACTTACATCCAGTTACGGAGTTTCGTCATTTAGACTTCGTTAATGATTTACATTGGTCTAGCGGAATCTTGTCCTTTTTTTTTGTGACTTACATCCATTTAAGGAATCTTGTCACTTAGGCTTTGTCAGTGATTTACATCCGTCTTGGCGGAATCTTATCACTTAGCCAATTTTTGGTGACTTACATCCATTTAAGGAATCTTGTCACTTAGGCTTCGTCAGTGATTTACATCCGTCTTGGCGGAATCTTATCACTTAGCCATTTTTTGTTGACTTACATCCATTTAAGGAATTTTGTCACTTGTTGCTAGAAAGATTCCTTGACGCTATGTTGTTTTGGACCTTCTTGAGACCATGTTGATATCTGCATTAAGTAGCACATGCACTTACCAAGACTTGGTTAGACAAGAATTTTAGAACAATTCATATATAAATAATAAGTTACCAATAACCTAGGTCTCCTAGAGCTTTACCTCTTTTGTGATTTGTCTAGTAGTGCATACATTTTTGCATAAAACCTTACTAGGTGTAAATTTTTATAGACGAATATAAAAGAGACAGAAATAAATGTGTTACCTTAAATGACGACATTATTTTTTCACATACCTCGATCTTTTTATTGTTGGGATATTCTTGACAAACTCTTCTCTTTTCAAAATGACGAGATCCTCTCTTTTCGAGATTTTTTAAGCTTAACATGATACTTCATGTCTAAGGCCTAGATCTCTTTTACCTTCGATTTTTCGAAGGCGTAAAAACTAGGCCATGTTGTTGCCCCTGTTCAAAAATGAAGAGTGTAATTCTCGTTTGTTGATGACTAGAGGAATTCTCTATCATGATTAGAATTTTTTTTTTTTTTTTGGCATGCTTTAACGATTATGGTCATTGTTGTTTGTAATAGCAATTTCCTCTTCCTTCTTCTTTAATGGTATGCTTAAGTCACTTCAATAGTGCTAGCTGCATTTTGTTAGGAATGACAATGTACAAATATGCAACTGCATGCTATACAATTATGAATGTCATTTGATGAAGTGCATTCTATATGAATCATAGAGAAGTATTCTATGATATATATAAAAAGTAAAGCTTTTTGACTATATGCTTCTTTAAACTGATCTTTGTTAGGTGCTTGCATAGTAAATAATTTTAAAAGCAATTTAAAAAGGTTTTGGTGAGTTGACGAAGATAGTGGAAATTTATTGAGACTTAAACTCATGACGATATTGTGAACACGATCATCTATCATTTTAAGTCTAGGAGACTTAATAGAACTTCTCAGATTCATGACAATGAAACATATGCTACTAATAATATAGTCATATTTGTTGTGATAATTGTAACAATTTCATGGCAATATTATCAACATGTTCCACATACACATTTGTAATAATCATGCAAGCTTGATATGCACTTAGTTCTAATAAGATCATATCTAGCATGGCTAATTAGAAAGAAATAAATAAATGAGTTACCTTGACAAGAGACCTTAAACCATGATATATACAATTTTGTATGTACTTCGATCTTTTCATTGTTGTATTCTTCTTGACAAGTTCCCCTGCCTTTAAGATCTCTTTTGTTAAGCTTAACATGATATTTCATGTTTAAGGCTTAGATCTCTTTTACTTCATTCTTTTGAAGGTGCAAGGACTAGGGCACTTTGTTCGTTCAAGGTTATATTTCCTTCCTTTAGAGACGAAGGTTATGCCACGTGCTTCTATTATTACATGCCTAATTGGTTACGCATATACTACAATTTAAAGAGAGTACTAATGCTTGACATGTGATCTATCATCATACTTTCACATTCAATAAATATTCAAGCTAATGTTTTAATATCACATCTCATACATACCATTGTGTGAGCCATTATGTAATAGACATATAGCAGTGTCAACAATTATAGACGTATAGCAGTGCCATTATGAAAGAAATATTTGTGATGCTATGGAAAGAGTCTAGGCCTTTCCATGATTTTTGGCCTTGGTACAAAATTACCTTATAGCAGTTTCAACAATTATATAGAGATGTGGTGGTATGATGCTATCATGTCACATACCTCTGATCTTCTTTTTAGCAAGCTCTTCTTGATGAGTTCTCATTCTCAATCCTGTGGACTTGACAGTATATGTACAATCGAGATAGTCTAGTTGCTCTAGTCTAGTTGTTGTACTACATGTACTCTTTTTGTGCAAAGTGTTAGACTAGGAGCAACGATACCAATAAAGAAATTCACAAATAATATTAACCACAAATGTATAAAATTTTCTCTAATTTAAGGGCGATATACGTTGACATAACATAATATCCCTTAGAGTGTTTACATAACACAAATATATTTTGGAATTCCTTCTCAAAATTAAAGCAGCCGATATCATTTAGAAAGGTTTGGAATAGTGGGTCATGATTATTATTTGTGAGTTCATAATCAATCACATGCTCATGGGATTTCTCCTAAAAAGAGAGCTACTGAGAAATATTTCTTCCACTACTTGCATACATTAGTGTATAACATATGAGATTTATTATTATTATTATTATTATTATTTTTTGACGAACTATAACATATGAGATATTGATCAAAAGAAAACAATGTTTTGCACACGTAATTAATTAGTTGTGCTTGTGCATATGCTAAAATCTAGAACTTAGGCATGCCATGCTCCATTTTAAACAAGCAATTAAGTACTTCAAGCTCAAAAATATCCGGTTTCATGCTTTTAAGTACTCAAAATTGGGATCTTTAAACTTTGGAAAGTCAAAAATCAGCTTCTTTTATTTTTAAGCCTATAAGGCAAATATAAAATTGCCAATTTTTCTTGAAACTTTCCTTAGAAGTTTCTAGGCTTTTGATGGAATAATAAGAGGGACTATCTTAAAATCATTTAAGATTGACAGTAAAAAATAGGCCTATTCCCACGCAAATAAATTACACCAGGTAAAGTTTTTAAAAAGCTTTGAAACCCGATGTGTTAGCCTATTCCTTTACGGATGTGAACCATGCAGAGTTCTTGTGTGGGATAAATAAAATGCATTATTTGAGTTATGGTGTAAGAGCAAAACTGATTTGTGATTTGCCTATGATTGGCCTTGTGAACAATGGTTTAAGTCCAAACTAAAAATCATTTGAACTTCTAGTGAGAGCTTAATTGTGTTTTATGTGGCTCTTCGGATTGGGACAAATAAAATTGGTTAAATGGTCGCGGTTTGCTACCCACCACCTTTGGCGTAACAACATTTATGGGACATAAATTTTGATTTGATTCCATATGGGATACACATAATTCTTCTCCGCAACAACAGTTATGGTAAATATTTCAAAAGAATTTGATTTGCATTGTATTTTCTACCATTTTCATAGTTGAATCCCTTAATTGGTACCATTCTTTATTAAGCAACTTTCTAGTATACTTTCCAGAAATTACGTTGCCTAATGCAATGATGAGTATACAATTAAAATTATATACACGGTAGCTGGCTTTCCTCAACCGTTTTCTTCTTTTTATTTTTTATTTTTCTTAAATTTTGTAGACAATAAATGGTCTTTTAATGTGGCAAAACCGTAATGATATTTGTTTTTATGCCAAAAACTTGTATTTTCAAATGCAATTTGACCTCACCTCTTTAATATCCAATATTGGGGTAAGCTTGGTAGGGCAACTGACAACCGGGCTTATTCTAAATCTAAAGTCGGTGAGGAAAGCATTTTAATTTAGAAAATTTTTAGAGTGAGGCAATCTAATATTTTGAAAGTAGTTTAGCATGAAATAAAAAATAAGCCACATGCAAAACAATCATATAAACACTGTTGCAGCTTGCAAATATTTGGAGAGCTAGAACAGGAAATGCATAAATTTGACCTTAAGACCCAAGAACTGGGTCATACCCTTGAGGCCTGTTGAGGTCGCTTGAATTTTGTGGTCGTCTTTTGTTCAGCCCATGCCTCACAATGAGCCACCCACTTGATTTCCTCCACATCATCATCTACTTGTTTGGTTGACAAGTCATGCTTTGAAGACGAAGGCGCCTTGGTGATGCCTCTTTATCTCCCCCATCTCAGCCCAATTGTAGATTAAATGAAATGAGCATGGATAGAATGAAAAGATGATCACAGGGTATTATCCCGTGGGGTACTCTTAAGATCGGTGCTTGTGTATTCATGATTCTCCATTGAAATGAGTGAACCCTTTGTTGTAGGAAGAGCTAGATGACTATTCAGTCCCCATAGACGACGCCAAACTGATAAAGTGTAAATTCGTCAATAATTACAAACACATCCAAACGGAGCCCAATCCTTATTTACGTCGTGGTAAAAGTAGCAATCCCTTAAGATGGTCACCAGTGTGGTGCCTACCACAATGCCTCCGATGCCAAAGTCAGTATAAAAAGTTTATAGGGAAATAATAGAATGTCAAAATAACTGGGAGTGCTTTTAGGTGAGTCTCTATCATCGTCTTAGGAGGATTCTTCGCGAGTAAAACCACGAACTCTTTGGACTTCAGCCCCGCCTTAAAGGTCGTCAACTGCACTTTGTCATCAGCTTTATCTACCTCTAGGGTCTCCTGAGTGAAGCGTTTCACATATGACCTCAGGGTTTCTTTCTCCCCTTGTCTAATGGTGAGCAAGTGGTCTGCTGGCCTCTTAGGGCGTTGTCCTCCGACGAAGTGGCGCAAAAAGGCATTGCTCAACTACTCGAAGCTGTCGATGGACGATGTTGGTAACTTTGTAAACCATTCCCTTCCAGCAACTTTGTGAACCATTCCCTTGCAACTCCTTTGAGAGTGGTGGGGAACGAACGACACAGTATCTCGTTAGGGAGTTGTTGAAGGCCTAGTGTCGTCTTGAAGGTGTTAAGGTGGTCCTGGGGGTCCTTAAATCCGTCAAACGTCTTAAGTTGGGGCAGCCGAAATTTCGACGGCACTGGGCATTCTAGGACCACCATAGTGAAGGGCGAGTTTGTTGCCCTGAACATTCTATCCAGGCTTCGGTCCGTTTTCTCCTTAATGGCGTTCCTCAGCTCGTCCATCTCCCTTCTCATCTCTCGAAGAAGATCTGAGTTCTGTTCATCTGATGTAGTAGGTCCTCGACGATCACTTCTTCTATGGCTATCCCCTTCATCCTCCTGGTTGGCTCTAGACCGATTCTCCTCCTGCTGAAGCCGTAGCCTCATTTCCTAATTCTATCTGGTAAGCTCTTCGACGGTGGCTGCAAGAGCTTGGACTTACTGAGTTAAGGCTATTAAATCATGGTTAGACTCCATCTGAATGTAGAAGTTGATTGGAAACTACGCTTTCGAACCTAAATACGAAAAAGTGTCGTTCCCACAGACGGTGCCAAACTGATGATGCCAAAATCGTCAGTTGGGTCACTCATCCAATCTGGAGCATTAGATGATCTTGTAGGACCTGCAAGATAAAGGAGAGATAGATTAAAGAGACCACCAGGTTGTGTCCGGTGGGGGAGCCTCCGATACTTAAGTTAGTAACAACCTATATCTTTTGTATTTAGATGGTGTTTTTTAGTAATTTTTTGACGTACCTTAGCAAATGGACAAATTGTCTCCTTTATAGGTGACTTAGGTAGCTGTTGGACATAAATAAAGGTGATTATTACCCTAATTGTAACGTTCTTTGTCTTGATGAGAGGGTTTAAGACCTTTGATGATCGTTATTGAATGTGTTGGGCGGTTACTCATCTATCTTTGATGGCCTACTAATGATGCAATGATCGTCCATTAAGATGGACAACCTTAATAATTTTTATGGACTCATCAGACAGCATAAATTCTCCCTTTGTTTTGAAGGACCCCACAAAGGGAATAAACCAACAGCCTACACGGCAAGCTTGAACCAATCACTTTACTACAGGATTTAAATCAAAATACCCTTAGCCTAAGTACGAACCTTCAATGTCATATGATGGTGCTAACTTTCTTTATGGCATTTTTGATTAATTAATTAATTTTTTTTAAAAAAAACCTTGCTTTATGGCTTTAGTGCTTTTACTTTTTAGCACTTTCTAAGTTCCCACTTTGGATTTGAAAAGTCAAAACGCGTGGGATCGTCGGTTACTTGTAGGGACACTGCCAGTCAAGGAATGAAAGTTCGAGTAAAGACTAAATAGGCGTTTTTACTTTTATGGACACTTCCAGTCATATAAAAGAATGGTTGTTTCCACAGTCTGTTATGCTTTCTTCACTCATGTCTCTTTTAATTTCTATTTAGTCACATCTTTCTTTCATTCTCTTCTTCTCCCTCCATATTTTCTCAATTCTTTTGCTCATATTTTCCGATGGCTCTGCAAATCAATGAAGGAGGCTCTTGTTCTTCCACTGCCGGATTCATCTATGACGTTTTCTTGAGCTTTAGAGGTGAAGATACTCGCTATAATTTTACAGGTCATTTATATAAGACTTTATGTGAGAAAGGTTTTAAAACCTTTATTGATGATAATCTTCAAAGAGGAGAAGAAATTTCAACAGAGCTTCTCAAAGCGATAAAATTGTCAATGATTTCGATTGTCGTATTTTCTGAAAATTTTGCATCTTCAACTTGGTGTTTGAATGAACTTGTCAAAATTCTTGAGTGTAAGAATTATGGTCAATTAGTTTTACCTATTTTTTACAAAGTAAATCCATCAGAAGTACGTAAACAAGAGGGAAAGTTTGGGATTGCGCTAACTGAACATGAAGAAAAACATAACAAAGATAAGGTTCAGAGTTGGAGGGAAGCTTTAACCAAAGCAACTGATTTGGCTGGATTCTCTTACAAGGATGGGTATGTATCTATTACTACTTTTTTGCCTTCTTGTAGTATAAAACATTAATAGTTTTGTTATCACCATTTAATTCCAAATAATCAAAGGATTTGCATTGCATACTCAAAGTTAGTACACGGTAAAACTTCAAATTCATCATGCGTAGGTAGAAGAATATTGATTTCTAAATTAACACAGAAAGATATATACTTCTAGAAGGGTAAATGATTTCACCTTACAATGTTATGTCCATGTACTTAATAGGAAATAAACAAGAGAGATTAGAGAAACATTGGATCCGCTTTAGATTGCCTCTTCTATGCTGCTTCCTTTCTCCATATAGATTTTGATTCGGTTTTTTGAGAAGCTAAGAGAGAGGAAAAGTCAAAATCACATCCATAATCACTTGCCAAACAAAAAGTTCAGAATAAGATATTTTTTATAATAAAAAAATTGTCACGACTCGCAATCCAAATGAATTCCACATTTGCAACCATGACCAACATGTCAATACCAAGCTTAAGCTTGATATGAACCAAAGTGAGCCTGTGAACAAAAAATTGTGTATTTGTAAGTTGATAAATAGGTTGTCTAATGTTTTTCTCCAAGTTATAACAAACATCATCAATTTGGAATATACCACAAGTTCACACACTAAAATACCCTATTACATCAAAAGTTCCAACACTCAACTATTGATTCATAAATACAAACATCTCTACAAAGTTAAGCGCAAAACTACTAAAAAGAAAAGTAAAAACTAAATGAAAATAAAACTAGCTCTTATGAAGCTCAACTAAGGCTCCAGCTACTACTCTATTGCATAAGACCTGCTCACTGAATTTTTTATTTATTTATTTTTTAGTTTTTAAGAAGGTAAGCTAACAGAGCTCAATAAAAGGGGTTAGGTGGTATGAGTTATAAAGAATGCATAAATACATGAAAATTAGAAAATTTTCTTAATACGTGAATATGCTTCGAGATAAACTTCTTTGAGCATGCACACACAATTTTTCATGAGCTTTATAAAAAAAAATCTTTAGATAGCTTTGAAAAATAATTTGTATACTTTCTCTAAAGATATATCTCATTAGATTCAGAAAACATTTTGCTAGATAAGCTAGAATTTCATCCTATGAAGTTCGCTTCATGATGATTACTCTTTATTATTAAGCCAAGAGGCCCAAGACACCGATTAATTTAAGTGCAAGTGGGGTTTAAACCTCGGACCTCTTATTTGACAATAAACGACTTTACTAATTGAGCTAGTTGGAAGCCTGGAACCCATAGTTTTTTTCTTTAGAAGAGAATTTTTTTTTTTTTTTTAACATTATCTATTGAAAAAACCTCAATCTTGAAAACTTCTTAACTTCATAAGAATCTCATCATAATCATTCTTCCATGATTTAACATCACAATACTCGTTTCCTCAATTGTTAGTAATTAAATAATTAGTAATTTCCTTTACCATAACATGAAACACAATTGCTCTTAGGGGGCGCATTTGGTTCGCTATGATTTGTCTTTGATGTGATGCATGCATTGCAATGATGTGATATTAAGGTTTTTAGTTTATTTTGTTTTTTCTAAATTACCATAATTTAAAATTACAAAATATATCACATTATCTTAATTTCACTACCTTCCTAAACAATGTAATGTTATATTTTTGTGTTAAGATTACATTAATGTAATATTACAATAATGTAATATTATGACAAAATATAATATCATGGCGAACAAAACACCTCCTTAATAAATATTTAGGACACATGGCGCAAAATTGAAACTCTAATTTGGAATTCTAATTTGAGTTTCTCTCAGCTTCACCTATTATTATATATATAGATAACTTGTAATCCCATAGACCAGTGGATTTGCATTGTATACTCACATGTACTTCAAATTCATCATACATAAGTAAATGAGCATTCATATCTAAATTAATATATAAAGGATATACACTTCAAGGTAAATGATTTCACCTCTCAATTTTATGTCTGTGTACTCAGTAGAAAATAAACAGGAGATAACCCATAGGTCCACTCTAGATTGCCTTCTCTTTGTTGATTCCCTTTCTATTTACATTTTGATATGGCTTTTGAAATACTGTCATACTGGGAAGGAGAGAAAATCTAATAATTGCATCCTTAATTGCTTACCAAGCAACAATTTGAGAATAAGAAAATAAATAAATAGACATTAGTATAGAGGAAAATGTTGAGAACAAATTCTAGAAAAAAGGGAAAGGAGCGAAAAGTGGGAGGAAGCATTTCATAAGTTGGGTGCTTAATTTAATTGAGGAAAAAGTTTAGGAATACAACTTTTACTACAACTATAAAAGGTTGATTGTGGGTGATGTAGAAAAGTGGTAGATTCATATGAAAGTGAGTGTCCACCACTTATAATTAAGAGATTACCAAAATTCGTATGAATATATATATATATATATATATATATAGTATAGATTTTCGTATAGTCTAACACATCAAATGCTTCTATGCTTGGCAGTTTCTTTGAATCCGAAACTCAATTTATCAAAAGAATTATAAAAGAGATATCAAGTACCAAATCAAATCGAACACAATTATTTGTCGCTAAATATCCAGTTAGAATTGATTCTCGTGTGGAGGAGATAGAATTGCTTTTGGATACAAAGTCAAATGGTGTTCGCATGCTAGGGATTCATGGTCTTGGGGGTGTAGGAAAAACTACAATTGCAAAAGCTGTTTATAATAGAATTTTTGATCATTTTGATAGGAGCTGCTTTCTAGAAAATGTTAGAGAAAAGTCATGGACAACTAATGGCATAATCCAACAACAAGAGACACTTCTTTCTATGATATTACAAGGCACATATTTAAAGGTGGACAATGTTCCCAAAGGAATTGAACTGATAATGGATAGGCTTTGTCATACAAGGCTTCTTTTAATTCTTGATGACGTGGATGAATCAAACCAAGTAGAAAATTTTCTTGGAAGATGTGATTGGTTTAGTTCAGGGAGTAGAATTATTATAACAACAAGAGACAAACAAGTAGTAACCGCTCTTGGAAAAAATCATCTAGTTTATGAGGTTAAGAAATTGAATCAATGTGAAGCTCATGAACTCTTCAGCTTGCACACCTTCCAAATGAATAGACCAGGGGAAGACTATTCAACAGTTGCAAAGCAAATTATACATTATGCCAATGGTCTTCCATTAGCACTAAAAATAATAGGTTCTGATTTGTGTGGCAAAAGTATACATGAATGGGAAAATGCATTAGAAAAGTACAAAAACATTCCTCACAAAAAAATTCAAGAAAAGCTCAAAATAAGTTATGATGGATTGGAAAAAACTGAAAAGGATATTTTTCTCCATGTTGCTTGTTTTTTCAAAGGATTTGCGAAGGATTACATTACAAATATACTAGAAACTTGCAATTTATATCCACGTGATGGTATTTGCAAACTTATCGATAAGTGTCTCATAACTGTTGATCAATGTGGCATATTGTCAATGCATGACTTGTTACAGCAAATGGGCAAGGAAATCGTTCAACAAGAATCTGAAAACCCTGAAAATCGTAGTAGGATATGGTGTTATGAGGATGCTTATGAAGTGCTAACTAGAAATATGGTACAAGTTCTTTTAGTTCACTTTTCCTTTTTCCAAATACTTTTTTGTTTAAAATTTCAAAATTTTTATGCTTTTAAAAAAATTATATAATCATACTTATTTGTTTTATTCTTTGTTCAATTAGGGGACTGATAAAACTCAAGCAATGATATTGCGCTCACCTGAACCGATAACCATGAAATTGCAAGGTGAACCTTTTGAAAGGATGAAAAATCTTAAATTTCTTTTAGTTGAAAATGTACACATTTGTGAAGAATTTCAATATCTCCCTAATGGGTTACGGTTACTTGAATGGCATAAATTTCCTTTTTCCTGGCCATCTAAATATTGTCCTCAAAAGCTTGTTGCACTCAATATAAAAAGGAGTAGTCGCATTATAATGGAGACTATATTCAAGCAGGTATGATTATTAGTATTTATGAATTATAATTTCATAAAACCTTTTTGAATGTTGGCCAAAACTAAATTTTGAATTTTTTTTTTTTTTTATCTACAGGGTATCCAATTTAAAATTTTAAAACATATCAAACTTTGGAAGTGTGGCTCCATTATAGAATTACCTGAATTGTGTGCCCCAAACCTAGAGACATTGGACCTTTCTTTTTGTCAAAAGTTAGTTATGGTTCATGAGTCCATTGGACTTCTTGATAAGCTACGAAAATGGAACCTTGTATTCTGTGATAGTCTTCAAACTCTTCCAAACAACCTCAGGTTGATATCCCTTGAAGAGTTTAGTCTTTTTGGATGCCCTATGCTTGAGAAATTCCCCAATATTCATCAAGAAATGAAACGTTTAGAGACATTAGATTTATTTGGGAGTGGCATCAGAGAGTTGCCTTCATCAATCAGGTATCTTACTCGGCTTACTGGATTAAGGTTAAGTGGTTGCCACAACCCTAGGGTTCTTCCAGACGGCATCTACAAATTGCAAATGCTTGAGTTCTTATCTAATTCTTTTGATGGACTTTCCGAAGATGGGTTTCTAAGCTTATGGAAACAGAATTTCAGTAGATGTGGAATTGAATCAGAAATTTTGAGGAAGCCCAATTACTTTCCCGTATTGAAAGTTCTAAATCAATCTGGGAATGATATTGTTAGCATCCCTAAAAGCCTAAACAGATTTATCCCAATTGAAACCCTTGATTTACGAAACTGCAAGCAGCTACGACAAAATTTGAGGCTTCCACAATTTATAAATTATGTGGATGTAAGGAAGTATCTCTCATTAGATGCACTATCCTTAACCAGATTATTGAATCATGACTCTTTTTCAGGTAATATTAATTTTTTTTTTTTTTTTTTTTTTTTAATTTAACTCGTTGAATTTACTAATTACATGCAGATTGGGAAAAAATTTATGTGAAGGAGAAAGAAACGACATATTAGTGGATCCACCGTTATTATAAGTAGTGGTTTGTTAGACATATTAGTGGATACGGATAATCGTAATTTTATAGTACCAGGTACAGAGATTCCGTGGTGGTTAAATTCCAAGCATAAAAGTGTTGGAAATTCCATATCACTCCATGTTGGTCGCAAATTTCTATTTCGCTTTTGGACTGGTGCCGCTACTTTTCTTGTGTCCATTTATTGAGGTTTACCTCTCCATTAATGGTGTTGAAAAAGTTCGGCTTAATAGAATTCGTCTACGGGATGTTTCTGATACTCTGTGGATATTTTCTAGATCACATCTCAAATTGCAAAAGCTATTGAATGAATCAAATCTGTCTGATTGCAATGTCGTTGAGGTTATACACGCTGAGTGTAAATGTGGATCGTTGAAATGGAAAGAATGCAACAACCGTTCTTTTGAACTTAGAAGGTGGGGGGTCAATGTAGAATGTATCTGTTGTCCTAAAAAATCTAGTATTTCGTCTTCAATTGCCCTTACCTTGGTTGACAATGATTCTGACTCCAATCTGAATCTACCATTAAAGAAGAGGAGAAAATATTGAATGAATTCGGGAGATATATATGCCAAGGTTTGTCTCCTTCTTTAGTTGCAGTGTAGCATTTACCCTTAATTATATTAAAGAAAATACATCTTAATTAAAAGAGATTGTGGAAACTAGAAATTAGAATGGTATTAAATACTAGGTCGGTCCATTTATGCATTTAGCATTTCATGTATGTGTTAGTAATTACTGAGATCTGTAATCTGGTGCATCAACGATTGATCTTCTTAGAATTCTTTGTTATATTGTTTTGGTTGGACCTTTTATTTTTCACTTGGGCATGCTATTTTATAGCTTTTACTATGAAATATAAAGTTTACTTTTTTTATTGATTGTTTGACTGCGAGATAAAAATTGAATGAGTCAAAGCAAGCCAAGTGCTGTGTGAAATCCTTCAACTAACTAGGCTTTGTTGTATTACTTGGCCTCTGTAACAGCCAAATTTTTTGTAGCTTGTTGAATTGTACCCAAGTTCTTTTCCATGAATTTTATGCAATCCTTTAAGTGTATTTAATCATATCATTTATTTAAGTTTACAGCATCTCATAAAAATTGATTAAGTGCTTGAGGAAAAAAAAAAGATCCAACTGATGAAGTATTGATTACTAACAGGACACACCAGGCAATGATTCTGACTCCAATCTGACTTCACCATCGAACAAGAGCAGAACATATTGATTGCAATTGAAAGAAATATGCCTCCATCTGAGCATAGCCTTGAAACTATTCTCTCCATTGTTGTTTCCGTTTGAGTGTTCGACTTCTTTTGCATATTATGACTAGGTTTGTCTCCTCCTTTAGTTCTGTTGTTTCATTTGCCCTTGTTATTTTTCTCTCTCCTCTATTTTTATTGATGACACCTCTCTAGTATGGTTGTAATTGATGGATAATAAATCTTAATCAAAAGAGTTTGTGGAAATTAAGTAGGATGATATCAATTTCAAGGTTGACCCATTTATGAATTTATCATTTCATGCAGGATATGAATTATTGACATCTCTAATCTGGTGCAATAGCAATTTATCTTCTAAGAATTCTTTCTTATATGGTTTTTGGACCTTCTATTTTCACTGAAGCATGCTACTTTATACCTTTTACTCTGAAAGAAATGTGTATTTTAATTGATTGTTGGATTGAAAAACTGAATGAGTTGAACCCTAGCTTAGTGCTCTATGAAATCCTTCAACTAATTAGGCTTTGTTGTATTACTTTGACTTTGGCCTCTGTAACAATGGAGTTTTTGTAGCTTCAGAAGTGTACCAAGTTCTTTTCCTGGAATTAATGCAACTCCTTGGAGGTGGATTTAATCATATTTTCTAAAAGGGTACACTAGAGCCTATGAATAAAAGGTTTTTGACTGTACTAAGAAGTTTGAGTTGATCATGCATATAATGGAAACAACTCCGAGAAACAAACTACAAACTCAAGATGTGTATAATCTTCATTGCACTTCCTGGTTTCTAACCAAGGTTTGAAATGGTGAGAGGTGTATAAACGATCCTTCTTTTTGGTTAACCTTTGAAGTCTACAATGCTGTAGATTGCCCAAGTATTTATTAGTGTTTAAAGTAAATAATAGGGAAATGTCTAGCAAACCATTTGTGCTATTACACTGATTTGGGGGGTTTTGCTTTGAACCTTTCAAGTCTATGGTACTTTACTAGGTTGGTAGGTCATTTAAGACAGGCTAGCCAAAAATTAAGTTGCTGGGTTTCCTAAATGCCTTTGGGTGGTATCTATGGAAGAAAATAATTCTACTTGATTGGTTGAAGAGTTCCTTTATATATAAACCAGAGGTATATGTAATTTATTTCTATTAATTGGTAGTATTTGAATTAATAAGGATGTATGTGCCGCAACTTCATCACTATTGGGATAACAACTATGGCTGCTAATGAGACTCCTTCATCCTCAAATTTTTGTGCCTAAATTTGATCTTTCTATCCTTTAGGACCCTTTTGAATGTAATTTATGTTGTTGTACATCATACTTATGCAATCAGTACAACTGTAAGTCTTTGTTCTATGATATGTGTTGTGTTTATTTTTGAGACATTAGAATGAATCTCTATACCTGAAAAGAAAAAGGTTTTTATCATTATTAGCAACTATGAACATGTTTTCTATCCTTTGGAGGAATATAGTTATGCATCTTGGATATCTTATGGATCCACCAACTTATTCAAATTCTTTGGAGGTAATTTAAATGCCTTGGACACGCATTTCATCTCTTTCCTGCTTGCATATCTTTCGAAATAAATTAATTGGATTACTTTCAAATAGTTTGGTTGAAGCTTAGTTTGAATATAGTTGATTCAATTATTGTGTTGAGTTTACTTTTGATTTCCCAAATAGTTTGGTTGAAGCTTAGTTTGAATATAGTTGATTCAATTATTGTGTTGAGTTTAATTATAGTAAATTTCTAAGAATCTGTCGGCCTATCTTACGAATTTCACTTCAAGTATTTGATTTGTACAAAACGTTTATGTGTGGTTTCTTAATTGTATTACCTTGAGAATTCACCTTGTTATTGGAATACCTAGTAAAGAAGAAGATAAACAATGGTTATGAGTAAAAAAAGTAATGATTTTATATCCAGCATTAACAATGTGTGCGCCTTTTACCATCTTGTACATAAAAACAGTGTGGAGAAGAGGTCGCTTATGGAAATTCTAAATTTTTTTATTATTTCTCCTTTTTTTTTTCCCCTTTTTGTTGATTTTGTTCATGTTATAACCAATGGTTGGTTTAAAATTTCAATCATTTATAATGTTAATTTTGCATGTTAATAATGCCCTTTTGATAATATTCATATATATTATTTAATCATTTTAGACAATTTCATGTTAGTTTGTGAGACTGTTCTATTTTGTATGAATGTGTTTTTTTTTTTTTTTTTTTTTTTTTTTGATACTATTCATAAATGATTACTCATTAAATGCCATTTTAAAATTTCTTATCATGTTTCCCAGGCTATGGTAGCATAGGGTTAGCACTAGTTTCAACTTGGAGTCAAGGATTCCAGTTTCCTGTCAAGTTTTATTGTTGCAACTTGCAATTATGCAAGCATTGTCCACTATGATACAGAAGTCTTCAAGCTTCAGCTAATAATTTTTCTGGTTCCACAGCTCTTAAACTCTTACTGAGCCAGGTAAAACCTTATATCCAAGTAACTAATATTTTTTGTTTAAATAAATAAGTTTATCTCTAGATAGCTGTTCTCCTTGGTGGTTAAACTTTCTAACTTGCGCTTAACATTAATTATCTCTCCCTTAAAATTTCATTCACTTAGAAGAAACAAATTTTAGGAAAGATGCATCAAGTATCATCACAATTACCTTTCTCATCCTTGCTTCTACTTTTAGATTTGAACAAAATACAAAACATCTCATGCAACTAATGTATTGACAAATGCTATATTTGTCCCCAACTTTTCCAAGGGGCAAATCAAATGTACTATCTCATCTGAAAATGGAAATGTTGACCATTAACACAACATGGAAGCTGTATATTAGGTCTCTTATTTCTTATAATTGCTTTTCCTAAATCTATGCTAAGGTCGTGACTTATGGTGGTAATGTATTGAGGTCATTGATTGGAAACAACAAAATGTGCAAGGAATGCATACATTGGCATATTAGAAATTTGGCTTTTGATGTTACCATCAATGAGTTCATCCAAGATTATGCCTTTGACAGCCACTCAACTCCAAACATTAACTTAATTGATCTCACTCTCACCTACACACATGCCATATTTGTTTTTGATATAGGTACCTTGTTAGTACAATGGTGGGCACTCTTCTTATAAATTGATGGTCAATTACTTAATCCTAAGCCAAAACTTTGTAGAAAAGCTTTTTGTTTCCTACCATAAGAATAGAATTTTCTTTCTTGATAAATGCCACAAGGGTGGAATTGCCATCAAACCTGTTGGAAATTTAGACCCCTTAAACCAACCAAATTAACCTAGTTAATTAGCCAAGTGATTAACTTAGTTAAATTATGCAATTCTAGGTTATCACAAACATACAATCATATCAAAAATATAAAGCAGCAGAAAATAAAAGACATAATAATATGATCACCCAGGAAACCATACGGTAAAAACCTGGGGAAGATTTGATCTAGCTATCCTCAAGATAAACCTGAATCCACTATGCGAAAGAATCGAAGTTCATACAAAAGGACTTACAAGCTCCCCGCTTGACTTCCTAATACTACCCATTAGTAGAACTTACTGACATGACCACGTGCAAGCTCCGAATCCACGGACTCCTTCTTTCTTGGATTCTCCAATCAAGATACAACCACCCCCGCTTGTTTTTCTTTAAGCTCCAATGGCAGCAACCGAGTCGATCATCAAGGTGTTGAAGTAATCTCTACCAAGAAAACCCTAAGCTTTGTGTAAAGGAAAGCTCCTCCAGATCTCACAAGAGATTTACACAAAACAGCAATATGAGCAACAAAGACCTTGGAGAGGTTTGGGTACAAAACCCTAGATACAAAAGAGGCACTCTCTTCTCTCTCTCAAAAGTTCTCAAAAACGTGGCTTAGGGTTTCCTTTATATAGTGGGAGAAGTAGATCTAAAACCCTAATCCTTAATGGGCTTAAGCTGCTGTTTGGGCCGACTTAAAATTTTGCAGATACAATTTTCGATTGATCGAGCCTGTTCTTCGATCGATCGAACCAGGCAGAATATGAAGTCTTCTTCCTGCAGCTTGTATGTTCTTGAATCTTGACTTGAATCACCTTGAGCATTGTCTAATAAAACCTATAGACTCTAAGATCTATATCTAGACAAGTTTGTGTTCATGATTTGCCAATTGTTCATTTAGAACCTAACAAACTCCCCCTTTTGCAATTCGTGACAAAACTTTCATACAAAATGAAATGCTCAAATACAAGAACAACCCAATACAATAAAATGCCCATTACAACAAATTCAACCTAGCTACTATCAATCAGTTGCAAGTATAGACAGCAGCTCAATTGAATCAACCTGTATATTTCCTGAAATACTAAACAAAATGCATAAACGCATGTGTGGAAAATACAAGTAAACAAAAATAAATTCTAACTCTCCCCCTAAGTTAGATACATCAAAAAGTTTTTATATTCTCCCCTTAAACAAAACAAACAGGTCATCTATGTCTCCCCCTTTTTGTCACGTATTGACAAAGACTACCTAATCAGAAGGTAGACAGAAAACATACACAACAGAGTAAGAGAAAATAGAGACAACTCCCCCTATGAAGAGCAACAACTCCCCCTAAGAACCACAAAGGTTAAAAAAAATTTCTCCCCCTATAAAAATAGGAAAAACAAAACAAGTTTTGGGAAAAAGTGTTTTGGGGAAAACTAAAGGGGGTGGGGATAAAAAAGACACAAACCAAGTTTTAAAAAAAGCTAAGTTAAAGATACACATGAAGAAAAAATATTCTCTCTTTCAATAAAATGCAAACATGGCACTATGTGACCCATAAACAATTGCATGAGTAGAGAAAATATTTGCACATTAATTATCCATCATATCTCTCAAGAAAAATATTTTCTACAGTTCACACATAAAAAATAGCATATACTAGAATGTACAAAACTCAAAAATTAATCAATCAATTTTTAAATCAAGTTGAGTACCCAATTTAGCAAAGTGTATGCATGCTATGTGTGAAAACAATGAGAGATATGACTGCAAAACTGCAAGATGGATACAAAAATCAATGTAATGCATGTGAATCATAAACACAAATGATGCATGAAAAAATTTTTTGGTAAAAAACATAGAAACTGAAAATTTTTCAGTTTCGATCGATCGAGAATCAATCGAACATCAATCAAGTCAGGCAGACTCAACCAAAAATTTTAATCGCAATTTCGATTGATCGAAAAATAGGTTTGATCGATCGAAAGTCTGGAAAAATTAGATTTTTGAAAAACAGAGCATTTTAATGTAGAAACTTCTCAAAGCACATTGTTTTATAAAAAATACATGAGTATGAGACGAAAGGTTTTTCAAAAACACTTGAATTTAACCTAGATCTTCCAAAATCAAGATTTTCAATCAATTTGTCCTCAAAGCGCAAACATTAAACACATTTTGCATTAAAATCAAGGAACTTTTAATCTTGCATGGCTGCAACAAGATCATACACAATAAAATGTACCAAGTTTAGCAATGAGTAACTTGTGTAGTGTGTGCAACTAGCAAAAACTTGAGATACATGTGAGGTAATATGTGAATAGAAATCAATCACAAAGTCTACGAAATTCATCACATAGAATTTAAAAGAGACTATCACCTAAAGAGTTACATCATATAACTCTCACATCTCCTAGAACATAAGCTTGCAATCATGTAAGTTTCTTGAATTTTGCCACATAATATACACACCAATTTTAGTTTAAGTGATTTGGCATCAAGCCTAATAGTACACACCAATTTTAAGCATTAAGCATCTATACCGAGGCTTCACCTTATGTTCTTTTTGTGCATGTGCTACACTTTCTCGAGCACAAAATCTTAAGATATGCACTAAGGTGTTCATGATTGGCTAGTGAACAGTGGTGAGATGGTTATTTATGCATTTCTTAAAAGGATCAAGTCCGATAGTCAAATAACATGTGACTTCAAGATTAAGAAAAGTGATAAACACCATAAACATCTTTCCCACACAACATGCACTACAAAGCTCAAACTAGTAAAGTGCAATAAAATAAGCTCATCCAAGCTAAACAAGGTACATAAATTTGTTATGTAAAGATAATATGGTCAATCTTTGATTATAAATCCAAGATGTGAAATACAAAACACAAAAATCTTTTTGGTTTTTAAAAAATTATGACCAAGAACAAAAAGCACACATTATACTAAATGAACAATGCAAAGCTATGCATGATAGTGCTTAACTAAGCTATAGAGAGTACACAAACAAGAAATATCAATTTCTTAATTAACCCTTGAGTACATGTATAAACTAGTACATACTCACACAAAATCAAAAATAGCTTAGCATACTTATATAAAACATACTATTCAAGTTTACATACTCACACAAAATCAAAAATAGCATAGCATTCTTATATAAAACATACTATTCAAGTTTCTCTATAATGTCAAGTATGTTCTAAATCAAGAGAGATATTAAAACTCATGTAATCCTCAAGAAAAATAAAACAAGACACAAAATAAAATATTTTTGTCTTTTTGAAAATTTTCAATGTTTTTGGATTTTTTTTTTTAAATAAAAAAAACAAAACAACCAAAAACAGAAACAAGACATGTCCACAATTAATTGAAAGAATTAAATCAGGGACAAGTCAGCAACACTCATCTTGGAGAATCTTTTGTCACCCATATAGCACGAGACTTCGGTTTTGTAGGTGAAAATCCATAAGAAGCAGAGTGTATTTGAGGAATTACACCAATCTTCTGAGAGAGACTGAAATCCTGCAAATTCCTTTCACAAGCCAACAAACTTAAATTTTTCAAAAGCATATGAAACAATTTATATGGACTTATGGCAGGAGAAACATCATCACATATCCTAGATTGACATACAAAATGCTTAAGTTTCAGCTTATGACAATTAGGACGCATGTGACCACGGACACCACAAAAGTGGCAAATAGGAACAAATTTAGGAACATCAATATTCTTAACAGCTAATCTAGTCTCAGATTTTGGTTTTTGCCTCAACAAAGAACAGTTTGGTCTAATATGACCAACAACACCACAAAGGTGACAGGTAGGCACAAAAACAGATTTATTATGCTCTCTAACAGTAGGTTTAGACTTAGATTTCGAAACATCAGCGTCTACATCAGAACTCTTACCTTTATCTAACCTAGCAAAACAAGCCTTTTCTTTATTATTCCTCTTGAAAGGAGGGATATAAACTTTTTCAGTTTTAGGCTTAAGAGAAACAAAAACACTTCTGTTATCAACAACAGGCTTGGTACTTGTCAAATTTTCAATTTTAGTTTTAGATTCAACTAACTCTTGTTCCAAGCTTTTCATCTTCTCATCTTGAGAGGAAATTTGATTTCTCAAAAATTCATTCTTTTTATTAGATTCATCTAATCTCACAATCAATTCCTCTTTTTCAAGATTAGCCAATTTTAACTCTTCCTTGAATTTCTTAGAAATTTTCAAAGATTTAGATAATTTCCTTACGAAGAGTTTCAAAAGCATAAAAAAAATCAACAGAAACAATAGTGTCCTTTTTATTCAAAGCATCACAAACATGAGCAGAAAGACACTTCAAATTATCCATGATAACAGGGGTCAAGGATCAGCTCTTAGATCAAAATATCTAAAACAGAAGAGCTACCCACTCTGATACCACTTGTTGGAAATTTAGACCATTTAAACCAACCAAATTAACCTAGTTAATTAGCCAAGTGATTAACTTAGTTAAATTATGCAATTCTTGGTTATCACAAACATACAATCATATCAAAAATATAAAGCAGTGGAAAATAAAAGACACAATAATATGATCACCCAGGAAACCACACGGGTAAAAACCTGGGGAGGATTTGACCTAGCTATTCTTAAGGTAAACCTGAATCCACTATGCGAAAGAATCAAAGTTCATACAAAAGGACTTACAAGCTCCCCGCTTGACTTCCTAATGCTACCCACCAGTAAAACTTATTGACACGATCACGTGCAAGCTCCGAATTCACGGACTCCTTCTGTTAGGTTCTAAAGGTTTAGGAATTTATGTATTTAAAACTCTAATTTGTAATATTGGCAAACCATGATCAAAACAATATGTTTAGTCTTGTTTAAGCTTGCTCAAAGTTGATTAATTATTGTAAAGTTGGAATCGAGTGGCTGCAGAATGCATTGGTGCATTTCGGCCTAGCTCGATCGATCGAATCTCGGGTCAGATGTGTTTTCTGCAGAATTTCCAACTAAGCCCTAACTCATTAAACATTTAGGGTTTTATGTTTTTGCCCTAGGTATATAAGGCAAAACCCTAGCCACATTTTTAGAGTTGCTCCTGTTGTATTGTTGCTAATACATTGCTGTTTTGTGTAAATCTCTTATGAGATCTAGAGGAGCCTTCCTTTACACAAAGCTTAGGGTTTTCAAGGTAAAGATTACTTCAACATCTTGATGATCAACTCGGTTGCTGCCATTGGAGCTTAAAGAATAACAAGCGTGGGTGCTTGTAACTGATTGGAGAATCCAAGAAAGAAGGAGTTCGTGGATTCGGAGCTTGCACGTGATCGTGTCAGTAAGTTCTACTGGTAGGTAGCATTAGGAAGTCGAGCGGGAAGCTTGTAAGTCCTTTTGTATGAACTTCGATTCTTTCATAGTGGATTCAGGTTTACCTTGAGGATAGCTAGGTCAAATCCTCCCCAGGTTTTTACCGTATGGTTTCCTAGGTGATCATATCATTGTGTTATTTATATTTCCGCTACTTTATATTTCTGATATGATTGTATGCTTGTAATAACCTAGAATTGCATAAATTGACTAAGTTAATCACTTGGCTAATTAACTAGGTTAATCTGATTATTTTAAGGGGTCTAAAACCGTTCACCTTCTTTCTTGGATTCTCCAATCAAGATATAAGCACCCCCGCTTGTTTTTCTTTAAGCTCCAATAGCAACAACCGAGTTGATCATCAAGGTGATGAAGTAATCTCTACCTAAAAAACCCTAAACTTTGTGTAAAGGAAAGCTCCTCTAGATCTCACAAGAGATTTACACAAAACAGCAATATGAGCAACAAAGACCTTAGAGAGGTTTGGGTACAAAACCCTAGATATAAAAGAAGCACTCTCTTCTCTCTCTCAAAAGTTCTCAAAAATGTGGCTTAGGGTTTCCTCTATATAGTGGGAGAAGTAGATCTAAAACCCTAATCCTTAATGGACTTAAGCTGCTGTTTGGGCCGACTTAAAATTCTGCAGATACTATTTTCGATTGATCGAGCCTGTTCTTCGATCGATCAAACCAGGCAGAATATGAAGTCTTCTTCCTGCAACTTGTATGTTCTTGAATCTTGACTTGAATCACCTTGAACATTGTCTAATAAAACCTATAGACTCTAAGATCTATATCTAGACAAGTTTGTGTTCACGATTTGCCAATTGTTCATTTAGAACCTAACAAAACCAAACTACCATTGCCCTTGAGATGCATCACTTGTTTGTAATAAATAATTATAGTAGCAACTTGAATAACCACGTATTATTTGAGATGGAGAAAACTTAAGATTTGAGGATAAGGAAAAATACCAATTGACATTTTTTGATTCATTAGTCATTATCATTATAGATGGTACCAGGAAAGATGGAGTGACATAGTGGATGTCGGAAGCAATTGATGGCATTCTTGTTTGTTCCATGTAGTTGGACACACACACACACGTATATATATAGTACTTCCTGGACTTGCTTTACATACCAGCAAAGCTGCTCCAAATCCTCATCATGAGGACTAAACATGTTGTAAGGTAAGCTGTGGATAGTGCTTCTACGAAGTCCATACTTGTAAAGTTTGTGTTATTTCTTATTTCACCTTTTCATTTTCAGCAAAGGTCATCTAGGCTTTTAATATGAGGCAGACTCAACTATCTTGAAATTAGCATGGTAATGATTTAGAGGAGGAAATGAGTTTTATAGTCCTTGAAACCTTTTATCTTTGAATTACATGATTTGTTCTTTGGGGATTTTGTTTCCAAAAAGACTTCATTCTTGATTTTCCCTTTCTTTTTCTAAGTTTGTAATATTTTTCATGGGCAATCCTGGATGACCTGTCAAACATCAATATACTTAAGCATACATACAAGGATTTCATGTTGTTAACTGTCTTAGACCTTCTTGTCCTATATAATATCTTAGATAGATGTTTGTAGCTTTTTGATCCACTGCATGTTTGGCTAACTTTGCTCCTTGGTTGAACTCTTCTCAATCAGAGTTTGAAATGTCAAGATGATGAACTCTTCTCAATCAGCGTTTCAAATGTCAAGATGATGATACTTTATACTATCCTATGGCGCACCATAAATTTCTAAGATATATCCGCTTCATTTTCAGGTATAACATCCATTTCCTGTAGTTAAATCAAGAAAAGCTCTACCACATTATTGGTTGATTTTTTGCTTTATATTTCACTATAAACATGTTGACCATTAGCTCCGTGGGGCATGAAAATTGCATCATTTATGACTAAAATTCCTTTTACGTACACTCAGATATTACATACTTTTTTCTTTTTCTGCTTTTTTGATTCGATTGCAATATGATTTTGCTGGGAGTTGGTCCCTTCATGTGAAGAATTGCAATATAATTTTGCAGGTTTGTCTCTCTCTCACTGCCCTCCAGGCTTTTGCACCCTGAGTGTTTCATGCTCTTGAATTTTCTATTTGCAGGTAATGCAATGGAAATCTTCTTTTGCTAGTGAAGTCATTGTAAAGCACTGATGTCTTTGACTTAAGATGCCAATTGATTTTGATAAAGAAACAACGTTGGAAGATGGAATTAAATTCTAAAAGTAAAATGTGCATTTAGAATTGGAAGTAATACAATGAGAACTGAGTAACACTCGTGAAGATTGCTGTTGAAAGGAGGAACACAAGTGAAATTGTTATGCCAGTTGGAAACTTGATTTTCAATTTTGATAAGTTGTATTTCTTGATTATTCTTATTAACTAAAATTTTCAATTACGGAAAATGGAATGGCTAAAACTATTATGCCTACAATATGCAGAAGCTCCTCAATGATTGATGTAATCTTCCACTGAAACTCCCGAGTTAGATGAATTGTCTGATGGTTCAGTTAGGAATTCTGCTACTCCATCAAGGGCACCTAAATCTACTAAGAGAAAATTTATGGCCACTGATTCCATTCTGTAAGTAAAGTGACACATCTCTCTCTCTCTCTCTCTCTCTCTCTCTCTCTCTCTATTTGTGTCTTTGTCTGACTGTCTTTTTCTCATTCACAATTATGGTAGATAACTCAAGAAGAATTTGTTGAGCTTCAGAGCTTGGGACTGAAACCGAGCAATAGTTCCCAAGTAGAGCCGTGCTTGACTCATGTTTACAGTGGGTCTTAGCATTGGAAAGGAGAAATAATTTTGACTTTATAGGAGTTTGAAAAAACAGAATGTGACATCTTTAGTTTTTGTTGTAGTTAGATTTTGATTTTTGTCAATTGATAGCTAATTATGATTTTAGGCCAGTTGAATATAAAACTACCCTGATTTTAGTCAATTGATAACTAATGTAGTTGTAGTCTATCATGACAAAAGCTTCCACAAATTCAATGACACCATTAGTCTCTCTTTCATGATCTGATCTATCATTCTTTGTGTGAGAATTATATTTCAAATGTATGCTATAATGTAATGTGACCTATCATGTTCCTAGAGCTATAGGAGTTGAAGCAACTTCATAAACATGCTCCAAAATTTTGTACCATGCAGCTTCTAATGAATGTCTGTTTATAAAAATATTCTAAATTATTATGCGGATGTAGCATTACTCATTTACTTATAATTGATGCACAACTTATAATCCAAAGTCCCTCGATGCACAAATAATGAGCTAACATGTGAAGCTCTGAGCATGTTCTATCACCAGATAGGCAGCTAAAAGATAACAAGAACCTCATAATAAGGATTTTTGAAATTTTCATTACTAGAAGCACAAATAAAGGCATAACTAACAAGTAACAAATGCCACATAGAAGACAAATGTTTTATTTTTATTGTACACTTTAAGATAACACCTTGCCACAAAAGAATGTTCCAAGTTTTAGACAAACTAGTCGCTAACCCGTGCGATGCACGGAAATTTTTTTAAAAAAAAGATCATCAAGCATTGTCATTTCCACCTTCATGTATGTATACAGAATTGATATTAGTTGCATTGAAAACTACAAATAATATAAAATAAAATACTAATTGTACAAATAAAAAACCATAAACCTTTTTCTTTTCTTCCTAAACTAAAAATAGTACCAACCTAAAATAAGGGAATCATTGATTCTTTAACATCCAAATTGTGAGTAGCATGGAAACGTTGAATCAAAGAACACTAAGAAAAGTATCAAGTGTACTTTGCATTAAAATCACAATTACTTGTAGTTACTTGAATAAACAATTACTTTGAATCATTATTCGAAAGAGGAGAGACATAAAAACTTGATAAGTCTCAAAGATGAAGTTCCTCGGATATATTTCAGCATCAATGTCCAAGTTCAGCCCTATGTATAGCATGCATTAGCAAAGTATCCACGACCTTCCTCCTTTGGAATTCACAAAGCTACTCCAAAGAAAAATTGTTAAACAAAGGTATACCACCCTACACACATGTTTACTTTCTTCTTCTTTTTTTTTTTTTAAAAAAAGGAGGAGAAGAAGCATAAGACAACAAAAAGAAATAAAATCTAACTTATATAATTGAATAGTTAAGTCAATGGATTTGTTTGAATCATTAAAATTCACCTTCATATTTACCCTAGAAGACCACATGCGAAGGATCTAACAATATCAAAGATAATTATTCACCCAAAAAAACAATAACTTAAGGAACTATAGATTGGAGAGGGTAAAAAGTAGGAGACTATTATGCTACAATGAATATGAACAAAAATCATGTACTAAAAACATGCAATTATATAGAACACAACCTCCAACGCATGCTTAAATATTGCAAGAGGCACATAACCCCATTTTTGTGTCCTATCATCTCATGAGAAAAAGATTAACAAATGTACATGTAACCAAGCCTAAACCAACAAATTCTAGCCCAATATTAATGATAGGCTATGAACTGAAAAACGCAAGATGAATATAGGGTGTTTTACATTTTCAAACAGGAGAACATGTATGCACAAAATTCAATGATGCTATTAGTTAAGAATTATGACAATTCAAATTAAAAATGAAAAAAAAAAAAAAAAAACAATCAACCAAAGTAAAAGCCTAGATTCCCAAAATGTGCTCATCAAAATTGTAGAAACCATTGGCAACTTAGGGCCCTACATCATTCAAATTAAAAAACCCAAAATTGTCCCCACATAAAAAGACTAAACATGATCACAAAATACAAACTCATAAACAATTTCATCTAGAATAAGGAAATTTTTTTTTTCAATTTCAACTGACGAATTAAACAACAAAACTATATTAGAGGAAGGAAAAGAATTGAAACAAAAACATGCTAAGAGACTACCTAGATGTTCATGGCCTTATTGTTGGACTCAAGTTGGCTTCCTGCACAGAGAAGTTTCTAAAATTTTCACACTATTCCATTACCGTACATTTGCCAAATTCAACACACTATTCTAACTTCAAAATTTATGTATGAAACCCCCAATAACTTGCTCACAATATATCAAAATTCTTTCATTAAACCAAATTATACCTTTTGGTAAAGTACATACATAGCAGTACATTCTTTTGGTGCTAATTAAAAACAACATATAAAATAAAAATTAATAAAAACAAAGAAGAAAAAAAATTCAAATACAGCAATTAAATTAAGCTTATTACCAAAAAAAAAAAATCAATAAAACAAAAATAGTATGTAACCCTATCTTCATCATGTACAACCACAAACATGAAAAAATAAATACAGCAAGTACATGCAATGAATAGATAGATGGCCTCTATATTCTATTTTTTGTCTAATACATTTATCGCTTTTATGGTAATTCAATTTTTATATAAAATAAAATGACATTCAAGATTATCAATGTTAGATTGCTAAAACATATACACAATTTAACATCTACCTCTCAAAACTGAATAGTACTGAAAATTGGAATGCTTAACACATCAAAACACACATATACACATAACCAAAACAAAAAAAAAACAAAAACAAAAACAAAAAACTAATAGATCCTTTACTCAAGAACCTCAAAAATGTACAATTTTCCAAAAGCAAAAGCACATAGACATGCATAAGTACATGTCTACATAAATCTCACAATCAACATGTATATATCTCTTAAAGAACAAATAGCATATTTGTTAATGTTCTAATTGTCAAGTCAAACAATCCCAAGTTTACTACCAAAATACGTGTCATAGGAATAGGAGGAGATTGACATTTTAGAACAAATTCATTGAAATTGTAGCCTCTCTTACTTGCAAGCAATTGGCTGCCTACATCTAATAAATTATTTTTAAAATTTTTTGGATGCCTTTGCCAAATTGTAACTTTAATATATATATCTATGCCTTCATCTTAAAAAAAATTAAATTCCCAAAAAAAGAAGAAAGGAAGAAACTTGTTTATCTTAGATTACCTCTATTCAGCTTTGCAGTGGCTTTGGTGAGAGATGATGATGAGTTCACCTTGGGCCTACGATTAAATGGCAAATCACAAAATGCATTGAACACAACCCAATAAGTAGCAATAGTTTATAATTTTAATAAACACAAAGTTGTATTCTTTAATAGATAAACAAAAAGAATATTTTCAAATCTCATCAACAATAACAAAATACATAAATGAAACACACATTAATAAGAAACCCCAAAAATGATGGAGAGAGATTGCTATAGAGAGGCAGAGGCTGCATCTGAACTCACCAAAAGAGAAAGATTCTTTTTAGTGCCTGAACTCGTCCAAATAATAAGACTCTAATAGATTGGAGAAGATTAAATTTGAATAGCGAAAAGTTATTCAAAAAATATATTAAAGAAATATGCAAACTTCTAGCATATGAAAATAAAATTTAAAAGGTGACAGGAACATAATTGTAAACGTAAAGGATGAGGAAAGCAAATTGATTGAAATAGGAGAGGGGCTAACCGTGTGGGTTTTTCGGCATGGGCTGAGGGAGAACAATAAAAGCTGTCTACATTTCATTCTTTGTTGTTTTAGAGCCCTCCAATGGTGCCCTTCTGTTTCTCATCTCTCTAACTCTCTCAAACCAATTCTAAATTTTAAACCTTAATCAAAACCAAATCTAGGCCTGCTACGTAAATCAAAACTAAGTAGTCTAAAACAATCAAACCTAAATCATAATAATTGCCAAAATTTGTGTATATAAGAAAATACCTTTATCGATGTGGTGCCGGCGGTGTTACGGTGGTGGGATGCCATTGAAGGTGGGTGCTAGCTTGACAACATTCTAGCTTTTGGGGCTTTGCTTGCAAATAACTTGTATGGAAAAATTGTCTCAAAATTGTCGTAGGAAATAGAGTGAAGAGAGCAGAGGAGAGAGGGAGAATAACGTATAGAGAGAAGAAAGAAGTGGTTTAATATATAGAAACGTGGGGAAGGGGAAGGGGAAGGGGAAGGAATCTGAAACTGTGCAGTAAATGTGAAACCTTAGAACAGAAACGTGGGGAGGAAAAAAAACATGGAGAAAGAAAACGTGGGAAAGGAGAAGGAAAGGGTTTTGCCTGAAAATTTTTGTAACCATGTAACTTGGAGAAAGAAAACGTGGGAAGGGGAAGGGGAAGGGTTTTGAGTGAAAAATTTTGTAACCATATTTCAGAAAGTTTTCACAGATGGTCTAAGTTGAAAAGGCTTTGAGTTTGGGCTTTATGGTGGAATTAAATGTATAAGAAGTGGGCTTTTATGGTGGGATGGGGCTTTATGGTGGAGATTATTAGTATTTTAAAATGTATCAAAACTATTTTAAATTTATGGTGGAGATTATTAGTATTTTAAAAGGAGTAAAAACTTTTTTAATTTGTAGGAAAAATACAAAAAAAAGAGGTTGGAAATGACATGGCTGCTGACGTGGCTCAATGTGAGCGTAGCAACATTAAATGCTACGCTTCAGCTTTTAGTAATATATAGATTGATCCAAGTATTCATCCACAGTGGTGTATTTCAACTCTGGATAAAGTTCTGAAGCCTCCACGCCAAAAGAAGCCTTAATCTCAAAGTTTGTAAGATCTCCCTTTACAAAGGCAGAGTGAACAATGGATAGGTTGAAGTTTAAAGGACTAGAAGACTCTGTAAAAGAGCAAAAATAGGCATCAGATAGTCCAACCATCTATGAAACTCTCAACATTTTCTGGCTAGTACATAGAACTGCTCAAATCAATAGGAGAATTACTTCCTTTTTTATTATATTTATACCATCCAAAATTTTCAATAAGAAATCAAACAATTTATGCACTAATAAATATTGATGAAGTTAAGTCAGTCATCCAAACAAATAGTCAAATACAGCTTCTTGGTTACAACTAATGTGTACATAGTCACTTCTAATTAAATTTTTTTAGCATTGTCTCTAGCATGTGAATCTTTGGTGTTACGGTTAACTGGTTTGACTAACAGTACAAAGAAATGAAGTAGAGAATTCAACTCTCCTAATAATTATCTAAATTACAAATGAGGTAATAAGGTATCCTAACAAATTACATAAAAAAAAAATAATAAAAAAAAAAACCTCACTATAAACAAACCAAATTAGATCTATAAGCAAACACTATAAATCTAGAGGTGAAATTGTTCTTACTAACCTTGGATTTGTTTTAGAAGTTGATCCTCTAAAAGATAAGTCTTCTCAAGGGTCTTGCCAATCTTCTTTTCCCATAGGGAGACAATCTCATTGAGGGACAAAATATTTTCAGGGGGTCTAAGATAGACAATCTTGTTTAAGGTTCTTGGGTCGTCCACTGCTTTTATGGTATAAGTTGCAATATCTTCTTCCTTGACAAAAATTGCTGTCAACGTGGAAAATTGCAATTAGTTGATCTAGTTAACTTACATCAAGTAAATGGCACACACATGCACGCACATACATGCACAAGCAAATGAGAAAGTCTCGACAAGTTTAAAGAGAATGATAATTGAATTTTATGCTAATACCTTTGGGGTTTCCATCTCCAATTACTTCTACTTTGTCCCTAGGAGGAACTGTGGCACTTGTAAGTACATTTCCAAAGTTGGGTAAAAAGTAGCCAGCAAAGCCATTGGACACAAGGTAGGTATATGGAATTCCTTCAGCCTCGATTGATCTCCGCACACTGGCCTTGACCCCGAAAAAATGCGCAGCTGGCTCGACCGCATGGACACGATCGAAATCAGTTCCAAACTCAGATGGGAAGAACCTCTGAAACCCACCAATATTTCATTGTATATAAGGCGAGTTTCTTAATTTCTAGTTTAATTCAAGAATTACTAACAAATAGCAAACATAAGAAGTTAAATTGCATATTTGGTCATCAACTTTTGATTTTTGCTTTAACATGCTTCCAAAAAAGTCATTACCATCATTTGGTAGAAGTAAATTACTGACATAATAAATGAAATTATTGAAGTTGAGGTCAATTTGAGGATATGGACCCTATGACATGGCATGAATTCTATTTTTCACATCAGTAATTTTCATATAATCATTTTATGGTAATAAATATCTTTTTGAAACAATTTTAAAAATAGTGGGATTGAGGAAATCATTTTAAAGTTTAGAACTAAATAAACTACTTTACCAAAAAAAAAAAAAATCAGGAAAAATATTAAAAAGTTTTTTGGAAGATATATGCCTTGCCTTGATATTTCCAGCTTCTTTGATGGCAGCAATAATCTTCACTTGATCAGCTATCTGTTCAGGTGATCCAAGTGCACAGATCACTACATCAACTTGCTTGATTGCCTTCACCAAGCTTTCATGATGATATATGTCTCCCTGTGAAACAATCACATGACTTTCAAGATCGATATACGAAGCCAAAGTATTAAACACACACGCAAGTTGTGGAGAACTAGACTTTGTACATACATAGAGAAGTGTCACTCTAGAGCTCTTGAAGCTCTCAATGAGCTTAGACTTTTCAGGATTAGAAGCTGTGTTTTCTCTGACCAATGCAAAAGTGGGGTGCCCAGCTTTCGCACTTTCCTCTACTATGTATTTTCCAATGTATCCAGTCCCCCCAATTATCAAAATCTTGCTTTTATGAGCCATTCAGAGATAATTTCAAATGATTAGTGGGTCATTGGGTTAAAGAAAATCAGAGAGTTAGACCATCTTAGTGTATTTCAAATGATTAGTGTATGTCAAACAAAGGAAAACAGAGTTCCTTAAATACATATTCAGCAACTGTCTTGGTCTCATGGTCATGGATGCGTACGTACCAGCTCCCCAATATGATAAAGGTGAAATGAATGGCTTTTTGTTTGACTTTTTCATGAACTTTTTTAGATATGCTCTCATTCCTTTGTTTTTGAAGTTATTTCCTTATTTAATTCTATATTAGTTATATAGGTTTTGTTTATGATATTTTGGGATCGCACTATCGTAGTGACTTGTACCATAGAAAAAAAAGAAAAAGAAAAAAAGAAAAAGTTCAAACGTAAGTGCTGACGTTCGTGCTAACCTCCAAACGTGCGTGCTGAGCTCCAACTGCTCTAATATTATTTTTTTTTCCTAAGAAACTTAGACCTTGTTTGGATCCCTTTTTTTTCATCACTCAATTTCCGTCACTCATCACTTAAAATACCCTTCCTGTTTGGCACCATCACTCACTTGTCATCACTCAATATTTTTCACACTATTTGTGGGCCCCATACCTATCATTCAGTGTAGCTTTTTTTTTTTTTTTTTTTTTAAAAAAAACCCAGAAACCCGAACCCAATGAAAAAAAAAAAAAAAAAACCCCAGATCAAATCACCGAACCCAGTGAAAGAAGAAGAAGGAAAAAAGAAAACCAGATTAGATCACCGAACCTAGTGAAAGAAGAAGAAGAAGAAAAGAAAAAAAAAAAGAACTGAAGACCAAACCCAGTGAAAGAAGAAGGAAAAAAGAAAGAGAAAAAGGAAGAACTGAAGACCGAACCCAGGACAAGAAAGGGAAAAAAAAAAAGGTCAAAAGGTGCGGCTGTGGGTCCCTCCATGTGTGTTTAATTACAAAAATGTCATTGTGTTATGAGTTATAGAAACTGAAAACAGCTAAAATGTGTTTTCAGTTTCCATAACTCATAACTCAAAAATCAAAGAATTGAGTGATGAAAACAAAAAACTGGAAACAAAGTTATGGTGCTCCCAAACGGACTTCTCGCTATGGGTCCCACCATTTTTGAGTTATGAGTTATGGAAACAGAGTTATAAGTTATGGAAATTGATGATCCAAACAGCCTCTTAGGGTCCGTTTGGATACAGCTGTAAACTGAAAATACTTTAGCAAAATAATTTTTAAATATGTAAATAGTACCGTGAGACCTATTTTTAATGAAAAAGTTGCTGAAAAGTGAGGTTTGTGAGTCCTATGAATAGTGCACAGGACCCACTGGTGTGCACTGTTCAAAAAAAAAAAAAATGCAAACGCAAGACGTGGGAAATGCAAAATGCGCTTCTCAAACATTCACTTAGAGTAGAGTTTCGTTCTATTAAATGAATATATAATAGAGTAATTATAAGTTTAAATTGTACTATAAATAAATCTTAGACTGTAAATTAGAGTGCCATTTCTTTTTTTCAAGATTTTGATTTTGTTTGGAACTTATTTATGTGAATGCTCTAGTTTTTAACCAAAAAATCAAGTATAATTTGAAAAATCTCATTAACTATAGAATTATATGAATTTGTTGTTTTTGAAGGCTGATTTATATTATATACTACTTGGAATAAAATTCATGCAAAATGGATTTTTTTTTTAATATATAGAACAACACCCGTCAAGACAAGTGTGAATGCTGACGTAGTTGGATTCAGACTCTACACATGGGCTAGCTGTGAGGAAAGAAAGGAGAATATTGGTTGAGGGAGAGCATCCTTGACGCATGCCAATGATGAAAAATTAGGAATCAAAATAGAAGTTTGGTCAAAATGTAAAAATTAAAAATGCATTTACATCTTAATTCTATTTTTCTTTATCTTTTGCCCACAAATCAATAGGCATTCATATGGTTGTAGTATTATTATTATTCTTTTTTTAATTTCTCTTTGTCTATAATACAACATTTTGTTTTAAAAATTGTTTCCACAAAATTTGCATTTCTTTGGAAAGAAGTATAGTCCAATATTTTTTTTCTTAGCACAAAAATATCATTTTGGCCTTTACATATTGGTTTCATTGTCAATTTGGTTTTCACATTTTGATAGCAATCAATTCGGTCCCTATCTTTTTCAACTTGCAGTTAATTAACGAAAAATGTCTACGTGGTTAACGAATTTCATAATTGACACTCTTGAAACTTATGTGGAAAATAAAATAATAATAAAATATTTTAATTTCTATTTAAAAATTTCACATCATCATCTAATTTGAAAAAACATTCATATTTAATTTCTCAATTTTAAAATAGAAAAAAAATTGTAGGAACATTCCCAAGATTTTCTCATCAATCAAACACAAAAACTTAAAAATAAAATTTGGCATAGACACAAAAATCAACCCAACTTAAAAATTTAAAGTAAAATATATTTTTGGTCTCTATATTTTCTTTTGAAGTACCTATTTTAGTCCTTGAATCAAAAACCATTACCATTTTGGCCCTTTTATGCAAACTTGGCACATGGGGTGCTCTCTCTAAACTCTGATACGGCTAATAAGATAATAATAATTTTTTATTTAGTATTAAAAAATGCCTGTTAGCATCCACATCAGTATCTAAATTTAACAATTTTAACTAAAAAAAGAGAGGAAAAATTGCATTTCATGAACACAAAAACATAGAAGATGAACTCAGGAGCACAGAAAATTCAAACTCAAAAATCAAATGCAAACTAGAAGATTCACAATAACCAAATTTCGAAGTGGCAGCCTTTACCCACCCACCAAACCCATCCCCTGATATACAGACGTAACAGACAGACACATCTCCTAGACCCATACTGTTAGGTTCTAAGGTCTTAGGATTTTATGTATTTAGAACTCTAATTTGTAATGTTGGCAAACCATGATCAAAACATTGTATTTAGTCTTATTTAGACTTGCTCAAAGTTAGTTTAATATTGTAAAGTTGGAATCGAGTGGCTGCAGAAGTACTTGGGACTTTCGGCCTGGCTCGATCAATCGAAGAATAGACTCGATCGATCGAAAATCGCACAGGTTGATTTTTCTGCAGAATTTCCAACTCAGCCCTACTTCATTAAACGTTTAGGGTTTTATGTTTTTACCCTAGGTATATAAACTAAACCCTAGCCACGTTTTTGGAGGTTGTCCATATTGCTTTGTTGCTCATACATTGCTGTTTTGTGTGAATCTCTTGTGAGATCTTTGAGGAGCTTTCCTTTACACAAAACTTAGGGTTTTCAAGGTAGAGATGATTTCAACATCTTGAAGATCATTACCGTTGCAACCATTGGAACTTAAAAGAAAAGCAAGCGGGGAGCTTGTAGCTGATTGAGGAATTCAAGAAAGAAGTAGTCCGTGGATTCGGAGCCTGCGCGTGGTCGTGTCAGGAAGTTCTACTGGTGGGTAGCATTAGGAAGTCGAGCGGGGAGCTTGTAGTCCTTTTGTAAGAACTTCAATTCTTTCATAGTGAATTCTGTTATGCCTTGAGGATCGGTGGGTCAAATCCTCCCCAGGTTTTTACCGTGTGGTTTCCTGGGTGATCATATCTTGTGTTCATTTATTTTCCGCTGCATTATTATTCTTGATATGATTGTTCGATTGCTTTAACCTAGAATTGCATAATTTGACTAAGTAACAACTTGGCTAATTAATCTAGGCTACGCAATCTGGTTGTTTAAGGGGTCTAAATTCCTGTCAAGTGGTATCAGAGCAGGTAGCTCTTTTTGTTTGAGATTTTTAATCTCTGAGCTGATCCTTGACCCCTGTTGTCATGGATTCTTGGAAAATTTTTCTGCTTATTTGTCAACTTATCTATTTGTCATCTTTGCCTTTTGTTGTTTTTGTTAAATCTTTCTTTAAGTATATTGGCATAATCACATGTGATAAGAATTATGTATGTTATACTGCTTTAACCGCCTTAAAGGCACGTGATTCTTGTCTTTGGTATTTGGATAGTGGTTGTTCCAGGCACATGACAGGAAATAAAGGCTTATTCAAAACTCTCTTTGAAGGAAAGATTGGGACAGTCACTTTTGGAGATGGAAGTAAATCTGTGATCAGAGGCATTGGTACTGTGGACATTCCAGGATTGCCAGTGTTTGAAGATGTTTGCTATGTTGATGGATTAAAGGCCAATTTACTCAGCATAAGTCAGATTTGCGACAATGGATTAAATGTTCTTTTCACCAAGTATGAATGTGAGATACTTGATGGAGGAGGTGACTGTATGTGTGTTGGTGTAAGGACAACTGACAACTGTTATGGCATAACACCAAGTGTAAACAACAAATGCTTCAGTGCAAAGATTGATCAAGTTGATTTATGGCATCAACGGTTGGGGCATGCCAGTCATAAGCAATTAGAGAAGATTTCCAAATGTGAGGCAGTTATCGGTTTACCTAAATTTGAGAAGATTGATAAGTGCATTTGTGGACCATGTCAGATAGGTAAACAAGTAAAATCCAAGCATCCGTCTGTGACTAGTGTTCAAACTTCAAGACCTTTAGAGTTATTACACATTGATCTAATGGGTCCTGCCAGAGTTCAAAGTTTGGGTGGAAAGAAGTATATTCTAGTTGTTGTGGACGACTTTACTAGATATACTTGGGTTGTGCTTTTGAAAGATAAAGCTGAGGCTCCTGAGAAGATGATTCATCTATGCAAGAAATTGCAGGTTGAGAAAGATGCTGTGATAGCCAGAATCAGAAGTGATCATGGAAGAGAATTTGAGAATACCAAGCTGGCTACTTTCTGCAATGATCAAGGCACTCACCAAGAGTTCTCATCGCCCAAGACACCTCAACAGAATGGGATTGTGGAAAGGAAAAACAGAGTTGTTCAGGAAATGGCACGAGTCATGTTACACAACAAAAAGTTGCCAAAGTCTTTCTGGGGAGAGGCTGTCAACACTGCTTGTCATACACTCAACCGGGTGTATTTTAGACCTGACTCCAAGAAAACTCCCTATGAACTCTGGAGAGGGAAGAAACCTGTTGTCAAGTATTTCAGGATATTTGGCAGTGACTGTTACATTCTACGTGATAGAGAGAACCTAGAAAAGTTTGATGCAAAGAGTGACAAAGGATACTTTCTAGGATACTCTTCCACCAGCAGAGCTTATAGAGTGTACAATCTGAGAACCAAAACAGTCTTGGAATCTTCAAATGTTGTGATAAATGATGAAGTATGCTCAGAAGCTTCTTCAGAAAGCACTGTTCCTGCTCAAGATAAGTCTTTAGAGGTTAATGATTCTCCTCTTACTGAGTATTGTTAGGTTCTAAGGTCTTAGGATTTTATGTATTTAGAACTCTAATTTGTAATGTTGGCAAACCATGATCAAAACAATATGTTTAGTCTTGTTTAGACTTGCTCAAAGTTGATTAAATATTGTAAAGTTGGAATCGAGTGGCTGCAGATGTATTGGAGCATTTCGGCCTGGCTCGATCGATCGAAGCTTAGGCTCGATCGATCGAATCTCGGGTCAGATGCGTTTTCTGCAGAGTTCCAGCTCAGCCCAAACTCTATTTAAACGTCTTGGGGATCAAGTAAAACACTCCTATATATAAGGAAAACCCTAGAACGTTTTTAGGACTTTTTTGGGAGAGAGATTAGAGTGCCTCTTGTGCCTCCTTTTATTAGGGTTTTGTACCCAAACCTCTCTAGGTCTTTGTTGCTCATATTTGCTGTTTATGTGAATCTCTTGTGAGATCTTTGAGGAGCTTTCCTTCACATAAACTTAGGGTTGTCAATATCTTGATGATCAACAAGGTTGCTACCATTTGAACTTAAAAGAAAAACAAGCGGGGAGCTTGTAGCTGATTGAGGAATTCAAGAAAGAAGTAGTCCGTGGATTCGGAGCCTGCGCGTGGTCGTGTCAGGAAGTTCGTACTGGTGGGTAGCATTAGGAAGTCGAGCGGGGAGCTTGTAGTCCTTTTGTAAGAACTTCAATTCTTTCATAGTGAATTCTGTTACGCCTTGAGGATCGGTGGGTCAAATCCTCCCCAGGTTTTTACCGTGTGGTTTCCTGGGTGATCATATCTTGTGTTATTTATTTTCCGCTGCATTATTATTCTTGATATGATTGTTGAATTGCTTTAACCTAGAATTGCTTAATTTGACTAAGTAACAACTTGGCTAATTAATCTAGGTTACGCAATTTGGTTGTTTAAGGGGTCTAAATTCCCTACAAGTATGTTGGGAAACATAGTGAGGAAGAGCTGCTGGTGTTGAATGATACAGTCTCAGTACCATCAAGTTCAGAACCATCCACTCCGGTTCATGACACTCGACAGGTACAAAGTAAGTTCAGTCCTCTAATTGAACAGAAAGGTACTACAACATCTCTTGTTAAACGTCCATCCTCTAGAGTGAGATTGAATCATCCTTCTACAAATATATTGGGTAGTCTGAATGATAACATGAGATTGAGATCAAAAGCCTTGAATGTGATCACTCACTCATGTTATTTGTCCCAATTTGAACCGAAAAAGGTAGATGAAGCACTTCAAGATGCTGATTGGGTAAATTCCATGCATGAAGAACTTCATCAATTTGTTCGGAATGATGTGTGGGAATTAGTTCCTAGGCCTGAAAATGTAAATGTGATTGGAACTAAATGGATTTTTAAGAACAAGTCAGATGAACATGGCACCGTGATTAGAAACAAATCAAGACTTGTTGCACAAGGATACACACAAGTGGAAGGAATTGATTTTGATGAGACCTTTGCACCAGTTGCAAGATTGGAATCCATTCGGATACTGTTGGCCATTGCAAGTCACCTAAACTTCAAGTTGTATCAAATAGATGTCAAAAGTGCTTTCTTAAATGGGATGTTACAAGAAGAGGTGTATGTTGAGCAACCTAAGGGATTTGTGGATTCTCACAGACCGGATGATGTATACAAGTTGAAGAGAGCCCTCTATGGTTTGAAACAAGCTCCTAGGGCTTGGTATGATAGATTGACTGCATATCTCACTGAGCATGGATTCAAAAGGGGATCTGCAGATACAACTCTCTTCATAAGAAAGGATAAGACTGGTTTTGTTGTAGCTCAAATTTATGTTGATGACATTGTTTTTGTTGCTACTAATGATTCTCTTGCTCATTCTTTTGCAGATGAAATGAAGGCAATGTTTGAAATGAGCATGGTTGGTGAACTGACTTACTTTTTGGGATTGCAGGTAAAGCAAACAGAGTCCGGCATCTACATCAATCAAGCTAAATATGCAAGGAATTTAGTCAAAAGATTTGGACTGGACAAAGCTGCTCATGCTAGAACACCAATGGCTGCAAATGCAAAATTGACACTAGATCCATCAGGTGAGTCTGTTGATATTACTTTGTATAGAAGCATGATTGGATGTCTTTTGTATTTAACTGCTAGTCGGCCTGATATCTCTTATAGTGTTGGTGTTTGTTCTAGATTTCAGTCTAATCCTAAGGTTTCTCATTTAAATGCTGTTAAGAGAATTATCAAATATGTGAGTGGAACCTGTGATTATGGATTGTTTTATAGCAAAGAGTCAAATTTGTCTCTTACTGGTTTTTCTGATTCTGATTGGGCTGGGAATGCTGATGATAGAAAAAGCACCACTGGGGGGTGTTTTTATGTTGGAGCCAATCTTGTGGCTTGGATGAGTAAGAAACAAAATTCTGTTTCTTTATCCACTGCTGAAGCAGAATATATTGCTGCTGGGAGTTGTTGTTCCCAACTCCTTTGGATGAAAAAGCTTTTGAGTGATTATGGGATTCCTCAAGACACCATGGTTGTCTATTGTGATAATTCTAGTGCTATAGATATTTCTAAAAATCCTGTTCAACACTCTAAGACCAAACACATTGAACTTAGATATCACTTCATTAGGGATTTGGTTGAAAAGAAAATTGTTGTTCTTGAGTATATCCCTACTGATCGTCAAAACGCTGACATCTTTACCAAACCTCTTGATGGAAGTAAGTTTGAGACACTGCGTCAAGTGATTGGTGTTCTTCGGTGTCCCTAAGTTGTTTTTGACTTTTATGGTCCTTGTGCTTCATTGCTCTTTTCCTTTGTGACCATTGTTCTTTGGTTTTTGTGTTTTTGTTCTAGGACTTGCATTGCATTACATTCATGCATTTCATTCTAGGATTTATTTGTTTTCTCTTTAAATAATTAAAAAAAAAAAAGGGAAAAAGAGAAAGCTAAAATTATGTTTGACACTATTCTTCTTGATTTTTGAAAAACAAGGTTGGTCTATCTTTTTACACATATCATGTCTTGTGTACCTTGTTTAACTTTGATGAACTTATTCATTGCACTTGACTAGTTGAAACTTTGTAGTGCATGTTGTGTGGGAAAGATGTGTGTGGTTATTAATCACTTTGTCTTGATCTTGAAGTCACATGTTTTTTTACTGTCGGACTTGATTCTTTTGAGAAAGGCATAAATAACCATTTCACCACTGTTCACTAGCCAATCATGAACACCTTAGTGCATATCATAAGATTTTGTGCTCGAGAAAGTGTAGCACATGCACAAAAAGAACATAAGGTGTAGCCTCAATTAAATTAAAACTGGTGTGTACTATTAGGCTTGATGCCAATTCACTTAATTCAAACCGGTGTGTACTTTTAGGCTTGATGCCATTTCACATAATATATTTCACATACTAAGGGGGCAAAAATATAAGAAACTTACATGATTGCAAGCTTTTGTTCTAGGAGATGTGGGAGTTATAGGATGTAACTCTTTAGGTGATAGTCTCTTTTAAATTCTATGTGATGAATTGTGTAGACTTTGTGTTTGATTGCTATTCACATATCACCTCACATGTATCTCAAGTTGTCTACTAGTTTCACACACTACACAAGTTACTCTATGTTAAACACTGTACATGCTAGTGTGTGTGTTTTTGGTCTGACCAACCAAGTTTGAAATTATCTTGAGATTTGTGCACAACATATCTGTTGCTTGAGAAAATTCAATGGGAGATTGATTGAAATTTGTTTTGAGAAAATTGGGTTCAAAATTTTGGGTTTTTGAAAGAGCATTCCATCTCATACTCATGCATTTTGTTTCTTCAATTTAATGCTTTGAGGAGTTATTTTCAAAATTAGGTTTGTGTTTTTCAAAAACTGTGATTTTTCTAAAAATTCAGTGAGCCTCTGCCCATTTCGATCGATCCAGCCTGTTTTTCGATCAATCGAAAAAGTGCTCTCATTTGTCTTAAAATGACTGTGTGTTTCGATCGATCGAATGTAATTTTCGATCGATCGAATATCGTGGAAAAGCTTTTTTAAAAGTTCAGATATGACTTTTTCAAACTCACTATTCAAACTTTTCAAACTTTTTCCTCTCTCTCTCCAAGTTGGCAAGGCTCCACATAGAGATTTTTGTCGTTTTCCTCGAAGTTTTTGCAAAATCTCTCTTTCCTCAAGCCGGTAAGACCCTTTTGCCCTTCCTTTTGAATTTATTTTCATGTTTTCATGCATAAATCCATGCATTTGAGGGTGATTTTCGGACTTTGCATATTTGGGATTTTCTGTTGATTCAAGCCTTATTTTATGGAATTGATCATTGGGTTTTTGTGGGGACACATCATAAACATGATTCTTACATGTTAATTTGATCAATTTTGAGTTTGGTGAAAAATTGAAAAAATCTAGGGTTTGTTCATGATCCGAATTGGGGCTTTTGTTAAATTGGGTAGAATTTGATGAAATTGGCTTGTTGTGTTGTTGTAATTAAGCATTATAATCTATGTGATGTATTTTGTAATGCTCAATTCATCATTATGTTTAAAAATTTCAACAAGTGGTTTTCAATTTTTGGGATTTTTGATAGAAATTCCCTGTTCAAGCCAATTTTGTCAAATTACTCTCAATTAAACTTAATTGTTTACTGCATTAGATCATGCATCACAACATTTTATTGTTCATGCATCATATAGAATTTTTGTTCTATATTCTTTATTGTGCTAATTTGCAGTCTGCCCTTGGTTTTGTTTTCTTGTGTTTCTTTGTGGTTTTCACTTTGTGTCTCTGTCCTTTCCTTAGCACTATGCCTAGGAAGACTAGAGCCCGTAGGAATGTTGCCTCACCTTCTCCTTCACCCCCTCCATCCTTTGACCGTGAGAAGTTTTCTAGTGAGAAAAACCAAGAGATTTTTGAGAAGCTTAACATTAGGAGAAAGATATGGGCTGAGCGTTCTGTGCTGTTAGATGAACTTGATCCTGCTATTAGGGCAAACTTCGAGCGTAGGGACTGGTTACCCTTGGTGGATGTTTCTGATCCTCCTCCACCTTCTGCCTTGATTAGAGAGTTCTACTCGAACATCTCTATCCGCATCTATGATTCCAACACTCTAGTCAAGAGTTGGATACGAGGCGTAGAGTACTCCATTACTCCTCAGATAGTGGCTGATGCTCTAGGGGTTCCTTTGGTTCGGGATCCTGTCTATCCTTATGACGTGTCTCCTGAGATTAGTGATGTCTTGTCTTACATCACTGGGACTACTGTCCAGTGGGGTTCTGATCCTAGGATCACCTCTGCTGAGCTTTCCGGGTTGCACTATCTTTTCTTTAGGATAGCTTGTCATTCTATCTGGCCCATTTCCCATGTTCACACTATTCCTCTTGAGAGGTGTGTATTTTTGTACGCTCTGGTTACTGATGCTCCTATTAGTTTTCCCCATCTTTTTCTTCGTTCTTTAAACGATGTTTATAGGAGTTCATCTTCTGCTCATGCTCTTGTACATCCTATTTTCATTCATAGGATTCTTCTTTATCTTGATATTAGTGGCTTTCCTTCCTCTGAGCCCGTTCATGTGATAGCTCCTATAGGTGCGTCTTTTCTTAGACAGAGGGCCGCTCATCTTCGAGCTGGTTCTAAACACCCTAGGTCTGAGCCCTCTAGTAGCGCACCTCCTCCTTCTTCTTCTGCAGGTCTTGCTGGTGAGGATATTCCTGATCCAGTTGGTGATGATGCTGCTGCTGCTGATGTTCCTCCACCTCCTTCGACTGACTTCGATGTTCGTCGTACTCTGGAGACTGTCATGACCGTTCAGGCGGCTCATGGTCAGATTTTGGTGGACTTGCTGGACGAGATTCGTGCTCTCCGAGCTGATTTTGCGTGTCTTCATTCACCCTCACCACCTCCTTTTGATGGCGACTTGTGATTGTACTTTGGCATTCCGTCACAAAAAGGGGGAGTGGAGTTTTTGTCTTGTAGAGGAGTTTTTGTAGTTAGGGGGAGTTTTTTGCTTTGAGGAGCTTGTGGAGTTTTTTTTTAGATTGTATCTAGGTGCTTCACTTTGTATATCATTTTTGGGGATATTCATGTTAGGGGGAGTAACATTGATTGATATACATGTTATTTTTATTGATTCTTGTTGCTTTGTGATTCACTGCGTATTGATTTATATTTATGAGTTAATCATTCGTATATGTCTTTATTTTGTGTTGTGTGAATCTTACAAGAATGTTATACCTGTTGTTTTACTCTTTTCTGTCACACATGCGTTTATGCGTTTGTTGAGTATTTCAGGATTATACAGGTTGATTCAACTAAGCTGCTGTCTACACTTGCAACTGATGGATAGTAGTTAGGCTGAATTTGAATTTATGAGCATTATCTTTGTAAAGGGCTTTTTACTTGTAAAACTTTGAGCTTTTATTTAGGGTTTTGTCACGGATTGCCAAAGGGGGAGTTTGTTACGTTCTAAGGTCTTAGGATTTTATGTATTTAGAACTCTAATTTGTAATGTTGGCAAACCATGATCAAAACATTGTATTTAGTCTTATTTAGACTTGCTCAAAGTTGGTTTAATATTGTAAAGTTGGAATCGAGTGGCTGCAGAAGTACTTGGGACTTTCGGCCTGGCTCGATCGATCGAAGAATAGACTCGATCGATCGAAAATCGCACAGGTTGATTTTTCTGCAGAATTTCCAACTCAGCCCTACTTCATTAAACGTTTAGGGTTTTATGTTTTTACCCTAGGTATATAAACTAAACCCTAGCCACGTTTTTGGAGGTTGTCCATATTGCTTTGTTGCTCATACATTGCTGTTTTGTGTGAATCTCTTGTGAGATCTTTGAGGAGCTTTCCTTTACACAAAACTTAGGGTTTTCAAGGTAGAGATGATTTCAACATCTTGAAGATCATTACTGTTGCAACCATTGGAACTTAAAAGAAAAGCAAGTGGGGAGCTTGTAGCTGATTGAGGAATTCAAGAAAGAAGTAGTCCATAGATTCGGAGCCTGCGCGCGGTCGTGTCAGGAAGTTCTACTGGTGGGTAGCATTAGGAAGTCGAGCGGGGAGCTTGTAGTCCTTTTGTAAGAACTTCAATTCTTTCATAGTGAATTCTGTTATGCCTTGAGGATCGGTGGGTCAAATCCTCCCCAGGTTTTTACCGTGTGGTTTCCTGGGTGATCATATCTTGTGTTCATTTATTTTCCGCTGCATTATTATTCTTGATATGATTGTTTGATTGCTTTAACCTAGAATTGCATAATTTGACTAAGTAACAACTTGGCTAATTAATCTAGGCTACGCAATCTGGTTGTTTAAGGGGTCTAAATTCCTATCACATACCTACCACGTGATCCCATGGATCTGCTAAGTACAACAACCATTCCCATTAAAATCGGTTTTATGGGTTTGTGTTTTACAATTTAGTGCTAACTGATGAATATTTCTCATCCTAGATTGCTGGTATTCAATGGCCTTCCCTGTCATTCACCACCACTAACCACCATTGTCAAGGTGGTCTTCTTGCTCTCTCCCTTTATCTCTACTTTTCTTGGACTCACCCACTCAGTCTCTCCTTTGATATGTGATGGTGTGAGGGTTTGGGTTGTTTAATGGTTCAAAATATATCTGAGTTGTGGTTGAATTTTGTTTTTTGTTTTTTGTCTTTTTGATAAAAAGTTGTAGTTGAAATTTGATTGTAGGGTTTGGTGGTGAAATTTGAAATGTGTACTGTAATTCATATAGACATCAAGGGGGGCAAAGGGAGTGCCATTTCTTTTTTTTTCAAGGTTCTGATTTTGTTGAAGTTTTTTAATCAATGTACAAAATATATAACAAAGAAATCAAGTTTATATGAAAAATCTCACTAACTATAGAAGTACATGAATGCATTGTCTTTGAAAGTTGATTTATGCCACCCAAAATAAAATTCATTATGAAATGGTTTTTTGACTGACAACCCCCAAAATTAGACTATAATGCCGACCTTCATGTTAAACACACTTTCACACACCAAGATTCAAAAACAACCTTCTATAAAATCTTTCCATTCAAGATAAAAATAATCAAATGATGTGTTTTTACTCAAGAGAGATGATCAATCTATGTGGGAGAGAAGGTATATAGAACTATTGGGAGAGAGAGAGAGAGAGAGAGAGAGAGAGAGAGAAGAAGAAGAAGAAGAAGAAGAAGAAGAAGCTAATCAGAAAAAAGGTCTAATGATGTGCTAAGTAAGCCATTGACTTGGTTGAAAATAATAAGATATTGATTAGTCTTTAAATAACTAAACACTAGCAGTGCCAAAAACACAATGGTCTCAAATTGCTATAAGCAATGCGACAAGGCAAGTTGTAAAAGCCCAAAAATGACAAGCAACCAGACAGGATGGAACACGCATGTGTAACAGCAAGACCCATGCCTATATTGGAAAAAGACGTGCTTAACATAATGTACAAAGCCATGGAACAATCATAAACAGAGGGTGCTTATATTGACTTCAGGGAGTTCAATAGACAAATAAAATTGTCAACATGGAATTGTATGTTTTTAGACCCCTTAAAACACAACCAGATTAATCTAGTTAATTAGCCAAGTTATTACTTAGTCAAATTATCAGATCTAGGTTAACACAAACATATCATATCAATGTAAAGTGCGTAAAATAAAGAACACAAAGATATGATGACCTAGGAAAACCAAACCGGTAAAAAACTTAGGGAGGATTTAACCTAGCTATCCTCAAGGTAAACCGAATCCACTATGAAAGAATTGAAGTTTACACAATAGCGACTTAGACCACTAACATCATATTGCTACCTCGAGTAGGAAACTTACTACCACAACCACGTGACAGCTCTGAATCCACAAACTACTTCTTTCTTGGATTTCCAGCAAGTACAAGCACTCTCGCTTGTGTATCTTTAAGCTCTAGAATCTACGACTGAATGATCACCAAGTTCTTGACATAATCTTGAATCTTGGAAACCCTAAGTATGTGTGAAGGTAAACACCTCTAGATATCATAGAAGATTCACACACACAGCATAAAGAGCAACCTTAGAGCATCCACAGCAGTGAAGCTAAAAATTTAGCTATTTGACACCACAAAAAGTTACTTTATCTATTTTACCTACGCACATGCTGCAACAGTGGATCTATTTTAGCTTTCAACACAATAAAATAATATAAACATCACAATAAAATAAGATATCTACTACAATAAAATAATATATCCACTACACACAACCATCACAGACACACACAACCAGGTAGGGAATAAAATTTTTTATTTTTTATTTTTTAACTCTAAGTTACAGTGCACATCCATAGATAGATGTGCATTGTAACAATGAAGCTAAAAAAAATAGCTTTAGCTCCACTGCTGTACGGTTATTTTTGTGTTTTGGTAGAGCTAAAATAGCTATATAGCTTTTTAGCTTCACTACTATAAATGCTCATTGAGAGCTTTTGGGTACAAAACCCTAGATCTACAAAAGAGGCACAAGATGCACTCTAATATCTCTAAAAAAACTTACAAAAACTTTTTAGGGTTTCCTTTATATATAGGAGTGTTTTACTTGAAACCCAATACGTTTAAGTGGAGTTTGGGCTGAATTGGAATTCTGTAAAAAAATAAATCTGCACGTGGTTCGATCGATCAAGTCTAATTTTCGATCGATCAAGCCTTGCAGATTTAGTCCAATAAATTCTGCAATCACTCGATTCCAATTTTACAAATAAACATACTTTGAGCAAGCCTAAACCTAGACACTATGTTTTGATCATGGTTTGCCAACATAATAGAAATTGAAGTTCTAATACATTAGTCCCTAAGGTCTTAGGAGATGGGAAATATATGTTCGCTTCTTAAGGTACAAAATTTATAATTTTTTATAGCAATCAATTTGGTCCCTATCATTTTCAACTTGCAATTAATTTGGTCCTTTCCATTAACTCACAGACAAAAAACATCTATGTGGCTAACGAATTTCATAATTTATGATCTTGAAGCTTACGTGGAAAATAAAATAATAATAAACTATTTTAATTTCTATTTAAAAATTTCACATCAACATTTAATTTGAAAAAAACATTCATTTTTTAATTTCTCGATTTAAAAATAGAAAAAAAAAATTGTAGGAACATTCCCAGCATTTTCTCGTCAATCAAACACAAAAACATAAAAATGAAATTTGGCATAGACACAAAAATCAACCCAACTTAAAAATTTAAGGTGAAAATACACTTTTGGTCCCTATATTTTGAGCCAATTCCCATTTTAATTCATACTTTTTTGAAGCACCTATTTTAGTCCTTGAAAATCGAAAACCATTACCATTTTGGCCTAAATGCAAACTTGGCACTTGGAATGCATGTGTCACTTTAAACTCTGCTATGGCTAATAAAATAATAATAATTTTTTTGTTTAGTATTAAAAAAATACCAATTAGCATCCACATCAGCATCTAAATTTAACAACTTTAACTAAAAATAAAACAGAATTAAAAAGCAAAAAAAAAAAAAAAAAAAAAAAAAGGCATTTCAGGAACACTAAAACACAGAAGATGAACTCACGAACACAAAAAATTACAAAAAGTAAAATGTAGTCCAACAAATTCACAATAACCAAATTTTGAAGTGGAAGCCTTTACCCACCCATGCCACCAAACCCATCACCTGATACATAGACACATCGCCTAGACCCATACCCACCACGTGATCCCATGGATCTATTAAGTACAACAACCATGCTCATTAAAATCGGTTTTATGGGTTTGTGTTTAACAATTTAGTGATGACTGATGAATATTTCTCATCCTGGATTGCTGGCAATCAATCTCCTTCCTCGTCGTTCACCACCACCAACCACCTTCATCAAGGTGGTGTCCTTGCACTCTCCCTCTATCTCTACATTTCTTGGACTCACCCACTCAGTCTCTCCTTCTTTGATTTGAGATGGTGTGAGGGTTTGGGTTGTTTAATGGTTCAAAATATGTTTGAGTTGTGGTTGATTTTTTTTTTATTATAAAAAGTTGTGGTTGAAATTTGATTGTAGGGTTTGGTGTTGATGGATTTAGTAGTACTGGTGGATGTGGTTTTGGTGGTGGTAATTCAGGTTCGATGATGGTGTATCTAGGATAGTGTGGTGCTGAAGCTAATGCACGTGATACTATTTGGTTACCGAGAAATTTCAAAAAAGTAAAAATGAAAATTGAGAAAATTAAAATGAAGATCTATTTGGTTACTAAGAAATTGCAAGAAAGTAAAAAAGAAAATTGAGAAAATAAAAATGAAGATTTGTTTGGTTACCAAGAAATAGCAAGAAAGTGAAAAAAGAAAATTTAAAATATAAAAAGATTGGTAAATTTGATTTTTGTAACGTGTTTGATTGCCAAGAAAGTTCAATACAAGTTGATAAAGTTACTACAAGTTGGGTTCAGTTCCACACACTAAGATTCAAGAATAATTTTCTATAAAACTTTTTCATTCAAGATAAGGAGAATCAAAATGATTTGTTCCTACTCAAGTGATAATCAATTTGTGTGGGAGAGTCTAGGTCAAACCAAACTATTCGAGGGAGGAAAAGAAGCAAACAAGACAAATGGACAAATTTTACAGACTCCCACTAAAAAATTAACATGGCTATATATTTTGAAATTTTAATTGTTAGATTTCATGTTATTTTATATATATATATATATATATATATATATTTTAGAATGATTTCATGTTATTTTTGTTCTTAACATGCATGTCAAATTTCATTCAAATAGGATATTATTTACTATTAAATCTATAAACTTATCTTTTATACATAATTTAGTGCTACAAAAAATTGAAATTGAAATATTTGATTGATAACATAGTTATTGATCTTTGATTTTTGTGAAATTTTGTAAGCATGGATGATATAATAAGAAAATATAATCTTATGGTGAATTTGTTAAAATTCACATCCAATAAAAAGAAATAGAAAATTTGTAGCCATTGCCTACAAACTAATTTGTGGGCAAACTTTGTTTTGTATAAATCAATAAAATAAACTTAAAAAGCTTGAATCTTTCAATTTCAAGAACTATTTGTATATGTTAGGTTCTAAGACTTTAGGATCTAAATATATTAGAACTTCAATGTGTAATGTTGGCAAACCATGATCAAAACATTTAGTCTAGATTTAGGTTGCTCAAAGTGTGTTTATGTGTAAAGTTGGAATTGAGAAATGGCAGGAAATTACTATTCAATTTCTACAAGGCTCGATCGATTGAAAATTAGACTCGATTGATCGAAACTCGTGCAGATTGTTTTTCTGCAGAATTTTCCAACTCAACCCAAGCCCACATGACGTGTAGGGTTTTATGTTTTGCTTCAAGTATAAAAGAAAAAACCCTAGCCACGTTTTAGAGGTTGTTGATATGCTGTGTCTATGAATCTCTTGTGAGATCTAGAGGTATTTACCTTTATACATACTTAGGGTTATTAAGATCAAGATTGATGTCGAGAGCTTGGTGATCTCTTTAGTTACTCTTTCAAGAGCTTAAAGAAAAACACAAGTGGGAGTACTTGTGGTTGTTGTGGATTAAGAAAAGAAGTAGTCTGTGGACTCAGAGCTGTCACATGGTCGTGGTAGTAAGTTTTCTATTTGAGGTAGCAATAAGATGTTAGTGGTCTAAGTCGCTACCGTAAAACTTTAATTCTTTCATAGTGGATCTGTTTTACCTTGAGTATAGCTAGGTTAAATCCTTCACAGGTTTTCTACTGGTTTGGTTTTCCTAGGTTATCATATAGTTGTATTCTTATTTTCCGCATTATTTACATGATATAATTTACTTGTGTTAACCTAGATTTGAATAATTTACCTAAGTAATCACTTGGCTAAATAACTAGGTTAAACAACTTGTGTTTTAAGGGGTCTAACAATGTACAAGTGGTATTAGAGTGGGTTAGCTCTAGTTTTTTAGGTCCTTTGATCTAAGAGTTGATCCTTCACCCCTGCTGTCATGGAACACAGTCACTCTCTTGTGATCCAACCTCACTTTGATGGGAACAATTATGCCTACTGGAAAGTAAGGATGAAAGCATTCCTGAAATCTATTAATGAGAATGTTTGGAATTTCATTTAATACGGATGAGAGAAGCCAACTACTCTTATAAGCGAGTGGCAAACTTCTCAGAAAGAAGCAGCCGCTTTTAATAACAAAGTCATGAATGCTATTTTTAATGCTGTTTCTATGGAGGAATTCAAGATGAGCTCTAACGTTGATGTTGCTCATATTGCATGGAATATTCTCCAAATTGTGCATGAAGGCATAAAGGCAGTTAAGATCAATAAGCTGCAGCAATTAACAACTAGATTTGAAAGCATTAGAATGTTTGATGATGAAAGTTTTGATGAATTCTATGCTAAGCTTAATGATATTGTTAATTCTGCTTATAATTTGGATGAAATTTATGATCAACCTAAGATTGTTAGGAATATATTTAGATCCTTGATTGAGACTTTAGACTCAAAGTGATTGCCATTATTGAAAGCAAGGATGTGGACTCCATCCCCGTTGATGAACTTGTAAGATCTCTCCAGTCCTATGAGTTAGAACTACCTAAGACAAACAAATCCAAATCAATGGCTCTTAAGTCAGTTGATGATGTTGATGGGAATTGATTTGATGATGAACTCTTTGCTAGAGAGATTGCATATCTTGCCAAGAACTTTAGAAATTTTCTTAGGAACAATAATAGAAGGGCAAGAGGTAAAAACAATGCTGAACCTAGGAATTTTAGGAGGAATGAACCCACTAAAGTGAACAATATTGATAAACCTAAAGAGAAAGTATGTCAAACCTCTAATAATTCCATAGGTCAACAATGTTTTGGTTGTCAAGAGTATGGTCATGTGAAATCAGAATATCTTACATTCTTGAGATCAAATGATAAATCTATGACTGTAACCCTTAGTGATGATGAAGTTTCTAATCATGAGTCTGGTAGTGATGAGGATGGAAACTTTATTACTTTCACAGCTACTGCTATAGTTGATGAAAGTGTTGTGGTTGATGAGAACGCTTTTGATGGGAAACTCTCTGAGAATGCTGATTTGCAAGAAGCCTACAATAAGTTTTGCAAGGTTGCTGCAAAGGATGCGATAAATATTGATTTAGGTTTAAAGAAAATTGCTTCTCTTGAACTTGATAAGAAAAATTTGCTGTTGAAATTGTTTGATGCTAATGAATTGATTGATAAGGTGAAGACTGAAAACATATTGTTACTTGATAAAGTTAAGAATATGGAACTTGAATTATCTGTTGCTAGAGAACAAACAAATAGGTCTGCTAGTTCTAAACTTGAACACATGTTGAGTATTCAGAAGTCTCTCTTAGACAAAACTGGTCTAGATTTTAAAGATAGTATCTCAGTGTCTACGACTCATTCCACAAACTGGTCTAGATTTTAAAGATAGTATCTCAGTGTCTACGACTCATTCCACAAACTTTGTTTCTTCTTCTAATCCCCCTTTGAGTGAGATTGTCAAACCAGTAGAAGTTACACTCCCTAGGAAGATTAGGGTTGATCTTAAAGAGTCTAAGCCTAAGAAACCTACCCTTCCTAAGGATAGGAAGGATAAGTTGCACGATAGACCTTTGTGGGTTTGTCATTTTTCTGGAAAGACTAGACACATTCGTCCAAACTGTTTTAAGTTGCTAGCTACTAAGCGAGCAAATAAGCCAAAAGTACCTATGCCTCAAGCATAAGATCCTATGGTACTTATTGGTGAGTTGGTAAAGGCTTTAAACCTTTATTCCAATCCTAGAGTGGCTCATCATTCGAATATAAATAATAACTCCAATGTAAGAGTTGCATCTAAAAAGTTTTGGATGCAAAAGGCTTAATCTAATTGAGTCTTTTTGACATGGTCTTTATGCTTCATGTCTCTACTCTTTGTGACCATTCTTCTTTTGTTGTTTTATTTATTTTTTTTTTTTTAGGATTTGCATTGCATAACATTCATGCATTTCATGCTAGGTTGTTTTTGTTATTTTTTTCAAAAATAAAAAAAAAATATATAAAAAAATGAGGAAAAGGAAGGGGAAAATGTGTTTTGCATTATTTTTCTTGGATCTATAATCAAGGTTGGCCATATTATCCTTATATAACATGTTTATGTACCTTGTTAGCTTGGATGAGCTTATTTTACTGCACCTTACTAGTTTTGCTTTGTAGTGCATGTTGTGTGGGAGTTGTTTATAGTTTTTGATAACTTGATCTTGATCTTGAAGTCACATGCTTTTAATTGTAAGGACTAAAAAATCCTAAGAGGAAAATATAAATAACCATTTCACTACTGTTTACTAGCCAATCATAAACACCTTAGTGAATATCATATGATTTTGTGCTCGAGAAAGTGTAGCACATGCACAAAAAGAACATAAGGTGTAGCCTCGGTTTAAATAATAAAATTGGTGTGTACATTATTGAGATATAATAAATTCAAATTGAAATAAAATTGGTGTGTACATTATGAGGAAAATCAAGAAATTTACATGATTGCAAGCTTATATTCTAGGAGATGTGAGAGTTATATGATGTAACTCTTTAGGTGATAGTCACTTTCAAACTTATGTGATGAATTTTATAGAAATTGTAATTGATTACTATCTACTTATTACCTCACATGTATCTAATACTTTTACTAGTTGCACACACTACACAAGTTATTCTTTGCTAAATTTCGTACATGATATTGTGTGTGATCTTGTTGTGACCATCCAAGATTAAAAGTTCTTTGATTTTGATGCAGAATATGTTTTAATATTTGAGTTTTTTAGGACAAATAGATTGAAAATCTTGTTGTTGGAAGATCTATGTTAAATTCAAGTGTTTTTGAAAAACTTTTTATCTCATACTCATGCATTTTATTCATAAAACAATGTGCTTTGAGGAGTTTTTGCATTAAAATGCACTGTTTTTCAAAAATCTATTTTTTCCAGATTTTCAATCGATCGAACCTATTGTTTGATCAATCGAAAATGCGATAAAAAATTAGGTTTGAATTTGCCTGGCTTGATTGGTGCTGGATCGATCCAATATGATTTTCAACCGATCGAATCTATTTTTCAACTGATCGAAAATCGGTCAGAGAGTTTTTTAAAAGGCTTTTCTCACGTGTTCATCACATTGTTCATACTTTTTCAAAAAGCTTGCTCTCTCTTCTTCTTTGACTGATCCACTTCAAGTCAATTTTTTGTCATTTTCTTCCTAATTTTTCTCAAGGTTTTTGTCTTCAAGTGCCGATAAGACCTTTTTAACCCTTCTTTTTCATTTTATTCACACTTTTCATGCATTTTAGGTGAAATTTTCGGACCTATAGATTTTTGGGGTTTTTTATTTTTGAGTTGGTTTTTTTCAAAATTAATCACTGGGTTTTTGTTCTTGGATGTTGTAAACAAGTTTCCCATGCATTAATTTGATTAATTTGGTGATCCGAGAACAATTTAAAATTCTAGGGCTTGAAACTACACGAAATTGGAGATTTTGTTCAATTGGGCTGTAATTGGTAAAATTGACTTGTGTAATTGATTGATTAATCATTATATGATGTTTCCTAACTATTATGATGGTTAATGCTCAATTTGGGTTACTTTTTGAAATTGGTTTTTCAAAATTTGGGGTTTTTGTTCTAAACCTCTTTGTTCAAGTCAATTGTTGGTTTCTAAACTATAATTGAACAGTTTTCACTGCATTAGAGCATGCATCATTTGTTCATTCAGTTCATGTATCATATATATTGATATTTTCTATTGTGTTTTCTCTCTAGCCCTATCTGATGCAGTCTGCCCTTGTGTGTGTGTTTTTCTTCTTCTTCTTTGTTTCTTTTTTCCATTCTTTCCAACCCTTAGCATCATGGTTAGGAAATCTAGAGCCCATAAGAAAACCTCCACCTCCTTTACTCCTGTTTTCCAGAGTGATAGGTTTCTTACCCCTAAAAATCAAGAAACCTTTGAGAAATTGAATGTTAAGAAGGAACCTTCTTAGCTTTTAAAGATTGGGTTAAATCATCCAGAGAAATTCTGCACACATAAAAAAGTGACCTGTATATTTTGCTTTGAAATTAACATTGCTGACATCAGGAATAACTGCAAATTCACTGCTTATTTCCTTGACCAAATCCATTAGGGCATATTTAGCATTTGCTTCCAAGTTTACATTGAGTTCCACATGGTGAGGGCTGGACGTTAATGGAACTACTACCTGCATGGACCTTCTTTCCTGTTGGTATGTAAAATGAGCTGTGGCAGTGGATTTGGGAGGTAATCTCTAAAACTGCTAATTCATAATAAAATTCAACAAATTGTAGCGTCTTGAATTTAAAAAAACCTTCATTTATGATTCTAGGCATGATCATGCACTCTTTTATTTAAAAGTAGCTTTTTAAATACCTTCTGGTTACCTTGTAAAGCAATGTTATCTTAGTACTATAAAGATCCATAACATAATAGAAGATTTTAAAAATCCCTTAAAGAATTAAAAGTTTGTTTGAATGTTAATCAATTGGTGCATATTCTAGCTGGTTTTGAATTTTACAAACCCTATGAGAATCTAAACTGTGATGAGTTTCTGGCCTTTGAAAACATGAGTTATTCAAATATCTTGAGGGATTAGTTGAGTTCAGTAAAAGTGTCTTCAAATATCAATAAATGGTCCTTGTAACTTTTCTAATTATATTGGTAACAATAAGTCACAACAGTGGATTAGAAAGATGGATTTTCGTAAATATTACAAAAATATTCAGAGAAATTCCTAAACCAGTTGCCACAGGAATTAAATTTCCCATATTATTAAACTAGAGCGTACCTGAATCTGGAAATATCTTAAATCATGCAATAGCTGCACTAGAGTTTGATAAATTCAGTTTAGGCATCTAGAAATAACATTCAAGAAAAAATAACTCAAAATGTTGCTGCAGTTGATGACCGGAACATACATTCCAACAAGCATCACAATATATTTCATGTAGAAGAGCCATTGTTAGTGCTCTCTTCCCAGAACCAGAGGGCCCCTTGAACAAAATATGTGGACAGACGTCATGGGATACCTAAGAATTCAACAGAGTAGAAGTTATTAATGTAAATGTACTGCTTATAAAACCTACCAACAAAGATGCATACCATATACTTGCATATATGAAACTGGATGCAATTTTCAGAGCAATGTGAATAATCCATGAACATCATGACGGAACAAAATATTACAGGAGGAAAGAATTTTCCATTCTGAAATAACTTACAAGTTTCTTGAGAAGTTGAGCTTCTGGTTTGTGGCAAGTAAATTCATTCAATGAACCAGGCTGATGTTTATCTGCCCAAAATTGTCTCAGGCTTTCAGCCACTAATGTCCTCTCAATAATTGAAGCTTCATCAATTTGTCCATGTTCAGGAGATTTGGATGTTCTGCAAGGCCCCTTCCTCATCCTCATGCAACTAAACCATGCATCTGTTTGGCCCTTCCTTTTATTGGCTGTGAATTTTGTCATGCTTCTGGTGATATCACGCCTTTTACTACTATTGGTGCTAAATTTATCACTCCTCTTCCCGCTCATAGCAGAGCTAGAGTTGATAGTTTGTGACAAACCAGCACTGGATGAAGTACCTCGGGCATTATGATCAAAATTATCATTTTCTCTAAGTCGTTGATGAGCAGCAGCATCTCTTTGGGAAACCAATTTAGGGCTTTAGCTATCATGGATTTCAAAGCCATTGGTTTTTGGTAAGACATCTTTCTGCATTGCCAATGCTATGTGTTGACGAGAAAAGAAGATATCACCTGGTAAAATGGAATCCGTGCTTTCAATTGTTGAATCATCACCTATCTGACCAGTAGAAAGCTTTTATATGGGCTGCTGCTTCCTTAGGTTTCTGAATCATGTTTGACAATGGTGTGGAGGTCCTCTCTTCTCTTTGCAACCTATGACCAGAGTCATTTTTTTGGTCCTTCTCTCTCACTCTAAGTCTTGGAGCAGTCACTGATCTACGCCTGTAGTTTGCTTTCTCAGTCACTCTAATAGCTTCAAGAAGCTGAGGATGAGCTCCATTTTCTTCTCTACTGGGTGTTCTGTTCTTTTGCTTTCTAAGTGAGCCTACAAATTCTTTCTTATCCAAATTGTGCTCCTTTACCCGAGGTCTATAGGGAGAAATATGCCTAGCAGGCTCAGCTTTTGAGAAGGGACTAAAATTTCTCCGAACATCCAAACTCGGTAGAGGTGTAAGAGCAAGAGCATTACCATCATCTCTCCGTGGCCTGTATGGTGACTTGCTGTTGTGTCTCCTTTGAGCTGGGCTGCCCTCTGAACCCTTGGCAGGAGATGAGACCTCATATCCAAATCTCGATGAATGCCCCCTGTTGGAGTTAAGCCTCATGGTGATGGGGCTGGTATTTCTTGGCATCACACTTTTTAGCCCCTCAGAGACTAAACCTCCATTCTCATGATTGGCACCAATCCATGGACTGTCACAACCCTCAGTCTCCGTATCAGACTGTAAGGTTGAAATTTATCAACCATCTTGTTGGCTTTATTCCGTGCCAATTTGCTTGTAATTTAAGCACTTAGTAACCTTGTATTTAGGTGGGATCATTGTAAGGGTAGTGTGTGAGAAGATGTGAAGAAATGTTCAAGTATGTGCAAGAAGGCAGAGTTTCACGGCTAGGACTCGCGGCTAACTCGCGGCTTGCAAGCCGCCAAATGCTAGCATGTGAGATGCACACAGGGGAGCTGAAGGATCGCGCCAGCTGTCGCACTACAGGACAAAAGTCCCAAGCTGGCCAGGTCGTTACGTCGCGACTTGAACTCGCGACTTGGACAAGCCGCAAGGCCAAGCCGCCAGTTAGCCCTGTTTGGCAAAAACTGACTCTTCGTATTCCAAACACACACCACTATATATAGACCCTTATATCCACTAAATTGAGGGGCTTCCAGAGAGAATTTTGTGAGAGAAACCTTAGAGAAAAACAAGATTACCTCATCCCCAATCTTTACCTTAGAGACTCTACAAATTCATCTACTCTCTTCCTCTCCATTGTCACATCCTTGAGAGGCCATTGACCAAATCCTTATCTCACCACACCCACGTCTGTGAGAAAGTTCATTTGGTGCTAAGGGAAGCAGTTTGGAAGGAACCAATATACATTGGTTGATGCTATGGTATAGTAGCAGAATCCGGGAAGCTAAAGAAGAAATATGTTCGGTGTAACCTCGTCGGAGCAAGAAGCTTGGAGGGCTTAGGTACTTTGGTAGATTAGGCTTAGAGGGTCTTCTGCTGTTCATGTATCCCAACTACATTCTTTAGTGGATTATTTACCGCTTGGAGGGCGGCGGAGAGGTTTTACGCCGAGGACTTCAGTTTCCTCTTCGATAACACATCGTGTGTTGTCCGTGTGTTTGCATCTTCCTTCTTTTATCTTTGCCTTATATTTACTACTGTGGATGTGTTTATATTTGACTTAGATTAGTTATCAATTCTGTGATTGGCTTATGTTCATGTTCCGCATATTAAGTGTTTGATTATAAGCTTGAATTGATATTTTATAATTTGGCGTCTAAACGTTCAAGGGTGTTTTATACACATGTTGGACTTTCACAGACAGTTCATAACCACTTCGCCTCTACTTCAACATGGCTGAGGAATTAAGCTGACAGGCCCTGCAATACCACAGCGGATTCTCCTTTCCCTGAATATCAAAAACTCGCCAAAAGTCAGTCAGCTAGTTGGTGTCTGTAAATAAAACCATACTGCAATAATGCTTACCCCTCTGGTTTTAACTTTTTAAGATTTGATAAAACACTCTGCTTCCAAAGGAGTAGAAGCCTGCAAAATGGTGAGGCAAATGATGGTCAAAGACAAAGTGAGGACAAGCCAGCAAAGGGTGTTCAAAGAAATTGAAGTTAAGCATCCATTGAGCAGGAGACACGAATTAAAATGTTGTGAATACGATGCTAACAAGGATGGCACTGTTGGGTGCACTGCACCATGAGTCCAGCCCACGTAATAGACATGCTCATTTAATGAGCATGTCTTCATGTTTCTGAATATTTCTTCATTATGTACAAAAGTCAGCATGAGTTTGGTTGGTTGGCTTAGGCGTGTTGGACACGCTGAAGGAAGAAAGAAAAGATTCGGCTATGGCAGAGCTGAAGAAAAGAGATTTTGGTTGAAGCAAAGTCAAAGGAAGTGGCTTGCATTTATTGTGACTTAGGCTGTGTTTGTTTCGTGTAAAACGTTTTTCAGAAAATACATATTTTTCGGAAATGCTATTTTCCGGAAAAGGAAAATATTTTTAAGTGTTTGGTTGAATTATGAAAATTGTGGTGGAAAATAGAGTTCATGTGTTTGGTTCTATTAGGAAAATGCTATTTTCCTACCATTTTTTCACATTGATTCCAGCAACAACAGCACAACAACAACAACAACAACAACAAATTGATTCCGGCGACAACAACGCAACAACAACAATCAAACTTTAAACAAACAAAACTAAGATGGGTCTCCTAAGATTAATTCCGGCGACAACAACAAACAAACAAAACTTTCCCACCCATCTCGCCATCGCCGTCCTTCATCTCCACTGGGAATCGTGCCGGTATAATCGGTCCTACCCTCTGCCGCCGACACCAACAATCTCCACCACAGCCACCGCGGCCATCCACGGTCTGGGTCGAAGGTCTGGGTCATCGAAGGTCTGGGTCGTCGGTCGAAGGTCGAAGGCAATGGATCGAACGCCTGGGTCTGGGTCGAACAATTTGGGCTTTGGGTTCGTGGGTCGCCGGCAGAGGCGAGCTCGAGCGGAGGCGAGATCACGCGGCAAAGGCGAGCTCGAGCGGAGGCGATCGAAGGCGAGATCGATCGAAGGCGAGATCGAGCGAAGGCGACGCGGTGCTTGGTGTGGATCGGAGCTTGGAGCTTGGAGCTCGTCGGTGTGTGGATCGTCGGTGTGTGGATGGTCTCGCCGTGGAGGATGGGTAAGTTTCTTGGCTCTCTCTTTTCTGCGTTCTCTCTCAACTTCTCTGGCTCTCTCTTTCGTTTCTCTGTTTTGTGCGTTTTGGGCGTTTTACGGAAACCATTTGAAGGGAAAATGAGTACGTAAAATGATTTCCGGGTCAAAGGAGTAAAAAGAGTCAAACTGAAGCTGATTTTCCGGAAAATAAAATTTTCCTTTCCTGCCAAACACTGAGGTCAGGTGGTAAATGATTTCCGGAAATCATTTACCACCAAAACAAACGCACCCTTAATGTGAAAAGTGTGGAAGGAAGAAAGGAAGGAAAAGATGAACAAATAAATAAGGAGGCCATTCGGCCAGTGAAGATGTGGGAAAAAAGAAGTGAAGTACCAGAGTGTGAGGACCAAGTGCGTGAGTGAGAGTAAGCAAAAAGAGAAGAGAAAAATAGAGAGAGTAAGAGAGAACTATGAGAGATACACAGTGAGAAAGAGAGCGAGTGAAAAGAAAAAGAGAATTTTTCTTTACTCAAGCTATATCTATAAGTGTTTGTCTCGTGGTTTTTCCTTCAAAGAGAAGGGTTTCTACGTAAATTTTTGTGATATTGTGTGGTTGTGTTTCTACTGTGCTTGCTGAAATTTATTCACAGCTAAATAAAATTTTTCCCAACAGGCACATCGGTAACGACGGTGAAGATGCTTGGTGTTGATCAAACAAGCTGAAAATATGTTCTGTATTTCCTTTAATTTCAAAGCTTACTGTCGAGGATGGCTTTGTCTCTCTATTGCTACAGGACAAAGCAATTTTGAATCTGTCGCATGAGTGTGTGCTGTGGCGGCTAACGGTATAAACTAATACTGTTAACATAACATGGCATTTTGTTGGGCCAATGTACATCTTAAAAGCACGCACATCTTTTTCTATTTTTGAGAGTAATTAATAATTTTCTCCTCCTTTTCAACTAACTTAATTTTCTTTGCTCAAGATATAGCTCTTTAATGGATATGTTAATTGGAGTAAAAATGTAAAATAAAAATGGATCCAGTTAATGTGTACCCTTAGGGCACACATTAGCAAAATCCAATAAAAATTACATTAAATTTAAGACATTATTTTGAAGAGTAATGCTACAGCCACAAACTATTTTACAATATTTTAACAAATTGGTGATGTGGCCTACTTCTTATTGGTTTTCATCTAGGCCTACCATTAACACTACTTTTTTATTTACTAATAATCACTCACCATATTAGCAGTTTGTAAAATTTTTTGTAAAAAAGTTTGTATCTCTAACATTACTCTGAAACAAAATGTGATAAGGCATGGGCCCACAGGACACAGGCAGATTAATGTTGGGCCCAAACACAAGCCCATACCCGAAGTAGGGGCCTATCTCCCTTCGGGTCCACTATAAAGCCCTAAGCTTCATCAAACGAAGCCCATTAGAAAATCAAGATGTACACCACATGCGGCCCATTGAAAGGCCCATACCTCTGTCACATGAAGGGCTTTTGTTTATAGCTCAAAAGCCATCAACCAAACAACAAGACCAACAAAGTCTTAAGGGCCGTCCTCATAATAAGCCTTTCATTCTCTCAGAGAGTAATTGAGAAACACAAAAGTATTTTAGGGGCTATTTGGTAGTGTATTTTAAACAACAATTTTCAGTGTTTAAACAATATTACACGTATTTTCACACACTTTTTCACCCACACATATTTCCAAAAAATATAAACGACGTTGCTAGAACAACATTACCAAACGGGTCCAACAAGGGATTGCATAGCTTTTTGTTGTCTATAGTAAAGGTCACGTGAACCAAGAGCTTGTAGGAATGGAGGCTTGAATCTCAAGTTCTTTCTTCTTCCCATAGACACAAGCAATGGCTTGGTTCTACAACTCAAGCAACTGCACCTGTAATCCAAGCCATGGGTCAAATACATGGACAAAGAGAATATGGTCTAGTAGAATAGGCGTACAACATGGTCTATAATATCAAAAAACTATAGTATATCATTTATTATTGCTATTGAGTCACATCAGCGTAACATTTCGGTCTACTTTGGTTTAATTCGGTCCATTTAGTTCACTTTGGTCTAATTGGGTCCACTTCGGTCTAATTTGGTCCATTTTTGTCCATTTTGGTCCTTTTGGTACTCTTCGGTCCATTCAGTCTATCTCTGTCGACTTCAGTCCATTGGTTCTACCTTGGTCCAGTTTGGTCCACCTTGTATCTGTCAATTTGGTCTACTTCGGTGATGCTTTGAGAGGGGATGTTTGTATATATAGAGTTGCTTCATTTACAATTATGTCACATTCTCGACGATAAAATACATTTCTTTTATATGTTATTAAATTTTTATATTTTCTTTTAGTATAAGTGATGGATTTACTTATATATGCTTTTTCTTTAGGCCGTTCAAGACATAGAGAGGGATAAGTCATTTATAAGGAGTACTAAAAAAAAATTCAACCACAAATTTGTGAATTACATTATCTCGCCTTATATAATAATTGAATGTAAAATACATCTGATGTATGTATTTTTCCTCTCATATACGGGTAGACCCTATACAAAGAAGTGCGCACATTGACAAGTAGCAAATGCCACATAGACAACAGAGATTTTATTTTTATCGTTCACTGTATCAACATATTGCCACAAACATGTTCCAAGTTTTAGACAAATTGATCCAAGTATTCATCTACAGTAGTGTATTTCACCTCCGGGTAAAGTTCTGAAGCCTCCACGCCATTAGAAGCCTTAATCTCAAAGTCTTGAAGATTTCCCTTCACAAAGGTAGAGTGGGCAATGGATAGGAGGAGGAGGTTTAAAGGGTTGGAACACTCTGCAGGAGAGAAAAAAAAAATATCAGATACCCCAACCATCTTTGAAACTCTCAGCATTCTCTAGCTAGTACATAGAACTGCTCAAATTAATAGGAGGATTACTTCCTTTTATTTATTTTTTTTATGCCATCCAAAAATTTCAATAAGAAACCGAACAAGTTATGCACTAAATATTGATGAAATGAAGTCAGTCATCCAAAAAAAATGTCAAATACAGCTTCTTGGTTACTACTAATGTGTACATAGTATCTTCTAATTAAATGATTTTAGTAGTGTCTCTAATATGTGAATCTTTGGTGTTACAGTTAGCTAGTTTGACTAACAGTACAGAGAAATGAAGAAGATAACCCAACTCCCTATTAATCCAAATGATGAGGTAATAAGGTGTATCCTAACGAATTAGATAAAATAAAATAAAAAACTCACACGTCTAAGGGAGGAAGAGAATATGATCCAAAACAAATTAGATATATAAGAAAACACTATAAATCAACATTTGAAATTGTTCTTAGTAATTAACCTTGGATTTTCTTTAGAAGTTGATCCTCTAGAAGGTAAGTCTTCTCAAGGGTCTTGCCAATCTTCTTCTCCCACAGGGAGACAATCTCGTTGAAGGACAAAATATTGGCAGGGGGTCTAACATGAAGGACCTTGTTCAAGGTTCTTGGATCGTCCACTGCTTTTTATGGTATAAGTTGCAATATCTTCTTCTTTGGAAAAAATTACTGTTAACATGGAAAATAACAATTACTTTATCATCTTTAACCGAAGTAGTTGATGATCTAGTTGACTTACATGTAGTAAAAGGCACACACACACACACACTTATATAAGCAAATGAGAAAGTCTCGACAAGTTTAAAAAGAAAGATGATTGAATTTTATGCTAATACCTTTGGGGTTTCCATCTCCAATTATTTCTACTTTGTCCCTAGGTGGAGCTGTGGCACCTGCAAGTCCAATTCCGAAGTTAGTCAAAAAGTACCCAGCAAAGCCATTGGAAACAAGGTAGGTATTTGGAACTCCTTCAGCCTCGATGGATCTCCGGATGCTAGCCTTGGCCCTCAAATGATGTTCAATTGGCTCGACTGCATGGATATGATCCACATCACCTCCAAGCTCGGACGGGAGGAACCTCTGAAACCCACCAATATTTTTGGTGAAATGAAACCCACCAATATTTCATTGTATATAATGTAAGTTTCTTGATTTCTCGTTTAGTTCATCAATTACAAGCCAAACAGCAAATAGAAGAAGTTAAATTGCATATTTGGTCATCGACTTTTGAATTTTTACTTTAACATGTTTCAAAAAGTTATTACGATCATATGGAAGTAAATTCCTGAAATAATAAACGAAATTAATGAAACTAGGGTTACTTTGAGGATGTGATGTGAACTGGAAAAATAAAATGATATTTGGTCAATTCTAGGTGACTAGTCTCCTAACTTGAAAAGAGAGAAAAAGACTTTTTGGTATTAATGTTTTTGCTTGTAAAAATGTCAAGCAATAAGACGAGAGAAACTCATCAATAAATTCTAAAATATAAGGACCAAATCATCTCCTAAAACATAGGAATTAATTTGAATACAAGCAAATTACAATACCAATCAACCTTATTCAAATAAAAAGTTATCACTTAGAGCATCCACATCAGTTGGTGGATACTCTTCTATAATACAAAAACTCCTTCATTTTACACATTTTAGCCAAAAAAACACCCACATTAGAGCATCACCATCAATATGTGCAAAGTTGTACAAAATGGAAAAAGTAATTAATTTTACACATTTTGAGCAAAAAAACACTCACATCAGTGGGTGTAAAATTGTGCATAAATGCACAATTGCTATAGTAACTATGCAAATATGCACGGTTACTGTAGCATGTGCATTTAATATCTTAATAATTTTTCTCTCTCCTCTCTGTACCTGACTCTCACCTCCCTCTCTTTTTCTCATTTCATCAAGGACTCTCTCAGGCGCACAGCTCTCTTTTTCTCTCATCTCATCAATCTGTAAGAATTAGTGCCCTTAAATCCTATTGTATGATGCTATGTATGATATAAGTGTGAGAGCATTCGCATCAGCTCTTGTAAATTCTATGTCTATTTTACATGAAAAAACCTACTTTTTCTATTTTACCCGACCACTTTTACAATACACCCACATCAGTTTATCTATTTTCCACATTTATTCAATAAAATATTCCCTATTTTACAATTTTTTATTATTACTCCCTCACTGCCCCTCTCTCTCACAGACCCACAGCCACCATCATCACCGCCCAGCCACCATCACCACCATCATCAGCAACCAAAACCCACACAAATCAACCAAAATCAACATCAGATCAACAGCCACCATCATCACCGCCCAGCCACCATCACCACCATCATCAGAAACCAAAAGCCACTAACCCACACAGATTAACCAAAATCAAAGAAAAAGCAACATCAAATCAATCTCGATCTCCACCTAAAATCAAAGAAAAAATCATTGATCGATCATCGCCGCCATCGACCTCGCCACTCTCATCGATCATCGCTGATCATCGACCTTGCCACGCTCATCGATCATCGCCGATCATCGCCGCGATCAACCTCGCCACGCTCATCGATCATCGCCGATCATTGACCTCGCCACACTCATCGATCATCGCCGCGATCGACCTCGCCACGCTCATCGATCATTGACCTCGCAACGTTGTGACCCACAGCGATCGATCTCGCCATCGACCTCGCCACGCTCCGGTGGCATGCTTTGAACGAGAGAGTGAAAGATGTGAGATAGGTAGAGAGAACTGAGGATGAAAGTTGTGGAGAGAAAGAGAGGCAGCGTATGAGATAGATAGAGAGGGAGCTGAGTGGCAGTGAGAGAGAGAGAGAAAAAACTATTAAAAAAATAAATACATGAGCTACAGTACCCGTGTAAATTTACACGGGTACTGTAGCTCGTTTATAGTTTTGCACATATTTGAATGATTTTAAAAGAGCTGATGTAAAGGGTTTTTGGGTGCAAAATGTGTATTTTACACATTTATAAAAGACCTGATGCGAATGCTCTGACATTGTGTATGACATTATGTATGACTTAATATTGTGTTTAATAAAGTTGTTTTTGTTATTATCTGGAATAATTGTAACATGAATATTCGAACATTATCACATAGTCCATGAGATGCATAGTATGTGATTTATGTGATATAGTCACAGAAGATATAAGTCACAAGTTTTTTGTAAACTCAGAATTATAGTTCGTAGTCGATGATGAAATTAGGTATTTCATCTGCAAAAACCATAACATATCAACTACGATGATTTGTCTTAATCATGAAGTGGAGACTTCTAGTTGATGTGTTGATATGTTTTAAGAGTTAAGACATATTGAACTGGATCACTGTGAGATTTATTATTCTCCTAAAGACTGTCAAATGAATAATAAATCTCACGACTTATATTTGCATGAACTCTTAATCCTGAGAGAATAATGGACTTGATCATGAAGTGTAGGTTGCTTTGATATATTAGAAGTGAGATCTAAAGTAACGGTCAAAACCTCAATATGTCGGGCAGCCACATTTAGTGTTGATGGAACATATATTCTCAAGATGGAATTCATAGTCTCTTAATGGAGATATAAAATATTCCCTTGAGATAAGTTTAATGGGTTTGTTATTTAGAGAGTTAGGCCTAACCACTTTGGTAAGAAATTACTAAAGTATATATTTATGGAATTGGATTTCATAAATTTATGATGAATAACTTAAAAGGATTAAACCGGGTACTCAAGGATTAAGATGTAGTAATCTACAAAGTGGCAGTCCACATTTATAACTTTGTATTATTACGAATATTTTATGAAGGGATTTGCATGTACAATAAAGTCTTGAGATATAATTTATAGATAAGGCCTAGAGTGCAACTATATTTATATAGTGGTATTAAATATAGTTAATGGTAACTTTGGACTTGTTAGGAGTTGACAGAAAAGCTCAACGCCCATTGGAGCTAGTGTCTTTGGTCACACTCCAAGCCACACACTTAAGCCCAATTGGAAAGGCCCAAAAGGCCGGCCCAATTAGATAATTAGTTAGATACAAAAGGAAAAACGTACAGAATTTTTAGAGAGTGAAAAACATCATTGAAAAGTGGTGTGTATATGAGTGTGTATATGAGTGTGAGTCACTCTTTAATTCTCCTTTTGTAACTGATTGAGAGTCCACACTTCTTGGGCGTTAGTGGAATTGGAGTGAAGATTAAAAGTATTCCCAAGTGCTTCGATCTTTGTTTTGAAATTCACCGCTTCAAGATACGCTCTCTTATACTTGAATTCTGAAATTTACATAGTGCATGTTATAGATTGAGAATGAAGTAGATCCGTTAATTTTCCACTGTGTACATGCTTATTTCCATCACAATCTTTCTTCCTCTAGCTTCCGCAAATTGCCACCGCCGCCGCTCTCTCTTTCTTCCTTTGTTTCTCGTTGTTTTCAAGTTGAATGGGGTTGAATGGGGTTGATCAGTGGCTTTCTCGTTGTTTGATCATTGATCGCTTGCCTTTGTGTCTCGTTCTCACATAGTGGGAGGCCGGAGGCATCGATCTTGTTGCTTAGGGCGAGGCGTCGATATTGATAAGTGGGTTTTGATCCATTTTTTATTCTGCTAGGTTTATTTTTCTGGTTTTTTGGTTAAGCCTGAGGCTACCGTGATAGTGATTATGGGTGTGGGTCGGTGGTATTAGTGATTGTGGGTATGGGTCAATGGGTTGTGTGGGTTCCGGTGTGATCGGCTTGTTCTTTGAGGTTTTTTTTATTGGTTTTTTTTTTTTTTTTTTGGTTGGATGCTGGTGTCGATCTTGTTGCACAGTAGGAGGCCGGAGGCATCGATCTTGATGATGGTAGTTGCTTGATGATGGTGGCTGTGTGGGTTGCGTTGGGTCTGTGAGAGAGATAATAGTGTTAAAGAAATGAATATTTTATTTGAATAAATGTGTATAATAAACAAACTAATGTGGGTTTTTGGTAAAAATGAGAGTGTAAAACAAAAAAAGTAGGTTTTAGACATGCAAGGCCGGCTCTAAGCTTAGGCCAATTAGGCCTTTGCCTAAGGCCTCCTTACTAGAGAAGGCCCCAAATTTGGGGGCAAATTTTTTATTTTATTTTTTATATATAAATATTTTTGGGAGATATTAAAACATTTTAGTTTACATTTTTTTTCACTATTAAGAAATCTCAAAGAATTAAGTAATACTAGAGATAGAGATAAGACAAATTTAAATAAATAGGTCTTACAAATAGACGTGTTACTAATCACAAGTAATTCAAATATGAAAATGTTAAAAATACTATAAATTTTACTACATAACTTTTATTTATTTAATTATTTTTATACAAGATAAAAATTCTACTCTAACCTAATTTAAGTGTATATGTATATGAAACTCTCTTCTAGAGACGTAAATCTCGGTCATTGCCCCCCACACCCCACAAGAACTTATGCTTGTGGAGTGATCACTGCACCAAGGGTGTGTGATGGTCTTCATAACTTTTATAATTTAATGTGACAATGAATATGATAGGTAGATTTCAACAAACTATTGAATGCATTTTTGAATGAATATTTGTGATTGGTGATATATCTTTGTAATTCTCATGTTGTAAATTTTATAATATTTCTAGTATTTTTGTAAGCCTCATGTCATTGATCACATTCATTACAACATCAGTTTGTAGTAAAATTTGTTATAATTTTAGCGTTTTCTCAAAAAAAAATCATATTAAAATTTAAAAAGAATGGATTTTAAAAAATTATTATATGAAATGCTAGTTAAATATTATTTAAATGATAACATAAAGGCCCCATTTGAAGATTTTGCCTTAGGCCTCCGAAACACTTGGGCTGGCCCTGTAGACGTGCAAATTTACAAAATTTTTACATACACTGATGCAGATGCTTAGTATCAACTTCTTCTTAATAATAATAATAATAATAATAATAATAATAATTACTTCATGTTAATAATAAATGACTCTCTTAATAAAAGATTTTGTAAAAAAGTATTTGGCTTTAGCATTTCTCTTTTCAAAAAATGTTATGTCCACAATATTTTTATAATAAATTTTCATAATATTGTGACCTGGCGTTACTCGAATATATTATATTCTTTTAATACATTTATTGGCACCTTGCCCCACACCTAACCCAACCCATTTCCCTTTTCTTTTTCTTTTTCTTTTTTTTTTCCTTCCTTTTTTCCTCAGCCACAAGAGCCAACCCAACACTTTTTGTCTTCTTTCTTTTTCTCCTTTCTCTACTTTCCTCCACACATTCAGCCACACTAGGAATGGCAACGGGTCGGGTTCGGGCCGGGTTTTTCCATACCCAAACCCGACCCGCGAGGCAAGATCCGTGGCCCGAACCCGGCCCGTTTAGGGTACCGGGTTTTTTTCCGGGGCCTGGACCCGCCCCAGCCGGGCTCCACGGGCCCCGCGGGCCCCGTTTAGGGATTGGGCCCAATTCGTGGCCCAACCAAAAAAAAAAATTTAAGCCCAAATTTATTTTTGCCTATGTTAAGCCTGCACCGCCTAATCCATGGCCCAATCCGACTAATCTTATTAATTAAAATAAAAAATAAAAAAAATACAAGCATAAACACAAACATCAACATCAACACAAATACAGCAACAGCAACACAAATACAAATCAATCAACATTGAAGCATCAGTCTTACTGAAATGAGATTTTTAGACAATAAATAATAAATAAAAATAAAAAATAGAGGAAACAAAACTCCATTTATGGACCGATTCTTACATGAATCCTCAAACATCAAATACCCAAAAACAAAAACTATTAAGAGGAAATGAACCCAAAAAAAATGAAGAACTCAGAGAGTAGCTTCATTAGTGGTGGTTTCAGCAATCTTCGCCTGACCTCACAAGATCCGTGCTCCTCCATGACAAACGGCGACCACCACGAGATCCATGCACCTCCACGACAAACGACGACCACCACGAGATCCGTGCTCCTCCATAAGGGTGAGGGTGGGTCAGTAAGTGAATGAGAGTGAGGGTGAGGATGAGATGTGAGTGAGAGTTAGTGAGGGTGAGGTGAGACTTGAGAGAGGCGGCTGAGTTGAGAGTTGAGAGAGAAATGAGTTTTAGTGTCAGACTGAGGCTGAGGCGAGGGAGGGAGGCTGAAATGATGAGGGAGGGAGGCGAGGGAGGGAGGCTGAAATGAGGGAGGGAGGCTGAAATAAGGGATTACGGATTAGGGTTAGATAGGTTTATATATATAGAGAGAGGGTATTTTTGTAATTTAGGGAACCGGGTTTTTTAACGAGTCGAGTCTCGGGACGGGTCTCGGGTTTTTTTGATAAAACCCGGACCCGACCCGGGTTTTTTTTTAAACCCATACCCGACCCTATTCCTAATCGGACTGAGTAAAACCTGGCCCATTAGGGTCGGGCCAGGCCGGGCACCCATGGGTTGGGGAAAAATTGACATCCCTAAGCCACACAGCCACACCCACACACTTCTTCACCTTGATCTTCTCTATTCTTTTCTTTTTCTCTAAATTCAACCACTCACAAACAAGAAGATTCAGATCGAGAAGATTCACCTAAGGTAATTTCTCTTAATTTCACCAAAAATCTTCAATACCTCTCTCTCTCTTCATAACCCCAAAACCAAATGGGAATTGAAGTCAGATTGATGCATTAGAACTCCTCCTCGTTACTCAACCTCAACCATGTCGAAAGATTCAGATCGGGTTGTTGAGAGTGAGAGATTGGTAGTGGAGGTTCCGGCATATTATAGCTATTATTTTCTGTGTTTGTCTTTTCAGTTTTCAGTGTATTTTGTGGTTAGTGAGATGAGGGTGATTTGGGTCATTCCTTGCATTTCCAAGGGTAATACTGATCAAAAGCGCTTTTGCATTTGCAAAAGCTCCTCAAACCTGTCCGCATGTTTTGGCTCAATTCTTTGCATTTCAAGATGCTGCTTTTTTTTTTTTTTTTTTTTTTGAGAAAGCACATTTTAAAATATTACCAAACGCCTGATTTATTTTTTTGGTTTCAAAAAGCACTTTTTGCCGTCTAAAAGTGCAAACAAACAGGCACTAAGTGCCCATTTGTTTGCACTTTCTTCTAGCAAAAAGCACTTTTTGAAACCCAAAAAATAATATTTACGTTTGGTAAGGTTTTAAACACAGTTTTTTCTAAAAAATTGCGTTTTGAAATGTGAAGGCAATGTGCGTTCTCTACGTTTTGGCACAACAACTTTGAGCTGCAGTTGCAAAATGCACAAACGCATTTTCTCAAAACAAAAATATTACCGTTGGTGGGTTTCTCTTTTTCCTAAATTGCCCATGGTTTTTTCTGCTCCTCTATGCTGCTGTGCTACGGCATCTCGTCCTCTTCTTCTTCTTCTTCTTTTGTGTTGCTTCTTCTTCTTCTCTTCTATATATATATATATATATATATATATATATAAAATCCCTCCCTTCTCATTACAACCCAGAATCTTGTAATCAGATGGCAATTTCAGTTTGTATTTCAGTTTACACTTGCATAGTCAACTGTAACCTGTACTTTTTATATTTCCGCACCCAGATGGCTATAACCCATCCCCCCCTGTACCTGTAACTCCCCCCTTATGGTATCAGAGCCAAGTTTTGGCCGATCGTAGTGTTGTAAGTTACAGTTTATTTTCAATTAATCAAGTTGGCAGGTTCTACCGCCATAGTTATCCATTATTTTCTGCATTATTATCATTATTTTGAATGTTATCTCCTGAAAGTTTTATTTTGTTTTACATTTATTTCTTGATAACTCTCCCATTACCATTTGTTATATTCTACATCTATTACATCTTCCAGATTTGCTGTTATTGGTACCCTGATGTTTTCTGGTATAATTGGTAGACTTCTTTACATACCTGTTTATAATCCTGTGATTATTTGTCTTTGTTGATCAATTGTTTCCCAGTTTTCTGCTTCTTCTTGTTTCCGTTTTTATCCGTCCATTTTGTTGCAGATGTGTACTGTTGAGACACGTAAGACCGTGATCTGTGCCGTTGTCAACCTAGTAAGTCCCGTGTATCCCAGGCTGAGTGTGTGTCCCACATCAAACAATAAGTCCCGACGGTAGGGCGTGAGCGAAAGGGAGTTATCTCAGAGTAAGGATCGTGGCAGTAGGAGATTGGGTTGCACGAGGTTAGGCATTCGTCTTTTTGTACCCCTATTTCAGATCTAAGGATAGATCCAAAAGTTTTGAGGATAAAGAGAATTAGGTTGTAATTTTTCAGCTAGGCTTTTAATCTAGAATTATGAAGAAGTTGTTTAGAAGTAACTCCTCTACTAGCATTAGGTCATCCAGCACATCCCTCCCAGAGATTCCTCAGTCAAATGGAATTCTCAATTCTGAGAGTTATGAGTTATCAGACATAGATCTAAAACTAGGAGATTGGAACATCCCTAAGGTTCCCACAAATAAGATCTACAAATCTTCTTGGACCCTTAAGAATGCTTTTAAAACTAGTTACCATGTCCGAACCATAGAACAAGTCTACAGTATCAACAAGGAGTACGAAACGTGCTACTTGTTACCTGAAGCAGCCTTGTTAGAACATATTAAAGAAGGACATAATTTCATCCACATAGGTTTAGTCCAGGTCGAAGTCAAACCTTTGATCAGAGAAGGATTAAATGCTTCTGTCCTTATGGCCCTTAGAGACACCCGTCATATAAGATTTAATGACAGCCTCTTAGGAACCATAGAAACCAGTCTTAGTAATGGACCCGTCCATTTTGACTGCTTTCCAAATTTTTCAGTGGCTCTTAAAGACCCACATGTCATGAAAACACTTACCCTCAATATCAAGACCCATGGTACCCTCATGTTGCCAGGAGTCAGATAGTTGGCCTTGATATACAAAGTTTATTATAAGTGCATGAGGACGAACTTTAATGTTCAAGCACTTGACAAAAGAGCAAAAGGAGAAACTACCCTCATCCAGACCACAGACACCAGATCTAACATTCAGGTACCCAAAACCCTGAAATGGTTAGAGGTTACTTTCCCTCGAAACTGGATGATTGAAAATGAGAATTTCACTCATCAGATCCAAAACCCAGCTCAGAATCCTGATCTAGATTTTGTCCAGCAGCTAGCCGATGGTAAGGTTAGACTTAGTTTTGACCATTCTAGATTCAGACCCCCTGTAGGATCACCATATTACTTCCCATCAGGATATGATGAACTTAGGTTTAGATCCCCAGATGATCTACACCAACCTTTTAGGCAGCCAACTAATCTCTTAAGAGATAGACCTGCATCCCAGTGTAGTACATCTAGACCTCTAGCCCCCTTCCCTAAGTCTAGAAGAGACTTAGATCTAGAGCTCCAAGGTGTCCGGACCAGATCTCAGGTTAGCACACCCTGCTACACAGCCAAGCAAGATTCAGTTGTTGATGAGGAAGAAAAGAAAAGTCAGAAACCCCCATCACCATCTGGTAGTGATATGGTAAACCCATACCAACAGGAACCCCAAGATCCTTTCCAGCAGGAACCTTGAATAGATTACGAACTTATGGTTATCAGGAAAGAGTTCACTCCTGATATGGATACCCTAGGCAAAGAGTTTGAGTCAGAAGAAAACAGACTCAAAAGAGAAGCCTATAGAGCCAACCATACCCTTGAACAAAAGAAAGAAGTTCTAAAAAATTGGACAACATTCATGAAAGAGATATCCAGTAATGTCCCTTTCTTTGAATATTTTGAGAATCACTTTGAGTGGCAGAAGAAGTCTTGTGTTCTCACCAAAACCAATTGGACAAAGCCCCCTAGTAAAGATGCTAGTGGCAAACCCAAACCCCCAGAAGTTGTTAGATCTCACCATCCACCCCAGGAAGCCATAGTCTTCAACCACCGTGGAACAGATCTAGTTGCCTCTCCCTTCAAAACCCCTACCACTAAAGAAGAAACGGTAGTGAAGAAGGTCATAGAGCAAAACAACTACACCAACCAATGTTGAGGTGTTATAGGTAAACAGCTTGATAGGATAGAAGACAGAATAGATAGCAAGGTCGTTCCCCATCCAGGAAGCCCTAGCAAACCTGTCAAAGCCCTAGAGAAACCTCTAGTCAAGCTCCCCACAACTAAGCAACTCAGCCTTAGAACTAAGGATCAAACAGCCTTAGAGATAGTCAACCAAAAGCTTAAAGAACTCGTGAAGAAGGAACCAGTCACCCCTCCACCAGTTAGCACTTCAACCAGTATTGATCCCCGTCTTGAAACCAACAGATTAGTTGTTCTAGACATCCACACAGCTTCCAGTAGTTCTAGCAAGACCTCCTCAGACAATGAAAAGGAGATAGAACATCTAGAAAACTAGTTTAGAAACTTAGAAGTGAAAAGGCTTACCCATCCAAAGGTAACCCCTACTAGCTTAACCAGGAATTAGTATCCCAGACCTACCCCTCCTGACCTCCAGTTCGAGGAAAGGAATGTTAGCAACCAATTCTCAGTCTCTTCAGGTAAACTCTATGAATGGAACATAGATGGTTTGTCTGAACAGGAAATTCTAAACAAACTCCAGCATATGACCATGGTAGCCAACAACTACATCAGTGAAGGACATCCCCATACTGAGGTCATAGATCTTATTTCCTTAGGATTCACGGGTAAACTCCTCCAATGGTGGAACAATTGCCTAACAGTTGAGTCTAAGGAAGACATCAAACATGCTGTCCAAAAAGATGAGGAAGGACTCCCCATCTTTGACACAGACCTAGGAAGAGGTATCCCTGACGGAGTCAATACCCTGGTCTATACGATCATGAAACACTACGTAGGAAAACCCATCAACATCACATCTAAGATTTATGACCAGTTGAGTAACCTTAGATGTAAAACCCTTGGTGACTTTCGGTGGTACGAAGATGTGTTTACTACCAGAGTCATGCATAGAAGTGATTGCAACTCTCCATTTTGGAAGGAGAAGTTCATCAATAGCTTACCTACCCTTTTTGGAGAAAAGGTTAAAGAAACCCTGTGTAACCCCTTAGGTGTCATAGATTATGATAACCTAACCTATGGAGACATCTCTAGCACCATTCGAAGTGAAGGAATGAAGATGTGCAAAGATCTCAAAATCCAGAGCAAAGCCAACAAAGGGAAAGCCAAGTACGAAGTAGGAAACTTCTGTACACAGTACGACTTACCCTCCATCCTTCCTAAAAGAAAATCCAAATACAGAGGCAAGGAACCCTCTGAGCATTTTCATAGGAAGAAAACCAAAGCCAAGTATTATAGAAAGCAGAAGTACAGCAAAGATGATTTCTATAAGAAAGGTAAGTCCAAATCCACAGGCAAGTTCATACCCAAAGCATCAAGAAAATGCTTTAACTGTGGAAAGAAAGGTCATTTCAGGAAAGAGTGTAATGCTAAGGCCAAAACCCTTATCAACACCCTCATTAGTGACCAAGCCAGCAAGGATGAAATCTTTAAACTCCTAGAACTTAATCACTCAGAAAGTGAGTCCTCTAGTAGTGAGATTCGTCAGATCTACCAATCATCCTCTGAACCCTCTAGAGTTTCTTCTAGCACCTCTAGCGGTCCAGATGAACCCATACCTTGCATGGATAGTTGTTGCAGGAAAAAATCCCTCAATGTCCTTTCCAAGCAAGAAGAACTCCTCTTAGATCTCATAGAACAGATCGAAGACCCAGTCATCAAAGCCCACAAGCTTACAGAATTTAAGAGAACCTTAGTAAGGGAAACCAGTAAACCCGAACCTAAGCTTCTAGAACCCAAAGTTGATTTGGAACAAATCTACAAGAGATTTACCAAATCCAAGAAGGACGTAACAGTCAACGACCTTCAAAAGGAAATCAAGGAAACTAAGTCTGAAGTTAGAACCCTTAAGCAAGAACTAACCATCCTTAGAGTTGATCACAACTTCCTTGATCAAAGATTAAAAAATCTGGAAACTACTTCTCATCAAGGCAATGAGGAAGAAACCTCATTTCAGAACCCTTCTGATGATGAAATAGAAGAAACAGTTAACCCAACTGCAGATATGGTTCAAGAACAAGACCCCGTCCCATCCAATGACAAGTTCTTAGTAACCATCAATAGGATTAACTTCCAGAAGTGGCACTCCAAAGTCAGGATTGTCATAAGCAAAGATTTTGAATTTGAAGTCATAGCCTTAATAGATTCAGGCGCTGATCTTAACTGCATTCAAGAAGGAATCATTCCCTCTAAGTACTTCAGAAAGACCAAAGAGAGGTTAACTTCTGCAAGTGGAGGTAAAATGCAGATTGAATTCAAAATACCCAAAGCCCATGTGTGCCAAGACAACACATGTTTCAAAACCACATTTGTTCTTGTGAAAAATATGACGGATAGAGTGATCTTAGGAAAACCCTTTATGTGTCTGTTGTATCCTTTCACCACGGATAGTGAAGGAACCACTACCCATCCGTTTGGCCAACTAGTTAAGTTTAAGTTTCTTAGAAGCCCTGAACCTCGAGATATTAGCACTCTCCAGGATATCGCTGTCTCTAAAAACCTTAATCTTATTCATTCCAAAGATAGTCTTTCACCAATTCTTATTATGCATAATCAAGCCAAGAACCTTGATTCTCTTGTGACCATTACTCCTTCCATCTCTAATGATTCTTTTGGCCCATTCCAATCACAAAAGAATATTTGCTCCATAACATGTCATGCATTAAATAAAAATATTTACAAAACCATGCAAATTCATGACATTCATCTTTGGCAGGAAAAAGAGCAAAAATCTTATCCCACTACAATGTGGCGAAAGTTGACTTCTTCGGCAGAGAAGAGGAACAAGGGGAAAGCACCTGCACAGGGCTATCCTCAAGACAAAAAACTCCCAGCAGCGGGACAGTCTCTTGTAACGCATGAAGGCGCATCCTCTAAGGAAACCCAAAGAGGATCGACATCCCTTCAGGATTGTGTCCCGGCGGAGGTGACATACTCCAGTGGTGATATGGCTGTTATTTTGCAGGAAGTTTTATCAGATGAATTTCAATGGAAGGAAGGTGCATTTACAGATTTACCTTTTGCCATCAAATTTATCCTTGACAACTTCCAAGCAGCATGGGCCCTAAACAAAAATAGCCTCTTCCAGAAAACCCTCAAAGCCTTAGAAATATACCTAGTCAACCTTGAGGCAAGAAATGAAGTCATTACTAGTCAACTCTTTGGCAAAGAGGATATCCATTCAATGGATAAAACGACTTTCATGGGCACTGATTGTGTCATTACCAACTTGGCCCCAGAAATACAAACTAATATTTTTGGTTGCAAGGCTATGTTCGAATCATTTGACCTATGGTGCGAACATTTTAGAATATTGGTCACTTCCCGCTTCCCTATGGTCGGGGAATCTGATGATGATCGGGAAGTCTCTGTTAACCGTGCTCTAACACAGGCTGCATGGGAAGAATACTTTGGGAGCAGCCAGAGGGTCTATGAAAGAATACACCCTTTCCCTGGTCTCATAGTCAATTATGAAGATGGATATGATGATGATGAAGTGGAAAGAAATTCAAGCTGGCTTTCGCGAATGTTTGAGTATGGTTTTATCAAATTAATCAAACTAACTCACCATGGACAGATCGGCCAGTTTCCACAAATCATACAACAGGTTGTCACCAAAATCAGAAGTCCCTTTGTGTCAATAAGATGTTGGAGCACTCTCCCACAATGGGATGGTAGCAACTGGATGGATGTTCTACCATCTAGACACTTGGTACTCATTAATGGTTACACTCACCAAGGTCCTTGGTACGAAGGAAATTCTTATCTTTCCTACAATGAACCGCATAACCTTGCTGAATGTTGGAGGAACTATTTCAGTAATGTGATCCCCACCATTGTCCAAGACCTATGGAAAGATTACCATTTTGTTGGAAGCACAGGAAGAATTTCAGTATTTACTACCAGGCCTTATTCCACTGCTGCCATGAACCTTCGCTGGATTTGTCACAATAGTACTCCGAGCGAATACATTACCAGAGCACCAGAATATGAAGCTCTAAATTGGTGTGGAGTCTGCGACAAATTCGCTACTTTTCATGAGCATGGAGACCATCATAGCCCTCCTTCGGAGTACTATGATACAGATTAATTCCCTTCTAGCTTTAGGGATTGCAAACCCAAAGAATGATCCAAAAATCCTTCTCCAGTCATGGGTTTTCACTCCTCCAGTACATAAGGCCTTTATTTCCCGGTTACTATGCAAGATTCTGCACAAGTACAGTACCCGGACAATTCACTATTCCTTAAACAGTAACGATGAACAGTGAATCAGAAAAGTAAGGGGACAAGACACTATTCATGTACAGTGACCATTACTGTTCACTCTACAGTACCCGACAGAAATTCACGGATTCACTATTTGCTTTCGGCTGAAATGATTATTCACCCGAGTAAAAGCATTTTACCCTCCGTAATTTCAGGAATCTTCAGCAGGATCCGATGCTTCCTTCTTCTATATAAGGCAGCCTCTTCTCTAGTCTGAAGCAGGTCCAATTTTAGGTCTAGTTTAGTCTCTAAAATCCCTCCCTTCTCATTACAACCCAGAATCTTGTAATCAGATGGCAATTTCAGTTTGTATTTCAGTTTACACTTGCATAGTCAACTGTAACCTGTACTTTTTATATTTCCGCACCCAGATGGCTATAACCCATCCCCCCCTGTACCTGTAACTTCCCCCTTTTGGTATCAGAGCCAAGTTTTGGCCGATCGTAGTGTTGTAAGTTACAGTTTATTTTCAATTAATCAAGTTGGCAGGTTCTACCGCCATAGTTATCCATTATTTTCTGCATTATTATCATTATTTTGAATGTTATCTCCTGAAAGTTTTATTTTGTTTTACATTTATTTCTTGATAACTCTCCCATTACCATTTGTTATATTCTACATCTATTACATCTTCCAGATTTGCTGTTATTGGTACCCTGATGTTTTCTGGTATAATTGGTAGACTTCTTTACATACCTGTTTATAATCCTGTGATATTTGTCTTTGTTGATCAATTGTTTCCCAGTTTTCTACTTCTTCTTGTTTCCGTTTTTATCCGTCCAGTTTGTTGCAGATGTGTACTGTTAAGACACGTAAGACCGTGATCTGTGCCGTTGTCAACCCAGTAAGTCCCGTGTATCCCAGGCTGAGTGTGTGTCCCGCATCAAACAATAAGTCCCGACGGTAGGGCGTGAGCGAAAGGGAGTTATCTCAGAGTAAGGATCGTGGCAGTAGGAGATTGAGTTTCACGAGGTTAGGCATTCGTCTTTTTGTACCCCTGTTTCAGGTCTAAGGATAGATCCAGAAGTTTTGAGGATAAAGAGAATTAGGTTGTAATTTTTCAGCTAGGCTTTTAATCCAGAATTATGAAGAAGTTGTTTAGAAGTAACTCCTCTACTAGCATTAGGTCATCCAGCACATCCCTCCCAGAGATTCCTCAGTCAGATGGAATTCTCAATTTTGAGAGTTATGAGTTATCAGACTTAGATCTAAAACTAGGAGATTGGAACATCCCTAAGGTTCCCACAAATAAGATCTACAAATCTTCTTGGACCCTTAAGAATGCTTTTAAAACTAGTTACCATGTCCGAACCATAGAACAAGTCTACAGTATCAACAAGGAGTACGAAACGTGCTACTTGTTACCTGAAGCAGAACCAGTCTTAGCAATGGACCCGTCCATTTTGACTGTTTTCCCAATTTTTTAGTGGCTCTTGAAGACCCACATGTTATGAAAACACTTACCCTCAATATCAAGACCCATGGTACCCTCATGTTGCCAGGAGTCAGACAGTTGGCCTTGATATACAGAGTTTATTATAAGTGCATGAGGAAGACCTCCTCAGACAATGAAAAGGAGATAGAACATCTAGAAAACCAGTTTAGAAACTTAGAAGTGAAAAGGCTTACCCATCCAAAGGTAACCCCTACTAGCTTAACCAGGAATTGGTATCCCAGACCTACCCCTCCTGACCTCCAGTTCGAGGAAAGGAATGTTAGCAACCAATTCTCAGTCTCTTCAGGTAAACTCTATGAATGGAACATAGATGGTTTGTCTGAACAGGAAATTCTAAACAAACTCCAGCATATGACCATGGTAGCCAACAACTACATCAGTGAATGACATCCCCATACTGAGGTCATAGATCTTATTTCCTTAGGATTCACGGGTAAACTCCTCCAATGGTGGAACAATTGCCTATATATATATATATATATTGATTCATGTCTTACATATCTAATCTCAAAAAAACCTCTTGAATTCAATAGAGTTATTGATAAATGGAAAATATGGAGTAGAGAGAGGGAGCGAGAGAGAGATTGGCGTGTGTTTGTGTGTGTAGGGCTTTGTGTGGAGGAAAGTAAAAGAAAAGGAAAATAAGAAGATGAGGAAGAAGTGAACAAGTGGATGAGAAAAAAGTGAAAGAAAAAAAAAAAAAAAAAGAGTTTTTGGGTTTGGATAAAGCAACGGGGAATAAAATATAGGGAGTAGGAACATAGATTTTTTCACAATTTCTTTTTTACAACTGTGATGTTATAGAGTATGTGATGGAGAAAAAATTGTGGGTACATGTATAATCTTAGAACAACTCATTTAAAAAATAAGTGTTAATAAAATTTTATTTTACAAAGATTAATTTTAAATTAGTATTGTGAAAATCAAGGTTTTCAGACTCGGACCGTTCATTGAACCGTAAAGGGAAGAGGTTTAAGGTTTTTGAGGTCGAACTGGGGTCGAACCGTGATGATGTCATAATTAATTTAATAATTATTTAAAATATAAATAAATATATTAAATTAATAAAAGTAGAAAAATAAACTAAAATAGTCCAAATAAATATAAAGATCTATTTTTCAAATGTCTTTTTTATATCATAACTTTCATAAGGAAAATAAGAAATATTAAATCTTAAGCAAACCTAAATCATTTTTTGTTAATGCTCAATATTTTATTACTTTTCTAATTTTTTTTATGAGAGCTTATATCTAAATTATCTTAAATCATGCTCTAGCCCATTTGACTACCCAGTAAATTGCTTTATGCTAAAGCCCATTTGAATATTCAACCATTTATGAAAATTTTAAACATAAAAAATAAATAAAAGCTAGAAGAGTGACCGTACAAAGCATTAAAAAATTGATAAAATAAAGAACAAAAGCCCAATAAATTTTTTTAAGGAGTGAATGACACATTGACACTTGACCGCATACATTTATTTAAATTTTAAAAATAAAAAATAAACAACAGCTAGAAGAGGGACCGGACAAACCATTAAAAAATTGATTAATCTCAATAAAGTTTAAAAAAGAGTGGGGGACAGCAAGTACTTTTTGTGTGACAGAAAGCAAGTTGACTCATCTTCAAAGTAGACTAGAAAAGAGTAGTGGGGGACAGCAAGTACTTTTTGTGTGACAGAGAGCAAGTTGACTCATCTTCAAAGTCAAGTTGACTCATCTTCAAAGTAGACTAGAAAAGAGTGGGGGACAGCAAGTACTTTTTGTGTGACAGAAAGCAAGTTTTGACTCATCTTCAAAGTAGACTAGAAGACTCTAGAGTGCAAAGGAAAACGCAGAATGAGAGGAAAATGCAGAAACAACAAACAAAAACAACGCAGAGAAAGATAAAACGTAGAAACGGCCGTCGGAAAAAATGCAGAGAGAGAAGGGGCGAGCGAGACTGAGAAGAAGAATAAGAAGAAATGTCGGTGCGATCTCAAGGTCTGAGGTTGAAGCTTCAACAATGGCTGACCAATAAGTACCAAAAAAAAAAACTCTGAATTAATTGAACCTGCGAAACGTGATAACCGTGACTGAAAATATTGTGACATTTTATCATCTCTAAACTTTTTAAATTAGTACTATTTTTCTTTAGAAAAATAATAGTATTATTGACAGAATATTTTTTTAGTAATTTCATAATAAAGTTTACATAGTAAGTTGTTATTAATCCTCATCTAGATTTATTAGTGACATTTTTTTTTCCTACTATTAACAACTTGTAATATAGACTTTTTTGTGAAATTTTTGAGAAAATATTGTCCATAACTTACATCAAGAGAGGTAATTAAAACAAAGAATTCTCTTTATATATACATAGTCCTTTTTTATAATTTACTTCTTAAATTGTCATTTTTATAAGTGTTAAATACTTAGTTTTTTCAAAAAGTACTTTTTAACAGTTTTTATCAAACAATCAATTTTTACAAAAAGTTCAATTTTATATCTCACTTTTTAAAACCCCACTTTTTCAAAAAGCACGATATCAAAAACCTAAACCAAACTCACCGTAAATAGAGATTTTACTTTTAAGGACATTGCTAGTCAAGGAATGAAAGTTCGTGTTAAAACTCAAGACTAAATAGGACTTTTTACTTTTATGGACACTGCCAGTCATACAAAAGAAAGGGTGTTTCCACTGTTCGTTATGCTTTCTTTCACTCATATCTCTTTTAATTTCCATTTAGTCACATCTTTCTTTCATTCTCTTCTAATTTCTCCATCTTTTCTCAATTCTTTTGCTCATAGATTCCATGGCACTGCAAATCAACGAAAGAGGCTCTTGTTCTTCCACTGCCCGATTCATCTATAACATTTTCTTGTGCTTTAGAGGTGAAGATACTCGCTATAATTTTACTAGTCATTTATATCAGGCTTTATGTGACAAAGGTTTTAACACTTTTATTGATGATAATCTTCAAAGAGGAGAAGAAATTTCAACTGAGCTTCTCAAAGCGATAGAATTGTCAATGATTTCGATTATCGTATTTTCTGAAAATTTTGCATCTTCAACTTGGTGTTTGAATGAGCTTGTCAAAATCCTTGAGTGTAGAAATTATGGCCAACTAGTTCTACCTGTTTTTTACAAAGTAAATCTATCAGAAGTACGTAAACAAGAGGGAAAGTTTGGAATTGCACTTACTGAACATGAAGAAAAACATAACAAAGATAAGGTTCAGAGTTGGAAGGCAGCTTTAACCAAAGCAACTAATTTGGCTGGATTCTCTTACAAGGAAGGGTATGTATCTATTACTACTTTTTTGCCTTCTTGTAGTATATATAAAACATTAATAGTTTTGTTATCACCATTTAATTCCAAATAATCAAAGGATTTGCATTGCATACTCAAAGTTAGTACACGGTAAAACTTCAAATTCATCATGCGTAGGTAGAAGAATATTGATTTCTAAATTAACACAGAAAGATATATACTTCTAGAAGGGTAAATGATTTCACCTTACAATGATATGTCCATGTACTAAATAGGAAATAAACAAGAGAGATTAGAGAAACATTCAATCCACTTTAGATTGCCTCTTCTATGCTGCTTCCTTTCTCCGTATAGATTTTAATTCGGTTTTTTGAGAAGCTAAGAGAGAGGAAAAGTCACAATCACATTCATAATCACTTGCCAAACAAAAATTTCTGAAAAATATATTTTTTATAAAAAAAGAATTGTCACTACTCGCAATCCAAATGAATTCCACCTTTGCAACAATGGCCAACATGTCAATACCAAGCTTAAGCCTGATGTTAATATGAACCAAGGTAAACCTGTGAACAAAAAATTGTCTATTTGTTAGTTGATAAATAGCTTATCTAATATTTTTCTCCAAATAATAACAAACATCATCAACTTGTAATATACCACAAGTTCACACACTAAAATCCCCTACTACATCAAAAGTTCCAACGCTCAACTGTTGATTTATATATACAAACATCTCTACAAAGTTGAGCGCCAAACTACTAAAATGGAAAGTAAAAACTAAATGAAAATAAAACTAGCTCTTATGAAGTTCAACCAAGGCTCCAGCAACTTCTCTATTGCATAAAACCTGCTCACTGATTTTTTTTTTTTTTTTAATTATAAAAAAAAGAAGGTAAGCTAACAGAGCTCAATAAAAGGGGTTAGGTGGTATGAGTTATAAAGAATGCATAAATACATGAAAATTAGAAAATTTTCTTAATACGTGAATACGCTTCGAGATAAACTTCTTTGAGCATGCACACAATTTTTCATGAGCTTTATAAAAAAAAAAAAAAAATCTTTAGATAGCTTTAAAAAATAATTTGTATACTTTCTCTAAAGATATACCTCATTAGATTCAAAAAACATTTTCCTTAGATGGTTTTTTTTTTTTTGGCTAGATAAAATAAAATTTCATCTTATGGAGTACACTTCATGATGATTACATTTTATTATCAAGCTAAGACACCGATTGATTTTAAGTGTAAATGGGGTTTGAACCTTGAATCTTTTATTTGATAATAAACGATTTTATTAATTGAGCTAATTAGAAGCCTGGAACCCACAATTTTTTTCTTTAGAAGAGATTTTTTTTTTTTTTTTTTTTTTTTAACATTGTCTATTGAAATAACCTCAATCTTGAAAACTTGAATCTCATCACAATCATTCTTCCATGATTTAACATCACAAAACACGTTTCCTCAATTGTTAGTAATTAAATAATTAGTAATTTCCTTTATCATAACATGAAACACAATTACTCTTAGGGGGCATTTGGTTCGCCGTTATGTACCCTTGATATGATGCGTACATTACAATAATGTGATATTAAGGTTTTTGGTTTATTTTACTTTTTCTAACATTACCATAATTTAAAATTACAAAATATATCACATTATCTTAATCTCATCGTCTTCCTAAACAATTTAATATTATATTCTTGTGTTGATATTACATTAATTTAACATTATAATAACGTAATATTATGGCATAAAGTAATATCACAGCGAACCAAACACCCCCTTAATATTACTTTTGTCACTCACTTACTCTTTATATATATAACTTGTAACCCCATAGACTAGTGGATTTACATTGTATACACAAAATTAGCACATGTTAAAACTTCAAATTCATCATACATAAGTAAATGTGCATTCATATCTAAATTATATAAAGGATATAAACTTCAAGGCAAATGATTTCACCTCTCAATTTTATGTCCATGTACTGAGTAGGAAATAAACAAGAGATAACCCATAGGTCCAACCTAGATTGCCTCCTCTTTGTTGATTCCCTTTCTGTTTACATTTTGATATGGTTTTCGAAGTACTGTCATACTGGGAAGGAGAGAAAATCTCATAATCGCATCCTTAATTGCTTACCAAGCAACAATTTGAGAATAAGACAATAAATAAATAGACATTAGTATAGAGGAAAATGCTGAGAACAAATTCTAGAAAAAAGGGAAAAGTGTGAAAAGTGGGAGGAAGCATTTCATAAGTTAGGTGCTTAATTTAATTGAGGAAAAGTTTAGTAACACAACTTTTACTACAACTATAAAGGTTTGATTGTGGGTGATGTAGAAAAGTGGTAGATTCATATGAAAGTGAGTGTCCACCACTTATAATTAGGAGATGACCAAAATTCATATGAATATATATATATATATATATTAGTATAGATTTTCGTATATTCTAACACATCAAATGCTTCTTATGCTTTTGTGCTTGGCAGTTGCTTTGAATCCGAAACTCAGTTTATCAAAAGAATTATAAAAGAGATATCAAGTACCACATCAAATCGGACACAACTATTTGTCGCTAGGTATCCAGTTGGAATAGATTCTCGTGTGGAGGAGATAGAATTGCTTTTGGATACACAATCAAATGGTGTTCGCATGCTAGGGATTCATGGTCTTGGGGGAGTAGGTAAAACTACAATTGCAAAAGCTGTTTATAATAGAATTTTTGATCGTTTTGATAGGAGCTGCTTTCTAGAGAATGTTAGAGAAAAGTCATGGACAACCAATGGCATAATCCAACTACAAGAGAAACTTATTTCTATGATATTACAAGACACATATTTAAAGGTGGGCAATGTTCCCAAAGGAATTGAACTGATAATGGATAGGCTTTGTCATACAAGGCTTCTTTTAATTCTTGATGATGTGGATGAATCGAACCAGATAGAAAATTTGCTTGGAAGATGTGATTGGTTTAGTTCAGGAAGTAGAATTATTATAACAACAAGAGACAAACAAGTGGTAACCACTCTTGGAAAAGATCATCTAGTTTATAAGGTTAAGAAATTGAATCAATGTGAAGCTCATGAACTCTTCAGGCTGCACACCTTCCAAATGAATAAACCAAGGGAAGATTATTTAGAAGTTGCAAAGCAAATTATACATTATGCCAATGGTCTTCCATTAGCACTAAAAATAATAGGTTCTGATTTGTGTGGAAAAAGTATACATGAATGGGAAAATGCATTAGAAAAGTACAAAAACATTCCTCACAAAACAATTCAAGAAAAGCTTAAAATAAGTTATGATGGATTGGAAAAAACTGAAAAGGATATTTTTCTCCATGTTGCTTGTTTTTTCAAGGGATTTGAGAAGGATTACGTTACAAATATACTAGAAACTTGCAATTTATATCCACGTGATGGTATTTGCAAACTTATCAATAAGTGTCTCATAACTGTTAATCAATGGGGCATATTGTCGATGCATGACTTGTTACAACAAATGGGTAGAGAAATTGTTCAACAAGAATTTGAAAACCCTGAAAATCGTAGCAGGATATGGTGTTATGAGGATGCTTATGAGGTGCTAACTAGAAATATGGTACAAATTCTTTTACTTCACTTTTCCTTTTTCCAAATATTTTTTTGTTTAGAATTTCAAAATTTGCTTTTTCAAAAAATTATACAATCGAACTTATTTGTTTTATTCTTTGTTCAATTAGGGGACTGATAAAATTCAAGCAATGATGTTGCGCTCACCTAAACCGGTAACCATGAAATTGCAAGGTGAACCTTTTGAAAGGATGAAAAATCTTAAATTTCTTTTAGTTGAAAATGTACACATTTGTGAAGAATTTCAATATCTCCCTAATGGGTTACGGTTACTTGAATGGCATAAGTTTCCTTTTTCCTCCTGGCCATCTAAATATTGTCCTCAAAAGCTTGTTGCACTCAATATGAGTTGGAGTAGTCGCATTAAAATGGAGACAATATTCAAGCAGGTATGATTATTAGTATTTATGAATTATAATTTCTTTAATTTTTTTTTAGTGTTGGCAAAACTAAATTTTCATTTTTTTTAATCTATAGGGTATCCAATTAACAAATTTAAAGCATATCAATCTTCAGGAGTGTGACTCCATTACAGAATTACCTAAATTGTGTGCTCCAAACCTAAAGACATTGGACCTCTCTTCTTGTACTGAATTAGTTACAGTTCATGAATTGTGTGTCACAAACCTAGAGACATTGAACCTTTCTTTTTGTTATAAATTAGTTACGGTTCATGAGTCCGTTGGATTTCTTGATAGGCTACGGATATGGGACCTACAATACTGTATGAGTCTTGAAAATCTTCCAAACAACCTTAGGTTGAAATCGCTCGAAGGGTTTAATCTTGAGCATTGCTCTATGCTTGAGAAATTCCCCAATATTCATCAAGAAATGACACGTTTAGAGAATTTACATTTATCTGAGAGTGGCATTAGAGGGTTGCCTTCATCTATCGGGTATCTTACTCAGCTTACTGGATTATGGTTAAAAGGTTGCCGCAACCTGAGGGATCTTCCAGACAGCATCTACAAATTGCAAATGCTTGAGTTCTTATCTTTTGACACTGCCAAATTGAGACCACCGTGTAATTTTTTTGATGGACTTTCCGAATATGGCTTTCCAAGCTTAAGGGAACTGTATATCTATGAATGTGGAATCGAATTAGAATTTTTGATGAAGCCCAGTTACTTTCCCGTATTGAAAGTTCTAAGTCTATCTAGGACTGATATTGTTAGCATCCCTGAAAGCCTACACAGATTTACTATGTTAGAATGCCTTGATATACGAAGTTGCAAGCAGCTACAACAAATTTTGAGGCTTCCACAATTTATAAAACGTGTAGATGCAAGGGGCTGTACATCATTATATGCACAATCCTCAAGCAGATTATTGAATCAGGTCTCTCTTTTTCAAGTTATAATAAAAAATAAAAAATAAAACAATTTTTTTTTTTTTTTAACTTTCTTTCTTAATTTAATTCTTTGAATTTGCTAATTATATGCAGATTGGAGAAATTTTATGTGAAGGAGAAAGAAGCGACATATTAAGTAGAGATTTGTTCCTTTTTCATTGGGGGGATGAACGTAGTTTTATGGTACCAGGTACAGAGATTCCAAGGTGGTTGAATTCCAAGCATCAAAGTGTTGGAAATTCCATATCATTCCGTGTTGGTCGCAAATTTCCAAATGTGTTTGCCGTCTATTTCGCTTTTGGACTGGTGCCACGTCCATCCCCGGCTGTTTTAAACATTTTCCTCTCCATTAATGGTTTTGAAAAGTTTTGATTAATTTTATTACCCCATATCGTGATGCTTCTGATACATTGTGGATATCTTCTAGATCACATCTCAAATTGCAGAAGCTGTTGAATGAATCAAATCCATCTGATTACAATCACGTTGAGGTTACATATGGATTAATTCCACCTGTTTGTACTTTAGAGCTTAGAAGGTGGGGGGTCAAAGTAGAATGTATCTGTTGTCCTCAAAAATCTTGTATTTCGTCTTCAATGGCCCTTACCCTTGATGACAATGATTCTGACTCCAATCTGAATCTACCATTAAAGAAGAGGAGAAAATATTGATTGAATTCAGGAGATATATGCCAAGGTTTGTCTCCTTCTTTAGTTGTAGTATAGCATTTACCCTTCATTATATCTTCTCTCCTTTATTTTTTATTGATGATATCCTCTCTAGTACAGTTGAAATTTAAGCAAAATACATCTTAATTAAAAGAGATTGTGGATACTACAAAGTAGGATGGTATTAAATTGTAGGTTGATCCATTTATGCAATTAGCATTTCATGTTTGAATTAGTAATTACTGAGATCTTTAATCTGGTGCAACAACAATTGATCTTATTAGAATTCTTTGTTATATTTTTTTGGTTGGACCTTTTTATTTTTCACTTGGGAATGCTATTTTATAGCTTTTACTATGAAATGGAATGTTTACTTTATTGATTGTTTGATTGCGAGATTGAAAAATTGAACGAGTCAAACCAAGCCGAGTGCTGTGTGAAATCCTTCAACTAACTAGGCTTTGTTGTATTGCTTGGCCTCTGTAACAGCCGAATTTTTTGTAGCTTGTTGAAGTGTAACCAAGTTCTTTTCCATGAATTTTATGCAATCCTTTAAGTGTATTTAATCATATCATTTATTTAAGTTTATAGCATCTCATAAAAATTGATTAAGTGCTTGCGGAAAAAAAAAAAAAAAAAAGACCCAACTGATGAAGTATTGATTACTAACAGGATACACCAGGGCATATGACTATAAGTTTTTGTCTGTTTGAAGAAGTAAGGAGTTTAATCAAGCATATAATGGAGATGGGGTTACTATATTTGTTATAAGGAGTTTGATATGGGTTCATCTTCAATGGGACTTACTTCGTTGACAATGATTCTGACTCCAATCTGACTTCACCATCGAAGAAGAGCAGAACATATTGATTGCAATTGAAAGAAATATGCCTCCATTTGAGCATAGCCTTGAAACTATTCTCTCCATTGTTGTTTCCGTTTGAGTGTTTGACTTCTTTTGCATATTATGACAAGGTTTGTCTCCTTCTTTAGTTCCGTTGTTTCATTTGCCCTTGTTATTTTTTTCTCTCCTCTATTTTTATTGATGACACCTCTCTAGTACGGTTGTAATTGATGGATAATAAATCTTAATCAAAAGAGTTTGTGGAAAGTAGGATGATATCAATTTCAAGGTTGATCCATTTATGAATTTATCATTTCATGCATGATATGAATTACTGACATCTCTAATCTGGTGCAACAGAAATTAATCTTCTAAGAATTCTTTGTTAAATGGTTTTTAGACCTTCTTTTTTCACTGAAGCATGCTATTTTATACCTTTTACTCTGAAAGAAATGTGTATTTTAATTGATTGTTGGATTGAAAAATTGAATGAGTTGAACCCTAGCTTAGTGCTCTATGAAATCCTTCAACTAATTAGGCTTTGTTGTATTACTTTGACTTTGGCCTCTGTAATAGCGGAGTTTCTGTAGCTTCAGAAGTGTACCAAGTTCTTTTCTTGGAATTAATGCAACTCTTTGAAAGTGGATTTAATCATATTTTATAAAAGGGTACACTAGAGCCTATGAATAAATGGTTTTTTACTGTACTAAAAAGTTTGAGTTGATCATGCATATAATGGATAATCATATTTTATAAAAGGGTACACTAGAGCGTATGAATAAATGGTTTTTTACTGTACTAAAAAGTTTGAGTTGATCATGCATATAATGGAAACAGCTCAGAGAAACAAACTACAAACTCAAGATGTGTATAATCTTCATTGCACTTCCTAGTTTCTAACCAAGGTTTGAAATGGTGAGAGGTGTATAAACCATCCTTCTTTTTGGTTAACCTTTCTAGTCTACAATGCTCTAGATTGCCCAAGTATTTATTAGCGCTTAAAGTAAATAATAGGGAAATGTCTAGCAAACCATTTGTGCTGTTACACTGATTTGGGGGGTTTTGCTTTGAACCTTTCAAGTTTATGATACTTTACTAGGTTGGTAGGTCATTTAAGACAGGCTAGCCAAAAATTAAGTTACTGGGTTTCGTAAATGCCTTTGTGTCTATGGAAGAAAATAATTCTACTTGATTGATTGAAGAGTTTCTTTATATATAAACCAGAGGTATATGTAATTTATTTCTATTAATTGTTAGTATTTGAATTAATAAGGATGTCTGTGACACAACTTCATCACTATTGGGATAACAACTATGGCTGCTAATGAGACTCCTTTGTCCTCAAATTTTTGTGCCTAAATTTGATCTTTCTGTCCTTCAGGACCCTTTTGAATGTATTTTATGTTGATGTATTTCATACTTATGCAATCGGTACAACTGTAAGTCTTTGTTCTATGATATGTGATGTGCTTATTTTTGAGACATTAGAATGAATCCCTATACCTGAAAAGAAAAGGTTTTTATTATATTTATCAAAAAAAAAAAAAAAAAAGGTTTTTATTATTATTAGCAATTGTGAACATGATTTCTGTCCTTCGGAGGAACATAGTTATGTATGTTGGATATCTCATGGATCCACCAACTTATTCAAATTCTTTGGAGGTAATTTAGATGCCATGGACGCGCATTTCATCTCTTTCCTGCTTGCATATCTTTTGAAATAAATTAATTGGATTACTTCTGATTTCCCAAATAGTTTGGTTGAAGCTTATTTTGAATATGGTTGATTTAATTACTGTGTTGAGTTTAATTATAGTAAATCTCTAAGAATTTGTCAGCCTATCTTTCAAATTTCACTTCAAGTATTTGAATTGTACAAAACGTTGATGTGTGGTTTCTTAATTGTATTACCTTGAGAATTCACCTTGTTATTGGAATACCTAGTACAGAAGTAGGTAAACAATGGTTATGAGTAAAAACAGTAATGATTTTATATCCAGCATAAACAATGTGTGCGCCTTTTACCATCTTGTACATAAAGACTGTGTGGAGAAGAGGTCACTTATGGAAATTCCAAATTTTTTATTATTTCTCCTTTTTCTTTTTCTTTTTCCTTTTTGTTGATTTTGTTCATGTTATAACCAACGGTTGGTTTAAAATTTCAAGCATTTATAATGTTAATTTTGCATGTTAATATTGCCCTTTTGATAATAATCATTTTAGACAATTTCATGTTAGTTTGTGAGACTGTTCTATTTTCTATGAATATGTTTTTTTTATTTGTACTATTCATAATTGATTACTCATTAAATGCCATTTAAAAATTTCTTATCATATTTACCAGGCAATGGTAGCATAGGGTTAGCACTTAGCACTAGTTTCAACTTGGAAGAATTTCCATACAAGGAGTCAAGGGTTCTAGTTTCTTGTCAAGTTTTACTGTTGCAATTATGCAAGCATTGTCCACTGTGATACAGAAGTCTTCAGGCTTCAGCTAATAATTTTTCTGGTTCCACAGTTCTTAACCTCTTACTGAGCCAAGTAAAACCTTATATCCAAGTAACTCATATTTTTTGTTTAAATAAATAAATTCATCTCTAGATGGCTGTTCTCCTAGGTGGTTAAACTTTCTAACTTGCCTAACATTAATTATCTCTCCCTTAAAATTTCATTCACTTAGAAGAAACAAATTTTAGGAAAGATGCATCAGGTGTCATCACAATTACCTTTCTCATCCGTGCTTCTACTTTTAGATTTGAAATAATACAAAACATCTCATGCAACTAATGTATTGACAAACACTATATTTGTCCCTAACAAGGTACAAATCAAATGTACTATCTCATCTAAAAATGGAAATGTTGACCATTAACACAACATGGAAGCTGTATATTAGTTCTCTTATTTCTTATCATTGCTTTTCCTAAATCCATGCTAAGGTCGTGACTTATGGTGGTAATGTATTGGGGTCATTGATTGGAAACAACAAAATGTGCAAGGAATGCATACATTGGCATATTAGAAATTTGTCTTTAGATGTTAGCATCAATGAGTTCATCCAAGATTATGCCTTTGACAGCCACTCAACTCCAAACATTAACTTAATTTATCTGTTTCTCAACAAAAAAAAACTTAATTGATCTCACTCTCACCTACACACATGCCATATTTGTTTTTGACATAGGTACCTTGTTAGTATTATGGTGTGCACTCTTCTTATAAATTGATGGTCAATTACTTAATCCTAAGCCAAAACTTAGTGGAAAAGCTTTTTGTTTCCTACCATGAGAATAGAATTTTCTTTCTTGATAAATGCCACAAGGGTGGAATTGCCATCAGACCAAACTACCATTGCCCTTGGGATGCATCACTTGTTTGTAATAAATAATTATAGTAGCAACTTGAATAACCATATATTATTTGAGATGGAGAAAACTTAAGATTTGAGGATAAGAAAAAACACCAATTGACATTATTTGATTCATCAGTCATTATCATTATAGACGGTACTAAGAAAGATGGAGTGACATAGCGGATGCAAGAAGCAATTGATAGCGTTCTTGTTTGTTCCATGTAGTCGGACACACACACACACACACATGTTCATATATACTATATAGTGCTTCCTGGACTTACTTTACATACCACCAAAGCCTGCTCCAAATCCTCATCATGAGGACTAAACATGTTGTGAGGTAAGCTGCAGATGGTGCTTCTATAAAGTCCATACTTGTAGAGTTTGTGTTATTTCTTATTTCACCTTTTCATTTTCAACAAAGGTCATCTGGGCTTTTAAAATGAGGCAGACTCAATTATCTTGAAATTAGCAGGATTTTTTTCACTGGTAATGATTTAGAGGAGGAAATGAGTTTCATAATCCTTGAAACCTTTTATCTTTGAACTGCATGATTTGTTCTTTGGGGATTTTGTTTTCAAAAAGACTTCCTCCATTCTTGATTTTCCCTTTCTTTTTCTAAGTTTGTAATATTTTTTCAGGGACAGTCCTAGATGACCTGTGAAAAGTCAATATAGTTAAGCATACATACAAGGATTTTGTGTTGTTAACTGTCTTAGACCTTCTTGTCCAATAAAATGTCTTAGATAGATGTTTAGAGCTTTTTGATCCACTGCATGTTTGGCTAACTTTTCTCCTTGGTTGAACTCTTCTCAATCAGTGTTTCAAATGTCAAGATGATGATACTTCCACTGCATGTTTGGCTAACATTTCTCCTTTGTTGAACTCTTCTCAATCAGAGTTTCAAATGTCAAGATGATGATACTTTATACTATCCTAGGGTGCACCATAAATTTCTAAGATATATCTGCTTCATTTTCAGGTATAACATCCATTTCCTGTAGTAAAATCATGAAAAGCTCTTCCACAATATTGGTTGATTTTTTGCTTTATATTTTACTATAAACATGTTGACCATTAGCTCTGTGGGGCATGAAAATTGCATCATTTATGACTAAAATTCCTTTTACGTAGACTCAGATATCACACACTTTTTTCTTTTCTTTTTTGATTCGATTGCAATATAATTTTGCTGGGAGTTAGTCCCTTTATGTGAAGAATCGCAATATAATTTTGCAGGTTTGTCTCTCTCTTTGCCCCCCAGGCTTTTGGACCCTGAGTGTTTCTTGCTCTTGAATTTTCTATTTGAAGGTAATGCAATGGAAATCTGCTTAATTATTACTTGCTTAAATTGTCTTATTTTGCTAGTGAAGTCATTTTAAAGCACTGATGTCTTTGACTTAAGATGCCAATTGATTTCAATAAAGAAACAACCTTGGAAATTGGAATTAAAATCTAAAATGTCCATTTAGAATTGGAAGTAATACAATGAGAACTAAGTACCACTAGTGAAGATTGCTGTTGAAAGGAGGCACACAATTAAAATTGTTATGTATTTCTTGATTATTCTTATTAGCTAAAATTTTCAATTACGAACAATGGAAAGGCTAAAACTGTTATGCCTACAATATGCAGAAGCTCCTCTATGGTTGATGTAATCTTCCATTGAAATTCCAAAGTTAGATGAATTGTCTGATGGTTCAGTTGGGAATTCTACTACTCCATCAAGGGCACCTAAATCTGCTACCAGAAAATTTATGGCCACTGATTCTATCCTGTAAGTAATGTGACACATGCATCTCTCTCTCTCTCTCTCTCTCTCTCTCTCTCTCTCTCTCTCTCTCTCTATATTTGTGTCTTTGTCTAACTGTCTTTTTCTTGTTCACAGTTATGGCAGATAACTCAAGAGGAATTTGTTGAGCTTCAGAGCTTGGGACTGAAACCAAGCAGTAGTTCCCAAATAGAGCCATGCTTGACTCATGTTTACGGTGGGTCTTAGCATTGGAAAGGAGAAATAATTTTGAATTTGTAGGAGTTGGGAAAAACAGAATGGGTCATCTTTAGTTTTTGTTGTTGTTAGATTTTGATTTTTGTCAATTGATAGCTAATTATGATTTTGGGCCAGTTGAATATAAAACTACCCTGATTTTAGTCAATTGATAACTAATTAGTTGTAGTCTATCATGACATAAGCTTCCACAAATTCAATGACACCATGAGTCTCTCTTTCATGATCTGATCAATCATTCTTTGTGTGAGAATTGTATTTCAAATGTATGCTATAATGTAATGTGACCTATCATGTTCCTAGAGCTATAGGAGTTGAAGCAATTTCATAAACATGCTCTAAAATTTTGTACCATGCAGCTTCTAATGAATGTCTGTTTGTAAAAATATTCTAAATTATTATGTGGATGTAGCATTACTCATTTACTTATAATTGATGCACAACTTATAATCCAAAGTCCCTCAATGCACAAATAATGAGCTAACATTGGATAGGCAGCTAACATTTGAAGCTCTGAGCATGTTCTATCACTAGATAGGCAGCTACAAGATAACAAGAACCTCATAACAAGGATTTTTGAAATTTTCATTACTAGAAGCACAATTTGACTAACATATTGACTTGAAATCAAAGTTACAAATTAAGAACCCAATCCAAGGGTTTACACGACACAAACAAAGGCATAACTAACAAGTAACAAATGCCACAGACGACAGATGTTTTATTTTTATTGTACACTGTAAGATAACACATTGCCACAAAAGAATGTCCCAAGTTTTAGACAAATTGATCCAAGTATTCATCCACAGTGGTGTATTTCACCTCTGGATAAAGTTCTGAAGCCTCCACGCCAAAAGAAGCCCTAATCTCAGAGTTTGGAAGATCTCCCTTTACAAAGGCAGAGTGAACAATGGATAGGCTGAGGTTTAAAGGACAAGAAGACTCAGTAAAAGAGCAAAAATAAGTATCACATGGTCCAACCATGTATGAATCTCTCAACATTTTTTGCCTAGTACATAGAAGTAGAACTGCTCAAATCAATAGAGAATTACTTCCTTTTTTATTATATTTATACCATCAAAAATTTTCAATAAGAAATCAAACAATTTATGCACTAATAAATATTGATGAAGTAGAGAATTCAACTCTCCTAATAATTATCCAAATTAGATTGAGAAAAAGAAAAAAAAAATCACTATAAGCAAACCAAATTAGATCTATAAGGAAACACTATAAATCAAGAGGTGAAATTGTTCTTACTAACCTTGGATTTTCTTCAGAAGTTGATCCTCTAAAAGATAAGTCTTCTCAAGGGTCTTGCCAGTCTTCTTTTCCCATAGGGAGACAATCTCATTGAGGGACAAAATATTTTCAGGGGGTCTACGATAGACAATCTTGTTTAAGGTTCTTGGGTCGTCCACTGCTTTTATGGTATAAGTTGCAACATCTTCTTCCTTGACAAAAATTGCTGTCAACGTGGAAAATAACAATTACTTTGTCATCTTTAACACAAGTAGTTGATCTAGTTCACTTACATCTAGTAAATGGCACACACATGCACGCACATACATACATAAGCAAATGAGAAAGTCTCGACAAGTTTAAAGAGAAAGATAATTGAATTTTATGCTAATATCTTTGGGGTTTCCATCTCCAATTATTTCTACTTTGTCCCTAGGAGGAGCTGTGGCACTCGTAAGTACATTTCCCAAGTTGGTTAATAAGTAGCCAGCAAAGCCATTCAACACAAGGTAGGTATATGGAATTCTTCAGCCTCGATTGATCTCCGCACACTGGCCTTGACCCCGAAAAAATGTGCAGCTGGCTCGACCGCATGGACAAGATCGAAATCAGTTCCAAACTCAGATGGGAAGAACCTCTGAAACCCACCAATATTTCATTGTATATAATGCAAGTTTCTTAATTTCTAGTTTAATTCAAGAATTGCTAGCCAAATAGCAAACACCAAAAAAAAAAATTTGCATATTTGGTCATCAACTTTTGATTTTTGCTTTAACATGCTTCCAAAAAAGTCATTATCACCATTTGGTAGAAGTAAATTACTGACATAATAAATAAGAATGACAACGGGTCGAGTTCGGGCCGGGTTTTTCCATACCCGAACCCGACCCGTTGGGCAAGACCCGTGGCTTGGACCCGACCCGTGTAGGGTACCGGGTTTTTTCACGGGGCCCGGACCCGTCCCAACCAGGACCCGCGGGCCCCGTTTAAGGATTGGTTCCAATTCGTGGCCCAACCAAAAAAAAAAATTTTAAGCCCAAATTTATTTTTGCCTACATTCCCGCGGGCCCAGCTGGGGATTGGGCCCAATTTGTGGCCCAACCAAAACAAAAAAAGATTTTAAGCCCAAATTTATTTTTGCCTACATTCAAGCCTACATATTCTAATTCAAGCCTAGATAACGTGGCCCAAATGCCAAATCAGTCCAAATCATAGGCTACTAATCATAAATCAATAAATCACTTGTTAATTATAAATCTATAAATCAATAAACCATAACTAATATCATAATCATAATTCAATAAATCATAACTAAGATTTTAAATCAATAAATTACCTAGCTAAGATAACCATTTAATCATTAATCAACAAAATTATAACTAAAATCATCAGCTAAACATAAAAATAAAATAAATCCAACAAGTCCAAGAAATAAGTATCAAAAGTCCAAGGAGTCCAAGAAATTAAAAAGCTACAAAATAAATCCCATAAGTTTAGAATAATTACAAACCAACAAATTAATCCAACAAGTCTAAAAAATTTTAAAAAATACTAAATTAATACAAAATGTTTAATCTTCCACAATTGTGACACAACTCCCATAATCTTCATCTGGCTCCCCATCATCAAGAATGGATTGAAATGTACTATCTCCAGATATAGTTGAAGAACCTACAACAACGATGAATTAAAAAATGAAATAAACTTCATCAAATTGTAACTAACAAATATAAAAACACAATTATGATTTTATAAATAGAAATTAGACAATTGCTAACCATTGATTTCACTCCATAACCATCTCCGTTTTAGGCTCGGCATTCCCAACAAACACAAAAAATGCAAGTATTGAACAATAGATCACATTAAACAAGAAATGCATTTGGACAAAATAAATGCATTTGGACATCACAAAATAAATGCATTTAAACAAGAAATGCAAGAAATCTATTGTTAGAATCAAAATAAATGCATTTGGACATCACATTTTCACAATAAGAAAACAAGAAATGCAAGTATTGAACAATAGATCACATTAAACAACACTATTCAGCTTCATAGCCCTAGACATACATATATCAACAGTGAAAGTGCAAAGCAGAACAGAACACACAAATCAGCTTATTCATTACATTACAATTCAGTGCTCCTTTATAGAAAACATGTGAATTGTTTTCCTTGGTGGACATCATTCTTCTTTATTTGCTCTACATATTCGAGTGAAAATTTCGATGATAAAAAGCCTAAAATCCATAACTAAACTGAATGGATTTTTCCATGAATATGGAAAATAATATGAGGTGCAGCTGAAGAATATATATTTTGCAGAGATGCAACTAGGAAAGAAAGTGTTTGGACCTCCATGTCTTTGAGTAAGTGTACCAAATAGTGGGTGGTTGCAAAATTCTGTTGGAATATGAAGCAGAAATGTGCAACTCTATGCTAAAGAAAATTATAAACACACAAGATGACCAAGAACTTTTCTTTTTTATTGATGGGATATATATGTAACCATTGGGTCTTAAACCCAAAACCTCACCCTCTATCAGATTATTGTGGAAGAGGAGATGTCATTTAAGCTAGATCTCATTGGCCATGGTGACCAAGAACTCATGTTCATTATCTGCAGAATTCGAAGTACATTATACCTCCCAACAGCTCTAACATACAACCAATTGGCAACACAAACTTGAGATGGACCAAGTGTGCTATGAAAATGCATAAAAACTATCTCTTAATATTAACAAGTTGAGCAGCAGCAATATCTTTTTACAATCAAGTGGGAAAGAATATAGAAATGGAATGCAAAGGAGAGACAATGCCAATGTAATATGATGTTGGAGGGACTGAAAGCAAACCGTGAACCCAAAATTACAGGGAAAGGTTGATTCTAGCACAAATGTGACGAAATCAATAATATACAAAGAGTAATCGGAAAGTGGGAGAACTTGTTGACACAGTATGACAAATTAGATGTATAAAGTAATAACTAAGATGTGGTTAAGCGTGAGAAATACAAATGACTTGCAACGCAACTAAATGTTTCTTAAGAACAATATGTATGAGCATTATTCTATAGAATGCGGATCACAACAGAATGTGTAGTACCAAAAATTCAACCAGTACCAAAAATTTAAGCTTCCTCAAAAATGTTTTCTAAACTAAAAGCTTCCACCAACTAATATTTTCTTATAGCATAAATATATTCATTAGAAATCAAGAGTCTCAGTATAATGAAAAACACTTTGTTTTCATATAGAATAGGAAAAAGCTTTGAAGAATTTTTGTACCTGATGGGGTGACAAAAAGGGAAGGAAGATCAGTTGATTCAGTTCAGACTTCAAAGTGAGTACTGAGGCTGTAAGGAAGATCAGTTGATTCAGTTCAGACTTCAAAGTGAGGGAGGCGTGACTGAGGGAGTGAGGGAGTGCCAGAGTGAGGGAGTGTCGGAGTGAGTTGCTGAGGGAGAGGGAGTGTCGGACTGAGCTGAGGTAGAGGGAGAGTGAGTGTCGGCTGAAGAGTGAAGAAATGAGGGATTAGGGATTTAGGGTTAGAATATATATATATATATATATATATATATATAGTAGGGTATTTTTGTAATTTTAGGCTACCAGGTTTTTAACTGGGCCGGGTTTCGGGCAGGGTCTCGGGTCGGGTTTCGGGGTTTTTTTAATAAAACCCGGACCCGACCCTATTCCTAATCGGACTAGGTAAAACCCAACCCATTAGGGTCGGGCCGGACTGGATACCCGCGGGTCAGGCAAAAATTGTCATCCCTAATAATAAACGAAGTTAATGAAGTTGAGGTCAGTTTGAGGATGTGGACCCTATGACATGGCATGAATTCCATTTCCCACATCAGTAATTTTCATATAATTATTTTATGGTAATAAATATCTTTTTGAAACAATTTTAAAAATAGTGGGATTGAGGAAATCATTTTAAAGTAAAAGGACTATTTGATACAAAGATCAAAAGTTGTTAGAACTAAATAAACAACTTTACCAAAAAAAAAAAAAAAAAAATCAAGATAAATATTAAAAAGCTTTTAGGAAGATATATGCCTTGCCTTGATATTTCCAGCTTCTTTGATGGCAGCAACAATCTTCACTTGATCGGCTACCTGTTCTGGTGATCCAAGTGCACAGATCACTACATCAACTTGCTTGATTGCCTTCACCAAGCTCTCATGATGATATATGTCTCCCTGTGAAACAATCACATGACTTTCAAGATCAATATGCTATGCCAAAGTATTAAACACACATACAAGTTGTGGAGAACTAGACTTTGTACATACATAGAGAAGTGTCACTCCAAAGCTCTTGAAGCTCTCAATGAGTTTAGACTTTTCAGGATTAGAAGCTGTGTTTTCTCTAACCAATGCAAAAGTGGGGTGCCCAGCTTTCGCACTTTCCTCCACTATGTATTTTCCAATGTATCCAGTCCCTCCAATTAGGGATGGCCATGGGTAGGATATGGATCGGGTATACCCATACCCTACCTGAAAAATTTGCCAATGGATACTCAAATATCAATACCCATTACCATTAGTACCCATACCCGAATCTTACCCGGATTTATTATCCATAGATATCATACCCTACCTGAAACCCATTTAATTATTTTTTTTTTTTAATCCAAAACATTTTAACTTAAAAACTAACCAATAGCTTTATCTTAAAAAAGAAAAAACTAATCTATAAAAAAATTTAAAAAAAATTTAGTGCTGCCTTGTGATATGCCTAGTACAGATTTTACAGAAATTTGTCAATATCAGAAACCTTTTCACAATTGTTAAATAAATTTGTCAACACTCAACATTAGAATTGTACTTCATTTCAAATGTGTACAGAGTACAGACTATTAGTTTTTAAAGAAAGGTTCAACCATTAAACAAGAAATTGAGAAAACCAAATTCGACACATGCCCAGTTGAATTCAAACTCTAAAACCAAAATCTAACACACACCCAGACGATAAATTCAACAAGACAACACAAGTAAACAACAAGCAAGGAACAAAAAACCAAACTAGCAAACGAGGGAAAATGAATGTCATTTACCTGAGGAAAGAAAGTGGTAGAAAGACCAGAGACGATGAACAAGGAACAAGAATCAAGCGCAAAATCAATGCCAAAACAAATAAATGTGTGTATATGTGAGAGACAGAACCTTCTCACAACACGAAGTGGTGAGGAGAGACGATGAGGAGAGGCGGAGAGGCGGAGAGAGTGTGAGTGACGGTGAGAGAGGTTTACGTGTTTTTTTTTTTTTTTTTTTTTTTTTTTTTTTTTTTTTTTTTTTTTAATATGGGTCGGGTGGATAATACCCATACCCTACCCAATCAATTAAGCTTTATCCATGAAGAACTGGGTATTACTTGGAATATTTGAATTGGGTAGGTTGGATATCCATTACCCAATGGGTATGGCCATCCCTACCTCCAATTATCAAAATCTTGCTTTTGTGAGCCATTGAGAGAGAATTTCAAATAAAATTGATAAATGGGTTAAAGCAAAACAGAGAGTTTGAACTATCTTAGCTAGGGTAATTCTCAGCTTCAAACAAAGGAAGTCAGAGATCCTTAAAAATAAGTACGTACACAGAAACGTCTTTGTTTGACTACAACTTTTTTTTTTTTTACGACAACGTATCATTCCTTAATTCTATTAGTTATAGGTTTTGTTATGATATTTCGTCATGCAATATGCAAGAGGGCTCATGGTCATAGTGGCTTCTCCTTTTCATTTGTTTATTACTTTCAGAATCACTCAATTAATAGTCTACTTTCATCCCAAAAAAAAATTAATAATAATAAAAAATTAATAGTCTACTTTAATTTACAAAATGACGTAAGGCTTTTCAATATTACGTATGTGCTGATCTCCAACCATTCCCCCCTTCTTCTTTTTATTTATTTTAAATTTTTTTATGAATCTCAAAGTAGGGTTTCATTCCATTAAATTTTGGAAAAAATTTGTTACATGCAGTTGTTACAAACATTTACGCACCTTAGAACTAAGGTGCATAATAAACATTGTTCTTAAATTTTTATATAAAATCATTTTGAAGATATCATACAATACAATTTATGATCTCATCTAACCACACTTTTAAATTGTGATAGTGTTGGACATGGCTTAGCTATGGTCTCTTGTATATTGTATTGTCTTCTTATATGGCTGAAGTTCCGCCAGATCACCACCTCACGTGTGTTGGTGTGGTTGTGTTCTCCAAGACTTTTTTTTTTTGAAACCAATGTTCTCCAAGACTTGGGTTTTGTTGCAAGTCCCACATTGACCATTGTTTAGTTTATAAATGATTGTGAACCTATTTTGATATCTTAAAATATGGGATTTTGTATAAACATGGGCCTTAAGAGCATTCCCATTAAGCATTGCAAATATACCATTGTTTAGTTTATAAATTATTGTGAACCTATTTTGAGAGAAATTATAGAGTATTCTGGTGGACCACGTCATTTGTCCACCATTCCATTAAAAAACTTTCACTTGTTTAAAATTGTTGAGTCAGTAATTAATTTCTGTTTAAAAAAATTTTCTAACTAACAATTTTAAACAAGTGGCAGTTTTTTAGTAGAATGGTGGACCACATCACTTGTCCACCATGTGGATCTTATAATTTCTCCTATTTTGATATCTTAAAATATGGGATTTTGTATAAACATGGGCCTTAAGAGCATTCCCATTAAGCATTGCAAATGTTAAAAGACACTTTTTTTTTTTAGCATTTATAACCCAAAAACTTGTTCCATCAAAGATTGTATATGTTAAAAAATTTACAATCCTGCCACAGTGAGCTCTCATTTTTTAGAATTGCACTGTAGCACAATGCTATCATATTTTATTAATTTCTCTCTCTCTTCCGTGCGCTCTCATTTTTTTATTATTTCTTTCTTACTTTTCACTTTCCTTTTCACTCTCTCTCATGCTCTCCGTCCCTCTCTCCTTCTGTTGTCTCTCTCAGAGGCAAGGCCTCCAATATAAATTTGTAGAAAGCGTGGATATTACCGAGATTGCCACCAGGTACGATCACCCAATCCGAAACTTCCCAATCGAATTGCTGCAAAATCTCGATCGTCGCGGTTTTCTAACCCTTGAGTCGCAAGCTGTTCAGCGAGTTGACCAGGTAAATCGACAGCTCCGACGTGACCTCTCGGATCAACTTCATACAGCTGTCGAAATTGGTGTCAATGCTGAGTGTGGTTGGGCTACAGTGGTTTTTCGTGGATCGTGGATCTTTACGGTGGTTCGTGGTGGGTCTCTGCGGTGGTTCGATGAGTGGGTTTTGCGATTTGATATCGGTGAGAATTAATTTCAATGGTTTTGATTGATTTTGGTGGGTTCTTGATTTCGGTGGCTGGGTTTGTGGGTTGATCGGGGTGGCTTTGGGTGCTGGGTGTGGGTTGATCAGGGTGGTTCAGAGATGGGTGTGGGTTGATTAGGGTGGTTCAGAGATGGGTGTGGGTTGATTAGGGTGGTTTTGAGTCTTTGTTGTGATTTTGTGATTCTTTGATTTGGATGATTCTTTGATTTTGTGGCTTTGGATGTGGAGGTTTTTATTTTTTATTTTTTATTTTTATTCTGCTGTTGTTTGTGGTTGCGGCGATGGTGGATGGATGTGGTGGTTGTGATATGGGTGGGTGGATATGGTGCCCGGCGAAGCTGGGTTGTGAAAGAGAGACACAGAGGAGAGAGAGACAGAGAAAGAGAGAGGAAGAATAAAAAAGAATAAAAAATGATGAAGAAAGAATATTTAAATGAAGTGTTAAAAAAATAGAAGTTTTGTTGTAAGGGATGTCGTAAAATGGTGTGTTATATGTTATAAAATTGGGTTTCAAGGTGATAAATGTTAAATTTTTTAGAAGCGTTGATAGGAATGCTCTAAGTATGTGCCTTGTCGCTTGTCCTATTGCACACGTGAATCTACCTTGAGCTTTTTATTTTTCTCTTTTCTTGCCTTTTTTGTGCTTTTGTAACTGTTTGACTATTTAGTTCACGCCATTGGGATTGACCAAAAAAAAAAAATGTTCAAGCCATTGGAGATTAACTTTCCTTGTAAGCTAATTTATTATTTATTATTACGTGAACAAGGCAATGACTTATTTAACTCACCATTATAATACTTTCCCATAAGTTCAAGGCCGGTTCTCAGTTGCAGAGGTGGAAGCTTTTGCCGTGGAATCTAGGATCTTGCTTGCCCGAGACATGAAGCTAACTCAGATTATTGTTGAATCTGATGCTACATCAACAATTAATAGTATTAATGAAAAGTTCATTGAAGGCAGTCTTGGCCATCTGTTTCAAGGCATCCTTGCCTTGCTAAGCTCTTTCATTAGTTGGAAAGTCAATCATGTGAAACGGTATTACAACAGAACTGCTCATGAGATAGCTCATCTTGCAAGAAGAAATGAAGGTTTGCAGGTGTGGATAGGAGCCCTTCCTATGGTAGTGCAGGAAGTAATTCAATCTGATTGTATTGAATAGTGCCTGCGTTTTCTTCTTTGTTACGTTCTGTTGTACTTCCTTTTCTTTGCTTGATTGAATACAATTTCAAGCTTTGCATAAAAAAAAAAGGCTCAATTATTGTTATCACAATTAGAATACTAGGTACTATTCTTTTCTTCACGTGAAAGTGTTTTTCCTTCGCCACATATTTTTCTCTTGCTTCAATGATATTCTTGTTGGATTGACAAAAGGAAAGGTATAAAAAACAAGTTTACACCAAGGGTTCGAAAAATGAAAAATCCAATAGCCACAAACGTCTATAAATCATAAGCAACAACATGGGGCAAGTTATTGAAACCCAAGAAAGACAAGCAACTAAGCGGGCGACTAGGCGAGACACACGTCCGTAATAAATAGGACTCACATCTCATCTAGGCCTATTAACTAAAATATCAAAAAAAGCCCACCATAGCAGTATATGATTAAAGAAAAGGTCAAGTGTTTTTAACACACACCAGCAGATGTAACCAAATCTCCCAAGAATATGATTGGATTTTTTTTTTTTTTTTGGGTTTTTGTAAATCAATAAAATAAGCTTATAAATTCTTTTTATTATTATTAAATTTAAGAGAAGTTCATGTTTGATTGCAAAGTGTAATTTTACAAAATTTTAAAAGATATTAAGTGAGCAAAAAAAAATCCTTTTATCATAGTAAGCAAACTACTAGCCTATTAAGAGCATCTCCAATGGACCAATGGCTTCTTTAAAGCCAATTTTAGAGTATAAACACCCCCATAACCCACTCCAATAACTTCTTTATCTCAATATTTTAGAGTAGAGTTGCTACAGTGCTTCTCTATAAGTAGAGAACACTGTAGCTTTTACTATCCATCATTCAAATGTTTTTTTTTTATTATAATAATCAAGTATTGAATAAAAAAATGTTGGAAGATGTGTAGTTGTTAAAAAAAAGAATAAAGAAATGATATTTAAATGAAATGGAGAAAATGATAGAGAATCTGTTGGAAAATATATTTGAAAAAGTAGGTAGGTAAAAGCTAAATGTCACTGTTCACTCTCTAAACAGTACAAAAATATGGAGAAGCTATTGGTGATAACCACAAGTCCCTGCATTAGCAGAAGCAAAAGAGTCCGATTTGAGACTTCAAGCACTTCACATGTTCTACAACAAAGAACCTCATAAAAAGGATTTTTTAAATTTTCATTACAAGAAGCACAATTTGACTAATATTCATCAGGAAACAAAGTTACAAATTAAGGACCCAATCCAAGGGTTTACATGACACAAACAAGGGCATACCTAACAAGTAACAACTAACAAATGCCATATACACAACATAAATTTTATTTTTGAGCAATGTCTATTTCACACACTACACTGTGTGTGTAACTGAGTGTGTGCAATAGATATTTCCCTATATTTTTATTGTAGTTTGTAAGATAGTAAACACATTGCCACAAAGGAATGTTCCAAGCTTTAGACAAACTGATCCAAGTCTTCATCCGCAGTGGTGTATTTCACCTCTGGATAAAGCGCTAAAACCTCCAAACCAAAAGAAGCCTTAACCTCAGAGTTTGTAAGATTTCCCTTCACAAATATAGCATGGGCAATGGATAGGAAGAGGTTTAAAGGACTGGAAGACTCAACAAAAAAGCAAAAATAAGTATCAGATAGCCCAACCATCTATGAAACTGTCAACATTTTCTGGCTAGTACACGGAACTGCTCAAATCAATAGGACGATTACTTCCTTTTTTATTATATTTATGCCAACCAAAATTTTCAATAAGTAACCAAACAAGTTATGCACTAAATATTGATGAAATGAAGTCAGTCGTCTAGAAAAATTGCCAAATACAACTAATGTGTACATAATCACTGCTTCTAATTAAGTGTTTTTAGTATTGTCTCTAATATGTACGTCTTTGGTGTTACAGTTAGCTTGTTTGAACAACAGTATTAAGAAATGAAAGAATATAATTCAACTACCCTAATAATTAATTAATTATCCAAATTCCCAATGAGGTAACAAAGTGTGTCCTAACAAATTAGATCGAAAAAACTCACACGTCTAAGGGAGGAGGAGATACATGATCCAAACCAAATTAGATCTATAAGCAAACCTTAACACCCAAGTTTTTCTTCAAATATATGTGCATATTTTTAGTGAGGGCATTTTTGTAAAATTGCCAACAAGATATTTGTTATGTGTGGTCCATAATCTCTCCCATCCCCTCTTCATTCTCACGGCTACTCTCTCGAGTCTCTCCTTCCTATCTCTTTATTCACTCTTCTTCTTCCCAAATGATGACAGAATCCCAAAGCTCCCATCTCCTTCCTCATTTCTTTCCACTCTCTAGTCGAAATCTCTCTATTAGGGAGGATTATGTCTCCATTGATTCTCCTAGTAGCCAAAACTCCATGAGATTTTGAAGTGCAAGAGACCCAAGGTAAAAATCTAAGTTATCTCTCAATTTCTTCTATGAAATCCTTTGGGTTTTGTTATTTTATGATGTTTATGGTATATTCTTGATGGGTTTGGTGAGTAATGGAAGATTAGAGGGATACGAGGATTTGGGTAGCAAGTGTTTTGTTTAAATCCGAAAATTTCAGTTCATTGGTGGGTTTTTGCTTTAATGAGATGATTTGGTAAAACGTTTTTACAATGGGTATTTATCCTATTTTGTTTGTATTGCCCTTTGATGTTGTGGGTTTTGTTTTAGGGATTATTTTATTTAGTTGTTGGGACATTTAAGACTTTATTTGGAGGCTATTAATTTAATGAGGTGAATTGGATGTTTTGTTTGGCAACCATGTGAGTTGGTTTCTTGAGAAATCATATGGATTTTTTATTTATGTTGAGGATTGGGATTTATTTTTGAAAGTGAGTTCTTTGCATTTTGGGAGAAGACTTTGATATATGTGATAGTTGATAGTATTGACTATGAAATTGTTTAATTGATACATACATTATGCTTGTTGCATGCCAAGTGTTTGATAAATTGCCTATATGAGTTATGCGATTGAATTTCTTGACTTGTGTTGTGATGATTGTCATATGAGGTTATGGGTTGTAATTCTAGTTGTTTATGTGAGCGTTTGGATTGAGCTTAATCTCACGTCTGCGTTTTTGCCTGCGTTTTGTCTTTTTTTTTTTTTTTTTTTTTTTTTTCAGGCGTGTGAGGGGACTGTGAGCTACTGTGCGGCTACTGTTCACATGAACAGTAGCCGCAGTTGTTGACTTTTTGTTTCTGAACAGTGCATTGCACTGTTCACGGACCCACAAATTTCATTTTTTATCAATTTTTTAATTAAAAATGGGTCCCACGACACTATTCACACATTTAAAAATTATTTTGCTACAGTATTTTCAGTTTTCAGTTTTCAGTTTCAGCAACAATAAGTTCAATCCAAACGGACCCTATATGTCACACATGTAGCTCTAAGGTTTAACCAAGTCTCAAAACTTTTGGCATAGTGTTAAAATTATAGTATTTTTCTTTTGAGACTCTAAATCTATCCCTAATAGATTTGAGTAAGCTGCACTACGTGATTTTTTATAAATTATAAAAAAAATTATTTTGAGCCGAATTTTTTATGGTACGTACCACACATATAAAAGCTTATCCTTATTTAATTTTAAGTTGATTGGATAATTTTTCATGGACCAAACGATTTTTACAAAAGGATTGACCTGCTGTGTAGTGAATCTGAAAGTATGACGAGTATGTTGGGATTTTGTGGAATTTACTTGAAACCTTCATTGAGTGGGTTGGCTTGTACATTCCTGCGTTTTCTTCAACATGTGTTTTACTTACTTAATTTTAATAATGGTTTGGTTTAATCTCTTGAAGTAGTGTGTTAAAATTCTTTGGTTGTGTTATGGTCTTTTGGATCACTTGTATACTTGTTTGATGTCCCTTAGGAATAGGTGCCTTGGGATAGTCAAGTTAGGCTTTGGGCCCTCAAGTTAGGCTTTAGGCCCTTGATTTGATTTTAAGGGACCATTTTCGATTTATGGAGACAAGTTTGAAGATACTTTGTGATAGGCCTTGTTATTGATAAGCTTGATCATTGTGTTTCTAGGTTTCAAGATTCTTGGTAATGGACCTAGTAATTGGATTGCTTGCTTAGGTGGTGGTGCCAAGTTGAGGTAAAATTGGTTAGCCTTCTGAGGTAAATAGCTTTTTAATGAGAATTTTTGAAAAATAACCATATTGCATAAACGTTGTTTTTGGATTAAACACATTTTGGAAAATTATTTGTGGAACTGTATCTTTATAAAAACTATTGTGTTATAACCTTAATGTATATGACTATTTATGAAAAGTGCATCATGTTTAATATTGCATATAGGGAAATGCATGAATATTTGGCATGGGAAAGAAAAGCATCTTTGGTTAAATTCTTGAGAATGAATTTTATGGATTTATTGCATTATTTGCAAAATTTAAAGATGCTTTGATAATTAGGAGAGTTGATACAAAATCTTCTTGACAAGAAATGAGTTTGAAGGCTTTGAGAAGCTTGTAAATATCTTTGGATATTAAAAGGTTTTGTGAAACTACTTGGAAATGAATTGTGTTTTGAATTCATGTAATCTGTGAACTCTTTATGTTTTACCCTTGTGCCGTGACGTGTGATTATCCGGTGATTACCTAGCTAGATACTATATTCTGTGTGACATTAGTATCTTAGCACTTGTCCTTGTGATGGCATAAGAGTTCCGTCTTTGTGACGGCAAATCAATTCTGTCTTTGTGACGGCGTTTAGTTCCATCTTTGTGATGATAGATTAGTTCCGACTGTGTGTCGGCAATGAGTTCCATCTTTGTGACGGCGTTGTCACATGGCCTTTGGTTGGATTTTCAGGTCTGAGAATGGTGTTTTGATAGCTCACAGTATATAGTATGTAGTTTCATGTTGAGATATTTTAAGAAAGCTTTGTGCTGCATAGTTTTAATTATTCTGGTTATTTTACTAATGAAAATGAATTTATTGGATTTTCATTGAAATTTCCAAAGTATAACATGTTTTGTAAAATGCCCTTTAACATGAGACTTGCATTTTCCTCACCCCATTAATTATGTTACGTACTAGGCTTTAGCTTATCCCAATCTCCAACAGTATTATAGAAAAATTAGCACGTTGGGCATGGAGCTTAATTTGTTGGTGATGATTGGAGTGCTATATTAAATTGGGAGACTTGGGCTATAAATGATTGATGACTCAATCTTGCAAAGTTTAACAATGTCATAATTAATTCTATTGGAGGTTGGGTACTTGGGGTTTGTTAAGCCTTAGGCATGTTAGGCCTAGCTTCAATGTTGAGGTTGTGTATGGTTATTTATTCTTATCATGTGTCAAGGAAAGAAAAAAAAAAAAAAAAACTCCTACGTTCTCGCTTTTAATGGTTCTTCTCTCACGCTTTGGACCCTTTTGGGTTTGGGGTATGACACAAACACTATAAATCAACAGGTGAAATTGTGCTTACTAACATTGGATTTTCTTTAGAAGTTGATCCTCCAAAAGATGAGTTTTTTCAAGGGTCTTGCCAATCTTCTTCTCCCATAGGGAAACAATCTCATTGAAGGAAAAAAATCTTTGCAGGGGATCTAGTATGAAGGACCTTGTTCAAGGTTCTTGGATCGTCCACTGCTTTTATAAGTCGCAATATCCTCTTCTTTGGAAAAAAATTACTGTTAACATAGAAAATAACAATTACTTGGTCATCTTGAACCAAAGTAGTCGATCTAGTTGACTTATATCTAGTAAAAGGTGCACACACGCACGCACATACATAAGCAAATGAGAAAGTCTTGAAAAGTTTACTAATATCTAGTAAAAGGTGCACACAGGCACGCACGCACGTATATAAACAAATGAGAAAGTCTTGAAAAGCTTAAAGAGAAAGATGATTGAATTTGTATTAATACCTTTGGTGTTTCCATCTCCAATTATTTCTACTTTGTCCCTAGGAGGTGCTGTGAAACTGCCAGTGCCACCTGTAAGTGCAATTCCGATGTTGAAACTGCCAGTGCCACCAGTAAGTGCAATTCCGTAGTTGGCCAAAAAGTACCCAGCAAAGCCATTGGACACAAGGTAGGTATAAGGAATTCCTTCAGCCTCAATGGATCAACTGCCTTGGCACGATCGACATCAACTCCAAACTTGGACGGGAAGAACCTCTGAAACCCACCAATATTTCATTGTATATAATGTAAGTTTCTTGATTTCTCATGTAGTTCAACAATTACAAGCCAAACAGATAATAGAAGAAGTTAACTTGCATATTTGGTCATCAACTTTTGCTTTAGCATGTTTCAAAAAAGTCATTACCATCATTTGATAGAAGTAAATTGCTGAAATAATAAATGAATTAATGAAACTGAGGTCACTTTGAGGATGTTGGGCCTATGACATGACATGAATTCCATTTCTCAGATCTACCATTTTCATTTATTTTATGGTGATAAGTATCTTTTTGAAACAATTTTGAAAGTACAGAGATTAAATTTAAAGGACAATTTGATAGGCCAAAGGTTGTTGAATACTAAATAAGCAAACTTTACAAAAGAGGGAAAAAAAGTTGGAAAAATATTTAAAAGATTTAGGAAAGATATGTGCCTTGCCTTGATATTTCCAGCTTCTTTAACGGCAGCAACAATCTTCACTTGATCAGCTATCTGTTCTGGTGATCCAAGTGCAGAGATCACTCCATCAACTTGCTTGATTGCCTTCACCAAGCTTTCATGATGATACATGTCTCCCTGTGAAACAATCACATGACTTTCAAGATCAATATACTAATCCAAAGTATTAAAAACACACACATGATGTGGAGAACTAGAGTTTGTTCATACATGGAGAAGTGTCACTCCAGAGCTCTTGAAGCTCTCAATGAGTTTAGACTTTTCAGGATTAGAAGCTGTGTTTTCTTTGACCAATGCAAAAGTGGGGTGCCCAGCTTTCGCACTTTCCTCTACGATGTATTTTCCAATGTATCTAGTCCCTCCAACTATCAAAATCTTGCTTTTTTGAGCCATTCAGAGAGAATTTCAAACTGAATGGATTAATAGGGTTTAAGAGAACCAGAGAGTTGGACTATCGTAGGGGCAGTTCTCAGTTTCAAACAAAGGAAGTCAGAGCTCCTTAAATACAAGTAAATATACAGAAACCTCTTTGTTTGATTCCTTCAACTATTTTTTATAAGACAACGTATCATTCCTTAATTCTATTAGTTATAGGTTTTGTTATGATATTTTGTCATGCAATATGCAAGAGGGCTCATAGTCATAGTGGCTTCTCATTTTCATTTGCTTATTACTTTTAGAATCACTCAATAGTCTACTTTAATCAACAAAATGACTTAAGGGTTTACAATATTACGTATGTGTTAATCTCCGATCAATATTAGACACATAAACATAATATAAATTTATAAAAAAGAGTAACACTTACAATTCATAAATACTTACACTTTACTCTTAGGGGGCGTTTGATTCGCCGTGATATTATATTATGCAATAATATTACGTTATTATAATCTTATATTAATTTAATCTCAATATAAGAATACAATATTACATTATTTAAGAAGGTGATGAGATTAAGATAACGGGATATATTTTGTAATTTTAAATTATGGTAATGTTAGAAAAAATAAAATAAACTAAAAACTTTAATGTCACATTATCGTAATGTGCATCACATCAAAAACACATCACGGCGAATCAAACGCCTACTTAGAGTTGGAAATACTTGTAATAAGGATGTGCAAAATTTAAGTCAAAGTGTGCAAAAATATTTTTTAGAAAAAATTAAAGTATTAAACTAACAAAAAAAATATTTTATATATATGATTTTTTTTTTTTTGAAGTCGGCGGTTTATTTGAACCCCCTGAATATAGTGTAGCGTCACTCCTTCCTTAGGACATACGTTAATAATCTATTTTAAGAAAAAATTTATGGGGAATTGAAAAAGTTGCCACAAAAGTTTGATAGTTTTTTCAATTCTCGATAAATAATTTACTAACATATGCCCTAAGAGTATTCACATCAAGGATCTCAAAAAATGTAGCATTTAGCATCTCAAAAATCTACTTTATCTATTTTAACAACTCACTTTACAATACACTCAACATTAAATGTTCTATTTTAACATAAAACACATTAAAATAATATAAATAATACAATTAAATAATATATCCCACAACAATATACAATATCCACATCCAATTTTCAGAAGAAGAAAAAATAGCCGTATCTGGCCACAACCAGCACCCCCTCAGCCACTGCAATCGCGCATTAGCCACTGTCACACCCCCTACCACCACAATCACAACAAATTGCAACCCACCACATCCAAAAAAAAAATTAATCACCCAAAACCACCATCACCACCACCCACAATCTGCAAATTAGAACCCCACCACCGAATCAATCAACCCACACCAATCTCTCAACCACCCTGATCAACGCACACACACAACTAGCATCCAAAGCCACATTGATCAACCCATGAACCCAACCACCCGAAAAAAATAAATAAATAAATAATCAAAGCCCAACGAAATCAATCAAAACCCACCGAAATTAAAACTCATTGATATCAAATCACAAAACCCACTGTAGCCCATCCACATCGAAATTAACCCACGATCCACGAACCACCGCAAAGACCCATAATCCACAAAAAACCATCGTAGCCCAGCCACACCCAACCACAGCAAAGACCCACAACTCGAGAGGTAGAGAGAAAGGGATACGAAGAGGCAAAGAGAAAGTGAAAGAGAGAGGAGATGGAGAGCACAAGAGAGAGAGAGAAATAAAATAATAAAAAAAATAGTAGCAACTTGCTACAATAAGGTGTTAGTAATAGAACCTTACTGTAGCAAGTTACTAAAATTTCTAAGATTTGACACCAATGAAAAAGATGGGTTTTTGGTAATTTTGTTGCTAAAATAGGATTTTAGCATTTATCACACATTTGGTGTGAATGCTCTAAGAGAATACGTTAGTAAAACCCTTTAATGAATGATAGTTTTCAATTCTTCGAATGTCATGACACCTATTTTCTTAACGACTAGATAATAACCTGCCTGCACACTCTAGAGTGTTGTGCTAACTGCAATTACCCATGTAGTAGAAAGTGTCACAACCTTCACTTGTTCCTTTTCTAATCATGAAGACCGCTGGATTTGCATTGCATATTCAAAGTTAGTACATGGTAAAACTTCAATTCATCATGCGTAGGTAGAAGGATATTGATTTCTAAATTAACACACAAAGATATATACTTCTAGAAGGGTAAATGATTTCACCTTACGATGTTATGTCCATGTACTAGATAGGAAATAAACAAGAGAGATTAGAGAAACATTGGATCCACTTTAGATTGCCTCTTCTATGCTGCTTCCTTTCTCCATATAGATTTTGATTCGGTTTTTTGAGAAGCTAAGCGAGAGGAAAAGTCACAATCACATCCATAATCACTTGCCAAACAAAAATTTCAGAATAAGATATTTTTGTTAAATTCTTAGTAATTTCCTTCACCATAACTGATAACATGAAACAAAATTACTCTTAATATTACTTTTTTTACTCTTTATAGTCTATATATATAACTTGTAATCCCATAGACCACTGGATTTGCATTGTATACCCAAAATTAGCACATGTTAAAACTTCAAAGTAAATGAGCATTCATGTCTAAATGATTTCACCTCAATTTTATGTCCATGTACTAAGTCGGAAATAAACAAGAGATAAACCATAGGTCCACTCTAGATTGCCTCCTCTATGCTGATTCCCTTTTCTGTTTACTTTTTGATATGGTTTTTGAGATACTGTCATACTGGAAAGAAGTGAAAATCTCATAATCGCATCCTTAATTGCTTACCAAGCAACAAATTTGAGAATAAGACAATAAATATATAAACATTAGTATAAAGGAAAATGTTGAGAACAAATTCTCGAAAAGAGAGAAAAGAGCGAAAAGTGAGAGGAAGCATTTCATAAGTTGGGTGCTTAATTTAATTAACGAAAAAGTTTAGGGACATAATTTTTGCTACAACTATAAAGTGGTTGATTGTGGGTGATATAGAAAAGTGGTAGATTCATATGAAAGTGAGTGTCCACCACTTACAATTAGAGATGACCAAAATTCATATGAACTATATATATATATATATTAACATAATGGCATCTAAATTTTGTTGCCTCTTAACTCGTAAGCGTATGTGAAAAAAATTCTACAAGGTTAATCAAAAATCAAACTTTTCCGGTATTATATATATTATATAGTATCGATTTTCATCTAGTCTAACACATCAAATGCTTCTTATGCTTTTGTGCTTGGCAGTTGCTTTGAATCCGAAACTCAATATATCAAAAGAATTATAAAAGAGATATCAAGTGCCACATCGAATCGGACACAACTATTTGTCGCTAAATATCCAGTTGGAATAGATTCTTAAGTGGAGGAGATAGAATTGCTTTTGGATACAAAGTCAAATGGTGTTCGCATGCTAGGGATTCATGGTCTTGGGGGAGTAGTTAAAACTACAATTGCAAAAACTGTTTATTATAGAATTTTTTATCATTTTGATTAGAGCTGCTTTCTAGAGAATGTTAGAGAAAAGTCATAGACAACCAATGGCATAATCCAACTAAAAGAGACACTTCTTTCTAAGATATCGCAAGACACATATTTAAAGGGCGACAATGTTCCCAAAGGAATTGAACTGATAACAGACAGGCTTTGCCACACAAGGCTTCTTTTAATTCTTGATGATGTGGATGAATCAAACCAGATAGACAATTTGCTTGGAAGATGTGATTGGTTTAGTTTAGGAAGTTGAATTATTATAACAACAAGAGACAAAATAGTGGTAACCACTCTTGGAAAATATCATCTAGTTTATGAGGTTAAGGAATTGAATCAATGTGAAGCTCATGAATTCTTCAACTTGCACACCTTCCAAATGAATAAAGCAAGGGAAGACTATTCAAAAGTTGCGAAGCAAATTATACATTATGCCAATGGTCTTCCATTAGCACTAAAAATAATAGGTTCTGTTTTGTGTGGAAAAAGTATACATGAATGGGAAAATGCATTAGAAATGTACAAAAACATTCCTCACAAAAAAATTCAAGAAAAGCTCAAAATAAGTTTTGATGGATGGGAAAAAACTGAAAAGGATATTTTTCTCAATGTTGCTTGCTTTTTCAAGGGATTTAAGAAGGATTGTATTACAAATATACTAGAAACTTGCAATTTATATCCTTGTGATGATATTTGCAAACTTATCGATAAGTGTCTCATAACTGTTAATCAATATGGCATATTGTCGATGCATGACTTGTTACAACAAATGGGAAAGGAAATCATTCAACAAGAATATGAACAACCTGAAAATCGTAGCAGGATATGGTGTTATAAGGATTCTTATGAAGTGCTAACCAGAAATATGGTACAAGTTCTTTTACTTCACTTTTCCTTTTTCCAAATATTTTATTGTTTAAAATTTCAAAATTTTTATGCTTTTTAAAAATTTATATAATTGAACTTATTTATTTTATTCTTTGTTCAATTAGGGGTCTCATAAAATTCAAATAATGATATTGCACTCACCTAAACCGGTAACCGTGAAATTGCGAGGTGAACCCTTTGAAAGGATGAAAAATCTTAAATTTCTTTGGGTTAAAAATGTACACATTTGTGAAGTGTTTAAATATTTCCCTAATGGGTTATGGTTACTTGAATGGCATGATTTTCCCTTTTCCTGGCCATCTAAATATTGTCCACAAAAGCTTGTTGCACTCAATATGAGAGGGAGTAATCGCATTAGAATGGAGACAATATTCAAGCAGGTATGATTATTAGTATTTATGAATTATAATTTCTTAAAACTTTTTTGAATGTTGGACAAAACTAAATTTTGATTTTTTTTTTTTTTTATCTACAGGGTATCCAATTTACAATTTTTAAACATATCAAACGTCGAGAGTGTGGCACCATTACAAAATTACATGAATTGTGTGCCCCAAACCTAGAGACATTGGACCTTTTTTCTTGTAAAAAATTAGTTATGGTTCATGAGTCCGTTGGATTTCTTGGTAAGCTACGGAAATGGGACCTCGCATTCTGTGATAGTCTTCAAAATCTTCCAAACAACCTGAGGTTGAAATCACTTGAAAAAAGTTATATGATCTTTGTGGATGCTTTATGCTTGAGAAATTCCCCAATATTCATCAAGAAAGGAAACGTAATGTAACACCAACACAAAATGTGATAAAAACAATAAAATGTGTGAACTGAATAAGCCTTACTAAAAAAAAAACAAATTACAAAACACAAAACAAAAAATAAATTATTTTTGGTTATAGTTCTGAACGAAGAACATATTCTTTCTAGTAATTCATTTGTGAGCTATCTTTTATTTTTGTAAAATTGAATAATACTATAAGGATTGGTTTGGTATAGCTCAATTTTAATTGTTTGATTTTGCAGAAAAAATATGTTATAAAATATAACTGCATCTATGTAAAAAAAATAAAAAATAAAAATAAAAATAAAAAGAGCAATTTATTAAGAATGTAGTAAAAAATTGTACATAACTAAAATAATCCATTATATGTAATTGTGCGCGCCCAAAATTGAAGCCAATTGGGCTGGGTCTCACTCGGGCTCACAACTTACTTGTATAATGGGTTTGGATTTCCTACACTGGGTCGTTCTTGACACTAAGACTCAATGAGATCACTTTTCTCTCCTCGAGGGTCTGAACCACCTTCTCACTCTACTCCCTCTCTGTTTTTCCTTCTTCTACAGTCAATTTTCCAACCCTTGTCTTCTCTAAACTTCTTGTATTTATAATCCATAGTCAGTGGAGAGGTCATGATTACTTACCAGTAAGTGCAACAAGCGGTCCAGTATTATCGATCGTAAATGGGTGGTTAAGTGGGAGTGGGAAGCGGTGAGGATGGCTTTGGAACTTGGTTTCCACCTCCACGATTGTTCTCGGCAGCGGTGCCTCCCGAGGCACGGCCGGGTAGGTACAGGACGGGGTGTTCCGAACGTCGAATCTTCATCACTGCTCGGGAAAGTATTGCCGAGAAATGATGAAGAGGCAAATCTTGGGCCCGCAGCACGTGTGGCTCTGGGGTGGGCCGCTAGGTAGAGAGAGATTGGCCTTATGGCCCACACACCCAAGCCAGGGTCCAAGGCCCAAAATGGGCCCTGGTGCGGGGGCCGTACACTAATAATCCCCATTGTTTTTTATTTTTGGAGAATTTTGATCATTTGGTAGCTTTTGAGAGTTTTTTTCTTGTGGTCATTTCAGGAGGTTTGGATATTTTAATAATTTCAACCAAACGGATATGATTTTCCTAGTTAACAAAAATAAAATAGTAAAAATTTTCAACCCCAAAACACCTAAAATAAAGAAAAAATATTTAAAAAAATTATTTTATACCCAAAGAAGTAAAATATGCCATCCCTAATTAAACCAAACACTTCTTATTTATTTACAATGGTAAAATGCATTTATGCTTTTGAGTTTTGAGCACAATGCCTTTTCCAGCCCACATCCTCCATATAATCTTTGAAAAAAAATATGAAATTGAACCAAAGTCTAGTCCTGGTTGGTAACTTGCAGATTACTAGACATGGCAAAACGAGTCAGAATTTTCTAACCCGACCTGATTGACTCGTAACCCATTTGACCCGCAACCCGATTGACCCGTTTAAAAATGACCTGTTTTGACCCGCGACCCGATTGACCCGACCTGCCCGTTTTGCCACGTCTACCAACGTTGAGTAGATTGAGATTGAGGTGTAATTCTTATAAAATATTTACTTATTCTTCTTTACTTAATATGGTATGTACTCCATTATAGTTTGTCATTCTTTACTTGCCACTTTCATTTTCTCTTCTTACTTTAAACAAATCGAAGATTATACCAAGATTAGCTTCTAGAAAGCTGGAACAAGAGTTGCACCAAATTTGGGTATCAAGTGTTTAGTGGTAATTGGTAACAGTATCACCAATGAGAATCTAATCACAGTTAAAAGAATTCATAAACAATTGACAGATTGCATCTATTTCAAAAAAAATAAAAAATAAAAAACTTGTTTGAAAAATACGGGTCAATTCGACCCCGGGATCCGATTGACCCGTTTAAAAATGACCCATTTTGACCCACAACCCCATTGACCTGACCCGAACCCGACCCGACCTGATCCGCCTGTTTTGCCACGTCTAAGACTGTGTTTTTCTTTTTCCAAGTCAATATGAATATGATGGAAATATAGTAGTTTCGAAGAAATTGGGTTTTGGCCAATTCTTCTTCTAGACTTTGACTTAAAAGTCGTTTTCTTTGAACTTTCAGCGGTGCTTCTTAGTTCTTTCCCATGGAGGAAACGGCAAAAGATTTTTTTTTTAATACTTCTTTAACTAAAGCGTGTCGGGCCAAGAATAATTTCTCACCCAATCTATATCTTTACTTTGGTTGGGGTTGGAGAATTGAGGAAATAGAAAATTAGAAGGCGATAGAGGGGGGTGGGGGATAAAAGAGATTTAAAGCCTAAGAGTTTTTCAATATCGTTTTGTGTAATTCAAATGCTAAGAAATGTGAGTTTAATTTTTAAACCACTAAAAAATTAATATGACTATATATTTTGAAAATCTAACATTTGGATTACATATTCATTATGTTCTAATTAACATGCATGTCGAATTTCATTCAAATTAGATATTATTTACTATTAAAAGTCCGTTTGGATAGAACTTATTTTGCTGAAACTGAAAACACTGTAGCAAAATAATTTTTAAATGTGTGAATAGTATTGTGGGACCCATTTTTAATGAAAAGTTGCTGAAAAGTGATATTTGTGGGTCCGTGAACAGTGCACAAATACACTGTTCACGGTTGAAAAGTCAACATATGCGGCTTAACCAAAAAAAAAAAGCTGAAAACGCTGAATTGCAAAGTAACGCGCTATCCAAACCAGGCCTAAATCTATAAACTTATCTTTTTTATGCATAATTTAGTACTACAAAAAATTGAAATTTAAATATTTGATTAATAACATAGTTATTGATATTTGATCTTCATGAAATTTTGTAAGCATGGATGATATAATAAAAATATGTAATCTTATAGTAGATTTGTTAAAATTTACATCAAATAAAACAAATGTAGGAAGTTTGTAGCCATTGCCTACAAACTAATTTGTAGGCAAACAACAAATTTTCTTACCAAAAAATTTGTAGGCAAACTTTGTTCTTTATAAATCAATAAAATAAACTCAAAAAGTTTGAATTTTTCGATTTCAAGAATTATTTGTATACATTTTTTTTTTTTTTAATTTAAGAGAAGTTCATGACTAATAGCAAAGCGTTATTTTACAAAATTACAAAAGAGATCAAGTGATCAAAATAAAAGAAGACCGCATAAATTTTCCTTTTGTTTTGAAGGACCCCGCAATGAGAATAAACCAACAACCTACACAGCAAGCTTGAACCAATCACTTTACTATAGGATTCAAATCAAAATACCCTTTGGCTTCAATGTCATATGATGTTGCTAACTTGCTTTATGGCTTTAGTGCTTTTAATTTTTAGCACTTTCTTAGTTCTTTCGACGTTGCTCAAAGCATATATCTTCCCACTTTGGATTTGAAATGTCAAAACGCGTGGGATCGTCGGTTACTTGCAGGGACACTGCCAGTCAAGGAAAGTTCGTGTAAAGGCTAAATAAAGTTCGTGTAAAGACGAAATAAAGAACACTGCCAGAGTGCTTTCTTTTTCTTTTTTTAATTTGCGGTTCCCTTACTCTCACGCTGTAATTTTTTTTTTTTTTTGAATTCCCTTCTTCTTTATTTTTAATTAAAAAAAAACACTTTTTTTTGGGTAAATAAAAATAGGATTTAGCTAAGTTACGTCAGCTCCAGGCGGGGCACTTAAGTTAAGATCCATTAACCAACCCTTATAGATGCCTACCAACGAAGAACTACTACAGCAAGACTCAAACTTAGGTGAGTTAGATGAAGTGCTTGAGTCTTAGCAAAACACTCCTACTATAACTTCTCATACCTAAATTTAGGTACTACCATATACCTTTATTTTTTTTAAACTGCAGCCCAAATGCCAAAATAAGACATCAATAAATGTCTTCTCTTCCCCTCCCTTTGTTTCACTTTGAGGCATAAGTAGAGATAATTTCTTAATACTCAATCTTTTTTATATTTTCTTCCTCACTTGTTTCTATGTCAATCTTTAGTTGTTCAAAATTGGAATACTCTTTTACACTAGAATTTGTGTATATTTCAAATGGTCATTTTGTATATAGAAATACAAAAAGAGAACACTCTTTTACCCTTTTACTACGTAACTTTACGTTTCCTTTTATTTTTATGAGTTGCCCTTGGTATTTGGTTTTAATTTGGTTTGGATCTCATACAAACTCTTCAGTATCATCCTTAATTGTAATCATTATCTTTTTCTTTTTCTTTTTTTTTTATAGAAGCCATATATTGCCTAATATTTGTATCGGTAATAGGTAGCTTTTCTTTTTCTTTTTCTTTTTTTTTTTATAGAAGCCATGTATTGCCTAATATTTGTATCGGTAATAGGTAGCTTTTCTTTTTCTTTTTCTTTTTCTTTGCCTTAAACTTAATTTTGAGACGCATCTTCAATTTCCTCTTTCAATTCGCTTTTAGTCTTAGATTTTTATGATTGTTGCCTTGATGTTGATGATTGGATCATTGAGCTTCAGTGTGGATAGGTTTTTTATGCTGGAGAGGCTACTTCTCCCGTTCTCCCTACTCCGTAATCATCTGGAAACAAATTTTTTGAAGCACAAGGTACAACAACCACGTTTGGTGCAGGGTACAAGCAATTGAAACTTGAAACATGTTTTATGTTTTTTAATATAACAAAGATTATTTATGGGCCCAGTTTTTCTTTAGATATTTCTTTCAATTTTCTATTTTCTAAGTGGAAAGAGTGCTAATCAAGACAAAATGCCCAAGTTTTTTGTCTTCGTTGTTTGTAGAACTTTGTTGGATTGCATATATTAATTAGTGCCCAGGTTTATTGACTTTGTCATCTATACACTCTTAGTGTAATAATTGTTTTGTTATTAGTGATAATTGTGATGAGTATTATGCGTTTGTGGGTGAAATTATTTTTTCATCACACCCGTAGGTTTTCTTTTGTGATTGGAAAATGTAATAATCCCAAATTATAATGGATGAAAATTATTAACCTTTACCCAAAAAAATAGAAGAGCTTTCTAGAACGCAATATAAAAGGGTAATTATAGATTTACATTGTACTAGCAATGTAAATTTAACATTGTAAACTAAAAAAATGTGTACAACATTGTACAAGGAGAGGGGGAGAGTGCCATTTTTTTTCAAGGTTTTAATTTTGTTGGAACTTATTTATGTGAATGCACTAGTTTTTAACAAAAGAAACAAGTTTAACTTGAAAAATCTCACTAACTATAGAATTATGTGAATGTGTTGTTTTTGAAGGTTGATTTATACTACTCGGAGTAAAATTTCATGCAAATTGGATTATTTTTTTTATTTAATTTTTACAGAACAACGCTTCAAGATAAAACTATAGTATTGACCATCATGTTGGGCACAATTCCACACACCAAGATTCAAGATAAGGAGAATCAAAATGATTTGTTCTTACTTGAGAGAGATAATCAATTTGTGTGGGAGAGTCTAGGTCAAATCAAACTATTCGAGGGAGAAAAAGAAGCTAACGAGACAAATGAACAAAGTTTACAAACTCTTACTAAAAAATTAATATGACTATATATTTTAAAAATCTAAACGTTGGATTGCATGTTCTATATGTTCTTAACATGCATGTCAAATTTCATTCAAATGAGATATTATTTACTATTAAATCTATAAACTTATTTTTTATACATAATTTAGTACTAGAAACAAATAAAAATTTAAATATGTGATTGATAATATAGTTATTGATCTTTGATCTTTGTAAAATTTTGCAAGCATGGATGATATAATAAAAAAATGTAATTTTATGGTAGATTTGTTAAAATTCACATCCAATAAAAAGATATAGGAAATTTGTAGCCATTGGCTACAAACTAATTTGTAGGCAAACTTTGTTCTTTATAAATCAATAAAATAAACTTAAAAAGCTTGAATCTTTCAATTTCAAGAATTATTTGTATACAATTAGCAAAGCGTAATTTTACAAAATTATAAAAGAGATCAAGTGATCAAAATAAAAGAAGAAAGCATAAATTTTCCTTTTGTTTTGAAGGACCCCGCAATGGGAATAAACCAACAACCTACACAGCAAGCTTGAACCAAGCACTTTACTATAGGATTTAAATCAAAATACCCTAATTATGGCTTCAATGTCATATGATGTTGCTAACTTGCTTTATGACTTTAGTGCTTTTTCTTTTTAGCACTTTCTTAGTTTCTTTCGATGTTCCTCAAAGCATATATACGTTCCCACTTTGGATTTGAAAACTGAAAACGCGTGGAATCATCGGTCACTTTTAGGGACACTGCCAGTCATGGAACGAAAGTTCGTGTAAAGACTAAATAGGAGTTTTTACTTTTATGGACACTGCCAGTCATATATAAGTAAGGTTGTCTCCACAGTCCGTTATGCTTTCTTCACTCATATCTCTTTTAATTTCCATTTAGTCACATCTTTCTTTCATTCTCTTCTTCTCCTTTCATATTTTCTCAATTCTTTTGCTCATAGATTCAGATGGCTCTGCAAATCAACGAAGGAGGCTCTTCTTCTTCCACTGCCCGATACATGTATGACGTTTTCTTGAGCTTTAGAGGTGAAGATACTCGCTATAATTTTACTAGTCATTTATATAAGGCTTTATTTGACAAAGGTTTTAACACCTTTATTGATGATGATAATCTTCAAAGAGGAGAAGAAATTTCAACAAAGCTTCTCAAAGCAATAGAATTGTCAATGATTTCAATTGTTGTATTTTCTGAAAATTATGCATCTTCAACTTGGTGTTTGAAGGAACTTGTCAAAATTCTTGAGTGTAAGGATCTTGGCCAATTAGTTCTACCTATTTTTTACAAAGTAAATCCATCAGAAGTACGTAAACAAGAGGGAAAGTTTGGGATTGCACTAACTAAACATGAAGAAAAAGAAAACGGAGATAAGGTTCAGAGTTGGAGGGCAGCTTTAACCAAAGCAACTGATTTGGCTGGATTCTCTTACAAGGATGGGTATGTATCTATTACTACTTTTTTGCCTTCTTTTAATATAAAATATTAAATTATTAATAGTTTTGTTATCACCACTTAATTCCAAATAATCAAAGGATTTGCATTGCATACTCAAAGTTAGTTCACGGTAAAACTTCAAATTCATCATGCGTAGGTAGAAGAATATTGATTTCCAAATTAACACAGAAAGATATATACTAAATAGGAAATAAACAAGAGAGATTAGAGAAACATTGGATCCACACTTTAGATTGCCTCTTCTATGCTGCTTACTTTCTCCATATAGATTTTGATTCGGTTTTTTGAGAAGCTAAGAGAGAGGAAAAGTCACAATCACATCCATAATCACTTGCCAAACAAAAATTTTAGAAAAATATATTTTTTATATAAAAAAATTTGTCAAGACTCGCAATCCAAATGAATTTCACATTTGCAACCATGACCAGCATGTCAATACCAAGCTTAAGCTTGATATTAATATGAACCAAAGTAAACCTGTGAACAAAAAATTGTCTATTTGTTAGTTGATAAATAGGTTATCTAATGTTTATTTTTCTCCAAATTATAACAAACATCATCAATTTGGAATATACCACAAGTTCACACACTAAAATCCCCTATTATATCAAAAGTTCCAACGCTCAACTATTAATTCATAAATACAAACATCTCTACAAAGTTAAGCGCAGAACTACTAAAATGGAAAGTAAAAACTAAATGAAAATAAAACTAGCTCTTATGAAGCTCAATTAAGACTCCAGCTACTACTCTATTGCATAAAACCTGCCCACTGATTTTTTATTTTGTTTTTTATTTTTTTAAAGAAGGTTAGCTAACAGAGCTCAATAAAAGGGGTTAGGTGGTATGAGTTATAAAGAATGCATAAGTACATGAAAATTAGAAAAATTTCTTAGTACGTGAATACGCTTCGAGATAAACTTCTTTGAGCATGCACACACAATTTTTCATGAGCTTTATAAAAAAAAAATTCATGAGCTTTATAAATAGCTTTGAAAAATAATTTGTATACTTATATCTCATTAGATTCAAAAAACATTTTCCTTAGAAAATGTTTTTTTTTTTTTTTTTTTTGTTAGATAAGATAGAATTTCATCCTATCGAGTCTGCTTTATGATGATTACTCTTTATTATCAAGCCAAAACACTGATTGATTTTAAGTGTAGGCAGGGTTTGAACCTTGGATCTCTTGTTTGATAATAAAATACTTTACTAATTGACTTAGTTGGAAGCCTAGAACCCACAATTGTTTTCTTTAGAAGAGAAATATTTTTTAACATTATCTATTGAAAAACCTCAGTCTTGAAAACTTCTTAACTTCATAAGAATCATATCATAATCATACTTCCATGATTTAACATCACAAAACACGTTTCCTCAATTGTTAGTAATTAAATAATTAGTAATTTCCTTTACCATAACATGAAACACAATTACTCTTGATATTACTTTTGTTACTCACTTTCTCTTTATATATATAACTTGTAATCCCATAGACCACTGGATTTGCATTGTATACTCAAAATTAGCACACGTTAAAACTTCAAATTCGTCATACATAAGTAAATGAGCATTCATATCTAAATTAATATATAAAGGATATACACTTCAAGGTAAATGATTTCACCTCTCAATTTTATGTCCATGTACTAAGTAGGAAATAAACAAGAGATAACCCATAGGTCCACTCTAGATTGCCTCCTCTTTGCTGATTCCCTTTCTGTTTACATTTTGATATGGTTTTTGAAATACTGTCATACTGGGAAGGAGAGAAAATCTCATAATCGCATCCTTAATTGCTTACCAAGCAACATTATTATTATTTTTTTTTTTTTTGAGAAATACCAAGCAGCAATTTGAGAATAAGACAATAGATAAACTAATAAATAAATAAACATTAGTATGGAGGAAAATATTGAGAACAAATTCTAGGAAAGAGGGAAAAGAGTGAAAAGTGGTAGAAAGTATTTTATAAGTTGGGTGTTTGATTTAATTGAGGAAAAAGTTTAGGAACACAACTTTTACTACAACTATAAAGGGTTGATTGTGGGTGATGTAAAAAAGTGGTAGATTCATATGAAAGTGAGTGTCCACCACTTACAATTAGGAGATGACCAAAATTCATATGAATATATATATATATATATATATATATATATTATATATAGATTTTCATATAGTCTAACACATCAAATGCTTTTTATGCTTTTGTGCTTGGCAGTTGCCTTGAATCCGAAACTCAATTTATCGAAAGACTTATAAAAGAGATATCAAGTACCATATCAAATCGAACACAACTATTTGTTGCTAAATATCCAGTTGGAATAGATTCTCGTGTGGAGGAGATAGAATTGCTTTTGGATACAAAGTCAAATGGTGTTCGCATGCTAGGGATTCATGGTCTTGGGGGAGTAGGTAAAACTACAATTGCAAAAGCTGTTTATAATAGAATTTTTGATCGTTTTGATAGGAGTTGCTTTCTAGATAATGTTAGAGAAAGGTCACAAACAACCAATGATATAATCCAACTACAAGAGACACTTCTTTTTAAGATATTGCAAAACACATATTTAAAGGTGGACAATGTTCCCAAAGGAACTGAACTGATAATGGGTAGAATTTGTCATACAAGGCTTCTTTTAATTCTTGATGACGTGGATGAATCGAACCAAATAGTAAATTTGCTTGGAAGATGTGATTGGTTTAGTTCAAGAAGTAGAATTATTATAACAACAAGAGACAAACAAGTGCTAACCACTCTTGGAGAAGATCATCTTGTTTATGAGGTTAAGGAATTGAATCAACGTGAAGCTCATAAACTCTTCAGCCTGCACACCTTCCAAATGAATAAACCAGGGGAAAACTATTTAGAAGTTGCAAAGCAAATTATACATTATGCCAATGGTCTTCCATTAGCACTAACAATAATAGGTTCTGATTTGCGTGGAAAAAGTATAGATAAATGGAAAAATGCATTAGAAAAGTACAAAAACATTCCTCACAAAAAAATTCAAGAAAAGCTCAAAATAAGTTATGATGGATTGGAAGAAAATGAAAAGGATATTTTTCTCCATGTTGCTTGTTTTTTCAAGGGATTTGAGAAGGAATACGTTAGAAATATACTAGAAACTTGCAATTTATATCCATGTGATGGTATTTGCAAACTTATCGATAAGTGTCTCATAACTGTTGATCAATGTGGCATATTGTGGATGCATGACTTGTTACAACAAATGGGCATGGAAATCGTTCAACGAGAATCTAAAAACCCTGAAAATCGTAGCAGGATATGGTGTTATGAGGATGCTTATGAAGTGCTAACTGGAAATATGGTACAAGTTCTTTTACTTCACTTTTCCTTTTTCCAAATTTTTTTGTTTAAAATTTCAAAATTTTAATTTAAAAAAAAAATTATATAATCAAACTTATTTGTTTTATTCTTTGTTCAATTAGGGGACTGATAAAATTCAAGCAATGATATTGCGCTCACCTGGACCGGAAACCATGAAATTGCAGGGTGAACCTTTTGAAAGAATGAAAAATCTTAAATTTCTTTGGGTTGAAAATGTACACATTTGTGAAGAATTTCAATATCTCCCTAATGAGTTACGGTTACTTGTATGGCCTCAATTTCCTTTTTCCTCCTGGCCATCTAAATATTGTCCTCAAAAGCTTGTTGCATTTACTATGGAAGGGAGTAATCGCATTAGAATGGAGACAATATTCAAGCAGGTATGATTATTAGTATTTATGAATTATAATTTCTTAAAAGTTTTTTGAATGATGGCCAAAACTAAATTTTGTTTTTTTTTTTTAACCTACAGGGTATCCAATTAAAAAATATAAAGCATATCAGTCTTCAGCAGTGTGACTCTATTACAGAATTACCTGAATTGTGTACCCCAAACTTAGAGACATTATACCTTACTTTTTGTCTTAACTTAGTTACGGTTCATGAGTCCGTTGGATTTCTTGATAGGCTACGGGAATGGGACCTCAGCTACTGTGAGAGTCTTCAAAATCTTCCAAACAACCTCAGGTTGAAATCGCTCGAATACTTTTATCTTAATAATTGCTTTATGCTTGAGAAATTCCCCAATATTCATCAAGACAGCATGAAACGTTTAAAGGATTTAGAGTTATCTGAGAGTGGCATCAGAGAGTTGCCTTCATCAATCGGGTATCTTACTCAGCTTACTATGTTAAAATTATATGATTGCCACAACCTGAAGGATCTTCCAGACAGCACTTCTCTTTTGACAGTGCCAAATTGAGACCACCGTGTAATTCTTTTGATGGACTTTCGGAATATGGGTTTCTAAGGTTATGGGAACTGGGATTCGGTGGATGTGGAAACAAATTAGAATTTTTGATGAAGCCCAATTACTTTCCCGTATTGAGCCGTCTAGATCTATCTGGCTCTGATATTGTTAGCATCCCTGAAAGCCTAAACAGATTTACTACGTTAAAAATCCTTCATATAAGGAATTGCCAGCAGCTACGACAAATTTTGGGGCTTCCACAATTTATAAGAATTTTACATGCAAGTCACTGTACGTCATTAGATGCACAATCCTCAAGCAGATTATTGAATCAGGTCTCTCTTTTTCAAGTTATAATAAATAAATAAAACAAACTTTTTTTTTTTTTTTTAACTCTCTTTCTTAATTTAATTCGTTGAATTTGCTAATTATATGCAGATTGGAGAAATTATATGTGAAGGAGAAAGAAGCGAATATGTGTATCCAACGTGGTTGAATCCCAAGCTTCAAAATAGAGATTTGTTCTGGCACGATGTTAACGATTATTGTATTTATGAGCTACCGTATACAGAGATTCCAAGGTGGTTGAATTCCAAGCATCAAAGTGTTGGAAATTCCAAGGTGGTTGAATTCCGTGTTGGTCGCAAATTTCCAAATGTTTTTGCCGTCTATTTCGCTTTTGGACTGGGGCCGCTATTATCCTATTATCTTGTTTATTTAAATGTTTACCTCTCCATTAATGGTTTTGAAAAAGTTGAGGTTACTTGCTTTATCCTAAATCGTGATTCTGATGATACATTGGGGATATCTTCTAGAGCACATATCAAATTGCAGAAGCTGTTGGATGAATCAAATCCATCTGATGACAATCACGTTGAGGTTACATATGAATGGCACAAAGAGACAGATCGCAACAACCCTCCTTGTGAGATTAGAAGGTGGGGGGTCAAAGTTGAATGTATCTGTTGTCCTCAAATATCTACTATTTTGTCTTCAAAGATGGCCCTTACCCTGGATGACAATGATTCTGACTCCGATCTGAATCTACCATTATAGAAGAGGAGAAAATATTGATTGAATTCGGGAAATATATATATGCCAAGGTTTGTCTCCTTCTTTAGTTGCAGTGTAGCATTTACCCTTAATTATATCTTCTCCCCTTTATTTTTTATTGATGATATCCTCTCCAGTACGGTTGAAATTGAAGGAAAATACATCTTAATTAAAAGAAATTTTGGAAACTAGAAAGTAGGACAGTATTAAATTTTAGGTTGATCCATTTATGCATTTAGCATTTCATGTATGAATTAGTAATTACTGAGATCTCTAATCTGGTGCAACAACAATTGATCTTCTTAGAATTCCTTGTTATATTGTTTTGGTTGGACCTTTTTATTTCTCACTTGGGCATGCTATTTTAAAGCTTTTACTATGAAATGGAATGTTTACTTTTTTATTGATTATTTGATTGCGAGATTGAAAAATTGAATGAGACAAACCAAGCCGAGCGCTGTATTACTTGGCCTCTGTAACAGCCGAATTTTTTGTAGCTTGTTGAAGTGAATCCAAGTTCTTTTCCATGAATTTTATGCAATCCTTTAAGTGTATTTAATCGTATCATTTATTTAAGTTTACAGCATCTCATAAAAATTGATTAAGTGCTTGAGGAAAAAAAAAAGACCCAACTGATGAAGTATTGATTACTAACAGGATACACCAGGGCATATGATTATAAGTTTTTGACTGTATGAAGAAGTAAAGAGTTTAATCAAGCATATAATGGAGATGGAGTTACTATGTTTGTTATGAGGGGTTTGATATGGGTTCATCTTCAATGGGACTTACTTTGTTGACAATGATTCTGACTCCAATCTGACTTCACCATTGAAGAAGAGCAGAACATATTGATTGAATTTGAAAGAAATATGCCTCCATTTGAGCACAGCCTTGAAACTATTCTCTCCTTTCTCGTTTCCATTTGAGTGTTCAACTTCTTTTGCATTTTATGACAAGGTTTGTCTCCTTCTTTAGTTCCGTTGTTTCATTTGCCCTTGTTATTTTCTTCTCTCCTCTATTTTTATTGATGATACCTCTCTAGTACAGTTGGAATTGATGGATAATAAATCTTAATCATAGATGATAATGAAAATACAGCATACTGCATGCTATTGCTGTGTAAGAGAGCAATGGGTAAATTTGAAGGATAGAAATCTACAAATCATAGATGATAAGTTGAGTGATCGTTCAGCTTAACAAACTATTTTTAGAGGAGAGTAAAAGGGCCTACAGGCTGTAGTTTTCAGTAGAATCAGTAGCCGTAGCAAATGAATGACACGTTATCATATCCCTTTTTCCACTTCAGAACTGGTTCATTTGAACCAGGCTTTTAAGTAGTTAATATAGTCTAAGCCCAGGTGAAAATTTTAATTGGGCCTGCTACTAGAGGTTCTTCCTCAATCACATTTTTGTTTTTGTTTTTTGTCTTTTTTTTTTTCAATTTTGTCTCATTGGAGTCAAGTGTTAACCTTTTATTGTTGTTGTTGTGCTCATGTTGCCATTATTGTGGTAGAATTGTTCGACTATCAAAACAAAATGTCACTACATTTGAGGTGTTAATCTATCATATATCAAACTAAAGTTAAATAAAATAGTAAAATATTATACGAAAATTCACTACAACAACAACAAAAAAAGAATGTTGTAAAAATGCCTTGATATTTTTACAAGAGTAGGTCTCAGTTCAAGAGTGGCTTAGTTAATCAGACCTTTGCTGCTACACTTGGGCACTCCAGCTAGTTTCTATGAGTCATGTAAATATTCAATGTTGCTTTGCTTTTGATGTTGAATTATCATGTTTAAACAACCAAGTTTGGCCCTGCTTTGAATGCTATTTCTTCTCTATTATATCTTCCAGTTGGTTAAATTAAAAGGATACAATTTACTAAATAACAATTTAGTTAAAAAAATAAAATAAAAGTGAAGATGAAAGGAAGAATAATATGAGTCCCTTAACATGTGTGAATGTAAAGACATGATGGTAATTTTGAGCTCAGAGAAACAAACTACAAACTCAAGATGTGTATAATCTTCATTGCACTTCCTGTTTTCTAACCAAGGTTTGAAATGGTGAGAAGTGTATAAATCATCCTTCTTATTGGTTAACCTTTCAAGTCTACAATGTTCTAGATTGCCTAAGTATTTATTGGTGTTTAAAGTAAATAATAGGGAAATGTCTAGCAAACCATTTGTGCTGTTACAATGAATTGGGGGGTTTTGCTTTGAACCTTTCAAGTCTATGATACTTTTCTAGGTTGGCAGATCATTCAAGACAGGTTAGCCAAAAATTAAGTTACTGGGTTTCCTAAATGACTTTGGTGTGATCTATGGAAGAATATAATTCTACTTGATTGGTTGAAGAGTTTCTTTATATACAAATCAGAGGTATTTATATGTAATTTTTTTTCTCTTAATTGGTAATATTGGAATTAATAAGGATGGCAGTGCTGCAACTTCATCACTATTGGGATAACAACTATGGCTGCTAACGAAACTCCTTTGTCCTCAAATTTTTTTGCCTAAAATTGATCTTTCTATCCTTTAGGACTGTTTTGAATGTATCTTATTATGTTGATGTACTTTGTAGTTATGCAATCGGTACAACTATAAGTCTTTGTTCTATGATATGTGATGTGCTTATTTTTGAGACATTAGAATGAATCTCTATACCTGAAAAGAAAATGTTTTTATTATTATTAGCAACTGTGAACATGTTTTCTATCATGTAGTTATGTATCTTGGATATCTTATGGATCCACCAACTTATTCAAATTCTTTGGAGGTAATTTAGATGCCATGGACACCCACTTCATCTCTTTCCTGCTTGCATATCTTTCGAAATAAATTAATTGGATTGCTTCGATTTCCCAAATAGCTTGGTTGAAGCTTTGTTTGATTATGGTTTATTCAATTACTGTGTTGAGTTTAATTATAGTAATTTTCTAAGAATTTGTGGCCTATCTTACTAATTTCACTTCGAGCATTTGATTTGTACAAAACATTGATGTGTGGTTTCTTAATTGTGTTACCTTGAGAATTCGCCTTGTTATTGGATTACATAGTACAGAGGTAGGTAAATAATGGTTATGAGTAAAATAGTAATGATTTTATATCCAGCATAAACAATGTGTGTGCCTTTTACCATCTTGTACATAAAAAGTAAAAACAGTGTGGAGAAGAGGTCACTTATGGAAATTCCATATTTTTTATTATTTCTCCTTCTTCTTTTTTTCTTTTTTCTTTTTTCTTTTTCCCTTTTTGTTGATTTTGTTCATGTTGTAACCAATGGTTGGTTTAAAATATCAAGCATTTATAATGTTAATATTGCCTTGTTGATAATATTCATACATATTATTTAATCATTTTAGACAATTTCATGTTAGTTTGTGAGACTGTACTATTTTGTATAAATGTCTTTTTTTTTTTTTTTGTACTACTCATATATGATTGCTCATTAAATGCCATTTAAAAATTTCTTATCACGTTTGCCAGGCTATGGTAGCATAGGTTTAGCACTAGTTTCAACTTGGAAGAATTTCCATACAAGGAGTCAAGGATTCTAGTTTCCTGTCAAGTTTTACTGTTGCAATTATGCAAGCATTGTCCACTGTGATACAGAAGTTTCAAGCTTCAGCTAATATTTTTTCTGGTTCCACAGTTCTTAACCTCTTACTAAGCCAGGTAAAACCTTATATCCAAGTAACTCATGTTTTTTGTTTAAATAAATAAATTTATCTCTAGATGGCCGTTATCCTTGGTGGTTGAACTTTCTAACTTGCTTAGCATTAATTATCTCTCTCCCATAAAATTTTGTTCATTTAGAAGAAACAAAATTTAGGAAAGATGCATCAAGTGTCATCACAATTACCTTTCTCATCCTTGTTTCTACTTTTAGATTTGAACAAAATACAAAATATCTCATGCAACTAATGTATTGAGAAATGCTATATTTGTCCCTAACTTTTACAAGGGACAAATGAAATGTACCATCTCATCTGAAAATGGAAATGTTGACCATTAACACAATATGGAAGCTGTATATTAGTTCTTTTATTTCTTATCATTGCTTTTCCTAAATCGCTAAGTCATGACTTATGGTGGTAATGCATTGAGGTCATTGATTGGCAACAACAAAATGTGCAAGGAATGCATACATTGGCATGTTAGAAATTTGTCTTTAGATGTTAGCATCAATGAGTTCATCCAAGATTATGCCTTTGACAGCCATTCAACTCCAAACAATAACTTAATTGATCTCACTCTCACATACACACATGCCCTATTTGTTTTTGACATAGGTACCTTGTTAGTATTATGGTGTGCACTCTTCTTATAAATTGATGGTCATTACTTAATCCTAAGCCAAAACTTTGTAGAAAAGCTTTTTTTTTCCTACCACGAGAATAGAATTTTCTTTCTTGATAAATGCTACAAGGGTAGAATTGCCATCAAGCCAAACTACCAATGCCCTTGAGATGCATCACTTGTTTGTAATAAATAATTATAGTAGCAACTAGAATAACCATATATTATTTGAGATGGAGAAACTTGAGATTTGTGGATAAGAAAAAATACCAATTCACAGTTTTTGATTCATCACTCATTATCATTATAGACGGTACTAAGAAAGATGGAGTGACATAGTGGATGCAGGAAGCAATTGATAGCGTCCTTGTTTGTTCCATGTAGTCAGACACACACACACACACACACACACACACATATGTATGGTACTTCCTGGACTTGCTTTACATACCACCAAAGCTGCTCCCAATCCTTGACATGAGGACTAGATATGTTGTGAGGTAAGCTACAGATAGTGCTTCTATGAAGTCCATACTTGTAGAGTTTGTGTTATTTCTTATTTCACCTTTTCATTTTGAGCAAAGGTCATCTGGGATTTTAAAATGAGGCAGACTCAATTATCTTGAAATTAGCAGGATTTTTTTTTATGGTAATGATTTAGAGGAGGAAGTGAGTTTTATAGTTCTTGAAACTTTTTTTCTTTGAACTACATGATTTTTTTTTTGGGGATTTTGTTTCTAAAAAAACTTCCTCCATTCTTGATTTTCCCTTTCTTTTTCTAAGTTTGTAATATTTTTCAGGGACAGACCTAGATGACCTGTCAAATGTCAATATAGTTAAGCATACATACAAGGATTTCGTGTTGTTAACTGCCTTAGACCTTCTTGTCCAATATAATGTCTTAGACAGATGTTTGTAGCTTTTTGATCCACTGCATGTTTGGCTAACTTTTCTCCTTTGTTGAACTCTTCTCAATCAGAGTTTCAAATGTGAAGATGATGATACTAATGTGAAGATGATGATACTTTATACTATCCTATGGTGTACCATAAATTTCTTAGATATATCCTCTTCATTTTCAGGTATAACATCCATTTCCTGTAGTTAAATAAAGAAAAGCTCTACCACAATATAGGTTGATTTTTTGCTTTATATTTCGCGATAAACATGTTGACCATTAGCTATGTGGGGCATGAAAATTGCATCATTTATGACTAAAATTCCTTTTACGTAGACTCAGATATTACATAATTTTTTCTTTTTCTTGTTCTTTTTTTTTTTTATTCAATTGCAATATGATTTTGCCGGGAGTTGATCCCTTTATGTTAAGAATTGCAATATAATTTTGTAGGTTTGTCTCACTCTCTGCCCCCCGGGCTTTTGACCCTGAGTGTTTCTTGCTCTTGAATTTTCTATTTTCAGGTAATGCAATGGAAATCTGCTTAATTATTACTTGCTAAAATTTTCTGATTTTGCTAGTGTAGTCATTTTAAAGCATTGATGTCTTTGACTTAAGATACCAATAGATTTCGATAAAGACACAACCTTGGAAGTTGGAATTAAAATCTAAAATGTCCATTTAGAATTGGAAGTAATACAATGAGAACTAAGTACCACTAGTGAAGATTGCTGTTGAAAGGAGGAACACAATTGAAATTGTTATGCCACAGTTGAGAACCTGATTTTCAATTTTGATAAGTCATATTTCTTGATTATTCTTATTAGCTAAAATTTTCAATTACAAAAAATGGAAAGGCTAAAACTGTTATGCCTACAATATGCAGAAGTTCCTCAATGCTTGATGTAACCTTCCATTGAAATTCCCAAGTTAGATGAATTGTCCGATGGTTCAGTTGGGAATTCTACTACTCCATCAAGGGCACCTAAATTTGCTACCATAAAATTTATGGCCATTGATTCTATTTTGTAAGTAAAGTGACACATGCATCTCTCTCTCTCTCTCTCTCTTTGTGTCTTCATCTGACTATCTTTTTCTCATTCACAGTTATGGCAGATAACTCAAGAGGAATTTGTTGAGCTTCAGAGCTCGGGACTGAAACTGAGCAGTAGTTCCCAAGTAGAGCCATGCTTGACTCATGTTTACAGTGGGTCTTAGCATTGGAAAGGAGAAATAATTTTTTATTTATAGGAGTTGGAAAAAACAGAATGAGTCATCTTTAGTTTTTGTTGTAGTTAGATTATGATTTTTGTCAATTGATAGCTAATTATGATTTTAGGCCTGTTGAATATAAAACTACCCTAATTTTAGTCAATTGATAACTAATGTAGTTGTAGTCTATCATGACATAAGCTTCCACAAATTCAATGACACCATTAGTCTCTCTTTCATGATCTGATCTATCATTCTTTGTGTGAGAATTGAATTTCAAATGTATGCTATAATGTAACGTGACCTATCATGTTCCTATAGAGCTATAGGAGTTGAAGCAATTTCATAAACATGCTCCAAAATTTTGTATCATGCAGCTTCTAATGAATGTCTGTTGAGAGCATCTGCTTTAATGTTGTTAAGGTCTGCAAATATGTAGTGTCAGGAAGACTTGAGGTTGCCTCAAGATATGAAGGATGAAGCTTCAAAACATTAACTAAATAGACTATTTGCTGTTTCCAATAAAGTTATTGAGGGCATCTAAGTTAAAGGCTGTGATGAATATAAAACTAGTTTAATATTTAGAGATCTAAAAATAGAATTTGAAGATTAATTGTGGCAAGGGTGAGCTTATTCTGATTAGTCAGTTTATGAAGAGGGTGTGACAGTTTATGAGGCCCGGCTACCTCTGATTAGTCAGATATTGCTTATTCTATATCTTTTTTCTTTTCATTAATATGGGAGGGATACGTAGTTTTTTCATTGAATCAAAGCTTTTTCAGTTGGTGGTGGAGGAAGGAGGGAATTTCTTTGCGTTACGAATCTTTGAACGGGGCAAATACTTCATGAAATCAGTGTTTATGGGTAAAAGCGCGGCATTATGGTTGATGAGAAATATAGAACACACAGTGATTGGGGTAAATCCCAAACAATTTTTCACGCTTAGGGAAGGCGATACTGCCTACACCTTGCAACGGGGATCAAACTCTTTTGGTCAGTTCCTGCTAGTGTCTGAACTCAAAGTTGGTGGGCTCCGGAGGTCGGTCATAATCCCTGAAGGGAAAGAAAAACATGGTTGGAAGGTATTTGGCCTAGAATTGAGGAAGATGTTAGAACCTAATCAATATGCTTTTGGTTACTCGGGCCATGCAAAGTTTATCCCTCAAACACTAAAACGCAATTCAGTGTTTCATCCATCTCGGTCTTTTGTTGAGACAGTGAAGGGTCCAGTGCAGGCAAAAGATGATATTCAATTGATCCATAAAGCCAAGGATGCAGGACAAAATATTATAGATGGGATGGTGGGAGAGAAACAGCAGAATAGGCCAAAGGAAACGATGGCAGTGGCTCCAAAACAATATCGGAATCAGGCTGTGGATGTTCCGGTGGGTCAGCTTGGTACAGCAGCCGTGAGGGGAGGGGAGGGGAGAGAGAGGAGCATTAATTTGGGTATTAATTTTGGTGAGAAATTATCGGTGCAAAATAAAAAAAGATCTCCGTTAAGTTTCAGTTTGAATTCAAATAAAACTGAGAATGGAAAGGGGAGTGATTTGAGGGAGTCACGTTGGTCTGGGAAGGGATTAATAGTGGAGGTGGCTGAGAATGGGAAACGACGGGTTTCTTGGGATAATTCCAAAGGTGGAAAATCTTCTTTTAAATGGGTGATACGGGCTTCCACTGAACAGAAGGAGGAGGTGGGTTCCAGTTTGGGCCCAAAACACTCAGAAGCCCACTGCGTATCTAATTCAAGCCTGATGAGTACAAGTCCATGTCACTTTGAGGCTGGGGAATGTTCCAACTCATTTTCAGGCCCAATCCCTTCTATATCTTATTCCGATGGGCTGGAAGAGAACCCCACGGTCTCTCCATATGGTTTAATGGCGCCGGTAAGGATGTCGAGGAGCGAGAAAGGTGGAAGCTTCTCGGTCTCTCAGTTGTATGTGGGTTCCCCGGCGACGGCGATGCAAACCGGTGCAGGTGGAGGTTTGCTTGCTCAGCCGGAGTGTGCTTCGCCGGTAGGAGAGTCGGGTTGCACCGGGAATCTTCAGCATTTGGTTTTCAGGTATAGTTTTGACCGGAACAGTATTTTGGGCTCAAACAGGTCGTCGGGTGGGTTGGTTTCTGAGGATATAAGGTCGGTGTCTTTTGAATTTGTGCCGCGACTGGTTGGACTTTCTTTCCCCGATCTTTTCTTGGAGTTTTTGCGAGCTGGGTCAATGGGTTTTGGAGTATCGGGTAAGGAGGCAAATTCCTCCGTTAGTAAGGAACTCTTAAGATTTCCTAGGGAGGTTATGCTTGTGGAGGATGCAGCTGATTCTTTTGTGGGCTCTGGTGCAGCAGAATTGTTGGATTGTTTACCTTTACAGGTTATTGCTCCGACTGCATCGCCAACTTCGGTGGAGTTGGAGGAGGTCACTGAGGTCTTGAGTATTGAGTCTAAGTTAGATATTTCTGGGTGGGTGAAACACCGAATTCCTGGTTTCAGTAAGTTGGTTGGGTTGTCAATGACCCGACATGAGAAGTTGTGCATTGCTCTCTTACAAAGGCTAGAAACTGAGATGGAGGCAGCCAATGTGTTACACCGGAAAGTAACAGGTAGCCAAAAAATGGCTAAGTCCAAACATAAGGGACGTAGAGAGCTGCGAAACTTGATCTCTTCGGTGAATTATGATGGGAGATAGAGGATTGGGTTTGTGTTGGTGGGGATATTTTTGTGGTAATGAAGATAAAAATGATTTCGTGGAATGTTAGAGGATTAAATGATCCTCGGAAACGACTGGTGGTGAAAAATTTGTTGCGGGATTGGAAGTGTGATGTTGTTTGTTTACAAGAGACAAAAATTGCTAGTATGAATAGACAGCTGGTTTGTAGTTTGTGGGGCTGTCCATATGTGGATTGGGCTGTTTTGGAGGCTGATCGGACAGCTGGTGGTATTTTGATTATGTGGGATAAAAGGGTCTTGGATAAGATGGAAGTTATGGTTGGTACATTCTCTGTTTCGGTAAAGTGGCAAGGGGTGGGGGACGGTTTTATATGGGCATGTTCAGGGGTTTATGGCCCAAATGAGAATAATGAGAGGGGGCACATGTGGGATGAGTTGGTGGGTATTCAGCAGTATTGGAGGATACCGTGGTGTTGCTTGGGGGATTTTAATATTGTTCGCTTTCCTAGTGAACGTAGGGGTGAGACAAGTTTGACACTGGCTATGGAAAAATTCTCTGAATTTATTGAGGATCTTAACTTGATTGATTTGCCTTTGGAAGGAGGTAGATATACATGGTCAAGTGGTACTGATCAACCAGCGATGTCTAGGATTGATAGAGCTTTGGTCACTCCAGACTGGGAGGAACATTTCCCAGATGTTATTCAAAGGACTTTACCCCGTCCTATCTCAGATCACAGTCCAATTCTCTTGGAGGCAGGGGGAATGGCAAGGGGGAAAAGTCCGTTCAGATTTGAAAATATGTGGTTGAAGACAGAGGGGTTTGTGGACAGGGTTCAATCTTGGTGGAATCGGTATTCTTTTGTAGGTACACCTAGTTTTGTGCTTGCGAAAAAATTAAAGGCTCTGAAAGAGGACATTGTACAATGGAATCGTCGAGAGTTTGGTAATGTAGAGCGTCAAAAGAAACAATTATTGGAGGAGTTGAAAAAATTAGATGCTAAGGAAGGGGATTTTGGTCTCACTGATGGGGAGAAATGTCATAGGGCAGATTTGAGGTCCCAAGTGGAGCATCTTCTCTCCTTGGAAGAAATTTCCTGGAGACAAAAATCTAGGATGTTATATATCAAGGAAGGGGATAATAACACCAAGTTCTTCCACAAAATGGCTAACTCCCATAGAAGGTATAATCATCTGAGGACTTTGGAGGTGGATGGGGTGGTTTTTGAGGAGGAATCTGAGGTTACTAATCAGGTAGTCCAGTTTTATAAAAATTTGTACAAGGAGTCTGAGGGGTGGAGGCCTTTTGTGGAGGGTTTGGAGTTTGATCATATTGGGGATATGGAGAGGGTTTGGCTTGAAAGGAAGTTTGAGAGAGAGGAGATACTTCAAGTCGTAGGTGAGTTGGAGGGGGACAAAGCTCCAGGCCCGGATGGGTTCACTATGGCATTTTATCATCATTGTTGGAGAGTAGTGGAGAAAGACGTGTTAGCGGTCTTTGAGGAGTTTTTTCAATATTGTAAGTTTGAAAAATCTCTCAATGCTACCTTCATTGCTTTAATTCCTAAAAAGAATGACGCCTCTAATATTAGAGATTTCCGGCCTATTAGCTTGGTGGGGAGTGTGTATAAAATTTTGGCTAAGGTTTTGGCAAATCGTTTGAGAGTGGTTTTAGATCAGTTGATCTCTGAGACTCAGAATAGTTTTGTGGGTGGGAGACAAATCCTTGACTCGGTTCTTATTGCGAATGAGTGTGTGGATAGTCGAGGGAAGAGTAGGGTTCCTGGAGTTATTTGTAAACTAGATATTGAGAAAGCCTATGATCATGTGAATTGGGAGGCTTTGCTGTATTTGTTGAATAGAATGGGCTTTGGAGTGAAGTGGTGTAAGTGGATCCGTACTTGTATTTCCACAGTTCAGTTCTCTATTTTGATTAATGGGTCTCCAGCTGATTTTTTTGGTAGTTCAAGGGGATTAAGACAAGGGGATCCGTTATCTCCTATGTTATTTTTGATTTTGATGGAGGTGTTCAGTAGGATGTTGAGAAGAGTTGAGGAAGCTGGCTTGATCCGTGGCTTTAAAGCTGAGGGTAGGAGGGGTGGTGGGGAATGTGTTTCACATCTATTGTTTGCAGACGATACTATCCTATTCTGTGATGCAGATGTGGAGCAAATTCTTCATATTCGGTTGTTGTTACTCAGTTTTCAGGCGGTAACAGGTTTGAAGGTCAATGTGCACAAGAGTGAAATGGTTCCAATAGGGGAGGTTGATGATGTGCATGCTCTGGCGGAAATTTTGGGCTGTAGAGTTGGAACTTTGCCTATGTCTTATCTTGGTATGCCATTGGGGGCTTCACATAACTTCCCTTCAATTTGGAATCCTATTTTGGAAAAAATTGAGCGGAAATTAGCCGGGTGGAAGAAGTTGTATTTGTCTAAGGGGGGTCGATTGATGTTACTCAAGAGTACGTTATCTAGTCTTCCTACCTATTTTCTATCTCTATTCACCATTCCTACTTATGTGGCTAATAAAATAGAAAAGTTGCAAAGGGACTTCCTATGGGGTGATAGCAAGAATCATCTGGTAGGTTGGGATAAAGTTTGTGCGCCTATAACTAATGGTGGTTTAGGGATAAGGAAAATTACTACTTTCAATAAGGCCTTATTGGGGAAATGGTTGTGGCGGTTTGGGAAGGAAGAAGGTCGGTTATGGAGGCGGGTGGTAGTGTCAAAATATGGGGAGGAATGGGGGGGATGGACCTCAAAGCTAGGTAGGGGAGTTCATGGGTGTGGTTTGTGGAGAGGTATTCGCATGGGATGGGAGGATTTTAGAAAGAATTGTCAATTTGTTGTTGGGTTGGGAAATAGAGTGAGATTTTGGCAGGATGGGTGGTATGGGGATCAACCTTTCCAAGTGGCTTTCCCAAGGCTGTATAGAATTGCCATTGATAAGGAGGCATCTGTAGAAGCTTCTTTGTCAAGGCAGGGGGTGGAGGATAGAAGAATTTGGAATGTTCGTTTTATTCGAGAATTTAATGATTGGGAGATGGAGGAAGGGCTGCATTTTCTTCGTATATTGGGAGCTAATACTCCTCCAATGGATGGTAGAGACCGGATGAGATGGAAGTTGAAGCCTAATGGGGAGTTTGACATCAGGTCGTATTATAACAAATTGCGGGATTCTCCCTCAATTGTCTTTCCTTGGAAAGGAATATGGAGAGTAAAGGCTCCTAGGCGAGTTTCTTTTTTTGTTTGGTGTGTAGCTTGGAATAAGATCCTAACGGGTGATAACTTGAGACGATTGAGGGGATTGGATTTTGTAGACTGGTGCATTATGTGTCGGCATTGTGGAGAGACGGTAGACCACTTACTTCTTCATTGTGAAATGGCTTATCGGTTGTGGAGCTTTGTCTTCATAACTTTTGGTTTGTCTTGGGTTATGCCTAGATCGATCCCAAATTTGCTTTTTGGTTGGTGGAATTGGTTGGGGAAGCATTCGTCTCAGATTTGGAACTTAGTTCCGTTGTGCATCCTATGGTGTATTTGGAAGGAACGGAATCGCAGGACTTTTGAGGATTTGGTTAGTTCAGGTGTTCAGTTGGTTGCCTCTTTTAGTGGAACTCTTTTTGATTGGTCTCGGGCATGGGGACTCACGACTAGTGATTCTCTCCCTTCTTTTCTTAGCTCTCTCTCTCTTTTGTAATTATTTTGTTGTTTGGTTTTTTTTTTTTTTTTTTTTTTTTTTTTTTTTTCAGTTTTTCTTCTTGTATTTTCTGGGTTTGCTCTATGTTTTTTCTTGCATAGAGTAGCCATTCGTATATATAACATTCTTACTTATCAAAAAAAAAAGGGTGAGCTTTCTTTAGGTGTAGAACCTATATCAGATGCTACTGGCTCAAAAAGCCTGTAGCATGTCCCTTTCATTTGTTGTGCAGAGTCATGGGCAATCACTTTTTTTGTAGGAGGAACAAATGAGTGACTGGTAGCTTGATTAATCTTTATTACTGGAAGGATAATCTTTATTACTGGTAATAAAATATGTTGTAATGGAATAACTAGTAGCTTTTTCTCTAAAAACACATGCTCGATTTTCAGGATTAGAAGCTTGTTCTCTGACCAATGCAAAACTCGGGTATCCAGTATTCACACTTTCCTCCACCGTTTATTTTTGAATGTATCCAGTCCCTCCAATTATCAAAATCTTACTTTTTAGAGCCATTGAGAGAGAATTTCGAATGAAATGGATGAATGTGTTTAAGCAAAACAGAGAGTTTGGACTATCTTTGGGTAAGTACATAAACGTTAACTTCCTTGCCCTTAGAGATGCCTACCAAGTCCCCCAGTATAATGAAGGCTACATGAATGGCTCTATGTTGGACTTTTTCAAGTTTTTTTTAAACATCTCATCCTTTTCTTTTAGCGCTGCTGACCTCCAACCGTTCTTTTTTTTTCTTTCTTTTTTCTTTTTTTTTTTAAGAATCTCAGAGTCCCATTCCATTAAATTAATATCTATTATTATTTTGATCTTTTCTACAATACAATCTATATGATCTGAAAGAGTCATCACCAACTCTAGCATTAGGCCAGTGATAACTTCTTCAACCATTTTGCATCTGTGACAAGGTGCGAATGGGTAATGCATGACCAACGTGTGTGGATTAGAGTAGTTTGACTTTTCTTCTTCCATGCATGCAACATTGTCAACTTTTGGTGGTAGGGGTTAATGACTTTTGTCTTTATTTTGTCTCCTTTCCTTAGTCTAGTACAGTATAAGTTTTCAATATAAGGCTTCGTTTGGTTATGTATCACTATCCAATAAGTGTGTAGTATCCAACAAGTGATAAGAGAAATAAAAAGTAGGAGTGATGTGGGGTTTGTAGCAATAATGTGTGTAAAGTTTTAAATATCACTAAAATTCTGTTCGTTTAGAATTCCTTTGTATATTCTATTTGATTGTATAGTTTCTTTCTGAGTGTTTACTTATTATTCTGACAAATACTTTCTTTCCAAGTATTTACTTGTTATTCTGACAAAACTTATGCAAAGGAAAATTTCAACATGATCTCATCTAGCCACACTTTTAAATTGTGTTAGAGTTGGACATGGTGCTTTGTTGGCTTTTCTTCTTATATGGCTGAAGTTGCATCAACTCATTTGCATTGACATGCTTTTGCATTCTCTAGTGCACCCCCATTTGTAACAACATTCTCCATTTCTCCTTCCTCCTTCAGCTCAGCAATTATGCTCAGTGAATTTTCTTAAAACACAACCTCTATTATGCCTATCCCCTCGTGAATTACATAGCCTCCAACTGTTCTAATTTAATTTGCTTACGTTCCACACCATATACATGTGTGCTATTTACTATAGGTTTATTTTAGGGTAAATTACACTAACTTCCTTTAAGACTTATCTTTATGACACTCTCAATTAATGTTTCTATTAGTATAACATATAAATCTATACCCTCTAACAGTTCTACTGCCTAACGATTTCTTTTTTCTTTTTCAACAATCCAACTAATTTGTATTGTAATTCATATAAACATCAAAGGGGGGAGAGGGGAGGCCCATTTCTTTTTTTTCAAGGTTCTGATATTGTTGGAGTTTTTTTGTCAATGTACAAAATATTTAACAAAGAAATCAAGTTTATATGAAAAATCTCACTAACTATAGAATTACGCAAATGGATTGTCTTTGAAAGTTGATTTATGCCACAAAATAAAATTCAATATGAAATGGTTTTTTGGTCAACAACTCCCAAGATTAGACTATAATGCAGACCTTCATATTAAACACACTTTCACACACCAAGATTCAAGAACAACCTTCTATAAAATCTTTCCATTCAAGATAAAAATAATCAAATGATGTGTTTTTATTCAAGAGAGGCAGTCAATCTATGTGGGAGAGAAGGTCAATAGAACTATTGGAGAGAGAGAAAAAGCTGATCAGACAAAAGGTCTAATGATGTGTTAAGTAAGCCATTGACTTGGTTAAAAATAATAAGATATTGATTAGTTTTTAAATAAACTAAACACTATCAGTGCCAAAAACCCAATGGTCACAAATTGCTATTAGCAATGCGACAAGGCAAGTTATAAAAGCCCGAGAATGACAAGCAACCAGACAGGATGGGACACGCATGTGTTATAGCGAAGACCCACACCTCATTTATTCCACAGGATGGGATACCAAACGAAGCCCACAATAGTGTATAAACTCGTATGAGCACACTGCTAATCAATATGTGATTAGGTCAAATGTTTGGAACACACACCAACAGATCTAACCAAATCTCCCAAGGCCAAGAATATAACTGAAATTTTTTATTTTTTGTAAATCAATAAAATAAACTTGAAAGCTTGATTGTTACTATTTCAAGATGATTTGTTTATAATTTTAAAAAAAATTAAGAGAATTAGTTAATGTAGCAAAAAGTAATTTTACAAAATTTCAAACCCCCCACTTCCCCTTTTTTTTTTCAAAAAGGGATGATAAAAATAAAAGATCAACATAATTTTTACTTTTGTATCGAAGGACCCCCGTAATGAGAATAACCCGCCAACCTGCACAGCAAGCTTGAACCAAGCACTATAGTGAACGCATTTACAATCATTTTACAAGCAAGACCTTGAGGGAAATATGAGTTGTAATTCCATTAGATTTGAACAAAGTTACAGCGACTGGGGGGAGGCTTCAAGTTTTAGACTTGACAACCAATCCAACAAAGCCCTATTGGCAAGCTCCGGAACTTCATCATGTGGACAGTGCCCGGCTTTTAAGTTTACAAGAGACGTTTTTGGATAAAACTCTTTGATTCGGTTAGCCTTTGCAGGACCGACCCACGGGTCTAAGTCACCCCACAGCAACAACAGTGGGCAAGAGAGTTCACTCAAGACACCATCCAAAGTGTATTTGCTTTGGTTCAACATGAACCTTGTCATTAACCTGTGGACACCAATGAGAATACAGAATAAAATAAATGTGGGTAGAATTTGGGATAGAAAGAAAACTTTGTTTAGACCATGTTAAAGGCCAATTGAATCGTTCTTGTAATCAGCATTGCTTTATAAGCAGACCTAAACTACAATTTCATATTCATTGTAAAGAAAGAAAACAGATCTTAGATGCTAGGGAAGTTTTTGTTAATCCAATACTATGATCTAAACAAACATGGAAGCCAGGTGGATGAACATATTTCATAAGTACCTATAATAAACTTCTCCAGCATTAGGGTCAGCTGCTGGCCTTGTTATTGATTCCACAAGATAGTCATCCACATTTGAGGAATTTATATACACCTGTATTGGAAAAAGGCGTGCTTAAGCTTAACATAATGTACAAAGTCATGGAACAATAAAAAACAGAGGGTGCTTATCATGACTTCAGGGAGTTCAACAGACAAATAAAATTGTCAACATGGAATAAATTAGGAGATGGGAAAAATATGTTCACTTCTTAAAGTACAAAATATGATGCTTGAAGCAAGGATTAGCATCTTTACTCATTCAGAACAATACATGTTTAAGCATTCATGTTTCATATCAGAAAGAAATCAGCATTTAATCCCAAATATATAATTGACGTCCTGCGAATGCTAACAGAAATATACTTAAGCTTCGCAAACACCCATGAAGTGTTGAGAAGAAAAACTGTAGTTAAATTAGGTAGCAAGTGACTTACACTCTTTAAGACAGATTCAATGCGAGCTGGTTGCTTTGCTTGCCAGAACAAAAATCCAAGAACTATACGCTGGAAAATCTCCTTTAGTGGCTTTACAATCAACTTCTGCAAGAGTGTTTCTTCAGATTCATTAGATTTAGTATTCGCATTTCCAAACTGTCCTGCAGAATTTAGTAGTGCAACTCCGACAACTTGCTCAGGCAACCCAGCTGCTGCAACCAAAGCAGTAAAGCCTCCAAGGCTGAAAAATATTACCATGATTTACGAAATTATTATTTGCTATGACATCTTAAAGAAAATCATCATTGTTCCACTCAAGACAAAGGACAAATTAAACTTTTTCATCCTAAACTATCACCTTGATTACACTTAATCTCTTGAACTATTGAAACACATGATTAAACCCCCAATTTAAAAAATACGTTACACTTAAATCCCTGCCGTCTGTTTTGCTGTTAACTCTAATGGAATTTAGCATGAAAGACCAATTCAACCCTCAATTATGTATGACACATAATTCATTCAGCTTAAAAAAAGAAGACAAAAAAATCCATAATAAAGTAAAAAGAAGCTAGCTTTTGTTCAAAACAATCAACAAAAAAGGTTACTTTGAATTACATATTAATGCAAAAATCCAAATATTATGGATCTCTAAAGTTGTATTCATAATATGATTTTAAGCATTTAGCTATTGTCCTGTTTTGCTGCACCATTTCCCTTACCCCCCCCCCCCCCCCCCTCCTTCTTTTCCCAAAAAGAAGAAGAAGAAGAAGAAAGAAGTCCTTTTCCATATGGTGTCTGCCTGTAGCAATTTTTCTACAGGCACATCAAGCAGAAATGTGGGCACAAATGAGGCAGCACTACAATGATATGCATAAAGTAGAGATTGTATTTTAGGCATACAGCAGACTTGAGCAAGGCCTACATACTATGCACTGAACCAGAAGGCTTACACGGTATAAGAACTCATTGAAAGAGGCACAAGCCTTAAATACAAAGCCGTGCATAAAATGAGACAATGGCAGTTATGCAGTTATCATTTGGCCATAAGTTATCTGAAAACAAAGGAAAAATAACCCAGGCCTAAGAAAGGTTTTCGAAAGAATTTTCAACCAGCAGTAGATGCACCTTGGTTAGACCCTCACTAGCTGAATCATTGCCCCAAGCGTAAAGATATTTTGTTTCTTTTAGGTTTTCTTTTTCAAGAGAGAAAAAAATTGGCAGATACATTTTCTTATGGAATTTACATGACAGTCACAAGAGCCAGCAACCTACTAAGCATTTACATTCTATCTAGTAGCTATCGAATCATACGATTATATTGATTCTTCTTTTCATTCATTCATTCAATGAAACTTCAATTTGCTTGTCTAAGGTGTCTTTCGAGGTACACCAAAGACGGGTAGATGTTCAGTCTCAGTGGCAGAAAACCAATACTGTTTGGAACTTCACTTCTAGAGCTCCATCTCTCAGAATCAAAAGCTGGAATAATGAGTATATGGAGAGATGATCCTACGCTTTCTTTCTCTTTCTTTAAAAGAGTGAGTGAAGGTAGGGAACACGGGAGTGAGTTTGTTCCAGTCAATAATTCTCACCTTAACCCACAAACCAAGCACATATAGGGTAAAAATGGCAAGTACAATCAAGCTGAAAAAATATCAAAGAAAAATTAGGGAAGTACGAAAGCAAAATAAAACCCCTGTAATTCTCCCCTTATACCAAACCTTGCTCACATCAAGCTTCTATAGCTAATAGAAGCCAGAACTAATCAATTAGTATGGCCTCTCAATAAGTCAAGCTTTAATGAGGAAAATCAATCAAGCGGTTAAAAAAAAAAACTTCATATGTAGCAATATACTAGAGAGATCAACTTCATATGCGGCAACACACTAGAGAGATCAGACCAGATGATTCAATTAAAGAAACTCAGTTAACTTTATTTCCAGTTGTAAGTTGATACTCATGTTTACGGACCAAAAATCAAGCTAGAATACTGCAGTAGACAAAAAAGTTCAAGAAGAATTTATAGACTGCAATTCATTCAACTACCAAAGGAAAAAAATAATAATGAAAATAATAAGGAAACTCAGAATGTAGAGTAGCCTTTAGAATATTTTATATAAAAGGAAATCCTAGTTTGGAGAACTCTAGGGATCCTAAATTCACCCCTGAAGCTGAAAGTGAAACAGAGGCATTTCGAGTTGCAAAAAAATCACCCCTAAAACCCAAGATATAAAACTCATCACATATAAATGAAGTGTAGAGACAACAAATAGCCACTTATTTTGGTCATTACCTGTTTCCAACTACAACTGCTGGCTCCTTCACTATTTCCTTCAAGAAGTCCACTACTTGATCCCTCCATACCATGGCATCATATTCAATAAGTGCTTTGTCACTCCACCCGAACCCTAACAAGTCTATGGCATAAACCTTGTATTTTTTGGCCAACTCAGGTATGTTGTACCTGCACACATGGATAAGGGAAATAATTAAATCATACATATAGGCTGATAAACTAGGTATCACAACCAGAAAACTAAACAAATCCAAAGCCATTTTCTCTAGAATGAAGGTCCAACCAAAATCATCTATCAAGTGACATAAGATAGTACCTAAGAATCCACCTCCCAATTAGTAATATAAAAATTATTAGGTAAAATATAACATAAAAAGCCCAAATTTTATATCATGTTTCAGATTAGGTCCTAGATTTTTAATTCTGTCAATGAAAGTCCCAAATTTATAATATTGTTTCAATTTAACTCTATTATTCACTTTATTCTGGCAGTAACAGAGCAAAAAAAAAAAAAAAAAACCATTAATTAAAACTTTGCATTTCACCTAGAGCTTATTCATAAATCAATTTGACAGCCATTGGACAGGGTAGAGGGAGAAAGCTTCACTTAGCGTGAAAAGTAATTGCCAGAAAATCGAAACTAATTACATTGGTGAAACCTAAAGTTTTGTCAACAACCCCTTTTCTCAACTCCATTATTGCTATGAAATATGAATAACGGAGATGGACAGGAACTTCGAATAGAAAACAGTTTCATAATTTAGGACTTGATACTCACAGTAGTGGTGAATAAGATGAAATATGAAACTGACATGAAGGCACAAAATATCATCAGGATTAACATAAGATTAGATTAAACGGAATATGAGAACATGGGCATCAAAAGAAACAAACCTCCAGTGAAATGCAGAGGCACCAAAGCCATGAATAAGAACAATTGGAAACCCTTCTCCTTGCACCACATAATGTATTCTATGACCCCGCCATGTCCAAAAATTGTACCCATCTGGCTTGAATTCCAATCTCTCAATCCCTATAAAAGAATTCGACTTAACCAAATTCAGAAAAAGAAACCCCATATATGATATAATAATAAAAAAAGCGAAAGAGAAAACAGACCTTGAGCAGGTTCGGTTATCAAAGAAGAACCCATAACCGAAACTCCAGAAGCTACAATTCCTCCTTTCAAAGCGAAGCCCCTTCTGCTCATCTCACATTTGCTGCTTCCTTCAAGTACAGAGAGAGAGAGAGAGAGGTACTCAAATAAGCTTAATAGTTAGTGATTTTATACTAAAAAGAGAGAGAGAGAGAGAGAGAGAGAGTAGTGGGCTTACGGTGTTGATAAAAGCGTGCGGACGAGATAAATCTGTTGGGAAATGGGTTGAAGAGTTGGGTTCTGAGTGAAGAGGAAAGAGGAGCAGCACATGAAGAAGAAGGAGAAGAAGACATTATTATTGAAGCTTAAAAGACAAAACCAGGGACTAGGTTTGACAAGACAAATGGTGGGAACTGTAGAGGAACTGAAACACAGATTTTTCTAGAAGAGAATAGGCAGCAGATTTTTTAAGTTGTAGTTTGAAGCCGCGGTTTATGTGGTTGGCGAAGCTTTGGTGTTGTGGCGGACTCCAAGCCAGATGAGACTGTAGAGACCTCTGTTTGCTTTCCAACAGAAACGGTCCTTTTTTGTTTTGTTTTTTTTTTTTTTGTTTAATATTTACTGAAACTGTTGTGGTTACAATTAAAAATAAATAATTAAAGCCAAATGAGATCTTTTTCTATTGCTTCTTGGCTTTTCTGTTATTTCTCATTTTATTACATAATTTTTTTTTAGATATATTACGGCCATAGCTTCTCAAATAAAGAAGATATATTACCGTCCTAATACATCAAATCCTAAGTGACAGCGGTAAGTTGTTACATATTATTATTAATGGGGCAAAAAAATAATTTAAGTAGTAGGTTCAAATTAGAACTAATAACAACTAATTATCTATAATTTGTTGTGACAGTGTTATAAATATATTATGGACATAATACTTCTCTAAATTTTTTAAGATGAATTTAATATTTTTTATTATGAAATTCAATAATATAGCCAACAAATTACTACAACCACATGCTAAAAGTTGGCAAAGAAGAGTAAAAAATCTTGTAACTCAACTAATTAGTGATATACTAATTAAACTAACATTTCAACAAAAATACTTGATCTTTCCCATTTTAAAAAAAATGTTTGATCTTCATTTAGAGAAAACGGTAATTATCCATTAAACTAACATCTAAAGACTAAAATTTAAAAATAAAAAACTTTCAGTCCTATTCGATCTACTTTGGTCTTATTTGGTTCACCTCGATTCATCGGTCCACTCATTCATATTTGGTTCATTTTGGTCATGTTCGATTCTATTTGGTCCATTCTATCCACCTTGGTCCACTTCAGTTATATTCAGTCCACTTTGGTCCTATTTTGTCCATTCTGTCCACTTTAGTATTATTCGGTCCTATTCTATCCACTTCAGTTCTATTTGGTCTAATCAACCCACTTTGGTCTTTTTCTTTTGATAGGATAGTCCACTGTTCTTATTCGGTCCTATTCAATCCACTTCAGTTCCATTTGGTCCAATTTGGCCTTATTTGATCCTATTCAATCCACTTCAGTCTTATTTGATCTATTTAATTTTGTATTTTTTCCACTTTGGTCTTATTCAGTTTTATCCAATTTGGTCAACTTCGGTCTATTTGGTCCATCCTGTCTTATTTGATCATGTTTGGTCCAATTCAGTCTTATTAGGTCCATTTTGTCCACTTTGATCTTATTCGGTCCTATTCAATCCACTTTGGTCCTATTCGGTCATGTTCAGTCCACTTCAGTCTTATGTGGTCCATCTTTCCACTTTGGTCTTATTCGGCCCTATTCAATCCACTTTAGTGCTATTAGGTCCACTTTCGTCTAATTTGGTCCATTTTGTTCACTTTGATCTTATTTGGTCCTATTCAATTCACTGTGGTTTTATTCGGTTCACTTCAGTCTTATTCGGTCCATCTTGTCCAGTTTGGTTCTATTCGGTAATTTCAGTCCATACCATCCACTTTGGTCTTATTTGGTCCTATTTAATTTACTTTGGTCCAATTCGGTCTTATTTGGTCCATTCTATTCACTTTGGTCTTATTCAGTTCAATTTGGTCTTATTCTATCCTATTCAATCCACTTTGGTTCTATTCGGTCCTATTCAGTCCACTTCAGTCCATTCTATCCACTTTGGTTCTATTCGGTCCAATTCAGTCTTATTCAGTCAATTTTGTCCACTTTGGCCTTATTCTGTCCTATTCAATCCACTTTGATCATATTCAGTCCATTTGGTTCTATGTGGTACAGTTCAATCTTATGCAGCTCACTTTGTCTATTCTGCCTTATTTGGTCCACTTTGGTTCATTCAGTATTATTCGGTCTACTTTAGTCTAATTCAATCCACTTCAATCATTTGGTTCTATTTTGTCCACTTCGGTCATTCAATGCCTTCAATCCATTTTTATACACTCATATAATGGGAAAATGTAGGTTTGGGTTGAGAGCATCTATTCTAAATCCAAATTATATATATATATATATATATATCAAACTCGTAATATCTAAAATCTTAAACATAACATTTATTATTACTACACTCTTATTAAGCTATACTAACGCTGCACTTTGGTCTACTTTAGTTCTGCTAAATATAAGTGAAAGTTTTTCTAAACATGAAGAATATGAATATACAAATGTATTCATTAGGGAAATTACTCATTTATTTTAATGTCATTATTTTTAAATAAATTATATAAAATTGATTATACCTTCAAGCAAAAATATATACAATTTTTTTTAACTATCCAATGCAATGCACACGAGATTACGACTAGTTGGTTCATAAAATTTAAAAAAAAATGAGTGGAATTAGTCCTTATGTTAACTGTGGGGGGAGAAAGCCCAACCCAACGTATTGGGCCCAAGGCCCTATATGAAGAATACTGTTCGTCCGAGGAGACCAAGACACTCAGTCAGAGGCCCATGTAAAAGGAGAATGTCTGGAGATGAGTACGTGCACTGTCCGAGGAGATGTTCATATGTCCGAGAAGCCCGATACCCTCGGATCCGACGAGGTTTTTGCCCGACACGTGTATGGGAGGTTCAAGTGATCTGTTTGACAAGTGTTAAGAGAGAAAGGGGCCTCGGACACACAAGAAGGTAACAGGAACAGAGAAATATCAAGGAGACAGACTTCAACCACCGCATTTAATGCACTGCACCTACCCTCCTGGCCGCATTTATGTAGAGAAGACCCCTGAACAGTGCATCCTCAGCTACCGCCACTCAGACAGGGCTAAAGGGGGAGTGTGATGGGACGTGCACTCAAGTGGGCGCCTAGATGATGAACAAGTGGACGGTGAAGATGTAGAAAGGCAGTACTATATAAGAGAGAGGGGTCTCTGATAGAGGGGGATCGAAAAAGAAGAGAGAGAAAAGAGTGTATTATTTTACTGTAACTCCAACAATTGTAACCCAAGTTCATCAATGAAAATCACCTCTTCGGACGAGAAATTTACACCCGTCCGAGCACATATTAATTCAAATCTTCCCGTTAGCGTTGCCGTTTAATACAGTTATTTTCATTATTAGCCTAGCTCTTTCACCCACTCTCTACAAATTTATTGTTTTGGGTTCAGTGGGCTCCAAATTCACACATTCTTGGGCTTGGGCTGCAGAATCTGACCCTACATTAACTGTGTGATAACATTTTTAATATTAAAAAAAATTAAAACCTATTTATCCACTTAAGCAAACCCATGACCCGTTTTACTACCCAACGAATGACCCGTTACGAAATGGGTCTTCCCCAATAAAAACGGTCAGTCGTCTCAACAATGTGATGAACAGTTAATGAGAGAATGAAAAAACGGTGAGTCACTCATCAGTCATCAGTCATTCTTTCTTCTTCTGTTTCTCAAAAAAAAAAAAAAACTCTTTCTTCTTCTTCTTCTTCGGATCTAAAACGCATTTCTCTCCCCCCGATACGACGGCGTTCTCAGCTACCGCCACCGGTTCGGTAGCTGAAGCTGGGAATGCCCCCCCTACCACTACCGTAGCACTGCGATTAAGATGCCACGTGGCATCATTCCAAACTGGTAATGCTCCTCTTCTTAGCTCCTACTGCTATAGTAGGTAACCACACTAATCCCTAGCACTTTTTAGGCTTTGGCTTTGGATTCGATTAATAATAATAAAAAAATTGCATTTTTCCGCTATGGAAGCTCCGGTTAAGTTCTTCTGTGGTAACTCCATTCTCAACCGCCAAGTATTTGCCAAAACGGCACCGTATTACGCGTCTTCTCTCATTTCACGTCACCGCCGAAACGACGCCGTAACAAGACCAAGACCGAGACCCCAATGCGCGCTCTCTCTCACTGCCTCTTCCTTCTCAGCCAATCCTATAAACCCTAACCCAAACCCCTTCTCCTTTTCGTCTCTTCTGTTTTCCAACCCAATCTCTACCACCAACAATTACTACGACCAATTCCTCGCGCGCTCATCAAACGACGGCGTTTTTGCTTGGAATCGTGCTCCGGAGAGGTCCACCACCAATGGTGGAGTACTTGTGGGTGACAAAGAGCCGGTAGTGACGGTGGTGTTGTTGGGTTGGCTCGGTTCCAAGACCAAGCACCTCAAGAAATACGTGGAGTGGTACAATTCCAGGGGCTTTCATGCGTTGACTTTCGTGGTCGATGTCGGCGAGCTGCTGTGGTTTGATTTAGGCCACAGAATTGAGCAGAGAATCGCGGCTTTGGCCAACGAGCTTGTATCCTGGGTTTCGGACAAGGAAGAGGATGGTAGAGAACGCTGCTTGGTTTTCCACACATTCAGCAATACCGGTTGGTTTGTGTAGGTTGATTGCTCTCTTGAAACTTTGAAATTACGCTTTCATTGGTTTTAAAGGATTGCGTGCCGGTGTTTATTAATTGTTGTTTGACTTGGTTTTTTTTTGCAGCTATGGTTCCATTCTTGAGATTTTGAAGGGTAGAGAAGATCTGATGGAAAAGGTTAAAGGATGCATTGTTGATTCGGGAGCAGCAGAGCCATTTAATCCTAAGGTAGAAACTAAAAATTGAAAAACATCTACTAGTCTTATATGTTTGATTTCATGAATGTACATTTTGCAATTCTTATTGTGTTTTGCGTTGCAGCGGTGCCTAATTGAGGGTGATAGTAGCTTTTGATTGATAGCCTGTGCTTCTTTTATAATTGTTATGTAGCATTGTTAGTATAGCTTAAAGATGAAAGGTGTGTGTGTGAGTGGTTGTGGATGTGTTTGTTTATTTTAGATAATGGTTTGCAACTAGATGAAATGAATTAATACACGGTCATTGCATGGGGCCAAACATCATACCATTTTTTAGTTCAGTGAAACTTTTGTGTCTCACAATTAGAATTGGAAGTACCTTTTAGTAAGTTTAATCATGATTGTAACTTGTCCGCAATCATTTCTACTCAAGGCTTTGATGCATTGCTATGCCATTTAGATGGGTTGTTAAAGCAGATGATTGGCATAGCAATGCATGAGCTTATTTCCTCCCTCTTTCATTCCTTGATAATAATAACACACTCTACGGCATGATATAAAATTTTCTTCATTCTAACCAAAGGAAAAAAAGAAAAACAGGAAACATCAATCTTCAAGCAATCCAGTAACATAGAGTCATTTGCTTTGTGTTGAAAGTGCTCTTTTTTACATCTATTTAATTACTTAGTTGTTTTTTCTTGGCCACTTTTATGCTTTAGATGATCATTAATGATTCTTCTCTTCTTGGACCACTATTCTTATCTTTGAAGCATTCCTTTTTCCCAAGTAAGGTCATATTAATCTAAGTAGAAATCAGTTTCTGCAATATTTAAAAAGCAGAGCTGCAGTTCTGGACATTGACATTGGGCAGGGAGAATTCTTAAATAGCAATAGAGTGACTTTTAAGTACATTCAACTGTGCTAATCACCCCAGTCAGTCCAAATAAACTATTATCGATCTGGCCTGGATTGAAAGCAGCTTGAGATGAGCCAAGGTTCTCTTAAAAAGATGATGAAATTTACCAGTTTGAATTTCTCTTTCCCTCTCTCCTTGGGCCAAAACTTACTGATTTAAATTTTTTTTTTTTTAAGATAATGAAATTTGTTTGGCTTAAATACACTATTGGTCCCCAATAAGCACAAGCGATTTTAGTCCCAAAGTTGAAAGTGATCTTTTTTTAGTCCCTTAAATGACATGGCCAAACAAAAAATTGACACATCGTCACTCCTTATGGACTAAAAGCAACCACTTTAAGTTTGTTAGGGACTAAAATCTATCACTGAAACTTCAAGGACTAAAAAACTCATGAATTAAAGTTTAGGGACCATCAGTGTATTTTGACCAATTTGTTTTTACATGGTAGCAGCTCTACTGTGTGATTTTATTAAAGTTGCAATTGTAATTGTGAATAATGCTAAATTTTACAACCCTTAAATTTTAATTGTGAATAATGTCTATCTTTACGACAACCCTTGAATTCTAAAAAACCATCACTAATTTTCAAAATTTTAAAAACTTATCTCATGAATACCAGCTTTAATGCAAGTGGGCAATGTATGTATGAGAAGATCTTTGGAAGCTGAAAGTTCTTGAGTTCCTTGAAAACTTGTTTCAACCTTGTTCAAGGTTTCAATCATGTTTCAACATGATAGAATTGCCATTTTTTCATACTAGCATCATGATTCAAGCAAGGTTTTGGATGGACATGGAATATTTAGGTCTATTCCAGGACTAGGAGCATGACTTTGCATACAAGATCAAAGAGTGGGGCCCCAAATGCACATGTATTAATGTATATCTCCCATGATGTCCAAATATTTGTTAGAATCTCCTCTCTTCTTAAACACTCATAAAAGATATAAACACTTGTTGCTAGAATGTTTATATAGATTAACTTCTTTGATCACATTTTCTAACTTCAAGTAAAAGTAAGATTTCTGGCTTGTTTTAATTTATTCTGATTTCCAGCTTCAAATTACTTCTGATTAGTGTATTGCTCGAGGATGTTATTAGCACTCTCATTCTGATAAGCTGCAAATATTTTGGATGATAACATGTCATAACCCTGACAGGTGTGGGCAGCTGGATTTTCTACTGCTCTACTGAAGAAGCGAAATTCTGTAATGAATGAAACCAGAAGTGAAGTGAGCTTGTCAAAGATGCAAGGGAATGAACATCCAATGGTTGAAACTGTGATTCTATCAGTTTTAGAGAGGCTTTTCTTTGTCTTGTTAAAGTTGCCTGATGTTGAATCGTAAGTATCTACGTATTTTAACATTGCTATCATATTTTTCTACTAAATGGTCTGCAAGTATGTTGCTAATCGTATCAATTATTCCCAAGATGACAAGTAACTGGCTTTGGTAGAAAACTGTCATATTATGATAGCAGTTAATTCTTTCTGGTTTCGCAGGAGGTTAACAAAGATTGTGTCCAACCTCTCACAAAACCAGCCTTATTGTCCTCAGCTTTACCTCTATAGTACAGCTGACAAAGTCATTCCGTTTCAGTCTGTAGAGTTGTTTGTTGAGGAACAGAGGCAGACGGGGAGAAAGGTAAGGACTTTCAACTTTGGGTCTTCCCCTCATGTTGACCATTACAGGACATTCCCCGGCCTATATTCATCAGAGGTTCATAAATTCCTAAACGAGTGTTTTGCTGTAGTTAAGCAGTCATAACCGATTATCCATGTACAATTGTCATTTGTTTCAAGTATTGTTGTGGCATTTTTAATTCACCAGAGCAAATATAATCAGGGAATAATTGTCTACTCCTTACATTCTCAATGTGGTGATGGTTTATTACATTTTTGGACGTATGACCACTTGTAGTTTTTCTGAATGGAATGCTGCAATGCCATAGTTCATGATGATGTTTTCTAAATAGTGCTCCCTTATTCATGCTTGTATTATTAGAACTGGAACAGATTTGATCAGAATTTCAAGACTTTCCATTGCTAGTTTCTCTAATGCATGTTGTGGCTCACATATTGTAATAATAGAATCGTAATCGAACTTTGGATAAATTAATATTTTGAATGTAGGAAGCTTTCTTTCCAACTGTTCTCTCCTTTGCACCATAATTGTTTTAAAGTCATTTTTGTCACACAGTTTCTTCTCTTTTGGTACTCGAAATGTGCTAATTATAATCAGCAAATTTTGAGAAAATTTTTATTTGTTTTCTCTACTTGGCCATGTGAGTGTGCTGTCTCCTCCTTGCGTGGTTATCGGTAGTGTTGATGTAGCTTGTGTTGTTGCTCTCCGTTCCCCATTTGTCTGATATTTTTGTTGGTGGACGCGGGTGATAAATGAAGACATGATTTTTAGGTGGGTGATTTTATTTTTTATTTTTTGAGGGTGCTATGTCAGTGTTAAAATGTTGTTTATAACATACTATTCAAAGTAGACCCATCCTTAAAATAGCTTCAAAGCAGCCCCAGTTTTTTCATTTTTATTTTAACAATTATTTTGCCAGAAACAACCATTTTAGGAATCATAGCTGAAATAATTTGATTTTATGGACTCGGCATTTTTAGGGGAATAAGCCAAAATGGGGAGGTGGTTCTAAATTAAACAAAGAAAGATATAATTCGATAGTCGAGGGTGGAAGAATTTGAACCTGACATCTCTGTTAGAAACATCAGAAAGTGCCAATTAAGCAACAATGCTTTTGACACCATTATTACCAACTAAACAAGTTAAATTCAAGTACAATAAAATATCAAAATTTAAGGCTATGTTTGATAACTGTTTTTTCCTCAATTTTCTGTTTTCAAAAACAATTTTCTATTTCCTAAGGCAAAAAACTTGTTTGGTAACTTATTTTATGCAAAAATCAAAAACTATTTTCAATTTCCATATTGTGAAGGAAACTGAAAATAGGTCTTGAGCTGTTTTTATTTTTTAGTTTTCACTCTCCTTAGAAAACATGCTAGTTACATGGCCTATTAATGAACCAGCACATTGGTTTGATCCACATGACTGACAAAAGCTTTTCCCGCACTTCCACTTTTTTTCACTCAATATTTAGCGCCTAAATCGTATCTGATGAACACTTATATCTTCCTCTGCGCCTCCATCTTCCTCACAGAAAAAACCTTGATTGAGAGAACTACTTGTAAGGTAAGTGATTGGTCGTCACCGGATTGTCCTTCAAGATTGCTTTTTGTTTTTCATCATATTCTACTATTCCTTTTCTATTCATTATCTCACTCACCTTTTTGTGTGTGTGTGTGTTTGATGTAGCAGGTCTGTGTGGGTCTATCAAATTTTTTGAAGAGCTATATAATTTTAGGGACCCAATCACTCAAAGGTACAGGTCTTTTCCTTTTTTTCTTTGTTTATGGATTATTATGAAATTGCTAGAGCATTGGTATGTATTTTGTTTTTTTTTTTTTTTTGGATGAAATTGATTCCTTGGCATTGATGCCACGTTGTAAACTTTAGTTATTGATTATCTTTTATAACACTTGATTAAAGTGTTATAGTTTCAGTCTTACTTATATGATTAAAGTTTCAAGTTTGAATGTTATATACAAAACATTTGATTTTATAATTCCTCTAGGTGTAAGGATTTTAAATACTTTGGAGCAAATGTGTTATTGAATTAGAATAAATATAATTTTTTTAAAAAAATTAACCAAACAAAACAAAATTCAACTCTTTCAAAAACAACTACCAAACAAAGTTCTTGAATTTTGTTTTTGAAAAATGTGTTTTCCCTTTCAACTAACCAAACGTGTTTTTCATTTTGAAAACAAAAAAAATTTGTTTTTTTTTTTTTCTGTTTCCCTTGAAAACAAGAAAACGAAAATAGAAAATGAAAACAGTTACCAAACATGGTCTAATTCTTTCATGCTAATTGTTGTGCTAAAGTAACCAATTTAATTGTATATTGTTTTTTAAAGAAAAACAAATTATACTAAAATGTAAAATGTGAGGACAATTGTAGGGGCCTTTTTTGTGTTGTGCGTTGGGCTGGGCTGCCTCCTGCGGTGATGGGCCCGAGTATTCTGAGTAGGAGAGTTGAGACCGGCCCAACTATAACTCACTTTGGGCCGGTTTGCGCGCAAACTTGGCCTCATCTGCCAAGAGAGTACTTAGGGCAAGCAGAGCTGTTTTTTAAATAAGTCACGGCAGACAGATATAATAACAACAGAAAATAGGATATAGTGATCTTTCCTTGATGGAAAATAACCAAGTAATCTCTATTTTTATGACAATCACAGTAATGATAATAGCTTTACAAAAGAAGTGAAAGATTCAGTAACAATATGAATTAATCAAAGAAATAATATTAAGTCAAGTTTGGGTTCGTAGTGGCAAAGACCAAAGAGGAAGAACGCCTCCTCTCAATGAAACTAATCTCCCAGGAAAATATCATGCCGTGGGGATTAATGACTTTGAGGGAATCGGACCTAAATGATTAGTGCCCAAAGGAATCTCTGTTGTTTAATTGTCTCCAAGAGAGTGGGATTTCGAGGGGGAGAGAAGGGAACCGACCTACTGGTGCATGCCCATTATATTATCTTTTCATTTTTGTTTTCTGTTTTCTCTCTTATCTTTTCTTCTTTCCTTTCTTTTTCTTTTGTTTTCCTTTCACTTCGTGATACCTCTGTTTTTCGATCCCCTTTACAGGGCATGGCAAGGGTCATTTTATAGGGCCTGCCGTGACCGAATTTTACCACTTTACCCCTTAACCACCTTTGTCTGGTCTGTGTGTACTTGCCGACCACCCAGGAACTCGTATGTGTACCACTTACCCTCGCCAGACAAAGGCCGGTTTGTGTTGTTTGTTAGTCCACCGTGGCACTCTCTCCTGCCATGGTGTAAATGCTTTTTCTCTCTCTCTCCATGGCATGCACCCAACGGTTCCCCCCTCAACGTTGCCTCTTTTGGGTGGTCTATCATCCCAACAGGACGTACCTCCCAAAAGGGCTAGGGCAGGAACCGCAGAATAGATCTTTTCCCCTCTCCCCACCACCAAACCACACCTCCCTTACCTCTTACCTCTAACCCATGGCCCCACCACGTCCCATATTGGCTGGGTACAGGCTGGTGGTGCTTGGGCCTTGCGCATGCCTTTCTGTTATGTATGTTCAAAATCTGCCTGCTGCTCATGCGTTTTCCGCGATCTAGAGCTTTGTCTGCACAGTCTGCCGCGCTTCTTTGTTCTTTTACGTGGGCCGTTTGCATAATTCACTATTCTCTGTTGGGCTTCGTTTAATACTGGGTTTTACATTTCTCTTGGCCCATTTCTTGATTGCCATCATGTCTAGACATATTATTCTGTCATTCCTGCCGCAATGACTTGGTCTTACTGGTCTTCTTTTAGACCTGTCGTTTACATCTCTTCCCCAAATGGCTTTGCAAGGCCATGGGCTTTCTTTCTTAGGGGCTCCTGTGTCCCCTTGGGCATCCTTGGCCCATTTACTTGTTTTTGGGCATCCTTGGCCCATTTACTAACTTTGTGTTCCCATGAGCTTTTGCTTACTTCATTGGGCTTCCCCGGCCCAATTACTTCATACTCATCCTTGGGGTTTGTGGGCCTGCCAACAATCTCCTACTCTCTTTGCTTACATTACTTTGAGCCTACCGCGGCTCATTCTTACTTTTTCACCTCATATACAGCCCATGGGTTTGTCATTCTCTCTTTCCGGGCCCTTCGAGCCCACTTGCTTCTCTTTCCGAGCCTTTCGAGCCCACTTGCTTCCTCAAGGCCCATCTATTTATTTTATGGACCTGTGACCCATTATTCCTGCCGCTTAGGCTTAATGGTTTTATTCTTTGCTTGCCACTTCTATTTGCTACCTGCGTTGCTGAGTTGGGCCTTCTTCTTGTTTTACAAAAATGACCCTCAACAACAATTTAAATTAAACCCTAAAATGATGTCACAACTAATAAGTTTTATTGTTTTAACCTCAAATTTTTTTTTTTTTAAAATTAAGTGGACTCTTAAATTAAATCTAAATAGAAAATATTAAATTTATTTTGTGTTTAAAAGTTGAAACAAAAGTGTTGGATTAAGTGATAGCTTAGTGGTATCTTTTAAAGTGTACAGTCTCAACTTATGCAATAAAATTTGTGGTGTTCTTAGCGTTACTTATTTTTTAAAAATAAAAATTAAAAAAGCCTTTTGGGGCCTGTTATCTAAAAGGATACAAGAATCATAGGAAATGGGCTTGGGGCCCAGCGGCCCAGTCCGAGAATACTCACCTGTCCGAGGATGAAACCCACCTCGGATATTACGGTCCGAGGTGGATGTAATTATCTTGCTATTCGGAGTACTCCGCAAAGTTGTACTAGAACTGGAAGTTGAATATAGAATAATAAAGGAACCAGGAGTGGTAACAAATATCTTCTGGGGCTGCCACCTCCACATTAAATGCTTCCCAGCTAACTCTCTGGTCGCATTAATGTGGAGGTGATATCTGAACAGTAACCAAGCAGCCTTATGGTTGCTAGACGAAAATTTCAGGGGTTGCTGGATGGGACAGAAAGGAATCCTGAGGATAAAACAACCTACACGTGTACGGTGAAAAGAAGGGGACGAACGCAGTATATAACATGGAAGCAGGTGACATTAGGGGGGATTTTTTGGAAGAAAAAAAAAAGAAGAACAATAGAACTCAGAAAGAGACCCCCTGAAGCCTAGCCGAGGAGAGTTTTTATCACACAGTTAGCTTGAAGTGTCTTTTACTGCACTATAACCATAATCTTTCTATCAAGTAGAACTAGTTCTTGTACCCACGCTCTAAAAATTTATTGTTTGGGCTTGTTGGGCTGAAAACTCATCCATATTCTGGGTCCAATCCAATTTGAGTCCCTACAAGCCTCATTAAGAAAAATACAAAAAACAACTATTAATTTGAATAAACTTTTAAATTCATGTGCCATAATTTGTGTTATAATAGTAGTAGTAGTAATTGGCATTTGCTTAAAATATCTCATTAGCGTATCAATCAATGCATAATAGCTTAAAGCTTAAATCTTGCACATTAATCTCAAAAATCACATACGTCAACTCATGTAAAATTATGTAAATTTACATTCTAGTTACACTAATCGTGTAAATATATATAGCTACTGTTTATGTATATCAATATTTTATTCTTTATTCTTACTCTCTCTTTCCATCTATTGAAATAGCAAAAAAATAAAAAAGAATTAATTTTATATTGAAATAAAATAGAAAATATGATGTGAACATTTTTTAAAAGTTGTTATATAAACTAGAAAAAATAGATTTTTATACTAAAATAAAAAATAAATAAATAATTGCGGGAGCTGATAAAAAGCTCATACATACCACACTCCCAAAAAATAAAAAATTATCACTCTTAAAAACGAATTGGACAAATTTTAGGGAAATGATATTTGGGCTAAATCAAATTTGTGAGGTTGTGGGCCTTGAGTTGAGCCACATCTGGGCAGGCCTAGTTCATTTTGACTTATTTTATTAGCAGTGAAAACTGAAAACTGAAAAGGTTGATGGTCACATGAGCACAGCCTGCACAGGTACTATTGTACTTAAAACACTTTTTAATGCGAAGCTCGGGAGTTGGACTCAAATCAGGTGAAGCACTTCGCATCCCTATTCAATTTCAACACCTTTACTGTTACGTTAAGTCTTTGTTTTCGTTTGTTAACTATCTGATCAGATCAGATCCCATTTAATTTGTTGAACGTTGACCCAAAAAAAGTCCAGGTTCATTGTACCTTACGGCAACCAGCTGCACCTAACAAAACCCCAAAAATCCCTTTTTAATAGGCGAAATTCCCATGACATAAAAAATAAAAAAAAGTAGTTGTTGCGCTTGCTTTGCTTTTTGTTGCGTAGTTGGTTTTGTGCTTTGGTTTCTCACTATAAAAAAAAAAAAAAAAAAAAAAATAACAACAAACAGCTTCGGGCTTAGGCGACCTGAGATATCCAGAATAGACTTCGAGTTCGTAAAAACTAATAATGTCGGATCCGTTGGTAAAGTCCGAGATTTCTCCGCCAAATTCCTACGCAGCTGTTGTCATCGGTGGTACCTTTGACCGTTTACACGACGGTCACCGCCTCTTTCTCAAGGTCGCTCTCTCTCTCTCTCTCTCACTCACTCATTCACGCAATAACACAAACACTCTGTGTGTGTGTGTGTTTTTTATTTATTTGTTGTAGCTGTTGTTGTTATTTTTGGGAGTTGACGATGGAGAAAAATGGTAAATTTTTAGGCGGCGGCGGAGCTGACAAAGGATCGGATAGTGGTTGGAGTTTGCGACGGTCCTATGTTGGCTAAAAAACAGGTTTGTTTGTGATTTTTGCAATTGTGGCAGTTCTATATGATTTCACAACTTCTTTCTTATTTTTACAAGTTATGCTTACTTATATTATATTTATATCTCCCTTTGAAATCTGGGTTCATGTTAAATTTTGTAATGGTAACCTTAAGCAGCTACAATGGCTTTTTTTAGAAGTTAGTATAGAATTTCGTTAATCCCTTTGAAGGCTGCTTCTGCTATTCATAGTCATGGTTGTTTAGGTAGCTCCTGTGTTGTTGTATGGTCTTGGTGACGTGTGCTTATCTTGTGATGTCCCTACAAAAGGAAAAGAGGGCTTTAGGTGGCATGGACCATGGAATTTTGCTGTTGTAAGCTATTGAATGACTTGGGTTTCAGTTGGTAAAGAACATTTAATGTTCAACTAGATTTGGAAGAGTAACAGTCACAAACTTTCTTACAACATTGATACAGACTGTTTCTTAGTGGTTCTCATCTAAGCCTGTCACTTTTTCAATCGCCAATAACCACTCACCACATCAGTCATTTGTAAAAAAGTTTGTAGCTCTTGCATTTTCTAATTTGGAATTTAACTTTTGTTTTCACAAGCCTTTTTTTACTGTTATTATTACATTTTTTTTAAAATTTATTTTTGATGGATGAATACCACTTGTGGTATTTTGTTTCTTTTGATTTGATTTGTGGTACAAATTTTCCATTGTTAATCCTCTTTTTTTCGATGTTTGACAAAGTTTCTGTCTTATTGGGACCAGCAATCATGGGAACAAAAAAAATCTGTTAAGGTGGCATGTCAAGCTCTAACTGAAATTTTCAATTTCATTTCTTTGTTCTAACGCTTGAATTATAATTAGATAGAAGTTGTTAGGCTGAACATATCTTGTGGAGTGATACCCTAGAAGATAACATGGCCTATTCTGTGGCAAATTGTATTTATTTTCTCCGGAGCACACAACTAGTATTTGCTTGTTTTAAAATGACTCTAGAATGATTTATGTAATAATTCTCAAGTCTTCTTTGTAGTTGGATGATTTATAATTGATAAAATAAAAACACTCTGCATCAATCATACCTTCAAAATTAGTATGTAGAATATGGTGTTGTGGTTCAGGTCTCATTGATGGCCTTCTTTGTCTCATTCGTGGACTCTGTTCCTGACAACCTTTTGCTCGTTATTCCATTTTGAATTTTACTTTATACAGTACGGATAGTATGATCTTATATATTTGTTCCATCATTTGCAGTTCTCAGATTTAATACAGCCCATCGAGGAAAGGATACTTAATGTCGAAAATTACATCAAGGTATATGGTACAAGAAGAATTTTTTTAAGGGCAATATAGGAATATTTATGTACAGTATCTGAGAGTGCGGGATTGATTAGGTTCATGTTTCCCTCAATCCCTACCATCTTGTCATGTGTCAATCTTAGCATGATGGCAACTGCCACATGTCTGAAAGTGGGATGTCCATATTAGCAAAACCTTAAAGAGGTAAAAGGAAAGAGAGAGCTAGTATTTTATTCTGGTCGAAGTTAATTGAACTGAAAGTTGCCATGTGAGTGGACTTTCGGTTGCAAAACATACGTACTATCAAGCCTGCAACCTCAAATGCAATGCATCATAGAAATTTCCACAAGGTTTCTAACAGCAACTGTGTACATGTTTTTCTCTTACAATGACAATTCAAGTCTTAATTTCCTGTATTTATATATGCGTAGTCTATCAAGCCAGAGCTGGTCGTGCAAGCTGAGCCTATTACAGATCCTTATGGCCCTTCAATTGTGGATGAAAATTTGGAGGCTATTGTTGTCAGGTGTATTATTAATGAATTTGTTTTTGCATCTTAGATGTCTCCAGTTCTTTGATAAGTTTGTTTCTTTTTGACCTTTTGACATGTATGTGTTAGTTCAAAGTTGATCTAGATAATGGCCTGCAGGGATATCCACATAATGCCTGCCTCTGAACTAGGCTGGTTGAGTGGTTGCGTGAATTTCTTTTGGCCCATTGTTCTAGGGATCTTTGTGATTTTCATTTAATTGTGGGAAAGGAACAATGAAAGAACTGGTTGAGTTACCTGAGTCTGCCTGGGTTGTAATAGTCTTATAGTCTTCTAAAAAAGTGCAAGCAGAAAATTTTTGATTTAGTGGATTTGTTTTCCTTGCCAGCAAGGAGACACTGCCAGGTGGACTGTCCGTTAATAAGAAGAGAGCTGACAGAGGCCTTTCGCAACTGAAGGTTTGAGTTTCTAGTTTCATTATATGAGATCCATGTGGAGAATTATGAGATCCAAATAAAGTTCATTCTCTACTTGTTCTTAGTTGAAAATTTTGTCCAAAAAAAAAAAACCTTAATATCATGGGTCTGTCTGTTGCAGGTTGAAGTTGTAGATCTGGTTTCTGAAGAATCTAGTGAAGAGAAACTAAGTTCGACGACATTAAGGAAGCTTGAGGCTGAGAAGTCCTAGAAACAACAGGCAGAGCGAATCAATTCCTGAGAATCTGCTTGAGAGTTTCTGAGTTCATTATTATAGAGAAAGCTTGGGGCTGAGAAGGCCAGTAGACAATAGCAAAACAGTGTTTCTGTTTGGGAGTTTTCAAAGGATTTTAGTATCAGTAACAATGTTGTTATATGTTCTCCACACTTTCATTGATAAAAGTTGGTAAAATGCTGTAAACTGAAGGAGGGGACTCTTATCTCCCCATTTGCCAAATGTATAGTGATTTCACTTGTACGGTAACTTGTCACACATCCTTATAATCAGAGCACAGTATTTTCCCAGCTTTCTATCCATTTTCACATAGCCTTTTGGTGGTGACAGTGTCTTACAATACATTGTTGGAATACCTTTAGTGCCAATGATCCAAGTGCATTGGAACCATACCAAACTACCAACTTGTGCCCCTTTTTTTGGTGGCCAGCAAAATGGAAAAACTTGTAGTGCTTGAAACTGGTCATTGGTCAATTGCTGGTTAAGAACTAAAACTATCTGGTATGGTTCTTAATGATGATGATGATAGCATATAGAAGAACCTAAACACAATTAGGTAATGTGTGATTCTAAACCTTTGGTCAACAAGCTAAACGACTCCTTTGAACGTTTATCAAGAGCATAGAAAATAGTAAAATGATAATACATTATATATATATATATATATATATTATCAAATCCTCAAGGTAAAAATGTAAATAAAAAATTAATCATATAGTTTGAAAAGTAACAAATCAAATCCTCAAGGTTGTTTAAAAATTAACGAAATGAATCCTAAATTTATATTAACTTCAAACATAATATGGTTCTAATTAAATAGACTAGATTTAATTTGTTACTTTGAAATAAAATGGTTTAGTTTGTACTTTTTAAATCTTAGGATTTACTTTGTCTATAGAGTTTAATTTGTTATACTATCTCTAAATTATAAAAAATTTTAAAAAAATGGAAAAAAAAAAAAAAAAGAAAAAAAAAAAAGATAGAAAACGCTGTCGTAAGGAGTGCTGCAGAGCCTGACCGACTTAAGAAACGAAAATATGAATTTCCCTCGCTTATATAAAGAACTGTAACGAAACCCAAATGATCACAACTTCTCTCACTCTTTAAAGTTTAAAGGACCCCATCCATTTGCAGAATTTTTTTCAATTTAGAAACCCAACATTCTGCTCTTCATCACTCATACAAACACACGCACACTCAGAGGAGGGAGAGAGAGAGAGAGAGAGGAAAATCTTTACAAGCTTTCAAAGAGCAGGGTCATCGATTTATCCAAGGTTTTAAAAGAACCCACTTTCAGTTTCTTTCTTTATTCTTGGTTTTCATATGTTTAACCGGTAATATAGGGGGTTTTTCGTTTTCATGTTGCAAAACCCATTCTTGGAGTCACAGATTTCCATTGGTTTATTTCCGCTTTGATATTCTTTTGTTTCTTTTTTGGGAACACTATCGCTGATGGGGTTTCAAGGTCTAATTTCCACCATTCGTCACTTACTTCCATGGTTTTTTTCCTTAGAATTAGAACTTTGAAATTACCAAAGATTTGAGAATGGCATGTGATTAATAGTCTGTTTTTCAAACCCAGTTTTGTATTAAAAAATTCCCATTTATGTGTGGTGTTCTTGATGGATTTGTTTTCATTTCTTGAATACATGTCTTAAACTTCATCCTGGTTATGTGTGTTTGTTGTAGATCTCTTGGAGTAGTAATTTGAAGTGAATCGGTGAATCTTGGGAAGTCAATCCAAATTTTGAATCTTTCAAGGGTACACTTCTTGAAATTCTCTTCTAAAATCAAACTTCTTGGGTTATTTCCAAATGGATGTGGAACCGAAGAAACAGGCCCAGAAGGACCTTGAAGCTGATCTTGAACCTGAAGCAAGTCAACTCAACCCCACTGTTATACAGAACCTCTCTCTGTTCTTTCAAGAAGTGGATGCAATCAAGGCTGAAATAAAAGAGATCACCAATCTGTTGTTTGATCTTGAACACCTGAATGAAGAGGCAATGTCCACCCATAGCACCCAGATTCTTTGCAGACTGAGAGACCGAATGGAATCAGACATGGTCACTGTACTTGGCAAAGATAAGATTGTAAAGGAAAGGCTAGAAGCACTCGATCAATCCAATGTGCTCAATTGTAGAGTCTCAGAAGCATGTAAAGAGGGAGGTTCTATTGATAGGACAAGGATGTTAGTCACAAGTGGTTTGAGTGTCAAGCTCAGGGACATGGTGAATGATTTCCAATCCTTGAGAGAAAAGATTCTACTAGATCACAAGGAAGATCTCAAGAGGAGTTACAACACTGAAACCGGTGAAGCGCCAAGTCAGGAGGTGATTGGCAAGATGATTTCAGGGTCTTCTCCATGTGGCGGTGAGAAAGACGAAGTTGGGGTAGAGATTCTAGAGAAGCCAGACCTCTCAAAGTGTCCAAGGGTTACTCCAAGTTATCGGGATTTGAACATGAACCAATATTTAGCTTCAGCAAGCAAGAGAACAGAACTTGATCGTCAAGTCTTGAATGACAGGTTGATTTGTGTCAATTTGGATACCAAGCGGAGTCTTAGAGAGACGACAAACAATCTGGTTGAGAACAATGAGAAGTTTCTGAACGAGTTTGAAGATGAAAAACTCGAGGAGGATATGTTTGTGGCAACATTGAGTTCAGCGGCTGAGCGTGCGGAGGAGAGGCTTCGGCAAAAGCTAGAGGAGTGGAAGCTGGGGGCCCATTGAATATTGCATATGGATATGCAAAGCTTGATACCTGTTCGATGTGTTCATGACAACCTTGTCCCTGTTAATTCTTTTTTCTTTTTTTTTTGAAATTTCCTTTATGCAGTACAGATGGAATGATCTTATTATCCTTGTTCCTGCTTTTGCAGTTCGCAAATTTAATACTGCCCATTGAATAAAGGATACCTATATGTCGAAAATTACATCAAGGAATATATATGGTTCATGAGGAATGTTTACTCCATCTTTTTATTGTAACAGCTGAAGTTTTGCTATTAGTTTGTTGTGGGAAGGTGTCTCTAGATAGCACTTTTATCACCTAAGATTAATTGTGAAAACATTACTGCCTTAGAAAGATTTCTAAAATAAATAATATAATCGAAAAGAAGAAAAACAGACAACCATACACAAAAAAAGAACACCAAAGATTACACATTTAGGCCTTTGGCCTACATTTAGGAGTGACAGAGAAAATTTACTAACAAATATTGAGAATACAAAAATGATGTAAAGGCAATCCCATAAAATCAAAACACCAGTACAATAAATAGTGTTAATAACTACTAACATATCTCAATTTGTGTTAATAACTTCTTCGCTGTCCACACAAAGATCACAAGACCAATATGGGACGTAAAACAAAACCAACTGACTTAATAGGTTTGAAAAATCAAGCTACAAATGTTAAGAAATCTCCACCTTAACTTGAATTTATTCAAACCTAATGAACAAAACTCCTCTGTTGTGTCCACCAAAGCCTTTAAGGGCTATCCCAAACTGCAAATTCCAATAAGGTCCAAGTAGTGCTTGAACGTGTGTACAGGAATTGGATTAGTCATCATATTAGTTGGATTATCTGCGGTCTTAATCTTTTGAACAACTTTTTCTTAATTAACAATTTTACCAACAAAGGGGAAGTGAAAGTCAATATGCTTAGATCAAGAGCAATGAACTTGGTTCTTCATAAATGAATAGCTCATTGATTGTCACAAAATGCACAAATGTGCTCTTGATCGATGAATCCCCAAGTTTCTAATCAAACAATGTAGCCAAATAGCCTCGGCTTTAGTCAGTCTTAGTGGTTGAAAATGCAATAGTGGACTATAGTTTTGACCTCCATTTACGTTGCTTTCGCAAATGTAAAGAAATAGCCTGTAATAGAATGATACTTTTCTAGATCACATGAATAAGTTTTCTTTAAAGGTTGATTTGTATCCCTTGGCCATAAATAATTAAAAAAAAAAAAAACCTTAATTAGAATCAATTTTTAGCCCAAACAACCTTCTAGGATTGAACTATAAAATTGAATTTTGTGTTGGACGCACTTCCACACATTTTATTGTCAATGATTCACTTCATTAATCAAGAACATTTAAGTACATTTGAAGTTTGAACCATGCTAGATCCTTTACTACAGAACTCTCAATATATAATTTTAGAAACAAGAAATAAAATATCCTGTAATCATTAACTTGTACTGCTTTTCTTTTCTTTTCAATTTTTTACAGTAAAATGAAAAAGGCTTGTAGTGCTTGAAAAGTGGCCAATAGTGGTTTTTTTTAGCCAATGGTGATTAAGAAATAACAATACCGGCATGATTATTAATGATGACGATAGCATATAAAAGAGTCTAAATAGTTTTCAAAAAAAATAAAATAAATAAAGAGAGTCTAAACAGAACTATGGAATGCGTGATTTTATGATCTCCATTGTAATGCGGGATTTTATGATCTCCTGATCAACAAGCAAAATGATTCCTTTGAAATATTACGAGTGTAACATATTAAATTTTGAAATTTCTAAAAGTAATAAATTAAAATTTTAAAATTTCAAAAAAAAAAGAAAAAAAAAAGAGACACTCACCGCATTAAATGCCAAACACAATATTGTTTCATTTCAATATTGGTTTAAGTTTTAATGTGTACTTTTTAAAATGAAAAAATTTATGTACACAACTTTTGCCACAATTTTAATTTAGACAATTGTAAATGGTACAGAAAAAGTGATAGGTCTATATAAGAGTAATAAGAACTTACTCATAGTTGATCATATCAAAATTGTAGTAAAAGTTGTGATCATATAATAATTATTTTAAAATTTCAGTGTTTAATTTATTATTTTTTACTTTTGGAATTATATGGTTTGTTTAGTTTATTTTTAAAATCTCATATTAATTTTTTATCTTTGCAATTATAGGATTTTTATAACTTTCATTTGTAACACCGACGCCCATAAATATAAGATTTAAAATGTATTTTTCCCAATAAGAATAAGTGCTAAAAGAAAAACTAAAACGCTGTCGTAAAGAGTGCAAAGCGTGACCGACTTAAGAAAGTGAACGGCTATTTCCAAGTTATTAAAACGAAAATTTTGAAAATTTCAATTTTCAAACACACCTGTATAAAAGGAACTGTAATGAAACCGAATGATCACAATTGCTCCCACTCTTTAAAACCCATCATTTTGCTCTCATCACTCATACCCCCACACGCACACACACACACAGGGACACAGAGAGAGAGAGAGAGAGAGAATAATCATCTTTGGCATTTCAGAAACTTTCAAAGCGCAGGGTCTTCGATTTCTCCAAGGTTTTACAACAAACCCACTTTGTGTTTCTTTCTTTTTTGTTCTTGGTTTTCATAGGTTTTAGACACTTCAAACTGAAAAAGATTCAGTAAGACTTAAGACCCATATGTTTGTTTAATCGGTAATATAGAAGAAGACGGGGGGTTTCATTTTCATGTTGCAAAACCATTCTTGGACTCGCTGATTTCCATGGTTTATTTAGTTCTTGATATTCATTTTTTTTTCCTGTTTGGGTACTATCTTTGATGGGTTTTCTTGGACTTTTATTTCCATGATTTTTATTAGGAATTAGAACTTTGAAATTACCAAAGATTTGAGAATTTCATGGGGCTAATAGTTTGGTTTTCATTGATTTCCAAACCCATTTTCAAAACAACGGATTCCCATGGTTTCTATTGGTTTTTGATATTTCTAGTGTACTTTATGTGTAGTGTTCTTGATGGGTTTGTTGTTTCCATTTCTTGAATACATGTCTCAAACTTCATGCTCGTTATGTGTTTGACTTAGATCTCTTGGAGTAGTAATCTGAAGGGAATCGGTGAATCTTGGAAGTCAAATTCATATTTCGAATCATTAAAGGGTACATTTCTTGAACTTCTCTTCTAAAATGAAATTTCTTGGTTTATTTCCAAATGGATTTCAATTTCGTAAATAATTTTCTTGACATTTTGGCAGGTGGGTTTTGCAAATTGATTGCAAAGATGAATGATCTGATGACAAAATCTTTCTTAAGTTATGTGGAACTGAAGAAACAGGCAAAGAAGGACATTGAAGCCGAAATTGACCTTGAAGCAAGCCAACTCAACCCCTCTGATGAACAGAACCTCTCTCAGTTCTTTCAAGAAGTGGATGCAACCAAGGCTGAAATGGAAGAGATCACCAATCTCTTGTTTGATCTTCAACAACTGAATGAAGAGTCTAAGTCCACCCATAGCGCCAAAATTCTTCGAGGGCTGAGAGACCGAATGGACTCAGACATGGTTGCTGTACTTCGCAAAGCCAAGATTGTCAAGGCAAGGCTAGAAGCGGTTGATCAATCCAATGTGACTAATCGCAGAGTCTCAGAAGCATATAAAGAGGGAAGTCATGTTGATAGGACAAGGATATTAGTCACAAGTGGTTTGAGAGTGAAGCTTAGGGACATGATGAATGATTTCCAATCTTTGAGAGAACAGATTCTATCAGATCATAAGGAAGATCTCAAGAGGAGGTACTACACGGCAACTGGTGAAGTACCGAGTCAGGAGGTGATTGACAAGATGATTTCAGGGTCTGTGAAAGTTCAATTGTTTGAAGGGAATACTGAGTTAGATTTGAGGAGTAAAGAGAGGCATGAGGCTTTGATGGATATTCAGAGGAGCTTGACTAAGCTTCATCAGATTTTCCTTGACATGGCTGTTCTGGTTGAGACACAAGGGGAAAAGATGGATGATATTGAAGAGAATGTGGCCAATGCTGGTCACTTTATCAGTGGTGGAACTAACAGTCTTTACTATGCCAATCAGATGAAGAAGAACAAGGCATGGGTTTACTGGGTTTGGGCTGTCATGGTGATTATACTGTTGGTGTGCGTCATTTCTATGTTAGCTTCCTGAAGGAGCAAGGTCCGAAAACCATCTGGAGATTGTAAAGAGGCTTGTTGTTGGTGAGGCCAGAGGGAGGGATTTTGCTCTGTAAATTCATCTCTAGTTGAGCTTTTCTGAGCTCTGGGAGGGGTTCTCTTTCTTTTGCTGTTCTTATGGCTTTTAGTTTAGATATGATTCTGTCATTGTCTTTTGGTATAGTGATTCTTGTCTGATACACTTTGAGGTTTTCTCAAATCATGGTAAATGTTCATGAGAGTTGGATTTTGATTGAGTAGATTACTTGGAGAATTTTCTAAGTGGGAAGCTTTCCTATTCTTGTTTGTTTTTATGTCCTGCTTCTCTCTTTTTATATGGGGGCTTTTTTTAGCAAACCCTTATCATTGTAGTAAGGGGCCAAAAAATTTCAACTTGAGTTGCTAAAAATTGCTGCATCCACCATTTATGATATACTCATTTCTGTTTGCAGAAAAGAAAATTAAAAGAAACAAGAAAATAATTTTTTTTTTAAAAAGGAAAATCAATCAATCTGATAAAGTCTCATCCATGTGATTCATTTTCTTTTTACTGTGGGAGCGAGGATGATTCTGTGGCTGTGGGTACTTCCAGAACTCGTTTGATTAAGTTTTTTTTTTTTTTTTTTTTTAATAGGCTCCCATGGTGTAAGCATATTGTACCTGATAGGTAAACCTTGCCAGTCAGCACTTCCCTATTGAGCTCTACTTAAGCTTGTATGGCTATGTATTGGTAAACATTATCGCTATAGCAGTGTGCTACACAATGCATAACCATGCTGTATCATTTATTTTATTTTCATTCTCAATAAGTGCTCATTTTAGTAAATCTCTGCATCACTATGTTTCTGCAAGCATCTCTTGTAGTTCTCTAATTCAGTACCAACAAACTTTGATCAATTAAAAATTTGGAGTCATTAACTTGTCGAGGGGGCTTCTCATTGTAGTCAAAGCTGTTTAATAAATGAGTGTCTAATATCATAGCCCTCTTAAAAATGGTCATCATCAAATGCTTCTGTTTCAAATGTTGTTAAGCCTAGGCAATCGAGTTGAATGAGAGAATACCCATAATATCACTGGCCATCATCTCTACCCTTGTTTGGCCCAAATTTATTGTTTCACTCTTGTACACAGGCAGCTAGCCAGCAACAATTTGTTCATGTTGCAATGTGATGTCAAGGATGAAGCAGATTTACTTTCAAGAGAAAAGAAAAAGATGATGAAGCAGAATTATCTGACCATGTTTAGGTTCTCAAAGTGAATGGACGTGATTTTGAGATGCATTTAATGATGAGGAAAATTACAATTCCAATCAGCAGAGAAGGGCTTTTGTCCAAACAAGAGCACCACAATTTATGAAATATGTAAAAAAGCTTCATCTGCAATAGTTGATGACAATGACAATGGGACCAGCAAAAAGTGACCCTACAAATAAAGAAAAGAATATTCCTGTCAAATATCAGGAACCTTATCCAAATTCCTGAAGAAGTTAAAGCCACAAAAAACGATTCCATATGTTCTCATTATCTTCTCACTATGAGTCTGTAACAAGTTTTTCACTAATCAAAAATTCAATGGCACCTATTTTGTTGAATCTGCCAAATCAGCTCACCTTCGAATCAAATATAGCACAGACGCTGTCTCTGCTTGAAAGATGTACAAATATGATGGAACTAAAGCAGATTCATGCTCACATTTACAAAACAGGTCTCATTATAGACCCTATTCCAGTAAGCAGGCTTCTAACTTTCAGTACCTCACTGGATTTTGGAAACTTAATATATGCTCGGAAGGTTTTTGACAAAATCAGCAGACGCAATACTTTCATGTGGAACACCATGATAAGAGGATACTCAAACAGCAATGAACCAAAAGAAGCCCTGTTTCTGTACCATCAAATGCTATGTCATTCAGCCCCACACAATGCTTACACCTTCCCTTTCCTGCTCAAAGCATGTTCCCGTATGTCAGCCTTGGAAGAAACCCAACAAATCCATGCTCACATCATAAAAACAGGGTTTGGCTTGGACATTTATGCCACAAATTCCTTGCTTCATGTTTATGCCATCTCTGGCAGCATTAAATCTGCACATCTCCTCTTTGACAGGCTCCCCCACCGAGACATTGTTTCTTGGAACTCAATGATTGATGGGTATACAAAATCTGGTGACATAGATACGGCTAGTAAATTTTTCAAAGATATGCCTGTAAAGAATGTGATCTCATGGACGGCAATGATCTCTGGCTTTGTTGGGGCAAACCTGAACAAGGAAGCTCTTAAGCTTTTTCATGAAATGCAAGTTGCAAGCATCAAACCCGACAATGTAGCACTGGTAAGCTCACTTTCAGCATGTGCACATCTTGGATCATTGGATGAAGGCAGATGGATTCACACCTATATAGACAAGAATGGAATCGAAATTGATCCAATCCTGGGCTGTGTTCTTATAGACATGTATGTCAAGTGTGGTGACATGGATGAAGCACTAAAAGTTTTCAGAAAACTAGAGAAGCAAAGTATCTCTGCATGGACGGCAATAATTAATGGTTTTGCAATACATGGGCAGGGACAAGAAGCTCTTGATTGGTTTATGAAGATGCAGAAAGCAGGAATCAAGCCAAACTCGATAACCTTCACAGCAATTTTGACTGCATGTAGTCATGCAGGGCTGGTTGATGAGGGTAAATTGTTGTTCAAGACCATGATGACAGATTATAAATTAAACCCAACAATAGAGCATTATGGGTGCATGGTAGACCTTCTAGGCAGAGCTGGTTTGCTTCTGGAAGCAAAAGAGCTAATTGAGAAAATGCCCTTAAACCCAAATCCTGCAATTTGGGGGGCACTGCTCAATGCATGCCGGATTCATGGACATCTTGAGTTAGGGAAGCAGATAGGGAAAATCCTGATTGAAGTTGACCCTGCACATGGTGGCCGGTATATTCACTTGGCAAGTATTCATGCTGCAGATGGGGAATGGGACCAGGCAGTCCAAGTACGAAGCCGGATGAAAAACCAGGGAGTTTCAAAACTCCCAGGGTGCAGTGCAATCAGCCTTAATGGGATAATCCATGAATTTTTAGCTGGAGATGCATCCCATCCACAGATGGATGAGATTTATAAGATGTGGAACCAGATTGCAGAGAAACTGCAACAAGATGGGTATAAACCTGCAACAGGGGATTTATTACTTGACCTAGATGATGAGGAGAAAGAAAGAGCAATCCAGCAGCATAGCGAGAAGCTGGCTATTGCATTTGGGCTAATCAGAACTAAACCAGAGACAACTATCCGGATTTTTAAGAACCTTCGGGTGTGTAATGACTGTCATACCGTTTTAAAGCTTATATCCAAGATTTATGCCAGGGAGATTATTGTGCGGGACAGGACTCGTTTCCACCTTTTCAAGGAAGGGAAATGCTCTTGTAGAGATTACTGGTAGAGAGAGAGAGAGAGAGATTGTCAACTGCATCATGCTCATGGAATTTGTAATGTATAGAATGGAAATTCCAATATAGATACATAATTTGATATGAAATTATTAAGATCCTTGGACAAGCCAGATTGTTTTCTTTTAAAGCTGGAAAGATTTGCAAAACTCAAATCAAAACTCAAAGTCATTATTTTTTGGATTAGTTCTACAAAATTTAACAACAGTGCTCAGGTACACTTCAACCAATGCTAAGATGCTGTGTGGCTGTCCAAGATTGTTCAGGCTCTAGCTGGACATTTCCAATCTGAAGGGACCATGAAAAAAGGAAAAACAAATCAGGACAGATATTCAATAAGACCTCATGCATCAGGAACAGCCTTTAAAGATTGTTCAATCAGCAGAACAGTTTGTTGCTGGATGATAAAGACAAAGCTGATAAAGTCATTGTAGATGCTATCTTCCAATCACCAGTCTGCTGATTGAACTGGCTAGTTTGATTCATCATCAAGCCCAGTAGTCATTATCAACAAGAAAGATACAGGTTTTTTTTTTTTTTTTTTTCTCTTATCAAGTCTAGGTAGTTAACTTCAGAAAGGAATATGGTTGTTTATTACCTGTGCATTTTCAACACAAACAAAATCTTTGTAGCAAGCTTCCATCTGCAGATATGGGTTCCACAAAACAGCATCCTTCCAACTGCATGGGTAGGAACCAGAATGCCAAAAATATGAAACAAAGAAATAATGATGGCAGATCTCAGTGAAACCACTGTTAAAGCATCAAATAAGGTTTTCAACTCACTTTGTGTTCCTGATAGATATTATATCACCCAAGCCATTATCAAGTTGCAATTCATTAGGTGCATCCAGGTAGACACAATCTACAAATCCAGGAAAAGTGACCACATCCCTGTGTCATTAAGAATGTCAGAAGAAGAGCCTTTTAAAAGATTCAATAAGAAATTGCAGCATAATGTAGGGATGAACAATCATACTTCCCTCAGCAGTTTCAAATGATGTTCACAATAATTTTTTGATTGGTAATAATCTCACTAAACATTCCACTTCATAGGCAAGGGTATGCACCATTCTGCATGTTTGTGTACATTTTATTTAAACAATAATTTGAAAACCATAGTAAAATATATGAAACATATTTTTTTTTCATGAAATATCAAAAGACAAGATTTTATTGACTAATATCCAAAATGAAGCTCAAATTTTAGATTAGATAAACATATATATGTTAGAATTATGTTTTAATGATTGAATTCACATTTCCTAACAGATTAGACTTTCGGGCTAATCAGCAATTTATCATAGTATTAGAGCAGTTGGTCTTGAGTTCTAATCCTATCTTCACTTTACCTTGTGGGCCCACACGCGAGGGAGAGTGTTAGAATTATGTTTAAATGATTAAATTTACTATTTCCTAATTGTTTAAGCTTTTGGGACAATTTGTAGTGTGGACAAAATTACAAAATTTCATAAGTTATGAACATTGTTGTGGTATCACGTATGACAATGGAACTCGTTTAGGCAAAAGATGTTTTCAGCTAGATGCCTCTGCAGAAACTTCATTTTATCCTAAGGTAAAAATAAATAAATAAAAACAAGAAAAAAGAAAAAGAAAAGGGAAAAGATGATATGCTGATAATTGATTACCTCTTCTAGAAATTTTAGATTTGCAAGAGAAACACATTTAGAATCAACCCCGCATATCTGAGTACATGTAACATGGTACAATATCATACTGCCTAACTGCCTGTCTACCTTCATTAACCCAGCCAATTACTAAAGAAAAGCAAGGCACCTTTGTTTCATACCCCTTCTTAATGGACTATAAACAGTTCATTAAATGAAAATGATACAGACCTTTCTTCCTTGCCCTCCAGGGGATTCTTTGGATCTGGATCTTTATTCAGAGTTTTGCACCCTTTCAGACCTTTCACTGATGCCCCTGTTACAGAAGCCTGCACAACAGTGGTGAAAATTATTGTTATTTATTTGAATTTCATTTTGCTAAGTAGCAATTAATTTCACAATTACCATGTATGTTAAAGACAACAATTCCTAGTCATTTTAATAATCTCAAAGTGAAATCATCTAGCAAATTTTATCTTCTTACTTGCAATTTTTACCTTTACTCTTCACTGCTTATCAGCAACAGTTTCCAATTAGTTTCAGATACCTTACTTAATTTTCCTCAATAAATAATTCCTAAAATGACTTCATCATTAAAAGTAAATTAAGTATACATATTAACCATGTGTCAAAATGAAATCTTGTTTTGGTTACACCAGAATGATAAATGGATCTCTTGAGCACGAAAGATGATACTTACATGAAAGTATGAATGCAAGGCAGTAGAAAATGAAAATGGCTTATTGTCTGTATTTGTAATTGTTAGTTCGGTGGAAAGGCTTTTTGTATTTAGAATGACCTGAAAAGAATTAAGCATTTATAAGTTATATTCACAAAATACATTACACAAAATGAATTATTACCAAAGCAATAAAAAACTTACTAATACCATGACATGAAACCAAAGATATTAGTTAGCCACATTCCATTAAGGCGTTAAATTGCATCTTTTGTTTAGGCAGTTAACAACAAAACCAACTGACCTTGTATATGATTTATCGGTGTCACCTAGCTGAACAATATTTTCATAAGAGGGAAGTGACCAACTGACCTTGTATAAAGCTTGAAAGCTAAAATCCCACATGGAACGACTGTAAGGACCATCCTTTAGTTCTAGAGTTATAACAGGATTTCCTTCCACATTTCCAGAATCAACAATGGACCAATCCGAATTCCTTGCAAATCCATGCTGTTAATTACATAAACATCTCCAGGGGTTAAAAAAAATATTAGAAGACTGGAATTAAGAATATGATTGGAAAATACTAGAAAGGTTTCAAAGAGACACTCTTCTATTTTATTTTTTTGCTAGAGCGAAGAGACACCTCTTTGTGCTTTCACAGGAATGAATAGAAAGGGAAGAGTTCAATCATCCATCACTTTTGGCTAGATTATAACTTCTATCATTGCTAAGATATACTTTTGGCAAATTATCCATACAGCAATCAATTTTATGGAAAGATTTACTGATGGCCCTGGCCCATGTGAAGTGTTGGCAGTAGTAAAACCAAAGGTCTTCATTTCTTGCCTCAAAATCATGTACTCAATAGCTCATTAGAAATCAAATGAACTCATACAACATACTTTCTTATTTCGGATATGAACCAATATAATATGGGATGCAGGCAAATAATATGGATGATAGGTAATAGGGACAGGAACAATAATAGAAGGCCATACCTGCTGTATTGGGCCAGGTCCAAACTGAGGGAAACAATGTGGAAGGCCACCACTATCCCAAGAGAGACATAATCAGTTTCAGTAAATCCTAAGTTTTTAGGCAATAATAAGATTCAATACATGCTTCATAATAAGTAAATAACAGAAATTTCTTATATCTTAAAACTTTGAATGATATAGGACTCAAATCCTCTTCTGTCTTAAGAATTCCCCTTATATGCCAAAAGATATAGGATTTAAATGGAGGTTTTTTTTCAAAAATAAATAAAATAAATAAATTTGTAATGCCCTGCCCTCCAAATGATGCTTGTCTATGAACTCCTATTTTGGTTATTCTTTCCACAACTGCCTTCAACATGTGCGTCCTAACCTGAGGTCACAACTAAAGCCCAACAGACAAAGCCTAACAAAGGAAACTTTAGTTATTGGAAGGTAGTAAAAAATCAAATATAACAAATACTTGAATCATTAACTGATATGCTGACTAACTATAAAATGGAGCAAAGAAGTGTGAAAGATGCAGGCAAAGTAACCGGAGTGCAACATATGAGAGTGGCAAGAAGGCATACCTGATTGGTTTTTTCTTATTAAATACGGCATCTGGCCGAACAAAAAGGAGGTCCTTGCCATTTGCAACTTTCCAGGATGTGACACAACCTCCATATAAGTATATATCAGCCTCGCTGCAAGCAATTTCAATCAACTGTCACAGTGCATATATGCATTTGCTATTGTAAAAGACTCAACGTAACACTAATTACAAAATCCTCATTTTTTTTTTTTTGCAATATGAAAAATTCATCTCTTAATTTCCCAATGCCAGTTACTCAATGGGAAAACTTTTGTAAATGGTGAAACTACCAACAACCAGGAGACGCAGAAGTGTCAGCAAATCTAAAATAAAGTTGACTCTACTCCATATGAAGGTGGCATAATATTGCATGACACATAACATCCTTAAGAAGAACAACTTAATTTATAGTCTCCAATTATAATTTGGCTTCGCCAATCTTGTGAGTGAAAAACATCAGTTTCCACACCCACACCCCCACCCCAAGAACCCATATCTTACTTTCAATTCCAAGATCCTTAGTAAATAGCAAAACATCCACATCTTCTTCCTTTTTGACTCCACAAAACAATAACTCCTGCTAATTAAACGATCTTATGAAACTCTGATCAACTACAAGGTTCCTAGGTTACCTCCACAGCTACCTATTGCACTTGTGATTAACAAAACAATCTATACTTTGTTTAGTTGATTAAAGAAAAACCAATAGAATGAGCAACAACAGATTAAAGTGTGTGTGAATATCAACCACATGGTGAGATTTTTTTTGTTTTTTTTCATGCACTGGATAGGTCTTGAACCCAATACCTCCCACCTTCCTTTCACAAATGAAAAGACTTGACATTTGAGCTAGAACATAGAACCCAATAACTAGATTATCTTGTATTGTAACACATTCTTCTAAAACATCAAAATTAAAACGAGACTGTACCACTTCCTAGTAGTTAATAGATGAAAGTAGATAAAGGATAGTAGAAGAATACGCACCTACCCCCAGCAGAAGTGAGCACAACCTTAGGCAAGTTGCCTTCTCCTTCTGTCACTCGCACTCCTAACGCTTCTTTACTCACACTTGCATATGCCATACCTCTCGAATACCTGTTCCAAATTTCCAATTACAATTTATTTTCAATATATAATATATGGGATTCCTCAAAAGGATACATGCGAATTGAACAGAAAATAAAGAGAGGAACTATCACTATCTAACCTGTTGACTCGGCGAAATTTAGGAGGCGTTAAGGAAGGGAGCGAGAATGCCATTGAAACCATTGCCATCTTGTATAATACTAGGTGTCAGTGGCTGTGCCGCACAAAACTAATTTATTTGATACAAACAATAAAACAACTAACTCGGACAGACCGTCAGAGAGTGCCACTTCAACTGTCCTTCCTATTACTAAAATGGTTATGCTTCTCAAAATTCGGATATTCTTTTTCTTTTTCATATTTATAAAACACATTTCCAGCCATTGTTGGTTGTTATTCTTATTTCCCGATTTTCTTTTTCATAAAAAAAAACCCTTTTGGGTTGTTATCATTTTTTTTTAATTTTAAGAAAGAGGGTTGTTATCAATTTAGGTATTAAAAAATATATAATTAACATCTTAAATTTTGAATAGTTGTTTAGTTTGACCCTTCTTCTAAATATAAATAACAATAACAAAATAGAGTAGTGTCATAGATAACTAGATATTATTGTTATTATTATATTTTTTTGCCCAGAGGCAAAAAAGTTTTATAATTAAACTGATAATTCTAAATACTTTCAATAGAGATGTTCAGAATTTAAATCTCACATTTCTAATTATTAAATTATCAAATATCCCCTAGAAAAAGAGACTTAAACCTAAACTTTTGAAAAATATGCATGCAAAATAATTGATTTCTTTATATGTATGTTACACTTGATGTTGCACAATCTACATTAATAACTGTATGCAATCATTCATGTTATAACTTATAAGTATACAAAAAGAGCTAGTTGTTTCAAATAACCAATGTTTGTGCTACGAAGAAAAATCTCATACATCAAGAGTTTGTTTGAGATTCATTTATTTTGCTGAAACTGAAAATTTTTTGTTAAAATTACTGTAGATAAAGGTAAAAGTTATTTGAAATAGTATGGTGGAACTTATGAATAGTATCAAAAAGTGCAGTGCGGCCTATAAGTAATAGCAAAAATAAGCTGAATAATAAAATAATCTGATTTTTTAATTTGGAAACTTACGCACACCAAGTATGTATATCATCATTCTCATAGTAAGTGTCACGTATAGCTATAAAATCCACACAATGTGAGAAGATATATATATATATATATATATATATAATAAGATAATAATTATTGACTTAATGGTTTTTAGTTAACAAATTTTGACAAAAGCCTCACATTGAGAGTGATTTTAAAGCTGCTTGTGTTAAATGCAAAATGTTATACTCAATCGACCAAAATAACAATGACACAAAAGTTAGAGACACCAAAAATAATAATAATTTTCTAATATCTTCTTCATTTTAAAAAGTGTGGGCCATTAAGGATTTTATTTATTTACCTGGCAATACAAGGCCCAAGCCCGTATTTATCCACGGTAAGCTCAGCCCATAAAGAAGCGAAGCAAGGCTGAATTGAGCCTTCGAAATTACTCCTCCATTGAAATTGTGTAACAGAAGAAAGAAAGTTAAAAACCTGTAAATGTTAAAATTGGTCGGACAATCGATTACAAGGGTTGAGCTGAAACTCCAAGGTCTGGGGAGATGGATGAGCAGTGCTGTAGTGATGAGCTTTGGAGATGGGAGCCAAGGTGCGGTGGGACTGCCTAGCTCAACGACGGGTCACGGTGGCGACGCCTACGAGCCCACACGAGTCCCTGGCCTCCCCTCCGATGTAACAAGTGTTGCTGCGGGACACTACCACTCCTTGGCTCTCACTTCTCAAGCCCAACTTTGGGCTTGGGGCCGAAACAACGAAGCTCAGCTCGGCCGTGGCTCTCTTGATCCCAGGTTGTTATCAATCCTTCTCTCTCTCACAGAGTGTGTCATGAATATATGATTTTGATGAAAGTTGGAGTTGATTTGAGTTATTATTAGCAGGGATTCATGGAATGAGCCAAAGAGAGTAGAAGGGTTGGATAAAGTGAATGTTTGTGCTGCATTTGCATCTGGGGTCGTTTCTGCTGCCATTGGAGATGATGGGTCTTTGTGGGTGTGGGGAAAGTCTAAGCGTGGACAGCTTGGTCTTGGAAAAGGTATCATCGAGGCTGTTGTGCCTTCCAGAGTTGAAGCACTTTCAGGAGAAAAGATTGCCAAGGTGGCCTCTTTTCTTGTTTATACTTGCCTACAAATTAAATATGCAACTTTTTTTTTTCAAACATACTCTATCAGTCTATTGTGATCGATGCATGATAAAAGTGGAAGTGGTGTTAGTAAGGGACTAAAGGGTCTATTTATTAAAGTAATGTTACTACAATCACAACTTGTCACCTTAATCAGCATTCTGATGTTGCAAATGACCCACAAATCGAAATTGGCATAAGTGAAATTTTGAATTTTTTTATTGAAGTCTTGAGTGGTTCTTGCTTTGGTAGGTGTCATTTGGTTGGGGGCATGCGCTTGCACTGACTGAGGATGGGAAATTGTTTGGCTGGGGTTATTCAGCTGATGCTAGGTTGGGAAAGGTTGGGGAATCTATCGAGAAGTCTCCTTTGGAGTCGAATGCTGGTATATCTGAAAACAATGGACAACTCTCAAGCTCAGCATTTGAAGTTGCTGAGAAGTTGGTTTTAGAAGGAATTGAGAAGGAGAAAGACATGCCAATAGTCTGGGACCCTTGTTTAGTGGAAGAACTACATGGTGTTGAAGTTGTTGACATTTCGTGCGGGCTTGATCATTCCTTAGTTCTTTGCCGTAAGTAATTCTAGTTGTATTGCATTTATGTGCATGTTGGGGATGTATCTATATGCATGCATATATATTCTAATTCATTAATTTCAGGTAATGGCACCCTGTTGAGCTGTGGGAGCAACGTGTATGGTCAGTTGGGCAGAGTGAAGCAAGATTTGGGAATGTTGCCAGTTGACATAAGCTCTGTTCCTTTGTCTATAGCGTCAGGGCTTGGACATTCTTTGGCAATTTGCCGGGTTGCATCATCGGAAACTGTAGGAGATGGCACAAGTATAGTTTCATGGGGATGGAATCAGAGTTTTCAGCTTGGAAGGACAGGGCCATCAAATGTGCCATTGGTGGTTGAAGGATTGGATGAGGAAATTCCTGTCTCAGTGTCAGGAGGGCGTGTACATTCCATTGTTCTCACATCTAAGGGAGAAGTGTGGGTTTGGGGCTGTGGTAAGAATGGCAGGCTTGGATTAGGAAGCTCCTGTGATGAAGCTGAGCCAATTTTACTGGACTCTTTAGAAGGCTGTGAGGTTTTACAAGTTGTTTCCGGCTATGATCATAATCTAGTGTTGATTGCAGAATGATGTAGTCTCTGTAGTTGAATTATTTCTGCCGTTTTGCTCTTTCAATATCTGCCATTTGGTTTTCAACTTTGGCAAAGCAGGTCATTATGAGGACGCTAGTTCTGCTTTTGAAGAGGAAACGCCAACTTGAGATGATTTACCGGCTTCTACCGTGAACTAATTCAATCACATTAAATTACTCATTCAAGCGTGGTTTTCTACAGCTACATATTGAAACTGACTTGTAATAATATCACGCTTCTCTTCTCAAATGTTGAAGGACAGAAAAAGAGTTGGGGGTGACCAATTTCAGATAAGAGAAGACTTTTTTAGAGCAAAGATCCACGACAATAAAATAAAATAAGTATTTATAATACATTAGTTGGAATATATTACATTTTGAGTTTCCAAACAAATTTTTAAACCATTTCTTTTTATCTTTCCTCATGTTATGCTCAACAAAGAAACCTGCGACTTTTGCAGGACAAACACAGAATGTAGTTCCCACATAAAATGTTTTTTACATGAAAAGCACCCCTTATTTTTTGCGGAACTTTACAGCAGCTAGCATGGTGGAAGATCCTTGGGCGGAGGCAGAACGGATTGATCTTGTCCCGGGCCATCTTCTACCACAAATGCCGTTTTCAAGCCCCAACCAGTGTGGAGCTCCAAATGACAATGCATAAACCAAACACCTAAACAGTCGCATAGGGAACATTAGTACAAGGTTTCTAAGTTTAGTTTGAACTTTTTTGAACAAAAACAAAAATGTTCCCCCTTAAGTTAATCAAGTAGGATGAAAATATGAAAGAATATGCATTTTAGATAGAACTTTTTACCAAGTAATGGTAGGGAAAAAAAATTTCACAATCTTTTTCATAACGATTGACATAACGAGTTGTGATTGAATTATATCACTTTCATATGGCCGATCACTAACACCACTTTTGTTAGCACCAATCACAGTATGTTAATTTGGCAGTTGTGAAGAAAATTGTTAGGAAAAAAAAATGGTATCTCTAAATTATTAGTACCTGGATTATCAGCTTTGAACCGAATAGCAGTCCAACCACCAGTGGGAACTCCAACTGTATTTCTCTCCATAGGATCAACCAAGTTATACTTAGCTGGATCTTTGGCAGGATCAAAATTCCCAATTCCCGTCCCAACAACAAAGAAGTTATAGCCATGGAGATGGAATGGATGTGACTCAACTGTTAGAAGATTGGTGTCTTGTAGTACCAGCTCAACTGTAGAATTAAATGCAATCTTACTAACCCTCGTGCCTGTGGCAGTGCCAAGATTAGCTTTAAGTGGTGCACCGGTATAGTTGAAAGGGGTTGGAGGCTTGTCAGGAAAATCAGCTCGATATACTCCTTTAATGTTGAAGAAGTGAGCTTGGAGAAGTGCAGTTTGAGGCATCGCAAAAGATATATTATTCAAGGAAGCAAGAAGTTTGGTTCCATTGAGGCATGTTGGGCAAGAATTCTTGCCAAAACCAATGGTGTAAAAGAGGTTTCTATCAACTTTGAGAGGAACATTGGCAGGATATTTTGGAGAGTTTAAGCTCCTCAGCTTCTTGTTGTAGCTTAGAGCAAATTCTGTGTCATTTGATAAAGGCAACTGAGGAAGGGTAGGGAGGACAGTGTTTGGAATGCCATTGTATTGAAGTATTGCAGTGGCGGTTCTGTTATCTATGGAAAGCGGAGCATCCATGAAAGGCCGAGTGGCCATGAAGTATCTGCCAGGGATTTGGTTAGCTTGGACCAGCACATTTGTGGTCTGGCCAGGTGCAATGAGTATTGCACTAGTGGTGAATGGTTTTGTGTAAACTGCATCAACCTCCACTACTGTCATGTTGTGACCAGCGATAGCAAAGAAAAGCTCATCATTGAGGGCAGAGTTGATGATCCTCAGCAAGTACGTTTTGCCCAATTCAACCTCCATTACAAAAGTATCTAAATCAAGTAAAACCAAAGGATAATTAATTAGGCCCATATATTTATGGTAACAACTTTATTTGTGACAAGGCTCAGATTATTTTTACGTTTTTCAGCGCATGGAAAGAGCGGCCCTGGCTTTCCATTGATTGTGTGCGCATCTGACATATTTGGTGGCAAGCCCATGTTTGTGCCTTCCTTGACAACCTTTTCCACATCAGAATGCCACCATTCTCCTACGGAACAAACAAAAATTATAGAAAATAATCTAATTAATTATCGATTGTCTTAAAAGCTTAAACTGCAGATTTTTAAGACAAGATTCAAAATCAAGACTATATGCACTGATACCATGATAAATTATAGATTATTTAAAAAACTTAAGCTATTCAGAAATGAGAAATTTAATCATTTAATTATATTATTCTAACACAATCTCATAATTTTTTATGAAGATTTTTGTTGTTTTATATATATGAAAGTATCTTTACTTGAAACTCACCTAGCAGAATTTCAACCTCCCTGTTTGGCTGTGGGAAAGGAAACGGAGTTCCTTGGTTTGGCATGATAACAATTGCACCATAAACTGTAGCCCTTAGCCAAAGAATATGTGCATGCCACCATAATGTTCCCCTTTGTCCTGTTACATTGAAGTCGTAAGTGTAGCTACTCCCAGTCTGAATTGGGCACTGTGTAATGTAAGCAGGCCCATCAGCCCAACCATTTCGATATTGTTTTAATCCATGCCTGTAACAATCACCAAATGAAACATTTAGAGAAAAGATAAATAGGAAAAAAACAAATCCTGAACTTTATATTGTTTTGTTCTGTTGTTATTAGGAAATTATCCTACCAGTGAATTGACATGTTATATTGTGCATGGTTTGTCACATTGACAAGAACTCTGTCTCCCTCTCTAACATAAATAGTAGGCCCTGGGAACCTCCCATTAACAGTTACTATGGGTTTTGCATGGCACAACCTGCTCACATTCTTCACTTGAATCTGATAAAATGCAAAAAAAAAAAAAAAAAAAAAGAAAAAGAGTTACTTTGTCATCAATAGAAAAGCTGGCTAAATGCTACTTTGTCCATGTAAAAGAATGCTCCAACTCACGTCAAATTGGTACTTATTTATGGCAGCTTCAGCTGGAAAAGAAATTAAGCCAAGAAATCCAAGGAAAAGAAAAGTGAACAGAGATAAGACTCTAGCCATTTTCCCAGTCAAAAAAAGCTTCTAGTGTAGTGTTTGTATGGATGAGACACTGAGGTGTAATGATTTGAGGTGTATATATGTATGTATAGAAGTAATGGTTGGATATCAGTTTGTTAGAGGAGAAGCGGTTGTGGATGATTAGGTAGGAATTGTGAAGGTGTTGTACATCAAAGCTTGTAAGCAAGATACTGATAGAGACTGCACAGGCCATTGACTGACGTAGAGGCTGAGATATCTAAACCAAGAAGAAGATTTCAGGACCATGAAGGTTAGTTTATTTACATTTTTTTAACTTAAATATTTGAAGATTGTGGGCATGAGAGGTACATAAGGCCAACCAAATATTATAGAGGATAAGCTTTAACTTCAAGGAAAAGGAATAGGCAATTTAGGATAAAGATACTGCACAGGATTAGCATCCAAGGGAAAGATTCTTCTCAAAGTGCCTTATTGTTATTGGTGAGAAGTGAAAACTAGTTTCTATATTGGGTTTTACCCATGGAATCCTTGGCAATATCAGAATCACGCTTTCCACTGTTGTGTTATACAAAAATAATTCAGAAGAGAATTTACTTCTAAGCGTTTCTGTCCTTTCTTTTACACCTGAATTTTTGGCAGTTTTTGCTTGGCAAGTAGCTTTATATTCTTATTTATTAAGCTGCTTGGTAGAGTAATATCATATTGCTTCCTACAATTCCATTACGAAATGCCAAAGGTGAAGGAATAGCATTCTTAAAGCAAAGAAATGAGGGAACCATTCAATGCTGTGTATATATAAAATAACATAACTGTGTTCATTGATAATTGATCATAAGCGTCATCTCCTTAATTTCTCAAAGAAAACATGCTAGTATGCTAAGATATGCATGCATTGACAGATTGCCTTGTGGGTATAATGCATGGCAAAGGCAAACTGAAATGCAGCCCACATCGCTTTTCTGATAATAAAAGTGTAGAAGGAGAATCGATATTTGTATTCTATTGTACTGAACATATTAAGCTATACAAATGAAGTCTATATAGACATGGAAATCTAGGATAGCTAGAACTAATTAATATTGCTAACCCTATGAACTAGTACTAGTAATGGTTCCGGTCCTACTGGATCTAAGCCTAAACATTGATTTGGACTGATATAACTCTGAAGCCGACTTGAGTTTGGATATAATAGCATGAAAGCGGCTTGGTGGATAAGTTTTGGTGAAGATATTGTCAAACAAGGACAGATCCACAGCTAGACTAGGGGGGCCATGGCCCCCTGGATTTTAAAAATATTTTATATATACATGTAACTATGTAAGATTATACAAAATAAGTATACTTGGCCTCCTTCAAAAATTCAAATTGATTAAAAAAAAAACTCAATAAAAAAAAAAGTTTGGCATCACATTTCTGTGGTTGTGCATTGTGAGACCAAGTGTGCCTATGTGGTGTGTATTGTTTCTTTACTTTGTTTGAAATTCAAAACATTTTTGTTAATTATTTTGATTTTCCCCCCTGTATTTAACAGACTTTTGTTGTTAAGTTGTTTGACTTTTATTGTTTTTTTTTTTTTTTTTTTTTTTAACTCAAAAGTTAAAAAGTTTTTTTTTTCTTGATAGTATTAATTTTTTAAAAAAAAAATATTTGACATATAATTAGATGATATATGGAGAGGATTTTATTTGTTTTTTAAATTATGGGAAAATTTAGCTACAATATTTGGTTTTTTGGAAAGAAAAACAAATAATTCAAAAAAAATATTTCGTGTATTTTTTTAATTTATTGGTCAAAGGAATTTATTTAAAATGATTCTACAACTACTATAAATTTTACTATATAATACTTACAAACTAATGTATCAATTTGTAAAACACAACAAAAATGTAATGTTGTTGATGTGACACTAATTGTATTCATAATCATTGCTATGCCAGTTTGTAAACATTTTGTAGTCAAATTGATGAAGTCCAGTCCTACATCAAAGCCAATTGGAACAATGCAATTTTGTAGGACATATGAGAAAAATTCAAGTAATCTATAACCTCTAATAATACAATAGTGCTAAACGCATAACATTTTCACAACAAATTTTAGTCCTATCATTCTAAATTGATGAAGTTCATTCCTACATCAGTGCCAATTGGAACAATGCGGTCTTGTAGGACATATGAGAAAATTCAAGTAATCTATAACCTCTAATAATAGATTAGTGCTATAGTATAGGCCTAACATTTTCAAAATAAAGTCCAAGCGGTAAGTTATTACTGATTCTTATATGAGTCTACCACTTACATTACTTTTTTACCTATCATTAACAACTTGTTATCTAGATTGATGTTGGGCTTGACTTCTATAATGCCTAGGCTAATGGTAAATGCTTTGGTTGCATCAAATGATTTACCATTAGCCTAGGCATCACCACTAATAATACAATAAATAGAACTTTGGGCAATAAGACAGACTTATTTATCATGGAATCTGGAGGATAAATATATTAACTTAGAAGGGGTTTCTGCGTTGGTTATTAATTGGCTAACAACCTGTGACATTTTGACCTCAGATATATTTGATTTGGTTTTGGATTGCAGGTTCCTAATGGAACGACACTAGACCATGCATCCTCATCACAAATACCGTGAGGCGAATGAATGTGCATCTTTAATGGCTAAAATGGGTTGATACCAGAGCATCCGAGTGCAAGGTTATGGATCTAATGATCAATACCATCCTTTTGTGTATTAGTGACTTAAGTGTTATGTTTGGAATCCCTTGGTAATGTCAATGGACTAATGTCTTTTCGGCTTTTGTCTTTCAGTTGTTTTTTTTTTTTTTTTTTTGCACAAATAATCTAATTTTTAGCCTTTTAGGAAATAAACTCACTTTTAGTTTTTTGTCATAGATTTAATATAAAATTTACCAAAAACTATTTCCTTTTATAACCAAAAAAAAAAAAAGATATAATGTTTTTCATTAAAGAAAATGTCTTACAATATAATAATAGGAAAAAGTTTGTTAACGGACATGTTTAGACTCTAGAGTTGTCTTACTTTAACATGGTGATTAAAAAGATCATTTATGTGTAATTTTAGTGTATGACTTTTATAATAAATTAAATTATTTAAATAATACACGTAATGTCACATGTTTACTTGTTTGAATTAGGGGTGTGCAGAAAATCCACCAACCTGCCAAACCCAACCTGACCCAACCCAACCCGCCTTATTGGGTCGGTTTTTAGGGCTTGGTGGGTTGGGTTGGGTTACAAAAAAAATTTTTATAGTGGGTCGGGTTGGGTTTGGGTCATAAAATTACAAACCCGCCAAACCTGACCCGACCCACCCATATTTTAATATATGTTTAAAATATATTATATATTTAATAAATTTTTTTAAAAAACCAGCTATAGATCACTTCCTTGGTTCCTACTATCATATATAATATAAAATCCTATTAGTTCTTTTAATATGTATTTAAATATATTATATAATTAATAAATTTTAAAAAAAAATTTTAGATATATTTTGTTTATAACTGAGTTAGGAACTCATGTATATTTTGTTTATAAGTGAATTAGGATACTAGTTCATTTATATTTTGTTTATCAACTCAGTTTGATACTTAAACAGATTTTGTTTACAACTAAAGTTGGAATATTAGTTTATATATTAATGTATATTTTGTTTATCAACTCAGGTAGCAAGTGTGATATTTTTTTTTTTTGCTCAATTTAATAGGGATAATTAAACTTTACTCACCTGTGGTTTGCCTCTAATTTGACTTGCCTACCTGTGGTTTCAATTTTGACACTTTACCCACCTGTGATTTCCTCCGTTACTGATCCGTAACCCACCTCTCCTTCAACCGTTACTCTAACACATAATATGTCAAAAACAAAAGCCCAAACAAATCAAAACACTCCTCACATGAAGAACATACACCTAGAAAACTAATACAAATCAAATCAAGCAATACCATCAAAGTATAAACCTAAGATCTATCAAAATACAACCCCAAAACCCAAGTCAAAATGCAAACATCAACACACCCACACACATTCAAACCCACGGATCCATCAGTAACCATGCCTCCAATCCCATTTTTCAAACCCCAACAACCAAAAGAAACCCAATCCCTAAATCAAATAAATGGAGCAAAGCAACTGTGATGTCTGACTAGGTAATTGGATTCGAGTCAGGGTCAGGGTCGGGGACTCTGGCGGACCATTTGAGACTTGGGAGCTTGACGGAGGATGGATTGTCGTATAAGGAGAGATTCATAGTGAGGTGCTATGAAGTTGGGATTAACAAAACTGCCACTGTTGAAACCATTGCTAATCTCTTGCCGGTTCTTTCGAAAATCCCACATTGTGTTTTTGTTCTTTTCAAAGTATTTTACTTTAAATTGATTTAATTTTAGGTTTTTGTTAATGGGTTTATCGGTTCGGATTTGTGGGTTTTAGGTTTCTGGATTTGATGGTAATGTTCTCTTTAACATGCATTTGCAACTTGTTCTAACATTTTTGTGGGATCTTCTCAACTGGGTATTGTCGGTTTTGGATGTCTAGGTTTGATTGTGATTGTTTTGTTCTCTGTTACATGCACTTGCTACTGATTTTTTTGAATTTTCAAGATTGTAAGTAAGTTTTTTCATGGTTACTATTTTCTCTCATTTGTATCTGTAAAGATCTAAATATTACAAGTCTTTTTTTTTTTTTAAATGTGCGAGTGTTTGCAAATTTTGGATTTTTAGCAATTGGGTGTGTTGTAACTTGTAAATCTCTCTCTGTCACTGTCCATTTCTTTGTCATGTAGATTTCTGAATTTTAGCGCCTAAGTAATGTTGCATGGCTTTGTTGTTGACTTGCTTAGGCTAGTCACTGTGCTCTGAAAACATTCCACTATGGTTTGTATGTTCTTCATCTGAGGAATGTTTTGATCTATTTAGGGCTTTTGTTTTTCACATATTATGTGTTAGAATAACGGTTGAAGGAGAGGTGGGTTACGGATCAGTAATGGAGGGAATCACAGGTGGGTAAAGTGTCAAAATTGAAACTACGGGTAGGTAAGTCAAATTAGAGGCAAACCACAGATGGGTAAAGTGTAATTATCCCTTAATAATAATAGTAATAAAAAAAAATTGTCTAACCCATGGGTTCAACCCGACCCAACCCAACCCATGTGGGTTGGGTTGGACTTATGTGATGGGTTGGGTTGGGTTGAATTTTTTTTTACCCACCATGGTGGGTTGGGTCAAAAAATCCCCTCAACCCAACCCAACCCGACCCATGCACACCCCTAGACTTTGAATGAAAAATGTCATACCACACATTTCTTAAAAAAGATAACTCCAAATAAGTTTGATGTCAAACTTTTTGGTGTATGTTAGCAATATGGGAAAGAATTTCGAGAAAATTTGGTCTCTAATTTTAAACTCACATTTTTACATTTTAAACAACATTATACACATGTTCACACACTTTTTCACCCACACATATTTCAAAAAATTACAAAAATTTCTTCTCAAACTACTCTACCAAACACCCCCTTAAGATTGTTTTGTTTTGTCTTCTTTTTTTTTTTTTTTTTTCAACTGTGATATAACAAATGATAGTTTATAAATTTTTTAATGGAAAACAAATGATTAGCGGAAGTGATACAGACAACAACTAGGAATTTTATTTCCATTTAACAATAAATATAAAAAAATTTAGATAGTTGTCACGTTTCAAAACAATGTTGAAAAATAGCGTCTCGAGTGTCTAAAACTCGAGTTCCATGATAAAACTCGGGTTTTTAAGTCTTGCTTTGTAAGCGGAATGCTCCGAGGTGGAAAAAAATTCAATAAAAATCGAATTTTAAAGACTCGAGTTCCGAAAAACGCCGCTATAGGGACTTAAAAACGTCACTATAGAGCTATAGGGCTCACTGTACGACAATTAGAAAAAAATTTTGCAGGAAAATGCCGCTATAGGGCTATAAACGTCACTATAAAGCTTAAAAACGCCACAATAGAGCTCCCTGAACCTAGCATGGGTATTTATAAAAAAAAATTTGCAGAAAAATGTCACTGTAGTGCTTTAAAACGTCACTATAGGACTTAAAAACGCCACTATAGGGACGATCGCACTGAAAATTATTTTGCATAGAACTCAAGTTTTTGAAACTCGAGATTTGTGTGGCATTTTCACCAGCAAAATACTCGCAAAATGAGTTTTTGAGACTCAATTTTTAATATAAATCTCGAAATTCTAAAACTCAAGATGCTATTTTTCTTAATTCTTAAACACAATGCCTAAGTTACTATTTACTCTCCTTACACAGGGCCATTCTGCCCATTCCACCCCCCCCCCCCCCCCCCCCCCCCCCCCAACAACTAGCATTATGCTACACAAAGTCGAAGCCATGACAAAAAGAAAAAGTTACCACCGTTCTAGATCTGACTTTCAAGACTAACAATGTACTGACAAAATAGGCCTCATCGCTGCTGCCATGTCCACAATATATCACACTCTCATTCTGTGCAGAGCCGCAGAGGTCCATGGTCAGCTGAGGAAGCATTATTTAGTCGCAATTCAGGTGAGGAAGCATTATTTAGTCGCTTTCTTTTTGTTGACAAGTTCTGAGTGATTGATTGAACCATTACGTTATAACTACCCAAGTTTGATTTTTTTTTAGTTGAGAATTAGCATGTGAATGACAATTTTTTGCTTTTTACTTGGCATATATTGAATATTGAATGAATTCTTTAATACATAAAGATAGGGAGAAAGAGTGTTTACCCAAGCAAACAACCAAACTCACCCATCTCATGATCTCGTTGCAGGTGGCTATGAATTGAAAATCCAGGTACACTAATGAGTGCATATAAGTTGTTTGTGAAATTGCCTGAACGGGTTTGTCTTGTATTTTTGTTCTTTGTTAATGATTTTCTTGTAAATATTTCAAACCGCAATTATTTTTTATACATTCTCCAAAAAATTTCTCATTGTGTAATTGTTTGATCCTTTGGTCATTATCATTGTGAAAAAGTGAAATTACATATTTTAGGGCTCTGATCTTGTTGATTAGTTCAGTAGTGGCTAGGAATATCTGTTTTCCTAGCAACATTATGAATTAGATTTATGACACCAAGCAAGAGAGAGGAATTGAAAAACAAAGGCTTTCTATTCAAGGTTTTTTCTATTGATTTTATTTTTTAAAGATTTGTATTTGTATTTTTTTTTCCTTATGGATCTTCCTCCTATATTACTGTTTGCTAATTATGGTCCTTTGGTTTTATGGTATTTATCCTGAGACTTCTACAGTTTAGCTTCTTCTTTTTTTTTCTTTTTTTTTTTTTAAAGATTTTGTGGATTTAGTAAATTTGAATTTATGGTTCTTAGGATTTTAGATTGAAGAATTTGATCGAACCACGGATGTGGTGTTTGGACATAAAATTTTTATTGTGTAATTCATATTTTGGAGAATTTGATTATATTCTATTAATTACAAGCGTGAAGCAATATCTTGACATTACAATGGTAATGATTGGAAGTAATCAAGCATGTTATTAATTACAGGGCATTGTTGACAGGCTTATCGTTTTGTTGGTATACATTATAATTGCTATTTGTTCGGGAGGTATCACCCTACCTTTCTGCAGATCTTGATTTCTATACTGGCCGGTATTGGAGTTTTGACAAGGTATTTTTATATATATATACATATATAAATGGTTTCTGTCTGTTTTTTGTTAGAGAGGTTCTGAAGGTCTCATCTCATGGTCCAGATTTTTTACCATTATGTGGAAATATGATATTCTTTTCTTTGCAAGGTTCCAGAAATTATCCTATAGCTTTCTCTGCTATTGTTGGTATCCATTTGGGAATTGCTTATTTACAGTAGCTTAATTGCATTGTGTTTATCAAAATATATAGCTTTTGGTAACTTTTATGTTAAATTTGTTACAAAAAACTAAAAGTTAGTTTATTTTAAATAAATAAATAAACTAAAAGCTAGATTATTTGCAAAAAAATGGCTTAGACAAAAAGTAATAAGCAAATTTTTTTTAAACAATTCCCAAATGCACACTTGATGTGATTAACCAGTGTTTATCTTTGGAACCCTGATGAGTGTTGTTGCATTGTTATCCTTCATCTCTATATTTTTTTATATATATGAATTTATAGTAAAATTCATTATTTAGTTTTTTTTTTTTTTTGTTGGTTATAATTTCAACACTCAATCTGCTATTACATAAAGCTATCCTGTCAATTAAATCTTTCTGTTTCCTTACATGTTCTGTGTTGATTTCTTGTTTTATGTAGTTACTTCTTTTCAGTTGTTACATGACTTAATAATGCAGTCACAAGAGCAAGCCCGTTCATGTCCTTATTCATGTGATCAATGCTGCTTTGTTGCTGCTTTCTCACTTTTTAATGTTGCATACTATAAACGAATTTTAGGAATGTTGAGTGACATACTTGTTGTGAGGGAGTGTTTTTAAATTATAGACTAAAGTACACTTGTTTGGGGTTGTTTTTATCTTGGCCCTTTACATTTCAAAATTTTCATTTTGGCCCTTCAAGTTTGATTCATTTTCCTGCTTGGCCCTTTATGTTTTAAAAATGAAGGGTTAAAATGAAAATTTTGAAACATTAAGGGCAAAACAAAAAAATGAATCAAACATGAAGGGCCAAAGTGTAATTTTGGAAAGTTGACTTTAGTCTAAATTAAAACAACTCCAAAGTTTAAAGGCCAAAAGTTGACTCTAGTCTAAATTATATGATAAGAGAATATGGTGACCTAAAGTCACATTCTGACTAAATTGGGCATTAATTTAAGTGAGGTAGGATTTTAAGTTATGAACTACAAAGAAAGAAGTTCATGCAAGCCCATCCCTTTAAAAAAAGGGTGGGGCGGCTAGGAGGAAGTTGCTGATTTGTAACTGAGTGTGAAAGCAAGAAGCAATTCAGAACTTTTGAAAACAAATAGAAGAACCAAAAAGTAGAACCATAAATTTATTCTTTGAAGTTTGCTTATGCTTGATACTTCCCTAACTAATGAGCTAGCTTGATGCTACTTTCAAAGCTGTTTGTTAGTTGCACTATGAATGACACTGTTTATGATGTTAAGTCAGTATGCATCTTTGAGCCCTAGGGAAAATCTTCTTCTTCTTATTTCTTTTTTTCTTTTCTTTTTTAATTATTATTATTATTCAAGAATGACAGGTATTGAAATGATTATCAAAAAGACAGGTATTGAAATGATTTGACTGGCTTTTCCATAGAGGATTGATGTCTATACTTAAGCAAACATTCCTTTTCAGATGACCCATCACAATGTTGAGGCCTCTATGGTTGTGAAATTTGGAGAGCAAAAATCAATTGATGGCATTATAATGGAGAGAGGTTTGTGATATTCAAAAGATTCTTTTAGCATATGATATGAAATGTATTTCTTTGGAGATTGCACTCTTATTTCATATACTAGGATTATCATATCATCTGCTAGCACATGAATTGGGTGAATTTTACTAGGATTTTTTTTTTTTTTATATAGCTACTAGGATCTAATTATATTAGATAAAGAGTCATATATTCTGGCTTCTATGACAATATTATTTCCTCATTTTTTTAAATTAGAATCATGATAATCCAACAAGATCTCATTGATATGATTCTCCAATGCGGCACCTAAGTCATTTCACTATCTGAAAGCTTTCGTATGCTTCTTTTGTCAATTGGATAGTATTATTGGAAAGACAACAATACACTTCTTTTTTCTTCATAAAAGATTCTATTTTCTTAATTATTTGAATCTATAGAATTTAGAATAGTGATTGGTACTTCAACATGTATGATCATATTCTTGATTCAAAGAAGATTTAATGACATATTTTAAGAAGTTTACATGGATTAATGAAAATCAAGATTTGAGGTAGTTGACATTTAATGAGTATTTTGATAATGATATTAAATGATTGTCTGTGAACATTTTCCTTAGCCTTATTTATATATTTATTTACTTATACAAGTCCAGTTTCTCTATATTTTTGTTTGACTAGATCATTGAAGTCATTTCTTTGTTGTCTTTGGAAGTTGAATTTTAATTTTGATGCGTAAAAAGGCTATTAATGCAAAAACCAAGCAAATAATCTAATACATTATTACACTTTTTGACCATTTATTTGTAAGAATTGCAAAAAAAGGACTTATTCATATATTTGCCTCAGTATGAGTAATACATAGAGCAGTAGTGGAATGCTGAAGAAAAACTAAGGTTAGACTTGTGTTCTAAATTGACAGTGAACAATGTTAGAAGAGTGATGTTGAAAGAATAAACTAAGGTCTATATTAATAATGTTATACTTGTAATTTTCTATTTTAATTCATTACTCCTCATCATGGCAACCTATTGTCTCAATTGTGTATTTGGTATTTTTTTGTTATATAAGTTTTTGTTGTTCTATGACACTCTCCAAGAGAATTTATGTTTAATTTTGGTTTTTGGTGGTTGAATTACAAATTCTGAACAAATATTGAGAAATTGGTTTGAAAAACATTTTTTTGACATGTTTACGAATTAAATTTTTAGTGCTAATGATTAGTTTGTTTACTTGTTTTGTTTTGATATCTTCCTGAAACTTAACTTATATATATATTTTTTCTCTTTTCCCATAAAAACTTTCTTTAAATGGATTGTTAACCAATGCCCTAAGAGTATCTGTTAGCATTTTCTTCTCTCTCTCTCTCTCTCTCTATATATATATATATATATATATATGTAATGCTTTTTGAATTGTAATGACTATTCAATTTGTGCTGGTAGAGATATGATGACACACTCATGTTTCAAATTAGAGATTATTTGTGATGATTTTTAAATCTTTTATGCTAGGTAATCCAGTATCCTTATGCGTGAATAGGCTAGCATCCACTTGATAGACTATTTAAAGTAATTTTGTTGTTAACAAATGATTGTTTCTTATTCTAAATGATATAGAGATAATTGACTTTAAATTAAAGGAGGATGTGAATATGTGATAGAATCAATTTTTTATTTGTTATAAATATTCTCTAACAGTAGTACTTATAAAAAAATATTCTCTAATAGTAATTTATACGTGCAAACTACGTGGCTCAAAACTAGATTCTTATAATTTTTAAAAGCACCAGTTGAATCTTGTAGAAATGTTTTTAAAAGCACCATGAACCTAGTAATGTTTTCTCAAAACAAAAACAAAAAGTTGAACCTAGTAGAAATGGTTTCTAGACAACCTTTTTTTCTCTCTAATGTTCATAGGAGTAATGGACTTGTTTTCAAGCACTCGTTGGACTTTTAAGGTATTAGCAATTTGAAAACTAAAAGCAGACTCGTTTGCAGCATTCTTTGCTGTTCTTGAAAATTTTTCATGAAAGGCTTTGACACTATACTATAATCTTAAGGGATGAAACTGGTTTCAAGGACAACATTTTGCCGTGCTTCAACAGTATCAAAATCTGATAAGTTTTATATCTGAACTATTTTCATTTCTAATATAAGAAATTCTATTTGAATATACTATTTGGTTTTGGATTATTTGGTACCCACTCATCCAGAACAAAACTTGCAAGATACATAAGAATAAGGAATAGTACCTGAATTAGGGTGCGCCACACACATTTCTTCGTGATTTGCTTTTAGCCTTCTTGAACAGGAGTAAGTTCCGTTGCCATTCTAGTTTGCTGCAAATTACTCTCATTTGAATTTAAAAACAACCTTCAACTAAGTAGAATACATGACAATGCAAGCTGTGGAAGCATCTTCCAAGACAGTACCACTCATTTAACAGTTTTAATACTTAAAAATAAAGAAGTTACAACACACAAGGTGACCATCGAATGAAATTATTGCCGACACTTTACTTGGGAGGAGTTTGTTGGCGTTGAAACTTCCTCTGCAATTTGGCGGCACCAACTACTACTGTCACATAAATTTTGTCAGTCATGTTGCCCAAGAAGCGGAAATAAGTATGTCTCCAAGATCTGCTCAGTATTAAAGAGCCCCATAATCCCCAAAATCCTGTAATAAATCCGAGTCCCCTGCTTAAATAAAATGAAGGTATTTTGAAGCCATCATGCCCTTCTTTTTGAATGCCTTGATTTTCTTCGTCTCCCATTTCATTGCTACAACGTGAATCTTCGAATAATTCATCCCTCGAGCATATCTTTGACAACGGAGACCCACAAAGTTGAGGATTCCCCATGAAGGATGAGTTACTCAATGCTTGGAGTTGGGTAGAATGTGGAATTTCTCCTGACAAATTGTTATGTGACACGTCCAAGTGACTGAGGAAGGTTAGACTTGCCATGCTAGCTGGCATTGTGCATGAAAGTTGATTCCTTGATAAATCAAGCAACTCTAAGCTTTCCATTTCACCAATGTTTGATGGGATAGGTCTGTACAGATGATTTCTTGACAAATTCAAAAGCTGCAAACCGGCAAGGGTCATAACTTCCTTAGGAATTTCTCCGGATAAGTTATTGGAAGAAAGGTCAAGTGCTTTGACAAGAAAAAGAATACTGCTGTATAAAAGCTCCCTAGATGTTACTGTGAATTTGACACCTTCAGAATAGGTTGTGTAAGGATAATAGATTAAGGAAAGAGTGTCCCCAAACCCATCGGAAGTCATCCCGGAAAAGACGCATCTTGGAATAGCTCCAGATAAATTATTTAAAGCAAGATCCAAAATTTTCAAATTTTGCAAGTGGCACATCTGCGAGGGAATACGTCCACTGAATGCATTAGACCGCAATTTAAGAATCATCAAGCTCTGTAAATTATCACCAATCCATGCTAGTATGTTACCCAACAACCTGTTGTTGGCAAGGGTCAAAACTCTCAAGTCAATGCAATTCTTCAACGATGAAGTCACTTCTCCAGAAAGATCATTGTTGTCCAATCGCAGGGTCTTCAGCTTTATTAATTGGCCAATTGAGTTGGGAATTTGTCCAGAAAGATTGTTATTAGCTAAGTTTAGAATAACCAAATTTTCCCCATATTTCCAACAGTCTGGAATCTCTCCTGATAATAAATTTGAAGATAGATCCAAATAACCCAGAGAGTTATTTACGGACAATATTCCACATAAGTGCAAAATTGGTCCAGAAAATGAATTATTTGCTAGAGCCAATATTCTCAAGCTAATGGAGAAGCAAGGCGGGCGACCCCTAAAGTCATTTTGTCCCAAATCCAGTATTGAAAGTTGGAGTTGTGATGAAAAATCTGGCACAAATCCGTACAGTTGATTGAAAGACAAATTCATATGCTCGACCCTGGAAGAAAGGTTCCAAAACCAATCTGGCACGGCATCTGCAATTCTGGCATTAGAGATATCAATCGATGAATAATTAATTTGTGATCGAAGCCACTGAGGAAATTTTGGGCCAAGTAAGCAAGACCTCAACCCTATGGTTTCAAGTTGAAATGGTGGAATCCAGCTTGAAGTCACATTCAACACCAATTGGTTTGAAGAAAGATCTAACACCCGCAGTCTACTAAATTTTTTTAAGTGAGCTTCCGTGATGTTACCCTCCAACTTATTCCCAGCCACATCCAAGGCAACCAGTTGCGATAGGTGTACAAGACTCTGCTCTAAGGACCCGTTCAATTGATTGTTGGAAAGATACAACTCTCTCAGTGATGAAGATTTGTTAAGCTGACTTTCTTTTTCAAACATGCCTAAAGTTAGTGGTATTGGACCTTCGAGATCATTCCTCGAGAGATCAAGAGAGGTGAGAGAAGTCATGTTCCCAAAAGCATCTGGGATCAGACCTTGTAACTGACAACTTGAAAGATTAAGGTAAACCAAACTATGGCCAATTTCAAACAACCAATCTGGTATTGTAGAATGGAAAGTATTATGCGAGAGATCAAGGATTTGAAGAGAAGTAAAATTCACAGGATGCAAATATTGAGGAAGTTTGTGAAGCTTACAATAAAATAAACTTAACTCTACCAGAGAGTTTAGCATATTTATTGCATCAAGCCAATCCTCTACATTGCTAAGATCAGCACCACTCAGATCAAGAACTTTCAAAAAAGAAAGGCCATAAACCCAATTGAGGTTTTCGGCTCTTAAAGAAGAATATTCATTTCCACTCAAATCCAGAGACTCCAAGTGTGAGAGGTTTCCAAGACTACTAGGAATGGGTCCTCGAAAATTAGCATTAGATAGGTTGAGATATTCTATATACTGAAGAGAACCAATAAAGTCTGGAATTGGATTATAGTAGAAATTATTTTGACTCAAGTCTAGATATCTCAGATATGGTAGGTCAAGCAAAGATCGATTTATCTCACCTGGCAATATGTTGAATGAGTCTGGACTACGGAGATCAAGTTTGGTCACATGACCTGATACGTTGTCACATCCAACTCCTCTCCATTTGCAACAATCTTCTTCGGCCTTCCATGAAGAGAAGCGGTCTAAACCACTCCTAAAGCCTCCTTTTAACGTGAGAAGAGCATCATGCTCACTGTCCATGCACCGAATAGCGCCACTCAAACTGAACTCCATGCATTGAAGCCCAATGAGATAAACTAGTAGTTGAATGAACTTACTTCCATGAATCATCATGATCAGGATTGCACTTGAGATTTCCAGGTTTCAGCACTAGACGAAAGACAGTCTTGTTTACTAGAGGTAGTCTTTTTTTTTAGTCAACTAAAGGTAGTCGTAGACGTGTTAAAAGAACGTAAACAACTCTACATTGCACTTTGCCTTTTGTTCAATGAAGACTTCATGTAAAATTACAAAGGATGCTTCGTTCCTCTTTCTATGTCTTTTCCCATTACTTTTCTTACCTTTTTCATCATAAGTTACAGCAAAAGTTATCTCATATATGTCTTGTGCGCAGAAACTACCTGTGCGGTGGAAACTTTCCGCCTACCAGAATGGACCCAGCAACAACAGGCCGAAGGAGGTTAGCCCACTAGGTTTAACCGAGAAGATCCCTGCCTATTCCTTATCCGGAGATTCATGTGGCACAAGCCCTAACTGGGCCATTCTATCAAAATTAATTTTTTTTAGTTAATTTTGTCTTTTAATATTAAAAGACAAATTAAATTAAGTAAAAAAATTAATTTGAACGTAATTAATAACAAAATTAATAAATAAAAAACTATATGCTAATATAATTATCATACACAATATAATATAAATGTAAATTTTACTTTATTTTTTTATAGCTAGAAAGGCTAGAATTCAATTTAGACTCATTATTATGAACAAATTTCTTCATAATCTCAATTGCTTACAAGTATATATTTCACATCATTAAAATAAAGAAATCAAAAATAATCAACTCATAGTTAAAAACAGCCAAATTAAGATATTAATCTATACATCAAGTTTAAACATGTAATTTGATTACTTAAATTAAAGTGAGAAAATAAATTAATATAAAATTTTTAAGAATACAACAATATATCTTCAAACATGTATAAGTTTCTCAATGACTTGAATGCTTTTTAAAATTATGTAGAGTTCAAATTTTTTTTTTAATCATTAAAATTTGGGTTTATAATTAAAAATTTAAAATTGAAACTTTGAAAATATAAAGAGATGGAAGAGTAAAATTTTAGTTGAGGCTCTACAGTATAAGTCCATGGCATAAAGGTTTTTTTTTTTTTTTTTTTGGGGTGTGTTTAGCAAAAAGTAGGGTTTATTATTAGAATAATGTTAAAAACACTACAAATTTTATTATTTAAATTTTACAAACTGGTATAATAATGAACATGATTGATAGATTTCAAAAACATAATAAGTTAATATATAATAACCCTAATCGCTTTTTATGATTGGTAACACGTCAATTTATAAATATTATGCTTAAAATTTGTATAATATTTACAAATTCTTCTTCTTCTTCTTCTTTTTTTATTATTATTATTTCATAGGACTCATTATTTTAATTATTTATTTGCCAAGAATTGGAGAAATGAACGTGACAAGGAAAAAACTTTGGAATGGTGTGGGGGACAAACTGTGCTTTTTCTTTTTCTTTTTTTGGTGAAAGAGGATCTAATTAAACAGAACTACGAAATACAAAATCTTGGATGTAAAATGCCCATAGCATCCGAAAATAAGAGATACGTAACAGAGGGAGGGGAGTGCAAATACAAAATAAAACTATCACTACTACGAGGTCCTCCCTTTGCCAAAAGGTCCACGAATTGATTTCCTTCGGGTAAATGTGGTGGATGTGAGTTTCCTCAAAAGACTGGAGTAAGGACCTGCAATCAGAGATCAAGGCACTACAAGGGTGATATGAATTGTATAAAGCATCATGTGATGTAAGGATTGTGACTATAGCTTTTGCATCTAGCTCATCGATGAATCATATAAACTGTGCTTTTTCTTATGATATTAAATACGGACAAACTACTTTCAAATAGAGCAGCTGCCATTATAGACGAATTTTTTAGGGAGCTCTAGGAGGGTAATTGCCACCTCTCACTCTCTGGCTCCGACATTGGCCATGGCCCCTGTGAAAAAACAACTAAGACAGAGTAAGGCGGAGAGGAAAGGACATCAGAGAAGAAGAAAAGTAGCTCTCACTTCTGCATTAATTGATGCTACCTACTCACGGGTAATTATTGGGTACTCTCAGAGTACCATAAATATGTACTTTTCCCTTTTACATAACTATGGGTCCTATTAATTAAATTTATAGTGAGACCCACAATTCATGTGAAATGGAGGAGTATGCATTTATGGTACTCCCGAAGTATTCAATCATTTTTCTCTACTCAGTATTGACAACAACCAACATTGAATGTTGAATGATATCTCTAGAAACAAAGAAGTAGAGTCAAGCCTACCCATTGTTTGCTGACCTAACAACGATGAGGGTAATTTGATGGTAATTCGAACTTGGGAAATACTAATTGAAGAGAAAAGAACAAGTTAAGAGAGAGACATACATGAAAAGAAAAGTGATAGAATATTAATGAATGCAGAAACACGAGCAAAAGGGCGAAAATGGGCAACTAATTTTTTTTTTCTAACTATCTAATTAGTTGTTAAGGTTTTGAAACTATATTTTTTACTAGCATCTCGAGTCTAAGAGACTCGATTTAGGGGCTATAAATCGAGTTTTTGAAGGTCGATTCTCATGTTTTAATCAGGTCTGAGTTGGCATTTTTTCCACGTGGCAGCCATATGGAAATTGAGTATCTGATACTCGATTTATAAGCCCATATATATTTCGGAACAACTCCAGCAAAAAAAAAAAAAAACCGAAGAAGAAGGAATGAACCCAGGCCGCACGCGACCCAGCCGCCGCGCAGCCAGGCCTCGCGAGGCCCCAGCGCGACCCAGGCGCCGCGCGGCCAGGCCTCGCGAGCCCAGGCCGCGCGGCCTGGGTCGAGAGGCCTGGTCACTCGCCGGGGCCTCGCGAGACCCAGGCCGCGCGGCGCCTGGGTCGCGCGAGCTCAAGCCGCGCGGCGCCTGGGTCGCGCGAGCTCAAGCCGCGCGGCCTGGGTCTTTCAACTGATTTGATCTGACTCTTTCTCTCTCTCTGATCTCTGATCTGGTTTCTCTCTCTCTCTCTCTCTCTCTCTCTCTCTGAGCTGAGCTGATCTGATCTGGTGAGGTGATTCTTTCTCTCTCTCTCTCTGATCTCTGATCTGGTCTTTCTCTCTCTCTCTCTCTCTGATCTGGTCTTTCTCTCTCCCTCTCTGATCTGATCTAATCCGGTGAGGAGAGGCCGCGCATGAGACTTCAAATTTTTTTAAATTTTTTTGCTTTAGAAATCGAGTATTAGAGAATCGATTTCCACATAGTCGCCACGTGAAAAAAATGCCACATCAGACATGAATAACTCATGAAAATCGAGTCTCAAAAACTCGATTTATAGATCCTAAATCGAGTCTCCTAGACTCGAGATGCTAATAAAAAATATAGTTTCAAAACCTTAACAACTAACTAGATAGTTAGGAAAAAAAAAATAGTTACCCATTTTCGCCAGGGAAAAGCTCTCCTTAGTATTGTAAGCGTTGGGCTTTTCTTGAATGAAACTTCTCTTAAAAAAAACGTTAAATTCATTGTGCTAAGTTAGATTAGGTTAGACAAAGACCAAGAAGTTAAGTTTTAATTTACATATAATGCAAATATATCTTTGTATAAGCGGGAACCTCACCATCAAGTTACATATTCTTTATGTTGTTAACACTTGTGTCGAATTCATATTGATAGGATGTTATTAAATATTCCATCTTTAGATTAATCTTTTATGCATAATTTTAAAAAAACAATAAACTTGAAATCTAAACTTTTATAGTTGAGATATCTATCAATTTTTCATTGTCTTGAAATTTTGATTAATATAATTTAATAGTGGATTTGCCAAAATAGAGATCCAACAAAAACTTATTGAGTCTTTTACCTTGCTAAAAAATTAACAGCACGTGTAGTTTGAACCAAGACTGTAATAGCTTAAATTAGTGCTATGTCAATCATTAAGAGAAAATAATGTGGTAAATGCATTTATTTCAAATATTAATTATATATAGGTGGCGCAAATAATTATTTCTGTAAAAATGAATTTTCGCTGTTGTTTTTTCTAAAATTTATATAAGAAACAATTAATTATGATTATGATATTCTTGCTTGAATTTAGTCACTTTAACAATGATGAGGGTTTACCAACAATGATTATGATATTCTTGCTTGAATTTAGTCACTTTAACAATGATTATGATATTCTTGGTGATCATCGGGTTCTCTGGAGGGTTAGTTTTAGTAATCGCATATGCATGAAACTAGGAGTTCAATTCAAGCCCACCTGTATAGGATTGGGCTTATTAATGTTCAATGCTCCATACTTCCATTCAAGGATTAATATCATTTTTAGCCTAGCAGCTCAATCATACTTTTTATTCTTCTTAAGTAAGAGGCCTAAGATACAACGTATCAAAGGTACAAAATTTGTGGGATTTGGTCCATTAGGATTTCATATTCGATCATTTCTTTATTTTTTAGGTAAGTTTTTTTTTTTTTTTTTTTAGGTAAGTTTATAACTATATTATTGGTTTCACCCAAAAAAAAAAAAACTATATTATTGGGTAGCATGTGCAAATAACTCTGCTCACTCTATCCTCATTTCGAATTGCAGGCAGTTGATGAAACAAATCCCAAGCGTAAAGATTATGCACAGTTACCAAGAGGCGAACCAATGTGCAGACAAACTAGCTAAGAGCATCCACACCAGCTCATGTAAATTTATCATCTATTTTACACGGAAAAAGCTACTTTTTGTATTTTACACATCTATTTTTACAAAACACCCACATCAGTTCATTTATTATACACTACATTTTATATAAATAATATTTTTATATTCTTTTTTTAATATTATTTTACCTACTCGTTTCTTTTTCCAATACCCCCTTTTTTTTCTTCTATCTTTCTTTTTCCTTATCTCTACCGTTTCCCCTTTCTTTTCTTCCTCTTCTTTCTTCTTCTCTCTCATGGTCAAAACCCAAAAGCACTAGAGCAAGAACTCCATCAACACCACAGCCATCACAAGCACCACAACGCCTCTCCAATCCACCGATCTTCGTCAACCCAGAAGCACCATCACAAGCCTCCATCAACGCCGATCTCCGTCAACCCAGATGCACCATCACAAGCCTCCATCAACGCCGATCTCTGTCAACCCATAAGCAAGACCCATACCCACTACCAGATCAAGCACGACCAGATCAGGCAAGACCCATACTCACGACCAGATCAGGCAAGACCCATACCCACGAGCTCCGATCAAGCAAGACCCACGAGCTCCGATCGTTCCAGTCAAGCACCGATTGTTCCAATAAGTGCCGATCTCTCTTTGTTGTTTGTCCGTTTGGGTTTGTTTGTGTGTGGGTGTGTTTGTGTATCTCTGTGTTTTTTTTTTTCTCTGATCAAGTGTATCTCTGTGTTGATTTTGGGTTAATTTTCAGTTGATTTTGGTTAATACTCTGTGCTAGTAACGCTAGGTTTTGATAGGCCACAATCTGAATGACCCCTTGTGATAAACCCTAATTAATTAATTAATTAGCCAAGTTGTTAATTAATTGATTAAGCATGCAATTGTGTGGAAGCACAAACAAATCACCAAATACTAAATATGCAGCGGAAAATAAATAACACGGTGATTTGTTTACGAATGGGGAAAACCCTAACGGCAAAAACCCCACCGGGTGATTTTCAGGTCACCACTCCCGAACCTCCACTATTATCAAATCAAGCGGTTACAAGTAAAAGAATCCCAAGTACCTTACCAACCTACAGTTGAACCCTTACCCCAATACCCAATTGGACTTGATCTGTAGTGACAATTTCCACCTTTGATGCACGGCTCCCAAGTACGTGACTAACCAATGCGCGGATCCCAGTACGCATCTTCAAACACCAACTTTAGAAGGAGAGGTTGGCTGCAAAGTTCTTCAGTTCATCATACACGATGAAGATCAGGAAGATGCTTGGTTACAAAACCCTATGGTGCAAATACACAGCAACTTCAAGAGAGAAGATGAACTAGGTTAAGAACTTCGTCTTTTGATCACAATTTGCTTGAACAAGGATTGCTCAATGCTTTTTCAACTTGTGTCTTGTTTGACGGCTCTTAAAACAATCCTTTTATATGTTTAGGGTTAGAAGAAAAGAAAACCCAAAACCATATTCACGGATCCCAAAAAAATCAAATCAGAAAACTGATTTTCGTAATTCTCGACAGATAGCAGGTGTCGAGGTAGCTATCGAGAAGGTGTCGAGAGTTAATGAAATTGCACTTCAGCTTGCTTTTTCTTGGACAGACTTGATGACTTCAACACTTGATCTTGAAACAATGTTTCTTGAAGTATTAAAAACACCTAGAACTACCCAATTACAAGTAGAGTGCTTTTTGTCATAAGGATTAGCCAATTTACATAAAAAGTGACATATGTTCTTAACAAGTGAAAAACACATATGTCCTAACAGGTTTGGTGGTTATACTATACAATGATAATATTATTTTAATGTATACATGAGCTACAGTACCCGTGTAAATATACACGGGTACTGTAGCTCATGGAAATATATACACAGTTTTACACCCACTGATGTGGATGTTTTTTTGCTCAAAATGTATAAAATTTGCACTGTAGTTCTATTTTAGAAGACTTTAGCCGAGCGTAAAGATTATGCACGGTTACCAAGAGGCGAACCAATGTGCAAACAAACTAGCTAAGAATGGAGCAGATCAACAACAGGAACAACAGGAATTTATGGTTTTTGCCAATCCGCCTACTATATCAATTTATTGATGTATTATGATTCAGCGAGTTTGTACTATAAGAGACTTTGCCTTATCTCTTCTATTTAATTTAAGGCAATGCAATCCTTTTTCAACCCAAAAAAAAAAAAAAACTATATTATATATGTGTTGTTCATCTCTACGTACTTACAAGGGTCGGCACTCGATATTTTGGGGCTTAAGGCGAGAATTAAAATGAGGTCTTCTTTATATTTATGTATTAATTAAATTAACATTTATTTAATATTTTTATATTATAATATATTTCATTTAAAATTTACTTTTTCTTGTCTTTTTAGATGCAAATTAACTAATTAAATTTTGGCAAAAAGTCACTTTTAGTCCCTACATTTTCAGGCGATTCCCATTTTAGTCCCTACTTTTTATTTTTACCGCTTTTAGTCCCTATCCTGAAAAACACTTTTCGTTTTGGTCCCTGCCGTTACATCAGAGACGGAAAAAGCTGACGTGACAAACGGAATGAATAAATAATACTTATTTAATATCCACGTGGCCTAAATTAATAATAAAAAATGTCACGTCAGCATCTAAATTAAAAAAATTAATTAATTAATTTTAACTAATTATAAAAAATTAAAAACTAAAAATCGTATGGATTGAGATCTAAGTGTGTCTTGAACAAAAACAACAAGAACACAACTCTAGATTCAAGAACATAAACCCAGAAATTCAAAAAAAAAAAAACAGTAAATCAAAAACCCAGCTAAATCAAGAACAAAACATCTAAATCATCCAACATTAACAACAAAACAACAGAACACCAATTAGACCACAGATCATCAACAAACCCTATAGAAAACCCAATCATCAACCCAAAATCCATAAATTACATCATCAAATTACAAAAACAAAAACCCTAACATTTCTCAAAATCAAAATTAGGGCTCGTTTGGTTCTAAATCAATTTTATTGCAGAAAAAAAAAATGGATTCATGGAAGACAACGCGAGGTCCCTTCAAAGCCCTATTCTTTAAACCCATACAACCCACCTCGTCGCCCTAGAAATCCAATTCGCAATGCTCCTTTCTCTCACCCAGTCTCCAGTCGCTACGAAATCAAAGAAGACAACGACGACGATGACGACGACGACGAAGAAAACGACGTCGAGTTGGAAGAAGATTTGGACGACAAAAACGTAGATAGGTATTATCGGAATTTGGAAGGAGATGGTGAATTTGTCGACAGGCACTCAAAGGAGAGGAAGCTAAGGAATTCGATTCCCGAGTTCGAGTTCGACTTCGCTTCGATGCCGAGGAGTAGTAGGAGCTCGAAGCCTCTGTATTCGGGTGCTGACTGGAATGAGCACGTGGTGTTTGTACTGTTGGAGGTGTGGGGGGACAGGTTCCTCCAATTGGGGAGGAAGAGCTTGAGGTCTGAGGACTGGAACGATGTTGCGGAGAAGGTATCGGAGGCATCGAAGATGAAGGATGAGTGCAGTGTAGGACTATGTTTGATAAGCTGAAGAGGAAGTACAAGAAAGAGAAGGCTAAAGTTGAGGACATTGGATTGAGTTCTAGCAAATGGGTCTACTTTAAGAAGATGGATATGTTAATGGCTTTGTCGCCGAGGCAAGAGTGCGGGTTGGCGTGTGGGATTGATTCTGGGGAGTGTGTTTATGAATACCTGGGTTTATTTGGAGAGGTCTAATGGGTTTATTTAGATGTTTTGTTCTTGATTTGGTTGGGTTTAGATTTACCTTTTTTTTTTTTTTTGAATTTCTAGGTTTGTGTTCTTGAATCTGGAGTTGTGTTCTTGTTATTTTTGTTCAAGACACATTTAGATCTCAATTCATACGATTTTTAGTTTTTAATTTTTTTTAATTAGTTAAAATTAATAAATTAAATTTTTTTTTTAATTTAGATGCTGACGTGGCATTTTTTTATTATTAATTTAGGCAACGTGGATATTAAATAAGTATTATTTATTCATTCCGTTTGCCACATTAGCTTTTTCCGTCTCTGATGTAACGGCAGAGACCAAAACGAGAAGCGTTTTTCAGGATAGGGACTAAAAGCGGTAAAAATAAAATGTAGGAACTAAAATGGGAATCGCTTGAAAATGTAGGGACTAAAAGTGACTTTTCGCCTTAAATTTTTGTATTCAAGTTTTTCTAACATCTCATTCTTAATCGATAGTATGGCTAATCCAAGTAATCTTTCTTGGGACATTGTTGATCTTAGATATGATTTTATTAATTTTAATTTTGAAAAACTTTTTTCTGCAGAAACAACTATAACAGGTATTGTTAGTAAAATTCTATAAGCAATGCATGTATTTAGAAACGAATCTAACTTTTTCATATAATTTAGTATGTCGATTGGAGTATATTCTTTTATTTGTAAAATTTCTCTTAAAACTTTTAACTCTGAAAATAAATTTAAACCATCAATATCATAATAAACATCATGTTTGAAAAACGATTCAAGATTAAGACAGTATTTTTGCAAACTATCATCATTTAGTGATTTCAATTTCGTGAAGTTAAATAGAAAACCAAAAATATCTTCATATATTTGAAATTGTTCAAACCTTTTCTCAATTGTACTAATTGCTTTATCTACTATATATAAGAAACGGTAATATGAGTAAATTTTAGGGATTTGAGATTTTTGATTTGTTATTGTTTTGTGGTTAATTTTTCAGATCGGATTTGTATTTTATCTTGTTGAATTTTGGTTTGTCTAGAGATTAAGGATGTTATTTTTGGGACAATTGATTTTGTTTAGACCAAAAAAAAAAAATGGATACTAATGTTTACTAAGATGTACCAAATTTTTTGTTCTTTGATCATAAAAATATACCAATTTTTTTGAGTTTCATTTGAAACTTTTTTTTTTTACTGCTCCTTCTTTTCCAAAATTTTAGAGCCTTTTTTTTTACTTGAGGGACTTAAGTAATGGCCCAAATGGCCTAATGAAAGAGCCATGGTACTTACTATAGTTATGACACTTTATATATATGCATGCATATCTCATGCCAACCATGTGCAGCTTCAAGATTGTTAACGTGTATAGTGTTGTGGGCTTTAGGCCCAATTAGATTACTTGTATAGCACACATTCTTGTACTACACTCTTACTTGTACTGCACTCATATGTTTCCTATATAAAGCCACTCATGTATATTCTTTGATAGCAGAAATACAATACTATTGCGTTCAATATTTCTAACATGGTATCAGAGCCACTGCTCTAACCTTTTCTTAGCAGTCTTGTCTTTATTGGTGTGACTCCATTCTCAACATCGCTTCCACCATTACAGCAGCCGCCGCAGCCTCTCGCCGTTGAACCTCTGACATCTTCCAATCGTCGTCTTTGGGTTCCAGACCTACAGCTGCCATCGTTGAGGAGTTTCAGGCTACAAAGACCACTACCTGCTGCATCACCGCCGCAAATATTGCTCCGATTATGTTTGTGAAGCTACCACAGAGATCGTCTTGCACCATTCTACACACTCGTGGAAGCCTAGAAGCCATCGAAGACCGCACGCGCCCCCACGCGCCGCTCAAAAGTTCTGTTTCGCAACACACGCGCTCCACGCACCTCTCACACGCCACTACACATTTGGGTTGTCCCTCATGCGTTCCCATGCGCCTTCAATACAGTGCCACGTGCCTTAACGCGCTCTCACGCGCAGCCTCTGTTGTGTCACGCGCCACACGTGTGTAACAGCTCTGCCACATCAGCCCTAGCTGTTGTCATCGCCTTGTCATCTGCTGACATCATCTCCCAGTTAGCCTGCTGACGTCATCTGTTGACTTGACAGTATTGACTGTTGACTTTTAGAGTTGACTTTAACCAGGGTTGACTGTTAACTTTTTTGCCAAAAGTTGATTTTTGCAATTCAGGTGCTCCTTACCCAGTTTTTCGCGTAGGTTTCATTTTTGCAGTCCATTTTTGCATATTTTGCTTCTAAATGAAGAATAAGGACAGGCCTTCTTCTTGTTGCAATAATCGCAGTTGACAATCCAGCAAACGTTTTTGCAATTTTTGCAAACGTTTTGGCCACAATATTGAGACTTGCTATCGTTGCAACAAATTAACTGTTTCAATTTCTGCTGCTACTGTTGTTAACGCTAAGAATGTCCAGCCAATGGCTCCCGTCTCTACACAGTCTAAATCTTCAGGACGCACTTTCACCATGTCCACAGATGACCTTAAAAACATCATCGCCAATGTCATTCGTATGGTTGGTAATGCATCTTATTCCTTTTCTCTCTAAGCTTTATCTGGTATGTCTCCTTCCTCTTGGCTTATGGATTCCGCTTGTTGCAATCACATGATACCTCATTCGTCCTTATTTTTTGAACTCAAACCTGCACCACACCTTCTTAATATTCACACAGCAAATGGTTCCACTATGTCTGGCCATAATATAGGTTCTGTTTCGACCTCCAACCTCTCGATTCCTGGGGTCTTTAATGTTTCTGACCTTTCTTACAACTTATTTTCTGTGGGACAATTAGCTAAGTTGGGTTATCGCATTATATTTGATTATTATGGGTTTATTGTGCAGGATTCGAGGACAGGACAAGAGCTTGGAACCGGTCCTAGAGTTGGGCGTATGTTTCCCATGGACAACCTTCGTCTTCCACTTGTTGCTCCTATTTCTATTACTGTAGCTGCTACAGTTTTTTCAATTCCTTCCCTTGCACTTTGGCATGCTCATCTTGGTCACGCATCTTCCTCTCGAGTACAACAATTGGCTTCTAGAGGTTTGTTAGGTTCAGTGTCTACAGAAAATCTTGATTGTATTTCATGTCAGTTAGGAAAACAACCAGTTTTGTCTTTCAAGACTAATGAATCAATTTCCACTGATATCTTTGACCTTATTCATTCTGATGTTTGGGGGCCTTCCTCTGTCTCTAGTATTGGTGGGTCTCGATATTTTGTTGTCTTTGTTAATGATTACTCTCGCTATAACTGGATTTTTAATATGAACCATCGCTCTGAATTATTGGAAGTGTATTCTAATTTTGCAAAAATAGTTGAAACTCAGTTTTTCAGACGCATCAAAATTTTTCGATCTGATAATGCTCTTGAATACACTCAATATGCTTTTCAAGCTGTTTTCATTCCTATGGCACTGTTCATCAACTAACTTGTCCAAGTACCTCTCAGCGAAATGGTAGAGCTGAACGAAAACTTCGTCATATTCTTAACATTGTTCGTACTCTTCTTCTCTCTGCCAAAGTTCCTACTCCTTTTTGGGGTGAAGCTGCTCTTCATACTGTTTATACTATTAATCGCATTCCAAGTCCTATTATCCAAAATCAAACTCCATATGAGCACTTTTTTGGGTCACCTCCAGACTATCACCACCTTCGCTCCTTCAGTTTTGCTTGTTTCATTCTTCTTCAGCCACATGAGCATAACAAACTTGAGTCTCGGTCAAGGCTTTGTTGTTTTCTTGGCTATGGCGAAACTCAAAAAGGGTATCGGTGTTATGATCATGACTCTTATCGTCTTCGTATCTCCTGCAATGTTGTCTTTTGGGAACATCGCCTCTTTGTTGAGCTCTCTCACTTCCATGCCTCCCTGTCTTCCTCCTCTGTCTTAGATCTTTTTCCAGATAAGACACATATTCCTTTTGTAGCTGCTCCTGATCCTCCTGTAGTTGCTCCTAATTCTCCTGTAGACTTTTTTGTCCAACCACCAGATATCACTGATCCCTTTCCTAGTTCACCCTTTAATGAACAGGTGGAAGATGAACAGGTTGAAGACAAGCTACCCAACCCCAACCCTGAGCTTGGGTCCCCTGCTTCTGCTCCGCCTGAAGATTTTGCATAAGACATTCCAACTCGTCACTCAACTCGGGTAAGATCTATTCCTGCACATTTACTTGACTATCATTGTTACACTGCCCTTGCTACACTACACGAGCCTCACACCTATCATAAGGCTTCCACTGACCCTTTATGGTAGATTGCAATGAAAGAGGAATTTGATGCATTATCTAAAAACCATACTTAGGATTTAGTAACACTCCCCCCTGGGAAATCTGTGGTTGGTTGTAAATGGATCTACAAGATTAAGACTCGTTCTGATGTGTCCATTGAGTGCTACAAAACTCGTCTTGTTACAAAAGGTTTTACACATGAGTATGAGATTGATTATGAAGAGACCTTTACTCTGGTTGCTCTTATCTCATCTATTTGTGCCCTCTTAGCTGTTGCTGCTGCTAGTAAATGTGACATTTTTTAGATGGATGTCAAAAATGCATTTCTTAATGGAGATTTAAGTGAAGAAGTGGATATGCAACCTTGTCCTGGTCTCTTTGTTGACTCAAATAATGTTTGTCACCTTCGACGTGCACTTTATGACCTTAAACAAGCTCCGCGAGCTTGGTTTACCAAATTCAGCTCTACCATCTCTCACTTGGGTTACATGGCCAGTCATTATGATTCTGCCTTATTTCTTCTTCGCACTGACAAATGCACTATTTTACTTCTCCTATATGTGGATGATATGATCATAACTAGTGATGACCTCAGTAGCATTCAAGAACTCAAGGATTTTCTCAGTCAGCAGTTTAAGATGAAAGATCTTGGACATCTCAGCTATTTCTTGGGTCTTGAAATCACTCATTCTACAGATGGACTTTATATTACTCAAGCCAAGTATGCCTCTGAACTCTTGTCTCGAGTTGGACTTACTCATAGCAAGACTGTTGACACTCCAGTTGAGCTTAATGCGCATTTGATTCCCTCAGGGGGGAAACCATTGTCTAATTCATCTCTTTACAAATGCTTGGTTGGCAGCCTAGTTTATCTCACTGTCACTCTTCCAGACTTTTCCTATGTTGTTCACCAAGTGAACCAGTATTTGTCTGCTCCACGATCGACTCACTATGCTGTTGTTCTGTGCATTCTTAGATACCTAAAGGGCACTCTTTTCTGTTGTCTTTTCTACTCTGCTCAGTCTCCTCTTATTCTTCGTACATTTTTTAATGCTGATTGGACAAGAGATCCCACTGATCATAGGTTCACCACTGGTTATTGCTGTCTTCTTGGTTCTTCTCGATTCTTCTCTGGTTTCTTGGCGAAGTAAGAAACAAACTCATGTGGCCCGCTCCAGTACTGAAGCAGAATATCGTGCCCTTGCTGATACCACATCTGAGCTCCTTTGGCTATGATGGCTTCTCAAAGACTTAGGTGTGTCTACATTCTCTGCTACTCCTCTTTATTGTGACAACCATAGTGCCATTCATATTACTTACAATGATGTCTTTCATGAACGGACTAAACACATCGAGATTGATTGTCATTTTATTCGTTATCATCTTATCCATGATGCTCTCAAGCTGATTTCAGTCTCCTCTAAAGATCAACTTGCAGATATCTTCACCAAGTCATATCCTAAGGGACGCCTTCGTACTTTGGTTAACAACCTCAAGTTAGTCTCATATTCACCTTAAGTTTGAGGGGGGTTGTTAACGTGTATAGTGTTGTGGGCTTTAGGCCTAATTAGATTATTTGTATAGCACACATTCTTGTATTACACTTTTACTTGTACTGTACTCATATGCCTTCTATATAAAAGCACTCATGTATATTCTTTGATAGCAAAAATACAATACTATTACATTCAGTATTTCTAACAAAGATGAATCCTCGGGCAAAATACGATGATTTGACAAATATCCATAGCCTATCATGGGGCACATCAATTGTCAGCTGGCATTGGCAAAGGTGCAGAAGCTAAGGTAAACACGTTTATTCCTAATCATCAACACCCAACCTTATCGAAGATGCCATAGCCAGCACAGTCAATTTTTTTTCACACAACAAAGAATGGTTGATCGAGGTGCTCTCAACTCTCTCAAGTGCTGTCTACATCTTCCAACTAATGCCAGTCGGTCCATCCCCTTATAAATATTTAAGAGACAAGGGTCCGTTTGGATTGAACTTATTGTTGCTGAAACTGAAAACTGAAAACTGAAAACACTGTAGCAAAATAATTTTTAAATGTGTAAATAGTACCGTGGGACCCATTTTTAATGAAAAAATTGATAAAAAATGAAATTTGTGGGTCCGTGAACAGTGCACAAATGCACTGTTCATGAACAAAAGTCAACAAGTGCGGCTACTGTTCATGTGAACAGTAGCCGCACAGTAGCGCACAGTTCCTTTTGCTCCCTCTCACACCTGAAAAAAAAAAAAAAAAAAAAAGGGTCAAAACGTGAAATGCAAAACGCGCCGTGAGAATAATCTCACCCCAAACGCTCACAATAATAAGAGCAGCGCACGATTGATTGTATACAAAGTGGGATATGTGTAATATATGCATATATATGTATATTTATGGGGCTCCACAACATCATCGATCAACCAACTTGGCAACTAATTTAAGATGGTACAATAATTCTTAATTATTATTCCTTTAACTTTTGACGTGCACCAATATCTCATTGGGTCTCCAATTTTTTTTTTTGGTGATGGAAGGGCATGCTAGCTAGCCGCTAGTGCTCATTGTTCTTTGATAACTGTAAACAATAAAAGCCATTGATTATTGAAGCCAAGAATGCCAATCCAAGTTTTCTCCTACCAATGTACTTCGAATCTTTAAAAGTTGGAATATGCCCCTTATATTTTGTATGCATTGCATTGCATCAAAATTGGAGCTCGCTAATATTCAGGTTTGATAAAGGTAGATTTCTCTTTGTTACCGCTACTGCACATGGAATCCATTTAAACGATGTAGTACCCAAATTTTTTTTTTTTTTGAGAAATATCTATTCATTTGGATGTATGTGATTCAATTATCTTATATCCACCAAGTTATTATAGGGAGAGATTTTTGTATGAGAAATTTCAAAACATTGACAAGAGATTTCAAATCCAAATTCTCGCTTTCTCAAAAAAATAAAAAAAAATCCAAATTCTCATAAATATTATGAGATTTTAAAAAACCAATAAGTCGATCTCTTGAAGTTTTTCTAAAATTATTAATACAATGAAAGTAATTAATGTTTTTTCTCTCACAAAATTGATGAATTTGTAATAATTTTTCGTGTTATGTATTGTCTATGAATTATCCATTAATTAGAAATCACCCTGCAATTTTTCATCTTACATGGATATATATATATATATATATATATATATATATATAAAAGCACAAAAAAGTACTAATTGAGTTACAAGACTTTTACAAATAATTTATTTTACCTCTATATATCCTTAGTTTTACCAGCCTTCCAATTTACCAAACTTTCTTAGAAGCCTTGACACTTGACAGTGCATTTTCTAACAGTGTAAAAAAATGTTGGAAACTAAAAAGTTCATGGGAATTTTAAATGAACCATAAACTTGCAGTTACCCTTATTGTTATGACACGCCGTTATAATTGACTCTATGTTTAGTATAACTCTTCTAGAATTTTTAAGATAATTCTTAAAATACTATAATTATTTTATGATTAAATTAATGTGGTAACATTAGTATTTAAAATGGATATCAATATAATATCAAGCAAATTAATATTTACTGTTGCTCTTATAATAAAGTTATAGGTGAGTTTAAACTCTAAATTTCTTATTCAATGACTACAAATTTTACCAATTGAACTAACTTAAATTTTATAATATTTATTTCAATATTAATGATATAATAAAACTTCAACTATTTACTTAATAATGATAAATTATCATAGAAGAGTTAAAAAAGATCTCAATCAAGCTCATAGGATATTTGAAATTGTGAACACATGAATTGTCATGGATAGGGTGATGAGTACTGCAGCTGTGGTCCACTTATTGGAACAGTGTACTTCAACTTCAACAAATTGGTGCATCCTTCTGTGCCACTCGGAAAGTAGAGAGAGCACATTCATGATTCATGTATTGATTATAGTGCAGCACGAATCATATAGACCCATGCTGGCTCCAATCTGAGACTGCTAGGTACACCAATAAATGTGGCTCCCCAATTTCACGTGCCTTACTTTGCAGAAAATATACATACAGTTTTTATGACACACCACTTGTTTATTATTTCAATAAAAAAATTTATTTATTTAAAATTGTTAAGTTAATATTTAATTTTTATTTAAAAATTCATAATTTTAAACAAGTGAAAGTGTTTTATTGAAATGGTCAACCACATCACTTATCTATAATAAAAATCTTATAATTTTTCATTACTTTGACTTGCCCTTGAGTCTTGAGAGGACTTGTGTTCTCTAGATCTTTTCATTTTTATGGGTTTATTTTATTTTTTTTAATAGTAATAGTATGTTTAATTAGAGATTTTTAGTATTATTATTTAAGTATTATGAAAATATATGTAAATTAAAAAATATTATGAAAATAATATGTTTTAATGTTTAAACACTAAAAATTATTGTTTAAACATATGTACCAAGTACCTCCTAATTTATTAAACAGTAAAATAGAAGGCAAAAATATCGGCATTCTTGTAATCTTGGAGTAATTCTTAAATGCTTTCAAGAAAAAAATATATATCATTTCACTTGAGAATTTTCCACAATCTCCATCATCCTTAAAACCCATGTAATTCCTAAACTCACTCTGCCCTGCCAAAATCTATAATTATAGTAGGTCCCACTAGCTCATCACGCTCATTAATCTTAATTTAGTTCCTAAAGTTGGCAGAGTTTATAATTAAAAATTGCATTCCACTTGAACGTTATAACTGAAAAGGCATAAAAATTGTCTTTTTCTTTGTGTGATTTGATAACATCATATGACAAAACTGTTTAAAAAAAGAAAAACCAAGGTTATAAAACAAGAATGCCGTGTCAAGTCACAGAATAAAATTTACAAATTTTTATATAACCGTTGATTTAGTAGATTATATTAGTGTACGATAAAAAGTGAAATCTACAGTAAAAATATGTGTAAAAGTGATTTCTTATAAATCATAATTTGTTAACTTATTGACGAAAGAAAAAATATTTTCTAACATCACTCATTAGACGATAACAGAAGGATAAAGTTATCACGAATAGGTTAAATTTCGTACAAGAAAATGAATAGGATAAAGTTACAGTGAATTATTCTTCATAATAATAACAATAATAAATATTATTATTATTATTATTATTATAGATGAGCTCTTTATATATTGCAAGATGGAAAATTGCTAAAAGTAGTATAAATTTTGCAACAAAATGCTTACATACTGTGTGACAATGACTGCAATTAATTCTACTTTAACAATATATTAAAAATCTTCATTACTTTTTAGAAAAAATGTTAAATTGATCATAAATTTTTATGACAAAAGGCTTACAAAGTTAATACATCAATGAATGGGATTAGTGACACTTAAACAACATAATAAATGAATATTTGAAATATTCTTTTATTATTAACAATTCATCAATTTGTAAGATTTTTGTAATGAAATTTGTTGTATTTTTAGTATGACTTTTACTTTTTGTATTGACCAACTTGTAAGGTTTATTTAACAAAATTTTGTAATATTTATCTTTCAATATTAAGATTTTATATATATATATATATATATATATATATATAATATTATTATAATGCTATGTTATTTAAAGCTTTAAATGACATGTAACTAAATTTATTTTTAAATTTAACAATATATATTCTAAATCGTTAAATGGATGCATATAAAATGCTACTTAAAGGCCAAGGGCATTGTAGTTCAACTTACACTTTTTTGTAGGGTTCAAATTTATTCCACCATCTATCCAATTATATATATATATATATATATGTGTGTGTGTGTGTGTGTGTGTGTGTGTGTGTTAAGCTTTAACTAGCTGGTAACAATGCAATGCACAATAAATTTTAACATAATATGTCTTTTTAATCTTTATTATTTTTATCTAAATATGAAATTTGATTATTGTGAAAATTATCAATAGTTATTTATTATGATTGTGATTGTATGAGACTATATATTGTATCATTTAAAAAAAATATTGTGCGCACCCAAAACGAGATTGCCAAGCAGACCCCCTTTTAGACTCACAATCTATTTGTAATGTGGGTTTTGGATTTCCTATCTTGGGTGATTTTAGCCCAAAGACTTGATCCTATCTTACCCACCTTAGCATTCCTTCGCTCTCCCTTTGGTGACTCTACCTCTCTCAACTCTGTGCTCCATTCAGAACCTTTCAACAACCTCTTCCCCTCATTTGCTTCTTCTGTTTATAACCCCAAAAGTTGGTGGGGGTTATGATTGCCTTCAAAGTTAGTGCAACAGGAGGTCTAATGTCGTTAATCTTAAGTGGATGTTTAGGTGGGAGTCGGGTGTGGTGAATGTGGCTTTAGAACTAGTTCCCACTCCAACAAGTGTGCTTGGCAGCGGTATTCCCCAAGGCACTACCAAGCATGCGAGAGGTGTTGTACCCGAACACTTCCAAGCAAAGGCCAGGCGGTGGAATAAAGTGTGCTTATGCCGATTATCCACTTAGGTCTTTAATCAATATGAAGATTGGGCCCGTGATTTTTGTGGGTCGGGGATGGGATCTTGGGTAGAAAGAGGTTAGGTTCATGGGCTGCATTGTCATATCAAAGTCCTAGACCCAAATGGGTTCGGGTACAAAGTGCCATACAAATACAATTTGCCAAAATTTTAATGGAGGTTTCATATATAGAATATTATATATATATATATATATTATTTATTGTTGTAATATATAAAATTGAAGACGTTTGACTTTATGATACTGTATTACATAAGTTGTTGAGGTATAGATTTGTGCAATGCATGGAAATTTTTTATCAAAATGTGATGTTTTTTCTCTTTTATTTTTTTGTCTAAATATTAAATTTAATAATCTTAATAGTTGTTAATAGTCTTTATTTAGTATCTAAATATGAAATTTAACCATTATGGTAGTTATTAATAGGAAATTATAGTACTTATTAATAATCTTTTATTTTAATTATGATAATATTTTAATAGATAGTTTGCCCTTGGAATATACTTTAAACCAATTGAAAAATATATACTAATATAATAATTTTATTATTTAGTCACCAACCATGAAATGCAGCAAAAGTTTTAATAAAATATGGTTTTATCTTAAACATGATTTTCTCTCTGTTTCATTTTATATAAACATAAAATTTGATAATTATGATAATTAAATTAGACATTTATTATGATTTTGTTTGTATATGAAAAAAATTAAATATAAAAATTGATAATGATGATAGTTATTAATGAATATTTATTATGAATGTCTTTATATATGAAATTATTTATTCCACCATTTAAAGAAAATTTAACATGTCAAAATTTCAATATAGAACATCCGCTCCATGATATAGGAAATAAAAACACAAATACCTTATTGAACCATAAGAGAATTTATCAATTGACTTACTAAAAATAAAATAAATAACTAAATTATAAGTTTAACAGAAAGTCAAATACGGTTTTACTTTTACATGAATAATCCAATCTAAGACAGAAAAAAGGTTGATTGCCTACGTGGACTAACTAACTGGGTTGAAGCAGTATGAGCAAAGCAGACCCTAGATTCCCTCCAATCAGTTTACTGTAGTAAATTATAAAAAGATTAAAATAATAATAAAGCAAAAAAGAGAGCCTTGGATCCGGTTTTAAGGCAGAGAAACTGAGAAAAAGAGAGAGATTTTTGGGGTCCTCTAATCCAAAGTAAAAAGAAAAAAGAAATCTCTTAGTCTTGGTGGTGGTGGCCAGGTAGTGGGTGGTGGTGGTGGTGGTGGAAGAAAACTCAGCTCATGGTGCCGTAGCGATCGAGGGCTTCGCACTACCGGAGCCCCGATTTTTTATCTCTCTCTGTTTGTGGATCCGGATATTCTACGGGTTTTCTCGGTGACCCGTGGAAATGATATTCGCGAAAGGCATGTTCTGGATTTTGAGCTGATTCGGTCCGATCTGTTTTGTTTGTTCTCTTTTTTGTATCTGGACAGGTTGGTTGCCTAGTTATTCTGCGATTTTTGAGTCTACATTTTCATTATTCGCTCAAGTCCACCTGTCTTTTGTTTTAAAATTGGCTCTGAAATTTTTCTTTTTTTCTTTTTACCGTGCGAAGCCATGGCTGGTTTCGCATGTAGTTTTCGACCGCATGTACCATATGTATGAAAATTTGCATTTTGTATCAATTCATTTGAGATACGATTTTGTTGCTGTCTTATAATTTTGTTTTGTATGGGTTTGCACTTTGCAGCTGAATGTATTGAAGTGGGGGAGGATTGATGTGATACATAGTAAGATTAGAATGTCGCTTAAAAGCATTGTTCGCGAGATTAAGGATGGCATGGGTGGGAGCATGTCAAGACGAGGAGAAGGGAAACATTGGCATAGAAGGACTAGGTCGCAAATTGTTGTTGCACCTGCGGATCAAAAACAGCCCATAGTGCATTCCTCGTCCGAATCGATCAGGCAAGGGCGGTGGGCGAATTTGCATTTTGTAAAATGCAAATTATTATCCGAGAGATCAAGGATTTTAAGATAAGTGAAATTCACATGATGCAAATATTGAGGAAGCTTGTGAAGCTTACAGTAAAATAAACGTAATTCTACCAGAGAATTTAGCATATTTATTGCATCAAGCCAATCCTCTGCATTGCTAAGATCAACACCACTCAGGTCAAGAACTTTCATAAAAGAAAGACCATAAACCCAATTGAGGTTTTCGGCTTTTAAAGAAGAATATCCATTTCCACTCAAATCCAGAGACTCCAAGTGTGAGAGGTTCCCAAGCAGGGGCGGAGCTAGGATTTTTTGTTTGGGGGGGGGGGGCCGAATTTTGGTATTAATATATTAGTTTCGAGTCAAGATAAACCGTCATACACATGCGTAAACGTACATACACAAATATAAACATTAATATTTTGATACTAGAGTAGGTCATAATTTATAAATATATTGTATATAAAATTAACAACTTTCAAATATATGTATTCGCAAGATAATTTTTCAGGGGAACTTATCATCTTTTAAACTCCAATGAGTATACAAAAGCTATCTAGTTTGATATTAAATATGTACAAAAAATGAATTAGAGAAAACAAAAACTACCTTGTCTCATAACTACTAGACCAATTGATAAATTCTGTTGGTTTTTAAGAGCATTATTGGACTAACTCAAACATTTGAGGGGGCCAACTTCTATTTTTGTAGCTAAATATTTAAAGTTTTAACACTTATACATAATATAAAATAATTTTTTTAAAATTTTGGGGGTGGCCATGGCCCCCCCAAGCCATGCTATAGCTCCGCCCCTGTTCCCAAGACTACTAGGAATGGGTCCTCGAAAATTGGCATTAGATAGGTTGAGATATTCTATATATTGAAGAGAACCAATAAAGTCTGGAATTGGATTATAGTAGAAATTATTTTGACTCAAGTCTAGATATCTCAGGTATGGTAGGTCAAGCAAAGATCGATTTATCTCACCTGGCAATATGTTGAATGAGTCTGGACTACGGAGATCAAGTTTGGTCACATGACCTGATACGTTGTCACATCCAACTCCTCTCCATTTGCAACAATCTTCTTCGGCCTTCCACGAAGAGAAGCGGTCTAAACCACTCCTAAAGCCTTCTTTAAAAGTGAGAAGAGCATCATGCTCACTGTCCATGCACCGAATCGCGCCACTCAAACTGAACTCCATGCATTGAAGCCCAATGAGACTAACTAGTAGTTGAATGAACTTACTTCCATGAATCATCATGATCAGGATTGAAATTGAGATTTCCAGGTTTCAGCACTAAACGAAAGACAGTTTTGTTTACAATAGGTAGTCTTTTTTTGAGTCAACTAAAGGTAGTCTTAAACGTGTTAAAAGAACGTAAACAACTCTACTTTGCACTTTGCCTTTTGTTCAGTGAAGACTTCATGTAAAATTATAAAGCATGCTTTGTTCCTTTTCCTATGTCTTTTCCCATTACTTTTCTTACCTTTTTCATCATGAGTTACAGCAAAAGCTATCTCATGTCTAGTGCGCAGAAACTACCTGTGCGGTGGAAACTTTCCGCCTACCAGAATGGACCCAGCAACAACAGGCCGAAGGAGGTTAGCCCACTGGGTTTAACCGAGAAGATCCCTGCATATTCCTTATCCGGAGATTCATGTGGCACAAGCCCTAACTGGGCCATTCTATCAAAATTAATTTTTTTTAGTTAATTTTGTCTTTTAATATTAAAAGACAAATAAAATTAAGTCAAAAAAATAATTCGAACGTAATTAATAACAAAATAAATAAATAAAAAACTATATGCTAATATAATTATCATACACAATATAATATAAATGTAAATTTTACTTTATTTTTTTATAGCTAGAAAGGCTAGAATTCAATTTAGACTCATTATTATGAACAAATTTCTTATAATCTCAATTGATTACAAGTATATATTTCACGTCATTAAAATAAAGAAATCAAAAATAATCAACTCATAGTTAATTAATAACAGTCAAATTAAGATATTAATCTAAATACATCAAGTTTAAATATGTAATTTGATTACTTAAATTAAAGTGAGAAAATAAATTAATATAAAAGTTTTAAGAATACAACAATATATCTTCATATATGTATAAGTTTTTCAATGCCTTGAATGCTTTTCAAAATTATGTAGAGTTCAAATTTTTTTAGTCATTAAAATTTGGGTTTATAATTAAAACTTTAAAATTGAAACTTTGAAAATATAAAGAGATGGAAGAGTAAAATTTTAGTTGAGGCTCTACAGTATAAGTCCATGGCATAAAGGTTTTTTTTTTTTTTTTTGGGGGGGGGGGGGGGGGGGTGTGTTTAGCAAAAAGTGGGGTTTATTATTAGAATAATGTTAAAAACACTAAAAATTTTACAAACTGGTATAATAATGAATATGATTGATAAATTCCAAAAACATAATAAGTTAATGTTTAATAACTCTAATCACTTTTTATGATTGGTAACACGTCAATTTATAAATATTATGCTTAAAATTTTTATAATATTTACAAATTCTTCTTCTTTTATTATTATTATTATTATTATTATTATTTCATTGGACCCATTATTTTAATTATTTATTTGCCATGAAGTGGAGAAATGAACGTGACAAGGAAAGAACTTTGGAATGGTGTGGGGGACAAACTGTGCTTTTTCTTTTTCTTTTTTTGGTGAAAGAGGATCTAATTAAACAGAACTACGAAATACAAAGTCTTGGATGTAAAATGCCCATAGCATCCGAAAATAAGAGATGCGTAATAGAGGGAGGGGAGTGCAAATACAAAATAAAACTATCACTACTACGAGGTCCTCCCTTTGCCAAAAGGTCCACGAATTGATTTCCTTTGCGGTAAATTTGGTGGATGTGAGTTTCCTCAAAAGACTGGAGTAAGGACCTGCAATCAGAGATCAAGGCACTACAAGGGTGATATGAATTGTATAAAGCATCATGCGATGTAAGGATTGTGACTATAGCTTTTGCATCTAGCTCATCAATGAATCATATAAACTGTGCTTTTTCTTATGATATTATATACGGACAAACTACTTTCAAATAGAGCAGCTACCATTATAGACGAATTTTTTAGGGAGTTCTAGGAGGGTAATTGCCACCTCTCACTCTCTGGCTCCGACATTGGCCATGGCCCCTATGAAAAAACAACTAAGTATAACAGAGTAAGGCTGAGAGGAAAGGACATCAGAGAAGAAGAAAAGTAGCTCTCACTTCTACATTAATTGACGCTACCTACTCACGGGTAATTATTGGGTACTCCGGAATATCATAAATGCGTACTTCTTTTTTTCACATAACTATGAATCCTACTAATCTATATATCTATATATATATATATATATATATATATATATAATATGTGAAGCTGAGAAAAAATCTAATTAGATTTCAATTGGATTCTTAATTTTGCGCCACTTGTCTTAACCAAAACTCAAAAAAAAAAATCTAATTAGATTATAAATTTGACTCCAATTTTGTGTCATGTATCTTATCTAAATTTTCTAATTTTTGTGCCCAAATAAATGATGCATTAACATTTAACACGGAAGCCAAGAAAACCACAATGATAATGCTCATTAGCCTAAGCAAGAACGTCTTACCTGCATACTTTTATGGAGATTATAAATTGGACTCCAATTTTTTGTCATGTATCTTATCTAAATTTTCTAATTTTTGTATCCAAATAAATGATGCATTAACATTTAACACAGAAGCCAAGAAAACCACAATGATAATACTCATTGGCCTAAGCAAGAACATTTCACATGCACACTTTTATGGGTGATCTCAATAGAGTCTGGATTTCTTCTAATCTCACAACCAGAACCAATGAGTTCAACGAGAAAGACTATAAAAGTAAAACATCGTCTCCTCCTAATTCCATATTGTCATCCCATGTCTCCTCCTCTCTCAACCTCTACCAACTAGATCCACACACTGCCCTCTCCTCCTCCTTACGGATTTCTCAGAGCAAGAACAGGTTCAAACACAATGTTCAATCCCACTCTTCCTTGCTTCACACTCTCATACATTAGCGCTTCATTGGCGTCTCCAAGAAGATTTTAAGCTCAATGATCAGTTCTTATTTTTTAATAGTTTTTAGTGTGTCTGGATTAAGATTTTGTTAATTTGTTAAAAGTGGACAAAAATATAATCATATATATTATATTAAGTTGAAGTTTAATTTTAGAATTCAAATCAAATCAAATTAATTTCTAATTGTAGTTTAATTTTGTACTATGTGTCCAATTTGATTTTTAAATGTTGGTGTTAACTTACCTCTATTCATAATGCTCAATGTGGAAACTGAATCTACCAAGATAAACATCTTATCATCACAATTGTTAATATTTTCGTGCGTAAGCACGAACTACATGCTAGTTAAATTTATAGTGAGACCCACAATTTATGTGAGATGAGAGAGTATGCATTTATGGTACTCTCGGAGTATTCAATAATTTTCCTCTACTCAGTATTGACAACAACCAACATTGAATGTTGAATGACATCTCTAGAAACAAAGAAGTAGAGTCAAGCCTACCCATTGTTTGCTGACCTAACAACGATGAAGGTAATTTGATGGTAATTCGAACTTGGGAAATACTAATTGAAGAGAAAAGAACAAGTTTAGAGAGAGACATACAGGAGTGATAGAATATTAATGAGAGCAGAAACACGAGCAAAAGAGGGAAAAGCTCTACTTAGTATTGTAAGCGTTGGGCTTTTCTTGAATGAAACTTCTCTAAAAAAAAAAACATTAAATTCATTGTGCTAAGTTAGATTAGGTTTTTTTTTTTTTTTTTTTTTTTTTGAGAATAAGTTAGATTAGGTTAGACAAAGACCAAGAAGTTAAGTTTTAATTTACATATAATGCAAAGATATCTTTGTATAAGCAGGAACCTCACCATCAAGTTACACATTCTTTATGTTGTTAACACTTGTGTCGAATTCATATTGATAGGATGTTATTAAATATTCCATCTGTAGATTAATCTTATATGCATAATTTTAAATAAACAATAAACTTGAAATCTAAACTTTTACAGTTGAGATATCTATGAATTTTTCATTGTCTTCAAATTTTGAATAATATAATTTAATGGTGGATTTGCCAAAATAGAGATCCAATAAAAACTCATTGAGTGTTTTACCTTGCTAAAAAATTAAGAGCATGTGTAATTTGAACCAAGATTGTAATAGCTTAAATTGGTGCTATGTCAATCATTAAGAAACAAATAATGTGGTAAATGCATTTATTTCAAATATTAATTATATATAGGTGGCGCAAATAATTATTTCTGTAAAAATGAATTTTCGCTGTTGTTTTTTCTAAAATTTATATAAGGAACAATTAATTATGATTATGATATTCTTGCTTGAATTTAGTCACTTTAACAATGATGAGGGTTTACCAAATCTCTGCTTTAGCCTTTAGCTTGGTGATCATCGGGTTCTCTGGAGGGCTAGTTTTAGTAATCTCAAATGCATGAAACCAGGAGTTCAATTCAGGCCCACCTGTATAGGATTGGGCTTATTAATGTTCAATGCTCCATACTTCCATTCCAGGATTAATATCATTTTTAGCCTAGCAGCTCAATCATACTTTTTATCCTTCTTAAGTAAGAGGCCTAAGATACAACGTACAAAAGGTACAAAATTTGTGAGATTTTTTTTTTAGAGGAAGAAAATTTGTGGGATTTGGTCCATTAGGATTTCATATTCGATCATTTCTTTATTTTTTAGGTAAGTTTATAACTATATTATTGGGTAGCATGTGTAATAACTCTGCTCACTCTATCCTCATTTCGGATTGCAGGCAATTGATGAAACAAATCCCAAGAGCGTAAAGATTATGGACGGTTACCAAGAGGCGAACCAGTATGCAGAAAAACTAGCTAAGAATAGAGCAGATCGACAACAGGAATTTATGGTTTTTGCCAATCCGCCTACTATATCAATTTATTGATGTATTATGATTCAGCGAGTTTGTACTATAAGAGACTTTGTCTTATCTCTTCTATTTAATTTAAGGTAATGCAATCCTTTTTCTACCCACACACACACACACACAAAAAAAAAAACTATATTATATATGTGTTGTTCATCTCTACGTACTTACCAAGACCGACACTAGACATTTTGGGACTTAAGACGAGAATTAAAATGAGGTCTTCTTTATATTTATGTATTAATTAAATTAATATTTATTTAAATTTTTTATATTATAATATATTTCATTTAAAACTTACTTTTTCTTGCCTTTTTAGATGCAAATTAATTAATTAAATTTTTGTATTCAAGTTCTTTTAACATCTCATTTTTAATCGATAATATAGCTAATCTACGTAATCTTTCTTGAGACATTGTTGATCTTAGATATGATTTTATTGATTTTAATTTTGAAAAACTTTTTTTTTGCAGAAACAACTATAACAAGTATTATTAGTAAAATTCTATAAGCAATGCATGTGTTTAGAAATGAATCTAACTTTTTCATATAATTTAGTATGTCGATTGGAGTATATTCTTTTATTTGTAAAATTTCTCTTAAAACTTTTAAATCTAAACCATCAATATCATAATAAACAACATGCTTGAAAAGCGATTCAAGATTAAGACAGTATTTTTGCAAACTATCATCATTTAGTGATTTCAATTTCGTGAAGTTAAATAGAAAACCAAAAATATCTTCATATATTTGAAATTGTTCAAACCTATTATCAATTGTACTAATTGCTTTATCTACTATATATAAGAAACGGTAATATGAGTAAATTTTAGGGATTTGAGATTTTTGATTTGTTATTGTTTTGTGGTTAATTTTTCAGATAGGATTTGTGTTTTATCTTGTTAAATTTTGGTTTGTCTAGAGATTAAGGATGTTATTTTTGGGACAATTGATTTTGTTTAGACCCAAAAAAAATTTCGGGTACTAATGTTTACTAAGATGTACCGAATTTTTTGTTCTTTAATCACAAGAATATACAAATTTTTTTGAATTTCATTTGAAACTTTTTTTTTCTACTACCCCTTCTTTTCCAAAATTTTAGAGCCTTTTTTCTATTCGAGTAAGTGGCCTAACGAAAGAGCCATGGTACTTACGATAGTTATGACACTTTAGAGCACTCACAACAGTGGTGCTATATTGGTATATTACTATATTTTAGCTCCTCAAACACCAAAATCATGCTCCAACAGTGGAGCTAAACTTATATTTTTTAGCTCCATTGCTACAGTGCACATCTATAGATAGATATGCACTGTTCATGAGAGCTAAAAAAAATATTATTTTATTCTACCCGATGGATTAAAATAATAAAAAGTTCTCTCTCTCTCTCTCTCTCTCTCTCTCTCACACTCTGTGTCTCTCTCTCTCTCTCTGTCACTCTCACCTCTCTATCTCAACGTCTCCGACCCATGCCTTCGCCACCCTCAACGTCACCGGCCCAAGCCGACCCAAGCCCTAAGCCGTCAATCCACGCCTCCGACCCACGCCTCCGCCCAGTCCTCCATCCCAACGCTCACCCAACGATGATCAGACCCACTTCTCTTCCGCTGATCAAACCCACACCGACACTATCCTCCCCAAGCCGCAAGCCACCGCTGCCGCCCATCTCTCTATTCTCTTTGCTGTGATTGAGTTTTTTTTTTTTTTTTTTTAATGTATTTTCATATGGGTTTGGTGGCTGTGGTGGTGGTGGTTGATTTTGGCTATGGTAGTGGTGGTGGATGATTTTGACAGTGGGTTTGTGGATTTTGGTTGTGGTGGTGGTGAATGATTTTGGCTTTGGCAGTGAATTTTGTGTATTTTGGCTATGAGTTTTGTGGTTTATGGTTGTGGCAGTGGCAGTGGGTTGTGGTTGTGGTTGTCATGGTTGGTGGTTTGTGGTGACTGGTTGTGATTGTGATTGTGATTTTGTTTTTCTTTTTTTTTTCTTTTTTTTTTCTTTTTTTTTTTCTATATTGTGTTGTGGCTGCCAAAGTAGAGTGGTGGTTGTGGCTGTGGCTGATGGTAGAGGTGGTTGTGGTTGGTGCTGTAGATGTTTTTTAGATAGTAGAATATATTATTTTATTGTAAGGGATATATTATTTTATTGTGATATTTATATTATTTTATTATGTTAAAAGTTAAAATAGATCCATTCCGACAACATGTGTGTAAATAAAATGATAAAATAATTTTTGCTGAAGTTAAAAAGCTAAATTTTTAGCTCAACTACTTGTATATATGAATGCATATCCCATGCCGGCCGTGTGCAGCTTCAAGATGAATCCTCTAGCAAAATACGATGATTTGACAAATATCCATAGCCTATCATGGGGCACATCAATTGTCAGCTGGCATTGGCAAAGGTGCAGAAGCTAAGGTAAACACTTTTATTCCTAATCATCAATACTCAACCTTATCGAAGATGCCATAGCCAGCACAGTCAATTTTTTTTCACACAACAAAGAATGATTGATCGAGGCGCTCTCAACTCTCTCAAGTGCTGTCTACATCTTCCAACTAATGCCAGTCGGTCCATCCCCTTATAAATATTTAAGAGACAATAATAAGAGCAGCGCACGATTGATTGTATACAAAGTGGGATATATGTAATATAGGCATATATATATATATATATATATATGTATATATTTATGGGGCTCCACGACATCATCGATCAACCAACTTGGCAACTAATTTAAGATGGTACAATAATTCTTAATTATTATTCCTTTACCTTTTGACGTGCACCAACTAAGTTGTTATCTCATTGGATCTCCAAATTTTTTTTTTCGTAATGGAAGGGCATGCTAGCTAGCCGCTAGTGCTCATTGTTCTTTGATAACTGTAAACAATAAAAGCCATTGATTATTGAAGCCAAGAATGCCAATCCAAGTTTTCTCCTACCAATGTACTTCGAATCTTTAAAAGTTGGAATATGCCCCTTATATTTTGTAGGGTCCGGTTAATGTGTGCCCTTAGGGCACACATTAACCCTTTCACTTTTGGAAACTTTTTTTCGAGAATTGAAAGAGCTGTCAATACTTTTTCAATTTTCCAGATAAATTTTTCCAAAAATAAAAATTAATGTGTGCCCTTATGGCACACATTAGTAAAATCCTATTTTGTATGCATTGCATTGCATCAAAATTGGAGCTCGCTAATATTCAGGTTTGATAAAGGTAGATTTCTCTTTGTTACCGCTACTGCACATGGAATCCACTTAAACGATGTAGTACCCAAAAAAGAAAAAAAAATTTGAGAAATATCTATTCCTTTGGATATATGTAATTCAATTATCTTGTGCCCAAGTTATTATAGAGAGGGAGGGATTTCGTGTGAGTAACTTCAAGACACTAGCAAGAGGTTTTAAATTTAAAATTTTATGAATATCATGAGACTTTAAAAAACAACTAAGTCAATCTCTTGGAGTTTTTCTAAAATTTTAATATAATGAAAGTAATTAATGTTTTTTTCTCTCACAAGATTGATGAATTTTTAATAATTTTTTGTGTTATGTATTGTCTATGAATTATCCATTAATTAGAAAGCACCTTGCAATTTTTCATCTTAAATGGAGATATATATATATATATATATATATATAAAAGTACAAAGAAGTACTGTAGGGACTCAATTTTGATTGGACCCAGACAATACAGTTTTTAGAGCGTGGGTTGAAGAATTAGGCTTTAACAGACTAACAACAGTGCCCCAAGGGCCCTTCACCATTGTTGTAGGGGAATGAGCCCCATTTCATTCCTAAGGATAGCTCCTCGGCGCTCGTCTGAGGAGGTTCCCCCCTCTCACACTGCTTTGCTCGCCCTTCTTATATAGTTCCCTCCCTCCTATTTCCTTCTTCCATTTGTTGATCATCCATTTGCCCTTTCTTTCCTGACCGTCCGTCCCATCAGAGGCCTTATCAGCACTTGAGTGGTTCACATTGACCAATGTTACTCTGCCCAGGGGTTACATCCCCATTAATGCGGCCAGGGGGTTAGATGAGTACATTTAATGTGAAGGTGACAGCCTGTTCTGGGCCTGTTCCCCTGCCTGGAATCAGCTTCGGTACGCCGAGGACAAGGATGTCCTCGGCGTGAATCCAAAAAAGCATAGGTTTACATAGACCATCCTCGGACGATCATCCTTTCTCAGAATGGGCCTTGGGCCAAATGCAAGATGGGCCGAGGCTACCAGGCCCACGGGCCCCACAATAGCCCCTCAAAATCCTGCTGCCCGTTCCCCCGGACGGGGAGGAGGGTTTTGATACCCACGGGCCCTCCAGATGATCCATCCCACTATGGCCCACATCAGGGCTGGTGACCCTTCGCTTGCCCAATGTACGTTTTGGCGTTTCGAGACTCAGTGTGCGCTCGCATTAACTTTTGGGCGGCTCCACGTTTCCCATTTCCAACGGTGTGATGGTAATCGTTCGGTGGTGGCTTCCTGCTTTTATGGGCGGGAAGTTACGCTTGGTGAACTTAAATTGGGGATATAAATACTTGCTTGAACCGCTTGGCTTCCTTATTTGCGCGTTCACGAACTTTTGGTGCATATACCTTGAACCTGGTTCAACTCCCACACTGCCCGAGGAGGATCTCCACATTTCTGTAAGTCTTCTTTTCTCAGTAGCACAAAATTTCCTTTGATTCTATTCTTCCTTTCCGTCTTTCGGATCCTTTAGTCGTTGCTAGGAATGGGTAAGTTTAAGAAGTTGGTTGAGTCCGACGAGATGATGAAGAAATTCATTGCTGACTATGGGATACCCAGTAATGTGAGTTTGAGGTACTATGAGGAAGGGGAGTGGTATATTAAGAGAAACGAGGGTGAAGTTGTGATCCCCATGGTCGCCTTCGTAGAGGGAGGGATGAGAATCCCTATGAGGTCAGTGACGAGCGGATACCTTAGGCATTTTCAACTGACTCCTACCCAGTGTGCCGTTAATGTATTTAGGATATTAGGGTGTGTAGACGCCTTGAATGAGAAGATGGGGTTGAGATTAACTCACCATGATGTAAACTGGTGCTATAACCTTCAGCACTTGAGGGGTAAGACGTACTATATGAAGACGAGGGACGATAGGGTCCGACTTATCCAGTGCCTTCCCGATTCTAATAAGGGGCTGACTCAAGATTTCCTCATTGTGTCGGGGGAATGGCACGACGGTCTCCACTGCCCGACAGTAGAGGGAGAGCCAGGTAGGGTGCTCGAATTAGGAGACGGTCCAGATTCTTGTATTTTTTCTCATTGCGTATCTGCCTTGATTGATTGATCACAGGAGCTCTGTTTCTGTTTCTGCAGATCAGCACGCCTTCGCACATCATTTTCACCTGGTCAACAAGGAGGATTTGGAAGCCGTTCTTAGGGCGGAACTCTTTTTGAACGAGGCCGATAACCAGGTTAGAGCCGTCCACCTGATCCTCGGATCCGACCCAGCCCAGAAGTCATTCGCGGTCCCAAAGCACGTTATTAGGGCTCGTGATCCTCGGCTTATGCAAATCACCGTGGTGAAGGACGGTTTTGCATTTTTCGAGGGATCTTACGTTCCGGAAGGCATTCCGTTGGCAGGCTCTTCCTCATCCCATCAAGCAACAGAGACTGAGGAAGGGGGACCTAAGAAGACAGGGGAGGTGGTTGAACTGAGCTCGTCCGAGGACGAATTTAGCGTGTTTAACCTAGGTGATCAGTCCGAGGATCCCTCTGGTGATCTGGGGGGCCTCCATTTGTCCGAAGCCGATCTTCAGTCCCCAAGGGTTGGTATTCAGGCCGAGATGGGTCTAAAGAGACAGCCCCAAACTAGCCTTCTTGACCTGCTTGAGGGCAACTCCAAGAAGGGTGTGCCAAGAGAGTCACAGCCCAAGCCCCCATCACCTCTGCCCCAGCCTTTGTCTATGCGCACCAGGTCGTCCTCCATCCCTCCAGTCTCAGACCCACAGTCGGAGTCTTCCGACCCAAAAAGGAAGAGATCTCCTAAGGGCAAGGACCCAATGGATGGGGGCAAGCCCCATTCTTCGCCAAAGGAAGGTGAAATCCACCGGCCATCCAAACAACTGAGGCTCGGTGGTCAACGTAAAGGAAAGGAGACAGTCCAGCAGTCCGAGGCTCAGGCCTGGCTGCCCGCGGCCATGCTCCATGGTCAACCTTTGATGGATGACGCAACGATTCAGGAGTCCCGAGGAGGCGAGGGGGCTCTCGTAGCTGACGCCCTAGAGAAGTCTCTTCTCCTTCCTGCCGACATGGCCGAGCTAAGGAGCATGAATGGGCCAGAAGTTGCCCTTAGCCTTAAGAGATATCTAGGCATGGTGGGTCCCTTGGTACTTGTTTACTCTACTTGAATTTTGTTGCTTAGCACCTTCCCTTCTCTTTACGGCGTACCTGTTTTTGTTGGCAGGCTGTCCAGGCCCTTTTCAGGCTGGATGAGGAGGTCGATGGCCAGAGTAACGCTTTAGCGCAGGAGCGTGACAAGTTCTTGAAAGCTGCAAGTACCCTTAAGAGGTCTGAGGCAGATCTAAAAAAGGCGACCGAAAATCTGGAGGAGATGACAAAGGCCAGAGATAACACGGCCTCTGATTTAGCCGCAGCTAAAAAGCAGGCCGAGGATCATATGAAGCGACTGCAAGAGGTTGAGGGCCGACTGCGATCCGCTGAAGAGAACGTCGCCGACCTGAAGAAAAAGCTGGTCGAGGCGAATTGGACTAAGGGTGTTGCCGAATATGCCAGGGATGAGGCTGTGAGGGCCAAAGAAGAGGCTGAGTTTGCGAAAACAGATGCTGAGCGTTCCTTAGAACAAGCGGAAGAGGAGGCTTTTGCCGAAGGGGTGGCTAAGACTGAAGCTACCTTCAAGGTCCAAATCCCTGAGGTATGTAGGCGCTATTGCTCCCAGACCTGGACCGAAGCGCTCAACCAAGCAGGAGTTGATGCCTCGTCTGACCTTAGAAGGGCAGAAAGGGTATACTACCCCCCGACAATACGCGAGGTTATCCCCATTACTTCCGAGGAGGAAACTACATTACCGGTGGCAAGTGAAAGTCAGAGCAAAGCAGCCGAGGATACACCTTCAGCTGACAGACCTGTTGAGGAGGCTAGTCCCTATGGAGCATTGGAGGGGGTTAGGACCGAGGGTCAAGAAGTACCCCAAGATGTGGTGAGGCTTCCTGCTAACCCCCCAGCCACACTCTCGGTTCCTCCGATTTCTTCTACCGTGGAGGAGTCCTCTGAAGTAGCCCCTCCGAGACAAGGTCCCTAGGTGTTGGTTGAAGCCTTTTGACAAGCCCTTCAAGACAATTTGCCTACTGGGTTGGGGGGAAATGGCAAATGGCATAGGACACTGTTATTTGCTTTCTTTTTCATTTCATTTTGCTTCTTGCCTCGGGGGCATTGTAATGAAACTATACACTTTCTATTTGAAATAAATATTCAATATTTTGCTTCTAGTTGTTGATGTTTCCTTTTACCTGCCGTACTCTAATATTTTGCTCAATACCTTGGTTCTGTTCTGGACTTAGTCTCATGAGACCATCATCTATCCTTCAGGCATGAATCCGAGGACCGTATCACAGTTCGGTTCTAGCTAACGCTTTGGTTCTTCTGCAAATAGTTAGTTTGACCCTTCGGTTCTAGTTTCCCCATACGTTTGAGTCCTTGGACCATGCAATACACTGGTTCTGTCTAGTACCCAGGTATAGTTGTGTGGTTAGTTTCCCCATAGGCTTGAGTCCGAGGACCATGCAATGCCTTGGTTCTGTCTAACACTTCTATTTTTCTGTAAGTATCTAGTTTCCCCATAGGTTTGAGTCCTTGGACCATGCAATACCTTGGTTCTGTCTAGTACCCAGGTATAGTTGCGTGGTTAGTTTCCCCATAGGCTTGAGTCCGAGGACCATGCAATGCCTTGGTTCTGTCTAACACTTCTATTTGGGGTAAAAGAGATTGTCTTCAGCGTCGGGCACATTAGTTTTGGCATGATTGGTTTGGGACTCCAATCTTGCATGTGGCAGTACTGGCGCCTTTAGTTCAAGTTTCAGCCCTCATCAGTTACGAGGCGTCTCCTGACTGTTCGCGTTCCGTGCTTGACGTTTCGCCACACGAGGCGCGCTCTCATTAATATTCTCTTGGACTGATGCAGATCATACGGTTGATAGGCGCCTTGGAATTTGGTTAGGATTAATGTTGCCGGTAATCCTCTTTTCGAATTCTGCGTAGATCAGTTCCTATCATTCTTCATCCCCTATTTAAGGCTATAGGAGGGAATGTCCTTCTACACTCCACGAACCCCCAACATAAGAGGAAACATGTCCCCTCAACATTCTGAGTCCCTTCAATAACCCTGCCAGAATTGTGATAAGAGTTTGGAGAAATGAGGCGGCCTTGGATGGGAATGAGGGTTCATAGGCCCAAAGTCTCCCTTCCTCGGCCGAGAATCGCCGTAGCCACAGCCCGCGTCAGATCTCCGGCGCGGCAAAATCAGGGCGTCATCCTCATGGTGCCATGCACAGCGGCCAAGAAGGAGGTCTCTGAAGTACCTAACGCTCCGCTCCGGAGCGATCCTACGTCGGTGGAGGCGTGCAAGAATACGTCATGTTCGGTGCCCGAGTGTTGTCGTCTCCAACGGGCAACCACCGTGGGGCTGGAAGAGAATCAAGGGAACATCACGGGGAAGGGCCGCCTGGCGCCCTTGCATCTGCTCCTCTCTTCGCGCCAGCACCACCGCACCGGCTTAGGCGTTGTTGGTAGCCTTGAAACAGGCGTGCCTTAGCCCCCTCCCCTTTAGTTAGCTTTAAAACAGGCCCGTCTGGGCCTTTGTTTGTATATTGTAGTTTCTTATCATCTAATAAAATACTGCTGTTTTCTTCTCTTTTCCTTCGAGTCTTCTACTTTCCTGTAATTTTTTTTTTGCAAATGCTGTTTAACCTCTCGTAAACTAGGAACGACGGTCCGTTGCGTCTGTTGGTGCACGAATTCTCCCCACAGACGGCGCCAATTGTAGGGACTCAATTTTGATTGGACCCAGACAATACAGTTTTTAGAGCGTGGGTTGAAGAATTAGGCCCTAACAGACTAACAACAGTGCCCCAAGGGCCCTTCACCATTGTTGTAGGGGAATGAGCCCCATTTCATTCCTAAGGGTAGCTCATTGGCGCTCGTCCGAGGAGGTTCCCCCCTCTCACACTGCTTTGCTCGCCCTTCTTATATAGTTCCCTCCCTCCTATCTCCTTCTTCCATTTGTTGATCATCCATTTGCCCTTTCTTTCCTGACCGTCCGTCTGTCCCATCAGAGGCCTTATCAGCACTTGAGTGGTTCACATTGACCAATGTTACTCTGCCCAGGGGTTACATCCCCATTAATGTGGCCAGGGGGTTAGATGAGTACATTTAATGTGGAGGTGACAGCCTGTTCTGGGCCTGTTCCCCCGCCTGGAATCAGCTTCGGTACGCCGAGGACAAGGATGTCCTCGGCGTGAATCCAAAAAAGCATAGGTTTACATAAACCATCCTCGGACGATCATCCTTCCTCGGAATGGGCCTTGGGCCAAATGCAAGATGGGCCGAGGCTACCAGGCTCACGGGCCCCACAAGTACTAATTGAGTTACAAAACTTTTAGAATTAAAATAAATATCTTTAATTCTTAGAAGCCTTGACAAATAGTTGAGTTACAAGACTTTTACAAGTAATTTATTTTACCTCTATATATCCTTAGTTTTACAAGCCTTCCAATTTACCAAACTTTCTTAGAAGCCTTGACACTTGACAGTGCATTTTCTAACAGTGTAAAAAAAATGTTGGAAACTAAAAAGTTCATGGGAATTTTAAATGAACCATAAACTTGCAGTTACCCTTATTGTTATGACACGCCGTTATAATTGACTCTATATTTAGTATTACTCTTCTAGAATTTTTAAGATAATTCTTAAAATAATATAATTATTTTATGATTAAATTAATGTGGTAACATTAGTATTTAAAATGGGTATCAAAATAATATCAAGCAAATTAATATTTACGGTTGCTCTTATAATAAAGTTATAGATGAGATTTAAACTCTAAATTTCTTATTCGATGATAATAAATTTTACCAATTGAACTAACTTGAACCTTATAATATTTATTTCAATATTAATGATATAATAAAACTTCAACTATTTATTTAATAATGATAAATTATCATAGAATCGTTAAAAAAGATCTCAATCAAGCTCATAGGATATTTGAAATTGTGAACACATGAATTGTCATGGATAGCCAGGATAGGGTGATGAGTACTACAGCTATGGTCCACTTATTGGAACAGTGTACTTCAACTTCAACAAATTAGTGCATCCTTCTACGCCACTCGGAAAGTAGAGAGAGCACATTCATATACTGATTATAGTGTAGCACGAATCATATAGACCCGTGCTGGCTCCAATCTGACACTGCTAAGCACACCAATAAATGTGGCTCCCCATTTTCACGTGCCTTACTTTCACCTGCCCTTGAGTCTTGAGTAGAGGACTTGTGTTCTCTAGATCTTTTCATTTTTATGGCTTATTTATTTTTTTATTTTTATTTTTTGATAGTAATAGATGTTTTGTTAAAGATTTTTAGTATAATCATTTAAGTTCTGTGAAAATATGTGTGGATTAAAAAATATTATGAAAATATATGTTTGAGTGTTAAAATATTAAAAATTATTGTTTAAACACATGTACCAAAGATCTTTTAATTTATTAAACAGTAAAAGAGAAGGCAAAAATCTCAGCACTCTTATAATCTTCGAGTAATCTTCGAGGAATTCTTAAATGCTTTCAAGAAAAAATAAATATCATTTCACTTAAGAATTTTCCGCAATCTTCATCATCCTTAAAACCCATGTAATTCCTAAACTCACTCTGCCCTACCAAAATCTATAATTATAGTAGGTCCCACTAGCTCATCACGCTCATTAATCTTAATTTAGATCCTAAAGTTGGCAGAGTTTATAATTAAAAATTGCATTCCACTTGAACGTTATAACTGAAAAGGCATAAAAATTGTCTTTTTCTTCGTGTGATTTGATAACATCATATGACAAAACTGTTTAAAAAAAGAAAAACCAAGGTTATAAAACAAGAATGCCGTGTCAAGTCACAGAATAAAATTTACAAATTTTTATATAACCGTTGATTTAGTAGATTATATTAGTGTATGATAAAAGTGAAATCTACAGTAAAAATATGTGTAAAAGTGATTTCATATAAATCATAATTTGTTAACTTATTGACGAAAGAAAAAATATTTTCTAACATCACTCATTAGACGATAACAGAAGGATAAAGTTATCACGAATAGGTTAAATTTCATAAAAGAAAATGAAAAGGATAAAGTTACAGTGAATTATTCATAATAATAATAATAATAATAATTATTATTATTATTATTGTGGGGCCAGAATAAGTCAAGCAACCCCGGCCCACTTCAGACTAGGCCCAAAGGCCCACGCCGAGGACGCGTCCTAGGTCCGAGGACGAAAGTGTAGAGCCCAAGGCCCAAGGAGCATTGCCAAGGATGGTTACATCCTCGGGAGACCGAGGTCAGAAAGTGGGCAAACAGCATGCCCTTAAGGGGAACCTCCCTAAGCATCCAATGAGCAAATAGCACGAACCAAGCACCGGACATTGAAGCATGGTGGAGGAGCAAGTCCCAGGTGAACTGTCACCTCCATATTAAATGCCCTCAACTAACGCCCTGGCCGCATTAATGAGGAGAGGACCTCTAAACAGTGCCGTCTTAGGCGCTGCAACCCACAGGAGGGATGGGAATGCGGCTGATGGGACAGGCTCTCAAGTGGAAGCCGGGTTGATCAACAAATGTAGGGCTAGGATCAACTAAGTGAGAAGTATATAATGTAAAAAGTCCCTCATGAGAGGGGGACGGAGGGAAAACCAGAGAAAAGAAATACTGTAGCAGTGTATTTTCTCTCAACCATTGTAACCTTACTTGAAAGAAATAAAAACAACTTCAACCTCTATAAGACCCGTTCGAGGAGTCCTATTGTGCATTCCGACCCACGTTTTACTTATCACAATCCACCAACAACCATGCATGGCCGTTGCATTCTTTACTAGGGCCTAGCTCTTGAACCCATACTCTATAAATTTATTGGAGGGTTAGCTGGGCTTGGGTCCACTCTCTCAATCTGCGGAGAGCGCTCAAAACCAGCCCCTACCATTATTATTATTATAGATGAGCTCTTTATATATTGCAAGATGGAAAATTGCTAAAAGTAGTATAAATTTTGCAACAAAATGCTTACATACTGTGTGACAATGACTGCAATTAATTTTACTTCAACAATATATTAAAAATCTTCATTACTTTTTAGGAAAAAATGTTAAATTGATCATAAATTTTTATGACAAAAGGCTTACAAAGTTAATACATCAATGGATGGGATTAGTGCCACTTAAACAACATAATAAATTAATATTTGAAATATTCTTTTATTATTAACGATTCATCAATTTGTAAGACTTTTGTGATGAAATTTGTTGTATTTTTAGTATGACTTTTACTTTTTGTATTGACCAACTTGTAAGGTTTATTTAACAAAATTTTGTAATATTTATCTTTCAAGATTAAGATTTTATATATATATATATATATATATATATAATATTATTATAATGCGATATTATTTAAAGCTTTAAATGACACGTAACTAAATTTATTTTTAAATTTAATAATATATATTCTAAATCGTTAAATGGATGCATATAAAATGCTACTTAAAGGCCAAGGGCATTGTAGTTCAACTTACACTTTTTTGTAGGGTTCAAATTTATTCCACCATCTATCCAATTTTATATATATATATATATATATATATATATATATATGTTAAGCTTTAACTATCTGGTAACAATGCAATGCACAATAAATTTTAACATAATATGTCTTTTTAATCTTTATTATTTTTATCTAAATATGAAATTTGATTATTGTGAAAATTATCAATGGTTATTTATTATGATTGTGATTATATGAGAGTATATATTGTATCATTTAAAGAAAATACAATTTTCCAAGATTCTAATGGAGGTTTCATATATAGAATATTTTTTTTTATATTATTTCTTGTTGTAATATATAAAATCGAAGACGTTTGATTTTATGATATTGTATTACATAAGTTGTTGAGGTATAGATTTGTGCAATGCATAGAAAATTTTTATCAAAATGTGATGTTTTTTCTCTTTTATTTTTTTGTCTAAATATTAAATTTAATAATCTTAATAGTTGTTAATAGTCTTTATTTAGTGTCTAAATATGAAATTTAACCATTATGGTAGTTATTAATAGGAAATTATAGTACTTATTAATAATCTTTTATTTTAATTATGATAATATTTTAATAGATAGTTTACCCTTGGAATATAATTTAAACCAATTGAAAAATATATATTGTGGGAGGACTTTCGTCTTGGTCCTTAATTAGATATTGTCCTCTTCGAAAATGACGTTGAACCTTAATCCTCAAGGGTTTGCTCAATCCCACATCGGGGAGAGACGCCTCCCACTTATGCCTTATAAGCCTTTAGCCTAAGGATGAGTGTACCACCACTACACATTCGAAGATGACAATACCTAATTGGGGGCCGAGACGAAAGTCCTCTCACATATACTAATATAATAATTTTATTATTTAGTCACCAACCATGAAATGCAGCAAAAGTTTTAATAAAATATGGTTTTATCTTAAACATGATTTTCTCTCTCTTTCATTTTATATAAAATATAAAATTTGATAATTATGATAATTAAATTAGACATTTATTATGATTTTGTCTGTATATGAAAAAAATTAAATATAAAATTTGATAATTATGATAGTTATTAATGAATATTTATTATGAATGTCTTTATATATGAAATTATTTATTCCACAATTTAAAGAAAATTTAACGTGTCAAAATTTCAATATACAACATCCAACATCCGCTCCATGATATATAAAATAAAAACACAAATACCTTATTGATCCAGAGAATTTATCAGTTGACTTACTAAAAATAAAATAAATTTAACTAAATTATAAGGCTAACAAGAAGTCAAACATAGTTTTACTTTTACATGAATAATCCAATCTAAGACACAAAAAAGGTTGATTGCCTACGTGGACTAACTAACTGGGTTGAAGCAGTATGAGCAAAGCAGACCCTAGATTCCCTCCAATCAGTTTACTGTAGTATATTATAAAAAGATTAAAATAATAATAAAGCGAAAGAGAGAGCCTTGGATCCGGTTTTAAGGCAGAGAAACTGAGAAAAAGAGAGAGATTTTTGGGGTCCTCTAATCCAAAGTAAAAAGAAAAAAGAAATCTCTCAGTCTTGGTGGTGGTGGCCAGGTAGTGGGTGGTGGTGGAAGAAAACTCAGCTCATGGTGCCGTAGCGATCGAGGGCTTCGCACTACCGGAGCCCCGATTTTTTATCTCTCTCTGTTTGTGGATCCGGATATTCTACGGGTTTTCTCGGTGACCCGTGGAAATGATATTCGCGAAAGGCATGTTCTGGATTTTGAGCTGATTCGGTCCGATCTGTTTTGTTTGTTCTCTTTTTTGTGTCTGGACAGGTTGGTTGCCTAGTTATTCTGCGATTTTTGAGTCTACATTTTCATTATTCGCTCAAGTCCACCTGTCTTTTGTTTTAAAATTGGTTCTGAAATTTTTCTTTTTTCTTTTTACCGTGCGAAGCCATGGCTGGTTTCGCATGTAGTTTTCGACCACATGTATGAAAATTTGCATTTTGTATCAATTCATTTGATATACGATTTTGTTGCTGTCTTATAATTTTGTTTTGTATGGGTTTGCACTTTGCAGCTGAATGTACTGAAGTGGGGGAGGATTGATGTGATACATAGTAAGATTAGAATGTCGCTTAAAAGCATTGTTCGCGAGATTAAGGATGGCATGGGTGGGAGCATGTCGAGACGAGGAGGAAGTGGAGAAGGGAAACATTGGCATAGAAGGACTAGGTCGCAAATTGTTGTTGCGCCTGCGGATCAAAAACAGCCCATAGTACATTCCTCGTCCGAATCGATCAGGCAAGGGCGGTGGGCGAATTTGCCGCCTGAATTGCTCTTGGACATAATCAGGAGGGTGGAAGAGAGCGAGACCTCGTGGCCCGGTCGCGCCGTGGTTGTGTTTTGTGGCTCTGTTTGCAGGTCGTGGAGAGCAATTACTAGTGAGATTGTCAAAACTCCCGAGCAATGTGGAAGGATCACATTTCCTATCTCGTTAAAGCAGGTGTAAAAAAGAAAGAAAGAATGATCTATTCTTTGTTTTTTGTTATTGTGAAAGTTTGTTTGTTTTGACTGTTTTTTAAAATGGTTTATGAATTATAGCCGGGGCCTCGTGAGTCTCCGATACAGTGTTTTATCAAGAGGGACAGAGCCACTTCTACGTATTTTCTGTACGTCGGTCTGGTGCCCTGTGAGTAATTCTCTTTTCGACTTATTCCTCAAATCAATTTCTTCGAGCTTGTGAACCTTGACATTTCTGCTTGAGAATGTTGAACTTCAATTTTTCTGTTCTTGATATATGGGTTAGATCTTTGATGTTTGGGGAGTGGACATAAAGTGATTATCATCAATTTTTAATATGCTAGTTTCCTTGTATGATTCAAAGAGAGGAGCTGAATATGGCATTGCTTGTACGTCATCCGAAATATAGGTAGAAATAATTTGTATGGGAGGGAAATTAGTGACAATGTTTTTTGAGTTGTTTTTTTGGTGTTTCATCTCCTTTGAGGATTCTATTGTCTACGAGTATCGGCTTAAAGAAGAATTAATTGAATGAATCAGTTGGTGAAATAAAATTATATCAGTTCTTACAAGGTTTCTCACTTATGATATTATTAATTTGACAGCTGAAGTTGGGGGTGATAAATTGCTATTAGCAGCCAAAAAGATCAGAAGGGCAACAAGCACAGACTTTGTTATATCATTGGTTGCTGATGATTTTTCTCGGGCCAGCAATAAATATGTTGGTAAATTGAGGCAAGTCTAAGCCATTGCTCTTTGTATCTACCTCTTGCCTTTTCTTCTTCATTCATTATCCCTATAATTTAGGTGACAAAATTTTGCCAGGTCTAATTTTTTGGGTACAAAGTTCACCATATATGACAGCCAACCTCCTAGTGAAGCTGCAGTTCAACTAAATAGTCGGTCCAGTAGAAGATTTCATTCTAAGCAGGTGTCTCCAAGAGTACCAGCGTGTAACTACAGTGTAGGGACCATCTCCTACGAGCTCAATGTCCTTCGCACCAGAGGGCCAAGGAGAATGAATTGCATCATGCACTCCATACCTCTCTCATCTATTCAGGAGGACGGAAAGGCTCCAACACCAGCATCATTCATACACTCCTTTGATGAGCAATTTTCTCCCTTACCAGGTCCAAAAGGAAAGGATATAATCACAGATTTCAGCACCACAAGCCTCTCAGAGCCACCAGTTTCAGCCCAGGGCTCTGAAGAGCCACTGGTTCTTAAAAACAAGGCTCCTAGATGGCATGAGCAGCTGCAGTGTTGGTGCTTAAATTTCAGAGGGCGTGTTACAGTGGCTTCTGTTAAGAATTTCCAGCTTGTGGCAGCTGTTGATCCATCGCACAATATTTCAGCTGCAGAGCAAGAAAGGGTAATTTTACAGTTTGGAAAGATTGGAAAAGACATCTTCACTATGGATTATCGCTACCCACTCTCTGCCTTCCAAGCCTTTGCTGTCTGCTTGAGCAGCTTTGACACTAAACCTGCCTGTGAATGAAACTCATGTTGGTTGGAGATCATGATCTACACTTGCTAAATTTCTTCTCAAATTTTGGGAATATATATCTTTGCTCTTCCCTGAAGTTAATCGTACATGGCCATTCACAGCTGAGAATCTTGTGCAGCCAGTAGCTCTCCACCACCCCCACCCCAACCCACCCAACCATTCTCTCTCCCCCTCCCCTCTAATTTCCGTTTATTCCGGAATTTGACTTGTATGTTGTTCCATGCCTTGGCTCTACTGAAATTAAGATAAAAATAAGTTTAGTAAATTATATCTATATAGTTGAGATGTGGTTTCATGAATTGCTTTGCTTGGCTAAAATATAGATAGTAATCTAATCTGGTTTGTTGCTCACTTCTGGTTCTAACCTCGCTGTATCCGTAGTTTTGAAATCAGTTGGAAGTTAATTATGGTCCTGCCTCTGGTTTCACCTCAAGGTTAATTACTTTTACGCATGTATATCTTATTTGTATGGCTCTTGCCTGGACTGTATTTTCGATATGATATTTTCCCATTAAATATGTTTAATTGTCATCTTTTCCTAAATTGTGGTTACTCTTGTTTTGCCTTTGCTTCTCTAACACTATCATGGATTTCCTTATACTATTTGGCTTGTTAGTTGCTTTAAAATCAGGTCTTTATTTTGTCTTTTGTTCCTACAAACCATGGTATCTTTGGACAAATCTTCCATGCTTCATCCTTGTCCCGGTAAATGAGAATTGAAAAAAGAAGAGTTGAAGAGTATGTATTTTTGTATCTTGAGTATCTAGATTGTACAGAGAGACCAATATTATTGGGTATATAAAGAGGGACCAAGATTCTGGCTAAAATTTTCAAACCTGTGACTTTATGGATTTCATGAGTACTTACGTGTAATACCAGGCTAATCCCCTATGTTTGTAATAGGAGAGGCTATTCACCTCTTTAAAGTCGTGGCTGTAGAATAAAATAAAAATGTGTGTATTGCTATCTTAATTTGCGTTAATTAGTGAAGTATGGCACCTCTTTGGGTGACACAATCTTGCTTTAGAAAACAACTTGGATTCTTGACTTATTTGCTGGTTTATAGGAATTAGCATCACTCTCTATCTAAATTATTCTCAAAAAAAAAAAAAAAAAAAAACTCTCTATCTAAATATATTACTCTATTATTTTGTCTGGAAACGTTGGTTCCATGATGGCAAACAAGTCGTAGACTCGTAGGCATCTAAAAGCTCGTTACATTGGGATCTGATCTTAATTATTTGATTATTTTTGAGCTCCTTTCTAAACTTAAATCAATGTTTAATAGGGACACGTAAGCCCCTTGAAAACCCAGTAGAAAGAAAGTACTCAAACGACTATAACCCTTTTTAGTTTCAAAAGCCCATCTTCTTGAGGCTTACGGCTCACCACATTTCTTGTTTGTGCTGATTAATCAGATCCTGAAAAATTGTGGTGCATGCTTTACAGATGGACTGGGATTCGTAGATTTCACAAGCATGAAAAATATTTCTGGCCTGTAATTTTAAGTTGGTTAGATTTTAAGCTACACAAATGCTTGAAAAGTGACTCATAGCTTGTCAATTAGACTAATGGCCACTAAATGTACAATCTCTAGTAGTGTATTTTGTAATTATGCAATTTATGCACAAATAAAACATAAAGTAATTGTGCTTATTATTATTTTTTTTTTGTAAGAATTATTATTTAGATTTTTGCTAAAAGTGCCTTAAAGTATACTTATATTTAGAAAAAATAAAAAGATGTGATGTTTTAAAAAATTGTACATAAAAGCTAAAAGCAAAAAAACCGCCAATACCAATGGAACATGACCAAATAAAATTGTATTATGACTTCATGTTTCTAAGGCAGTAAGCCTACATAGGCTTTGCAGCATTGCTCTTACATTAATGTGACTTTAAAATTTGACAAATTTGTGCTCACTCTCCAACCCTTTCATTAATGTCTTCAATTTGAAAGCTGTTGTCCCTCTTCTTTGTTTTTGAATGTCTCTCTCTACTCTATGGATGTTTCCCGCTTCCCTTTTTTAAACATCTCTGTTTTAGCTTCTGATTTTGATGATTATGCTTGGTATTTAGAAGTCTCTATAGAATAGACATGATGAGAGCCTAAACTAGGTACTAATTTGCTACTACAAGTGGCTTTTACGTAAGAGAGAAGGGCAAGGCAAGAAAAAGAAAATGGAAAAGAGATTCTCAAGTTTTGGTTTTCCATGATTTATGCTGATCGGTGGCCCCTAGAGTTTATCGATGTAACACCCAAAGTCAAGGACTTGTGTATTTTACAATGTTAAAAAGTCTTGATAGCCGTTTATCAGTATCTTTTAGTAATGATGGACAACGGATTTTGTTGTTTAGGCATGTATCAAGCATCCGTGATGTAAAACAGTTTCGCCTCTTAAAAGTCACAAAATTAGTATTAAAAATAATGGTTGAATTGTCAAATCATCCATAATATAAATGTTAGGTATATGAGTAATGTTATGGATAAACATTTTACAAACGGCTAATGTGACATGATCCAACATTAGCTTTTTAAAAATAAAAAGCCACATAAGATATTAACATAACTCAAATTAAAAAAAAAAAAAAAAACACTTTTATCACGCTTAAACACAAATATATCAATTTATTTCCTTTCTTCATATATATTGTATTAAATACCAGTTTCATCACTTTAAATGTTACAAAATTTAATATCAAATGTATTGTTCTTAATTGGCATAATACTTAATTTGTTTGTTACAAAAAATTAATTCTTTGAAATAAGTAGCGGAAAGATATCAAGGTTGTAGTCATTTTCCTTTCATTGCTAAGATTTTTTTTTTGAGAATCCTTTCATTGCTAAGATGATATTGTATTCGTGATAGAATGTTGTATGTACTATCGATAAACTATGCAAGAATTTTGTGTTTGGGAGGGGTTTTTAATTTTTTTTATTTGGACTAATAAAGGTGTTGAGGCTTTAGTGCCCGTTTGTTTGGGCGTTTTGAGCCCAAAAGTTGTCTTTTTAAAAAAGCCAGCCCAAGTTTAGTGTTTGGTGAGTATAAAACGCAACTTTTTGGAAAAAGTTGCGTTTTATATTTGTGAAGAAACGCACGTTTGAGTTTTGGACGTGTTTCGGTCCATTTTGTAAAAGCTGGTGTGGGCGTTTGATATATATTCGTTGGGGTGAGTTCAATTACCAAAATTGCCCTTCAATAAAGGGCAAGGTGTCTTCTTCAGATCATGCACAGCCTCAGCACTTTTTCATCTCATCTCTCTGCTCTGTGCAAGCCAGCTCCCTCACGCCTCTCATCTCCTCTCAGCTCTGCCCTTTGCCCTGAAGCTCACTCACGCAATAAAATTAATCAAACCACAACAATAAAAGCAAAAAAAATTCTTGCTCTCATAAAAATGATATAATTTAAACAACAAATCTAAAATCAAAACAACAACAACAGCAGAAAAAAAAAAAAAAAAAAAAAAAAAAAAAAAAAAAAAAAAAAAAAAAAAAATTAGAACAACAATAATAAATGATCAAGAAAAAAAAAATAGAAGCCGATATGACCCCTGGTAGAAGCTGAAAGAAGAAAAGAGAGTTGGAGAAAGAAAGAGTGAAAAAAATAGAAAGAGTGAGGAGCTTCTGGAAAAAAAAAAATAGAAGCCGATAGAAGGAAAAAAAAAAGAGTGAGGAGCCGATAGAAAAAAAAAAAAAAAAAGCCGATAGAAGAAAAAAAACAGAGAGTAGAAAAACCTCAGAGAGCTGGAGAAAGAAAGAGTGAGGAGCTTATGGAATCAAGTGGAAGTAAAGAAAAAAAAAAAGGAGAGGATGTACTAATATGGGTATACATGTGTGGTGGACAAAATGCAAGAGAAAAAAAAAATAAAAAAATAAAAGAGAAAAAGGAAACGTATGGCTGAAAGAAAAGGCAAAGAATAAGAAATCACAATTTAAAAATAATATCACAATATTTTCACAATAAATTTTAAGTAATTAGTTAATATTGGTGAGTAAAAATATAATTTCAGTGGTGAGTTTAAATTAGAACTAGTAACATCTTTCCATATAAGATTTTGTTATGATTCTTGTGAAAGTATTGCAAATAATATTGTGAATGTAACATTTTTTGTTGAAAAATATAATTGTTGAGAATGAATAGAAAAAGAATAAATAAAGATTAAAAAAGAATAAATTTAATTAAAAAAAAGATTAAAAAAGTGGGTAAGCAAAAGGTAAATGTCACTGTTGATTGTCCAAACAGTACAAAAATTTGTCTAACCTGCTTGAGATGCTCTTATATATACATTGTCCTTTTTGATAATTTACAACTCAAAACACTATTTTTATAAGTTCTAGCCAAACACTCAACTTTTTTCAAAAAACACTTTTTAACAGTTTTTACTAAACACTCAGCTTTTTGAAAATGCACTTTTTCATTATGCACTTTTTGAAAACTCCACTTTTTCATTATGCACTTTTACAAAAAGCTGAACCAAACTCACCCTTAGACCTCTTTGAGAACTTGATTATTTCATTGGGTATATGTACATTGGGTATATGTAATCTCCTAGTCTCGCAAATCCCAAATAATTAATAGTTACAAGAAAGGTGGCCTAAGATGAAAGTTATAAGTAGGGCTGTCCACGGGTCGGGCCGGGTCGGTTTTGGGCCCAACCTAGAACCGACCCGCCGGCGTCGGGTAGAAGGCGGAGGGACCCGAAACCGACCGTCGGCGTCAATCGGTCGAGTCGGTTTTGGGTTCGGGTGATGCTCGGGTCGGTTCGGTCGGTGGAGAGATTCGCCGGATCTGCAAACATCGCCGGATTCTGCAAAAGCTTCGCCGGATTCTGCAAAACCTCACTCTATTTGCACCAAAAATCGTCGAAATCAGCTTGGATCTCTTTGAATCTCGCCGGATCTCACCAAATATGGTCGAGATCTCGCCAAAATCAACTTGGATCTCCTCGAATCTCACCGGATCTCACCAAATATGGTTGAGATCTCGCCGAAATCAGCTTGAATCTCCTCGAATCTGAGCTATCATCGGTCGGGTCGAGTGGCTCGGGTTTTGGAGAAGAAAACCGCCACTCGACCCGCCGGCATTGGGTCTTGGGCTCGAAAACCGGTCACCGACCGACGGGAGCGTCGGTTCGGTCTGAAATCGGGTTGGGATCGGGCTGGTTCGTCGGGTTGGCAGGTCTGAGTCGGGTGTGGACACCCCTAGTTATAAGTTTTGAACTTAAGATTTCATGGATGATTGATCTCATAAGATCTTAAAAACCATTAGGCCAGCCATTTGAGGTATGTGAGTCAATTATATATTGTGCATGTTAAATCACATATCGTACGCCTATGTTGAGGCTCTCCCATTTGTCATGTTTGGAGTTTTTCGCTTTTAATAGCTTCATATGTGATCGTTTCCTTAATTAACTTAGAATCATGTGAATTGAAAATGCAGCATTCCAAACAAGCAAATGTAACATGCCAAATTTCAACCACATTTATTTATTTTACATATGTATATATTTATTTATTTAAAATTTTGAATTGGTCTTAATTGTTCATACCTTTTCAAATTTTTTTTTTATATATAAAATAGAAATTCTACTCTAACCTAATCTAAATGTATATGTGTGTGAAACTCCCTTCTGGAGACTTGAACCCCGACTCTTGCTTCCACACCTTACAAACACTTATACTTGTGGAGTAACTATCGCACCAAGAGTGTGCAGTGGTAAAAGTCAATTTCTTTTATTGTTCTGCATTCTCCTTGTTTTTTAATGCATTTTCCCATTTAATTTTGCATAAGAGACAAACGGTCAAAAAGTTTTCAAAAAAGTATTATTTTGCTAAACCCCCTATTATTGTGTTTTACTTTTATTAGATCCAATTGGTTCTCCCAACTTTGTAAGGTCAATTATAGAGAACAAATAGAACTTATATAAATTTGTGTTAATAAGTAATTATCCGAAAATTTTACTGCTTATTATACATATTTTTATGAAGAAGAATATAATATTAAATAAAGAATTCGAGGTTACGAGTTTTTTTTTTTTTTTTTTAATATCACTTTTGATATATAATATTTTTTTTCTTCTTTCTTTTGTTAAAATTTTAGTTTATATTCAAATATGAGGTAAAGTGAAACTGCCAAAGTTTAATGCGTATGATAGAAAAGTTTTATATATATATATTTAGTGGGTTTAGCTTACTTCTAGTACTTTTTTAACTGAAATTTTCTTTTATTTTAATGAGAAACTACCACACAACCCATTAACTAAATTAAAAGTGAAGATTAAAACTCACTAACACTTGTCAGTATTATTTAAAACAAAATGAAATGTCCAATTAAAAAAAGTACTGGAAATAAACTAAACCCTATTTTAGTTTTATCATCAGCTATGGCTCCGAACCTAAGTGAACGGATCAAACGATTACAACTGACCTTAACCTCTCTCGTGTTAGTCATCTTTTAATTTTTTTAGTTTTTAATGCTTGTATGTATTGAAAGAGTAGGAAGAGAAAAGGGATAGTAATGATCTTTAGCTATGACTCCTCTGACTTCTGAATTCAATCCATGAAACAGACACTACCAATGGAATGATCACCAACTTTGTCAAATACCTTGAGGTGGAAGTACAAACATAGTAGAAGAATCACTATTGACCAAAGAGTTTGGCACTTTGGTGTAAAACTTGAATGCGAAGTAACAACACGAAAATTCCATTGAATTTTCCCAAGATGTCAGGAATGTGAGGAAAAATGGCCCCCCAATTCATGCTAAAAACAATCAATTGAAAACTCACCCAACTTTGGTATTGAGAAAATCAAATGTAACTATACATGACTAGAGATATATCCTCATGGTTATTAATATGATCGGGCTATCAACTGCATGCTTCTCTCAGCTCACAAAAGAGTAGGTAATGAACTCCCTTGAAGTAAAGTGAAATGGTTGATGCGGTATAGGGTTCCTGCAATGACAAATGGTAATTTATTAACGATTAGTAATACATGATGATTAGTTAATTTATTAGCAATTAGTAATTGATGAAGAAAAAATATAAGGACACGCACGGTCGAGGGCCGTAAACTTTGATCTGCCGCACATGAGTATCCCTCCCATTCAGGTGGTTTGACAACACAGCAATTTGCAACATAAAAGTGTTGACAAAAGTTTCCCTGCCAGAAAAAAATGGTGTAAAGAAGTTCACAATTCAATACAAAAATTAATGCAGACAAAAACTAACCACACAAGGATCAACACATCCCAATCAATTTCCTTGATCTCAAGGACCAGAGTAATATAAGGAATCACATGGTTAAGTCACATTGTAATCAACTTTCACTCAGCAATGAAACTTAAGTCACATTGTAAACGAACATGACCATTTCTCTTCTTAACATACAATCTCAAGTGCATGACCAAATAAAATTGTATTATGACTTCATGTTTCTTAGGCAGTAAGCCTACATAGGCTTTGCAGCATAGCTCTTACATTAATGTGACTCAAAATTTGACATATTTGTGCTCACTCTCCAACCCTTTCATTTTGCCATTAATGTCTTCAATTTGAAAGCTGTAGTCCCTCTTCTTTGTTTTTGAATGTCTCTCTCTACTCTATGGATGTTTCCCGCTTCCCTTTTTTAAACATCTCTGTTTTAGCTTCTGATTTTGATGATTATGCTTGGTATTTAGAAGTCTCTATAGAATAGACATGATGAGAGCCTAAACTAGGTACTAATTTGCTACTACAAGTGGCTTTTACATAAGAGAGAAGGGCAAGGCAAGAAAAAGAAAATGGAAAAGAGATTCTCAAGTTTTGGTTTTCCTGGGGTGGTAAAATCAATCCAAACCCATTTGCCCACCCAAACTCACCCACTTAAAATAGACCCAAACCCACCCAATTATTAGTTGGGTTAAATGGGTATTAACCCAATTAAACCCAATTAACACTAATGTTTATTGGGTTTTAATTGGGTACCCAATTACCCAACCCCAAAAATACTAAAATTACCAAAATACCCCCTCAACCTAAAAAATGACCAAATAACACTTAAACCTACAAAATGACCAAAATACCCCCAAAACCCAAAAAATGACCAAAATACTCCCGAAACCCAAAAAATGACCAAAATACCCTCGAAACCTAAAAAATGACCAAAATACCCCCGAAACCCAAAAAATGACTAAAATACCCCAGAAACCTATAAGTTACCAAAAGACCTCCGAAACCTAAAAAATGGCCAAAATAACCCCGAAGCCTAACAAATAACCAAAATAATCCTAAAACCTAAAAAATGACCAAAATACCCTTGAAACCTTAAAAATGAGTAAAATACCCTCGAAACCTAAAAAATGGCCAAAATAACCCCGAAGCCTAAAAATTGATCAAAATAACCTAGAAACCTAAATATGACCAAAATAACCCTGGAACCTAAAAATGACCAAAATAACCCCGAAGTCTAAAAATTGACAAAAATAACCCCGAAACCTAAAAATGACCAAAATACCCCTAAACCTAAAAAGTGACCAAAATACCCCTTAAACTTAAAAAATGACCAAAATACCCTCAAACCTATAAAGTGACGAAAATACCCCTAAACCTTTGAAATGACCCAAATAAACCCAAAACCGCTAAAATGGCCACAAACAACGTGAAACCTCTAAAATTACCAAAAATACCCTGAAACGTCTAAAACGACCAAAATACCTCTAAACCTATAAAACGACCAAAATACCCCTCAAAATATCAAAAATGACCAACATACAACTAATCCTATAAGATGAAAAAAACACACTCGAAGCCTCTAAAATTACCAAAATAGGGGTTTGGGGTATCTTAGTCATTTTTTAGGTTTATGGGTATTTTGGTCATTTTTTATGTTTAGAGAGTATTTTGGTCATTTTCTAGTTTTACGGGGGATTTTGGTAATTTTTTAGGTTTAGGGTGTATTTTTATTGACTTACAGGTTTAAGCGGCTTTTTTTTCATTTTATAGGTTTCGGGAAATTTTGGTCATTTTTTAGGTTTTGAGGATATTTTGGTCATTTTAAGGTTTAGGGGTTATTTTGGTCGTATTTAGGTTTCAGGGGTATTTTGGTCATTTTTTAGGTTTCAGGGGGTATTTCAGTTAAATTTTAGGTTTCGAAGGTATATCGATCATTTTTTAGGTTTAGGGGGTATTTTGGTCATTTTTAGGTTTAGGGGCTATTTTGGTCATTTTTAGTTTTCTAGGTTATTTTGGTCAATTTTTAGACTTCGTGGTTATTTTGGTCATTTTTAGTTTTCAGGGTTATTTTGGTCAATTTTTAGGCTTCGAGGTTATTTTGGCCATTTTTTTAGGTTTCAGAGGTATTTTAGTAATTTTTTAGGTTTTGGAGGTATTTTGGACATTTTTTGGGTTTAGGGGGTATTTTGGTCATTTTTTGGGTTCCAGGGGTATTTTGGTCATTTTGTAGGTTTCGAGATTATTTTGGTAATTTTTAGATTTCGGGGGTATTTTGGTCATTTTTTATGTTTCGGGTGTATTTTGGTAAATTTTTGGGTTTTGAGGGTATTTTGGTCATTTTTAGGTTTCAGGGTATTTTGGTCATTTTTTGAGTTTCAGGGGTATTTTTGTCATTTTGTAGGTTTCGAGATTATTTTGGTTATTTTTAGGTTTTAGGGGTATTTTGGTCATTTTTTGGGTTTCAGGGGTATTTTGGTCATTTTTTATGTTTCGGGGGTATTTTGATCATTTTTTGGGTTTTGGGGGTATTTTGGTAATTTTTAGGTTTTGGGTATTCTGGTCATTTATTTGGGTTTCGGGGGTATTTTGGCTATTTTGTAGGTTTCGTGGTTATTTTGGTAATTTTGAGATTTTGGTTATTTTTGAAGATTTTAGAGTACTTTGGTCATTTACACTTTAGGGGCATTTTGGTAGTTTTGATAATTGGGTAATTGGGTGAGTTGGGGTTTACTCATAATAATTGGGTTGGGTTGGATTTGGATTAGAAGCAATTAGTTAAATGGGTTTTATATACCCAACCCAATTATCCCCACCCCAAACCTACCCATTTGACACCCCTAAACTTTTCCATTATTTATGCTGATCGGTGGCCCTTAGAGTTTATCGATGTAACACCCAAAGTCAAGGACTTGTGTATTTTACAATGTTAAAAAGTCTTGATAGCCGTTTATCAGTATCTTTTAGTAATGATGGACAATGGATTTTGTTGTTTAGGCATGTATCAAGCAACCGTGTTACCGTGTAGTAAAACAGCTTCGCCTCTTAAAAGTCACAAAATTAGTATTAAAAATAATGGTTGAATTGTCAAAGCATCCATAATATAATATAAGTGTTAGGTATACGAGTACTGTTACAGATAAACATTTTACAAACGGGCTAATGTGGCATGCTCCACATTAGCTTTTTAAAAATAAAAGGCCACATAACATATTAACATAACTCAAATTAAAAAATCACTTTTATCACTCTTAAACACAAATATATCAATTTATTTCCTTTCTTTATAAATACTGTATTAAATACCAGTTTCATCACTTTAAATGTTACAAAATTTAATATCAAATGTATTGTTCTTAATTGGCATAATACTTAATTTGTTTGTTACAAAAAATTAATTCTTTGAAATAAGTAGCGGAAAGATATCAAGGTTGTAGTCGTTTTGATTCTCAAAAAAAAAAAAAAAAAAAAAAAAAGGGTTGTAGTTATTTTCCTTCCATTGCTAAGATGATATTGTATTCGTGATAGAATGTTGTATGTACTATCGATAAAACTATGCAAGAATTTTGTGTTTGTAAGGGTTTTTAATTTTTTTTATTTGGACTAATAAAGGTGTTCAGGCTTTAGACCTCCTTGAGAACTTGATTATTTCATTGGGTGTATGTAGTCTCCTAATCTCACACATACCAAATAATTAATAGTTACGAGAAAGGTGGCCTAAGATGAAAGTTATACATTTTGAACTTAAGATCTCATGGATAATTGATCTCATAAGATCTTAGGAACCATTTGGCTAGCCATTTGAGGTATGTGAGTCAATTATATATCATGCATGTCAAATCATATATCATACGCCTATGTTGAGGCTCTCCTATTTGTCTTGTTTGGAGTTTTCGCTTTTAATAGCTTCATATGTGACCGATTCCTTAATTTACTTAGAATCATGTGAATTGAAAATGCAACATTCCAAACAAGCAAATGTAACATGCCAAATTTCAACCACATTTATTTATTTTACTTATGTATATATTTGTGGGAGGGCCAAGGACCGAGGAACCCGATCCGAGGATAAATTTGCCCAACCCAAGCAAAGAAAGGCAGGTAGACTCCAAGGACTATGCCCACCCGAGGAGAATTAAAGAGCCAAATGGCAACTAGCACCCCCAAAAAACCTAAGGATAAGGGAATGGATGGTAAAGGAAAGGTACAAGACGCGCAAGGGTGGAGGAAGGAAGTTTCCTGAAGAAGACACTTCCCACCTCTCATTCAATACTCTGCACCAACCTAACTAGCTGCATTAATGAGGAAATGACCTCTAAACAGTGACTTCACAACTCACAACTCTTTCTACCACCTCCAGAAGGATCCTGATGGAACAAGCATCCAAAGAGTTCCCTTGAAATGTACATATGGAGGGCCAAGATGCAAGGAAATGGGCTATATAAGGAAAGGAACCCCCCAAAAAGAGGGGATGAACGTTTTCCAAGAAAAAAGAAACAAGTGTGAGAATAGAGAATTACCCTAAAAAAATATCAGCCTTACTTATCAATACAAAATCTATCCTCAAACCCGCCCAAGGAAGATTTTACACTGAATTGTTGTTCTATTTACTCCTATTTGTTACTTTGGTTCCAGGTTCCATTAGTCTTAGACTTGTGATTATCTTAGCATTGCACCTAACTTAGAAGCACACTTTCTTAAAAATTCATTATTTGGACTTGGTTTGAAGATTTAGGCATCACTATTCTAAGTGAGCCTGGATTTTTCTTTGAGTCATTACAATATTTATTTATTTAAAATTCTAAATCGGTTTTAATTGTTCATACCTTTTCAATATATACATATTTTTTGAAATGGACAATGGGGAAGACAATTTTTTTATTTTTTTTTATATACAAGATAGAAATTTTATTATAGTTTAATTTAAGTGTATATGTATATAGACTTGAATCCCAACCCTTACCCCCCCCCCACACCCTACAAACACTTATACTTATGGAGTGACTACTGCACCAAAGATGCGCGGTGGTGGAAGTCGATTTTTTTAATTCTTCTGCATTCTCCTTGTTTTTTAATGCATTTTCCCATTTAATTTTGCATAAGAGACAAACAGTCAAAAAGTTTTCAATTTTTTATTTATTTATTTTAAACGTGTTCAAAAAAGTATTATTTTGCTAAACCCCCTTTATTGTGTTTTATTTTTATTAGATCCAATTGGTTCTCCCAACTTTGTAAGGTCAATTATAGAGAACAAATAGAACTTATATAAATTTGTGTTAATAAGTAATTATCCCAAAACTTTACTGCTTATTATACAGATTTTTATGAAGAAGAATATAATATTAAATAAAGAATTTGAGGTCACGAGTATTTTTTTTTTTTTTTTTAATATCACTTTTGAAATATAACTTTTTTTTTTCTCCTTTTGTTAAAATTTTAGTCTATATAAAATTCAAATATCACTTTTGAAATATAATATTTTATCTTCTTTCTTTTGTTAAAATTTTAGTTTATATTCAAATACGAGGTAAAGTGAAACCGCCAGAGTTTAATATGTATGATATAAAAGTTTTATATATATATATATATATAAATTCATTTCCCTCTCCCCTATGTGTGTGTTTGTTTCTCAAAAAAAAAAAAAAAAAAAAAGAATTCCTTGAGAACATCTATATTGCAAAGCCCTAGTATTTATTACCGATCAGAATAAATTTTGTTTAGAGAAGCACCATAATATCAGATTGGGGGAATATCAGAATTAGAAAAGCTAGGATATAGTGTGTAGAAAAGAAATATATATATATTTTAGTTTTATCATTAGCTATGGGTCCGAACCTAAGAAAACGGATCCATCGATTACAACTGACTAACCTCTCTCGTGTTGGTCATCTTTTAATTTCTAATGCTTGTATGTATTGAGAATTTGAAAGAGAAGAAAGAGAAAAGGGATAGTAATGATCTTTAGCTATAACTCCTCTGACTTCTGAATTCAATCCATGAAACAGACACTACCAATGGAATGATCACCAACTTTGTCAAATACCTTGAGGTGGAAGCACAAACATAGTAAAAGAATCACTATTGACCAAAGAGTTTTGCACTTTGGTGTAAAACTTGAATGCAAAGTAACAACACGAAAATTCCATTGAATTTTCCCAAGATGTCAGGAATGTGAGGAAAAATGGCCCCCCCAATTCATGCTAAAAACAATCAATTGAAAACCCACCCAACTTTGGTATTGAGAAATTTAAATGTAACTATACATGACTAGAGATATATCCTCATGGTTATCAATATGATCTGGCTATCAATTGCATGCTTCTCTCACCTCACAGAAGAGTAGGTAATGAACTCCCTTGAAGTAAAGTGAAATGGTTGATGCGGTATAGGGTTCCTGCAATGACAAGTGGTAATTTATTAACAATTAGTAATACATGATGATTAGTTAATTTATTAGCAATTAGTAATTGATGAAGAAAAAATATAAGGGCACGCACGGTCGAGGGCCGTAAACTTTGATCTGCCGCACATGAGTATCCCTCCCATTCAGGTGGTTTGACAACACAGCAATTTGCAACATAAAAGTGTTGACAAAAGTTTCCCTGCCAAAAAAAATGGTGTAAAGAAGTTCACAATTCAATACAAAAATTAATTCAGACAAAAACTAACCACACAAGGATCAACACATCCCAATCAATTTCCTTGATCTCAAGGACACGAGAAATATAAGGAATCACATGGTTAAGTCACATTGTAATCAACTTTCACTCAGCAATGAAACTACAAATTAAGCACAAATGCATAATATACCAATGTCATTCCAAAATATAAAACAGGAATTGTCTAACAAATTCTGTTTTGCTTTGGCACTGTACCATGCACGTCTGGTCCAGAACATTTACAAATTACAGGTGCTTGGATAGTAGAGAGATAATCTTCTTTTAGAGACTATATTAATCATGGATGATAGCTGTTCTTGATAAGTTACGTGAACAATAAGTGATATTTCACAGGTTCTTTAACTGTCAACAGATTGTAAAAAGATAGCTAACGGGCCTTGAAAACATCCACAAGATGTTTTGAAATGAATCTCTCATACTTTCCTATATGTAAGTTCTACTAATAATTTTGTGCATAGTTGCAATGATATAGAAAAAAAGCACTCAAAATAAGATCCATTATTCACTGGTAACTCAAAACTGTCAAAACAAGAAAAGAAATTGAAGATCAATTTGCGAGTAGTTGAAAGAAAAATAGCAAAAATAGTAAATGTAAAAGTAGCCTCAACCGCTTACCTAGGATCATTTCCAGACAAGGACAGATATACCCAACCACTTGGCTTGACAAGTTCCACAGTTTTTATCTCCTAAAGATATTTGCAGGGAGAAGAACCACAAAACAAAAGAAAAAAATGTAGATTACTGCTTGTGTTAAACATGTTCCAATTTAAATACTAGTAAAATAAATGCTTGAAGGGTATTCTTAAAAACCCAAATCAAAGAAATTACCTTCAGATTGTGGAAACCATCGCCAGCACGAATGGAGATCTTACTGGGTGTGTAGCTCTCATCAAGCTTGAAATCCACATAAAGAACAACTAACTTCATAAACAAACAACCCCATTAATTGCTATTGACCCACATACACAAACAAAAAAATTTAAGATTTAAAAAAGGATTATAAAAAAGAATCTGCATATGACATACTTGAAGCTTAACTTTCTTCTGAAATTGAATATTAACCAAATGAGGTTGTGCACCATCTGATCTGAGATAAAACAGAAAAAATGTAATCAGGGTTTCAAAGACAGAGAGAGAGGTACGGTTACAGAGATTTTGTAATTAATTACTGCCAATAGGTCTCGAGGTTCTCATCACGGAGGGCAGAGACGCCATTGCCGGGCTTGCAAGAGCTTACACTCCAGGCAGCCTTTTTCCCCATTTCTCTAAGGTCATCTTCCACTATCAGCACCTGATTCCCACCAGTAACTTTCCCTTCTTCTTCTCCCTCTGACAATTCCGTCGCCATAAGCCTAACTTTTTACTTTGTTGCTATTAGTCTTTTAATAATCTCTGAAGGAACCTGCAATCTATTGAGAGATCAAACATAAACCCTAAAAAATGGACCTGACCTTTGTAACAAAGAAGCTACTTGAATAAAAACTATAATAGTCAAACTTAAGAATCTAAAATTATCTATATATGAAATAAGTTTTGTAAAATAAAATTGAAATAGACTACTGGGATTAATTAGGTATTCGGCTGAGTGCTGGCTCCACTTGAAAAGGAAAGGCCTTGCAGGGTGTAAATATTGAATTTCATGTTTCGTTCAAAATCGTGTTAGAAATCACAGTTTTGTAATGTTATTTTCATCCCATGAGAACTACTAACTTAACTCCATTTCTTAATTTGCAGTTTTAAATTCCAAAACAGAATAGTTATCTAAAACAGTGTATCTAGGGCTAACTAGTTCTAGCATGGTTGTTCCTTAAAACAGTCTTTTTCATGAGGAGGAGATTGTTGAGGGGGGGGGGGGGGTGTTGGGGAGGATTATGCTAATCAAATTATCCATGTCAGATGTTCTCTTTTCTTTTCTTTACTAAACATTCAGTAAGTTCTAAATATAACTACTAGAGATGATAAAAGCCCAATGGTCATTCTTATCATTACTATATCCATTTAGGCTAAAAAAGTAGCACCAATACTTATACCAGTAGAACTGAGGATAACCATCAACACATTCCAAACCAACAAGGAGATTAACACATGATTATTATAGTTAGACATTAATTCCCTTATCAGAAATATTTTCTTTTACTTTTTATTTCCTTCAAAATTTCACATCTCCAAAGTCATTTCAAGAAATGAACAAAGTCACACACAAACTAACTAACTATTTGATGAAAGACATATTTCGTGGGTTAAAACCTTCTAAAACACACTTTGTCAACTACTTTTTCATGAACCAGTAATCTAGTTTCTATTCTACAACAGTAAAAATTCTAAACAAACATAACAGCAACAAAAAAAAAAAAATTTAAATGATTCCAGGCCCCAGGGTCATAAATTATAAGTAGCCAAATGAAAACAAATGAACCAATCGAAATTGGCATTCACATACCAACATCTTATATGCACAAAGTAGATTATGTATCAACAACCCAACAACAACAACAATTAGACTCAGCCATTTACATAGTGGATGACCCAACTTATATCTATACTAGATCGGTTCATAATAAAAGGACTAAATTTTACACTAGCTGTCAACTCATCGCAAGCCTCCTAAGTTTTTGGGACTGGTTTTGAACAAAACATATGACACTAAACATAGACACAATCATTAAACTAATTGTACAAAGGAAGCATATGGGTGTTTTAATAAAGATTTTAAAAACACAAATTACTCAAACACAAGCATTAAACTAAGCCTTTTCAGGCCAAAAAAATAAAAAATAAAAATCTCAATTAATCAAACTTAGGTTCCGGATCTTACAAAAATTCCACAATCCTAACTAAATGAACCCACAAATCACTATAATCTCTCATGCATTGAACTCCCCAAAGTACCAATTACAAGATATGTAAACCCCAAACAAGCCCTCAATCAAAATAGAAAAGCCCCAATATTAAATTTAGGGATTTTGGGGTTTTAACTTTTAAGTAACAACCCAGATGCAATCAGAAAATTTCACCAGCTCTATCGTTCCCTTATCAACATCAACATGAAAATCCTCAGACATGAAATTAAATTCAATATAAACACGGTTTTTAAGTTTAATGAAAACCCCAGTAATGGACATTGAAGAAACAAAAAGAAACGATATTAAAGTTTTTTTTACCTTCAACGTCTCTGATACTTTTCCCAAATACTCAAAACAAAGAGAGGGGAGGTGGTGAAGTTTGAGGAACTGAAATGTGGCAGAGAGAAGGAGAGATGAATCAGTAAAGTGAAGGGAGAAGAAGGAGGGAAAAGAAGAGCTCTGTCACTTTCAAAAATATAAGTAAAAATTGAAGGAAAATTGATTAAATAGTGAATTTTTTTTTTTTTTTTTTAATGTTCCCGACAAATTTTACAACAAATTCTATATGATATGTTGTTACGGGTTGTTACTTGTTATTGGTAGAGTAGAAAGTAACTTCAGTAGTAAGTTCAAATTAGAACCAATAATAAGAGTCTGTTTGAGATTTACTTATTTTGTTAGAACTGAAAACTTTTTGTTGAAAGTACAGTAATTAAAAGTAAAAGTTAACTGAAATAATACATGAGACCCATGAACAGTACAAAATTTTGCAATGGGGTTGATGAATAGTAGCAAAAATAAGCTGAATAATAAAATAAGTTGGCTTTTTAATTTAAAGCCAAACACACACTAAGTAACTACTTATGATTTGTTGTGAAAATGTTGTGGACATAACATGGTATTATTAGTGGGTTAGTTATTTTTGCACATATATCTCTCTTTTATTGGATTTTGATACGAATGACATGGTATCATTTAATATAAAATATTTTTTCACGCATCAAACAATAGTTTTTTATCATCATGCTAAGACATTTTGGTATAGATAACAGACTTTACCAGTTGAGCTATCTGAAAATCATAAATAATACAAAAACTTAAATACATCTCTATTCATATTCATTAAGTTCTCCAATTAAATTAAATTAATAATAAGGTAAAAACCACATTTTTGTCCTTACATTTTCACGCGATTCCCACATTGGTCTCTATCTTTTTTTTTCACCGCATTTAGTCCCTAAAATCAAAAAAGCGATCTCGTTTTTGTCTTTACCGTCAGTGCCCTAATGGCAAAGTCCTAGGTGGCAGACGGAACACCCTACTAACTGACGTGACTCTGATGTGGCACTGATGTGGCGATTAAAATATTATTAAAAAATATTATTTAGCATTTTTATATGCCACGTCAGCATTTTTTTTTCCCTAAGCCATGTCAGAAAATTTAAACTAAAAAAGAAAAGAAATTAAAAAAAAACTTAAATCTAATTAAAAAACGGTTTCAAAAAAAAAATCTAATTAAAAAACTGTAGGGACCGCATTTTTGGTGCCCTGGGCCCAACGGATCTGGGTCAAGGGCCCAACGAACCCCGAACAATGAATTTGTAGAAAGTGGATCGAAGGTCTAGGCACCGGCCGGCGTTCACGGGGCGTGGGCTCCGTTCTCTTTTTATTTAATGAATGGCTTAGAGCAATTTACAATTGGGGGATGCTCCTCGGACCGTGGCCGAGGAGGCTTTTCTCCCCTTTTGCATCCATCTTTTCCTTCTCCCCTTTTTTCCAGAGGAACCTCCTTTTCTGAGGGATTCCCTTACATTATATATCCCTTACCAAACTAATCCTAGCCCTACACTTGTTGAGCGATCAGGACATTTGCTCAGGTACTTGTCCCATCAGCCACCTTCTCAGTCTCCTTGAGAGTCGCGGCAACCAAGGCGACGCTGGTGTGAACTCCTCTCCTCATCAATGCGGCCAGGGCAGTTGTCAGGTACACTTAATGTGGAGGTGACTGCTCATTATGAGCTTGTCCCTCAAGTTCTCGGACGCCCGATGATGGGGTCGTCCTTGGCCCGTTCTGTTTGTGCCTGGACTTCTTCTTTTCCTCCTCAGATTTCAGGTGCCTCCTTGGCTTGGGCCTTCGGCCCAGGAGCGAAGTGGGCTGGGTCGTAGGATTTCTTGGCCCCACAATAGCCCCTCAAAATCATGCTATCCGCATCCTCGGGCGGAAAGGGGGATTTTGATGTCCTCGGGCCTGCCACGCGTCCCATTAAGTCTGATCCCCTGTCAGTTCCGGAGCCCTTTCATCTGCCCCAGATGCGTTACTGACGCTTCGAAGGGCGTGACGTTCCCTTCATTAAATCCAGGCGGCTTTGTGCCCCCCACGTTCAACGGGAGGATGACGATCCAATGGTGGGGATTCGCCTGGCAGTTGGGGATGGAAAAAACCGGCACGACCCCTTGATGGGTGGGTATAAATACCCATTTGAAAAGCTGGTTCCTCTGTTCATTCGCACACAAGAGTCTACATCTCCAGCATATAAAGTTGGTCCGAGGAGCTCCTACGCATTTCTGTAAGTCACCCTCCCTCTCTTTGAACTTCCTCTTTTTCATTTGCTCTCTTTTAGCTTGCTTAAGCGTCGTTTGGGATGGGTATATTTAAGAAGTATGTCTTCACTGAGGAGGCGATGGAGAAATTCATCGCCGATTATAAGATACCTGCCAACGTGGGCTTGAGGTATTGCGCGGAGGGCGAGTGGCGCCTTCGGAGGCAAGAGGGTGAGGTGGTGATTCCCATCGTTGCCTTCGTTGAAGGTGGCATGAGAATACCCATGGGGCCGGTGATGAGGGGCTATCTGACTCACTTCCGGCTAGCCCCCACCCAGTGTGCCATCAACGTCTTTAGGATTCTGGGCTGTGTGGATGCCCTAAACGAGAGGATGGGACTGAGGTTGACCCACCATGACGTCAACTGGTGTTATAACCTCCAGTGCTTGAAGGGTGAAACTTACTATCTGAAGACCAGGGATGACAGGGTCCGGCTCATTCAGTGCCTCCCTGAGTCCAGCAAGGAGTTGAACAAGGACTTCCTCATCGTATTCGGAGAGTGGCACGATGGCCTTCACTGCCCGACGACGGAGGGGACCCCAGGTGGGGCAATGGGAAGATGGGGAGAGGGTTCTCGGACCCTGATCAGTTCCATCTTTAACTTCGTCCATTTCTTTTTGTACCGTTTGGTTTCTAATGTGAATGTGATTCCTCTTGCAGATCCGCACGCCTTCACGTGCCACTTCAGCCTGATCAATCGGGAAGACTTGCAAAAGGCGCTGAGGGCAGAGGTTTTCGTGAACGAGGCTGACAATCAGGTTAGGGCCGCTCACCAGATCTTGAAATACGACCCGGCTCACAAGTCATTTGCGGCGCCGAAGTACGTGATCAGAGCAAAGGATCCTCGGCTTCGAAAAATAACCGTGACCGAGGACGGGTTTCGGTTCCCCAAGGTGCCCTCTACATCAGAAGGCGTAACACCTGCGGGTCCCCCCTCCTTCTCCCTTAGACTCTCGGAGCCCGCCGAAGTAGGCTTAGAGAGGGAAGAGGAGGTTGCTGACTTTGGCCCTGCCGAGGACGAGTTTGACGTGTTCGAACAAGTCCAACAGTCCGAGGACCCTCCCGGAGATTTGGGTGACCCTTGTCTGACTGAAGCGGACTTCTCAGTGTCCAAGTCCTCTTCTCGGCACGAAATGGGTTACAAGAAGAGGCCCCAACCTAGCCTGTCGGAACTGATTGAAGGCCAGCCGGGGAAATCAAAGCCAGAGCTTCCTCCTCCTAAAACCCGTTCTGCTCAGGGCAGGTCGGCCTCTACCCAGTCGAGGCTTCCTCCCTCTCCGTCCAAGACGAGTCTGCCTTCTAGGCATGAGCCCTCTGATCCCAAGCAGAAGAAGGATAAGGGCAAAAGGTCAGCTGAGGGGAGGTCCGGGTCTCCACGGGAGGGGGATGATACTCGGCGGCAACCCAAACAACTGAAAATAGGCTCCCGAGGCCAGGAAAAGTAGGCTGACGCCCAGCCCGAGCCGCAGGCCTGGTTTCCTTCCCTAACGCTCCATGGGGAGCCGCTGAGGGAAGACTCCTCCCTCAGGGATTTCAGAGAGGGTGAAGGCGCGTACGTGGCCGACGCGCTGGAAAGGTGTCTATTACTCCCAGCTGACATGGTGAAGCTGGGGACTATGAGGAGCCGAGAGGTCTTCCTATGCCTCAAGAGGTACTTGGGAATGGTAAATGCCTCAACACTTATGACTTTCCCAGTTTTAGTTCTTTCACTCCCTTTTCTGAGCTTGGCTAACCGTGTGCTCGTCTTGTCGGGCAGGCCATTCAGGCCACTTACAGGTTGGAGGACGTGGCCCATGACCAGGGGAAAGCCATGGACGTGGAGCGTGTGAAACTCCTGGAGGCCACACAGGTCCTTAAAAACTCTAAGGCTGATCTTGCCAAGGCCCGGGAGGAGCTGAGTGCGATGACCAGTGCTCGGGATACCGCCCTGTCAGGCCTTGCCGGCTTCCAAAAGCAGGCCGAAGATCATTTAAAGCGCCTGGGCGAGGCGGAGGAGCAGCTGAAAATGGCAAAGGAGCTGCTTGATGATCTGCCAAAGAAGGTGGCTGCTGCAGAAGAAGCCAAGAGGGTGGTAGAGGAGGCCAGAGACGAGGCCGTTAGGGCCAAGTTTGAGGCTGTCCAAGGCAAAGAAGACGCCCTGGCCGCTAAGCAGGAAGCCGAGGAGGAGGCTTATGCTGCTGGGATGGCAGAGACAGAAGCATCCTTTAAAGATCAAGTCCCCGGGTTGTGCAGGCGCTACTCTGCTGAGGTTTGGAGGGAGGCTCTCAGACAGGCCGGGGTTGAGGCCTCATCTGATTTGTGGAAGGAGGAAAGCGTGTACTACCCTCCTGCCATCCGTGAGGCAACTCCAGGTAGCGCTGAGGCCGGAGAGGCTGCGGAGGAAGCCAGCGCTGCTGCGGGTGGGGACGCCTCAATCGCTGAACCCTCGGGCGAGCCTGCCCAAGGAAGTGACCTTCCCAAGGTAGCAGAATCAGGTAAGGGCCCCGTTGAGGAGGCGCCCCATGGGGTTGCTAAGTCCACCTCTGAGGCTGAGGCTCCCGCCGCTGAGGAGCCAGCCGTTCCTGCCGCGCCTTCACAGGCTGTCCCTCCTGGCCAAGGGTCAGAAGGCCTTGGAGCTACCATGGTCCAGCCCCTTGCTGAGGGAGGAAAATAAGTGGGCAGGACAGGCCCTTCGAACCTGTCGCCTCTCTTGTCTTCTGCATCTTTTTCTTTTAGATTGTAATGTGGTGTTCACCATGTAATCTTTATGGACTTAATGAAATACGCGTTTTATTATTATTATTTTTTTGTTTGTTGTGCCTGTTGGCCTACTTGCACGCCATTCGCCTTTTCTTTACTTGTGTGATTTTGACTTTGGTTGTATCTCGGCCAATAGCGGCGTCAACTATTATAATGAGAGGGCATGTATGCTCTGATGCACCTTTCGTTTCCTAAGGGCCAGATAGAATTTCTTCAAGTAGACACTTGGGATTTCTTCAAGGTAGTTAATTTCCACATAGGCCTGAGTCTGAGGACCATGCAGAGCCTTGGTCTTGTTGCTACCTTCAGTATGAGTGGTTAGCTCCCCATAGGCTCGAGTCCGAGGACCATGCAAGACCTAGGTACAGTTGCTACCTTCAGTGTAGGCGGTTAGCTCCCCATAGGCTTGAGTCCGAGGACCATGCAAGACCTAGGTACAGTTGCTAAGTTGTTAGCTCCCCGTAGGCTTGAGTCCGAAGACCATGCGAGACCTAGGTACAGTTGCTAAGTGGTTAGCTCCCCGTAGGCTTGAGTCCGAAGACCATGCAAGACCTAGGTACAGTTGCTAAGTTGTTAGCTCCCTGTAGGCTTGAGTCCGAAAACCATGCAAGACCTAGGTACAGTTGCTAAGTTGTTAGCTCCCCGTAGGCTTGAGTCCGAAGACCATGCAAGACCTAGGTACAGTTGCTAAGTGGTTAGCTCCCCGTAGGCTTGAGTCCGAAGACCATGCAAGACCTAGGTACAGTTGCTAAGTTGTTAGCTCTCCGTAGGCTTGAGTCCGAAGACCATGCAAGACCTAGGTACAGTTGCTAAGTTGTTAGCTCCCCGTAGGCTTGAGTCCGAAGACCATGCAAGACCTAGGTACAGTTGCTAAGTGGTTAGCTCCCCGTAGGCTTGAGTCCGAAGACCATGCAAGACCTAGGTACAATTGTTAAGTTGTTAGCTCCCCGTAGGCTTGAGTCCGAAGACCATGCAAGACCTAGGTACAATTGTTAAGTTGTTAGCTCCCCGTAGGCTTGAGTCCGAAGACCATGCAAGACCTAGGTACAGTTGCTAAGTTGTTAGCTCCCCGTAGGCTTAAGTCCAAAGACCATGCAAGACCTAGGTACAGTTGCTAAGTGGTTAGCTCCCCATAGGCTTGAGTCCGAAGACCATGCAAGACCTAGGTACAGTTGCTAAGTTGTTAGCTCCCCGTAGGCTTGAGTCCGTGGACCATGCAGTGCTTTTGGTTCTGTCTAACACTTAGAATCCTCTGAAGGAGTTAGTTTCCCCATAGGTCTGAGTCCTGGGACCATGCAGTGCTTTGGTTCTGTCTACCACCTAGAATCCTCTGAAGGAGTTAGTTTCCCCATAGGCCTGAGTCCTGGGACCATGCAGTGCCTTGGTTCTGTCTAACGCTTAGGATCATCTGAGGTGGTTAGTTTCCCCGTGAGCCTGAGTCCAATGACCATACAGAGCCTTGGTTCTGTCTAACGCTTAGGATCATCTGAGGTGGTTAGTTTCCCCATAGGCCTGAGTCCGAGGACTATGTAGAGCCTTGGTTCTGTCTAATACTTGTCCTTCTGAAGTAGTTAGTTTCCCCATAGGCCTGAGTCCGAGGACTATGCAGAGCCTTGGTTCTGTCTAATACTTGTCCTTCTGAAGTAGTTAGTTTCCCCATAGGCCTGAGTCCGAGGACTATGCAGAGCCTTGGTTCTGTCTAATACTTGTCCTTCATAGGCTTGAGTCCGAGGACTATGCAGAGCCTTGGTTCTGTCCAATACTTGTCATTCATAGGCCTGAGTCCGAGGACTATGCAGAGCCTTGGTTCTGTCCAATACTTGTCCTTCTGAAGTAGTTAGTTTCCCCATAGGCCTGAGTCCGAGGACTATGCAGAGCCTTGGTTCTGTCTAATACTTGTCCTTCTGAAGTAGTTAGTTTCCCCATAGGCCTGAGTCCGAGGACTATGCAGAGCCTTGGTTCTGTCTAATACTTGTCCTTCTGAAGTAGTTAGTTTCCCCATAGGCCTGAGTCCGAGGACTATGCAGAGCCATGGTTCTGTCTAATACTTGTCCTTCTGAAGTAGTTAGTTTCCCCATAGGCCTGAGTCCGAGGACTATGCGGAGCCTTGGTTCTGTCTAATACTTTCATTTCTCCGTGAGTAGGGGTTTGCCCTCGGACTGTTTTACTGGGGACGATTCCTCCTTCAGTTGGGTGATGATCTTACACGTGGCGTTGATCTCGCCTCCAGCTCGAGCCCCATCTTTTATCTTACACGAAGCGTCTCTTGGCTGTTCGTGTTCCGCGCCTAACGCTTCGGTGCACGAGACGCGCCTTCATTAATGGCCTCGTGAATTGACAGAAGCCCAACGGCCTGCGGCCCCCTTGGGATTTAATGGCTTCATTATTACCCAACGCTTCGGTAACTCCCTTTTCGAATTCTGCGTGAATTAATTCTCACCAATCCTCCTCCTCTATATAAGGCCTTCTGGGGGGATGGTTTCCTCATACTCCATGAGCCTCTCAACACAAACAGAAAGAGCACCACCTTTCAGCTCCCCATGCCCCTTTAATAACCCCGCCGGAATTGTGACCGGAGTTAGGAGATATGGGGCGGCTTTGGACGGGTGTGAGGACATCCGTGCCAAAAGCCATTGTGGCCGCAGCCCCGATTGGGCTTCCGGTGCGGCAGAGTCTAGGCGTGACACCGATGGCGCCATGCGCGGTGGCCCGGAGGGATGTCGTTGAAGTACCTAACGTCCCTCCTTGGAGCGCACCCCCGACGGAGGAGACATGCGAACTCACATCATGGGCGGTGCCCGAGTGTTGCCGTCTCCAACGGCTGTCGCTCGTGGGGGTTGGAGAAAATCAAGGGAACATCATGGGGGAGGGCGTCCCAGAGCCCCTGCATCTGCTCCTCGCTTTGTTCAAGCTCAGCCGCTCCGAGAAAGGAGCTGTGGGTGACCTTGGAACAAGCCAGCCCCACCCCCCTTCCGTCCGCTTACTGTCAAGCTCTCCCATTCTCTTGATGCCAGTAAGGGCACGGGTTGACACTTCCCTCTAGCTAGTTTTAGGACGGGTCCGCCTGGGCCTCTGATTGTAGGACTAGCTGGTAGGAACAATTGTAAAACAAGCCTGTCTGAGCCTCTGATTGTAATTTGTAGATTTTCCTTTTATGAAATAATATCAATTTTTTCTTTTTGTTATTGAATCTTCTGTCTCAAGCTTTTATCTTTCTGCCATGTTTCTTTGGCAGTTTCTTCTCTTTTTTTTGCATCACCACCTATCTCTTGTAGAATATCTGTTTAGAACAGTCGCCCGTTGCGCCGGCTGGCGCACTAATCCTTCCCATAGACGGCGCCAATTGTAGGGACCGCATTTTTGGTGCCCCGGGCCCAACGGATCTGGGTCAAGGGCCCAACGAACCATGAACAATGAATTTGTAGAGAGTGGATCGAAGGTCTAGGCACCGGCCGGCGTTCACGGGGCGTGGGCTCCGTTCTCTTTTTATTTAATGAATGGCTTAGAGCAATTTACAATTGGGGGATGCTCCTCGGACCGTGGCCGAGGAGGCTTTTCTCCCCTTTTGCCTCCATCTTTTTCTTCTCCCCTTTTTTCCAGAGGAACCTCCTTTTCTGAGGGATTCCCTTACATTATATATCCCTTACCCAACTAATCCTAGCCCTACACTTGTTGAGCGATCAGGACATTTGCTCAGGTACTTGTCCCATCAGCCACCTTCTCAGTCTCCTTGAGAGTCGCGGCAACCAAGGCGACGCTGGTGTGAAGTCCTCTCCTCATCAATGCGGCCAGGGCGGTTGTCAGGTACACTTAATGTGGAGGTGACTACTCGTTACGAGCTTGTCCCTCAAGTTCTCGGACGCCCGATGATGGGGTCGTCCTTGGCCCGTTCTGTTTGTGCCTGGACTTCTTCTTTTCCTCCTCGGATTTCAGGTGCCTCCTTGGCTTGGGCCTTCGGCCCAGGAGCGAAGTGGGTTGGGTCGTAGGATTTCTTGGCCCCACAAAAACAAACCTTTAATTTCTTAATTTTAATTTAAACTAAAAATGCAAATTTGATTTAAACTGAAAATTTAATTTCTCAATTCTCATATTTTCGTGCATTTTATTTTTTTCTTAACCAAACACAAAAATAAGCTGGAGCTTCCCAAATCTAAGATCAAATCAAATTCTCTTCCCCTCTCTCTCTCTGAGCTATTTCACAGCTGCCATGAGCCACCACCAGCTATGGTTTTTCTTCAAACCTCTATCCTCGCGATCTCACTCTCTCTAATTCATCGTGCCGAATCGGTTTCTCCAACTCTCTCTCGACGTCCTTCTTCGCTCCGGCCACTAGAGGTCCGATCCTGTCGCCTCGGGATCAGCATCACTGTGCACGAAGCTCTGTCGTCGGATCGGGGCATGTAGGCCACAGATCGGTTGGTGTTGGTCACGATCTCTCTAACCTGGGTTTGTTTTTCCATGTGGGTGTTGGTTTGTTTTAAATTTTTGGGTTTGTTTTTTTATGTGGGTTTGATGATTTTTCTGGGTTTATGGGTTTGATTTGTTGGAGGTTTCGGTGGAGGATGGTGTTTGGATGGAAAATGGGAACATCGTCGGTGGTGGCCATGGCATGCATCAAGAAGAGAATCCATTGCCCATGAGTGGGTATCTGGGTTTGTTTGAGACTTGTGTGACTAAGTTTGTTCATATTTGGGTATCCTTGCTCTTGTTTTGGGTTTGTTTGTGTTTTTGTTTTCTTGGAGAGAACGTGGAGTTGTTTGTTTTTATGGATTTTTGTGTGTTTGTTTCTGAAGAAAAATTCTGGGTTTATGGGTTTGCTAGAGATTGAATTGGTTACTAGGTTTATGGGTTTATTTCTTCGATTTATTTATGGTTTGGTTTGGTTTCTTGGATTTATTTCTTGTTTTTCTGGATTTGATGGAGTAGATTTGGTTGCTGGATTTGGATTTGGGGTTTGCTGGAGATTGGTTTATTTCATAGATTTAGGAAGAACACGAAAAACAACTTCAGTTCTTATGAAAAAATAATGAAAGTTAAAAAAAAAAAAAAAATTTTAAGTTTTGTTTTTTAATTTATTTTCTTTTTTGGTTTAAATTTTCTGACATGGCTTTTAAAAAAAAAATTAAAATGCTGATGTGACATATAAAAATGCCAAATAATTTTTTTTAATAATATTTTAATCTCCATATCAGTGCCACATCAGCGTCACGTACGCTAGTAGGGTGTTCCGTCTGCCACCTAAGACTTTGTCATTAAGGCACTGACGGTAGGGACAAAAACGAGATCACATTTTTTATTTTAGGGACTAAAAGCGGTAAAAATAAAAGATAGGGACAAAATTGAGAATCGAGTGAAAATGTAAGGACAAAAATGTGGTTTTTGCCTAATAATAAACATCAATTTATCTACATCTGACATCACACAAATGATGTCAAACTCTAATTAACGGCAAACACATTTTTACTGTGGAAATAGTTGAGAGAAACATGCCTCCAAAAACAAACAATTTGCCCCTCTTTTTCCCCCAAAAAACAATATATTTCAAAAAAAAAATTTATCATGCAAGGAGACAGTGAGGCATGGCGATTGCAGAGCAGTTTTCACTCTTTCACTTCCATAAGAATACTAGTTTGCCGTTAGTTAGAGTTTGACAACGTTTGTGTAATGCAGAGAAATTGGCCATGTGTATTGTGGGGGTTAAAAACAATCAAAAAGGCCGCGAAGCCCATAAAGAAAAATTTCTGCCTAGATATCCGAATAGCACAATTTATTTATCTAATATACCAAGTGAAAACTCCACAATGGAAAACTCAAACAACTAATTTATGAAAGCAATATTGTATTAATATTATTGGCAACAACCATTACACTCTTTTCCCGTGATGGTGGGAGTCAAAGATAAGAAAAATCTCTCAACTCTTCCTTTCCTTTTTTGTTCTCTCTTCCTTAGACCCTTTTTTCTCATGGCCCCTCTTTTTGCCACCCCCTCTCTCTCTTATAGGCTTTTTCCTTCCCTTATCCCTCCAACTGGCCTCCCCTTAGTTGGATCTTTTTGGGATGTTTTCCCTTCTCCTATTGGTTATCCTTCCGTTTTTATCCTGAAACAGGACTTTTGGGGGGTGTTTGTATTGTTCAAGTTGTCTCATACACATTAAATGTGGTAGGGATTGGGTGGAGAACCTTTCATTAATGCAGAGGTGGCACTCTCTATGATCCTTATCCTCTCAAGGAGTTTCCAAGGTATACTTAGGGAGAATGGTGCCTCGGATTACAAAAAGGAAATTGGTTTTCCAGGATTACTCTTTTGTATTATTCGAGGTCACCCATGTTTGTTTCCTCGGATGAGAATTTTAATGTTGGTGGCATATCCTGAACTCCTCGAGAATCATCTGGGGGGACACTTCCCTTTATGATTCATAGAAGTGGGTCTAGCCCGTCCTTTTTATTGTGAACTTTCAAGCCCTTTGGGCCTTAGCCCAAAACTGAATCTACTCCCCTCAAATGTATTAATTTAATTAGGGAATATCTAAGTTTTTGGACTTAGGTATAAAATAAATATTCATTTTTAAATCAAATGTAATAAAAAAATATATTATTTAATAAAATTATTTCAAAACAATAAAATAATTTTAAAAATAAAAATAGTTAAAACATTTTAAGTAAATTGCAAATTACACCCCTAAAGTTTGGGGTGTTTGGATTTTACACTATGAAGTTTCAAAATTTGGATTTTACCCTCTGAAGTTTGGAAGTGTTTGGATTTTATATTCTGAAATTTCAGAATTTGGATTTTACCCCTTAAAGTTTTGAGGTGTTTAGATTTTACACCCTCAATTTCTGAATCTTTAGGGGGTAAAATCCAAACACCTTTAAACTTTAGAGAGTAAAATCTAAACACCCCTAAAATTTAGGGAGTAAAATTCAAATTCTAAAATATCATGGTGTAAAATCCAAACACCCCCAAATTTCAGGGGGTAAAATCTAAATTTTGAAACTTCAGAGTGTAAAATCCAAATACCCCCAAACTTTAGGGGTGTAATTTTCAATTTATCCGAACTTTTTTTTTTAATATACAAGATAGAAATTCTATTCTAGCCTAATCTAAGTGTATAGACTAGGCAAACCCAAACTTTCATCTCCAAAATGCAATTCATTAAATTACCAACTATCCTAAAAACTTAAATTAATAGAAATTGCTAAATTTAATCATTTAAGTTAACATAATTTGAACATTCCCCCTTATGTATTATATTAAATTACCGATGATCCCAAAAACTTAAACCAATGAACAATAATAAATTTAATCATTTAACTACATAATTCTAACAGTCTAGTCTTAGCTAAAGGATATGTTTGGTACTATAATAAATCACTGATTGTTCGAAAGTTTTTAATTTTTAGGAAATTGTGAAATTTAATTGTAAGGACTCGAGATGAGGCCCAAGCCCAATTAACGTAATTATTCCTGGTACTTCAAGCCCAGTACATTAAATTTGTAAGAGAATGGGCTTACAAGTCAAGTGCAATGCTAAGGTGGTTACAAACTACAAAAAAACGATATTGACAGGATTACCATAAGCGAAAAAGACCAAGATTCAATATAACTCTATCCTCAGGCAAATTCGAGGATGGATTTCTTATAACAGTGAAGGTTGATATTTTCACAAGTTCCTACAGTTTTTCTCTCTCTTTCTCTCTTGTAGAATGTTCATCCCCACTTTCAAAGGGATTTTCTTCCTTATATATCCAATTATATTGCATCTTAGCCCTCCATTTATACGTCTCAGGGGATCCATTTGGATGCTTATCCCATTAAGACCCTTCTAGAGGTGGCTGAGAGAGAGGTGTGAGATGTGCAACTACTGTTCAGGTGTCTTTTCCAGATAAATGCGGCCAGTTCAGTTGATGCAAAGCATTAAATGTGGAGATAGTAGTCACCTTCCCAGATGTTTCTCCCTTCTGTTGCTCTCACGACTCTGTTGTCTCCCTTAGAGCTTTACTTTTCGATGTAGGGGGTCAGATATAGGACTTCCGAGGTGCGTTTGCCTCTCATGGTCCTCGGTTGTCGGGTTAGTTAACCTTTTCTCCTTGGACCTCTTATTCTTGGCTTTAGTCCTGTCTCGAATGGCTCTGATCTCTTCCTTTCTCAGTCTTGGAGCACGTGTCAAACCTTGGTTTACACATGTGTGGGCCTTTGATCGTCCTCGGACAAGGCCCATAGCCTTAATACATCCTCGGACCATTTGCTCCCACTTTAATTATCTAATGAATATTCTAACACTCCAAGCATCTAGTTGGCTCCGATCAGACTATGATACAGAGGCATTATGTGGAATTCTTTTTTTTTTTTGGTAAACCACAAGATTGGTTCAATTAATGATACAAGCTAAACGAAAAACAATCAGAACCAGTTAACATGCATGTGAAAATTTCGAAATTAAAAATAGATTCAGCTGACATATGTATGTAAAAGCATCAAAATTTCAAAATTTTAATTTTTAGAGAATGTATATGTGAAAGAACCAAAATTGAAACTGCTAGTTTTTTAAAGAATATATCTGGTCCAATTTTAAACCAGTTTTTTTGTTTTTTGTTTTTTTAAATCAGAAGGTTAACAAACTAAAAACATTTTAGAACCAATTAAATTGTTCTGGGCTAACCTGGTTCTGTGATATGCCATACATCCCGTAACTCATTGACAGGACCAGGCCTTGTGGTTCATTAGCCCACTATCAAAACCTTGTTCCCTTTCTCTCTAACCAATTCTTTTTCGTGCCTCATTTGATTTCAATTCGACAACTGTAATTAGTGCCTCTATATATATATATATATATATATATATATATATATATATATATTTTTTTTTTTTTTTTTTTTTGATACAGTAATTAGTGCCTATATTATTTGGTCTTGACGGTTGGATACATTTATTTCAAAACATGTCGAATATTTAGTAACAAAGTACTCCAAATGTGGGATTAACTCACTATTTTTTTGTTTTTTTTATTTTAGAATACTATATATTTTAACACATACGGAGGGAGGGAAAAAAGTTTTAAAGAAACTAACAGTAATGTATATCCAAGACATTCTCCCCTCTTTCCGTGTGTATTAAAATACATAGTATTCTAAAAAAAAAAAATCTCAAATTTTTTTTTTTGAGAAACTAGTATTCCAAATTTTTTTAAAATTCTTTTTACCAAAGTTTAACCATGATTAATAAAAAGAAAATATTATAAACTCAATTATATTTGGTGTGTAAACAAGTTGGCTTTTTTTTTTTTTTTTTTGATAAACAACAATTCGAGTTGAATTAAAGACTAGGCTACATATTCAATTAATATTATTCAAGTTTGAATTGCCAAACATAGATACTTACCATCTTGATATGTTAAGGTTTGGTTGCTTATTAACCTTAGTAAAAAAAAAATGTTCTTTTCATATATATATATATATATATATATATATATATCAGGAAATATATATTAACAACCCCTCCTCCTCCAAAACACATACACGAATTACAATTTAAAAAGGAACAAAAAAAAGAAAAGAAAAAAGATAACGAATCTTGATTTTTTAGTCACACCTCACCAAAGGGTAAGTTTATTTTGGACATTTTAACTCTAAAAGGGGGGGTGGTAATTTTGAAAATCTATCCTTAATCAATGTAATGGGCAGGTAGTACACAACATTTATAAAATTATAAGTTCTAATATCAATTAATTTAACAAAGTTTGGTCAAATAGATGTCATGGGGGAAAAAGTTTAGGATGAAGTATCATTCTCCTCAAACCTAAAGAGATGAGAGTGTAATTATCATTTTTTTTTTTTTAAATGACATGGAACCTCACCAAGGTAAGGTCCTTAGGACCTATTCTTGAGGAGTAAACCTCGAATGCACAACCCTAACTATCAAAACTGTGTATAAGATAATCCAAAAGAACTCCAAGTGAATATTCAAACTCAAAATGTTTAGATTTATAGTTCATCCCAAGCCCGTCACCAACCCGCTCATTCCAAGCCCGTCACCAACCCCAACGTAACGTGTATGTCATGTATTTCTTCACCCTTTTTGTCAAAGTAATGTTGAAATTGTTTTGGACTACTTGGCCTAACAGGTAAAGAGTTTAGACTTTGCTGCTCATCAAAGAATCTAAGTCCAACCACTGTTTAACAAATAGTACAGGAGAGAGAGAGACCAAGCCAGAATGTCCGCTATTTGAGAAATAGTGCAAATGAACAAGCTTCTTGATTAAAATAGATCAACATCGTATCCATTTCCTTTAAATAAATAAGGAAAATATTAACAGATACCCTTAGGGCAAATGTTAATAATTCATTTAAATAAAAATTTTATAGGATAAGAAAAAAAAAGTAATTAATGTTGAGTAACGCTACAACCACAAACTATTTTACAATATTCTTATTAGCTCTGTAGGGACTGGGTTTGAGCACTTCTTCTTCTGGATGAGTGGACTCAGACCCAACTAGCTCAATACAATAAATTTATAGAGAATGGGTTGAAGAACTAGGCCTTAGTGAGGGTTACAATAACTAGACATGGCTATGAATGGGTTGAATGACAAGGACGCAGACCAAAGTGTAAAGTTCTGTCCTCGGCCTTCATCTGAAGAACTGGTTGTTCTTCTTGTTTCTTCAGTGCTTGGTTGCTAAGGTTTCAAAGATCATACAAACTGCTACCATCCTCTCTCTTTCTAATTCTCCACCTCCTTTTTAGGAGGATTTCTTATATTATATAACCCCTTCCAGTTGATCTTAGCCCTTCATTTGTTGATCATGCAGGTCACTACTCGAGCGTTTGTCCCATCAGCCACCTTCCTAAACCTCCTGTGAGTTGCAGCAACCAAGACAGCACCGTTCAGGGGTCATTTCCTCATTAATGCGGCCAAGACGTTAGTTGTGGGCATTTAATGCGGAGGTGACAGTTTCTCCTTGAGTTGCTCCTCCACCATGCTCCCATGGCTGACCTATTGTACTTGTCCTTTTCCTTGGGATGCTCTGGGAGGCTGCTTTTGATGGCGTGCAGCTCTTCCCTTCTGTGATCTCAGTTGGCCGGAAACAGGATCATCCTCGGCGATGTTTCTTGGCATTTTGGACTTTCTTCATTCGTCTTCGGACGTTTCTTCCTCCTCGGCGTGGGCCTTGGGCTTAGTATAAAATGGGCCGCGGTTGCCAAATTCTTTGACCCCACAAGTTCTAATATGAGTCTACTACTAACATCACATTTATGTTTACCAATAATTATTTGAAAATTACTAAAACCACATCAGCAGTTTGTAAAAATGTTGTAAAATAGTTTGTGTCCGTAAGATTACTCATTAATATTTTAACAGCTTTTTTCATTTATCATAAAAGTGGTATCAAAACTTTCTTAAAATAGATTATTAACTATTACCCTAAGAGCATCGGTTAGCATGACCTAATAAATAAAAAATTTATAAAGCAATTGAAAATAATTTATTTCATAATAAAAATTTATTTATTTTTATGTATAGTAGTATACATGTGTCATCATTCAAAATCCTGTTTCATCCATATAATAACTTAAAATTTTCAATGAAAACGAAGGAAATATTTTTTTCTTCCCCCCTCCCCCCCCACCGGTTGGTAGGGGTAAACAATTGTGTGCTAATTATACATAATGTGTTAAGAATTTGCTTACAGTGAATCATGTTTTTCAAATGAATTATTTTTAATTAATTAAATAATCAATCACTTTCTTGCCAATTTGACATTATTTTTCATAAAACTGACTATATGACGTGTATCCCGTGTACATCATTTGGCGGCTAAAACGAAGTCCACACGCAGGAAAACAAACGAAAGACATTAGCAACAAGCTTTTTTAGGAGATCACTTTCTTCTCACTTTTTCTTTTTCCCTCCTTTATAAAGTTAGTAATAGTGATCACTTGTTTTCTTATCTTCTAAGATCACATCACTTATTGGACAAGATCATTAGGCTTGGTGGGGACATAGTTTCAAGACACAAGGGTGAAAGGGCACATGCTGATGCTGTGGTCAAATAAATTGCAGACTGTGGCGAGAAATAGACAGTTAAGCAATAGGTAGGAGATAATGGGTGTGGAAGTGTTGTGCCGATCTCCACCCACTTCATGAGAGGGCTTGTCTCTTTCGCATTTGCTTGTGGAAATTACATACCAATCCTCGTACCAATCCAATAATGAGTTCTGGTACAAATAATAGAGTAAAGAAAAAAGCTGGTGGGCTCATAACTTGTTAGTATCGAGTTAAATAATTAAATTCTTCCTTTTTTTTTTTTTAATCGCGCAAACTTTTGACACAACTACTAAATTATTATAATATCAACAAGTGATCTTTATCATGGGATCTACACATTTATTGCGAGAGAAAGTATTTTTACAGCAAGGTAAATGTTAGAATTATTGGTAAATAATTAAATTTCATCACCTCTTGTTTCTTTCCTTATGCAGTAGTATCAAAGAAGCAATTTTTAGATACTCCCTGAGCACAGCTCTGGACTCTCGGGTAGGCGTGAGACCCACCATGAGGCCCAACCCCTATATGAGAGCGCGGAGCATTGCTCTGCAACTATCTAAGTTTTTCTGTATCAAAGTCAGGTCTTGCTTTAAATTTTTTATCAACCGCGTGCCCTGGCCCCAGGGCTACTATTAAACAGTAAACTACTGACGTTTCCTTGTGTAAACAATGATAGGAAGCTTCAGTCAATCAGAGCTCGAAGCAGGACAACAATAATAACAGGAGAGTATCAGCTTTTCAGGGCTGTTTTTGCTTAGAAAGGTAGTGGTTCAAACATAATAGTTTTAGTTTCACACCAACTTATTACTCTTCTGTATATCTCCAGGTGAAGAGAACAGATAAGGGAGGGAAAGGAGCTACAATGTTTGAGAACTTATAGTGCAGTTTGGGAGGATTAAGCAAAAAATTAGAAGCTAAGTCATATTGTTACTTTACTTTCCTTGGGAAAGAGAATGATCAATACAAGTTTCAAATTGAAGTTGCTTTGCATACAACTTCCATCAGAGGTTTCTGCAAATTTTTAAGTTTGAAAGGCTGCAATCATGGAAGAGGATTGATTTTGCTTATTCCTCAATATTGGAATACAACCCTGCTTAATGGTTGAACTAATATAAACATGATATTTATTGAGGTTACTGATGATTCAAGTATGTATGCTAATATGCACTCAGCAACCCCACAAAAATAAAAGCACGACAGTCTGCAGGAAAAACTACAAAGATATGTTTTAGCCAGTGCAGTTTAAATTCCACAAGAGAATCATTTCAGCATGTAAGATAAGTAGACAGCCCATCAAACAACACAAAACTGTACATTCTTGTCAAGCTATCATCTAGAAAGTGGCAGCAAATACATCATGAATTAAGAATTAAAGCTAACAAAAGCTACAGGTTGAGAATTAGTATTAGATCCCAAAAAACCAATCACCCACTAACTATACATGATGAAATCATGGCTCCATTCCATATAAACAGAAAATCCCTAAAGGCTAAGAGAAAAGAGAATTTTACAAAGCAGACTCCATTTCATTTGAAATAATATGAGGCACCACTGGGTTAAAATAATCTGAAGACACAAATTTCACTTCTTCTTTTTCGAAAACATTGGCATCTTTGCAAAAAATCCAGATGTCTTAGATGATTTCTTTTCTTTAGAGAGATCTGTAGTGTCTTTAGAGGCATCAATATCAGATCCAGAGCAACCCCGATCTTCAGCATACTCGATATCTCTTAAGAGCCGTAGCAATTCCAAGGCACCCACCCTGCCTTTTTCATTACCATTGATAGATATATCAACAAGAGCAGGAATGACACCCTCCTCCATGACCCACTGACAATACTGAACACGTTGAGAGCATAGCGAAAGGAGAACAGTCACTGCATTTTCTTGATCCTCGTGACTGCCAGTCTCAAGTAGTGCAGTAACAGAAGCAATGCATCCACTAGTTTCAGCAATAGAAACCCTAGCCTCTTCTACATCGCACAGATTTTTCAAAATAAATGCACATTTTCCTGCAAGAGTGCTGTCACCAAAGAAAGGAATCAATTTTGGGATGCATTGCAAAGATACAATATGTGGACAAATGTCACTGCTTGAGGACATATTGGACAGAATCTTGATAATCCGTTCCTGGAAACTGCTATGGGAGTCAAGCATTTGTAGGATGGAAGTCAACGCACCAGATGCTAATATTTTAGCTCTACAATACTTGTGGCCAGACAACACTTCCAATATGACTAGGGCCTCTTCTGTGCCTTCTGAATTAAGAAAAGTTTCCAAGAGATTATATGCTTCTTCACGTAAGTATGAGATCCCACTTCTGCATGAAGCAATAGGTGTCATACATGAGCCCATGTGTAAGAGAACCATGATCATAGTTAAATAGAAATCAAGGAAAAGGACTTACAAAAGAAAACAATAATTACATGGCTCAATGTTCAAATGTTGTGCAATTCCATGATGTGAAGAAAAAAAAAAATCTAGTTAGGAATAAACTAAGGACCTAAATCAACTCAAGGTCTCACTACATCACACAGTGTCAACTGGCTAAAAATTTAACAGTGACCTTCCTACTTAGTCAAAACCTCGTAATTCTCAATTTACAAGTCAGATGACATATTGAACTAGCCACACCAATTAAATACATTTTAAAACGATAGGAATCACCTTAATTGAAAGATAGCAGCAACAAAGAATAAATTACCTGTTTTTACTGACAAATGCCAATAACAACTGAGATCCAGTTTTTTGTGCTTTTATATCACGCCGGTCACATGCATCCTTCAAAAATCTAACAAGTGGTTCAACAAAATTCTTAGATGACAGAGAATGATAATCTTCTTCACTGTAATTCAGATGTCTTTTGACTTCTTCAACAACTTCACATTGGGATTCCCATTCAAGTTCAGCAAGGTTAGATAGAAATTTCAAATCAGTCTCATTTATGGTAGCATGAGATTGAAATTTGTGCTCCTCTTTTGTCTGCATAGACATCAAACTTAAGCCATCTAATATCTTAGGGTGTGATGAATCTGAGGTGTAACTTGTGTCTAAAGATCCAAGTGACATATTGCTGAAATCCAACTGAAGCTGTATATCATTCATAGAACTGCCAAAGCTAGCAATAGAATTGGAAGACATTTCCCAAGAGTGAGAGACTTCTGGTTTCATTGTTGGGTCAGGAATAGTGACTCCATACCTTGTACACCACTTTGATATTAAATCCTTCATGCACGTGTTTGGAGTCAATGACAGATGGGCCAGTTTGATTTTAGTCTTCGGACATGTATCATTACCCTCTTCAAACCACTTCTGTATCCACATTCTCTCAAATGTTTGTCCAGATGCAATGACAACTGGATCATACATCAATCTTGAAGATATTGGACATCTAAATTCCTCAGGGGGTATAGCTCTACTTAAGACGTCAAATTGAGCCTCGCGATGCCCATATCCTATATGTGATTCCACTTCAACAGACTGGCTGTGCACAGAACTCTTTCTTCTGTTCTCAGATGCAACTGCTCCTTCATGCTGAACACGGGTATTCCCCGATTGATCTCCCAAAACTAAATTTCCGTACTTCTTTAATAGGTACAAAAGATATTTTAAAATCTTCTTTTTTGTTGACTCACTATCACTGACTTTATCAAGCAGCTTCTTGATAGATCGTTTCTCTATCAAGATAGCCTTTTGGGATGTGATTTGAAGTGTTGAAACTGCATATTGAATAGCTTTAACTTCAGAGGTTTCAAATGAATCTGATGTAGAAGCACCGTGCTGGAGCAATCCTCGCAAAGCCTTACCAGCCTCTTCCTCAGATGAGTCCATAGAAAATGTTGCACTCCTAAGATCATCCATGATTTGAGAGATCTGCAAAAGACATTTCATCATAAGCTGCACCAAATAACTGAGGCTCAGACTTTTTTTATATACATACATAGATTTTGAATCATGAAAAATCTCATTTTATAGTTGCTCTGCCAGATGTTTTCGAATGTTTCGTATATGTGAAGGGGAAGAAGGGAAAATAATAATTAAAAGCTAGACTGAAAGCAGATAAATTGGGAAATGGGGCTACCTATCCTCTTTAAACTGTTCCAATTTGGGATACAAGCATCAGATACCAGAATCACTTTCTGGTACCAGTTGCACTATATAAATAGCACTTCCAAAAGACAGTGAAGTGGCTGGCGTGGCTGGCTTACTATACCATGATATTATAAACATGTTAACAAGAATATCATTTATTTTGAAACAAAATATAACTGAGGAACTGCTCTAATAACACCATAAAATATATATATATATATATATATATATCCATTGCTCGTATTTTTTTTTCTATCTTGGTTGGAAGGGGGATTGAAAAGGAAAAAATGAAAAGAAAGATCGAAGAAAATAAAAAAAAACGTTCAAAAGGGCATGTGACAGACCTCTACAGCCAGCATTACTGGAACCATAGTTTGAATTTGGCCTAAACTTTGCTCCAATAAACTCCTTGATCTTTGAAATCTTGAGACTATTACATCACCCGTTACTGCCTGAAAGTCATTTGCATGCCTTATCAGATATGGATTGAGATTTCAGTATATAAATAGTATCAGAAAACAATAGAGATTATAAACAAAGTGAATGGAGTTATTCATTCCATCAGATTTGACACAACTACTAGATGTTCCATCAGGGGAGCAAGCTGTCTAACACACACACATTTTTAAAAAATAAAAAAGGAAGTATAAAAATAAAATAAATGAAAAGAGGATACAGAGGAGCAAGCTTATTGAAGGCCTAATCACAACAACAATCCACAAAATGTTCTAGTGCAGGTAAATTTCCAGTCAGAAACAATGCCATAAATGATTAAAAAATGCAAAAACAATTTCACCAAGGATTGCTGATTGTGGGGTTTGAATCAAACCACTTCTGAAACAATCAGTTAGCATAAGCAGATTAACCTAATCTACTTATCCTACTCCTTTAGTAATCACATAGAATGAGTTTTTTTATCAGAAGCAAGTTTTTCAGTTTTCCATCTCTTCTGGAGCCCACCAGCATAGACCAACTTCCTTCATTTATTTATACTTGTATACAATAATTACAATTATTTACTTTTACCATGAACATGGACCAGTCATAATTTGCTATCCTCTAGATCAAATTGCCAGATCTTGTTTCTATCATTTTCCTGTTAGTTTGTTTATGATGGTTATCACTTTGATGAAATAAAGCAGAAATTGTACACATTAATCTACTTTCTTTGTCCTTGGTCATTGAAAAGATTACATACCAGGTAAAGTTTACTAGACTCACTGCAGTACTGAAGAAGTAGCTTGGCTTTCTCAATTGCACGGTTCAACACGCATAGTGATTGTATTCCTGCTGAGCATCGAGGGCGAGCCGCTTCTATTTCTGGAAATATTCTTGATATTCTATCAACCAATTTCAGGAGTTCTGTACACATTAAAAAGTGCACCTGTAATCATGAATAAATACACAGAATGAGATCATTCCCCCTGATATTAAAGAATAGTTGTGTCAAAGAAAAGGAAATAGTCAGACACAAAGTGAGCGTATATTTAAACTTCATTCCATAAAATTCCAATGGGAAACTACAGTGCTTGTCATGTCCTTAAGAAAAAACATCCTCTCCAGAAACATGTCCATGCTCAATTTGATAAAAACCTAGGCCTTTAAAGAAACTGCATTTTAGGCCATAGTTTACCATCTTCATCAAAGAATGGTAAAATCTGGTTTCCAGCTGCTATTTTCACATCAACCAGGATCTCCATAACACCATAAAGGAAACAAAATAATCTTCTTTCATAAGAATTGTAAATTAAGTGTAATTGACACTAATTTACCAACAAACTAACCAAGGCACAAACTACTAAAAGAATAAAGGTAACTGACACAATTATTTAAGATATATACTTAAAACTCTTGTAAAAATGAGTGAAGTGAATTAAATACAATTAATAGGACTGCACATTCAAACCAGCAAATTCCCACTGAAGAGAAATCAAAGACCAAAGCAGTGTTACCTTAAAGGAACAAGGATCTGGCAGTTTTTCCACTACTTCAGCAACATCAGTCCCCATTCAAAAGGAGATTATCTTGTATCTGGGTTCAATAAAAATAAAAAGCATTACTTATATCTGTTCCTTACAAAAAATCTATCTATCGTATCTTACATACTCTGTCAAATCAAGATACATAAACCTTCCACATGCAAAGCAACAATTTCAGTATATGCAATATACAGCGTTTCCACATACAGGAGAATATATGCATGGTCTACTAGAGTTGTTCAACAAACTCACATATGAGAATATAATAAATGCTTGTCTCACATATGAGAATATAACTATTGTCAACCAAATGTCAAAAGGATGTTACAAAGCTACCAAAACAGGAAGACCAACTTCTTAAGTTAATCCATCATAACCATAGACCAGTTCAACTTGATATATGTTTTAAGAAATTTTCACTTCTAGAGACCGTGTACAAGTTTCCCTATTTCCGAACTATACTATCAATTTCAAAAATTTGAATTGAAGGGTCGTTGAATACTTCTTCTTCTTTTTTTGAAGTGGTCATAGATTATTTTATCTTTAGGTGGAGCTGAAGATCAATTGGCTAAGTTTGGAGTCTATGAAACATAATAAAGACTCCAACTTTAAAATTGAAACTTAAGCTATCCTGAAAATTTAAAATTTAAAATTATTATAACAAATAAATATTAAAAAAATTCTTAAGTTGAGATGGAATTTAAATACTAACAACAACAGTAAAAAAGACTTACCTAGTGGATATCAGAACAATGATCAGAAAAGCTCAATCCCTTGTGTACTATGAAGCAATTGAACTACCGGGAGAACCTATACAATCAAAAAGATCGTAACCCGATTCTTAAACCACAGAATTCCCCAAACTGAAACCCCTTATAGAGAAGAAATTAAATTCAAAACACTCCTAGTATCTTTCAGTTTCAGACCACTACGACAAAAAGACTCCAACTTTGCCAACAGCCACTACTCAGCCCTTAAACCACTACAATTCCCTCAAATTCATGCACATCCCAAACAAAATTTGAACTTTTCAGAGTATCTTCCACGCGGCTCTCCCATACACAACCAGGAACAGCTCCGTAGGGCAACAGTACAACGATATAACAATCTTCTTGCTCATGAAAAACACAAAACAAAAAAAAACCCCAAAATTCTTTAACAATTGTTGCTCCTCTCGGGATAAGATCACAGCCAGAAAAAGCTTTATCACCCACCAACCAAAACCGAAAGGCAAGAGAAACCCAGGACTTGATTATCCAAAAGAACCAATACAGATTTTTAACTTCCAAGTAGAAAATAACCCAAAAAGGGACACAACAAAAACAGAAATATCACTGAGAAAGCAAAGGATGTTAATAAACCAAAGAAGCGAAAAAGATTTATAGGAATCTCGTGAAAACAAAAAAGTCTTTGCAATAATAAATCCAAGAGAGTGAAAGAGAGAGAGAGAGAGAGAGAGAGATAGAGAAAGAGACCGAGTGAGAAAGTGATCAAGAGCGTGAAAGTTAATCAAATTGCTTATTTAAAATATATACCACATAATATATAAGAAAAAAACAGAGAATACCAGTCAACTATCTGAATTTGCTGTGAAGTTTACCACATAATCAAGTCTTTAGTCCTCGTCCACGATCGGATGAGAAATGATGGACTCGCTAAGACAGAACAGTCAATAATAATAGAGATAAACAATACAAAACAACAAACGAAAGAGTAAAGCGAGAAAGCTAGCTACTACGTAGTACGTATATCTGGTTGGTCTTTCACAAAGCGGAAAAGCTATAGTTACTACGTAGGACGGACATCAAGTTGGCCAACTTGGCCTTTCACATCTTCAGACAAAAAGCAAACCAAAACAGTTACGAAAACATCGTGACACGTCTGTGATGGCTGTGACCATTTTACACCGTTGATCAAGAATAATAAAAAAGTGCTGTGTGTAGGCCTCCCTGCACAATTTGATAATTGTTTTGGTAGGATTGAGATGCAATTCGCCAATTCTTATGAATGGTTGAGATTGATATCAATCTCACCCATTCATTTAAAAAAGTTAAGAAAAAAAAAAAAATAAATAAAAAATATAAGTTAAAAAAGTGAAAAGTAAAAAAAATTTATGGTGGGCTACTTTCCCTGTGGCAGAGGGCTGCGTTCCCTGTGGCAGAGAGTTTTTAAATAAAAATGCTGACAATTCATACGCAGACTCTATTGAACACTCTACGGAAATAAATACAAGATTTTTGTATAATTTTGTTTACGAAAAAGACAAATGGAACTTTCTTTCATTGGCTGAAAAAAAAAAAGTCAAGTCAATAGCAAATGAGGTTTCTTATTTTATAAAAGTCTTAGCCCCCCGCAGTTGCATTAACCTAGCCCAATTTACCTCTTCAACTCCCATCAAAAAAAAGAAAAAGAAAATTACCTCTTCAACAAAATAATGTGACTTTTTCTTTTTTTCTTTTTTTTTTATAGATAGAAGACTTTTTTTTATTTGTCTGGTTTATTTATTTATTTATGAGTGTCGTATTAAAATTTTATTAATGTCATTGTCAGTTAATTGCATGTTTTCAAGTATGTGATGTATAGGTTTTTAAAAAATAAAAAAAGTTTTTTTTAGGAGAGATTCAACTTACGACCTATTTTCTAGATAATAACTCTTTATCATCAGACTAAGATACCAATCATTTTTGGCGTAGGTAAAGATTGAATCACAGATCTCTTATTCAACCATCAAAAACTTTACCGGTTAAACTAATTGGAACCCACAAAAAAAAATGTGATGTATAGTAGTCTTATTCTTTTTTCGGAGTGAATATTCTTTAATTATACTTTTTGTTTGTTTTTTATATAGATTTATATAAGACCTAAATGATAGTAACTTTGCTTTCATAATAAAATCTGTACTCCCTCAATCCTAATTTATATATCATAATATGAAGTGATACAATTATTAATTGGGCTGTTTTTGTTAATTGGGTAGGGCTAGTTCCCTTCTCTAGTGTCTCTCTATTGGTTACTCAAGCTATGGAGAGAAATGATTAGGCAAACCCTTCTTAACTTCTTTTGTACTATGCTATTAATAAATAATGTTTTTATTCAACCTATATATATATATATATATATATGTGGGAAGGTTTCATAGTCTCGGCCTCCAATTAGCAAGTATTGTCCTCTTTGGAAAGATCTTGTGCTAAATAGCGACCAAGGACACTCCCCGCAAGGTTTTGCTCAATCCCACATCGGGGAGAGACGCCTCCCATATGTGCCTTATAAGGGTTGACCTCAAGACACATGTGTACCACTACTACACATGATGTGGGAGGGTTTCATAGTCTCAGCCCCCAATTAGTAGGTATTGTCCTCTTTGGAAAGGTCTTGTACTCAATAGCGACCAAGGGTACTCTCCATGTGAAGTATATAGTGGAACAGAAAGTGTGTTGTACTCAATAGCGACCAAGGGCACTCTCCATGTGAAATATATAGTGAAACAGAAAGTGTGAGACAGAAGATTTGGACTCAATTAAGTGTAGTAGTTTAAGAATTTTTTTTTTATTAAAAGTAATATATTAAATAATGCTTGCCATATAAAAAGGGAAAAAATTGCAGATTTGTAAACATAATCAATGTAAACATATGTGTCTGGACTCTGGAGCGTGGAGGGAGGAGACGCCATTGACTTTGTTTGGTTTCACTTTACTCCCTTGTTAAGAGAACCCGAATAAAATGGAGAGAATCTGATGTGACTTGTGGGGTCTTCTTGAAAGCCTGCCAATAAAAAAATGTGTCGGTTCATTTTCAAACCTAAAAATATATCTAAACCCACTAAGTTTTTAAATATATGTAACGCAGACCATGACGTTGGAGGATAAAGATAATGGAAAATATATAATGGAGAAGGACTAATTATTCAAGACAAGAAAAAGAAAAAGGGTAGGGGGAGGGGGACACATCGATAACTTTGTTGGAGAGATATTTATGATAATATTTAGAGAGCTTTTAAGTGAGTTTTTTTTAATCTTATTTTATTTTTTGAAGATGAGATTATTCAAATTTTTCGTGTATCTAAATATTTCTTTACATGCATATAGTCTCCTCATCCTATATATACCAGGTTATTATAGAAAATAATCTCATAGAGGTGGCCCCAAAATAAGGGCAAAAAGTTTCAAACTAAGTATTAAAAAGATCTTACGAACCATTTAGTCAAATATAACTTCTTCTTTTTTAGAAGGATGTTGATATTGATTAAATTTGCATTATGTAAATTTAATTAAAATTCATTTTAGGTCTTTAAGTTTACTTTGAAGTTTACCTTCATTTAATTTAGTCCTTTAAATTTAAAATTTATTTAATTAAAGTATCTTCATTAATTTCGGTTAAACGTTGTCATTAAGTGTCCTTTTTTTTTCTCTCTCTTTTTTAAAATTTTTAATTAAAAAATCAATTAATTATTAAAAAAAAAATTGAAGTGAGCAATATCAAAGTTTTTCTTGGAGAGCTCTACAAAACGCAATCCTAACAAATGAAAATCTTGGTCGTATAGAGGAGTACCAATGGAGCCTTGGTGTTTTACGCAAATTGCAATTAAAGTCTGCAAATAAAACATATTCTTTGGGAGTGCAACATGGTTCAAGCTCAAGCCTGATGGTTTGAGTTGCAGTCCATTGATGGATGGAACCAAAACCTTCAGAAAATTGTTGGCAGTGTCTTGGAATATATGGAAAAGATGGAAATTCGGTGCATCATGAGGATAAAGCATATCGAAATGGAATGTAAAGAAAATCTTGCATTCTTCTATGACTTTACTGGAGGATTTTATTAGACAAATGGCCACTGAGAGAAATAAAGAGCAATGCAAACATGTACAAGTTGAACGTGGATGGAGCCATTTTTCATCAGATTTATTGGGTGTAGGGGCAATCATTCGCAATTCTATGGGCTTACCAATTTACCAATGGCGATGTTTAATCATTAATTTGAAAATATTTTTAGGTGTTTGATATAACAAATAAATTTTTTTAAGCAAACCACCAAAATTGGTGGCTTTAACCACCAGAGCCACTAGTGCCGAGGTTCGGTGATTGAATCGCTAGAACCGACAACCAAAATGGTGGCTCCAGCAACCATATTATCAGCAATTGACGTCAAATCAATGCTTCGATTACTGGGCCACTAACATTAGAGGCCGGAACGGTGTCTCTAGCTATCGAAACGATGATATCTATTATCAAATCTCTGGTATCGATCGCCGAAATGATGTCTTCGGTACCAGTTGCTCAACCCACTAAACCCGTGATCTAGCTACCAAATGGGGTGAGGGAAGCCACTGTATGTTTTTATAAAATGTTTTACCAAATTTTTAAAGGTTAAACTTTTACATATTTTTATAAAAGATTTTATAGTTAACGGAAAGTATTTTACAAGTTTGACCATATTTTACTTGCAAACAAATACTTGAAAAATGGGAAAACATTTCTAAAAAATATTTTACTTTAAAACCAACGGAGCATTAACAATAACTTAGAGGATGCAATTTGCATTTTTGCCTAAAAGTCATTCCCAATTTTGTGGGCTTACCAATGGCATAAAGGAAAAGGACTCACAAAGTTTTTTTTTTTTTTTTTTAACAAGAAATAAATTTTACTCTAGCTTAATCTAAGTGTATATCTCTCCTAAAGACTTAAATCCCGACTCTTACCTCCTACACCCCACAAACATTTATACTTGTGGAATGACCATTGCACGTTAAGGGTGGGTGGTGGTAGACTCACAAAGTTTTAATTTCATTTGAAGTGGAGAATATATTTAAATAATTAATTGAATTTTTTAATTTAAAAAAGAAAGAAGAATTTAGACACTTAGGGTGTGTTTGGATATCGCTTATTTTGCTGAAAACACTGTAGCAAATTTTTTTAAAATATGTGAATAATGCTGTAGGACTCATTTTTAATAAAAATTTTGTTGAAAAAAGAGGTTTATGGATTCGTGAACAATACACGGGATCCATTGGAAAAGCACCACAGCCACAGAACGCGTTTCTAAAAAAAAATAAAAATAAAAATGCAGACACAAACGTTATAATCTGAATCAATACAAGTACTTAATGACAACATTTAATGGAAGTTGATTAAAAGGGAGGAAGAATTTAGACACTTAATGGCATTTAATAGAAGTTGACAAAAATACCTTAACTAAATAATTTTTAAATTAAAAAAAATCAATTAAATGAAAATAAAGTTAAATACTTTAAATAAATTTTGGTCAAACTGCATTTGAAGCATAATAATATGCTCCTCCCTATGCTAATATGAAGAAAGGGGTCCCTGATATTCCGTGAGGATGGACTTTTCCGACCAAACTGCCTCTTCCCCCAAATTTCTACTCCCTCCGTCTCATTTTTTTTGTCTTCTATTCCATTTTGAGATATCCCAAAATATTGTCTTGTTTCTAAAAATAAAAGTTATTAATTTACTAATGTTCCTATTATGCCCCTATTAATTTACTAATTCAATTTTTTAATAAATTTTTTTAAGGGTAGTTTTGAAAATTTATACATTTTTAAAAGGTAGATAAAACAATAAATGGTGTTCCTTTAAAAAGTTTGACTTTTTAAACAGGACAAAAAATTTGAGATGGAGGGAGTATTAAATTTAGCCGGTGAACAGCCAGTCGTATTTTCAGTTCATTGAATACAAAAGACAAAACCGTATTTAAGTCCAGCTATAACTCTATGTACTTTAAAGTATAAACACGATATATGTCCGGTCCAGGTCGTGAATTATTCGATCCCAGGAGAGTCAAGCTTTGCATGAAAGCCACCTTCAATAATTAGCTATTAAAAGTGTTCACCTCAGTTGGTTCAAAAATTCTTAGTAATTTTAGCATCGTAACCTATTTTTTTATTTTACATATTTATTTTTTAAGATATTATATATCAAATTATCTATTTTATACTTTTTTAAAAAAATTATTTATTTTATACTATATTTCATAAAAATATCAAAATTTCTTAATTTTTAAATTTTTTTTTATTTCTTCGCACACAATAATTACTATTCACTCTTTTTCTTCATTCACATGATACGTAAAAAAATAATAAAAAATTAAATGTAAAATGAATAATACCAATGTAAATTTACAAATTAAAATTATTGTAATAACTATATATTTTTACAAAACTTTACATGATCTAATGCGAGTGAATATTGAGCTTAGTTGGCAAAATGTTCGCACTTTTTCTATTATACAAGCACTAATACTTGTGCTCTAAAGCCAGTTTTAACAGCTAATTCACCTACTCTTCTACCTGCCAAAATATATCATATTTAGATTTATATATGTGTGTGTGAGTCCCAGGGGCGGAGCTACGTTTTACAATGAGGGGGCCATGGCCCCCCCAAAAATGCTAAAAAAAATTATTATAGCTGCTAATAAATAGGTTATACAAAATTGTTGTAAGAGCTGCCCCTCCAAATGAAACTAACTGGCCCCCTCATGTGTCCTTAACTACTTGTTTCATTCATATTTACTTAATTATTTTGACTATTTTTCAATCTTTCCTCCATCTCTCCTCCCTCCAACACATCAACAAGCCCACAACTTTTATAAGTTTTATAGTTTTACTCACTTTTACTATTAGCTTCTCTTTTTAATGTGTATTTTCTAATGTTCTACTTTCTAGTTCCTTCCAAAAGAACTCATCACTCAGTGCAAATGTTCTCATAGTCTTACACTAACTCTCTTCAATCTCTTTACAAAAATTCATTAGAGCATTGATGAGTGGGTCATACATACATAAATAGACATATATTTTTTGTGAATCAATATGATTATTTAGTCTTGACCGGCCCCCCCAAAGACAAATTTCTAGTTCCGCCCCTGGTGAGTGTGACATTTTAGATATTATTTTAATTAAAAAATTTTAACTTATGAATTTTGGCCTAATTATATTATAATGACTAAAAAATTTATAATTTTCATTATATGAAACTTAACTACTCATACTCACACACATATAAAGAACAATTTTCCTTTCATATAATCATACGTGAGTATTGAGTGCCACAAGTCATTGGCAAGGAGAGCTTAGCATTATTTATAGCATGTAAATTGATATTGGTGTTGGGTATACATATGTGGGTAAAGTCTCACATTGAATAATGATGAGAAGAATGAGTAGTTAATATAATATAATTAAACACATACCATTGGGCTTAAATCTTTTGAGTTAAAGTGTGTCTCTATAGGGTGAGTTTATTTGGAGGTAAAATATGGTGGATGGAAAACTTTGAAGAGAAAATAGAAATGAAAACTTTTTTGGAGTGTGTTTGGTTAAATGGGGAGAAAGAAAAAATAAATTGTGGGATTTAGGTGTTTTCTTCTCGGACTCACCAAAAAGTTTTCTCCCCAAAATAGAGAGAAAACTGAGGGGGGGGGGGAATCTCATGAAAAATACCCCTCATGTTGGATTTCACCTCCACCGTGTTGGTTTTTTTTTTTTTTTTCTTCTCTGTTAACGTGTTGGCTTCTTTTTTCTTTGATTTGTTCTTTTTCTGTTATTGTGTTGGTTTCTTTTCTTTTCTTTTCTTTTAGAAAACACTTTTGGGTTAATTTCTTATGCTTTTTTTTTTTTAACTTTAATGAAGTGTCCATCAATACACAATTTTTTTTAAAAAAAAAAGTATAATGTGTTACCTTTTATTTTATTTAATAGAGACATGATGGTACATTTATACAAACTTTATTTTCAACCAAATAAAAAAGTTTTCCATCCCTCTACTTTTCCACCCTCCTAACCAAACACAAATGAGAGAAACTAAAAACTTTACTATCCTCTCACTTTTTCATCCACTCTCTATTTTCTATCCTAGCACTTTTCCATCCTCCAAACCAAACGGACCCTATATGTTATATTAATTACTTAAAGAGGCTCATAAAGATATTTATCTCCCCAACAAGTGATGTTAGAGCTCATGGTGGTGTGGGGCAAAGGTGACAAGGTTATCGATGTTCCTTTCGCAGTTGAAGTGGGAATGGGGTGTGTGCACTTGGAGCTCTTTCCTAAATGGAGCAAAGATGGGTCCCTTTTGCAGAGGACGATATATTGCACCAAATAAGCCCATAAAACCCACACAAATGATCTTGAAAAATGCCCAACAAAGGATATTTTTTAATGGTGCTATACAACGATGACGGTGAGGTGCAAGGTTCCCATGGAAAAAGGCGTGTTGGGTTGACACGTGAGGGCAGTGAAGGAAAAAACCATTAGGTAAGGGAGAGTGAGTAGGACTTGTTCATGACCTATAGAGAGGTTTTGAAGCCCACAAAGAGGTAGAGACTCACATGTGAATAATAATAAGAAGAATGAGTAGCTAATATAACATAATTGAGCACATACTCATTGGGTTTAGGCATGTTGGGTTAAAGTGTGTCTCTATATGTTATATTAATTACTCAAAGAGGCTCCTCAAGGTGTTTATTTCCCCAACAATTAGTTGATCATAAAGATGTAACTCTTTAATACAAGACATGCATCATCGATATATAATGTTTGAATGAAGAACATGTAACCTAGTGTCAATCACTTTCCTCAATAGTTAAATAGTTAAAAGTTAACAAGGATGGCACCATGTTGAAACTTCTAAAAAAATTGCTTCTCGTAAAATATGTTGAAAGAAGAGAATAAAATAATTTAGAAAACTGTAAACAAGAAAGAGAGAAAACATAAGGGTTACATGGTTCGGCTTGATGGGTTATGTTCACAGGACAAAACCCTTGGGGCTATATCTTTACAGTATTCTTGATTGCATTGAACCCTAGTAGGGTATATATAAAAGCTAGGGTTAGCCCCTCATGGGCTTACAATATATTGGTTTTGTTTGCCTATTACCTTAACATAAACCCAATATCTTTCTCAAGCTTGAACATCATAGTCATTATTTAACAATTACAATTACATTTACTTCAATTATCTAAATGTATAATGTTTCGTTATCTTCCCAACCTTTCACCTCCCTCATCCCCCTTTATTGGTGAATATATTTCTTTTTCCCCTTCCCCTCCATATTTTTTTATATGAATATGTTCTTTGTTTGTCCTTATAACCAACAAGCTTAAAATTTGATGGAGAAATTTGTTTCACTACTGCATTTTTGTTTTTGTTCTCCACAATATCAAATATATATCTCACATTTTTCAATTTGTCTCTAACCTTATTCTCTGATTGGTTGTAATACTTTTTATTTTACAAATTGATTTTTGTATGTGAAATTTATGGTTGAACGATATTTGTAGCCAAAGATTAAATTACTTTTTTTTTATTGTTTAAAAATGGTTGTTATTATTTGATGTTAATGTGAATTTTTTTAACTTTTGATGTTTGGATATATTGGTGTACTTTGGTTTAATCATTAATAGGGCCGGATGCGTAAAATTTTGAATAGTGGGTGATATTCTTTTTTTTTTTTTTTTTTGAGAATCAACTGGTGGACAGGAAACAATTGAAATCGAAGCAATTGATCTCCCCAGCACTTCAGCCAGTTGAAATCGAAGCAATTGCAGCAGCTTATTGTTCAGTTTATATTAAAAATTGCTATACTCTCATTGTAGAAAAGAAGGCAATAAATTAGCACATAGTTTAGCTAGATATTCCATAAATGTCTCCGACTATGTAGTTTGGATGGAGGAAGTTCCCAATCTGATCTTTATTGTTCAGCATGACTTAGCCAATTTGGCAACCCAATTTTAATAAAATTTCAAGTTCATTCTCAAAAAAAAAAAAAAAAATGGTGGGTGATGTTTAGTTTCATTATTTCATATAATTTCTGTCTGATTGTGATTCAAATATTTATTCCTATTTGCATGATTGTGAAATTTAGGGTGTATATGAAAGTTTTTAAGAATTATGTCAAAAATTTTGTATCTCAGTTTTTTTGTTGGAATTGTTTAATTAAGTTTCTCCACAAATTCTATACGGCCCTTCCTTTTTTTTTTTTTTTTTTGAGAAGAACCCTTCCTAATATTATTGAACAAAAGTTTTAGTTCCATTTTAGGCAAGTGCAACTTCCTAAATAATGATTACATATTGTTTTATATATTATTATTGAAATCCACCGACTAACATACGTGGTAAAAAAATTGTTTTATATATTTAAAGAATTTTTTTTAAGATGCTTCATTTTTTTCCATAATTTGTATCTCATTATTATTAAAGAATTTTTTTTCATGTCTCTTTCTTTCCTTCACATTAAAAATGATATACATATTGTTCTTCTAGAATTTTATATACTGTAGTATTTTTTTAGATAATTTCTGTGGGGTCAGAGAATCTGGTAACCCCGGCCCACTTTGTACCAAGCTCAAGGCCCATGCCGAGCAGGAAAAAACACCCGAGGACAAAGTATGAAAGTCCAAAATTGCCCAGGAACCTTGCCGAGGACGACCCTGTCCTCGGCCAACCGGGACCATGGAAGGAGGAAGTAACGGGCCACCAAAAGCAGCCTTGGTTGCTGCAACTCACAGAAAGAATGAGAAGGCGGCTGATGAGACAAGCACTCAAGTAGTGACCTGCTTGATCAACAAATGTAGGGCTAAGATAAACTAAAAGGAGATATATAATATAAGGAATCCCTCTTGAAAGAAGGACGGAAAAGAGGAGAAAATGAGAAGTATAGAACACGGCAACAACCTGTAACAACAGAGAAACCTTTGTATCCAATCACTAAAGAAATAATAAGAACCTTAAGCTCCCGAGAGGAGGGCCGAGGAATGTCATTGCACATTTGAACCCATGTCTATGCTATCCAATCTGTATGCAACCATATCTAGCCGTTGTATCCCTCACTAGGGCCTAGTTCTTGAACCCGCTCTCTACAAATTCATTGTATTGGGCTAGCTGAGCTTGAGTCCACTCACTCACTTAACAGTAGAAGTGCTCAAATCCAATTCCTACAATTTCTATAGTAGTTTAAAGAATTTTAATAAAGCAAAAGTATTGTCCCAAATTTTATTTATTGTTTCACTAATAATGCCTATTTATTAATTTGCAACGATTGGATGCAAAAGCAATAATTTTATTTTCCTTGATTATAATTATGATTTTGTTATTTATAATTATTATTTCTACTTAATATTTTTAAAATAAAAATACTTATAAATTCCCACGCTAACATGCATGGATCACAATAATAACAATATTAATTTACAAACATATATATTTAAAAGGCAACTAATGGGCCTATAACTAGTAATTAATATGAAAAATACTACATCACAAGAATTTTACAACAAATTCTAGGTGAAAAGTTGTTATTGGTTCTAATTTGTGCCCACACTAAAATTATTTTTTTCTCCATTAATAACAACCAGTAAAACTAAAAACTTATCACTTAATCAAAAAATTTCTTTTGTGAAATTATTGTGTTTGAATTTTTTTTCAATTAATAATTATACTGTATACATATTTTAAGTTGGGACCACTAAGAGTCTTGTATTTTAATTGGTACATTTTTATGCATAAAGTAATTAGGAGTTTAGGAAAAAAAACGTTGGAACAATACAGTGTAACTATGTATAAAAAAATAAAAAAGTGTAAGCAAGCAAGTTCGTTCGGACCAATGGGCTCCCTGGCGTGTGCGCAGCACATCTATGACGAATCACATTTAAATTGCTGGGAAACAGTGGTTTTACGGTAAAACAACGCGGGCTACGCGGCCTTACGCGGCCTTATCCATCGGAATGGTTGACTAGAAATGTCTTTGTCAGTTAAGTATTTCATTGTACTCTTTATAATAAACTAGAGATGGTGATTGACATGATAAATAAAACAATGAAGAGTTTGGCTTTTGCATGAGAAAGGGAAGTTCATGAATAAATTGGAATAGGATTACTCACAGCATGTGATAGGGAAGTCCAAGGAATATTTTTTTTTAAGAGAGTTTCAATCTATAGTATTCACTCTTGATAATAGTTTTTTATCATCAAATCAAGACACCAATCGGTTTTTGGTATTAGCAGAGATTGAATCTCAGATCTCTTATTCAATCATTAGCGTCTTTACCAGTTGAGCTAACTGGAACTTACTCCAAGAACTAAATTTGAGTAAGATTAATTACACAATGTTCACCAACTAAATTTAGGATGAGGATCGTAATCAAGTCTAGAATAGTTTAAGATTATTTATTTAATTTTATTTTGGCCACTACTTATGCCTAAACTTAATTTTCATGAGTCAAGCTCTGATTGGAGAGTTCTTGGACCCAAGTTTGTGAGAGGAAGTTGAGTATGGAATTCCTTCATTATTGGGTTCTTTGAAAAGGTGACTGTTTTGTCCTCTAATTAAAATACAATTTGTAGTAGTAAGCAATAGTCATGGCTAAGCAGTGTATTGGGGAGATAAACACCTTAAGGAGTCTCCTTGAGTAATTAATATAACATATAGAGACACACTTTAACCCAAATGGCCTAAGCCCAATAAGTATATGCTCAATTATGTTATATTAATTACTCATTCTTCTCATCATTATTTAATGTGAGACTTCATTCACACATGTATACCCAACAATCTCCCCCTCACGTGTGAGTCTCTGCCTCTTTGTGGGCTTCAAGTCTTCTTTGTGGGCCACGAACAAGTCATACTCACTCCCCTTTGCTTAGAGGGTTTTTTCCTTCACTAGTGCATCATCCATGCATATGCCTCCACGTGTTATCCCGCGAGTCTTTTTCCATGGGAACCTTACACCTCAACGTCATTGTTGTCTAACACCACTGACAAATATTATTAACAAATATCCTTTGTTAGGCATTTTCCAAGATCGTTTGTGTGTAGGCTTTATGGGTTTGCTTGGTGCAATATATTGTCCTTGCTCCAACTGCGAAAGGGACCTATCTCTACTCCATTTGTGAAAGGGCTCCAAGTACATACATCCTGCTCCTGCTCCTGCTCTAACTACGAAAGGAACTTCAATAATCTTACCACCTTTGCCCCACTCCAAAATTGGCTCTGATACCACTTGTTGGGGGAGATAAACATCTTAGGGAGTCTCCTTAAGTAATTAATATAACATATAGTGACACACTTTAACTCAAAAGGCTTAAGCCGTAATAGATATGTGCTCAATTATGTTATATTAACTACTCATTCTTCTCATCATTATTTAATGTGAGATTTTACTCACACGTGTGTATCTAACATAGTGTAGGGAAAATAATATGAAAGATTTATAACAAAATGTTGGACAAATTTAGAGGACTAAAATAGTTGAAATAGTATAAAGAATGTAATAGTATAAGAAAAATAATTTGCATGAAGTGATAAAAGGTTGTTTAAGAGTCTATGCTTAGGTGCACTTTGGCGCTAGTTAGTGGCGGCTTCAAGGATTGTTTTTAGGCGGGTTAGTAAGAAGATGAATTTTGAGTAAAAGATGAATCTTGCGGTCAACGTGATTTACTTATTATAAATTTGTCCATAGTATGTACTAGCAAAAGAATAAAAAATGAGAAATATTACGTCCACAACATTTTTCACAACAAATCTTAGGTGATAAGTTATTATTGGTTCTAATTTAAATCCATTATTGAAATTACTTTTTTGCTAATTGATAATAGCTAGTAACAATATACCAATTAGGATTTGTTGAAAATGTTGTGGATATAGCATTCTCATGAAAGAAAAATTATAAGTTCATTTGGCATATTGTTTCTTAATACAATGAACATACTAGTTATTGTTGCTAAGATTAAATCTTGAAAACTATCTATTGTTTCTAAATACAATGAACATATTAATTATTCTTTTTAAGTGAATTGTAAACAATATTTAAATAAAATAAAATTTTATCTATTGTTTATTTCAAATTGGGAAAAATGCTCATACACCCCCTAAACTTTCAACTACTGGCCAAAAGACCCCCTCAACTTTTTTATTGGCCAATTTACTCCTTAAACTATTCACAACTGCCAAATCAATACTTCAGTTTATCAATCGTTAAAATACTAACAGAAGATGCACATATCACTCACATGACTTTCAAATACAAACATAAAAAAACCCAAATATCCAAAACCCAACGGAAAGAGGAGAAGAGAACCAGGTCCGGCAGAGAGAGAGAGAGAATCCACGCCGTTCAAAGCCACTGCTGAGCTTCTCTCCGTCGTCTCGCTGCCCTTGTCCCGGTGACGCCTTAGTGGTTCCGTTGCACTGTTCAATTTGGAAACCACCGCACAACCGCAACGCCACCACTATGACCAAAACCCATCAAGAACCAGTGAAGAAGAACAAAAAAAAATGAGCAGAAAAACCAGAAAAAACAAGCAGAAATATGAGCAAAACCCAGATTAGAAAAACTAGAAAAAATAGTAGAAATATGAGCAACCCAAATTTAAACCAATAGATTGAGAACAACCAGCAAAAACCCAGCCCGAAACGCAAAGAGAGGCCGAAACCCACGCCCGAAACACAAACCTGAAATGCAAACAAAGCCCGAAACCTAGCCTGAAATCCACGTCGAAACCCATACCAAAACACAAACACAGCCCGAAATCCACTCTGAAACACAAACATATACTCCGAAACCCGTAACGAAACAGAAACACAAACGTCGAAATGGGTTAGCGATGGAGGCTTGGGGCTTGGGTCAGCGACGAATTGAGGAAGAAAGATGGTTGGAGCTTGGCAGGGGAGAGACATACCAAGATTGAATAGTGCAGCGGAACCACCAAAGCGCCGTCGGGACAAAGGCGGCGAGACGATAGAGAGAAGCTCGGCAATGGCTCTGAACAGCGTGGATTCTCTCTCTCTCTCTTGCCGGACCTGGTTCTCTTCTCCTCTTTCCGTTGGGTTTTGGATGTTTGGGTTTTTTTATGTTTGTATTTGAAAGTCACGTGAGTGACATGTGCATATTCCGTTATTGTTTTAACGTGTGACTAACTGAAGTATTGATTTGACAGTTGTGAATAGTTTAAGGAGTAAATTAGCCAATAAAAAAGTTGAGGGGGTCTTTTGGCTAGTAGTTGAAAGTTTAGGGGGTGTATGAGCATTTTTCCTTTTCAAATTTGTTAATATTTATGAGGTTTAAGATGAACAAATTTTTACTTTGTTCTTGAACCTTTTTTTTTTTTTTTTTTTTGTTTAAAAAGACTAAAATATTATTAAGAGAATCATATTCGAACTTGTTTTAGCTTGGCTTAAAAAAAATTTAAGTCCAGAATGTTCAAATTTTTATTTTAAGAGGGTCAATTAAAATAAAATAAAATTATATATAATTTTTTTTTTTCACAAAGCCGCCAGCAGCCGCCAGCCACTGGTGCTGCTAATAATGCATTGCTCGTGAGACTTCAACATTTGGTGTATAGCATCTAGAGCAGCGGCTCACCCTTTAGCCATTGCATTTAATCATTCAACGATAGCTGCTATCACGTGGAGTTCATGGGTTGAATTTCACTCTATTGAGTATTGGTCATATCTAACATTCCTTTTATTGTTGGACTTGATGCTCAACTTGATTACAGCCATAACTAAATTAAAATGTATAATTAAAATTTCAATTCGTAAATTTTATATAATATTTAGATTAGATGATAAATTTTAATCTAGTGCAGTATCCATTTTATAATGGAGATTTTTTACAATTACGTGGCAGTGCATGCAGTTTTAATTTTCTTATTGTTGAGAAATATGAAAGATTGATATAAAAAGTTCAGTTGTGGAATTAGGAATTTATCATTAGGGGGTCAAACATAAAATTAGATAACTAATTTGTTTTTTTTTTTTCTTTTCCTATATTTAATTATATCCATATTACGTATAAAATATAAAATAGTAATGTACATACAATTTAATAATCAATATAAAAGTTAAGTACTTTATAACTCAATATGTGCTACAAAAAAAGTGTATTTAATCAAAATCAAGTAATCATGAGACAAGATTGACAAAATGATTTAGGGTCCGTTTGGATACAACTTATTTTTGCTGAAACTGAAAACTGAAAACACTGTAGCAAAATAATTTTTAAATGTGTGAATAGTACCGTATGACCCATTTTTAATATTTTTTTTCCTGAATAAAGTGACTGTGGGTCCCATGAACAGTGCATGAACAGTACCGGAACAGTAACATTTGTCGTGTGAACAATAAATTTTGTCTCCCAAACGCGTGAAAGCCAAAAAAAAAGAAAAGAAAAACGCAACGCAGGATTCAGTGGAATCGCTGAATCCAAACCCACACTTAATATCATTAATAAACTATGAAATAGACAAAGTCTCAAAACAAACAATAATATAAAAGTTAAACATCTTTTTTTTCTTTTCTTTTCTTTTTAACTATAACCTACACTCTTTAAGAGATCTAAAATAATCAAGTATTGATTTAGAAGTAAAGTTCTTGGCAATTTCTTTTTCAATGTAAAAAGTTAAACTTGCTCATGAACTTAGATTTTTCAAATTAAATTACACCCATTAAGTATAATAAGTTAATAACTAAGATTAAAAAACTACTAATAATTTAATGATTACTAAATAAAGAAGAAATAATCATTCAAATTTCAATGCATAAAAAAATCTGATAAACTCTACAACCAATTATATATATATATATATATATATAAATTAAAGGCGTAAATGCACTTTTAGTCCCTACATTTTGGCTTTTTTCCATTTTAGTCCCTACATTTTATTTTTTCCACTTTTAGTCCCTAAAACCAATTTACGCGTTCCATTTTGGTCATTTCCGTCAATCAACCGACGAAAATTGCTGAGGTGGCAACCGGAAGAATTAAAATATTATAAAAAATGCCACATCACCCTGACACGTCAGCATCTATTTTTTTGGTAAATAATTTGTAAATTTTAACTAAATAAAAAAAGAAAATTTAAAAATACAAACTCAAATTTAAAAAACAAGAACACAAGAACATAGACACAGAAAATCAGACCAATCACACGAATTCAATCACACAAATTCAATTAAAATATCACTTCTTTCTCTCTCTTCTCTAAATCACACGGTGACTCCTCTCTCTCATTTCTCATCTTCCTTTCTCTCTCCCCTCTCTCTGATTCAGTGTCTCTCTTGGATCGGCGTGGACTGGAGATCGAAATCGGCAGCATGGACTAAAGATCAGCGACAACAGCGTGGTGTTTTGGAGATCGGCGGCGACGGCGTGGTGGTTTGGAGCGGCGGCGATGGTGGATTCTTTCTCTTTCTCTCATTCCGATCCTCTCTCTCTCACTTCGATTCTCTCTCTCTCATATTGGATGTGGGTTTTGGTTTTTCTTTGAATTTTTGTTGTGGGTATTGATGCAAGATTCATGGTGGTGTTTTGGAGATCGGCAGCGACAGCCTGGTGGTTTGGAGCGGCAGCGATGGTGGATTCTCACTCTTTCTCTCATTCCAATCCTCTCTCTCTCACTTCGATTCTCTCTCTCATATTGGATGTGAGTTTTGGTTTTTCTTTGAATTTTTGTTGTGGGTATTGATGCAAGATTCATGGTGGCGGCGGTGGAGGATTGCTGTGTTGTTTGTGGGGATGGGTTCACTGTGGGTTTAGTGAGGTTGCTACTGATGTGGGTGGCGATTTGGTGGCAATGGGTCTTTGGGTGTTCTAATTCTCAGCTTCATGGTTGTGGCAGTGGAGGGTTTCACACTTAATCCCTTGAGTTTTTGGGTTTCTGGGTTTTTGAGTGTTTGAGATTTCTGGGTTTCTCTGATTTTATGATTTTGGCTATGAATCTTTGGGGAAGAACCAGAAAAATTGATGGGTTTTTAGCATGGGTCTTTCAACATTGGTCTTTGTTCTCTTCTCAAATTTTATTGCATTATTGATTTGATTTTAAGTGGGAAAGGAAGTTGATTCAATGGGTTTAATTTTGAATTCATGTTGTTGGGTCTAATTTTCAGGGTCTCTGTTCTTGTTTTTTAAATTTGAGTTTGTATTTTTAAATTTTCTTTTTTTATTTAGTTAAAATTTACAAATTATTTACCAAAAAAAAAAAAAGATGCTGACGTGTCAGGGTGATGTGGCATTTTTTATAATATTTTGATTCTTCCGGTTGCCACCTCAGCAATTTTCGTCGGTTGATTGACGGAAAGGATCAAAATGGAACGCGTAAATTGGTTTTAGGGACTAAAAGTGAAAAAAATAAAATGTAAAGACTAAAATGAAAAAAAGTCAAAATATAAGAACTAAAAGTGTATTTACGACTAAATTAAATAATAAAAAGTAGTATGTTTTAATTAACTACATTTATAATGTTATATAATGTGAAAAGTCAAATGAAAAATAGAAGAAAAGAAAAGTACCTAGGAAAGTGGGAATGAGGTCTGCACACAGCACACTGCACTGCTTTACTTAACACGGCTACGTAATACTTTTGTAAAAAGAATTTCACACGTCAGGCAGGAAAATTCTTACCATTTTATTTTTTATAAATCGCAAGTGAGGTTGGCAACCCTAATTTTTGGTGACTTATACATTGAAATGTGAAAATAAGTTAGCTTATATATATATATATATATAAACAAATTATTTGGTAAAAAGTAAGACCCAAAGTGAATTTAAGAAAAAAAAGAATTTTTTTTTTAGGGAAAAAAAAAGAGTAAACTTAGATTAAGAGAAGCTGGCTAAATCATCCTTAAGTACCAAAAAAAAAAAAAAAACCACAGTTAGAAAACCAAACAGACACGGGAAGGACTTTGTTGGTCCTAAAAATCAAAATTTCAACTAGAAATTGCCTCCCAAAAAAACGAGGTTGTATGTGTATTCGAGAGGAGCAAAGCAATAAGAAAAAGAAGAGCAAGTTTAAAATCCCTTAATTTTCGGTAACTTTAGTTGCTAAAGGTGATAAAAATATATAAAAGTTATCTTTAAAAAATAAAAATAAAAACTAGTTTTATTGCAAAAGGTGAGAGGGGAAAAAAACTAGTTTTATTGCAAAAGGAGAAAGCAATTGGTTGGGAGTTTTTAAACTCCCAACCAATTGAAGAGTTTTTTCATCTTTTTTTTTTTTTTTTTTGGTTGGGGATTTTTTAAAGCTAATTTTTGTGGGGCCAACTTATCAATAAAAATGAAAAAAAGAGACTACATCTAAGCTAAAAAATAAACAAATGATTTTTTTTTTTTTACACTTTCCTTATTATTATTATTATTATTATTATTACTGTAAGGACTGGGTTTGAGCACTACTTCCGATGGACGAGTGGACTCAGACCCAACTAGCCCAATACAATGAATTTGTAGAGAGTGGGCCAAAGAACTAGGCTTTAGTGCAGGGACAACGGTCAATATGGCATTCGTCGCCACCAAATCGGGATGAACTTGGGATTATCTAAAAGAATTTGTCCTCGGCACAGTCCAAGGAACGTTGTTCTAATGATTGAGGGCAGAGAGTCATTCCAGGAGCCCCCTCTTCATCGTTAACTTCTCCCATTATATAGTCCGACCTAGACGATCTTTGCCCTCCACTTGTTAATCATCCAAGACTCTCATTGACTGCCTGTTCCATCAGTCACCTTATCAAACCTCCTGTGAGTTGCAGTATCCTAGACAACTTTGTTCAGGGGTCACTACCTTATTAATGCGGTCAGAACGTTAGTTGTGGGCATTTAATGTGGAGGTGACAGTTTACCCTAGAATCGCCCCTCCATCATGCTTCATGGCTGACACATTGTACTTGTCCTTTCTCTTGAGGTGCTCTAGGAGGCTACCTTTGATGGCGTGCCACTTTTCCTATCTATGACCTCGGCAAGCTGAGGATAGCATCGTCCTCGGCGATATTTCTTGTCAACTTGAGCTTTTTTCGATCATCCTCGGACGTCTCTCCATCCTCGGTATGGGCCTTGGGCTTAATGCAAAGTGGGCCGAGGTTGCCAGATTCTTAGACCCCACAATAGCCCCTTAAAATCGTGCTATTCGGCCCCTCGGACAGGGAGGAGGATTTTGATGTCCTCGGGTCTTTGTCATGGCTTGTCTAGTCTTGTCCAACGTCAGCGCTAGAGTCTTTTCACCTATCTAAGGCACGTTTCTGGTGCTTCGGTATACGGCGCGCATCCTTATTAAATTCCGACAGCTCTGCGCTCCCCACGTTCAACGGTGTAATGACGATCCAATGGTGGAGATTTTTTAGCTTTATGGGCGGGAAAATCCGCACAGTTGTTTTTAATTGAAGGTATAAATACCCATTTGAACTGATTTGTTTCTTTACTTTTGCATTCAAGAGTTCTTGCGCACGTACCCTGAATCTGGTCAAGTCTCTAACTCAACTCGCGTCTCCGTACAGCATAAAAAGCCTGTCCTGGGAGCTTTTCTTCATTTTTGTAAGTTTTCTTCCTCGCGTTTTCTCTTTTCTTACTTTCCCTCCTCCTTATTTCTCTCTTTCTTTCGTTCTTTGCTGAGCCTTTTAGCCGTTCTTTAGGATGGGTAGGTTTAAGAAGTTGGTTGAGTCTGAGGAAGCGATGGAGAAATTTATCGCCGATTATAGGATACCGAGTAATGTGGGTTTGAGGTATTGCGAAAAAGGGAATTGGTACATCAGGAGGGAGGCGGGTGAAGTAGTGATTCTCACAATCACCTTCCTTGAAGGCGGTATGAGAATCCCTATGGGGCCTGTTATGAGGGACTACCTTAGGCACTTCCGAGTAGCCCCTACCCAGTGCGCCACTAAGGTGTTTAGGATCTTGGGTTGCGTGGATGCCTTAAACGAGAAGATGGGGTTGAGGTTAACCGATCATGATGTAAATTGGTGCTATAACCTCCAACACTTGAAGGGCAAGTCCTATTACATGAAGATGATGGAAGATAAGGTTTGGCTTATTCAGTGCCTCCCTGAGTCCAGCAAGGGGCTAAATAAGTACTTTCTCATAGTGTCTAGGGAGTGGCACGACGGCCTTCACTGTCCCACAGAGGAGGGGACACCAGGTGGGGTACCTAGAGTGGGGGAAGACTTGATATTCTGTATTATTGTAGTTGGCGTTGCTTGGTCGCTAATAAGAATATGCTTTCTTTTCTGCAGATCCACACGCCTTCGAACGACATTTCCATTTGGTTAACAAGGAAGACTTGGAGACCGTACTAAGAGCGGAGATCTTTGTGAACGAAGCCGATAATCAAGTTAGGGCTACTTACAAGATCCTCGGGTATGATCCAATCCAGAAGTCATTCTCGACTCCGAAGTACGTGATCAGAGCCAAAGATCCTTGGCTTCACAAAATCACTGTAGCGGAGCATGGATTTTTACTCCCTGAGGGGTCTCCCATCCTAGAGGGCGTCTCATTATCAGGCCCTTCTTCATCACATCAGGCTGTAGGGGAAGAGGGAGAGAGAGTAGTAGGGGTAGAGGAAGTTACTGATTTGGGTATGTCTGAGGACGAATTTGGCGCTTTCGACCAAGTCAATCCATCCAAGGACCCCTCTGATGACCTAGGCGACCCCAACTTGACCGAAGCAGGTATCTTGTCAAGAGAGGTTTCTTCTCAGGCTGAGATGGGTTTCAAGAGGAAGCCTCAGACTAGCTTGCTTAGCCGGGGAAGGACGCTCCGGGAAAGCAACAACCCAAGCTTCCTCCCCCTCAGCCCTAGCCTCAGCATGTGCAAACTAGGTCGTCTTCTACTCAGTCGAAGCTTCCACTTCTTCCTCCTCAACCAAGTTTGCCACTGAGGCTCGAGCCCACCAACCTTAAACACAAAAAGGACAAAGGCAAACGTCCCATGGGGGAAGACAAATCTTGTTCCTCCCAGGAGGAGGGCGAAGCTTGTCGGCCCTCCAAGCAGCAAAAGACCGGGCACCAGGGCCAGGAGGTCGCCACACAGCCTGAGCCTCAAGCTTAGCTCCTTGCCCCAATGCTCCACGGGGAGCCTTTGATGGATGACGCCTTCCTCCGGGACTTCCGAGGGGGAGAAGGTACCTATGTGGCAGACGCGCTGGAGAGGGCTTTACTGCTTCCCAGCGATATGGCCAAGCTGGGGAACTTGAGGGGGCACGAGGTCTTCCTCAGCCTCAAAAGGTATTTGGGCATGGTAAGACATTTGACCCTTATGATTCTATTAAATTTTATTCCTTGGTCTCTAGCTCATCGTGTACTTGTTCCGATTGGCAAGCTGTCCATACCACCTACAAACTAGAGGAGGAGGCCAACAGCTAGAGCCGGGCCCTAGATCAGGAGCGCAACAAGCGTTTGGATGCCGCGAGGACTCTTAAGAACTCCGAGTCTGACCTCAAGAAGGCAAGGAAGGAGCTGAAGGAGATGACGAGGGCCAGAGATAGCGCGGTATCCGGCCTAGCTGGCACTTAGAAACAGGCCGAGGACCAGATAGGGCGCATGCGAGAGGCTAAGGATCAGCTGCAGATTACCAAGGAGCAAATTGCTAATTTGAAGAAGAAGCTGGTTGAGGTAGAAGGGTCCAAAAATGTTGTCGAGTGGGCCAGGGACAAGGCCCTGAGGGTTAAAGCAGAGGCTAAATTCGTGAGGACAGAGGCTGAGAGCTCTAAGAAGCAAGCCAAGGAGGAAGCTTTTGCTTCGGGGATGGTTGAGACAAAGGCCAACCCCAAGGCCCAAGTACCTGAGGTGTGTAGACATTACTGCTCCCAGACCTGGAATGAAGCCCTTAAACAAGCTGGGGTTGAGGCTTCATCTGACTTGTGGAAGGCAAAACGTGTGTACTACACCTCCTAGCTCCGAGGCCGACCCCACCCTAAAGGCGACAGACGAAGGCCAGGTCAGTGCTGCCCAGGATCCAATTTCAACTAACAAGCCTGCCGAGGAGACTGAGCACTAAGGGGCGTTGGAGAAAGAGGAAACCAATAGCAAAGAAGTGCCCCAGGATGTGGTGATGCCTCTTGCTGACCCCCAAGCAACACCTGCTGACTCTCAGGCTCCTCCTGCCGAGAAAGAGCTCACTGAAGTTGCCCCTCCAAGCCAGGATCCCAAGGCATCAGACGCAACCTCTCGGCAAACCCCCAAGGACAAGCTGTCTATCAAGTTGAAGAAATAGGCCATCTTGACGAGCCATCTTCTTTTCATTTTTTTTTTTCATATTCAAATTTTTTTTCTGTCTCAGCGATATTGTAATGAAACTATTTTTTGTTTAATGTACCTAATCGCCTGCGTTTATTTCTTCGAATGAAGTTTTCCTTTATTTCCTATGCTTTAATGCTTTGTTCAATACTTGATTAATCCCCGTGGTGTGCCAGTAGTACTTGTAGAATTGGAAATGATGGACCCATGATGTATATTTTGCTTCAGGTTTTAACCAAAAACAGAACAGTCTAGGCAATACAACTCATTTCCCCTTTAAATGAATCGCAAAGGGTTCTGGTTCACAACGTTCACTTGATACAAACATACGCCTTTCATAAATTTGTCGAGCCTAAGAGAGCGCTTCATCACTTGAAATGCTTTAAGTGATGCTCATGGGCTTGTCTTTGCTCCACATTTTTATCAAAGCAGGTTGGGGCAAACAGTCCGAGGTGCCGGGCTCCCCTTTAGCTGCACTTGTAACTTAGGTGAATGCTCACGCTCCACTTTGTTGAATGTAGTTAGTCTCCCCATAGGTTTGAGTCCGAGGACCATGCAAGACCTTGGTTCTATTTAGTACTTGATCTTTTGAAGCAACTAGTTTCCCCATAGGTTTGAGTCCGAGAACCATGCAAGACCTTGGTTCTGTCTAGTACTTAGTCTTTTGAAGTAACTAGTTTTCCCATAGGTTTGAGTCCGTGGACCATGTAAGACCTTGGTTCTGTCTAGTACTTAGTCTTTTTGAAGTAACTAGTTTCCCTATAGGTTTGAGTCCGTGGACCATGCAAGACCTTGGTTCTGTCTAGTACTTAGTCTTTTGAAGTAACTAGTTTCCTCATAGGTTTGAGTTCAAGGACCATGCAAGACCTTGGTTCTGTCTAGTACTTAGTCTTTTGAAGTAACTAGTTTTCCCATAGGTTTGAGTTCGAGGACCATGCAAAACCTTGGTTTTGTCTAGTACTTAGTCTTTTGAAGTAACTAGTTTCCCTATAGGTTTGAGTTCGAGGACTATGCAAGACGTTGGTTCTGTCTAGTACTTAGTCTTTTGAAGTAACTAATTTCCCCATAGGTTTGAGTTCGTGGACCATGCAAGACCTTGGTTCTGTCTAGTACTTAGTCTTTTGAAGTAACTAGTTTCCTTATAGGTTTGAGTCCGTGGACCATGCAAGACCTTGGTTCTGTCTAGTACTTAGTCTTTTGAAGTAACTAGTTTCCTCATAGGTATGAGTTCAAGGACCATGCAAGACCTTGGTTTTGTCTAGTACTTAGTCTTTTGAAGTAACTAGTTTTCCTATAGGTTTGAGTTCGAGGACTATGCAAGACGTTGGTTCTGTCTAGTACTTAGTCTTTTGAAGTAACTAGTTTCCCCATAGGTTTGAGTTCGTGGACCATGCAAGACCTTGGTTCTGTCTAATACTTAGTCTTTTGAAGTAACTAGTTTTCCCATAGGTTTGAGTCCGATGACCATGCAAGACCTTGGTTCTGTCTAGTACTTCATTGTTACTGTTCAGAGTGAAGGAACTTGTCCTCAACGTTGGGATGTTTGCCTCTAGAGCGATAACGGCCTTGGCCTTGCCTTGCGGGGAAAGGTTCCTCCTCGGACTGGGTGATTAGCCCAACATTGACCTGGACAAGGTTGGCTTGTCCCTCCGCCTTTACATGCGATAGTAGCCCCATTGCGCTAATTTTGCCACTTTTGATTACGAGGCGTTTTTTGGCAGTTCGAGTTGTGTGCCTGACATTTCGATATGTGAGGCGCGCCCTCATTAATATCTTTGTGGATTAACGTAGATCCAGTGGTTGGTGCCTTCTTTGGAAATTGGTCGGGATTAATGTCGATGGTAATTCTTCCTTCGAATTCCATGCGAATTAATTCCCACCAACCTTCGCCTTCTATATAAGGCTCTCTGGGGGAATTTTCCTCCCACATATTCACGAATCTTTGAGTTCAACAGGAACTCTGAGCTCCCAACCTTTTAGGCATTTCCAAGAATTTTGTCAGGATCACGATCAAGGCTTAGGGGAATAGGATGGCCCTGGATGAGGGCAAGGGTAAGGAAGCCAAGCCCCTTTCAGGAACCAAGGATGCCGCCTAGACCCTGGACGGCGTAGTTAAGGCAGAGGGGGCGGAGGCCAAAGATGTTCCTATCTTTCAACCGAGCAAGAAGGAAGGCCCTCCCTCTTCAATCGAGAGCTGAAAAGGGCGTAGATCGCGTCAGATTTTCAGTGCAGTGAAGTTTGGGTGTCATCCTGATGGTAGTACGTCTGGCAGTTAGGAGGGAGGTTCGTGAGAAATATAATATTTTTCTCCAGTATGCGTCCACGCCTGCCCTTCAAGCTGGCAGTGATTCGCGCATAGCTTACTCGCCGATAGAGATTTGCAAGATTACGTTACGATCGATGCTCGGGTGTTGCCGCCTCTAATGCTTAATTATCATGAAGCTGGAAGGGCGTCAAGAGAACACCCTGGGATGAGGCCAACAAGCGCTTCCGTTTCTTCTCCTTTCCCGTCACCGGTACCATCCATACGGACTTGGTTGTTGTTGGTAGCCTTAAAACAAGCCTGCCTTAGCCTCCCTTTTCTACGGTTAGCTTTAGAACAAGCCTGTCTAAGCCTCTGTTTGTATATTTAGCTTTAGAACAAGCTTGTCTAAGCCATTGTTTGTATATTTAGCTTTAGAACAAGCTTGTCTAAGCCTTTGGGCGTATGATGTACTTTTCCTTCATTTAATAAAAAGGTTGCACTGCTTACTTGCTTCATTCTCCGAATCTTTCATTTTTCTGCAACAATTATTTCTTGAGCGGGTGTGTTTTTTTTTTTTTTTTTAACAGGACTCGGAATCGGTGTCGTTGGCAGCGACGAAAATTTCCTAACTTTACATAAGCTAGCAACGTAGGAACAACTGACCATTGCGCTCGCTAACGCACAAGTTCTCCCCACAGATGGGGCCAATTGTAGGGACTGAGTTTGAGCACTACTTCCGCTGGACGAGTAGACTCAAACCCAACTAGCCCAATACAATGAATTTGTAAAGAGTGGGCCAAAGAACTAGGCTTTAATGCAGGGACAACGGTCAATATGGCATTCGTTGCCACCAAATCGGGATGAACTTGGGATTATCTAAAAGAATTTGTCCTCGACACAGTCCAAGGAACGTTGTTCTAATGATTGAGGGCAGAGAGTCATTCCAGGAGCCCCTTCTTCATGGTTAGCTTCTCCCATTATATAGTCCGACCTAGACGATCTTTGCCCTTCACTTTTTAATCATCCAAGACTCTCCCTGACTGCCTATTCCATCAGTCACCTTATCAAACCTCCTGTGAGTTGCAGTATCCTAGACAACTCTGTTCAGGGGTCACTTCCTCATTAATGCGACCAGAACGTTAGTTGTGGGCATTTAATGTGGAGGTGACAGTTTGTTAGGATTAGTGCCCTTAAATCTTATTGTATGATGCTATGTATGATATTAAGTTTGGCATTCTGTATGACATTATGTATGACTTGATATTGTGTTTAATGAATTTGTTTTTATTATTATTTGAAATAATGGTAACATGAATATTCGGACATTATCATTTAGTCCATGAGATGCATAGTATGTGATTTATGTGAAAAATCACAGAAGATATAAATCACAAGTTTTTTGTAAATTCAGAATTATAGTTCGTAGTTGGTGATGAAATTGAGCATTTCATCTGCGAAGACTATAACATGTCAACCACGATGATTTGTCTTGATCATGGAAGTGGAGACTTCTGGTTGATGTGTTAATATGTTTTAAGAGTTAAGACATATTGAACTGGACCACTGTGAGATTTATTATTTTCCTAAGGACTGTCATATGAATAATAAATCTCATGACTTGTATTTGCATGAACTCTTAATCCTGAGAGAATAATGGACCTGATCATGAGCTGTAGGTTGCTTTGATATATCAGGAGTGAAATCTATAGTAATGGTCAAAACCTCAGTATGTTGGGCAGCCACATTTAGTGTTGATGGAACATGTATTCTCAAGATGGAATTCATAATCTCTAAATGGAGATATAAAGTATTCTCTTGAAATAAGTTTAACGAGTTTGTTATTCAGAGAGTTAGGCCTAACCACTTTAGTAAGACTAAAGTATATACTTATGGAATTGGATTTCATAAATATATAATGAATAACATTAAAGGATTAAACCGGGTACTCAAGGATTAAGATGTAGTAATTTACAAAGTGGCAGTCTACATTAATGATTTTGTATTACTACGAATATTTTATGAAGGGGTTGCATGTATAATAAAGTCTTGGGATATAATTTATAGATAAGGCCTAAAGTGCAACTATATTTATATAGTGGTATTAAATATAGTTAATGGTAACTTTGGACTTGTCAAGAGTTGACAGAAAAGCCCAAGGCCCATTGGAGCTAGTGTCTTATTGGTCCCTTTTGGTCCCACTCCAAGCCACACACTTAAGCCCAATTGGAAAGGCCCAAGTGGCCAGCCCAATTAGATAATTGGTTAGATACAAAGGGAAAAACGTACAGAATTTTCTGTGTGTGAGAAAAACAACATTGTAATGGTGGAAGTGAGTGTATGTCACTCTCTAATCATCCCTTTGTAACCAATTGAGAGTCCACACTTCTTGCGCGTTAGTGGAATTGGAGTGAAGATTAAAAGTATTCCTAAGTGCTTCAATCTTTGGTTTTGAAATTCACCGCTTCAAGGTACACTCTCTTGTTCTCTAATTCTGAAATTTACTTTGTGCATGTTATCAATATCGAATGAAGTAGATCCGTTTTAAACTTATTTTTCCGCTGCGTTCATCTTTAATTCCATCACAGTTTACCCTGGAATCGCCCCTCCATCATGCTTCCATGGCTGACACATTGTACTTGTCCTTTCTCTTAAGGTGCTCTGGGAGGCTACCTTTGATGGTGTGCCACTTTTCCTATCTATGACCTCGGCAAGCCGAGGACAACATCGTCCTCGGTGATATTTCTTGTCAACTTGGGCTTTTTTCGATCATTCTCAGATGTCTCTCCATCCTTGGCATGGGCCTTGGACTTAATGCAAAGTGGGTCGGGGTTGCCAGATTCTTAGGCCCCACAATTATTATTATTATTATTATTATTATTTTGAGAAACGCATTAACCTTATTTCTAAATCACCTTTCATTTTCCTTTAAAAAAGAACCACTTTTAATTTAATAGGGTAAAGCTTGGGTCCAATGCATTGGACCAAACCCGATACCAACATATGACCACTTTTAAACATGTGTTCCCATTGTGTCGAATCCAATACATTGAAACATTGGACCTAAATACAAACCCATTTTAACAAATAAAAAATGCAACAAATAAGTCCGTTAGATTTGCATCTTTGGTTCAATATGTCAAATAAAAATGATAAGATGAGGCACTGGCACCCAATGACCCAACCCAATCACACCAAATCAGTTTTTTTGTTACAACAAATCACTGGATAATATATAGTTCTGCAAAGGCACTAAAGAAAGTTTACAACAAATCAACAATTCTAGCTAACATGAACTCTGTAGTTTAAGATCTAATTAACCACACAGAGACTAGGTTGAGTACCACGATATTTATAGATTGCTAATAAAACTGTTGAACTCATGAATTATAAATTTATAATTTGTTATTTTGTTTGTCTATCATTTATTGGAGGGCTATTCCAGCCTCCAGGCCCATGCAAGGTATCACTGCAATGTAATGGCCAATGGCGAAATTTGAGGGCCCAAAAGTCATTACAAAAAAAGATGCTATAATACTACTAATTTTTTTTTTTTTAAAGTGATTTAATGTGACATTAAATATAATTGTTATTACATCAATATTAACATATAATAAATCACTTTCTTTTTTTTTTTTTTTTTGGGTATTTAAAAGTTGTTGTATTAATTTGTAAGGCTTATATGGTAAAATTTGTAGTACCCTTAGTGTCACTTTATTATACTAGGTTGACAATGGATTAATTTTTTTTTTTTTGATATATTTATTGTAAAGTATATAGTAGGGACACTTTTCTCAAAAAAAAAAAAGTATATACTAGGGACACAAATTTGTAAAACAAGAAGCAATAATTTATAAACTTATCCGTGTGCTTACAATTTTCAACTAAAATATAGTGGAATAATTTGTTCTAATTATTGCATTGATAAATTCTCTTGTCATCGAATAAAGATTTATGATCGAATCTCACTTAAAGTAAAAAGAAACCTATTAGTGTATGTTAGATGTATTATACAAAATAATTTACTCTTGTGATTTTGTGAACAAAAATAACGAACAAAAAAAAAAAAATGGTTTGAGGTATAAAAAATTAAGAACAATTAAATATACTCATAAACTAAATGAATATAGAATTATAAATACCAACCTGCTTAAGATTAGTGTTTGACATTGTCTCCCTAAGACAATTTTTGCCGCTCACACTATTTATGATCTCTCCTCCACCTCTTTGTTCTATTGAGCAAGGCTCATGTGCATACATGTGAGTTAATCACATGTCATCTTGGGTGGCATCCATGTATCTCTAGTAAAAATTAGACTTTTCCATCTATTACTAATTAGCAAGGCCATTTACACAATAACAGAAGAGTAAGTACTAAAATGACACGTTTAAAAGTTTAAAAACCATGTTAAAATATAGGCCATAGGTTGGGAATCAATATGATAATCAAACTTAAAAAAAAAAATCAAAAACCTTTAGATCTATATAATAATAATAATAATAATAATAAATAAATAAATAAATAAATAAATAAATAAATAATAAATTAATTTACTCAATTTATTGACATCTTATCAAAAAAACATATTAATCTATATTTATATATATTTAAAGTTGAAGCGTAGCATTTATTGTTGTTACGCTTTTGTTGAGTCACATCAACGCTAATATTATCAACCCATTTTCAACATTCTATCTCTTATTTTTAATTTCTTTTTTCCTTATTAATTTCCCAATTTATTGTTATACTTTTTCTAACTTTTCTCCTGCCTTTTACCTTTTCACTTCCCTATTACTATCTACCTTAATATCGCTTTTTTTCTATCCATTTATCTTTCTTTATTTTTTACTTTTCTTATTCTCCTCCTCTTACTATAAATTTACAATTCTCTTTTCCATTCTATTCATAATTTTTTCACACACAGCAAAATGGTAATTCTCTCTCTTTCTCTGTTTCATTTTCCACACACAAAAGGTTATTTTGTCTCTTTCTCTCTCTTATTTTTTTCCCCTTCATTTTTGGTTGATTTTTAAAAAGATTTTTCTTGCATCTCTACTTTAGGTTGATGAATTTTTGTATTATTTGGAACCTTACTTTGGATTGATGTGATTAAGTTTTGTGTTTTTAAGTTATTATATTTTTTATTTTATAGATGTTATCATATTGCATTATAAAGATAGTATATAAGAATATAATGTTATTTTATTACATAACATGACTTGGATAATTTGGTGTTTATTGCTATATTTTTTATTCTTACTTTTTTTCTTCTCATATTATTTTCTATAAATTTCTTAGGAATAATTACACTTTACCCACGTGTGGTTTGCCTCTAATTTGATTTGCCTACCCGTGGTTTCATTTTTAACACTTTACCCACCTGTGATTCCCTCCGTTACTGCTCTGTAACCCACCTCTAATTTTTCCGTTACTCTAACAAGTTTCATCAAAAAATCAAACAAGAAATCAGATCAAACACTCCTCTCCCACGCACTTTCTCACGCTTGCACACTCGCTTGAGATCTTAGATGCTACAATGGCACCCGCTTGATTGATTAGTCCGAGAATCATCATTAAAGCTGTGTTTGGTACCACTTGAAAATATAGTCAAACTAAAAATAGAAATCAGTTTAACTATAAAATAAGCTTCCCAGTTCTCATGCTGTAAATGAATTTCCTTTTCCATTTTACCTTCAATAGATTTCCGGATTGGTCACTCCTCACACACCCCGAAACTCATCCTTAAGCTCACCTTAGCTCCACCCCCACGCACTGACGACAGAGAGACGCAGCTCCACCCCACACTTCGTCGAAGGTCTGACGTCCACCCACACTCCGACGCCAATTCGGTGAGTTTTCTCCCTTTTCTTCTCTTCTCTCACCTTCGCCCACTTCGAGCTCTGCATGTACCCAATCCACCAAGGCAAAAATCTCCCTCATGCCGGCGAAGCCATACCCACCTCTAACATCTTCGATCTGTCGCCGGCGAAGCCAATCTATGGGTTTGGGTTTTGATTTGTGGAGGAGGAGCATGACTTATTTAGGTTTGGGTTTTGAGGAGCGTGACGTGTAGGTTACGATTTGGGTTTTGGTGGTGGTTGATATGAGATTTTGGGTTGTCACGGTGGACAATAGCGTGGAGTCGTAGTGCTGTGGGTGGACCTGGGTTCATGGGGCCGTGGGTAGCAGCTTGCCATGGGTCTTGGGATTGAGATCTATGGAGTGGTTGATTTGAGTTTAATTTTTCTGGGTTTGAGAAGTCCTGAAATATATGTTTGGATTTGAAATTGGGTTTCAAATATATGCCTAGGTTTGAATTCATTTGTTCTTTCATTTGAAACTGTGATTTTTCTCTCTCTGCATGTTAATTTTCAATGTGTTGCTAGCAATTTGTGACTCTTTTTTGTGGGCCTAATTTTGAAGCCAATCTGGTATAAAACGTGGGATCAAATGTTGTGCTATATTTTGGGGTTGTATTTTGATAGATCTGTGGTTTTTACTTTGATGGTATTGCTTGATTTGATTTGTATTAGTTTTCTAGGTATACGTTCTTCATATTTGTGAATGGTGAGAAACTAATACCATATTTTAATCTTGTTTTTCTTTTCTTTTTTTGGTTTTTCTTATTTTGGGAGGAGAGAGATATAGTGTGGGTTTGGATTCAGCGTTTTCGCTAAATCCTGCGGCGCGTTTTCTATTTTTTTTTTTTTTTTTTTTGCTTTCACGCGTTTAGGGTACAAAATTTACTATTCATGAGACAAATGTCACTGTTCATGCACTGTTCCGGTACTGTTCATGCACTGTTCATGGGACCCACAACCACTTTATTCAGAAAAAAATTAAAAATGGGTCCCATGGCACTATTCATACATTTAAAAATTATTTTGCTATAGTGTTTTCAGCAAAAATAAGTTGTATCCAAACGGACCCATAAAATGGGTGTAAAAAGACTTATTTACCCTTCTTTTTTAACAGAGGTGGGTTATGGAGCAGTAACGGAGGGAATCACAAGTGGGTAAAGTGTCAAAAATGAAACCACGGGTAGGCAAATCAAATTAGAGGCAAACCACATGTGAATAAAGTGTAATTATCCCAATTTCTTATTATTCTCTCTCACATTCTCTCTTGAAAAAGTGGTTATTCTCTTTCTCTTGATTTTTTTATTCTTTCTTGCAACTCTATTTTATATTGATGAATCATTGTGATTTTTAAAACTCTATTTTAGGTTCATACGTTTTAGTGTTGTAATTTTAGTTCTCCATCACAAGTAGTCTCGGTCTTTCTACAATAAAATTTAGAGAATAAATTATACATATTCATCATAAGTTTGATATGAGTTTTGATTATTATGACAATCTCTTTTAAAAGAATGAATAATTTGAATAATTTATTTAAATAAAAATATACATACATACATATGTATATATTTATTTATTTTGTTTAAATGTATAATCAATCTCATGTAATTTATTTAAAAGTAACGACGTTAAAACAAATATATAATTGCCCTAAAGATTACATTTGTATATTCATAGTCTTTATGTTTAGAAAGACTTTCACTTAAATTTAGCCATACCGAAGTGGACTAAAATACTACATTAATGTGGCTCAACAAAAGCGTAGTAACAATAAATGCTTAGCAATAATAAATGCTATGCTTAAAATTTTAGATATTATGAGTTTGAGATTTTTTTTATTATAATAAATTAGGATTTTTTTTTGAGAGAGAGTTTCAACTTATGGCGTCCGCTCCGATGATAGCTCTTTATCATCAGACCAAGACACCAATCAGCTTTTGGTGTAGGCGGTGATTGAACTCCAAATCTCTTATTCAACCATCAGAGACTTTACCACTTAATCTCTTAGATTAAGTGCTTTCAACCTAAACATGTCTTTCTCTCATTATATAAGTGCACAAAAATAGATCGAAGTGGACCAAAATGAACTGAAGTGATCTAAATGGACCGAATTGGACCAAACGGAGAGAATTGGACCGAATAGGAACAAGGTGGACCGAATAAGACCAAATAGATCAAATAAGAATGAATGGATTGAATAGGACAAAAGTAGATAAAATGGACCAAGCAGGACTAAATTGGGCCGAATAGGACTAAAGTGGACAAATTCAGCCGAAATTGACTGAATAGGACTGAAGTGTACATACTGGACTGAAGTGGATAGAATGGACTGAATAGAACCAAAGTGAAAAAAGGGACCAAATAGGACCAAATTGGACCGAATGGCCCAAATAAGATTGAAGTGGATCAAAGTGGATATAATGGACCAAATAGGACCAATGTGGACTAAATGGAAAATTAGACCGAAGTGGACAAAACAGGATCAATGTGGAACGAATGAAGTCAATGTGGACTGAATGGACCAAATTAGAGCGAAGTCGACTGAATAAGACTGAATGAGCCGAATTGGACCAAATAGAACTTTAGTGGGCAAAATGGACTAAATTGGACCAAATTGGACCGAAGAGGACAGAAACTTTTAGATAATTATCATTTTTATTGCATTTTTAGACTCATATTTCTAATTTCTAATGTCAATTTAGTATTTTTTTTAAACTCAAAACTATAGAGTTTAGCCCAAGTATAATAAAATTTCACACTTTTCAACCCAAAAATGAAGTAAAAAATAATTTTTGAGCTAAACTTGAAAAGAAAACCTATAAAAGAATCAATTTAAGGCCCAATTAGTTTAAAATTGACTGAATGGGGGATCGAAATTGACCGAGTGGACTAAATTGGACTAAAGTAGATCCAAGTGGACCAAATAGAAATTGTTTAATTTTTAGGGAGAACAAATTATCTTCAAAAAAAATTTAGATAAAAAATTATACATTATATTACAATACAAAATAATTATTTATTCTCACACATTGCGTGGGTCTGCGATTAGTTTATATAATAAGAAAAGATCCTCATACAGTCAAATGTAAAATAAAAACCAACTGTTTAGGTTCAAACCAACTAACCCAAAATATGTAAACATTGGTTGAAAATACATTGCCTTCATTTGTTTTATCACTTTATGTTTTACCTTGTGTACGGCCCCCGCACCGTGTCCTATATTGGGCTTTGGACCCTGGCCTGGGTATATGGCCCATAAGGCCAATCTCCTTCTACCTGGCGGCCCACCCCCGGGCCACGCGTGCTACAGGCCCAAGCCTTGCCTCTTCATCGTTTCTCGGCAACGCCTTCCCAAGCAGTGATAAATATTCGACTCTCGGGACGCCCCGCCCTGCACCTACCGGCTGTGCCTCGGAGAGGCACCGCTGCTGAGAACTATCGTAGAGGTGGGAACCAAGTTCCAACGCCACCCTCACCGCTTCCCACTCCCACCTAACCACCCACTTACGATCGATAATACTGGACCGCCGGTTGCACTCACTGGCAAGTAATTATGACCTCTCCACTAAACTATGGACTATAAATACAAGAAGTTTTGAAAAGACAAGGGTTGGAAAAATTGACTGTAAAAAGAGTATAAACAGAAAAAGAGCAGAGTGAAAAGGTGGTCCAGACCCCCGAGGAGAGAAAAGCGATTCCATTAAGTCTTAGCGTTAGGAGCGACCCAGTGTAGGAAATCCAGACCCACTATACAAGTAAGTTGTGAGCCCAATTGAGGCCCAGCCCAACGGGTTTCAGTTTCGGGTGCGCACACCTTGTTATCATGTTAATATGAACCAAGCCCCTTAACAACAAGGGACGTAGTTAGGTTCCTCAATTGAATACCTTAATGTACTATACAGAAATAACTTTGAGCATTTAATAATAAAGTCTCATTGGATCAAACTCTCTTGATATTGTGATAAATTACTGATGGTCTTAAAAACTCTAACTATTAAAAAATAGTAAATTTAATTATTTAACCATAATTCTAGCAAGCTTTATGTATATTTTCATTTGCTCATTCCCAGGAAACCAGTCACTTTAGAGATGTCCGATTTTGGTCCTGTAAGAAAATTTTGAAGTCAATTGTGTTTTCAAAGGTGCCCACAAAAAGTGATTCTCATGCTTATGCCGACTGAAGTGGACCTGATTAAAGTAGTGGGCCTTTTGCAAATCTTGAATACGTTGAAGTTCCCTGGTCTGCTTAGTGCTTACCCTTAAACAAATAAAAGATACATGAAAAAATATATATATATATATTTGGAGTTTGGAATTCGAAAATAGGACCTACCTAGGCATCTTCCATCGGCAAACACCAATACCATCTCCGTAAAATTGTATGAAGTAAAAAAGATAGAAGTTAAATCGTTTCTATTGTTGAGTATACTTGTGCGATTATGAGTATTATGTCTCACTATGGGTGAAAGTGAAGAAATCGAGTGATTAATATGATATAAAGCTAATTACAACTTATCTACTTGTGGTTTGACCAAAATCTAAGTTGTCTATCTATGGTTTGCAATTTGACACTCTACCCACCTAAGGTTTGACCGAAATTTAAGTTATCTACTTATGGTTTGAAATCCCATGATACAAGTATTTCACTGGGTTCTTTTTGACCTTATTTGAACTTGTATTTTTATGTTTTTTTGTATATTTAGAGAAAAGAGATATAAAAGTGAAGCAAAACTACATATTTAACCCTGTTATTAACAAATTTGGGTTACGAAATTCTAACTAAGCTAACCTTAAGTGAGTAAAGTGTCAAATTTCAAACCACTGGTAGACAACTTAAATTTCAATCAAACCACGTGTTGGTAAGTTATAATTTGCTCAATGATATAATATTATTGTTAATTAGACCTAAACCAGTACGGTTAAGTTTATGAGTTAATTGATGTTATAGTAAGGCCTCACTTAGAAACTTCTGGTGTTTATTTGGGTGATACCTCCACGAGGAGGAAAGAATTGGAATCCTTTCAAAAAGGGTGGATATGATCATATGAGAGGTGATAAGGATTCCAAAGATCAGCGAGATTATGTACAGCAAGGACCACTACTACAGATTCCAGCTCTTTTTCCAAATGTCCCTCTTAACCAATAATATGAGCCTTCCCCACCCGACTATCCTATGCAGATATTCACGACTAGGAAGTATTGGATTCTCTTTCTGATAGGTTCCAAAAAAAAAAAAAAAGTTTGGAATGCCAATAGGCATCTCTTATATATATATATATATATATATATTTTTTTTTTTCTCATTCAGTGAGTATTCTCAATATTATACCTTTGCCCCTCAACCAGATTAAACAACTCATTTCACAATTAATAGAGAGTCAACTATAATTTTCTGAACTCCTCAAAGTATGAAAGTGGGAGGATTTGGAAAAATGTTATAATTGTTCGATGATGCTGTTTTAGAAGAAAGAATAGACTGTTAACTTAGCATCCAGCTCTGTGCAATATGATAAAAAGATTTTAACTTTGTAAGTTGGATTAGACTAGACTTAAATTGTGTCAAGCCAAAACCAACCGAATAATCCAAAGCTAATGCAGCATTCAGCAACTAGGCTTAAAGGGATTTTCCTTTTCCCATACCTGCATTCTTCCTTTACTCCAGAAAGCAATTTCTTGATTCTAGCAATCTAACATTACTGAAGGTCAGCCCCAGCAACCAATTGATTGCTTTGTCGGCAAATGAAGTTTTTGGTATCTACCGAGATATTATCTAATTTATCTCTGGTTGAGAATATACCTCACGGCAGCTATACTTCAGCAAGAAATTTGGTCCATATCTTGGTTGGAATAATAGCAAGTGGAAGAATCGAAAGCCACAATGTAAGTAACAAAGAAAATTCATATTAAAAATTAGAGCCAAGATTTAGTAGTGTAAAGTTGGATGCTGAGTTTTACCTTGAACGTTATTGCCATTTAACTTGTACATGAAATGTACCAGATCAATTATATAGTCGTTGTCATTTGATCACCAGCCAAAGAAGGGGGGTATTATTCTTGATACCAAAGCACTGAGATAAAATGACGTTATCATGATAAACTACTGATTATTCCAAAATTTTATATTGTTAAAAAATAGTGAATTTAATTAAAACTCATTCTTAATAAGGGGGCTTAACTTGTGGGATATTTAACTTTTTCAAATGGGAGGTGGAGTAGAGATATGGTTCAAACTAAGGAATTTGTGCTCTGATATCATATAATTTATCGCTTATCTCAGATGCTTAAGTTGTTAGGAAAGAGTGAATTTAATCATCATTTAACCATTTTTCTAACATGCAATACTCTTATATAGGGGAGAACCAGACCAAGAACTTCTGCTGGTTTTTAACTTTAAGCTGGTACTCTGCTATATGGACTTTGAGAGTACAAGAAAAAGTACAAATTAAAATGGCTGTTCTGGATTTATCTGCCAGGTAAGGTTACCAGTTCTCAAGTTGTAGGTACCCTCAGGTGGCCCAGGAATAACTCTGAGCTAGCAAAGATCATTGATTGAATCGCCCAACACAATGTCATTCATCTTCCTCCCCTCTCTCAGAAGATCCATACAGTATTCCAGGTTTCTAATTTTAACTATAATGGAGAGCCACTATGTTATCCTACTGTCTGATTGCCTGTCAGACTGTCAAGATCTTGCCAAGTATTGTGATGGTTCAAAGAACATGAAGTTAAGAAAAGTGGATGTAAATTGTACGAGGATGATCATTAATGACATTCACCATGCATCAAATAAGTCACTTCTTAACCTACTACTCATAGACTAGAGGGAGCCCTCACCAACCTTGCCTAGGTTTTCAATGATTAGTAGAATTGTTGGAATTTTGACAAGTAACAATGTATGGTCGGCTAAGAGATTGGTCTCGCACTGAATTGTAGTGGCAAGAGTGAGTGGACTGGTTGATAACATAGTTTTATGGGCAAATTACAACTTACCCATATGTGATTTGGCTGAAATTTAAGTTGCCTACATGTAGTTTAAAATTCCATGATGAAAGTATTCCGATGGATAGTTTTTGATCTTATTTGATCTTGTATTTTTATGTTTTTTGTGTTTTTGGTGGAGAGAGACATAAATATGGAGCAAAATTACATATTTAGCTATGTTTTTAATAGAGGTGGGTTATAGAAATCTAATTGAGTTAACCTTAGGTGAGTAAAGTATCAAATTTCAAATTACAGGTAGACAACTTAAATTTCAACCAAATCACAGGTGAGTAAATTGTAATTTGCCTTAGTTTTATTTGGTTTGGTGTTGATAATTCGTTAGTTGGGGGAGGGGGGGGTTTGAATCTGAGATGTTTTCATTAAAAACATCAGTAGGTGGCAATTGAATTACAAGACTCTTGGCTTTGTAGGTTAAGGTGATGTCCACAAGATGGTACTATATTGATTTCATTGACATGCACATACTAGTCTGATTAAGCCGTGTAAAAATTATTGTCTTTCCAAAATGCTAATCAATTATAGCTTGTTCTTGTACCAAAATTTGAACTTTCGATCAAGAAGACATGATATTTAACAAAGGAGAGCCTATTTTAACTACAGAATATGTTCTTCAACTCCACCCCTCATAAAAAAGGAGTTGAAACTTGAAATATTATTTCCCTTTAATAGAATGATGTCAAATTCAAGACTAGAAGATGACAAGGAGAGTTATCCTTCCCCCTCAATGTGTGAGTGAGAGAGAGAGAGAGGAGAATCAATGATAAGGAGGTAAGACCACTAGGCCTTTTATCCAAGAAAGCTATCACTTATCATCATACGTAAACAATTTTATCACCACAAAATAACAGAGGAAATGCCACAAGAGGCCTTGGTGCCATGTAACTCAAGGAAGTAAAGTTTTCCCCACACCCGCATATGCATGCAGTGCCCTACAAAAAGAGCAACATTTGTTTGTTTGCAAATGCTGATTATGAAATCAAACGATGTTACAAAGGCACAATATTCCATTGAGCTAGCTAAAATCATGGAGGTATCAAACAAGGCCTACAACTACTTTACAATTTCAGAAATTGAATGCAAGGGTAAAATATAAAGCTAAGATATCCAAGGCATATCTGTCCAATTGACACGTGAGAGATAATAAGGACAAATTCTGTCACAACTCACAAGCTAGAAATATCTTTTGATTTAAGTTGCCTTAGATGAATAACTCATTGAACACTAGAAAAGGAAGATGGTTAGGTCACGAGTTGCTTTCAATTAACTAAGAAGTGCAATAAACAGTAATTGTCATGGTACATTTGATCCTGGTTAGTCTTTGATTACACAGACTACTCCAGCCATTAGCATGATACATCTGATCCTTTGTCCACTGACAAGTTTCTAATAAAGGACTCCAACTTGCTTGTGATATATAATCAAGGAATATTGCGGGTAAAATTTATAGGGCCCATCCTTTATTACAGATTCTCATCTTACACTTGCTGTTCCTTCCTTGTCCTTCTGGTGCTCCATCTTGTGGTTCCTAAGGGGACGAGTCACTTTAATTTCCACCCTTCCCTAAGATATATTCGCCCAACTGGCTTAACCCCACCATTTGCTTTTCCTCCTGCTTATAAGGAGCTCCTTGGTCATCTCTTTTCCATACCATCCCTTGACTTTGAGTCATCTTCCTTGACTGCAACAACCATTCTTTTTTGTTCTCCCTTCCCTTTTGTGGGATTCACTTTTGTCACACTCTTTCATTCACATTTAGATTCCAACCTACTTCCTGAAATTATCATCCTCCAAAGCCTGTCAAAGTACCTCTTGTCAGTTGTTCTCGTAGCGCATTTAAATAAATATCCACCAATGGCATCCAACTCTCTCAGTTCCTCACGTAGCTCTAGCTCCTCTTGGACTACTAAGGAGAACAAAAAATTTGAAAAGGCCCTGGCTGTGTATGATAGGGACACCCCTGACCGCTGGCAGAAGGTTGCCAAAGCTGTAGGAGGAAAATCTGCAGAGGAGGTGAAGAGGCACTATGAGATCCTTATAGAGGATGTCAACCACATTGAGGCTGGCAGAGTCCCATTCCCTAATTACAGGTCAAGTGGTAACAATGACTAGGACTTTGTGTATGACCAGTAGAGGTAATAACTAGTTACTTTCTACTAAGAGCTGTGTTTGTTATACACACACACTGTTTTACATATTCGTACACACGCACACAAAATGCACTGAAATTGTGATTTCATTTTGTGCGTGTGTAGGGATGTGTAAAATAGTGTGTAACAGCATTTAGCCTTTGACTAAGTAGTAGAGCCAAATAATTACTTTGCACACAGCTTTCCACATGCATCCATTTTTCCATTCAGTCATTACCTGCACAATTAATATATATACACTGCATATTGGTGGCTGAAATGACAGGATAATGCTATTTCACCTAATTCCTCACTTTGAATTATGGTGCAATGACACATCTAAATCAATGACAGAATGCTAGTTAGTTGTTCAATATATAAACAAAAAGTGATGGGCAACACTGTTCCAAATGGTATATCTGCAATGCATTTTTAGTTCCTTCCAGGTCCTTATAAGTTACAAACCATAGGAAATCCCAGTTAATTTCTGCACCATCATCACCTTAGAAGTAATTCCTGCTGTAGGGCCAGGCAATTATTCTTGAAAGTGAAGGTTGTGAACTCTGATGTGATAGTTCTACGTGGTCCATCAATTTCTCCAATTCATCATAAGGCCAACATCTTGTTTACCTGACTGCTTATTATCACTTTTATTTAATGAAAAAAGCCAATGCCTGACCACACTCATGCAATTTCTTATCCTGTCCCTAAGCCAAACAAAGCCCACATGAGATCTAATCCTACCACTTCTGGATAACTGTAGTCAATGGTCCTATGCTTACTTGTTCAAACAATTGCCATGTGAGATACACTACTTTGGCTTCTGTTTTCTGATTTCTAAGATGATTCTCTTTTAAACCCTACTCAATATTTTATTCTCTCTTTTCACTCCTAAGCAACCTTTTCTTAATATTATTTTTTTAAAATTTTCTCCTTTGTCTTCATTCAGAACCAGTTCTTTCTCAACCCATCTGAAACTTTTGGCTACAATAATGATTTAAATGATAGCTTTTCTATAATTTGGATCTTTTCAACCTTGTCATGTTGATCCATAACCTTTTCAAATAATATTTTTTTTTCTTCGGACTAAAACTACTTTCATTACTTTTTTCTTGGCAGGTCTTGAAGTAACTAAGGTTCCAGAGTTCCAATGAAGTTCAAGACGATCTCAGTGGTTATCATACTATCATAAGCAGACTGTAAACAATAGCATATTGCAAAAAGTATCGAACTAGATCAAGTTCTTCTTTTGTTGTGTTCCTTTCCATATATACACGCACGTGTGCGCGTGCGCTTGTCTTGGTGTTTTTTTTTTTTTTTTTTTTTTTGAGAAAGAGTGCGCTTGTCTTGTTTAATTGTGTTAGTAGTCTGGTATTAAGAATTCTCTGTATGAAGCAAGTATTATTAAGCATGTGAATAAGTTTCCACTCCTCGGTGTAAAATGTTAATTGTTTCTTTTAAAACTAATCATCAATATATATATAAAAGCAGTGATCTCATGCGGAAGTGCATGAGGTTCTGCCATGTGGCGCTCTAATGGAGTAGTTTTGCAAAAACATGGATTGGCATTTAAGATTAACAAAAGATTTTGTCCAAAATCAAAGTTCATAGCAAGCGCAAGCCCATTTTCAACCCCAGCCGAACTCTAATAAGTAATAATAACTACAATTAACGCCAGGTACAATTAACGTAGTGGCTTTCAAGTTCTCTCTTATAACACAACCCTCTCCTCTTCATATCTCTTACAAAACCCAAACGTTCTCCTCAATTATATCAACTCATCACTTTCTACCTCTAGCTATTTTGAGTTCCGACTTTCACTTTTCCGTTTCAATCTCAATTTTAAAGCAATGACTTCAAAGGGCCTCAAATACATGACCAAGATATTCTCTATGCTTGGCATCGATTTCGCCAAGTCCGCGTAAACCTCTCTAACTTTGTTTCTCTTGAAAATAAAATGTCCCTTTTGTTTCCATAGAAAGTAGCACTTCAAAGATTTTTTCAGAAATTTTTTTTGCCAAGACTAAATGGAATTTGAACTTTGAGTTTCTATGTGGTCTTTTAATATTCTGAATGATGATTCCAAGAATTGAGGACCGACCCAGAAGATCAACCTCAAGCCAAACAGTCGACCTGTCAATTTGTTTAACCTACTTTTGAGTTTTTTATTTTGTAGTTTTTCTTTTTGCATGGTGTTGTTAAATTCTTTAAAAAAAAAATTATGTTAATTTGTTAATCCATACCCGTCAATATCCAATGTATGTAAATAGAAATGGATCCCATAGATTTAGGATTGAAGCCAAACACATAATCTGCTCAAGAAATATAAAAACTGAGGAACAAATACTTGAAAGTATCAAGAAGAATGTAAAGGCTTGAGTTGAGTTTCTTTTGGTGCAGGTAGTTGTCCAAGGCTCCAAGTAATTGGCAGTGGTCTTGGGTCCAGGTAAGTCACGTAAATTAAGTGTAGGGACGTAACTAGAAATTTAAGACTCTTAAGGTAGTGTGTGCAATACAACATGTGCAGAGGTATATATGTTCACGACTTTTTCTGGATGTTGAAGAAGCCACAAGATTTTCTGTGTAGATACTAGATACAAGTAACTTTCCCATCCAGGGCTTAATATTTGCAAAGTCCAAAATTAACTTTGTCATATTCATGATGTATATATTCCACTCCACGTCTTCCCTACTCAAAATTTTCATGTGTTTTATGGTTGCCTTAGAAATTTTAGTAATTTTCTATTCTAGGTATGTGTATATATATATTTGATAGATCTGTTCTAGGTATATTACAGCTTGCCAGATGCATATTATCAATTTGATTGTTAATACTTGGGCTCTATAAAGATTCTATAAACTTGAAAATTGTTAATATTAGTTCTTCTCCTTCCAATCTTTGAACCATTTCTTTTTTTTTTTTTTAAATTTTGGTTGGATCATGGTCCCCAAAGACTCAACAAATTTCCAATAATTGTATTGTTTGTAGTTGCACCTATCTCAGTTGTGCGTCAACTGTTGCTCAAGATGGGAGGGTTGGCATGCCTGTCCATTGAAGGTTACTAGGTTCGTGATTTTTATCATCTTAAGTTTAGTCAAGCAGCCTAAAAAATTAGTGCAACTACTGATTCTTTAATTATTTTAGTTCTAGATTTTGAATCAGTTCAAATTAGAAATTGCAACTTAGCATATGACATTCTTTGAATATGTTTGAAAAAATTACTACCAAATTTTGTCACGAACGCTACTTCTCTTGACTATATGAAATTCTTATCAAATTTATTAGTTCTCCAAAGGATGAAATTCATGAAGTCTCCTTTTTAAAATTTTCTTTTAGGCCTTAACTACGGTGTTTGATTACAACAAAGGCAATTTTTCAATAACTAATGACATATTTGCAACACTTGGATTGAAAATTCATGGTGACAAAAATGTCCCTAATGTGTAGGACATTTTCAAGGTATTAGATCTTGGTATGTATTTAGTAAATTCTTGAGAAATACATAATGAGAGTTCCAAGTAGAAGACTTGGTTTTGGTGCCAAAGGATGTATTTCTTGGTGCCAAATGTATTTCTTAGTGCATTTGGCCATAGATAATGTATATTAGAAGCTTCAAGGGTGCTGAAAACTCATTATAAATGAATCCTTACACTTCTATTGATAAGTTGAACAATGGTGAGATATCATCCCTTTCATTTTCTTTATAAAGATGGTTGTGGTTAAAGAAAATTATCTTCCTTCTCGACTCTATTCCATAGTGATACAATGATTGGGAAATTATGTGTTGGGCTTAATTTGGTGTATCTTTGTTGTAATTAGCTGAAAAGATTCAAGAATTACTTGGAGGAATGTACTTCATAATGATTTGGCAATTTAAGGGAATTTTTGCCCCATGTTGATGAAATATATAGTTTTGATATCTATTTCTCAAACCATTCATTGCTAGATAGGAGTTAGGTTAATACTCACAAACCAAACCAATTATATGCTCGCTCTCTTTCAAAGGATGTGAAAATAATAATTGTGCAGGTAACTTAACCAAAATAATTAAATAATTGTGAATTCACTCATGCAACACACATATTCTTAATTATGTTATAGTATTTATCAAAAACAAAATGTTATAGTAATTCATGTTTCTTTTTTATTTTCCCCTTTTTTAATATATAATATAATTGATGCTAATTATATAAATATTATACCACAAGATTATTTTTTTTATGAATCGTAAAAATTAGTTAGAAATTATGTCAAAATAAAATTATAAATTATTCGCGCATTGCGCGGGACATCATCTAGTTATTATAACTGTTCATGTGCAAATATATCCTGGAAATAAAATTGTTGAAGATTTCATATATGAGCTGCAAGATAAAAAAGAGAGTACATAGAGAACAACAAAATTGATTTACGTGGTTCGACAGTATGTCAAAATAAGATCATTAATGAATTTATACTACCCAAGAAACTCCAGTCCAGTACGTTGAATTTTCTAATATATCCTTACAATATGCATGACGCCTCTTAACAAGAGATCAGTGTTACTTTTCCATTCAGAATATGAGCCATTATCTTTAACAAAAGTGGAGAATTTATACACCTTATGCTGGTAAAATGACTTTTATAAGTGAGCATGAAAATAGGAATTACTATTGATGGTCTCACTAGAAAAAAAAAAAAAAAAAAAAATAGTGACTAGTGAGTGAGTGTAATGTAAAAAAGGTGGCGTTGGGATCTAAATGGCTAACCTCATAGCCTCTAGATTCTCTCAAAGCATTTGAGATAGATAGGTTGGGAATCTGAATTTGGTAATAATAATGTTGCAGTAGAGCAAGTTGAGCAGATGAGGAACGAATATAAGTCTCTAAAAAAAAGAGGCAAACCAAAAAAAGGTTGAATTGGATGTCTAGTAAGGAGAGAATATGAACCAAAAAAGGTTTGGAAGCATAAGACTAATTTAGGGAGATTGAAAATGAAGAATAAGGGAATGTCTGCACCTCGCAAACAACGGCCCTCATTTTTGTTGGATTATTCCAATTCTGTTTTGTGTACAAAAAAGGCATGCTAGCTCACACATGTTGTCTCAAATGAATATAACTATTACCTATACACAGAAAAATACCTTCAATAAATTGTGGTTCCACTGCAGCTGAGGTCTCCTTAGAGATCACAATTACATGTTTCCAATACATGGCTCATGGGTTTTGAACTTGATCTCATGTTAGAGATTGATCCTTTACTACTTTATAACTCGCTAATTAATAATATTCATAGGACTTGGCTTGCGTCCAAAGCTCTAATGTACTGGACCTATTGTAATGGTGCCATGTGTCAATTTTTGGCCATGTGTCATCATCGCAATAAGGACTCAAACTTTGTTCATACTCATATTCCGTCATTTTATAACACTTTGGTTTTGGATCATCAGATGCTATTTTTTAAAGATTGGCATATTGATATTGAAAATTAGCCATTGCTCTTGTGAATGTCGAGTGTTGATCCACGTAATGACGTGCACTGTTGCACATTCTAGAGCTCTTAGCGTCCATTTGAATAATTTATTTGGAATCAGCTTATTTTCTTGAAAGTAAAATAAAAAGTGATTTCAAGTTTTTAACGAATAAGTTGGTCAAGTGTACATTTAAAATAATAGTATAATACCACTCTTTTATTATTATTATTTTGTAATTCACTCTAAATAAAATTATTAAAATCTTAAAACTTCGAATTTTTGATTTATCACAGAGGTGGCTTTAAAAAAAATCTTAAATATCCATTTTAAAAAATAAGTGGATCTTAAGACATTTCAAGAATTCTGTAATAAAAATTATCCTAAAAAAATCTAGAGAGTTGTATCATGGTCCAAGCCTTGGGGCCCAGTGAGATTGCTCTCCACGCAAGCCCTTTCTAGCGAAGCGCAACACAAACAAAAACCCCCCAAATTTTCAATTTTTTTTTCTTTAGTTCCGTTTAAACCCTAAAACTAAGCAGAAAGAGGGTTTATGGGGTTATGCTCGAGCCAGAGTACACTAGACCCTTTTCCCCAATGGCCTAAAATTCCATTCATTTTATTTTAATAATTAATAAAAATAAAAATAAAAAATCAGATCAGAGCCAGAGCTCGAAAATCTCAGAGAGAGAGAGAGAAAAAGTTATGGCTGCTTCAAGAGTATCGTCGTGTATAGCAATGGCTGCGGCGGCGGCGGCGTCCTTGTCCACCCTCTCCAACCGCGCCTACGCCGACGGTCCCTTTAATTTCTATCCTTTCTCTTCGTCTTCGTCTTCGTCTCCGTCTCCTGAAGGAGACCAAACCTCGAAATCCAAGTCAGATAAGAAAGCCCAGGCCGAAGACTCCTCTAGAAGCTCCGGTTTCGATCCCGAATCACTGGAACGAGGCGCCAAAGCTCTTCGCGAAATCAACAACTCCCCCTACTCTAAACAGGTTTTTTTTTTTCTTTCTTTTTAAATAATGAATTTGATTTTTCTTTATGCTTTGTTTGGTTGCCGAGAAAACATGGGAAAATGAAACGAAATTTGATCAATTGAGAGACCATGTGTATATGCCCAACGAAATGTAGCAATAAGATATTAATCATTTCTTTTTTCGCTTCGAATTTTTTTTTTCACAATTCGATCTATCAAATGGCTTATTTAAAGTTAATATGGACTAAGAGAATTTTCTTATTAATATGGCTTTGGGCAGGTTTTTCAACTGATGAGAAAGCAAGAAGATGTTCGCCTTGAGGAGTTGGCCGCAGAGAAGCTTCATCACGAAGCAATTGAAGCTCAACGTGCTATCGTGAGCGATTCTCCATTTCGTTCACACTATCCACTAGCTTTAGTTAAATTATAGGATGTTGTTCTCACTGAATTATATAATGCATATATGGAATTTTTTTTTTTGAGTATGTATATGTTTAAAGTAGGCCAAATGGTAGTGTTTGTTTATGTTTTCCTTAAACTGAATGCAATAATACTTCTTGTTTTAAAGTGCTAACATGAGCCTCCAAAATTTGCTCGGAATCTATGTTAAAATTTCTCTTCTAACTTTATAGTTTCTGTGTTTGACAATCAATTCATAACCCGTTTCTGCTTATACGGGTTCTTTTGTGTATATACTCTCTCCTTGAACCATTGTGCTTTGGTGGTTCCGGGTAGTAATAGGCACAGTTGTTTTTCATTATATGGGCTTGTACACATTACACTTTGTGTCTAAGCTAAGTTTTTTGTACATGCAGAAGTAGATGTCATCGAACTTGTACCTTTTTAGCTTTGAATCTTTCAGTTGTAATGTTTAGTTGAATTGTAAAAAGTAGTCTGATCAATTTTGTTAGGGAATCATTGTGGTATTCTTCCAATTCACTGTATACACTATATTTGTTTGCACTGGCAGGATAAGCAGAGGAAAATGCATGAAGAGCAAAGAGAGCTAATACAGCAACAAGGGCAGGCAAAGGCACAAATGGTGCGATATGAAAATGACCTGGCTAGAAAAAGAATGCAGGTGCAAACAGCGAAATAAATTTTTCTTTAAGTATCTTTTTTAATCTATAGTACATAAACCGGGCAAACTATAGCATATTAACCAGTTAATTGGTATTTGAAAAAAGTTTCCTCCCACTAAAAGGAATCAGTAATAGCTATGGCAGTGGTGAAACTTCTTTCTATTTATATATGTGCATGTTGAGTCTGTCATTGGCCATTATACCTTATGCCTTCCTTTTTGTCCTTTCCCTTTTGGGACCAGAATGTTCTTTTCTGCTTGAAACTTTTGTTCACAATCCTTATGTATTGCAAGTGAGGAGAAAGGAATGTTCTTTGCTGCTCTCTCTCTGGACCTATTTATGTTAAAAAAAATCAAATGGTAAGACTTTTACTTTTAAACAGTCAGTTACATTTTTTTCCCTCATTTTTCGCAGACAGATCATGAAGTTCAGAGGAAAAATAATGTTGAGTTGGTTAGGATGCAAGAGGAGTCCTCTATACGGAAAGAACAAGCAAGACGAGCTACTGAGGAACAGGTTCAAGCTCAGCGGCGCCAAACTGAGAAAGAGAGAGCTGAAATAGAAAGGGAAACCATAAGAGTTAAGGCCATGGCGGAGGCTGAGGGTCGAGCCCATGAAGCAAAACTGACCGAGGAACATAACAGGAGAATGCTTATAGAACGGATTAACGGTGAAAGAGAGAAATGGCTTGCTGCAATCAATACAACTTTTAGTCACATTGAAGGTATGCACAATTGACAAGCTTGTATATGTATTCATGTTGTTAAGTTGCAAGGGTGACAATTTGATCCACAAATAAGTGGTTTCTTGGATCTTTGTTCAGCCATGTGCTCTGGCTGGTTTGCATCTTTTTCCTTTGTCCTTTACTTCTCAATGGATTGGCTCTCCTGGCCATTTTGTTTCATGCTTTTTAAGTTAACTGTGTAACTGTACCATACACAGCTTGAGTATTTATTTCCTTACAAAGTTACACACATGATGCAATAAGATGAAGATAAAGAACATCTTTAAGCTTTTCCAATATGATGTTATTTGTCTTCTTGTAGATAATTTTCTATTTAAAGGAAAGTTTCATAAATTTGGAATTCATTTTTGCTTCCTAACATATCAGGGTTTATAGTTATGAGCTTTCTACTCAGATAATTTTCTATTTGAAGTTTCATAAACTTGGAATGTGCAATTTTAGGGTTAGAACCTTATTGCTGCGTTATGTCTTATGTATAGTTTAACTTGTGCAGCTATATTTCTCCTATCAATACAACAAAGCTTTGTAACTTTATGAGATTACAGAATCAATGCACTGAAATGCCAAATTTGAAGATGTTTTTTAACCTGAACTTAATAAATTAAGTTTTTACACAAAACACTTAATTTGTCTTGGAAATGCAATTCTTTGTGATTATTTTATATTTATTAGCTATTGGAACCTTTTCTCCATATATTTTTCTATTTCTCTCGTTATTCTTAAAAATTTATTATGTTTAGGACATGAGATGCATTGTAGAACGTGATAGCAAAATTGCAGAAATTGATACTCACATTATGGTGCATGAATTGAAACATTGGAAGCTGTTTATTCCATTTTATAAAAGATTTTGATCTAAGCTTCTATACTCTTGTATATCAGGTGTATCTAATTATTGATTGGACTTCAAATTGTTATTGATATTAATAATTGCCATTAAGGTGGAATGCAGTACCTAATGACTTGACCATTGCTGAACTCTAATCTGCAGGGGGTTTTAGGGTCTTACTGACTGATAGGAATAAGTTGATTATGACTGTTGGAGGAGCCACTGCATTAGCTGCAGGAGTTTATACAACTAGGTTTGTTTGCTGGTCTTCTCATTGTGTTCTTTTTCGGTCACTTCAGTAAAAAACATACTTTTTTGGTTGCAGTTTTTTTTTTATGCGGGTCATATTTCCTTCATTTTTATCTTTTTCTCAGCAAATATCAACTTAACAAGTATGAAAAATGGGATTTGTGGCTGTTGCTTGGTCCATCCATGATCAGAGACCTGGTTAGAAATCATGCAAGAATCCTCCTTATCAAATTAAATAAATAAATAGATCTTGCAATAATTCCAATCATGATGCATGGACAAGTGGCATAATTTGACTTGAAGAGATGTTGGATGGGGATACAACTTGGATTTGCCACAACAACATATGTTTATGAGAACATTGAGAAGGCATGTGCCAAAAAAAAGAAAAAGAAGGTGGAGTGTATGGGACCAAGGCAATTGCTGCAACGTCCACCATCTTTGACATCACTACCTCCGCCTTCCCCTCCCTCAACCTACCATTAACACTAACCTCCAACATGACTCCACCACCTCTACTACATTGCAATCTTTCATTACATTTGTTGCACCACTACCATTGTGTCATGGTTCTCATCAAGTGTACCCTATCAACCTATTTGATAGAATAAGTGAAGTAGAAATGTTCACTTTTAGTCTCCGATGACTATGATTAAAGCCTTGTTATACTCTTATCTGTAAAGAATCCCTGCCCATTGAATAACATTTTTTTTTTTTTTTTGGATAAGTAAGTAATGCTTTATTGAAAGAAAACTGAACTTTACAAGAAACCAAAGCACACAAGCAGTGTACTAAGGAGACAGTAGAACAACAGATTACAGTGCATAAAAATTACAACTATCCAGCAAATCAAACTGAATAACTTAATTGTTGTCAAGTACTTGTAGATGATATGATCATGATGTTTATACTTGAAATTGGATAAGTCGTTTAATTTTCTCTGATGATCTTCCCCCATGTTTACAGAGAAGGAGCAAGGGTTATGTGGGGTTATGTTAATCGGATTCTGGGGCAGCCATCACTTATTCGGGAATCATCCATTGCAAGATTTCCAGGGTCAGAACTAATTTCTCAAGCAAAAAATAAAATTTTGAAATCTAGTACATCAGCTGGAGCAGCAGGGCCTGTGGGAAGTAAAAATGGTCTTGGAAATATTGTTCTCCATCCTTCGTTGCAAAAAAGAATAGACCAACTTTCTCGTGCTACAGCAAACACTAAAACTCATCAGGCACCCTTTCGTAATATGATGTTTTATGGACCTCCTGGCACTGGCAAAACTATGGTTGCCAGGGAGATAGCTCGGAAATCGGTATGCTGTTAACTTATGACTTCATTGTACAATATTTGATACCTGCTGCCAAACTTGTATGTTCCTTGTTGGCTTTTATTGGTCTTTTACGTGATAGAAGTTTGTCTCAAAGTGTAATATGTATAAAGAGGATATGAACAGAAGAACCTGGATTAACAAATAGGAGCCTTAAAAAAAAGTTACCATTGTATAAATGAAGATGTTAATTTCATTGATTATTATTCTTTTTTTTTTTTCTTTTGTAGTGATTTAGAAATTGAAATACTTGTGATAAAAAAAAAAGAAAATACTTGTTTCAAAACAATCAGTGATTTACTAACGAATTCCAGATATATTTGTGATATAGATATGTTATAGTTCACAATGACATTAAACTTAAGTAGATTTGGTGACATCTTCTCAGATAAGAGGCATTGATATGGTAAATATTTTATACAATTTAACTTTCAGGACCTATCCAATATATTTGTGGTGTTTACAGCCCCTTTTACTTTTTATGAGGGGAATGGCTTCAATGGCTGAGAATATTTTTTATTATTTTCATTTTGCTATCGTTGACCCTTGAGTCTTCTCATACAGGGTTTGGATTATGCCATGATGACAGGAGGAGATGTTGTGCCACTGGGTGCACAGGCCGTTACCAAAATTCACCAGATATTTGATTGGGCTAAAAAATCGAATAAAGGTTTACTGCTTTTTATTGATGAGGCAGATGCTTTCTTATGCGAGTAAGATTTTCTTTTCTTTCTTTTTCATTTTTTGAAGGTTAAGCTTCTCTCTGCCTGTTATTATTTATCAAGTTTCTTGGTCCATTATTTTTTCATTTATATGATGCTGATAAGGTTTTGAAATCTTAATTACTTCTCATGAAGTTACCGTTGCTTATAATACACTCTGGATAAGTTGGTGGTATCCCAAGAGTCTCACTGTTGTAAACTTTGCATATATAGCAGCACCTAAATATATCCTCATGGACTTGTATGCGACTTCATATGTAACAAAGCTCAGTACCTGGATTACACATTCTCTCATTCGCGCATTTAATTAAAAATTCCAGTACTCTAATTTTTTCTTCATAAAGATCTTTTGTTGGCTTCTATTTTCATGATATTTGTTTCAAAAAGTTCTCCAGTAAGAATAGTGTGAAATGCACTCTGTTTAAGACTTTACCCTCATTCCTCAATATACAACTGAAAACCAAAACTGTTACTGCCTTTTTTTTGTCCACACCCAACACCCCCCCCCCCCCCCCAATGTTTAGTGGCAATAGGTTAAATAGTTTAGAACAAATTATGTGCTCATGTCATGTATATATATTGCCAGAGTTCTTCTTTGGTGAACCATGATTATGAGTTTCTTCTGGCAATCAATTTTATAATTGTACTATTGATCCAATGCAGGCGCAACAGTACACATATGAGTGAAGCACAACGAAGTGCTTTAAATGCACTACTTTTCCGAACTGGAGATCAGTCTCGAGACATAGTGCTTGTTCTCGCCACAAACAGGCCTGGTGATCTTGACAGTGCTGTTACTGACCGCATTGATGAAGTGATTGAGTTTCCAATTCCAGGGGAGGAGGAACGTTTTAAACTGCTGAAACTCTACTTGCACAAGTACCTTTCTGATGAGGGTGACAGCACAGCTAAGTGGGGTGTTTTGTTCAAGAAAAAGACACAAAAGATAACTATCAAAGATGTATCTGATGATGTGATCCGAGAGGCTGCGCGACAGACTGAAGGGTTCTCCGGCCGTGAGATAGCAAAACTAGTTGCCAGTGTCCAAGCAGCTGTTTATGCACGCCCAGATTGTGTGTTGGATACCCAGCTGTTTAAGGAAGTTGTAGATTACAAGGTTGTGGAGCATCACCAACGAATAAAACTAGCTACTGACGGTGGTCTACCAGCTTTTAGCTAGGGAACATGCATCTGAGACTTCACTTGCAGAGTAGAAAAGCAGGCTTCTTTTTTATAAAGCCCAAATATTGGAAAATTTTGCTGTGTTTTAATCATGTTTTACCTTTTATATATAATGGAGTGATTGTCATTCTTTTTTAAGGGGGGGTGTTTGATAAATTGATCTTCCTTTCCTTCCTCTCTCTCTCTCTCTCTCTCTCTCTCTGTGTGCTCAGTGTATTGGAATGAGAAGATATCAATTTGGATCATACACTGAGATACCTGCTAGCCGCTGCACTTGAGATAGTTCTTGCTTTGAAATCAGATTAGATTCTTTGGGTCCGTTTGGATAGTTTGGATAGCACTTATTGTTGCTGAAAGTTGATAAAAATTGATTGTTGCTGAAAATACTGTAGCAAAATAATTTTTAAATGTGTGAATAGTGTTGTGGGACCCACTTTTAATATTTTTAATACATAAACAGTACATGAACAGTATGTGAACAGTGCACGCACTGTTTATGCACAGTAAATTTTGTCCCCCCCAGTCAACAAGTGCGGCCCAAAAAAAAAAAAAAAAAAAAAAAAACAGAGTAAAACGCAACTTAACTTTGAGCAGCAAAACCTGCTATCCAAACGCAGTCTTTGAGTGTGTGAGGGAATGGGCTGCAATTGCTAAGGCCCAAACTGTGCACTCACCTGGTAACTGTGGTCCAGTCTACCTAGGATTTTTAGAGCTTTACAATCAAGAACATCAGACAGTGGTGGAAGCTTTTAGCAAATAATCCGGAAGCAGACTCTTCCTTTTCTTTTCTTGGACCCTGTAATTTTTTGTCTGTTTTCTTTTACTTTTTAATGAATAGTGTTCAAACACGCCTTGTCCAAAAAATAGAAGAAAGAATGTACCATTTACTATGCAACCAGTCAAATAGTTAAGACTTGATTTTATAAAAAAAAGACAAGAAAAAAAGACTTGATTTTAAATTTATAGCGATTTTTCATTTCTTGGAAACTCAAAATTTTACTCCTCTTTTTACAGGCCCCAGCTTCTGTGGGCCTCGTGTCTCCGTCTGGACCAGGAGACTTTTTCTTTTTGTTATGGCAAATGAAATGAGCGCTTTCAGCCCTGCTTTTCGGTGGAGCCAGACTCGCTGATGCGAGGGAGACAAAAGTAGATGGGACACGGGCAAACTAGGCTTGGATAAGCAACAAGTGGCACAAACATAGCATATTAGCATTGTTCTTTCTCATAACCATCCTAAGTAACCGCCACGTAATCCCCTAGTGGTGCCACTTGAGGACCGACCTGAACGGCAACCATCTCTCACTGATTTTTATAAACAAAAAGCAATAACACTAATAAGACTATCTTGAAAACTCACTTGAATCAATCTCTAACTTTGGTTACCACTTTATATTTGAACAAACTTTTCATTGAGACTGAGAGGGACATATGGCAAAGAGAGAGACTTTGATATTGGTGTTATGGGTAGTGATCATGTGGGTGGGTATGTGTTGGTGTTTGGACATGGACACTGCGAAGGAAACGATGAATGAAGCAGCAGGGAATGCCAAGGAGAAAGCAGAGGAGACCAAACAAAGTGCTGCCGAAGCAACGCAAGATGCCCTGGACACAACTGATTCCTGGGCCGATTGGGCTTATGAAAAGTTTGCTGAGTATTCACCCATTACTCTCTTCACACTTTTTTATTTTATTTTATTTTTTAGCATTGATCATGATATCTAACATATTTTTGACCTCTCCTGCGGCTAATTTCTAACTCTGATAAGATCAATATTTAATTCTTTTATGTGACCCAATATGTCATGTTTTCAGTTCTTATTTTAGGGTGTTGAAATTACATATACAGTGTGATATAAAACAAAATGACATGATTAGCAAACTTTCATAACTGTTCTCCTAGGAGAGAGAGATAAAGGTTGAGTGAGTCCCACAAGAGACATTAAGTGGGGATAGGAACATATTGGTGCCCTAATTACATACTATAATGAGTCAATGAACTGTTTGGGATGAGAATGAATCACCTTTTATTTCAAGCTTGATCCAAGGCAACCCATTGCTCTAGCCCTTGATTTTATGACTTAATGCTCTAAATTCATATCTTTCTTGCATTACAACAAAGTTTGATATATTTATGTTTCCTTGATAAGGTGGAATCTTATGTGACGAATATATGTATCACTTTCTCATGTAGGTGAGCATAAATATATATCGCTTTTACATGTAGGTGAGATTTTTATGCGTGGGTCGTGGGTCACATACACATGCGAAAGAAGCGTTACATGTACTAGTTGCATAAGAAACTTTTTTGTTAGCAAGGGGTGATATTTAAGTGACATATATATGTAACATCACTTTGATATGTGTGTGAGACATCTAGGTAAAATGAGTATCGCTTATACCCATTATATATGTAACATCACTTTAATATGTATGTGAGACATCTAGGTAAAATGAGTATTGCTTATATCCGTTACATAAGACACTTTTTTGTCCATAAGAAAGATATAAGCCGAACGTCTTTTTGGCAACTATGATTATCTTTTATGCTTTGAAAGGTAATTGATCATTATGCTGCAATGTTTTATTAGGGGATTTGGATTTAGACAAGAAAATGCAAGAGAAGGAGCCCAAGACATGATGGATAAAGCTGGGGATGCTGCGTGGAAGGCCACAGATACAATGAATTCTGCCGCATCTGGTATTCGTTTGTGCTAACAATGACTTTTTGCATTAACAAGTAATTTAAAAAAAAAAAAAAATCTTTTACTGTATATTTTTTTTTCTTTGGGTTTTCCAGATACATCAAATTATGCTTCCCAGAAGGTTGGGGATGCAGCTAACACCGCTTATGAAAAGGCGGGTGGTATGAAGGACTTTGCATCTGAGAAAGTGGGTCAAACTATAAGAATGGTTTCAGATAAGGCTGGTGATGCGAAGGACACAATGGCAGAAGCAGTGTCATATGGAAAAGACAAAGGAGGTGATGCTTACAATGATGCTAGTGAGACAGTAAACATGGCTACAAAAACTGCCTATGATAAGGCTGGTGATGCCGGAGAGATGATGGAAGGAGAAATGAGGTATGGAAAACATAAAGCAGGCAATATGTATGATGGAGCTAAAGAGAAAATTAACACGGTCTCAAACATGGCTACAGATGTGGCCTATGATAGAGCCAATGATGCTAAAGAGATGATGTCTGGGGCAGTTGAGTATGGAAAAGAGAAAGCAAGTGATGTCTATGATGAAGCTAAACATAAAACGAACATGGCTTCAGAGAAGGCTTATGATGCCAAAGATACAATGGCAGATAAAGTAGGCAATGCATATGATGAAGCTAAGGAGAAAATAAATGTGGCTTCAAATGTGGCCTCAGATAAGGCCTATGATACCAAAGAGACCGTGGCAGGAGCAGTGGGATATGGACAAGATAAAGCAGCTAATGCCTATGACAAAACTAAGCAACAAGTGGAGGACTCTTACATGTCAGCCAAGGATACCATGACTGAACAAGCCAAGGCTAAATATGAGGCTGCTAAGGAGAAGGCTTCGGAAGCCACAGTCAATCTTGGGGATAAGATGAGGAAGAATAAAGCAGAGCTATGAAGTGGACAAACTACTTTTAGCAATGTTATCTTGCTGAAGCCATCTGTGACTGTGAGTTTACGTTTATTGCTATGTTTCCTTCTTTTCTGATAATATGTTCTTTGAAACATATTTAGGATAATGAAATTTGTATCCAAGGAATTAATTGTTTTTTCTGCTTCTTTTTATTTTTGGTATGACTTACGAATTCAAACGCAAAAGCTGTTCGGAGATACTTTGTTGTTCTCATTTTGGGCATGCTCTTGGTTGTTCTCAATTTGGGTGTGGAATTAACGGAATCCGCTATTATGTACATGTCCAAAGTACTAAATAACTCGGGTTAGGTTACATTTCAGGAATATGAATTTAAGTTATGAGTAGATTCTACTATGTGAAAATGTTACAAATCCAGCATAGAAATTTTATTGCTTTGCGACTTTTATGATGTAATTTTAGAAATAAAGGCAAAACTGGAATCTAACTAGAGTAATTTTTGAAGGGTTTGTACAAGCTAGAATCCTTATTTTGTTGTCCATGGTGCTATTAAGTGTAGTTAAAATCGATAGAAATTAAATGTTGTGGGCGTTACCATAATTAATCATTTAGTTCTGCATGGACATTAATGAAGATTTAATAGTTGTAGGAGATGCCCTAATTAATCATTTATTTCTGCTTGGACGTTGATGAAGTGATAGATCATCGTGCCAACTCAGGGGTTTTGAATGTATTCAAGGAGAAAATAACTGAGAAGGACAATAGCCTGTAAATTCATATAAATTTAGGTGGACATTGGGTACCTCATTAAAGATATACATCAAATCAAAGACATCAAGCTAGGTTTTCAACAAGGTTTGACATATCACTTGTCTCAATTTTCTTTAGAAATTAAAATTCTATTAATATATAGATTGGTGAACTGGTTCCTTCTCAATCATTAAGTTCATTTGTCTTTTATGTCCATGTTTCTCCACCGTTTGTCTTTGACTCTTCCTTCTCAATTTGTTATTGTCCTTTGGTTCTTTGCATTTTCGCTATAAAGCTGTAATGTGTATGATAAGTACATGTATTTGGAATTATGGGTCCATTAGAGTAATTGTAGGAGTGTGGTTTTCTATGAAGGGGATGTGTGTTTGTGTACTTGGTGTCCATACGGGTAACACTGGAAGAGTTGGGATGTTGAGAAATAGTAGAAGCCAACAACTAAGTGATGTGAGAAATAATAGGTGCCATTAGTAATTTAGTTTATTTACTATTGTTTTATTAACGTTAGAATTTGCTATTTGCTATCAGTGACGGACCTACGTGTGGGCCGCCCGCGCCAGATTTGAAAAATCACATACTAGCATGTATATTACACAAAAGTTCATAATTTTGTCCCTGAAATGTATATTTTGGTCCCCCTCCCCCAAAATACTTTTCAACTTGATCCATGAAATCAAAAAAAAAAGCTTACCTGACCATTACTGCATTCCATTTGCCCAAGAAAAGCAAAAACCTTGAGACAATCCTTTGGACAAATTCACAAAACCGGATAACAAAAGAACCTTTAGATAGGGTTAGGCTTAGGTCCAGTGTATCAATGCACTGGAGCTGGTTGATAATGACATGTCATCATCTCAACGGGTCCAGTACTACTGGACACTGAACCTAAACCAAGTCCCTTTAGATAAACCAACAAAACCATTCACAAATTCAAATAACAAGAAAAACCTATAGACAAATCAAAAATACCAACAAACAAATCACAAGTCTAAACATAAAAAAATAAATACTAACAACACAACAAATCTCAAATCTTGACAAAACAAATCTTTGATCTTATCTTTTCTTCTCTTTGATATCCCTCCTCTCTCTATCTCTTTACGTTGTGGTGTGACTTGTGAGGCTAGACAGCTGCTCTGCCTTTATTAATTTTTAAGTGATAAAGGTGGAAGCTTTTATTTCAAAAACTATTAGGGTGTGTTTGTTTGGAGGTGAAATAGGGTGGATGGAAAAGTTTGGAGAGAAAATGGGAAGAAAAACTATTTTGAGTGTGTTTACTTTTTTTTTCTTTTCTTAATTTCCTGGAGGTTGCCTTTTTTTTTTTTTTTTTTTGGGCTGTGGGTGTAATAGTTGTTTTGTTTTTCTTCTTCTTCTTTTTTTTTTTTTTTTTTTTTTTTTTTTCTTTTGTTTAACTAGACATGATTTTTTTTTTGGGACATGATTTTTTTTTTTTAATAAATTGGGAGATTGTTTTTTTTTTGGTTGCTTGTCACTTTTTTGTTTTAAATGGATATCATTTTTTAACAAGGGTGTATGAGTAAATTTATATAAACTCATTTTTTCATCTCTCCACTTTTTCACTTCCAACCAAACAAAAAGAAGAGAAATTAAAATCTTTTTTATTCTTCACTTTTCCATCCTCCCACCATTTTTTATCGTCCCACTTTTCCACCCCTCACCCTTAGTGAGAATGATCATAAGTAGCCACGATATCATTAGGTTATTGACAATCCAATAAAAGGAGTACACCATCTACATATAGTCCTTTTTAGTTAGAACAAAGTTATTAGTAATATAGATTAATGTGTTGTGGGCCTGTGGCTACTTCAGGACGCACCTAAATTACTAAAATATCTTCTCTCAATTTTATTATTATTATTTAAATATCATTTATGGCTCTTGCTAAATTAATGAAAAACGTTGCTATTATTAGTATTATAAAAAGGCAAACTATAATCTTTAGTTGTCAATATATCATTATAATGATATTATTATCAGGTATATAATAATGTGAAGATAATAGCTAAATTGATTTTCTTTAAAATTTAATGTGAAAAGATTAAAGAATAAGTCCAACCCCAATCCAACTAAAGAACCTTCAAGTTTAGAACCATTCATTTTTTAAGATAGTTACAGCAAAAATGAGTGGGGATTTGAACTTTTATTGGACACACTAAGAAGTTTTAGTTGAACTACAAAACTATTGATTATAATTTATAAATCCATATAATTAATATGATTTTTATTTGATTCATAGATTATGAGAAAGTCAACTACAATGTTTAATATTTTTTAGAGAAAAAAATGAAAAAGATATTAATGATGCAACATTGCCAACCTTTAGTGTTGACATACCAATTTTAAAAAAATTTCAAACAAAGAATTGTGGCCCCCTCTAGATTCGAATCTTGGTTCCGTCCTTGTTGGCTATTGTTATTATCTTTTATTTGCTGTAATGTTGGAGTTTGTTTTCAGTTGTTAGAGTCTTAATAGGCTGGGTAGTTGAGTTATTGTGGCTCACGTTGTGGGCAGTTCCTTGTTTTTCAATTGTAAACGTAGTGGAGTCCTTATTTTTCGATTGTTAAGTTGTAGCAACTGGTATAAAACCTGCTAAGTATGATTGAATAAAGATATCAGATAAGTTTAATCAAATTGGATCCTAATTGGTTTTCAGAGGTCAGGATTTCCTCAATCAAATCCAAAAAGTTCACAGAGGTAAGGATTTCCTCAGTCAAATCCAAACTTTATCTCTTTGTTATCTTTTGTTTATATCACGTATCAAGCTTTTCATTAGAAACAACCAAAATTCTATTTCCCTGCCCTCTAAATATTTATATTTTCCCTTTCAAAAAATTGTGTACATATCAGTGTAATTACGCCCTCTGATCCATATGCAAGTGAAGTCCTCTATCCTTGGTTATGAGTTATGTGTAAAGTACATGATTTTTCTGTTTGTTGCAGCTAAGATCGTCTTCTTAATTTACAGAAAGTGTGAACCCTTCCATCTTCTAAGGAACTTCATCTAGCATGAACTTATTTGACATTGTCTTTCATACAAGATTACCTTTTTAAAAGATATTTTTTTCTAATCTCTTTGTATTGTTTCAAGCATAGTTCCTCACCTCATTGATGTTTCACAGAAGGTTCTGCTGCTATATATTTATTATACAGTGCACATTTTGGACCCTTTCCAATTTCATCTAATACGCTCTCTCCCTTTGTGGCTATGTCTGTGTGTTTAAAGCAGGAGAACACAATAGTGGTGCATTGCTCAAGTTTTGTGATTGCATGCATAAATAACTCAATTCCATAACTCTATATGTGGGTGAGAAACATTGTCCTAGTATCCCACAAGCATGCTATCTATTTTTTACACTAAATGGGAAAGATAAATGATGAGCTTAACTCAGAAAAATTTTCTTGGCTTCTTGTATCTTTCTCAAGGGGCATCTAGCCTATTCACATGTTTATATAGAAATTAAACTCTACTCTTTTTATTAGTGAGAGAGTTTATTATATCTGGAGTCTATATATAGTGTTACAGTGTCACGACATTTAAAATTATAAATGATGTAACGTTGAATTAAAAATTTAAATATGTAATATTTAATCTAAACTTTGGAATAAATCTATTACAAATTACGAAGATCAAATTACTTGGTGTGATCAACCAATTTAAATGTGTGTGGGTTTTAATTAACTCAATTAGTAAAGTTTCTGATGGTTAAATAAGAGATCTGGAGTTCAATTCTTGTCTACACCAAAAACCGATTGGTGTTTTGTTCCGATAATACAAAACTATCATAAGGAATGGACGCCATAAATTGAAACTCTCTAAAAAAATAAAAATAAAAATATATAAATGTGGATTAGTAATTTTACCTAGAATCTACTTTGGACTATGTTCTAGCAAAATTCCTCATATATATGACTCCTTTAATGTATTCTCCGACCTGGCCATCACGCAAAATTATTTGCCGTATATATGGACCTTGGTATTTATGGCAGACGTTATCTCTTTCTCCATGTGCTAAACTGGTACAGTAGGAACATTGACAAAAGAAAATCTGTCGGGTTTCATTCTGAATTATAACCCACAAGAGTTGGATGATAGATGTAAATCCTCATACAAGGTAAAGAGAGAAAAATGCCGTAATTTATGAATGTCCGAATAGCTTTTACAAGAATGAGACTTCTTCAGTGCCGTTTAGTTCATGAGAAAATAGCAAAACACCACTAATTGGTTTCATGGAACCAAAGTTTTCGTAATTAACTGATGGGTTTGATAAGGAAGTGAAATTGAAAAAGATTTTATATAAAAAAGGAAGGAAAAAAAATGGTATTTTACAAGAAGATACACAAACACTGAAACAAAACCATATCTTTGAATGAAACAGAAAATTTGGACCATAAACTCACCTTTCATGTTTATTAACTCCACCAAGCTGGATCATCTTTCGTTTTCTTTTCTCTATTTGTCTTATTTTCCCTTGTAAAAAATGAGCTAGTTTTGAAAAATCAGAAAAGGTGAGACTGAGAATCCAATATGTTTTCAGTAGAATGACCATACATACTTTTCTGAGAGATTAATTATGGTTACTCAGAACCACCAAAGAAGAAGATTACAGATTTAGGTTTATAAAACCACTTAAAAATTACCCAAAAAAAAAGAGAGACTAAAGTGAGTGACAAATCTATGATCTTCTCCATTCTATATCACTGTGCACATCTAATCTAAAATCATTCATTGAATATAGGCATTTCTTTTTCACAATTAATAGTAATCTCAAGGGTTTGAAGAATTTGATTTGCCTTACATTTGCTTCTTCTTCATAGCTTGTTTATTGTTGTGCATCCATACCTTGAAAACCTGCCTCTTTATACCCACTTCTAAACAGAAGTTCTGGACATCTTGCTCATCATGCTTCTGGATCTTCCACCCCAACTTCTCAGCAAATTCCATCATCTTATCTTTCTGCTCTTGACTAAATTTGGTCCGAAACCTCTTCTTGGATTGCCGTGCTTGTGAAAAACCTTGCACGCCGACATGATGATCAGACCTAAACATACCAAGATCTTCACTTGAGGACTCAGCTGGCGCTCCACCACCGGTTCCAAAGGCCATCATCATCGGAGCAATAGGCACCGGATGAGGCCGATGATGATGATGAAGATGATAAGGCGGTGGAGTAAGTGGAGGAGGACGATGATGTTGAGGTAGTACTATTTCTCTTCTATCATTGTTTGTATTGGGATTGTAGTTGTAGTAAGAGTTGGAGACATATTGTGACTCACCCTCAGTTTCTTTTCTATGAAAATTGCGGTGGCACTCACAAGCTGCACACTTTAAGGCCTCTAGGGTGCCTTCATCTCCATTTGGCATGAATTCTCCGCAGCCATCTACAACATGGCCGCCCATACTGGCAGCGTGATTCTTCAAACATTCTCTATATCTAATAACCTTTGGTGGTGCAGCCCTAATAGTAGAACTGTTTTGTTGCGGCTGTGGTTGTCGTTGTGGGGTTGGTGATTTTTTTGATGCACTAGTGATTGGTGTGGTTGTTGCACCAGATGGGGTTGCAATTGGAGCTGGGATTTGATCTGGGTTTGCGTCTGGATCCCTTCCGGGTTTGTGTGTGTTGTTGTGTGAATTTGGATTTGGTTGCTGTGGAAGAGGATGGTGGTGGTGGTGGTGTTGGTGATCTAGGGTTTGAGCTGGGTTGAAGATTGTGTTACCATGAACAGTTTGATCTCTTCTTCTTTCTCCCACAGTTGAAGCTACAGTTGGAGAAGACAGCTTGTTTGAAGAGTCTTTATGGGTAGGATTATAGCCCAAGGTGCTTGGCAGTGGCAACCTTATTTCCTTATCTTGGCCTCTCAGTTCCATCAAATCTGATTTCTGATGTAAAGCCTTGATCTATGTTTTGCCTTGATCTCAGCCTCCCTTTTTATTTAAAAAATAAATAAAAATAATAAATAAATGGCTTCTTAAACCATGTTGATTTTCTGTTAGTTTATGGGATCTTCTTGTATTCTTCTCTAACCCTAAATCATTCCATTTAATCCAAGAACAAAACTTAATCAGAGAGATAATCACTAGCAAACCCAAAATTATTCCTTTTCTTTCTTGTTCTGATCTTGACGTTTTGGGTGCCAAACCCACCAACCCATTTCACTAATTTCAATCCTATTTCCAAAGACGTAAGCAAAGTGATTGAGCAGTAAATTGACTGATGGAATAGATGATTCAAAAAAGAAAGAGAATCTCAGATTAACCAAGAGAAATAAAAGAAGGAAGTAAAAAAAAATAAAAGAGAGGGAAAAAAAATTTATCCAGATGAAACTCAGATGGGGCCCCTACAACAAGAGCTAAAAAAAAAAATAACACTACACTTACCCTTAAAATCAAATGTAGAAGAATCGTAGAAAGAAAGCTGTAATTGCACCATCAGTGTACCCTGAAAGCAAATATATGAAAGCTGGTTTTAAAGATTTTAACATTTGATGAAAGAATATAAATCTCCAAACCTTTTTAATCATAAATTATCCGAAAAGTTTAGAAGGAGGGATGTATATAATGTTAAAAGCGAGAAGAAGATTGTGCTTCCTACCACCCATCCGACCATAAAATCAAAATGAACAGGTAGGTTGGTTTGTACTCAAAACGAGTGATGACTACACTTGGAGCCTAGTGTGTCTTGGCAGAACAACCGACAAGGTCATGTTAGTCCTCTCCCACAGCCTGCACACTGGTCCAGTTTCTAATAATTGCTCTTGCCCTTCAGTCCTGTGCACTCTCTCTTGAAAGTTGAAACCCTAAAACCAAACCCCAAATGAATGTTGTTTTATGTGTAGTATAGGACAGCAAGAGAGAGTGTTTTCAGTTTTGTGTGTGTGTGTTTATGTGTGTCTCTGAGTTGACGTAGCCTTGCTTGTCTGGAATCTTCCTGCAACCTCTCTAGTTCCTAGATTAAGCCAATTAGAGAGTCTCTTAGAAGGGTTTAGGAAAAATAATCAGAGAGAGAGAGAGTTTGTTCATGCCTGTGTCAGACAATGAGAGGAAGACCCTCTTCTTCTTCTTTTTTTGGGTTTCTTTTTTGTTTGTTTTTTTTTTAGCTTGGAAGGTTGAGGCAACTAAAGTTAAGAGAATGCTGGTCCACAGCACAGCACTTGTCTTCTTAGTGTGTGTCACATTCTCTTTCTCTCTCACCTCGAGGCTATTTGTTGTTTGTTTATGCGCCTCTGCAATTTCTGCAATTCCACTCTTTCCTTAGCGAATGACTTTACCAAGAATTGCATCTTCTTTTTTCTCAACCTTTTATCTCTTGCTGTGCTACAATGACATTGTTACTTTAGCCACTAAGGAAAGAGAGAGAGCCTGATATTGACACTTTATCTTTTTCATCTTTCCACTAATTTCTCCATAGAGCAATTTTATGTTCCATATATGGTCCACAGGCCAATCTTATTAGCTATTACCTTTGTCAAAATTGATTGAACCTCGGAGAGTATAGAAAATAATAATAATAATAATAATAATTCTCCTTGCACCAAGTGGTCAACGAAGTCATTGGAAACAATAGAAGAGAATATTCAACTTTTGTCTCCAATTTTAATTGCTCTATCATTTTCTTCCTCCATCTTGTGGAACAAAACCTAATCTGATCATGAATCAATGAGACTAACAAGTGAAATTTGTTTTATGTGTGATCTATTCACACTATGTCTTGCTCCAATAAAAAGATAGCACACGCCTGTTGGAGAGAACAATTTGGAAAGACTCCCAAGTGAGAAAATATCACACATATAGAGCCCACTTTACCCAAATGTTTAAGTTTATAGTTTGGACTCAATTATATTAACCCTACTCTTGAAAATATTATCTAATGTGCGATTTCAATACATAACTAATAATTTCATTCACACATGAATATTTCAATGAATCTTTCTCTTAGGGGAATAATAATCCAATCTAGGCCTATATAAAGCTACCATAAACTTGATTACCAAGTAAAACATTTTAGAAAATATCTTAATTGATAAATCACCGTCTTTGGATTCTAATTTGATTAGGAAAGTTTTTAAAATTAAGAAAAGAACAATCTAAAATTTTTAATTTAAAATTACATAAAATATAAAAAATTAGCCCCCGCTCAATCAACAAATCCACATCATTTTCCTTGGGTTAGAGAAACCTCGTCCTCGAAATTTGGTGGCAATTTTCCACAATCTATTGGAATCATGAATAATCATATTCATAATTTTTTTAGTTATTCTTTTACATGCATTAAAAAAATAGCTCCTTAGCTATAATACACCAATAAAAACTTATGCATAGCGAATTTGAAAATTCTTCTTCAATTCACAACATAATACAAACAAGGATAAGGATTTGCTACAAACTTGTTTGCAGCACTTCCTCCATATTGGTATATGTGTCAAGATATTAAAGGGACACCTGTCCATGATCCGTTTAAAGAAAACAGAGTTAAGTTCTTAATGTTTCTCTCTCTCTCTCTCTCTCTCTCTCTTTCTCTATCACACGCACGGGAAAAAATAAAACAAATCCTTCTCTCTCTTCAAAACCCCACCAACTCTCTCTCTCTCTCCTTCCTCTGTTCTTCTCTCTTCTCAGATACCCAGCCACATCCTTCGTGCCCAGCACAGCCCCGCCACATCCAACTCATCCCTCTCCACCGGTCTCACTCCGCCGCCAAAAACCGCCGCTCCACCATGGCTAAAGCTCGCAGTTGTGGGTTGGTTTCTAGACTTTTTCATTGAATGGGGATTTTATGGGTTTTTGGGGTTTGATTTTGGTTTATGGGTTTCTCATTGAATGGGTTTAATGGGTTTTTGAGATTTGATTTTGATGAGTGTTTGGGGTTTGATTTTGGTTTTTGGGTTTCTGTTTAATGGGTTTTTGAGATTTGATTTTGATGAGTGTTTGGGGTTTGATTTTGGTTTATGGGTTTCTCATTGAATGGGGCGTACTGGGTTTTTGATATTTGATTTTGATGAGGGTTTGATCACTTTGATGGATTTTTGGGGTTTGATTCTGGTTTATAGGTTCCTTTTTTTTTTTTTTTTGGTAATGAATTTATGGGTTTCTCATTGAATGGGGCTTAATGGGTTTTTGGAATTTGATTTTGATGAGGGTTGAATTTGTGTGAAGAATTTAAGTGGGTTGGAGAAATTGATGGTTATGGGTTTGAACAATTTGTACAATCTGTGGAGTTTGGCGGAAGTTTTGGTGGTGGTTTGGTAGAGATTTTGTGGCAGTGGCAGTGGTTTTTGTGTTGTCTCATTGTCTTGGCAAAAATGGGTTTGAGATGCGGTGATTTGGGATTTTGAGTTGCAATGAGGAGTGAGAAGAACAGCCATCTTTCTAGGTTGACATATCTCAACCTCTCTAACTAATTTTTTTCTGTCCAGATTTCGTCAAAATTTTCAGAGCTTTCCAAGTTAACATCCCCTTGATCTATCATATGATTCTATGCTACATGTCACAAGTCTAAATGGTTTGGTTCAAAATTTAACCAGCTCGAGAGATTTACATCTTAGTTACATTCAAAAATCATCTCCAATGCCAGAAATCACTAACTTTACAACTTTATAGGTAAAATAAAATCACTAACTTTACAGGTACAAGTTAATTTCACACTATAATTCATTGCATCTTCTCTATTTCATTTTGATTCAACCTCACAAACATTAAAATTTGTCATGGGTCCAGAGACCTAACTGTTTTAAGGCTCACGCAGGATCACATTTATTTTGGGCCAGAATGTGATTTCCACATGTTATTAAAATTTTTTAAAGGAAATCATTAAAAGGGGAATATACTGATGTTTTCAAATACTACCAGAAAATTGGAATTGATGAAGAGCTATGGGTAAGAAGGAAAAATATTATCGTAGGAAGGAAGGGAGAGCATTGGTGGGGTTTTGAAGAAAGAGAGAGAAGGATTTGCATTTTTATTTTTTTCCGTGCGTGTGAGAGAGAGAAATGTTAAGAACTTAACGTAAGTTTTCTTTAAATTGGTCATGGACAGGTGTCCTAATATCTTGACACATATACTCATATGCAGGAAGTGCTGCAAACAAATCCTTGTTCTATAAACAATGTGTCATGTAGAATAAATTACCATCGCCCATACAACTTTGTTAAAGAAAAAAGGTTTAATCTCATCCTTTCATCTCTTTAATGAATTGAGTCTTGCTCCATAATCCCAAACGCATTCAAATCTTGACTCCCATTCTCACAAAAATATAAACCAGCATGATTCAGTGTTATGTCGATCGATGAACTATTAAAAATCACATCTTTCCAAGTGAAATCATCCACCTTCACCACAATTGTTCTCTTTGGAACTTCAACGAACAATATGAGGTTATTTAAGTCAATATATGTTTGTGAATTGTTCATGTCTAAATGAACATTGTTAGGACTTTCATTGAACACTTGGTGTACATATCCCCATTGTATGGTTCCTAGATTACACAAAGAAATTACCTCCAACATATCTTCATCATCATCATCATCTGAGTACTCATCATAGATAAATGGCAATTCAGAATCAATGGATGACTCTGTTTATGTGTTCATCCTTCTCTTCAACCTTGAAATCCTTCTTCCCCTCTATGTAATCCAAATCCCAATGGCTAAGGCAATGAGATGCTTTGATAATGCACCTCTAGTTGCACATCACACTCATACATCTACAGCAGCATGTCTTCCCCCCATGTTTTCCACTTTGCGTCATGTTGGAACCTAGTCTCGCTCTAATACCAATTGTTGCAGCGTAGGCATGTAGGAACTCAAAATTCTTTTACAAACCCAGTTATAAAAGAACTCAACAGGGAAGTGAACAAGGAAAAAGAGAGTGTCCCCTCAAAAATTTTAAAATCCAACAAAGTATTTCATTTTTGTTTTACAGATTTTAGGACTATATAAAGGGAGGCACCAGAATCGTGATTGCCTAGTAAAAAGTATTGTAGAAGAGATCCTAATGGACACTTACTACATTTGGACCTTAATTTGATGAGGAAAGGATTAAAACACCTTAAATTAAGGAAATAATAACCTAAAATTAATATAAAATTATTAAAATTTCATAAAATATTAAAGAAATTATTGTATGCTAGATCAACCAACTTGATTTTAAAAAAATCATGAATTTGAGGAACCACTAGATCGGGCTAGACCATTGAAGTTGAGGCTTTGGCAGCGAGACGAGCTCTGAAGTTTGCAAAAGAAATATGGGTGGACCAAGTCATTCTAGAAGGTGATTCTGAAATTCTCATCAAAGTTCTCAAGTCAAGCAGTAGCTCTCTGTCTTCTTATGGCCACATTGCACAGGACATGCAGTATCTTGCCTCATCTTTTTCAAAAATGTGTTTCTCTCATGTTCGTAGGTATTGTAATTCTGTAACTCACTCGCCTGTGAGAAGAGTAGTTTTTAGTCTACATTTCTTAGTTTGGATGAAGAATATACCACCAAATGTTAGACATGTACTTTAGGCTGATTTAAATAGTCTTCCTTAATAATATATGCTGCATTTCTTCTATAAAAAAAAATTAAAAAAAAAAAAAAAAAAAACTAGATCAGGTTAGACAATCTTGAAACATATTTGAGTATGGAGATAAGAGGTTTTATAATTAAGTAAAGATTTTGTAATATTTGAAAAAAAAATGAAAGATTTATGCAATTTAATATGTATCATTATCAAGATAAGAGAAATATTATGTCAATAACATTTTCACAACACTACCACTGCGCACCCTTGGTGCGATAATCACTCCACAAGTATAAGTGCTTGTGGGGTGTGGGAGGCAAAGGCCGATGTTCAAGTTTCCAAGAAGGAGGTTCACACATATATACACTTAGATTATACTAGAGTATAATTTCTTTCTTGTATAAAAAAAAAAATCACAACACTTTCACAACAAATCTTAAATAATAGGTTTTTATTGATTGTTACGAGTGTACAAAAAAGTAATTTAAGTTGTAGACGTAAAATTTCTCATCAAGATAATATTAGCAAGATAATGTATCAAGTTTAGTTGGAGTAATGCTACAATTTGTATTTTTTTTTAGTAATGTTACAGTTACAAATTATTTTACAATATTTTTGCAGACCGTTGTTGTGTTAAATTTTTATTGTTTATCATCTGGACCCACTATTGCCATCATATTTTCACTTACTGATTACCAATTACCATATCAGTAGTTTGTAAAAAAAAAAAAAAAATTGTAACTCTAGCATTTTTCATTTTTTTAATAACTAAAGAATTTGAAATTGCCAATTTTTTACCAAGAGCCTTTATCCACTAGCATGTCCTAGTGTTTCTAAGAGATATATCTAGAATTCAATTCTCCCTCATTTATTGTTGTAAATATCAAAAAAAAAAAAAAAAAATTGCCAATTTTTTTAATCCACCCATATCTTCTTGGATCAAGTCCGGCCGGTTGCGCACTTGCTTGGGTTTACTAACAGCCCTATATAAAAATTAATATTTGATAAAATTTTAATTTTTTTTTGTACTAGTGGTGGGGTTTGTTGCTTTAGGTACACAATCTTTAATTCTTTTTACAATATCTCACAATTATACAATTATTTCGTTATTTTATTTAAAGCTTGACCATTATCAAAACTAGCTGATATTCTGCGCGGTGCAATTTGATAAATTTTGTAAGAAATTATTTTTGACCCATTGATTTCATGAATACTATTATTGTTAGTCATACGTAATCTATGAGATTTTCTACTAAAACTAAATACATTGGGGAGGGGGGGGGGGGGAATTCCACTAATTCATGCAACCAAGAAATGTCACTAGATCATAGTGAAATTGTCATCTACAAACCTGTTGGTTCTTAGGTGTCTATCTTGTATTATTTATGTTTTATATATCAATTGGCTATAAAAACTTCTAAAATTTCATGATATAACAATAGAAAATATTAATGTCAAAGTGATGCAATAATATCACAATTTAACCTCCAAATTTTAATTGAACTAAAAGTAGCCAAAATAGATACATACCAAGTATACGCATCATACAGAAAACCAAAAATATAAATTGGCACATAATATGAAAAAATAAGCCTAAATAAATTACAGTGCTACTTAAGTAAAACCATATATATAAAATCTAAACAAAATATTTAAGACGAACGTAATATTTTGAAAATTAACATACCACTTACAAAGAAAAACAAAAATATTGTGAGCAAATTATGGAAGTTTAATTTTTAAGTCCAATGGAAATGGGGATTTATATTGGACAAATGTGGAGACAAATAATATTTGCCCAATTCATTGAATTTGTCTCTTGCAATTCTGCATTGAAATTAGTCTTATGTAGAAAATTGAAAAGTTTTTTTGATTCCTACATTTCATATGACTTTTTAGATTCATCTGTATCAATTCAAATCATGTAAAGTTATAAATGTATACAAATTCTTTGAATTTTATTCCTACATTTCTCATGACTTTTTAAATCCATCACTATCAATTCAAATCATGTAAAGTTATAAATGCATTTGCCATTATTTAATAGTTTGACATAAATGTTAAATTTAGATGAGATGGAAGTCTAAATGAGAAGGATGTCATACAATATGCCACTTGGCAGAACCTCATACTTTTTCACATGAGATAAATAACATTTGTCAAATTCATTAAATTCGACTCTTGTAATTATACATTGAAATTAGTCTTATGTAGAAAATTGAAAAGATTTTTTTGATTCCTACCTTTCCCATGACTTTTTAGATCCATCCATATCAATTCAAATCATGTAAAGTTATAAATGTATACAAATTCTTTGAATTTTATTCCTACATTTCTCATGACTTTTTAAATCCATCCTTATCAATTCAAAGCATGTAAAGTTATAAATGTATACAAATTCTTTGAATTTTATTACTCCCTCCGTCCCAATTTATTTGTCCTGTTTGAAAAATCAAACTTTTTAAAGGAATATAATTTATTGTCTTGTTTGCCTTATAAAAATGTATAAGTTTACAAAACCACCCTTAAATAAATTTATCAGCTTTTTTAAAAAAGAGTTATTCTTAATGAGGCAACTAAAAAGGTGCTTCAATTAAATTGATTTTTTTTTTAAATATTAGTTAGTTTTCTTTTCAAACAGTTTTGAAAATAAAGTAGAGGTATAATAGGAACATTAGTAAACTAATAATTTTTATTTTTAGAAATATGACAATATTTTGGGACATTCCAAAATGGAATAAAGGACAAACAAACTGGGACGGAGGTAGTAATACATTTGAATAAATGCATTTGCCATTGCATAATAGTTTGACATAAATGCTAAATTTAGATGAGGTGGAAGCCTAAATGAGAAAGATGTCATACAATGTGCCACTTGAAAAAAATCTCATGTTTTCCCACATGAGGTCTTTACTTATATATATATATATATATATATTGATTGATGTGGAACAAATAATATTTGTCCAATTCATTGAATTCGACTCTTGTAATTCTGCATTGAAGTTAGTTTTATGCAGAAAATTGGAAGTTTTTTTAATTTTTACATTTCCCATGACTTTTTAGATCCATCCGTTTCAATTCAAAGCATGTAAAGTTATAAATGTATACAAATTCTTTGAATTTTATTAATACATTTGAATAAATGCATTTGCTATTGCATAATAGTTTGACATAAATGCTAAATTTAGATGAGGTGGAAGCCTAAATTAGAAGGATGTCATACAATGTGCCACTTGGCAGAACTTCATGGTTTCCCACATAAGGTTTCTACTTATATATATATATATATATATATATATATATATTGATTGATGTGGAACAAATAATATTTGTCCAATTCATTGAATTCGACTCTTACAATTCTGCATTGAAGTTAGTCTTATGCAGAAAATTGAAAAGTTTTTTTGATTTCTACATTTCCCATGACTTTTTAGATCCATCCATTTTAATTCAAAGCATGTAAAGTTATAAATGTATATAAATTCTTTGAATTTTATTCTTACATTTCCCATGACTTTTTAAATCTATCATTATCAATTCAAAGCATGTAAAGTTAAAAATGTATACAGACCACTGCATACCTTTGGTGCAATGGTCACTCCACAAGTATAAGTGCTTGTGGGGTGTGGGGGGCAAGGGCCGGGGTTCAAGTCTCCAAGAGGGAGTTTCACATACATATACACTTAGATTAGGCTAAAGTAGAATTCTATCTTGTATCAAAAAAAAAAAAAAAAAGTTAAAAATGTATACAGATTCTTTGATTTTTATTAATACATTTGAATAAATGCATTTGTCATTACATAATAGTTTGACATAAATGCTAAATTTAGATGAGGTGGAAGCCTAAATGAGAAGGATGTCATACAATATGCCACTTGGCAGAATCTCATGTTTTCCCATATGAGGTCTCTCTCTCTCTCTCTCTATATATATATATATATATATATATTGATGTGGAACAAATAATATTTGTCCAATTCATTGAATTTTCTACTCTTGTAATTTTGCATTGAAGTTAGTTTTATGTAGAAAATTGAATTTTTTTTTTATTCCTACATTTCCCATGACTTTTTAGATCCATCCGTTTCAATTCAAAGCATGTAAAATTATAAATGTATACAAATTCTTTGAATTTTATTAATACATTTGAATAAATGCATTTGCCATTACATAATAGTTTGACATAAATGCTAAATTTAGATGAGGTGGAAGCCTAAATGAGAAGGATGTTATACAATGTGCCACTTGACAAAACCTCATGTTTTCCCACATGCGGTCTCTACTTTTATATATATATATTGATGATTGATGTGGAACAAATAATATTTGTCCAATTCATTGAATTCGACTCTTGCAATTCTGCATTGAAGTTAGTCTTATGTAGAAAATTGAAAAGTTTTTTTGATTCCTACATTTCCCGTGACTTTTTAGATCCATCCGTTTCAGTTCAAAGCATGTAAAGTTATAAATGTATACAAATTCTTTGAATTTTATTCCTACATTTCCCATGACTTTTTAAATCCATCATTATCAATTCAAAGCATGTAAAGTTAAAAAAGTATACTGATTCTTTGAATTTTATTAATACATTTGAATAAATGCATTTGCCATTATATAATAGTTTGACATAAATGCTAAATTTAGATTATATGAAAGGCTAAATGAGAAGGACGTCATACAATGTACCACTTGACAGAACCTCATCTTTCCCACATGAGGTCTCTACTATTATATATATATATATATATATATTGATTGATTGTTAATCTTTAGTCAAATTAGGTTTTTTTTTTTTTTTGTTAATATACTAATTAGAATTTTTTTAGGGATTATTTTGAATACATTACAGTCATCTTGTTAGTTTATTTAAATATTAAAAGTAATAAATGAATTAATAAAATATTTATCATAATTTTAATTTGGTTAATTGAATGGGAAAAAAATGAGAGTTTCAAAGATTAATGAGTTCTTTGTTAAAATAAATATTAAAAAAAAAAAAAAAACACTCCAACATCAATAGAGTTTTTATTAATTTATAATTAATAATAATAATATTGATCTATCAAAAAAAAATATTGAATTTAAATGTTTGTATAAGATATGAGTCCAATCCTAATGCAGAAGATTAATTTGTTATTACTTTGCAAATTCATCTATTCAAGAATTATTTTATGGGGTCCTCATATGAAGTCCAATTGAAGTAAAAGTCATGCGTTTTAACTGTCTATATATGGGTCCTTCAAGATCAAAACAATTTTTTATTTAAAATTTTATTTTAGTAGTTATCCTCAATTTTATATTCAAGGCAAATCTATAATTTCTATAATTCTTGTGAATTAAGGTTATTTTGGTACTTTGCTTGAGTCTTGGATCTCCTAGTAGATCCCAAGTATCTTAGGAATTATTTTCTTTGCGTCCAAGTTAGTATTTATTATATTTTAGTTTACTAATCAAATTAGGAGTTTCAATACTAGTAGGAGTCTTATATATACTACTAGTAAGAAAATGTCTTTATATAAATTATGCTAATGTATTCAATGAAGATGAGAGTTGATTAATAAAGTTATTGAATGTTTTGAGCATGGATGCACTTTGGCCTTTGTGGGTTCTTTCTTCCTCATTTTCTATTCTTTCTTTCTCCTCTTCTTATTCTTCCATTCTTTTTCTTAGTTATTGTTCATGAGTACTGTTCATACAGCCCCTAAACACTCTAAATTTCTCAGTTATTCTTCTTCTTTACAACCCAAAATCAAGCAATTTCTTTTACCTATCAAAACCCTAAAATTTTTCATACTTTCTTTTACCAAATAGTTATAAATAAAATAAAATTAAAAAAAAAAAAAAAAACTCATCCAATCATCTTTTGATTCTTATCACAATCCCATAACTCTTCTTAAACAATTATAAACCTTGATTTACAAGTTTTCCTAACCCTAAGCCCACCGCAAACACATATAGATAAATTCTCCAATTTGTCCTGCATCAAATTCACACCTATATGCATATTCAACCTATATATATTAGTTAAGAATATCATTAAAAAGAATAGATTTCCAAGCGATAATATGATATATAGTATAGTGTTGATCATTAGAATAATACGTGGTGCAATAGCTATCACTTAAGTGCACCTATAAATAAACATCTAATTTAAAGAAATTATTCTTCAAGTATCTAAATTATACTTAAAAAAATTCAACCATGTCTTTTTGAAGTATGCATGTGTAGCCAGTTGCATGCACCTTTGCCTCTTTCTCCTGACTTCTGACACGACTTTTTATTTGTATGACATCAGGAAACAATTTGTCTACAAAAGGCATGCATCATTTTGTTTAATTACTATATTTGAGACTAGAAGAATATCTCGCGAGCTACTTATAATCTTTCCCTAGGAATTTTTAATGTTATCCAAGCCACAACCGTACCGTCTTTTCTGTGTTTTGACTGAACAATTTCCAAGTAATTAAATCATTAAATTATTTATTGGAGTTAGGAACAAAGATTAATGATTAAATTATTTGGACACTGCCTCATATCCTAATAAATGCATGCACAAGTAATTGCTGGGATTCTAGAGACGAGGCGAAAACCCAACCTAGTGCCGTTGGGGATTTAAAAAAATAAAATAAATATAGCCGTTGGGGCTTTCTTCATTTTTTATTTTTTATTTTTTTAGATTGGACCTGATACAATGATTATAGGTGTCCATATCTTATTGGGTCTAATATACAAAAGCACCAAATTTAAATTATGTCATCTTTTAATATGATGGTTCACAACCATATACAGCTTATTGGGTGTAATGTACAAAAACACTAGATCTAAGTTATGCTCACTTCTAGTGCAAAGCATGGCGACCAATTGACTTTAAGATTAGACGGGTCTCATTCTCTTTTGATTATAAATTTATAATCTTGATTTTTTTTTTTTTTTTTACAATTGTTTTAGTCACATTAACAAACAAGTTAAGAAGTAATAAATGATTTATTATGAGTTGTAATGCACGTTTTTTCTTTCAAATCAAAACTATGGTTGTGTTTTCTTCTTTATGCGTGTACATAATTTGACTTATTTTGTCAAAGAAATGCACAAAAATATTATTTGATATATGATATTAAATGCTCAAAATAAATTAAGATGTATTTAATTATTACTTTATTAAATTATGTATTATCGTTGATACGGCTAAATGGATTATAAAATTATGATACGCTTTGGCAATGGCCAATCAGGACTTTGTACTTTGCACTTAAGAGAGTTGTTGAATTTTGACCAATTTTTTTTCTTTTGATATTGACCAAGAATTTAACCTTTAGCTAGACAAGTGTGAACATGTGAAGGTCTTAAAGTTATATACACAATAATTTTTTTTCTGAATATTTTTCCTCTGAACAAATCGACAAGGAAGTAACAAAAATCCGAATTGGTGCTCTCATCTCATGTGACTGTAGGGAGTGTAGGACCGCACATTTAAATCTTTATATAGAAGCATTTTTCCCACTTTAACCACCTCAAGTTAAAAGAGAGATGCCCCATTGGGTATTTTCACTATTATTATCAGCAAAAAGAGCTAATCTTTTTAGATTTTGCGACTTCTCTTTTCTATGACAAGGGATCTTTTAAAATTCACACTACTCGATGAACTGCAAGGAATGCATAAAATCAAACAAAGTTATGGATCAAAATCAATATATGGGTACCACGTCGGGGTGTCACATCTTAGAAAACCAAAGATAGAGAAAGCTCTAATATTTGAAGGGTAAATTGCTTAAAACCTATATATCCTTAAGCCTATCATGCGGCTTACTAAATATCTACGCAATAGCTTGCCAATGGAATAAATGGAATGGAATCAGAAAATAAATAAATAAAAGCTTATCATGGTAGCTCCAAAGTTAGACTTTTTAGGTTTAGAAATTTGAACACCAATGACAAGTTTGAAGGTTATTGTTTTCATTCGCCAAACAATTGCCTAAAATTTTTACCTAAATTTTTTAGACTTTTTTGTGTTTGTGTCGCTGTGGGTCCAAATGAAGAGACGCTACAAGTTTAGATAAGAGAGTTCGTACAAAAATCTTTTAACCCAGTAGCATTACATGGTTTATTTTGTAAAGAGAATTAGAGTTAAAATCTTTCATCCCCACCTAGCATAACTGATTCAACCCGCATCAAACCTAGTGTAGCAAAATGGGTCTTTGGTCTTAAGAGAGTCAATTAGGATCGTTGGCATGCATAAAAATGTTTCTAAAATAGTTTACTAACAAATGTCTTTAGGGAACTCGTTAACTTTTCCCAAACAAAAAAATGAGTGACCAAATCTCATTAGTGAAGAGGATGAACCAAGAAATATCAAGAAGGAGAGCACAAAAAAAGAAAATTGCATAGGTATACTCAAGGTTCTGACTACTATTCTTTAAGGCTATAATGTGTTTGCCTGTTGGGCTTTGTGGAGCCTAGTTTATGTTTAAATTTTTTGGCCCGTTTTGTAGCCCATTGTAATCTTGTGCGCATGATATAAAAGCCTCTTTTGTGATTAGGGTTTGTTCTTGTTGTGTTTTTTAGAGAGAGAGAAAAAACACTATAGCCGCACTTTGTATTTTTCCCTGATAATAGTGAAATCCCTGCAACTCCGTGGATGTAGGCAAATTGCCGAACCACGTAAATACTGTCTTGTGCGTGTGATTGTTTTTCTTTGACGTGTGTTTTCTCTATTTTTTTTGTTTCTCACAGGTTGGAATTTCGGTTGAATTCCCAACAACTGGTATCAGAGCCTAGGGTTAGGTTTGAGTGAGAGCAATAGCAAAGGAAGCAGGAAAGGCGTCTGGAATAGAAAAGTTCGATGGCACAGACTTTGGATTTTGGAGGATGCAAATCGAGGATTACCTTTATGGGAGGAAGCTGCATCTGCCGCTTCTAGGGGAAAAACCTGAGGCTATGAAGGCTGAGGAATGAGCTCTTCTTGACAGACAGGTACTGGGAGTTATCAGGTTAACTCTGTCTAGGTCTGTTGCACGCAATGTTGTAAAGGAGAAGACCACAGTAGATCTGATGAAGGCTTTGTCTGGTATGTATGAAAAGCCGTCAGCAAATAACAAGGTGCATCTGATGAAGAAACTGTTTAATCTGAAGATGGCAGAGAACGCATCAGTAGCACAACATCTGAATGAATTTAACACTATCACAAATCAATTGTCGTCTGTAGAAATTGATTTTGATGATGAGATTCGTGCTCTGATCGTTTTGGCTTCTTTGCCAAACAGTTGGGAGGCAATGAGGATGGCAGTAAGCAATTCTACAGGAAAGGAAAAACTCAAATACAATGATATACGAGATTTAATTCTGGCTGAGGAGATTCACAGAAGAGATGCAGGTGAAACCTCAGGATCTGGTTCTACCCTAAACCTTGAGACAAGAGGCAGAGGTAACAACAGAAATTCAAATCGGGGTAGATCAAGATCCAGAAATTCTAATCGGAACAGAAGTAAGTCTAGATCAGGCCAACAAGTACAATGCTGGAATTGTGGGAAAATAGGTCACTTTAGGAACCAATGCAAAAGTCCTAAGAAGAAGAATGAAGATGATTATGCTAATGCTGTAACAGAAGAGGTACATGATGCATTACTTCTTGCAGTAGACAGTCCACTTGATGATTGGGTTTTGGATTTAGGAGCCTCGTTTCATACCACTCCACACCGAGAAATTATACAGAACTATGCTGCAGGTGATTTTGGTAAGGTGTATTTGGCTGATGGTTCAGCCTTGGATGTTGTGGGTATGGGAGATGTCCGGATATTGTTACCCAGTGGGTCTGTTTGGTTACTGGAGAAGGTTCGACATATTCCTGACCTGAGGAGGAATCTGATTTCTGTTGGACAACTTGATGATGAAGGGCATGCAATACTATTTGTTGGTGGTACTTGGAAGGTTACAAAGGGAGCTAGAGTATTGGCTCGTGGAAAGAAGACTGGTACTTTATATATGACCTCAAGTCCAAGAGACACAATTGCAGTTGCTGATGCAAGTACTGATACAAGTCTATGGCACCGCAGACTTGGTCACATGAGTGAGAAAGGGATGAAAATGTTGCTGTCAAAAGGAAAACTACCAGAATTGAAGTCCATTGATTTTGACATGTGTGAAAGCTGCATCTTAGGAAAGCAGAAAAATGTGAGCTTCTTGAAAATTAGCAGGACACCGAAGGCAGAAAAATTGGAGTTAGTACACACTGATTTGTGGGGGCCTTCTCCGGTTGCATCCCTTGGAGGTTCAAGGTACTACATCACTTTCATTGATGACTCAAGCAGAAAGGTATGGGTTTATTTTCTGAAAAATAAATCTGACGTATTTGAAACTTTTAAGAAGTGGAAGGCCATGGTTGAGACAGAAACAGGTTTGAAAGTAAAATGTTTGAGGTCAGATAATGGAGGAGAGTATATAGATGGAGGGTTCAGTGAGTATTGTGCTGCACAGGGAATTAGGATGGAGAAGACCATTCCTGGGACACCACAGCAGAATGGTGTGGCTGAGCACATGAACAGAACTCTCAATGAGCGTGCTAGAAGTATGAGGTTGCATGCTGGACTACCAAAAACTTTCTGGGCTGATGCTGTTAGCACTGCAGCTTACCTGATAAACCGAGGGCCATCAGTTCCTATGGAGTTCAGACTTCCTGAGGAGGTTTGGAGCGGTAAAGAGGTAAAGTTTTCACATTTAAAAGTTTTTGGTTGTATTTCTTATATTCATATTGATTCTGATGCTTGTAGTAAACTTGATGCAAAGTCAAAAATATGTTTTTTCATTGGCTATGGTGATGAGAAATTTGGCTATAGGTTTTGGGATGAACAAAACAGGAAAATCATCAGAAGTAGAAATGTGATATTTAATGAACAGGTTATGTACAAGGATAGGTCAACTGTAGTGTCAGATGTTACAGAGATAGATCAAAAGAAATCTGAGTTTGTTAACTTAGATGAATTGACTGAAAGTATTGTCCAGAAAAGGGGTGAAGAAGATGAGAAGAATGTAGATTCACAGGTAGATCAGAGTACACCTGTAGCTGAAGTCCGCAGATCTTCCAGGAACATTAGACCTCCACAGCGTTATTCACCCGCTTTAAATTATCTCTTGTTGACTGATGGTGGTGAGCCAGAGTGTTATAATGAAGCCTTGCAAGATGAGAATTCAAGCAAGTGGGAGTTAGCCATGAAGGATGAGATGGATTCCTTGTTGGAGAATCAGACATGGGAACTGACTAAATTGCCAGTAGGAAAGAAGGCTTTGCACAACAAGTGGGTATACAGAATAAAGAATGAGCATGATGGTAGCAAACGTTACAAGGCCAGATTAGTTGTTAAAGGGTTCCAGCAGAAGGAAGGCATTGACTACACAGAGATATTTTCTCCAGTTGTGAAGATGTCAACAATTAGACTGGTGCTGGGAATGGTGGCTGCAGAAAATTTACATCTTGAGCAGTTAGATGTGAAGACGGCATTCCTTCATGGTGACTTGGAGGAAGACCTTTACATGATTCAGCGAGAAGGGTTCATTGTTCAGGGACAAGAGAATTTAGTCTGCAAACTGAGAAAGAGCTTGTATGGCCTAAAACAAGCTCCTAGACAGTGGTACAAGAAATTTGACAGTTTTATGCATAAAATTGGGTTTAAGAGATGTGAAGCTGATCACTGTTGCTATGTTAAGTTTTTTGACAATTCTTACATCATATTACTATTGTATGTGGATGATATACTTATTACATGATCTTGTATTGAGGAGATTAATAATCTGAAGAAGCAATTGTCAAAACAGTTTGCAATGAAGGATTTGGGAGCTGCAAAGCAAATCCTTGGTATGAGAATCATTAGAGACAAAGCTAATGGTACATTGAAGCTTTCACAGTCAGAGTATGTGAAGAAAGTTCTCAGTAGGTTCAACATGAATGAAGCTAAACCAGTGAGTACACCCTTGGGTAGTCATTTCAAATTAAGAAAGAACAGTCACCGAAGACAGAAGAAGAAAGGGACCATATGAGCAAGGTGCCCTATGCCTCAGCTATTGGTAGCTTGATGTATGCTATGGTGTGTACAAGGTCAGACATTGCACATGTAATGGGAGTTGTGAGCAGATTCATGAGTAGGCCTGAAAAGCAGCATTGGGAGGCAGTCAAGTGGATTCTGAGATATCTGAAGGGTTCATCAGATACATGTATTTGCTTCACAGGTGCAAGTTTGAATCTGCAGGGTTATGTAGATGCTGATTTTGCTGGCGATATTGATAGTAGAAAGAGTACTACTGGGTTTGTATTTACTCTGGGTGGTACAGCTATATCATGGGCTTCAAATCTGCGAAAGATTGTTACTTTGTCTACTACAGAAGCTGAGTATGTTGCAGCAACTGAAGCTGGAAAGGAGATGATTTGGCTACATGGTTTCTTAGATGAATTGGGTAAGAAGCAGGAGATGGGCATTCTACACAGTGACAGTCAGAGTGCAATTTTTCTTGCTAAAAATTCAGCTTTTCATTCAAAGTCAAAACATATACAGACAAAATACCACTTTATCCGGTACCTTGTTGAAGATAAGCTGGTAATACTTGAGAAGATATATGGATCTAAGAACCCGACAGACATGTTGACTAAGGGTGTCACTATTGAGAAGCTGAAGCTGTGTGTAGCTTCAGTTGGCCTTCTAGATTGAAGACAGGAGGATGAGTTGTAGGGATGAGGGATTGTTTTTGAAGGATAGCGGCTGATGTTGGTGATTGAACTAGTCTCCAAGTGGGAGATTTGTTGGGCTTTGTGGAGCCTAGTTTATGTTTAAATTTTTTGGCCCGTTTTGTAGCTCATTGTAATCCTATGTGCAGGATATAAAAGCCTCTTTTGTGATTAGGGTTTGTTGTTGTTGTGTTTTTTAGAGAGAGAAAAAAAACACTATAGCCGCACTTTGTATTTTTTCCTGATAATAGTGAAATCCCTGCAACTCCGTGGATGTAGGCAAATTGCCGAACCACGTAAATACTGTCTTGTGCGTGTGATTGTTTTTTTTTTACGTGTGTTTTTTCTATTTTTTTTGTTTCTTACAGGTTGGAATTTCGATTGAATTCCCAACATTGCCAGCATACAAAGGGTCTTGAGAGAGTTGTTTGGGGTCGTCACCAAATGGATTTATTTCTGTGTGGTGGTTGGAGGTGATATGTGGTGAGAGATTGGTGGTTGGATTGATGATGGCCAGAGAAGTAACATTATGTGAGAGAGAGATTCAAATAATAAATATTAATTCCGTAGCATTTGTTAATGAACAATACCTCAATAGAGGTATTAAAATACTATTCATTTGTTATTTGTGAATGGTAAAGTGTTGAAGCAAATGAAAGATCTTTTATTGGTGTTTAGTTTTTATTATTAAAAATTTTAATTTAACTTGCATAGATTTAGAAAAACAAAAGAAAAAAATAAAATAAAATTAGAGTGCTTGATGCGGGTCCCCTACAAAACAATTAAAACATAGAAAGCATGCCACAATTAAAATGCGATAGTTGTACGGATTACCAAGGAGAGATGGGCTTTTTCATTAGAATCAAGACAGGCAAATCTTATTTCGATTATGGGCCCGTCAGTCGTCAGTCACATCACAAACTGCACGCGGTACGTGTGATGGAATGGATGGGTGGAGTCCCCATTATCAATGCAACTGGGAATCTAAGACAAAGCTAATGCACTCGTCGCAGCTACACCTACACCTACCCCACCTTTTATGATTTAGCTCAAAGTTTATATTAATAACGGTTAAAAAGTTTAGGAATTTTAAAATTTTTAGCTCTAAAACTTCAGAATTTATATTTTATTTTTTAAAGTTTCTATCATGTTATATGTAAATTTTTCACATGTGTTTAATTTTTCTAATAAAATGATGTTAGGTTATTTTTGGATTTAGATTATAAAATGACATGACATAATGAGAATAATATAGTATCGTTTTATTAGACAAATTTAAGCTGAGTAAATTTGTATGACACTTAATAAAAAATATAAATTTAATAGATGCTAATGCTAACAAAATATAATTTCAAAATAGTAAAATTTAAATTCTGAAATTTTAAAGCGTAAAAAATAAAAACTCTTAAATTTTAGAGGTATAGTTTACACTTTACCCATATGATTTATGAGATACATACATATATCTAAATTTTCTAGTTTTCGGTTGTGTGAATGTATTGTGTGGCTTTTATTAGAACATAGGGGATCTCTTTTTTATTTCAAACGCGCTCCATTGTTCCCTATTTTTAACATCAAATTTGTCAATTTTCTTCTTTCTCTCCGTCCTTCATGTACTAAAACTGAACAATCTCTTTGTGCGATCAGTTTCGAAATACACCAAATATCACACTTAAGTTTATACCAAATTGATGCATAAAGTTGTAATTAATGTATAATAAATATTTTTATTTTTAGCACTTGTGATAGATTTATATAAAAATGAAGTTAGTTTCATTATAAAAATAACAACTCAATAATGTGTGCACCCTCAAAAAAACCTCAATAAGGTGTAAAATTAAGAAGAGTAGTTCTGGTGCCACAACTTGTGTCACAACTCATCAATGCGACAAGTTGTGATTGGTGAAAGAGTGTCCCTACATAGACCCACCATCACCCTTCTATCAACTACAACTCGTTAATGTGGCGTGTCGTGACACCGGACTTATTCAATTAAGAATGTCTTTGCCGTAAAGTATTATCCCCGATTGATAATAGTGCTTAAACGTGGATAAGACGTGACACAATAGTTTTTATTTTGGGAGCTAGACTCGTTTTTAAGCTTTTGACTGGACACTATAGGAGGAAAAAACAATGCTGGAGAAGAGATGGGCCACTGTCCCTATCCTAAGACCTTCTATTCATGAACTTTCACATGTAAAAAATGTAGCTGCCACAGTGCCACTTGCCCCATATTTTTAACGGCTTCGTACAATTATTGTTATTTTTTTTACCCCCTGTTGGCTACACATTTGAAAGAATTAAGGTCAATATATGCAAACTGCCCAAAAAAATTTAATTTTCTATTATTTGTTTCACATTTTAAAGTTTCGCCAAATCTTTAATGATTTCAAGCTCCTTATAAATAAAACGTATTTCACCTCACCACAAGAATAGCATTAATATATAGTATCATACTCATGATTTCAATTGCGATTAATCCATGGAATTCCTAATATTCTTGTCACAAAGAAGTAACTTTATGGACTGCATTTTAGAATTGCGACAAGGGAGTAAAGCATCATTGCGTTTATATACTCTACCAAAAGAATGAACTTTAATTCAAACCGAATAAATGATTGATTACTGTCTACTTGCATTGTCATATTCTTCATTCGTTTGTCCTATATCCCCATGTGGGACTAAAATCATAGCACGTTTTCTCTGTGGCTAACATTTCGTTAGTGTGCAGCCAATTCTTTGTAAACATTTTCGTTAGACGAGAAAAGATCTCAAGAGAGAGGAAAATCGAGTGGAAGAAGAAGAATGGAAAATAGTTGAGATGACAACTCGAATTAAGGTCATAAATTTTACTTATATATATGGACATTATTTATCATGACTGATAAGTGTAGCATCAGCATCTTCAAAGGAATCTATATTTTAACATTGTTTACAATAAAAGAAATTTATTGATGTATTGACTAGGTCACTAGATGATAAAAAAAAATTATTATTGTAGGAGCAGGTTTCGAGCGCTCTCCGCAGATTGAGAGAGTGGACCCAAGCCCAGCTAACCCTCCAATGAATTTATAGAGTATGGGTTCAAGAGCTAGGCCCTAATAAGGAATGCAGCGGCCATGCATGGTTGTACGTGAATGCTAATAACTTAAGTGTGGGTTGGAATGCACAATAAGGCTCCTCGGACGGGTCTTATAGAGCTTGAAGTTCTTATTATCTCTTTTAAGAAAGGTTACAAGGTTGGAGAGAATATAAACTGCTACAGTATTTCTTTTCTTTGGTTTTCCGTCCGTCCCCCTCTCAAGAGGGACTTCTTACATTATATACTTCTCTCCCAGTTGATTCTAGCCCTACATTTGTTGATCAACCCGGCTTCCACTTGAAAGCCTGTCCCATCAGCCGCATTCCCATCCCTCTTGTGGGTTGCAGCGCCCAAGACGGCACTGTTCAGAGGTCCTATCCTCATTAATGCGGTCAGGGCGTTAGTTGAGGGCATTTAATGTGGAGGTGACAGTTCACCTGGGACTTGCTCCTCCACCATGCTTCCATGTCCAGTGCTTGGTACTTGCTATTTGCTCCTTGGATGCTCAGGGAGATTTCCCTTAAGGGTATGCTGTTTGCTCACTTTCTGATCTCGGCAATGCTCCTTGGGCCCTGGGCTCTACACTTTCGTCCTCGGACCTTTGGACGCGTCCTCGGCGTGGGCCTCTGGGCCTAGTCTGAAGTGGGCCGGGGTTGCTTGACTTATTCTGGCCTCACAATTATGATATGGACTCTATATGTTAAAATATTATTGTATTTATTAAAAGAATATAAATTATATGATCTAAGGGGTGGAAAGAGGACTTATATAAGTAACACCTTAATAGGTTTCTACAAAATAAGGTCATGTTTAGTAACAGTTTTTGTTTTCTAATTTCAAAATTTTATTTTTGGGAATATAAAGAAAAAACAAATTTTTTTTTTGTATTTTTGAAATTAAAAACATGTTTGGTTAGTTGAAATTAAAAAAAAAAAAAAAATTAAAAAAAAAAAAAGTTTTTTGAAAAAAAAAAGAAAAATACTAAAATATGTTGTTACTAGGATTTGAACTTTAATGCTAATTCATTAAATGATACGGATTCATTAAATTAAATTCATATTTTCATTGATTTTTGAAAATTAGAAACTGAAAACAGTCTTTTGCATGTTTTCAGTTTCCTTTACAAATTGAGTTTTAAGAACATTATTTGTTTTCTGTCAATTTCGGGTTGCCAAATAAGTTTTTTAGTCTCAAAAATATAATTTTTTTTTTGAAAACAAAAAATAAGGGACAAAAGCAGTTACTAAACATACACTAATGAAATGGGAGAAGCTCAAAGTTGTAGCTGATCTTATTACCTTATAACCCTCCTTTAACAAACCAAACGAGGTTTTTTGAATGATTATATGCCGGTTTGGATAGCACTTTGTTTCACTTAAAGTGGGGTTGCGTTTACAGTTTTTTTTTTTTTTTGCCGGATTTCTTGACTTTTTAGAGACAAAAATTACTGTGTATGAACAGTGTGTGCACTGTTCACACACTGTTTATGTACTGTTCATTAATTAAAAAATATTAAAAATGGGACCCACGATACTATTCATCCATTTAAAAATTATTTTACTACAGTGTTTTCAGCAACAATCAGTTTTCAGCAACTTTCAGCAACAATAAGTTATATCCAAACGGACCCTATATCACAGGGTATTGTTGAGCAGATTTAATCAAGCTTGAGTAAAGCATGTTTTCCGTGAAGTTAAATGGGTTGAGATGCTTGCTAAGCGAGGAACCTATCATGGAAGTCCTTACTTTACCACCCCCCCTTCAATTTAAGGATGATGATGAGGTGGTGTCAGTTCAAAATTAAAATTATGGGTGCCTTATTGCCGTCTTGTCCCTCTTCGGGGAGGGGAAACCTGCATGGGACGGAAGTAGTGCAGGTTAAAGGCAAGGCAGGTTAAAAATATTTTCGCTGCTCTGGCACTAATGAGAGAGAGACAGAGACAGAGACGTGTTTCATCAGGTTGTGTTGTTAGCGACCCCAAAACGATGAAATTCACTTTCGTTCACTTTTTACTCCTGCAACTTTTTCTTAAAATTCAATTTAGCAACTTCACTTTCTTCTAATTTAGTCATGTAAGCTTCAACTTTATTTAGTTTAGTCCTCAAATTAGGCTTCGTCAAAATTGTATTGTTAGTTATCCCAAAATGACGTAGATTTTATTTTAATAGTTTTTTTTAATTAAAAAATGAAAATTAAAAAATATTTTATCTAAAAAAATAAATTAATTAAAAATAAGTTTATTCAAATTACCACAAAAAAATAAAAAAATAAAAAAAAAGTCTGAAAAATCTGACCAGGGACAGAAAACTCACGTGGGACAAAATGCATCAATTGGGACGTACGAGACATTTCCCTAGCTTCAGTCTTTAATTTTTCATTCACCACAGGGGTTCCAAGCCTACATGTTAGGGTTCTTTACTTGTGATGACAAATCATAAAATGGGTACAAAGTCCCTGTATTCGATGCATGCATTACTTACTAAATTTAGCATGTGCATGTTACAAATGAAATGCAGAAAACATGAATTTGAATACTCACATTCACACTAGCTATATATATATATTCTCATTATCACTTACATAGCTGAACAGTGAATTAGGCTAGCTAGCTTTACCTTACAATACAGATAGGGCTAGCTGCCTTCCATAATTGTAATTCACTAGTGCACTTCCTTATTTCCTTCTTTGTTGGTTGACCCGTGTATTAAGGCTTTCCAAACTGGTAAATTACTTCATCACATGTCCAACACAATTCCTTTCCTGCTAATTGTTTGACCTGTATATCATTCCTAACCCCCAGTAATCATGAGACTTCGATTACCACCTCCTGGTATATATATGTTCAAATCACATGATTAATGAAAAATATACCAAAAGCTTCGCAATTCTTCACACATGGGCAATGATTATCAGGTGAAAATCTTCCAAGAATTTAAAAAAAAAAAAAAAAAATGAGGAGAAGAAGAAGAATGTGCAGGATAAACAGGCTGCCACTATTTTCTTTACGAACATTGCAGACTGTGTGACTTGGGCCGAGGCAATAGGCAGTGTACTGGGCTTGAATGACCTACATGTGGAATGGGCTGGTACCAAATTAACTCCGGCTGGGTCCAGCCTTCCTGAGGTTTTAATATTGATCATATGAACCGAACGGAAAAAAAGGGGATACTTTACCTTTTTAAATAAAATAATTTTCCCATTAAAAAAAGTTTTTAATATTGATCAAATGAACCTAATGGAATTTTTTTTTTTGTTGGTAAACCAATGCTGATATAAATTAACTACTAATGAGTCTATTAAAAAAAGGTTCGGTCTTGTCAAAAGCCAGCAAGTCCTCCACAACTGGCGGTGGGTTAACAAAATTAACATAGTCCGAAGATAAAGTGGCTCTAAACTTAGCCAATGCATCAGCACATTGGTTCGCCTCCTTGAAAATGTGTTGGATAGTTAATCTATGAAATTTCTTTAATAGAGTCCTACAATCATCAAGCAGAGGCTCCAACATAAGATTATTTATCGAGTAATTAGTAAGAAGTAAAACAATAAGCATCAAGCCCTACACATATGGAGGAAATCCTAAGTTGAGAAGCTAGGGTGAGACCATCCTTTAGAGCTCAAAACTCAGCCATGACTCCAGAAGTTATGCCGAACAATCTAGCAAATCCCATAATCTTAAAAACTTTAAGATTATGTCCATTAACTTTTTAAAGAGTACTATTATGGTTGAATAGAGGACCAACAAAAATAAGAAATGGAGGAATTAAGCCAACAATTGCATTTGTCAGTTTCTTCGATTAACTCAGAGAGAGAGAGAGAGAGAGAGGATCAAGGTAAGGAAAAAGATTACCCCCAAGTGATATCAAGCATCATTCACTTTCTAAATAGAAAACAGAAACTAATTTGTTGTTAAAACCTTTTGTTTATTTTTCCCCTCGGTAAGTAATAGCAGAACACATTACAGTGTGGTGAAATTGTTTAGTATAATTGTGAGTGCACTTCTTTCAATGAGATACAATGCTAATCTATTTTCTCTTGCATTATAGAACGCACTATTGGATCACTTTGATGTCAATCGTATGCTTGCTCTACCCACTGAACTGAATGCATGTCAGTTACTTTCTCTTGCTTATGCAGCATTTACAGGATGTGGCTTCTGATAGATGCACAATTAGATATTCAAAATTAGTTGTCATGATTTGATATAATTTTAGTTGCAATATAAATTTACATTGTATACACATAAAAAGTGGCAAATGTTGTACACATTTACAAAAAGTGTACAATATTTACCACGTTTTGAGTCTACCGTACAATATAAAGGAATAATTTCCCATAATTTTTTGCTAGATGGTTTTTACGCAGGGCTCAGAATCAACTCCAAACAGAGCTCAATGAACCGGAACAAGAACAACACCTCCCCCAACCCCCCAATCTCTAAATAGAACAATACCTATTGGTAAAGGTTTATGATGCCCTCCATCTATATATATTGGATCATCAGTGTAATAATGCAGTAGCCTAAATACTGCAAACAGAGACTGGCTAATTAACTATCTTATTTGTTTCAGCTTGGAATCTTACATCAATCGAGAAGGTATCTCATCATGCAGATATGGCTATCCTCCCTTTCACAGAACATAGGTTCCAGACTGCCATGGTTACAGGACTCACACTATGAAATGGAGGATGCATATATCTGTTGCATAAGTAATTGTTGCTATTGTTAAAGCTCTAGAGTCCTTATTCATGCTTTGGCCGAAGATTGACCAAGTACTAACAATCAATTTGTTAAATTACAGAACTACATGTTCACCCAAATTTTACCACTCCTTGCCATGTTATCAGAGATAGAGATACCAATATGTGAATCCATTAGGCATTCCACAATCCACATGGCACCAACCCTTCTAGCACATATTTGGTAAAAGCAAGACATAGTTTCTAACAACACGGTTGAAACTTGAAACCAAACAACAATACTACTAAGTACTAACTACCAACCTTACCTGTGTAATTAGCAAGCAAAATTTCGAGTATGAATTGTATAAACATGAGAAGCACGCAAAATGTACAACCATATAAACAAGAAAAACTAAACCTTTTTTTTGGTTTTTTCACAAACAAGCAAGAGTAAAAGAAACTGATCAGATGGTACAACAATACAAGAAACTAAGGTAGTACAAGAAGACAGGAACATTACACAGAATCAACAACCCCTTTGGCTTCCATAAGCCTCCACATATACCAAGACCCAACAGACCTATAAGGCTTCCACTTCTCACAAATCTCCTCCATCTGCAAAGGCAATGGCAACTCTTTTAGCCCATACAAACGCTGCACGCCTTTCCTCACTCCAAGATCTCCAACCGGTAAAACATCCGGTTTATGCAACGAGAATATCATAAACATGTGCACCGACCAAACCCCAATTCCCTTCACCAACGTTAGCTTTGTAACCAGCGACTCATCGTTCATTTCGAGAATCGAAGAGTCCGACAAAACCCCATCTTTGTACTTGTTCGCTAAGTCATGAAGGTAAGTCGCTTTCCGACCGGAGATTCCGATCTTTCGGAGCTCGGCGGCGTCGAGTGCCAGCACATTGTCGGGGACAACCTCGGACTCGCTGCCACAGAGAGAGACGAAGCGTTTGTAGATTGCTTTAGCAGCATTGGGAGCGAGTTGCTGGTAGAGAATGCTTTTGGTGAGGGATAAGAATGGTGGTGAGGGGTCAGATTCGAAAGAAGGACGACGATACGAATCGATTAGGGAGGTGAGGAGTGGATCGGAGCTGCGCAAATGGTTAAGAGCAAGATCGATTTCGCCATCGAGTGTTAATGGGTTTACAGATATTATGGGCAAAAGGGTATTAGGGGCCTCAGATGGGGTTGGGTCGCTGGGTTTGGTAGTGGAAGAGTCTTCTGAATTAGGGACCTGTGGCTCTGTCTCTGGCTGTTGAGACTCCTTGTTTTTGGAGGATAGTTTTCTGATTTTTTGGGGTGGAAGGGGGATTTCGGAGGAGGAAGATGGGTTTTCAGGCTGAGAAGTGGGTTCTTCAGGAGGAAGCTTTGGGTTTGACTGAGAATGGATTGCACTTCGCTTACCCATTGTTGTGAGTTGTGACAATGGGAGAGACAGAGAGTGGTTATTAGGGTATTTATTAGACCAAGGAAGCAAGGGTGATTTGAAAATGAGAAGAGAGGAAGACCAATGGATGGATTGGCGTGCAAGTCTCAAACTCATGTTACAGATTAAGTAATGAGGGGGGACGAAGACCAAGGCTTAAGTGGGCTATTATTATTTTTTTAATACATAAAGTAAGGCTTAAGTGGGCTACTACATTCTTAGAGCTTCTAAGAACATGATTAGCTTGCTCGGCACGCACAGGGTATAGATAATTAAACTAATACAACTAGATAAAATAGCAATAAGACTAATGGCATATCATTAAATAGTTATTAAAATGACCTATTATGAATTTATGATTAGTACATAATAAATGATAATAAATAATGTCAACGATGAATTTAAATGAAAGTGAGGTTATTCTAATCATAACATATTATATCAAAGATGTGAAAAATAGTGTCATAATAGTGAGTTCAAAGTCCAAACATTTTTGTTTAAAGAAAACTTAAATTGGTTGGAGATATCATTTTCCATTGTAAAGTGAATAAGGGTACAAGTGCAAGACTCCATGCATGGAAATAAATGATGTCACTCAATGATGAACCTAAATAAAATTGAGGTTATTCTAATCATAACATATTATATCAAAGATGTGAAAAATAGTGTCATAATAGTGAGTCCAAAGTCCAAACATTTTTGTTTAAAGAAAACTTAAGCTGGTTGGAGATATCATTTTCCATTGTAAAGTGAATAAGGGTACAAGTGTGAGACCCCATGTGGCCATGCATGGAAATACATGGTTTCTAAAATTAAAGGGCATGATATTCGCTTCACCAACTAACAATCTCTTATTGTGGGCACAGACGCCAAGATTTTTGCCTTCCTTCAATGCCATTACACCCATAATACCACTACTATGGACAATGGACTAAATCAAAGGTATAATAATTAGACACCTCTCTTATATAGACAGGGACCTACAACCGCTCAGCATCCTCATTAAGGATGCTAAAAGGGGTATATGCTAAATTTTAGCATCAAAACACCAAAAAAGCAACTCCATCAAAACTTTCAAATTGTAAAATTTTTGGCATACTTGCACAGTGAGCTTGTATTAATACAAGCAGCGCATTGTAGCCTAAATTGTAAAAAAAATAGTTTTTTATTCTCATGTTGGTGAGGACCGTGAGGTGGTTGGCTGGTTGTTTGTGTTAAGTTGTTTTATTATTATTTTAATGAGTAGTTTATATTATTTAAATGAAATGGTAAAAAATATAGAAGTTTTGATGTTTGATGTATTTTAAGTGGGATGGTATAATAAATAAAGTAGATTTTTGAAGTGTTAAATACTAAAAATTTTAGCATTCTTGATAAGGATGCTCTAAAATATAATAGTAAAACCCTACATATCTTATCGCTTTTTGGTTATTGGGTTTAAGGGTACAAGTGCAAAACCCATATATGGAAAGACATGGCTTCTAAAATTAAAGTGCATGACATTCGCTCTACCAAACAACAATCTCTTATTATAGGCACAAATCTTGAGATTTTCGCCTTCCTTCAATACCATTGCACTCATCATGTCACTACTATGGAAAGTGGAGTAAATAAAGGGGATAATGAATAGAAACACAAGAGCCATAGCCACTTTAAGGTATAATGGAAAAACCCTAAAACATTTTATCGCTTTTTGGTTCTTAGGTTTAAGGGGTACAAATGCAAAACCTATATATGGAAATACATGGTTTCTAAAATTAAAGTGCATGATATTTGCTCCACTAACTAACAATCTTTTATTGTGGGCATAGATCCTGAGATTCTCATCTTCCTTCAATGCGCCACTGCACCCATCATGCCACTACCACGGAAAATGGAGTAAACCAAGGGGATAATGATCAGACACCTCCTATATAAACAAGGAATCATAACTACTTTAAGGTATACTGATAGAAATACCCTAAAACATTTTATCATTTTTTGGTTATTAGGATTAGTAATTCTAATTTAAGTATTGGAGAAGTTTATACTGGCACCACATTAGTGTCACTTGGATGTTTAGATAGGAAGGAAGGCATTGAGCCTCTCCTTTTAACAAAACATGGCTGAAGCCAAGCTCAATCTCCTATGAGCTCACAAGAAAAATTGCGCTGATTTTTGCCATGACGGGATTATCTATCCACACTAGATCATTGCATATGGATATGATTTCAGCCTGTTAATCTCAACTAAACTCTGCCAGAATATTGTTTTTAGGGCTGTATCAAAGTTAATTTTGTCAAAAGAAGGGACTAGTGGAAATCAAACCGAAATTAGGCTGTGTGCTAAAACCTTTGTTGAGGTCCAAAATTTCACAACAAAGCCCATTCCATAAAAAATAAAGAAGGCCCAATTCGTGCAGCAAGAAGAATCGACATCAAGGCCCTATGTATGTTCAGATTTCCAGCAAAAAAGGCCATTAAAAAGTCCAGCAAATTCCAGTGAAAGAGCTGGGCCGAGATCCCCAGAGGCTGCCAGAGGCTCGGGATCCTCGGGACGTGCAGCACAGCTAAAGTGGATTGAAGCAAGTTTAAAAGAGGGATAAAAGACAAAGAGCATGCGGGTCTCATGCACCCAAACATACAGTGGGATCAGAAAGTACGAAGCAAAACGCAGGAGCTGTGCCTCAAGGAACCAACAATGAGAAAACCATAAAAAAAGAGGTAACCGGAAGGAGCTTTCAACCCAGCAGTAAAAGATTACAACTATTTGAGGAAAATGACAAGGATGGAGTGCAACCAAAAAAAACTGGAAAAGTGGAAGAAATGGCCAAATAGCTGAAGAATCAGCAAACAGAGGGAACCTTGAAATGGAAAACCAGCTAGGGGCTTTCAGCTTGGTCGGACCAAAAGGAAGAAATTATGAGGAAAAAGGAAAGGACAAGCCTCTGGGTAACTGACACAGTACGAGCTCTGAGGGACAAAAGAGAGAAATTGCTCATGCCCCGAAACCCTAGAGTCGCACTATAAAAGGAAGAGAAAACCCATGCTAAGGGGGATTCATTGATCACCATTTTGATCTGAGAAAAGATATCACAGCAAAGCCATTGGAAAAGCTCTGTAAAATCAAAAGAAAACAGAGGAACCGCTCCTGGTATCCCAGAGACAGCCACTATAGCATATGCTTGGATTCAACAAATTCAAACTTTGCAAGTCTTGGAAGCTTGAATAGCTATCAAAGTTTGTAACTTTTGAACTTAGTTGAACCTTGTATCATGTGAATATAGAACTATAGGAAAAGCTCTGTAAAATCAAAAGAAAACAGAGGAACCGCTCCCGGTATCCCAGAGACAGCCACTATAGCACATACTCGGATTCAACAAATTCAAACTTTGCAAGTCTTGGAAGCTTGAATAACTATCAAAGTCTGTAATTTTTGAACTTAGTTGAACCTTGTATCACGTCTTAGTGAGCATATTGTAATCCACAATCAAGAAAATAATGAAATACCTCATATTGATTTGAGGATCTCTAACAATTATTTCGTGCATTTCTTTATTGCATTGTCTTCCTTTACTGTTTCTTGCTAAAATCCTTCTCATCTAACTTGTTAGGTTCTAAGGTCTTAGGATTTTATGTATTTAGAACTCTAATTTGTAATGTTGGCAAACCATGATCAAAACATTGTATTTAGTCTTGTTTAAGCTTGCTCAAAGTTGGTTTATTATTGTACAGTTGGAATCGAGTGGCTGCAGAATTGGGACTTTTGGCCTGGCTCGATCGATCGAAGAATAGACTCGATCGATCGAAAATCGCACAGGTTGATTATTCTGCAGAATTTCCAACTCAGCCCTACCTCATTAAATGTTTAGGGTTTTATGTTTTTACCCTAGGTATATAAACTAAACCCTAGCCACGTTTTTGAAGGTTGCCATATTGCTTTGTTGCTCATACATTGCTATTTTGTGTGAATCTCTTGTGAGATCTTTGAGGAGCTTTCCTTTACACAAAACTTAGGGTTTTCAAGGTAGAGATGATTTCAACATCTTGAAGATCATTACCGTTGCAACCATTGGAACTTAAAAGAAAAGCAAGCGGGGAGCTTGTATCTGATTGAGGAATTCAAGAAAGAAGTAGTCCGTGGATTCGGAGCCTGCGCGTGGTCGTGTCAGGAAGTTCTACTGGTGGGTAGCATTAGGAAGTCGAGCGGGAAGCTTGTAGTCCTTTTGTAAGAACTTCAATTCTTTCATAGTGAATTCTGTTATGCCTTAAGGATCGGTGGGTCAAATCCTCCCCAGGTTTTTACCGTGTGGTTTCCTGGGTGATCATATCTTGTGTTCATTTATTTTTCGCTGCATTATTATTCTTGATATGATTGTTTGGATTGTTTTAACCTAGAATTGCTTAATTTGACTAAGTAACAACTTGGCTAATTAATCTAGGCTACGCAATCTGGTTGTTTAAGGGGTCTAAATTCCCATCAAGTGGTATCAGAGCGGGTAGCTCTTTGTGTTTGAGATTTTTAATCTCTGAGCTGATCCTTGACCCCTGTTGTCATGGAGCATGGACACTCTCTGTTTGTTCCTCCTCACTTTGATGGGAACAACTATGCTTATTGGAAAGTAAGGATGAAAGCATTCCTGAAATCAATTGATGAGAGGGTTTGGAATTCCGTTGAATACGGATGGGAGAAGCCCACTACTCCTGTGAGTGAGTGGCAAACTTCTGAAAAAGAAGCAGCAGGCTTCAATAGCAAAGCTATGAATGCCATTTTTAATGCTGTTTCTATGGAGGAATTTAAGAGGATCTCTAATGTTGAGGTTGCTCATATTGCTTGGAAAATCCTCCAAACTGTACATGAAGGCACAAAGGCAGTTAAGATTAATAAATTGCAACAATTGACTTCTAGGTTTGAAAGTATTAGGATGTCTGATGATGAATCCTTTGATAAATTTTATGCCAAACTGAATGATATTGTCAATTCTGCTTTTAATTTGGATGAAATTTATGATCAACCTAAAATTGTTAGGAAGATTCTTAGATTTTTAACTGAAGACTTTAGACCCAAAGTGACTGCCATTACTGAAAGCAAAGATGTGGACTCCATCCCTGTAGATGAACTTGTAGGATCTCTTCAATCCTATGAGTCTGACCTACCTAAAGTGAACAAATCCAAATCAATGGCTCTTAAGTCAGTTGATGATGTTGATGGTGGTGGATTTGATGATGAGCTCTTTGCTACAGAGATTGCCTATCTTGCCAAAAACTTTAAGAACTTTCTTAGAAATACCAATAGAAAGGCAAGAGGTACTTACACTGCTGAACCTAGAAATTTTAGGAAGAATGATCCCACTAAGGTTAACAATTTTGAAAAACCTAGAGAAAATTTTGGTCAATCTTCAAATAACTCTTTGGGTCCTCAGTGTTTTGGCTGTCAAGGGTATGGTCATGTGAAATCTGAATGTCCTACATTCTTGAGGAATAAGGGTAAAACTATGGCTGTAACCCTTAGTGATAATGAGGTTTCTGATGATGAGTCCGGTGGTGACGAGGATGGAAACTTCATTGCTTTCACGGCTACTGCTATAGTCAATGAAAGCATATCTGCTGAGGAGAACCCTTCTGATGGGGAACTCTCTGAAGATGCAGATCTTCAAGAGGCCTATAACAAACTTTGCAAAGTTGCTACAAAGGATGCTATGAAAGTTGAACTTGGCCTAAAGAAAATTGATTCTCTTGAGCTTGAAAAGAGAAATTTGCTTGTTAAACTGTTTGATGCTAATGAGCTTTTGAATAATGTTAAATCTGAGAACATGCTTTTGCTTGATAAAGTTAGAACTTTGGAACATGATTTATCTGTTGCTAGATCTGCTAGTTCTAAACTTGATCACATGCTGAATGTTCAAAAGTATCATTCTGATAAAACTGGGTTAGGATATGTTGAAAGCATCTTTGATTCTGGACCACATTCCACTAAGTTTGTTCCTCCTTCTTCTTCTGAACCTTCTATGAGTGAGGTTGTGAGTGAAACTGTCAAACCACCTGTGAGTGAGGTAGTTAAACCTGTAGAAGTTTCACCACCTAAGAAGATTAGGGTAGACTTAAGTGAATCTAAACCTAAGGAGCCTACCAAATCTAAGGACAAGATGCATGGTAAACCTGCTTGGGTTTGTCATTATTGTGGTAAGTCTGGACACATTCGTCCTAACTGTTACAAGCTTCAAGCTGATAAGAGAGCAAATAAATCAAAAGTGTCTGTGCCTCAAGCACAAGATCCTATGGCACTAATTGGTGAATTGGTAAAGGTGTTAAACCTTTATTCCAATCCTGGAGTTGGGAATCACTCGAATGTGAATAAGAACTCCAATGCTTGTGGTGCATCTAAAAAGTCTTGGATGCAAAAGACTCGAACTAACTGAGTCTTTCTGACATGGTCCTTGTGCTTAATTGCTCTATTCTTTGGTGACCATTGTTCTTTGGTTTTTGTCTTTTTATTGTTTTTGTTCTAGGACTTGCATTGCATTACATTCATGCATTTCATTCTAGGATTTATTTGTTTTCTCTTTTAATAAAAAATAAAAAAAAAAGGGAAAAGGAGAAAGCAAAAATTATGATTAGACACTATTTTTCTTGATTTTTGAAAAACAAGGTTGGTCTATCTTTTGACACATGTCATGTTCTGTGTACCTTGTTTAACTTTGATGATCTTATTCATTGCACTTGACTAGTTGAAACTTTGTAGTGCATGTTGTGTGGGAAAGATGTGTGTAGTTTTTAATCACTTTGTCTTAATCATGAAGTCATATGTTATTTAATTGTCGGACTTGATTCTTTTGAGAAAGGCATAAATAACCATCTCACCACTGTTCACTAGCCAATCATGAACACCTTAGTGCATATCATAAGATTTTGTGCTCGAGAAAGTGTAGCACATGCACAAAAAGAACATAAGGTGATGCCTCGGATTAATTGCTTAATTCTTAAAACTGGTGTGTACTATTAGGCTTGATGCCAATTCACTTAATTCAAACCGGTGTGTACTATTAGGCTTGATGCCATTTCACATAATATATTTCACATGCTAAGAGGCAAAAATACAAGAAACTTACATGATTGCAAGCTTTTGTTCTAGGAGATGTGGGAGTTATAGGATGTAACTCTTTAGGTGATAGTCTCTTTTAAATTCTATGTGATGAATTGTGTAGACTTTGTGTTTGATTGCTATTCACATATCACCTCACATGTATCTCAAGTTTTTGCTAGTATCACACACTACACAAGTTACTCTTTGTTAAACACTGTACATGCTAGTGTGTGTGTTTTTGGTCTGACCAACCAAGTTTGAAAATATCTTGAGATTTGTGCACAACATATCTGTTGCTTGAGAAAATTAAATGGAAGAATGATTGAAATTTTTTTTTGAGAAAATTGGGTTTACAATTTTGGGTTTTTGAAAAAGCATTCCATCTCATACTCATGCATTTTGTTTCTGTAATTTAATGCTTTGAGGAGTTGTTTTTCAAAATTAGGTTTGTGTCTTTCAAAACTGTGATTTTTCTCAAAATTTAGTGAGCCTCTGCCCATTTCGATCGATCCAGTCTGATTTTCGATCAATCGAAAAAGTGCTTTCATTTGTCTCAAAATGACTATGTGTTTCGATCAATCGAATCTGATTTTCGATCAATCGAAAAAGTGCTTTCATTTGTCTCAAAATGACTGTGTGTTTCGATCAATCGAATCTGATTTTCGATCGATCGAACATCGTGAAAAAGCTTTTTTAAAAGGTTCTTTTCTGACTTTTTCAAAGTTCCTATTCAAAACTTTTCAAACTTTTTTTTTCTCTCTCCGCGTTGGCAAGGCTCCACATAGGGATTTTTGTCGTTTTTCTCCGAAGTTTTTGCAAAATCTCTCTTTCCTCAAACCGGTAAGACTCTTTTGCCCTTTCTTTTGAATTTATTTTCATGTTTTCATGCATAAATCCATGCATTTGAGGGTGATTTTCGGACTTTGCATATTTGGGATTTTCTGTTGATTCAAGCCCTTTTTTGTGAAATTGATCATTGGGTTTTTGTGGGGACACATCATAAACATGATTCTTACCTGTTAATTTGATCAATTTTGAGTTTGGTGAAAAATTGAAAAATCTAGGGTTTGTTCTTGATCCGAATTGGGGCTTTTGTTAAATTGGGAAGAATTTGATGAAATTGGCTTGTTGTGTAGTTGTAATTAAGCATTATAATCTATGTAATGTGTTTTGTAATGCTCAATTCATCATTATGTTTAAAAATTTCAACAAGTGGTTTTCAATTTTTGGGATTTTTGATAGAAATTCCCCGTTCAAGCCAATTTTGTTAAATTAATCTCAATTAAACTTATCATGCATCACAACATTATTATTGTTCATGCATCATATAGATTTTTGTTCTATATTTTTTTATTGTGCTAATTTGCAGTCTGCCCTTGGTTTTGTTTTCTCTTGTTCTTTTTGGTTTTCACTTTGTGTCTATGTCCTTTCCTTAGCACTATGCCTAGGATGACTAGAGCCTGTAGGAATGTTCCCTCACCTTCTCCTTCACCCCCTCCATCCTTTGACCGTGAGAAGTTTTCTAGTGAGAAAAACCAAGAGATTTTTGAGAAGCTAAACATTAGGAGAAAGATATGGGCTGAGCGTTCTGTTCACTTAGATGAACTTGATCCTGCCATTAGGGCAAACTTTAAGCGTAGGGGTTGGTTACCCTTGGTGGATGTTTCTGATCCTTCTCCACCTTCTGCCTTGATTAGAGAGTTCTATTTGAACATCTCTATCCGCATCTATGATTCCAACACTCTAGTCAAGAGTTGGATACGAGGCGTAGAGTACTCCATTACTCCTCAGGTAGTGGCTGATGCTCTAGGGGTACCATTGGTTCGGCATCCTGTCTATCCATATGACGTGTCTCCCGAGATTAGTGATGTCTTGTCTTACATCACTGGGACTACTGTCCAGTGGGGTTCTGATCCTTGGATCACTTCTGCTGAGCTCTCCGGGTTACATTATCTTTTCTTTAGGATAGCTTGCCATTCTATCTGGCCCATTTCCCATGTTCACACAATTCCTCTTGAGAGGTGTGTATTTTTGTACGCTTTGGTTACTGATGCTCCTATTAGTTTTTCCCATCTTTTTCTTCGTTCTTTAAACGATGTTTATAGGAGTTCATCTTCTGCTCATGCTCTTGTACATCCTATTTTCATTCATAGGATTCTTCGTTATCTTGATATTAGTGGCTTTCCTTCCTCTGAGCCCGTTCATGTGATAGCTCCTATAGGTGCGTCTTTTCTTAGACAAAGGGCTGCTCATCTTCGAGCTGGTTCTAAACACCCTAGGTCTGAGCCCTCTAGTAGCGCACCTCCTCCTTCTTCTTCTGCAGGTCTTACTGGTGAGGATGTTCCTGATCCAGTTGGTGATGATGCTGCTGCTGCTGATGTTCCTCCACCTCCTTCGGCCGACTTCGATGTTCGTCGTACTTTGGAGACTGTCATGACTGTTCAGGCGGCTCATGGTCAGATTTTGGTGGACTTACTAGACGAGATTCGTGCTCTCCGAGCCGATTTTGCGCGTCTTCATTCACCCTCACCACCTCCTTTTGATGGTGACTTGTGATTGCCCTTTGGCATTCCGTCACAAAAAGGGGGAGTGGAGTTTTGACTTGTAGAGGAGTTTTTGTAGTTAGGGGGAGACTTTTTGAGACTTTTTGTTTCTTTTTTGTTTTGAGGAGCTTGTGGAGTTTTTAGATTGTATCTAGGTGCTTCACTTTGTATATCATTTTTGGGGATATTCATGTTAGGGGGAGTAACATTGACTGATATACATGTTATTTTTATTGATTCTTGTTGTTTTGTGATTCACTGCTTATTGATTTATATTTATGAGTTGATCATTCATATATGTCTTTATTTTGTGTTGTGTGAATCTTACAAGAATGTTATACCTGTTGTTTTACTCTTTTCTGTCACACATGCGTTTATGCGTTTGTTGAGTATTTCAGGATTATACAGGTTGATTCAACTAAGCTGCTGTCTACACTTGCAACTGATGGATAGTAGTTAGGCTGAATTTGAATTTATGAGCATTATCTTTGTAAAGGGCTTTTTACTTGTAAAACTTTGAGCTTTTAATTATGGTTTTGTCATGGATTGCCAAAGGGGGAGTTTGTTAGGTTCTAAGGTCTTAGGATTTTATGTATTTAGAACTCTAATTTGTAATGTTGGCAAACCATGATCAAAACATTGTATTTAGTCTTGTTTAAGCTTGCTCAAAGTTGGTTTATTATTGTACAGTTGGAATCGAGTGGCTGCAGAAGTACTTGGGACTTTTGGCCTGGCTCGATCGATCGAAGAATAGACTCGATCGATCGAAAATCGCACAGGTTGATTATTCTGCAGAATTTCCAACTCAGCCCTACCTCATTAAACGTTTAGGGTTTTATGTTTTTACCCTAGGTATATAAACTAAACCCTAGCCACGTTTTTTAAGGTTGTCCATATTGCTTTGTTGCTCATACATTGCTGTTTTGTGTGAATCTCTTGTGAGATCTTTGAGGAGCTTTCCTTTACACAAAACTTAGGGTTTTCAAGGTAGAGATGATTTCAACATCTTGAAGATCATTACCGTTGCAACCATTGGAACTTAAAAGAAAAGCAAGCGGGGAGTTTGTATCTGATTGAGGAATTCAAGAAAGAAGTAGTCCGTGGATTCGGAGCCTGCGCGTGGTCGTGTCAGGAAGTTCTACTGGTGGGTAGCATTAGGAAGTCGAGCGGGGAGCTTGTAGTCCTTTTGTAAGAACTTCAATTCTTTCATAGTGAATTCTGTTATGCCTTGAGGATCGGTGGGTCAAATCCTCCCCAGGTTTTTACCGTGTGGTTTCCTGGGTGATCATATCTTGTGTTCATTTATTTTCCGCTGCATTATTATTCTTGATATGATTGTTTGGATTGTTTTAACCTAGAATTGCTTAATTTGACTAAGTAACAACTTGGCTAATTAATCTAGGCTACGCAATCTGGTTGTTTAAGGGGTCTAAATTCCCATCATAACTATCTTGGAAGGCAAAGCTCAAGCAAAGCCACTCGGACTTGAGTTCCAAATCCCACAAGTCTTGTGCAAAAGCACCAAGTCTGTGAGAATTGGGGCCAGGATCCTCGTGGCAGAATCATTCTCATGAAACGCATTTACATATATGTATATATATTAAAATGTATATCCTAATCTAAGAAACTAACAATTATTTGGAGATATGTGTATTGTATAGTGTGTTTTTTATGTAGCACCCATAGAGGTAAAGGGAGAGGACAAAGCTCTATTGCATAATAAACATGGAAAAGACCATATAGTTCAGAGAACCAGAGATTCTGGGTTCTTACAGGCCTAGTACGTCCCGGGATCCCACGACAGTATGCCCGGGATCCCACGTCAATACGCCCCAGGGTACTAAGAGGAATTGCATTTTTCATCTTGAGAAGCTTTATATAACTTGCGCACAACTTGGTTCGTAATCAGCCCCATTTAGCTGCGGTGAATCAAGCCCAGTCCACCAAAACAACAAGTATTTGGGCCCGGGATCCTTGTCTCTACTTGGGCCTGTGTGCTAAGAAAAAAAAAGCACTCTCACAACCTTTTCTTCCCATGCCTTTGGATCCCAATAGTTATAGGTGGATTTGAATACCTTTCCATGTGGAGAGCTAGTTTGCTTAGTTGTTTCTCGATTGAGAGAGCTCGATTGAAACGAGCTCCTTATGTCTCTACCAAGCTACCACGTCATTGGTGGTGAGCTGCCATGTGAGCATGACCAAGCTTGCTCTTCCTAAAGTGACATGTCATGATTATTGTGCCCATCATAGCCCATTCCATTTGGACCATATAATTTATTCTATAGGGGACTCAATGAATATATGCTCTATTGATTCGTTGAATGCATTACAAACTATGTAGTTAAGGTCTTGAATGAGAAATCTAAAATTTAGAGTTATCTTTGTTGGAATGAATTTCCATGTGATTTTCTACAAAAGGGTCTTGAGCCTCTTATGAATCTTAAGCCTCCATAACTTTCCTCACTCTGCCTTGGTCAAAACCCCATTCTCATCGAATCTATTTTTTTGATTTGCCCTGTATACATACTTGCAAGAGAATTTTCCATCCAAGTTTAGAGTTCACACGAGTTTCTCTTCTGGCACAGTTTAAGATAATTGGATTTTAAGAATATACTTCAATGTTTCAATTTTAATAATGATTAAGCATTCACAATGTCAATTATAGTCCGGACGGACCCAGGAGAGGGCCCTAGCCCAAAAAATAATTAACTATATTTTGTCTTTTTTCTTTGTTGGGCAACCTCTCTTCCAAAACTTAGCCCTCATTAACCCACCCAGTCAACCCAAGCCATTTTAATACTATATGAATATTTATTTGAAATTTTTTAACTTTTTTTTTTTCACTTATACTCTAGCCCCCTATCTTGAAATCATGGGTTTGTCCCAACTATAGTAATTGGTACAAACCTTTGGGTTTGAATTTCTCCCATCTAGGTTTGATCCCGACAATGGAAATATTTTTGGTCAAAAATATATTGTTGGTCCCTAATTTAACCGTTAAACAATATTAGTCCCTAAAGTTTCAAAGTGATTATCTTTAGTTCCTAACAAACTTAAAGTAATTGCTTTTTAGTCCCAAAAAAAATTAAAGTGATTGATTTTAGTCCTTAGCAAACTGAAAATAATCTCTTTTAGTATCTATGGAGTGATGACATATCAGTTTTTAGTTTGGTCATGTTATCTAAAGAACTCCTACGCTCATAGTTTAATAATGTATATTATCACCTCCAAATGTCTGAAAGACCTTTACAAACCTTGGAGATTTGGATTTTGTGATCTAACTAAGTTTAAATCTTAGACATGAATTTTTTTTTTCAAGATTTGAACGCATGTTGTTTTGAAGCTTTTGTCCATCCCATCATTTATTTGTTATTTTGGGCAATAATGGAGCAGAGAGAAGCACTAAAATGTTGATAAAACTCTATGAATTGCCTATGGCTTATTCATAAATTAAGTTAGCATCCATTGAATAAAGAGGGTAGAAGGGAATGCCACATTTAGAGAGAGAAGATTTTGCTTAGAATGATAAAGTGCAAATGAATTTTCAATACTTGAAAATTAAAGTTGGTTACGTGAAATGCAAAATTTTGTCCAAATAAAATTCTAAGTGCAAATGGTATTTTTGTTTAACAGAAAGCTTCTTGTTTTTAATGTCAGTTTTCATTTTTATTTATTTTTTAACTTTTTTTTTTTAATAAAACCAGAAAAACAAGAGAGTCAAACCATACAATGGTTAATTGGCATATCAGTTGCCAACTTAGTTAGGAAACTAATACCACCTATTACAAGCTTTGGAACAAAAACAGAATGGCAGACCACATCAAACTAAGCTAAACTATACAAATCATCCACCAAAATCCTTTCTTGCCAATTGGGTCTGCACATCCTATTGGAGACCAAAACTGGTCTCAAACTATCAGTGAGAAACAAAAGAAACTTGAATCCCAAACTCCTAGCTTTTACAGCAGCTTCAACCATTGCGTCAAGGATAATAAGAGCACCCATATTCTCTGTACAGTTGGACACTCTCTGCAAAATTACCTCCCCTTGCATATTTCTGGCTTCATAGGCAAAGGCAACTCGATGAAACTTCTTGGCTCTTGCTCCAGCCACCTTGATGATAAACTGTCAAGGCTTTTGAGGGAACTGAAACCTTCCTTGCTGATCTAAGGGTCGATGTGTTACTGCACTACAACTAGAGAAAGCTTCCTTGAACCTGCAAACAAGAGACTGAGCTATTAGAACAACTTCTAGAGGATTCGGATGTTTCCCTTCATGAACAACTAAATTCCTATGAGTCCAAATGCTCCAAAGAGTGGTGAATATTCCCTGCAAGTAACTCATGTTATCTGGATCAAGGTCTTTATGACTCTGAAGCAACCTATCAATCCATTGTTGGATGGAAACATTCCTTAAATCAGATGTATGCACTGCCAGTGAGGTGTCAAGCCAAGTAGCTTTGCTAAATGAACAAAACAGAAACAAATGGGAAGTTGTTTCATCAGCTTCATCATAGAGAGGGCATGTGCTTGACACAGGAATCCCCCTACTCCTAAGGGTAGAAAAGGTAGGCAAACTGTCGTGTAATAGTCTCTAGACTAAGTTACAAAATTTTGAAGGTACTTGCACCTTCCATATTAGATGCCACAAAGATTGATTATGACCACCCGAGTCCCTAGCAATGAGTTCATAGGCTTTCTTAACTTGGTAGTCCCCTGATGAGGAATGTCTCCAAACTAATCTATCAGAGATTGATCCAGTCTTAGAAATAGGCAGTCTTAGAACCTCCTGACTTATAGGACCAGGATAAAGAGCTCTCACTAAATTAGGTTTCCAAGCATGAGAAACACTATCAATAAGGTCTGCCACTATTCCTTCACTCAGATTGTGCTGTTCCATAACATGTGTCTGGCAAGGAAACCAATTGTTATGACTGAGAGGAACATTAGAACCCGAGCCTATAATCCACCTTCCTTCCTGAAGTTTTTTGTTCTTAGGTGTGATGATGCCTCTCCAAAACCAAGAGTGATGAGGTTTAGGGATGGATTCATGGATTGTGGAGTGAGGGAAATATTTGGCCTTAAAAATTTTAGAGATCAAGGATTAAGGGTTTTGGCTAATTCTCCAATACTGTTTTGCCAACATGACTTGATTCATAATGCTAAATTTCTTCAAACCCAACCCCCCTTCCCTTCTCAGCCTACAAATCTTATCCCGATTTAGAAGGAACATTTTCCTAATATGAACATCATGTCCCTAACAAAATTTCCTCGAGATGGCATCCATTTTATTACAGCTGAATTCAGGAACTCTAAAACAAGAAAATGTGTAAAGAGGCAAGGATTGAAGGTTAGAGGTAATTAGTGTAGTCCTGGCAGCCGGAGACAAGAGTTTAGCCTTCCATCCCTGCAACTTGGAATGCATTTTATCCATAAGAAACTGAAAATTTGCCACTCTTTTACCTTTCAACATAAAATTAATGTCTAAGTATTTACTAGGAGTTTGAACCAGGTTAACTTGAAGCCTCTGAGCTAAATCCATCTTGACTTCCTCTGCCATATTTGGTGAGCAATAAAGGTCTGATTTAGAAAGATTTATGCTTTGTCCTGAAACATAACAGTACCAATTGAGAATATGCTGAATATTGGAAAGGGACATAGACCCAGTTTGGATAGCACGTTTAGCTGCGGCACGTTTTCAGTTTCACGTTTTCTCCCTTTTTTTTTTTTTTGGCCGGCTTTTTTGACTTTGGGGGACAAAATTCACTGTGCGTGTACTGTGCATGCACTGTTCACGCAATATTTAATATTAAAAGTGGGTCCCACAACACTATTCACACATTTAAAAATTATTTTGCTACAGTGTTTTCAGCAACAATCAATTTTTATCAACTTTCAGCAACAATAAGTGCTATCCAAACGGACCCATAGTATCATGCTTGAAAAACAGCAATGCATCATCAACAAAAAATAGGTGAGTAAGGGGAATGCCATTTCTGCCTAATTTGACTCTAATTTTCTTTCGGTTTTCTGCTTGCATGAGGGCCAAAGATAATATGTTTGCACACAGAAGGAAAAGATAAGGGGACAGGGGATCACCTTGTCTAAGCCCCTTCTTGGGGGTAAAGGAATCGGATAGGTTACCATTTATAAGCAAAGTGTATCTGACTGTGGTAACACACTCCATAATCCAATTCACCAAAGATGCATTAAAATTCATAGCAGTGAGAACAGTTTTCAAAAACTTCTAATCAACCTTATCATAAGTTTTACTCATATCCACTTTCAGAGCACCATAGCAATGTTTCCTTCCTTTCTTTTTCCCTAGGTAGTCAAAAATTTCATGGGCAATCAAAATATTGTCAAAGATGTTCCTACCTTTAATAAAAGCATTCTGGAAAGGGGTGATGAGGATGTCCATAAAAGGCTTAAGCCTATTAACCATGAGCTTGGAAATCACTTTATCCGGATTGCTTTCTCTATTCTTTTTGGGCTGGGCCCTTGTTGCCCGAAGACTAGGCCCAACACTTGATCCACCTAATTCAAATCTAAAACGTCCCTTGTCCACACGTTGCACTAATGTTTCAGTAGATGGTTCAAGAGAATTTGGGATCAACCTCTTTCCCAAGTAGATACATTTTTGACTTTAGGTCTAGCTTCATTTAGGCGATCCAGATTAAACATCGTTATAGTCATAGAATCACTCTCACTATCCAAGTCCCTAGTTTCGGAGTTCCCCATTAGTTAAATAAGGACCACGATCATTTACCCACACCTATTTCAACTCAGTATCACTTGGAGGTAGCCAAGAAGGCCTAGTGGAGAACATGCCAGGATGATGGTCGTGCTCTGTTTCAGAAGCAGGCGAATTCGGGGGAACTGTGGGAATCTGAGAATTCAGGTGGAGGGAATTTATGGTTGAATGGAGTGATGCATGTTCAGTTTCAGCATGATTAGGTGCTAGGTTGTTCATATCATTATAGGCTCTCGGTAAAGGGGGTGTATCCGGGTCTGGGTAATAAGGGTGGTGCAATGCATGTGAGGTGTGGGAATGGCAACGGGCCGGGTTTTTGCATACCAGGACCCAACCCGCGGCCCGATTATTAATAAGGTTTTTTTTTTCGGGGCCCAGACCTGCCTCGCCGAGCCTTGTTTAGCCGCTTAGGCCCAAATCTGGCCCAGCCAAATTTTTTTTTTTTGAAGCCCATTAAGATTTTTTGCCTAGATTCAAGCCCATTCAAGCCATTCAAGTTATATGGCAGCCAAATCAATCCAAATCATAGGTTAATCATAAATCAACTGTTAATTATACATCTATAAATCAATAAAAAGCTACAAAATAAATAAGGCTAAGAAATTAAAAAGGCTAAGAAATTACAAAAGGCTAAAAAGGCTTAGAATAATTACAAACCAACAAATTAATCTAAGAAATTAAAAAGGCTACTAAATTAATACAAAATGTCTAATCCTCCACAATTGTTACACAACTCCCATCCTCTTCATTAGGCTCCCCCATCATCCCATCATCAAAACAATCTCCAAACATAGTTGAAGAACCTACAACAACAATGAATTAAAAAATGGAATAAACTTTCATCAAATTGTAACTAGCAAATATAAAATGGATCTAAGCACACATGTCTCAACATAAACTGAAAATACATGCAGCAATAATGAGTTTCCAATTACAAAAACAAAAATTGATCCACAATTTGGAAATTTTAATTTACACACACGGAACCAAGTAATTTTTTGCAGGATTTTGCTTTTTTATTATGTTTTCAAGGCTAGTTTCAGCTTTCCTAACCTTTTATCCACAAAAAAAAATAAAGGTTAGTTTCATCTTAATTATTTAATAATCACTTACTTTCAATTTTAATTGTGAATACAACTTGCAGTTTTGAGTCATCGCTTATAAAGGATATTATTGAAGACATTTCCAAAAAACTAAATCTGCCATACTTTATGGTAGCAACCTATCAGGTGATGTTTGCATGGTTGGGATTTGGGGAATTGGTACTGAATGACTCAATGAAACCGATCCACTTGACTGAGAAACCAAACAATGAAATAAAAACACGGAAAAACAAAACCCATTCTTGGGACCTAGACAGCAAGTAGATGAGAGAAAAACAGCCAAAGAAGAAAATAACATACCTCAAACGGTGAGAACTGAGAAACTAATCCAATGACCCAAACGGTGAGAGACGAAACCCATTGATCCTTACCCAAACGTGCTCTTATGCGTGGCTGAGTGCGTCGTTGCGTGAGTGACAGAGAGATTGAGGGTTAGGGTGAGGGGCTGAGGGCGTGAGGCTGAGGCGTGAAATGAGATCAGATCATGAGAGGTGGATGGGTTAGGGACTTAGGGTTTACAACTATATATATAAGGGGTTTTTTTGCAATTTCAGGGTAACCAAGTCATATCCGGGGCCAGGTTTCGAGTTTTTTTTTATAAAATCCGAACCCAACCCGGACCCGCTTCGGATTTTTTTTTTAAAAACCCATACCCGACCCTATTCTTTATCGGACCGGGTAAAATTCGGCCCATTAGGGTCGGGCCGGGCCAGGTATCCGCGGGTCGGATTTAAATTGCCATCCTTAGTGAGGTGGAATATGAGGATGAGTGTGCATGTGGGTTTGGGGCATTATGTTGGTGGCGGTGGTGAGAAAGGTGATTGGGCCCAAAGCGTATTTGGGATGTCCACCCCCTTCTAGGATTATAAAAGGCTCTTAGATCATTAGAAAATAGAGGTTCAAGAGTATCAAAGCGAAAGTGTACCTGATGAAGCCTTTGGATTCTCATACGTTGCCTATACAGACTTGTCTCCACCTCCTCCAATTTCTGAGAGCACTGTCCTCTAGTATGTCCAATTAAACCACAACGTTTACAAATTTTATAGGCCCTTTCGTACCTGCACTGAACCTAAACATAAGCTCCATTGTCTAATCTCAACATAAAACCAGTCAAGAGTGGAGCCCAAGGGTCTATCCTGACCCTTATGCGCATAAACCTAATATTACGAGGCACTCTGTTATCCAAATCAATTCCTTCAAAAATACCTATAATTTGTCCCATTTTCTTAGCCAACTCAAGGTACTGATGCTTCAAGGGAAGACCATGCAACTGTACCCAAAGAGAAACATAGTTGAGTTGTAGTTTCCCTAGAACAAGGTTTGGCCTCCATTTTTCCATAATAAGCAGAGCACCATCCACTGACCAAGGGCCTTCGTTGCACACATGGTTAAGGTCCTCTGTGTGAGCAAAATGCAAGATGTAGAAATAAGATTCCCTTCCAACCACTTGCATCGCTCCCCTAAGACGCCATGCAGATCGAAGAACATGTTGAAGATACCCAATAGAAAACTTCCTATAGTCCATAATGAAGCCAATAGCACAATTACCCCAAAAATCCCTTTGACTGGACATATCAGAAGGGTTCGCTTCAATGATGGGTCCATGCCTTGCGAAAGGCACTTCAAATTCTACACTGGTCCGAGAATCTGTGTCACTATCATCAGCTAAAGGGTCAGAGTTGATATCTGAATCGCTACTCTTGATCCACCCATATTCCTTTGTGTTGAAAAAGTCATCTATAAGAGACAAACACAGGGATATCATGCAAATAGAAAACATAGAAGAGAAAGGATGAGGGACCACTGGGCAAGACAAAAGAAAAGGTAGAAGGTGAAAGAAAAGGTGAAAGAGTGAAAGTGGAGCTAAAATGTGCGTCTGATGATTGATAAGGACAACAAGTGGACATGCTTCACACATGCAACAAGTATAGGGAGTAAAGAAATTAACACCAAAGCAGGTAGATAGCTGTAGGACAAGACAGGTAAAGACACAAGTGGAGGAAAAGGCAAAGTAACTAAACAGGTCAGCTAGTTAGGAAGGGTTAAGGGAAAGGAACTAGTGAGACAAGACCCGCTAGAAAGACCGCCGGCGAGGAAACACTCAAGGGGAAAAGCTCTCACTAGAGAGAAAAAATGCTTTTTTTAAAATAAAAAAAAAAACTAATAAAATGAGCTCTCTTTACTTTTTAAATAAATTAACTTTTAATTTTTTATCATATAAAAATTGCCAAAAATTATATATTTTCTATTATATTTAGTGTGTATTTAGATAGCAAACGCGTCTAGCGTTTGCGTCCAAACCTGGGTCCTGTGCATTGTTCATAGGACCCACAAACCTTTTTTTTTTCAGCAAAATTTTCATTAAAAATGGGTCTCATAGCACTATTTACACATTTAAAAATTATTTTGTTACAATGTTTTCAGTTTTTAGTTTTCAGTAATAAACGGTATCCAAACAGATCCTTAGAATAAGAAAAAAAAATTGTTGCATTTCCAAATTGTATTTTAAAATAGAGATTAAATTCTATAAAAATGTTGTGTAAAATCCAAATTTTACCCCTTCAATGTTAACATACTACATCATCATATTACATATTAAAGAATAAGTACAATTACATTCAATTAAATTTTTTTTTGAGAAGATCAATTAATTCTAATATAGATTTGAAAATTCATATTTTTATTGATGTTATTATATGTTGTATAATGTATTGAATTTTAAGTAAAACTAGCATGTAACCCATGTAAACGCATGGATGCATTTAAAATTAAACATAATTTTTATTATAAAAATATAAATAATTTGTCAAATTATTTATAAAAAATAGTATGTAACACATGCATACATATAAATAAATTTAAAATTAAACAAAAATTTTATCATAAAAATATAAACAATTAGTCAAATTATGTTTTTTAAAAAATTAAACATAATTAATCATGTAGGGTCAGATTCTGCTGCCCAAGCCCAATGAGGTATGGGTTTGGAGCCCACTGAACCCAAAACAATAAATTTGTAGAGAGTGGGTGAAAGAGCTAGGCTAGTAATGAAAAATAACAATATGAATCGGCATAGAAGATGGGGAAATTTGACTAAAAGAGTGCTCGGACGGTGATCAATGTCTCGTCCGAGGAGGCGATTTTCATTGATGAACTTAAGTTACAAATGTTGGAGCTACAGTAAAATTATGTGCTCTTTTCTCTCTCTTGATTCTCGATCCCCTCTATCAGATACCTCTCTCTCTTATATAGTGTTGCCCTTCTCCATCTCCACCGTCCACTTGTTCACCATCTGTGCGCCCACTTGAGTGCATGTCCCATCAGACTCCCCCTTTAGCCCTGTCTGAGTGGCGGTAGTTAAGGATGCACTGCTCAGGGGTCTTCTCCACATAAATGCGGCCAGGTGGGTAGGTGCAGAGCATTAAATGCGGTGGTTGAGGTCTGTCTCCTTGATATTTCTTTATCCCTGTCACCTTCTCACGTGTCCGAGGTCTCCTTTTTCCCTGACACTTGTTAGACAGACCGCTTGACACGTTCCGGTCTCCTCGGACGTATGAGCATCTCCTCGGACGGTACACGTGCTCGTCTGCGGACATTCCCCTTTTACATGGGCCACTGGCTGCGTCTTGGCCTCCTCGGGCGAACAGTGGTCCTCGGATAGGGCCTTTGGCCCAATAAGTTGGGCTGGGCTTTTCTCCCCCACAATAGCCCCTCAAAATTGTAGTTTTTCCTTCGCATCCGAGGAGAAAAAGTAGGATTTTGACTTGCCACGGAGCAACAACTTGGGAACACGCACAACCGAGCTGGCACGTGTGTGAACGTGGGAGCTGACGCCTCATTAATGCCGCTGCGGTTTCCTTATTCCCAAAGCGCTGCATTAATTGCACCAGTTGACGTTTTGTCCTTTGCATCCAACGGTGGCCGATTGATCCAAGGGCTGTGGTTTTTTCTTCAAGGTTTGGGCGGGAGTGCCCCTGACCTTTCGCTTGACCCCGTATAAAGCTTCTGAGGAAGTTATTTCTTCCTCACTTTACAAATCTCCAGACGCTCCAACAAGAACAGACGCGCCCCTCCGTCCACATCTCTCCGTCCGAATCTCCCCGTCGCCGGTGCCCATCTCACTCGGAACCCTCACGAGTCCTCCTACGAGTCTGCAATCGCTTCCCCGGTCTAGCCCTTGTAAGTCATCGCTCACCGAATCCTTTAATTTTCTCTTCGGCCAGTCACTCCGTTTAACCACCATGGGAAAACTCGAGTACATGATGGATAGCCCTGAGCAAGTAGAGGCGTTTAGGACCACATACCACATACCCCCTAACGTGGGTGTGAGGTATTGCCCCCCAGACAGAATACTAACAGACCCGGAGACGGGAGAGGTGGTTATCCCCCTCATCGCCTTCAAAGAAGGGGGAATGACGATTCCCATGGGCCCCATCACCGCTAATTACCTTCGGAACCATAGGCTTACTCCCTGGCAGTGCGCGCCCAATATGTTTAGGATCCTAGGAGCGATTGAGGACCTTGAGCGTCGCTTGGGGCTGGGGCTCACCTGGCTTGATGTGGTATATATGTACGAGTGCCATAGCCAGCAAGATGCCGGGTACTACTTAAAATCCCGGTCGGACGTTGTCAGGCTCATTTCCTGCCTTCCCAAATCCAACAAAGGGATGAAAGATGACTATGTGATCGTCTCGGGTGCCTGGCGTGACGGCCCTGGTTGCCCAACCACGCATGGGAAGCCAGGTGTGACATGTAGATCTAGGCGCACCGACTATAGGCTTAGGGCTCCCACCTTTTAACTGTTTTTGGTTTCTCTTCGATCAGTTTCTGAGCTTCTAACCATTTTGTTTTTACTTGCAACAGATAAGAGACACGTTTCTCCTCGGGTCCGCCTAACGAATGTTGCTGCCCTTAATTTCCTTTTAAGGTCAGAGATCTTCGTGAGCGAGGACGGGCAACTACGATCTGCTCCTCTTATTCTCGGATATCAAGGGAAACCAAAGGGTTTTCAGCCGGTCGGCAACGCTATTGTCCAGGGAGACTACCGTCTTGCGCGCATCGACGTTGGTCGGAAGGGCTTTTTGGCGCCACACGATCTTGATCCTGTACCCCGTCCAATCCCTCGGGTTGCACCTCCCCTTATCCAGCCACTTCAGCAAGTTCCTTTCGGACAGGAGATTGAAGGTGAGGGGGCTGGCTCTTCTACTTCGTCGCTAGAAGAGCAGATAGACGAATTTCAGTTTGAGGGAGAGGCTTCAAGGGTAAACCAGGTGGTGGAGATCTCAGACGCCGAGGAAGAAGAGTGTGAGCAGTCAGGCGCCCAACTTAATCTGTTAGCCACCTATTCAGAAGACTCCTCGGACGAAAATATGGATCTGAGGAACTTGATGAAGGGGAGGGGCAAAAAGTCAGACCCTAAAGATGTTGGGACATCTAAGACGGTGGTGCCACTTCCTCCGGTGCCCACTCAGATCCCTGACCCCAACTTGAGGCCCGTGCTAAAACTGCAGAAGAAAAGACCCCACACTGAGGTGGAGGAGAAACAGGTGCCACCAACCAAGGTGGCCAAGCAGCAAAAGGTGGCACAGGACAACCGAGGCCGCAGGGCTCCGTCTACTGAAAGCCGAGATGAGGGCACGGTGGCAGAGGTTCGCCGAGGAGGAGGGGGACCACGGATTTGGTCTCCAAAACTAGAGTTAGAGGGCGCTCCAATCCTCTGGGAGACCTCCCTCAGGAATTATGATGGAGGGAGAGCCGGCTACGTTGCTGAGGCCCTGCAGCAACCACTTCTCCTCCCTCATGACATGGAGTCCTTCAGGCGTTTCAATCAGCCTGAGCTCTTTCGATCCCTGAAGAGGGACTTAGCCATCGTAAGCAACTTCAATCCAATTAACTGAATCGTCGAGTTTCGCCTTTCCTATTTTTCAGTGTTTGACACTTGAGTTTCCATCACGCAGGTCACTCAGCAAATTTATGTAGCCGAGGAGTGGGACAAGAAGAATCGCCTTGAAGCCCAGGCGGCGATCTGTTCCCGAGATGAGGCGGAGAAATCTCTGGGCCAGCTGAAAGACGATTATACTCGTCTGTCCGGGGAGCTCGCGGATATGACCAGTCAGAAGAAGAGTCTTGACGCTGGAATAAAAAATGTTGAAAAGCAGGTTGAGGACCAGCGTAAGCTGCTAAAGGCGACAGAGGCCGATCTGAAGACTGAGAGGGAGCTGGTAAATGGGCTAAGGGATGAACTCCGAAGAGCTAAGGACCAAGTCAGATATGCCGAGGAGAAAGCCCAGTTGGCTCAGGAGGCGACCGAGGCTGAAAAGAAAACAGCTTACCAGCTGGGGGTAGAGACAACTACGTCCCAGCTTCTAGAGCAGTTCGCCTCGGTCAGCCGAGACTACTGTGACATTAGTTGGGGCAAAGCCCTGGATGCAGCTGGAGTTCCTGCCGACTCGGAGCTGAGGCATCCTGGGAGCGTATACTACGATCCTGATATCCGAGAGCTCCCAGGTACTGATCTCCCTTCTGCTCCACAGCTGCCAGAAGCTTCGGAACCAATCTCGGTCAGCGACGTTGCACCCACTATGGGAGCAAGCAAAGAAACTGGTCAGGCAAGCGGCAAGGATAAGCCAGCTGAGCCAGCCAAAGAGAAAAACAAAGGGCCAGGCGAAGAGAAAGTCCCTTCTGAGCCCAAGGACCAAGCCCCCGATGCGACTGCTCGGATAGGCCAGGCTGCTGACACCGTGCTCCCTTCGGCAAAGAAATAGATGTATAGGGCTTTCACTTTTTTGCACCTGTGTTTTCTTTTGTTTTATCCAAAGAATTGTAAACCGTCTTTTTATTAATGGAATGGGTTTTCATTCGTCTATGGTGTCTTTAAATACATGTCTTACCAATTATTATTGTTATATACAACTGTACATTGCACTTATAACCACATAATGCAAATAAATCTACTTGACACATCATAACTACGATTATTAATGAAAAGAATAGGACTGCCAAGAGTTACTGATGAATTGCGTCTTTCCAAGCTAATCATAAGTCGTCATTCCTCGGTTTCAAACTAAACACGACTAGGGGAAAGTTTTATAAATTAGAATTAATTTAAACGCATGGGGGTATTGACTAACCTGTCGACCGGTTTAAAGATTACGGGATTCGAATGTGCTTGAGTTAAATAATCCTAGTCATTTGGTCCGAGGACTGCAGGCATAACTGGATTTAAGCTTTAAACACCAAAACTGCAACTGTGTTAACTAACCCAAATCATCTGGTCCGAGGACTACAGGCATGATTGGGTTTAAGTTTAAACACTATGGAGCTGTAACCGAGTGCTAACTAACCCAAATCATCTGGTCCGAGGACTACAGGCATGATTAGATTTAAGTTTAAACACTAGAACTGTAACCGAGTGCTAACTAACCCTAATCATCTGGTCCGAGGACTACAGGCATGATCGGATTTAAGTTTAAACACTAGAACTGTAACCGAGTGCTAACTAACCCAAATCATCTGGTCCGAGGACTACAGGCATGATCGGATTTAAGTTTAAACACTAGAACTGTAACCGAGTGCTAACTAACCCAAATCATCTGGTCCGAGGACTACAGGCATGATCGGATTTAAGTTTAAACACTAGAACTGTAACCGAGTGCTAACTAACCCAAATCATCTGGTCCGAGGACTACAGGCATGATCGGATTTAAGTTTAAACACTAGAACTGTAACCGAGTGCTAACTAACCCAAATCATCTGGTCCGAGGACTACAGGCATGATCGGATTTAAGTTTAAACACTAGAACTGTAACCGAGTGCTAACTAACCCAAATCATCTGGTCCGAGGACTACAGGCATGATCGGATTTAAGTTTAAACACTAGAACTGTAACCGAGTGCTAACTAACCCAAATCATCTGGTCCGAGGACTACAGGCATGATCGGATTTAAGTTTAAACACTTGAGCTAACGGTGTTAACTAACCCTAATCATCTGGTCCGAGGACTACAGGCATGATCGGATTTAAGTTTAAACACCTAAGCTAACGGCAAATGAGTGTTAACTAACCCTAATCATCTGGTCCGAGGACTACAGGCATGATTGGATTTAAGTTTAAACACTTGAGAGAGCGGTGAATGAGTGTTAACTAACCCTAATCATCTGGTCCGAGGACTACAGTCATGATTGGGTTTAAGTTTAAACACTTGAGAGAACTTTACGCGGCGAATCGGTATATCAACTGAAGGGAAGACTTGATTAATAAAAGTACCTCTTGAGGTTATTTACATTCCAAGGGCGAGGGATTACATGACTATCCAAATCTTCTAAGAAATACGCTCCAATACCGGCGCCTGAAGTGATGCGATATGGTCCCTCCCAATTGGGTCCCAATTTCCCCCAAGCTGGGTTCTTTGCGGTGCCCACAACTTTCCTCAACACCAGATCACCGGGCTCTAAAGGCCTCAACTTCACGTTAGCGTCGTAGCCTTGTCTGAGTTTTTGTTGGTAGTGTGCCAACCGAACCATTGCATTCTCCCTTCTTTCCTCAATTAAGTCTAAGCCCTTCCGTAGCTGCTCGTCGTTGTCGGCTGGACTGAATGAGCTAGTTCTTAGTGTCGGGAACCCTGTTTCCAGAGGAATGACAGCTTCAGCCCCATAGGTCATCGAGAAAGGGGTCTCTCCAGTGGACCTGCGGGGCGTAGTTCTGTAAGCCCAAAGCACATGTGGCAACTCCTCTACCCATCTGCCCTTTGCATCGTCTAGCCTCTTCTTTAAGCCGTTCAGTATGACCTTGTTGGAAGCTTCTGCTTGGCCATTACCTTGGGGATAGGCTGGAGTGGAGTATCTGTTTGTAATTCCCAGCTCGCCGCAGTAATTCCTGAATGCCTTGCTGTCGAACTGTAAACCGTTGTCCGAGATGAGGGTGTGAGGAACTCCAAACCGTGTGACAATGTTTTTCCACACGAATTTTTGCACATCAACGTCTCTGATATTGGCTAGTGGCTCGGCTTCGACCCACTTGGTGAAATAGTCTGTTCCGACCAGGAGGTACTTCTTGTTTCCTGCAGCTTTGGGGAAGGGTCCCACAATATCCAAGCCCCACTGGGCAAAGGGCCATGGGCTAGACAGTGGATTGAGTTTTCCTCCTGGCTGGTGAATGTTTGGAGCGAAGCGTTGACATTGGTCGCATTTTTTGACGTACTCGTGTGCCTCCTTCTGCATGTTAGGCCACCAATAACCTTGGGTGAGGGCTCGGTGAGCCAAGGACCTGCCTCCGGTGTGGCTCCCACAGATTCCTTCGTGTAACTCTTCTAGCAGTGTCTCGGTCGCCTCGGGGTGCACACACAACAAATATGGTCCCGAATACGAGCGCTTGTATAGTTTCTGGTCTTCGGATAGCCAGAACTTAGTCGCCTTCCTCCGCATTTTATCGGCTTCGGCCTTCTCTTCAGGCAATATATCTTCTTTGATAAATTGGATCAACGGGTCCATCCAGCACGGCCCGACCCTAATCTGGTGGACTTGGACTCCTCCTGTCCTTGTCTCCGTAGGCCTGTGCAGGTCCTCGACGAGGATGACCCTCGGCAAGCCTTGTGCCGAAGAGGTGGCTAACGTGGCCAGGGAGTCAGCATGCGAGTTGCCGCTCCTGGGGATGTGCAACAAACTGAAAAATTCAAACTCTGATTGTAGGTGTTTGACACGACCTAAGTATCCCTGCATTCTTTCGTCCTTTGCCTCGAATTCGCCTTGTACTTGACCTACTACCAATCTTGAGTCCGAGAACAGCTCCACGGATTTCCCACCCATTCTTCGGACCATAGTCATCCCCATGAGCAGAGCCTCATACTCTGCTTCATTATTCGTTGCCGAGAAGTCCAACCTTAGCGATTTCTCGATAGTGATCTTCTCGGGGGATATCAATACGAGCCCAACTCCAGAGCCTCTCTGGTTTGCCGCGCCATCGACATATACTTCCCAGTGGGAGGGATTCTGTTGAGAGACCATGCCAACTGATTTTTCATCCATGCCCGACGTGGGCTTCACCTCATCTAGCTGGGGCTCCGTGAACTCAGCCACCAAGTCTGCGAGGACCTGTCCCTTGACCGACGTGCGGGGCATGTATCTTATATCAAAAGCCCCTAAGATTGTACCCCACTTGGCAATCCGACCGGTGTAATCGGCACTTCGGAGTATAGCTTTGAGTGGGAGTTGTGTGAGAACGATCACCGTGTGGGCTTGGAAGTAGTGTGGTAGCTTCCGCGTGCCAAGCACTACTGCTAAGATGGCCTTCTCTAGTGGCAAGTAACGAATCTCAGCCTCGTGCAGGGACTTGCTTACGTAATAGACGGGCCTTTGTACGCCAGAGTCTGACCGTATCAACACCAAGCTCACCGCATAGGGAGCTACAGCGATATAGGCGAACAGTACCTCGTCGGGCTCAGGACTGGACATGATTGGTGGCCGAGACAGGTAATCCTTGAGTTGCTGGAACGCCAAAGCGCATTCCTCAGTCCATTCGAATCCCTTCCACTTGTTGAGTAGAGAGAAAAAGGGCCGACACCTGTCTGCCGATCTAGAGATGAACCGATTGAGGGCAGCTGTCATTCCAGTCAGTTTTTGAACTTCCTTGGGATTCCGAGGAGCTCGGAGGTTGTTGATGGCCTTTATCTGGTCGGGGTTAACCTCAATTCCTCTGTGGGTGACCATGTATCCCAAGAACTTGCCGGATCCCACCCCAAACGAGCACTTAGAGGCATTCAGTCGTAGCTTGTGTTTCCGTAGAACCTCAAAAGTACTTTCAAGGTCTTTCACATGCTCGGCTATAACTTTGCTCTTCACCACCATGTCATCTATGTAAATCTCGATGTTCTTGCCTAGCTGTGGTTCGAACATCCTCGTCATCATCCTCTGGTAGGTAGCTCCCGCGTTCTTCAGGCCGAACGGCATCACTTTATAGTGGTAGTTGCCAATAGGGGTGACGAAGGCAGTTTTCTTCTGGTCCTCCGGGGCTAACGGTATCTGGTGGTAGCCTTGGAAGGCGTCCAGGAAACTCATCCGAGGGTGGCCGACAGTGGCGTCGACCAGTTGATCGATCTTCGGCATAGGGAACGGGTCTTTGGGACATGCCCTATTCAGGTCCGTGAAGTCCACGCATACTCGCCACTTCCCACTCTTCTTCCTTACCACCACGGTATTCGCTAGCCATTCGGGATAAAAAACCTCTTTGATAGCCCCAGCTGCTTTGAGTTTCGCCACCTCGTCCCTCACTGCGTCAGCGTGCTCCTTGGATGGGCGCCGATAGGTTGCTGCTTGGGGGTGACCAGTGGATTCACCTTCAAATGATGGCATATGAACTCCGGGTCTACCCCTGGGGCCTCGTAAGCACTCCAGGCAAACACGTCGAGATTTTGCTTGAGGAACTCTATCCAGCTCCTCCTTCTCATGAAGAGGCAGCTGAGATCCGACTTGAAGAACCTGTCAGGATCATCTCCAATGATCACTCTCGTCAGATCCTCACACCGAGCGCTTTCGTCTGGTTCTTCAAAAGGCACTCCCCGGGACTGTAGTTGCTATAAATCCCTCCAGCTACGTCCGAGGACTCGGCCGGGGCCTCATGCTGAATGGCAGCTACCAGGCACTGTCTAGCAACAGACTGGTCTCCTCGGATTTCATGTATCTGTCCTCCTGATGGATATTTGACCTTCTGGTGCAAAGTAGAGGGGACGGCCCCGAGTGCGTGAATCCAAGGTCTGCCTACGAGTGCCGTGTAGGGCGAATATGCGTCTACGACGACGAAAGTCCAACTCCACAACCTCAGAGCCGGACTGCACAGGCAAGCGTATCCGGCCTTTCGGGATGACAGGCCTTCCTTCAAAGGTGAATAGCGGGGAATCGTACGGCGTCAGGTCCTGGGGTTTTAGGCCTAGCCCCTTGTAGAGGTCCGGGTACATTATCTCCACGGCACTGCCCTGGTCCACCATTACCCGCCTCACATCGTACCCTCCTATTCTGAGGGTGATGACTAGTGCATCATCATGGGGCTGGATGGTGCCAATCATGTCCTCGTCCGAGAATCCCATAACCAACGGGGCACCGGACCTAGCTCTCTTCGGTCCTCGGCTCGACTCCCCTGCGAGTGGTCGGCCTACCGACATAACTTTCAAAGGCCAGGACCCTGTTCTTCCCGGCGCAGCGAAGACGACATTTATAGTCCCAAGCGGTGGCTTTGAGGGGTCGTCCCTCGCGTGGCCCCGAGCCTGTCTGCCCTCGGCCGCTGGAGGGGTGCAGAAGATGTTTCAGTTTACCATCGCGGACCAACTGGTCCAGGTGATCCCACAGACTCCTACAATCTTCCGTTGTATGCCCATGGTCTTGATGGTACTGACAGTAGAGATTGTGGTTGCGTCTCTCGGGGTTTCCTACCATCTTGTTCGGCCACCTGAAGAATGATTCATTCTTAATCTTTTCCAAGACCTGATGCACTGGCTCTTTGAACACGGTGTTGACCGATTGAGGATTCATCGATCCTGATTGTCCGGCAAAATCCCTCGCGGTTTATTGTAGTTGTACCGGTCCGACCGCGAATCTCTCTCTCCTGAGGGATAATCTTATCCTTTCCCTTGCCCTGCTGCTGATCTTCTTCAACCCTCTTATACTTCTCTATGCGGTCCATTAGTTGACGCACGTTTGTGACTGGCTTGCCAGATAGGGATCCCCTCAAACCGTGGTCAGTAGGGAGGCCGAGCTTGAACGTGCTGAGGGCCATTGCATCGTTGTTGCCCTCCACCTCATTGAACATCTCCCAATATCTGTCTGAATACGTCTTCAAGGACTCGCCCTCCTGCATGGACAAGGATAGCAGGGAGGATAGAGGCCTGGCCACTCTTCGGCACGTAACAAAACGGGAGCCGAACGCCTGAGTGAGCTCCTTGAAGGAGTTGATGGAGCCCGCCTTCAAACCATCAAACCATCTCATAGCAACGGGCCCAAGACTGGAAGGGAAGACCTTGCACATCAGGGCTTCGTCTCTGGAGTAGACAGCCATCCTCTGGTTAAAATGGCTCACGTGCTCAACTGGGTCAGTTTTACCGTTGTAAACGGTGAACGTTGGCTGATTAAAGCGCCGAGGGAGTCTGGCCTCCTCTATCCTGCGCGTGAAGGGTGATCTAGATATCTGATTTAGAGCCCTGTTCATGGCATCATTCTCCATGTCCTTGTGTGATGGGCTCCTACGCTCCCTTTTACGATGGGACTCCTCTACATAGGTGTAGGACTCGCTAGCTGGTGTCTTGGACTTGTGTTGGTAAGAGACGTCGTGCTCGTCATCAATATCATCTTCAGAGTACGAGGAAGCCCGTTTCCTCTTTGCGTGTCGCAATTCCCTCTTTAGTTTTTCCACTTCCAGTTGTAAGTCACGGTTCTTCTCTGCATGGGACATGTGACTTCCGCTCTGCGAATGGCTCTGGCTAAGGCGCACGGTGTGTACACTGCCCTCACGGTTTTGTCTCCTCTCTAAGTTGATGACATGGTCCACGTGTTGGGATGCCCTGGATTCTGCTTGTTGCTCACCTTGTTCTGCCATCATCAACTGCTTATTCCACTCTTGCACAAGCTCTTCCCACAGACGGCGCCAATTGTAGGGTCAGATTCTGCTGCCCAAGCCCAATGAGGTATGGGTTTGGAGCCCACTGAACCCAAAACAATAAATTTGTAGAGAGTGGGTGAAAGAGCTAGGCTAGTAATGAAAAATAACAATATGAATCGGCATAGAAGATGGGGAAATTTGACTAAAAGAGTGCTCGGACGGTGATCAATGTCTCGTCCGAGGAGGCGATTTTCATTGATGAACTTAAGTTACAAATGTTGGAGCTACAGTAAAATTATGTGCTCTTTTCTCTCTCTTGATTCTCGATCCCCTCTATCAGATACCTCTCTCTCTTATATAGTGTTGCCCTTCTCCATCTCCACCGTCCACTTGTTCACCATCTGTGCGCCCACTTGAGTGCATGTCCCATCAGACTCCCCCTTTAGCCCTGTCTGAGTGGCGGTAGTTGAGGATGCACTGCTCAGGGGTCTTCTCCACATAAATGCGGCCAGGTGGGTAGGTGCAGAGCATTAAATGCGGTGGTTGAGGTCTGTCTCCTTGATATTTCTTTATCCCTGTCACCTTCTCACGTGTCCGAGGTCTCCTTTTTCCCTGACACTTGTTAGACAGACCGCTTGACACGTTCCGAGGGTATCGGTATCCTCGGACGCATGAGCATCTCCTCGGACAGAGCACGTGCTCATCTGTGGACACTCTTCTCACATGGGCCTCTGACTGTGTCCTGGTCTCCTCGGACGAACAGTGGTCCTCGGATAGGGCCTTGGGCCCAATAAGTTGGGTTGGACTTTTCTCCCCCACAACATGCATACATATAAATAAATTTAAAATTAAACAAAAATTTTATCATAAAAATATAAACAATTAGTCAAATTATGTTTTTTAAAAAATTAAACATAATTAATCACATATTACAATTCTTACCTAAATTTAATACTAATTATGATAATTTTTTTCTAATTTTTAATAAGATAGAATATGTGATGATCTTTGTTGTGTGATAATTTTTATTGAATGTATGTAATTGGTTTTTTTTATTTATATTTTGTAGTTCATTAATATTAGATTTTTAGTATTTTGCACTCATTAACTCACTTGGTACAAAGATTAAAAACTTAAATGGACATATAACACAAACTTAAGTAAATCATTATGGTGTGATCACTACATAGCACATTAAACTTTCTCTACATTTTACTTATTAATATATATATATATATATATATATATATATATAGAAGTTGATAAAAAAAAAAGGAAAAAAAAAAAAAAGAAAGTAAAAAGAGGTTCCAGAAGTGTACGAGATTATAGAGAATGCCAATATAGCTTGAACAGAAAAGAAGGTATGTGTAGAATGAGAATCCATTTTGAAAAACTGTTAAAGAGTGAATGAATGAATGAATTCCAGTGTCGTTGATATGGTCACATCCCTCTCACACAGCTGTAGCGCCCAAAAACAAAAAAAGAACAGAAAAATGTGGATAAGCCCTAAAATCAATTCCGTCATTACCATTTTTATTATCTGTCTGTTTTCACTTTCCAGAAGTCACACACCAACAACCTCACACTTTTGTCTTTGTCCCCTCAATAATAATTTCTTTTGTTTTTTTAATAATTACTATTACTCTTCTTCCCCGTCTCTTCTCTCTCTCTTCTCTCCTGACGCATTTCAACAAACAGGTACAGCTCGAAAATAAATATTTCTGATCTTTGACAGCAACGGGACCCTGAAAAAGACAGAAGCGACCGCCATGAGTTTCAGGGACGAATCTGAGGAGCTGAAGAAGCCGTTCCTCCACACGGGGAGCTGGTACCGAATGGGGTCCAGGCAGTCCAGCATCATGAGCTCCTCCGCCCAAATAATTCGCGACGGCTCCATCTCCGTCGTCCTCTGCGTCCTCATCGTCGCCCTCGGCCCCATCCAATTCGGATTCACCGTACGTATTAACCCATTTCCCTCAACCGATATTACATCCAATCTCATTACTTGGCGATTGCGAGTAGAAAAGTGTTGTGAAATTGGGCGTGCGATTTGGACGTGTCTATAGAATTATTCTTTCCCTTTACATTTTTTTTCCTTAAAAATTTTACAGTGTGGGTATTCTTCTCCTACGCAAGCCGAAATAGTCAAGGACTTGCAACTCTCAGTCTCAGAGGTGTGCCACTTTTTTGCTTCTCCTTATGTTTCTTTTCCTTTTCTTTTTGTGCTATTGATTGACACTGTTTTATTTGAAAAAAAAAAAAAAAAATCAGTTCTCTGTATTTGGTTCATTGTCAAATGTGGGTGCCATGATTGGGGCAATTGCAAGTGGTCAAATTTCAGAGTACATTGGGCGTAAAGGGGTATTATACATTTCATTGAATTTTATTTTCTTTTGCATTCACATTGTTACATGCTTAAAAGCTTTTCAATATTTGCAATATTAGTTTTGCTGATTGCCGCTTTGTGTTGCCAAATCGCAGTCACTTATGATTGCCGCAATTCCTAATATAATCGGATGGCTAGCAATATCCTTTGCCAAAGTGAGTGATCACTGATTACTTGATCATCTTCTTGGTATTACATTGTTTACAAGCTTCTTTTTTTTTTTATGTTGCATTTAGTTTATGCCGCATTTTGTAGGACGTGTCGTTTTTATACATGGGAAGGTTGTTGGAAGGATTTGGCGTCGGTATTATATCTTACACGGTAACATTGAAGCACCTCATTTCTTATTTATAGATGTAATCCTTCAATGGAATTAATTAGTGTGATTTTTATGTTTAGGTACCAGTATATATAGCTGAGATATCACCACAAAACATGAGGGGATCCCTTGGGTCTGTTAACCAGGTTGGTTTGGTTGTGTATTTACTTGTCTCTCAACTCGGTTATTGTTGCTGCTTTTGTTATTAAAGATATCGAAATAAATCGATTTCTTGCTTGTATAGCTCGCGGTGACTACTGGATTAATGCTGGCTTATCTATTGGGTCTGTTTGTCAACTGGAGGATGCTTGCAGTTTTAGGTAAGAGCTTAGGACGCCATACTGTGGGCTTTTCCTCCAAAGTAGTGAATATTGTTTGGCCAACAAAATCATTTATAACCCTTTGAAGTACTTAAAAAGGCTTTTCCTCTGTTAAAGTATTTTATAGCCTTGGTTGTACATAACGTTAATAACCTATGGAATGCATTGATACATGCGCGGATTGAATTAAGGAAAAACTTGTACAAATCATTGCAGGAATTTTGCCGTGTACAATATTGATTCCTGGCTTATTTTTCATACCAGAATCTCCTAGGTGGCTGGTAAGAATCATATAATAAATATTGTATTGATTGGATTCTGATATCTTTTTATCTTTGCTGATTTTCTCCTGCATGTCTTTTCTTTTACCCTTCTTTTATGGTGGGATGGGGGGCGGGGGTGCTAATCAGGCCAAGATGGGGATGACCGAAGAATTTGAAGCCTCATTGCAAGTTTTACGGGGTTTTGATACAGACATTTCTACTGAAGTGAATGAAATCAAGGTATTGAATGTTCTACCAGTTAATTCTCAAATCCAACATGACTATAAACTTAGTGAAATACGTTCGGCACGATAAAGTTCTGGATGACATTAATAATCTTATTGCACAAGTGCAACTTCAACTCTCTTTCTAACATTACCATCATTTATTATTGATGTAATTTTTACAGAGATCTGTAGCATCAACAAGCAAAAGAACCACAATCCGGTTTTCAGATCTCAAGAGAAAGAGATACTGGTTTCCTTTAACGGTAGACTGGTTTGTTTTAAAAGAATTATTTAATTTTTGTAAGGTTATTTTCTGTTCTTTTAAACTAGAATCCCTTTCTGATGGATTACTACCATATGCTGCAGATAGGAATTGGATTACTTGTGCTACAGCAACTCAGTGGTATCAATGGCGTTTTTTTCTATTCAAGTAGCATCTTTGAAAGTGCTGGTTAGACCAACATCTCTTTGGGCTTTGAACTGTTATTATATTTTTCATTATAGCTTTAAATTAAGAATCTGACAGATTCTTATCTTGCATGGAGACTTAAAATGTCTGAAGCATGCTTTTTTTACATGATAGTATGCATTTGGGTATGATATATTTGTAGGACAAATCTGATGTTGGACATCTATCCAATAAGCATTTTCCACAAAAGGGGAAAGAAACACATGTTGTTTGTTTGTAATTGCCTAAAATGTTCTTCCTGCTTCCCTGTGTTAAAAGGACGATTTAATGTGAGTGAATTACCTATGTTAAGGTCACTAATTTCCGTACCCAATTGACCTTTTCACACTGGAACTCTCACCCTACCTAATACATCCTTAGTGGATCAGTGGTACAAATTGACCAAGGTTTTTCTTACTATAGTCATGCTGCGATGTTGAAGGTGGCTTGCATTCCATTATTTTACCTTGATGTTTAATCAGCTGCTATGAATATAAACAGGGCTATCATCAAGTAATGTTGCAACTCTTGGACTTGGGGTTATTCAGGTAAGATTTGACCCAATACATACAATTGTGTGCTTCTTCATGTAGATATCCAAACATTGCAAAATAAGTTCTTATTTGAGTTGCTTAAAATAGGCCTTCATTTCTGTAGGTTCTTGCTACTGGGATCACAACATGGTTGGTGGACAAAGCTGGCCGCAAGCTGCTTCTTATTGTGCGTCGGAACTCTTTTTTCTTTTTTTTCTTTTTTTTTTCTTCTTCCTTAAAATGGTTATTTGTGTACATGGCCTGGAGAAAAATTACAAAATCTGAAATCACATGCACAGATATCATCCACTGGAATGACTCTGAGCCTTCTCCTTGTTGCAATTGCATTTTATCTAGAGGTAGGTCTTTTTTCCCCCAGTATTTTATATGTATAAGTCTTTTCATTTATGTTAATTTGGAAGGAGCGCAATTCCCGTACTTTTGAGGAAATTGTGAGGCCTGTAGACTGTGTGAAGTCTTTGCTACCTAGGACTTTGTTTGAGTGGTCTCGGATTTGGGGGTTTACGCATTGTCATTCTTTTTTTGACTTTCTTAATTCTGTTAGTCTTTCTTTTTGATTGGTTTGTATTCTTTTCAGTGCAGTGAGTTTACTATCGTAAATTCATTGTGCTTTTTTTTATCAATAAAGCTGTTATTACCTATCAAAAAAAAAGTATAAGTCTTTTCATTTACCTAGGGCTTATAAAGCAGGCATGACATATACCTATCATGTTTAAATTGCATTTTAATTATTTCTTTTCCCTTCACCAATACCAGGACATTGTATCAGAAGATTCTAGCATTTTTGGGATACTGTCACTCGTAGGGCTTGTGGTATGGTTTCTCATATGCAGTGTTCTGTATAGTTTGTACTCTTCAAGGATTTTTCAATCTATTTGACCAACTTTAACCACAGGCTTTGGTGATTTCATTCTCTCTGGGGGTTGGAGCTATTCCTTGGCTTATAATGTCTGAGGTATGCAATCATCACTAATTTAATCATAATAAGAAAAGTTTAAGTACTTTCAGTTGCTTAAGTTTTCACTTGTGCTGATGATTAATATTAGTCATTCTCTGGATAGCTGAAATTAGCCCAATAGTTTATGTTAGTTATTCATTGGTTACTAAATTACGGATATGAGCTTTGGCATGAGTGAGGTTAGTTGAGTTGAGTTGAATATCTTTGTTCATTGATGAGATAAAGAAAACATTACACTGACCTTCCCTCGGTTAGTTGATGATTCAAGGATCTCCCTTGTATTTGCAGAAATTTTATTTACCTTTCTTATCATTGTTAAGTACGAGGAATGGTTGTTGTGCTGGATTTAGGGTCTATAATTCTGTAATTAGAGGTAAAGGTTTCAGTTTTGTAGAAAGTGCCAGAAATGGTGAGTGTGATTTTCTTGATGATGTTGGTTATTGGATGAACTTTTGAGTTCAGTGATAGAGATGAGTAAAGGATTGAGGATGAAGACAAGAACAATGGTATCTCTTGAGCTGACAACTCTACTAGGGATATATACTTGTAATTTCAGAAGTATAAGGGAGGTCTTTGTATATTTATCTAGGAGGGCCAGGGGAGATTCTCCCTAATTTAAACTACAAAATATAGATTCATAGAACCTCAATATTTTAATTTTTCTGCATCATCAGAAGGGTAAAAAAAGTTTTAAATATTTGTGTCCAAAAGTTAAATGTTTGAAATGTGCATTGAGGTTGATGAACTCAGAATTTTCCTGTAGATAAGATGTCTATTTGTATATCTTTTAGAATAGAAAAAAAATTGAAACGAATCACTTTGCTTTGAAGTGCTTATTATTATTTTTTTTTTGGGCACCCAACTTGCACATTTCAGATACTTCCCGTGAACATTAAGGGCCTTGCTGGCAGCATAGCAACATTGGCAAATTGGCTAACATCTTGGGCGATCACAATGACTGCAAACTTACTCTTGACTTGGAGTAGTGGAGGTATACATTTTTGTGTGTGCATGTGCATGTGTGTGTCATGTTTTTACTGATATGATTCATTCATTACAACAGGTACCTTCACGATTTACACATTGGTTTCTGCTTTTACTGTTGTCTTTGTGTCACTTTGGGTCCCTGAAACTAAAGGAAGAACTCTGGAAGAGATTCAGTCATCGTTTAGATGAACTTGTTGCTCAAGCATGTATTTATCTTAAACTGGCTTTGAAGCCAATTTCATGCAGAAAGCGTCACATGCAGGTGCAGAGATCATCTACATAATTTCTCTCCAACCATTTTGTATGTTATTTATAGGGTATCATGTATAGACAATAGTCTCAGCAGTTGCTCTATGGAGTCGGATATGATAAAAGTAAATGAAAGCAAAATTTATTCAAATCTTGAAACAATCTTAGCTTCACCTATTGAAATGTTAAACACTTAAAACTATATTGTTCTTAGTTGAACTTTAACACTGAGCTTGGCACAGAGTACAGATAATGTGTACTTACTATTGGTATTAGCATTTTTGGGCTTTATTTGCGTGCAAGGAGGCAAGGAATTGCTTCAGACACCTATTGTAAACACTAGGTCGTTCGAGGTGAACCAAGTGACCGGCCTTCAATATGCCTTGAAATGATGCATTTTCTCGAAGTTGCCTGTAATCACATTATTTAAAATCATTTTAGTTTGTGCAACTTTAAGGCTTTAAATTAATACTTCTCTTGCTTATAGTGGCCACAATAGGGTCCATAGCTTATGTAAATTGACCTATTAATTGGGTAATTAGATGCATCAATAAAAGACCAAGAATTTATCTACTCATACAGAAGTCCTCCGTCCTCACTCCTCCCATAGTAAGATCCACACCCTTTGTAAGAGGAGGAAGTTCTCATATTATAGGAGTCAATAATTTCTCAAATAGGCCTACTATCTAAATGGCCCAAATTTAGTGCCGTGATCTCAACAGGGAGTTATTAGACCTACCTTTTCATGTTTTGGGCAAGCTCCAGATTGAAAATCTGATCATTCTCACCCCATAAGAGATGTATCTTCTGCAAAAATATGCAAGTGCTACAGGGCTATAATTTCTAGAAAAAAAAAAAAAAAAAAAAACAAAACAAAATGCAAGTACGTATAAACATTAGATCTAAAATACCTGTGGAAAATTGGGAACCTTGGTATCCTTGTTGCTAATGACTAAGCCTTCTAGGAGTTCACCTCTCTCCTTCCTGTTGGTGAACATCACCTATAATGCTTATATCAATGTTAATGTTTATTTCATCTAGTATTCCAATTTGATGTCAAGGATTAGTATGTCCACCAAAAGTTATGTTATCAGTCTCGAGTCTTCATCTAATTGGATGCTTACTCTAATTTCTTTCGTGATTTTATTATTATGTCATACATACTTTATAGTTTATACGCGACATTTATTCATTAACTTTGGATAGAATACACTATTCAAATGCCGTTGCCAATATAATACGTAACACATCTTTTTATCTTTTTCTTTTTTTAATTTAAATTTTTGCTCCACATTAATTTGAAGGAACTTCCTTCAAAGTTCAAACTGCTAAGTGATGATAGAGAAGATTAACAATGGCACCACGTGGAAACCAGGGAGCTCCAAAGTCTCTATATTTTATTCTATACCCTTTGGCAATTCATAAGAAGTCCCTTTTATTAAAATGCACTCCCCAACCCCAGCCCAAAAGTTTTCAAATAAATTTCACATACCTCTTTAAAATTAATAAAGAGTCCCTTTAATAAAAATAATATGTGACCTCCTTTTTTGTCAAAAAAATAAAATGAGCCTCCTATTTCCAACTAGAATTAATTAAATGAAGAAAGGAAGTCAACACAGCATGCAATTAAATTCCTAGTCAATTATAGCAATAGCTTTTACCTCCTATCAGTTATCAACATTTATCCATTAACAAACTAAGATTAGAACTCATAATATCATAGTAGTAAGTGTGGGGGCCTTTTTGGTTCTATTGGGCTGAGCCCGTTCTGCTGGGCTAGGACTTGTTATGTTGTGGGTTGGAGAGTTGGGCCTGGCCCACTATTCTAGCAAAACCTTACTAAAGGGCCAATCTTTGCACAAACCCAGCATCCAAAAACAAAGACAACAACTATTAATAAATGCATGTAAAATAGTTCACAAATATTGGCACGCGTTTATAGGTTCAAAAGCAAATATCTTGTGGCAGGATGATAAGTTACGTCGGGTAAAATTAATCAGGGACATAATTAACATAACCAGTATAGCTAAAGTTTACATGATACAACAGATTGCAGAAAATAATAAAGCAGAATGTAAGAATGACATAACAGAATGTAAAATGGTAAGTCTTTCTGTAAGAAGCGAACCAAGAGGAACCCAAATCCCAATTTGGACAACCTTATTATTGGGCTAAGCTATTAAAGTTGTGCATTCTGGAGACCAAGAGGAATCTTCATAATTTTCAATTCTATATTAATGTATAGAATTTTCTAAAATAAGCTATCTAGGCTTATTTTAAGAGCCGTCACATACGAATACTTAGACCAAGAGTTTATTTTTCTCTGTGAGAAACTACTGTGCTTGTACGCCATAGAGTTTTACAACCAAGTACTTCCTAATCTTCATTGTTGATGAAGTGAAGAATTTTGCAGTCAACAACATCCATTCAAGTTGCTGGAGTTAGTCACATACTGGATCTGTGCAAAAGGGTTAATCACATATTGAAGATTTGTGCATCAAAGAAAAAAAGACTACTATAAGATTAAATCCAATTGGGTATTAGAGTAAAAGTTCAATTGTAAGTTGGTATTTCGGGATAAACTAGAATAGTTGTAAGATTCCTTATACTTGTAACTACTTAATTATTAATTAGTGAATTTTTGGAAGTAGCGATTTTAAATTCACCCGGTGAAATTTTTGTCTTGCAGGAGATTTTCTCCATTTGTCAACAAATCACCATATCGTCTAATTTCCACTACATTTAGTTTAATTGGTGATTTGTTAGTGACTTCACAATTTGCAAGCAATTTAACCTAATTAATGAACTTGAATAATTAAATTAATTAATCAGGATCAAACTATATTAACCCAACAATAATCAACATTAACTGTGAAAGCAAGCAAGCAAACCTCAAGGAAGTCTTTGTAAAGGCGATCTGGGAACCACAGCTTTTTCTGAGCACCAACAGAGAGAAGATCTTTCAAACCCTTAACGGAAGTAGGCAACAACATCTCCGAAAACGAAGAGAACCCAAGGTTTTGCAGCATTGTATCTCTGATGGAGTCAGTCATCTCTATGACTGAACCAGACACCACCACGGCCTCAACCAAGTCTGCATGCAGCTCAGCCATTTTAAACGCTACCAGCCCACCATAGCTAAACCCAACCACAGTGCACCTCTCCACCCCGAGCTTCCTTAACCCCGCAACCAAACACTCCGCTTGGAAACTCGGTGACCTGTCGGTTTTGTCGGTGATAGAGCCACCGAAGAAGAGGAGGTCCGGTATATAAACTGAGTATTTTTTGGTTAGAGCAACAACCTGGAATGGCCAAGTCACTATGCCGTCAGAGAAGAAGCCGTGGACTAGGACCACCACGGGCTTGTCACCCTTTTTAGTGGGTTTCTTCTTCAGGGTCTCTAGGGGAACCCAGAAGTTCATGACCGTGCCTGGTTCGATCTCCACTGTGTAGGGTTTCACACCTGCCATCTTCATTAGCCCATGCAACATGGGCCTCACTGCAGCCACACGGTTCACCATGCCAAGTTCTCTTTCTTTCACAGTTTTTAAGTTCCTTTGTTTTCTTTTCTCTCTGTTGATAACTGATCAAGGAAAAAGCTTGAGATTTATAGTTAGAGTGAATAAAAATAATAATTTAAAGGTTATGGGCTGTTTGGTTAAAAAAACAATTATCACTCACCACTCAATTTTCATTACCATTCACTCATTTTTCTGTCACTCAGACCCACAAACTCTGACCTCAACTGTGCACCTGACACACCCCCCCCCCCCCCCCCCCCGGCCCTATTAACTCGTTGGAATCTCACTTTACCATCACATTTCTTCTTCATTCACGCTCAACGCCCATCAGTGGTTATAACAAGTCTAATTTGAGGAGCGTCATTTCTTGAAAAATGGTTATAACTTATAAGAAGTCTAATTTCGCCATTCCTTAGAGATGTCAATGTAATTTACCCTTAATAAAATTTCTAATATTCATTAAAAGAAGCTCCACATGTGACCCAACACAACAAAGATAAAAACCAGAGTCATAAAAAAGATGGCTTCTAGCATTTATTCTCTTTGCCACAGAGTGTTGATGGGTGAGTTAAGGGTGAACGCGATAGGATTTTAAAAAGATTACAAGCACTTGCACCCCTACTACAGGAACTGGCATCAGGGGAGTGACTAAACTAAAATAACAGTCAGGAAAAAATTCTCATTCACAAAGCTAGAAACAAAAGGCTATAGATATTAACACCACAGCAAGCAAGTGCTACAAACACAAACACATTCTTTATAAAGGACAAAGAACCAGGCTTTAATACATGAATCTCCACATTCTCACATAAACCCCAAGGTACAGATCAACTCAAAGAAAATCACAAAACCGAGAGCCAGACAATTTTTGAGTTCATAAGCTGACAGGGAACAATCAGCAATTTCCTTGGATCCAATCAAAGCAATACCCAAAAAATCTAAAACCCTAAACCAAACTCAGAACACAAAAAATCAAGAAAACCCATTTGAGGGAACAAGGTATATTTGCTAAAATCGACAACCCATCTTTCCAACATTCACACCAACCAAGACTTAAAATTAAACCAAAAAAAAATAAAAAATAACGGCAGGCAGATCGGAGAAGAGAGGCCATGGATGGGGAGGGCTGAGATTCTTTTGTCTTTCGGTGTGGGTGAGATTTTGCTCTGAAGAAAATGTGGGTTTTGCTGGAACTTGTGTTTCTTGTGAAGGGGACTCAGCGCGTGAGTAGTGTAGCCGTTGTTGGAGCGTTGAAGAGAGCAAAAGTCTGAGCTTGGATTTGACTACTCTCTGCCGTGGGCCCATATGTTTCTCAGAAAATTACCAAACTGCTACCTTACTTAGAGGCTGTTTGGTTCACTAGTTTTCATGACTCAATTCTCAGTTTTCATAACTCAATTCTCAAAAATGGTGGGACTCATAGTAAAATACTCGTTTGCCTACACAATTTTTTTGTTTTCATGACTCTGTTTTCAATACTCAATTCTCTACTTTTTGAGTTATGAGTTGTGAAAACTGAAAACAACTTTTGGCTGTTTTCAGTTTTCAATTTTCAATTTTCTGTTTTTCAATGGCAAAGTTGTAATTAACGTTATATATCCGGTCCCACCATCTGACTTTTGCTCCCTCTTTATATCCTTTTCTCTTTTTTTTTTCTTTTTTTTTTGTCTTTCACGTGGTCTGGGAAACAGCTCTGCTACTCCTCTTCTTCTTCTTCTTTTCTTTTCTTTTCTTTTCACTTTCTGAGCTTGGTTTTTTTTTTTTTTTTTTTTCTTTTCTTCTCTTTTCACTTTCTGGGGTTGGTTCTTTTTTCTTCTTCTTCTTTTCTTTTCTCCTTTCTTTTCTTTTCTTTTCACGTTAGTTTTTGGGTTTGGTTTCTCTGCTTGGGTTCTTCTTTTTTTCTTCTTTTCTTTCCTTTTCACTGGGTTTCCATTCTTTTTTTTTTTTTTTTCTTCTTCTTCTTTCACTGGGTTTGGTCTTCAGTTCATCCTCTTTTCTTTTTTTTTTTTTTCCTTTTCCTGGGTTCGGTCTCCCCGGTGTTCTTCCCCCCCTTTTTTTTTTTTTTTTTTCACTGGGTTCGGTGATCTGAGTATTTTTTTTTCTTCCTTTCTTCTTTCATTGGTTCGGGTTTGTGGGAACTGGGTTTTCCTGGGTTCCTAACATCAACATCAATGGCCTGGGCAGATTTGAGTTTGCTTTTTTTTTTTTTTTTTTTTTTTCATGATTGAGAAATCTGGGTTTGTTCTAGAATATATTTATGCATGTTTAATTTTGTTCTGGATGAGAAATCTGAGATGATAGAGGTGAAAAGGGAGAAAAATGAAAAATGAAAAAAGAACGAACTGAAGAACTGAGAAAGAAGAAAGAAAAATGGAGAAAAAAAAATCTGACCAAGTGACAGAGGTGGGGTCCATGAATAGTGTGAAAAATATTGAGTTATTGAAATAGAGTGATGGTGCCAAACAAGTGTATATTTTAGAGTGACGAGTGATGAGTGATGGGTGATGAGTGATGAGTGATGAGTGATGAGTGACGGAAATTGAGTGAGCAAAAAAAGGTGGCCAAACAGGGGCTTAGTTTTCAAAATTCAAAAACACCGAAAACTTGGTTCTATTTCCCTTACTAATCACTCTATTTAGTGAGAATTAAGTGACAAAAACAAAAACTCAAAATAAATTCAAACACACCCTTCTACCGTGGGATTTACTAATTTTGAGTCATGTACGATGAAAACATAAGAATGAGTTATTAAGGCCCTGTTTGGTTTATTTTTTTTGTTCACTTATCACTCTTCACTCAATTTTTATCACTCATCACTCATCATTCTTCACTCTTCACTCAAAAATATCCCAATTTTTATAACTCAGTTGCGTGGGCTGTTTGTGTGAAATATTTCAGTGGTTTTTTCAATTCAATAACTCACCTTTATGTCTGTCACTGGGTCCCACAAAAATCAATTCCAACACAGGTGCACAGAACGGTCACAAGCTCTACCCGCGTTGGCTCTCTCTCTCTCCTCTTCACGCCCTTTCCACAACAAAGCACTCTGTTCCCATCTTCAACACTCTCTGAGCACACAGCAACGTCTCCACTCTCTCACACCGAGCATCTGATTTTCAAACCCTCACTCTGCCTCTCAATTTTTATCACTCATCACTCTTCACTCTTCACTTTTCACTCAAAAATATCCCAATTTTTATAACTCAGTTGCGTGGGCTGTTTGTGTGAAATATTTCAGTGGTTTTTTCAATTCAATAACTCACCTTTATGTCTGTCACTGGGTCCCACAAAAATCAATTCCAACACAGGTGCACAGAACGGTCACAAGTTCTACCCGCGTTGGCTCTCTCTCTCTCCTCTTCACGCCATTTCCACAACAAAGCACTCTGTTCCCATCTTCAACACTCTCTGAGCACACAGCAACGTCTCCACTCTCTCACACCGAGCATCCGATTTTCAAACCCTCACTCTGCCTCTCATTTTCTGCCCTTCACTTCTCCGCCTCCACTGCGTTCGATCCCTCCATTGTGAAGAGGGCTGAAGGTGGTTTCAGAGGTTCCTCTGTCGTTCCTCATCTCGAACTCCAGAAACCCAAACGAAGGAATCCAGTCTCCCAACTCTGAACACAACCTTCAACGAGGTATCCCACTTTGCTCATCTTTCTCACCTTCAACTTGTAAACCCATCGCGGCACTGTGGGTCTGGTGAAGAGAAATTTGTGGCTTGATCTATTGGTACGATCTTATTTTTTTCCCTTTTTATGATTTTGTCTATATATTTCATAAATTTGTTACTTCAAAATAAGTAAATATATCTTGAACAATCAAATGCTGTGAATAGAAGGTTGGATTTGAAAATTTTTATGTTAGATTTTCAGTAATATGAAGATTGTAAGGTGTTGTTCAATTGAAGGGGAAAAGGGGGGGCGGGGGGGTTTCAATTTCTGTATCTTATTTATGAAGACTGTCTTTTGCGGGCTCCAATATCTGCTGCCTAATGCTTGTGATGACTGTTGTGATGACTGTTGCGGGTTCCAATTATGTTGCGGGCTCCAAACATTGTACAGGAAATTTCCATAACCCTCGGTACAGATATTTTTTTTTTCCCCAATCCAAAGGTAGAGCAAAGATGCCTCTTCAGAGGAACAAACCCAGAAAATTCTAAAATAAAAAAAATTAAAAACATAAAAAGAGGTATAAAAGCTATACTTGAGTAGAGAGTAAATGGAAGAACATGAAAAAAATAAAAAAATAGCAAAATAAAACCCAACAGATGGAGGGGCTGAATATTCTCACCGGAAAAGAAAAATGCAGTTGACAGAGCAAAACTGATCGGCGGAGAGACGCGCTTCAGAGATCAGTGCGTGTTGCTGTGCTGCGGCGCTTCAGACTTGTTGCTGTGTTGTGGGTTTGGGAGAAAGAAAATAGAAAGTGATGAAAAGTGGTGTAGTGAAGGGTTGGGCTGAAGGTAGTTGGGAAAATAAAGAAAAGTGTCGTTGGTTTATTTCAGTGGGTCTGCTGTGTGATTTGACTAAACACTGCTGTGGGACCCAAAAGCAGCCCAACAATTACACAAAATGCCATTGAGTGAACAAAACTCAAAACTAAAAAAAAAAAAACAGCCCGCAGGAGTTTCCAAAACTCATATCCCATATTCCACAATTCTTAGATATGTTAACTGAGTTCACATATGAAAAAGAAGCCAAACAAACTTTGTGTATGTGGGGCCCACGAATTTTGAGATATGAGTTAACAAAACTCAGTTTTTGTGAGATATGAGATATGAGTTTCCTAAAATCCAAACAAGGCCTAAAACTTACAAATTCAAACAGCCTCTTAGATATCTCTTTCAATCACAAAAAAATAATTTAAACATATTAAAAATCTCAATCTATTACACACAGGCAGCCTGTAAGACACATCCTAAATCTCTAGGGTAGGTAAGAGTTACTCTAGAGGTGGGTTAATGTATTTAGGGGATTAACACGAAAATTGAAATTGAAGTTTTTTACATATTTAAATATAGTAAAATAAATAAATATTCCTTAAAATTTATTATCTTGTTTTAGATGTAAAATTTTTACAAATTAACATGAATTATGCAGATATTTTTTTTATAGAAAGTTTATAGACACAAAAAAATTGACAAAACTTTTTACACTTATTGATGTAGTAGATTGATAGTGGTAAGTTTGTCAACTCAATTATTATGAAAAACATTGTGAATTTTTTTTGTGTATAGCTTTTTTTTTTTTTTTTTTTTTAGAAGTGCTACTTTCACAATACATTTCACAACAAATCTTAGGTGTTAAATTATCACTGGTTATAATTTAAACCATTACTAAAATTATTTTTTTGTCATCCATAAAAGCATACTTAGTATTTGTTGTAAAAATGTTGTGAAAAATATTGTTAATGACGGGACTGACGAACTCATTTACCGAAGACGACGACTATGATACCGACGAAGATATCCCTGGATGAGCAAATTAATACCCACGTCATTGACGAAGGCAGGAAGGCCATTCAATGCAGCACAATTACACCCAGAACGGTTACAAGGCCAACTGTATGAACCGTTGGAGCACATTAAAGCCACATTACACAGCACCAAACGTTACCAAGAGGAGCATTAAGACCTCCATAACTACCCCAACGGCTAGAAACTATGAAAGCATATATAAAGCCCACACATTGCCAAGTACAAGGTAGACACACACAGAGACTAAGAAATCTCTTTCATTCTGTTCAATTACATTGTTTATTCCCAAGAGAGCTTCTTATACTGACTTTGGCATCGGAGGCATTGTGGCAGGCACCACACCGGAGACCACCTTTGAGAGTACGTTCATACAGGTTAAGGATTGCTTCCATCTGACCAACTCGACTGACGAGCTTACGCTTCATCAGTATAACTCTACTGACGAACTTACTTGACTGACGAACTTACGCTTCATCAGTTTGGCGCTGTCTGTGGGGATGTGACGTTTTCATTTTCATATTCGAAAACGCTGCTTCCATCAACTTCAGTATTCAGATGGAGTCCAATCAAGATTCCGCAGCCTTGGCTCAGCAAGTCCAAGCTCTTGCGGCTGCCGTTGAAGAACTTACTAGGCAAAATCAGGAAATGAAGCTACGGCTTCAACAGGAGGAGAATCGATCCAAAAACAACGTAGAGGACGAGCGAAATAGCCATAGAAGGAGTGACCATCGAAGACCCATTACTCCGGCAGAACAGAATTCAGAACTTCTTCAAGAGATGAGGAAGGAGATGGACGAGTTGAGAAATGCCATCAGAGAGAAGACAGACCAGAGCGTGGGCAGAATGGTGAGGGCAACAGACTCGCCTTTCACAGCAGCGGTCCTGGGATGCCTAGTACCTTCGAAGTTTCGGCTGCCACAACTTGAGCCATTTGATGGGCTCAAGGATCCCTAGGACCACCTCAACACTTTCAAGACGACACTGGGCCTTCAACAACCCCCTGACGAGATAATGTGCAGTTCTTTCCCCACCACTTTCAAAGGAGCAGCGAGGGAATGGTTCACCAAGTTGCCAACATCGTCCATCGATAACTTCGAACAGTTGAGCAGTGCCTTTTTACGTCATTTCATTGGAGGACAACGTCCTAAGAGGCCGGCGGACCATTTACTCACCATCAAACAAGGAGAGAAAGAAACCTTGAGGTCCTATGTGAAACGCTTCACTCGGAAAACCCTGGAGGTGGACGAAGCTGACGATAAGGTGCAGTTGACGACCTTCAAAGCGGGACTGCGATCCAGGGAGTTTGTTTCTTCACTCGCAAAAAATCCTCCAAAAACGATGGCAGAGATGCTCTTGAAAGCACAAAAGTACATGAACGCAGAAGAAGCACTGGCTGCCATAAGGGACGTGGAAAAACCAGGGAACAAGGAAAGGAAAGAGGACGAATGTAGAGGACAAAAAAGGGACTGCCCAGATTGTCGGTTCAACGACGAAGGTAAGTCTAAAGAGGGTTTCTCCCATCGGGGTTCTCGCTGTGGTTCTGTAAGCCCACATGTGAAGGACCTTACCGAGTCACCCACTACTCCAGACAAGGTAGCTATCACCTGGAAACCCTAGACGGACAGAGGCTCCCGAGGCCATGGAACATCGAGCACTTGAAGAAATACCACCAATAGATGTAACAGGAAATGTATTCGTCATTGAAATTAATAAATGAATTATTCAGCTAATGTCTCCATAACAAGCAGGTCTGAGCAGCTACAAGTCTCACAAATGGCTAAGTAACAAGATTCCGTCTCGACGGATATAAGTTACTGACGATGACAAGATCCCTAAATGGGTGTAAGTCACAAATGGCTAAATAAGAAGATTCTGCCTCGACGGATGTAAGTTACTGACGATGACAAGATCCCTAAAAGGGTGTAAGTCACAAAAGCCAAAAACGGCTAAGTAACAAGATTCCGCCTCGACGGATGTAAGTTACTGACGATGACAAGATCCCTAAATGGGTGTAAGGGTGAGTTTGGTTCAGCTTTTTGTAAAAGTGCATAATGAAAAAGTGGAGTTTTCAAAAAATCCATAATGAAAAAGTTGAGTTTCAAAAAGCTGAGTGTTTGGTAAAGCTGTTAAAAAGTGCTTTTTGAAAAAGCTGAGTGTTTGGCTAGCACTTATAAAGGCTAGCACTTATAAAAGTGGCTGTTTGAATGGTAAATTACCAAAAAGGACAATGTATTATAAGGGAGTTTATTTCATACTTTTTTTCTTTTTTTTTTAATGTGAGTTTATTTCATACTTAATTAAAAATGAACTACGTCATATACTTACTAAATAATAATAATAATAATAATAACAATAATAATAATAAATATATTATTGGTATTATTTTAATAATGTTTTGGGAATTTTTCTTTTTTAGTGTCATAATTATTTGTTATTACCATTAATGACTTCTTATTAATATTAATTAAATCTAAATAATTTTCATCATCATAAAGCACAAAATGAAAATGTAAAAAGATGATAAAATATACACCAATAATCCAAATTTAAATTGTACTACATAAAAATGTAAAAAGATATAAAATACATATCAATAACCCAACTTTAAATTGTACAACACAAAAATGTAAAAAAGATGATAAAATACATACCAATAACCCAAGTTTAAATTGTACTACATGATATTATAAAATAAATAAAAAAGACAACTACTAATTATTATCCCCTCAAATGGAATTAGCAATGGAATCACGAAGAACCACCATCGCAGGGTCTGTTAAAGATCCTGAGTTCTGCTCAGAACTGCTACCTGCTTCACTATTATGTTCTCTTCTAGAAATTGAATCTCGATTGGCGTTTATGAAGCCCCTATCATCCCTATCATTTAGTCTAACAAAATTATGAAGAGCCATAGTAGCAGATACAATAAGTATTTGGATATGGAATGGAAAAGATGGCATGTTTCTGATAATTCTCCATTTATTCTTCCACACACCAAAAGTGCGCTCAATCACACATCGAAGAGATGAGTGAGCATGATTAAAATTTTCATGTCTAGTTCTAGGGCTTCCACCTCTCCTTCGAAAGTCTTGAAGATGGTATGATATCCCCTTGTATGGTGTCACATAGCCTTTCACCATTGGGTATCCAGAATCAACTACATAATATTTCCCTAGAAAAAAAAAATTCAATTGTATTAACACACTCACACAATATGTCATTATAATGAACAATTGATTAATCAATTACAAACCTGGTGGTGGGTGCGGAAAGTTGTTACTTTCTTTACGAATAGTATCAAGAAAAATGTGAGTGTCGTGTGCTGCACCTTCCCATCCAGGCAAAACAAATGTGAATAACATATCAAAGTCACATGCAGCCATCACATTTTGGGTTGGATATCCCTTTCTTCCATAGTATGGAATGGACTTCTCAATAGGTACAAAGGTCACAAAAAATAGTTGTCCATGTTGGATTAACATCCCAATCTGCTCTAGCCTTTTTTACCTCGGGGTTGGAAGAGGTGTTTTTACCCATCTATAAAAATAACTAATAAATATAACCCCATAACATAACTAATAAAACTTGAAAATTCATATCAAGCAAAAGACTTTCAACCACAACCTTAAAAACCCAGATAATTAAATAACTAATAATCAACATTAAAACACAAAAACTTTTGGTTGTGTGGGGTGCTGTTGAGGTGTGCGTGCTATGCTGATGTGGGGTGCGTCTGCTGCTGATGGGGCATGCGTGTGCAGCTGCACACGCATGCCCCATCAGCAGCAGACGCACCCACATCAGCAGAGCACGCACACGCTACAGCACCTCACCATGCAGCAACCAAACAAGCCCAATAATTGTTATGATCATTCAGCAATGATCATTCAGCAAACATTCATTATGAGTAATTAAGCTAACATTCAGCAAATATGAATCAATGATGGCATCATGAACCACAAAAGAAAGAAAAAAAAAATCCGTAAAACCTAAAACAAAAACAATCCCATCTCCAAAAACTAATGCAGAGTAATAACTCAACAAGCATTCATTCTGAGTAATTAAAGTTAACATTCTATTATTGAATCAATGATGGCATCAAGAACCACACAAAAAAAATTAATAATAATAATAATAATAATAAATTTTTAAAAAAAATCTGTAAAAGCCAAAACAAAAACAAACCCATCTTCAAGCACGAACACAATGACACACACAAACACAAACACGAACACGCACAGCGAGAGAGAGAGTTTTGAGAGAGAGAAATGAAAGATAAAGAAAAGGGAGGGGGTGTTGAGTTGAGATGAGAGTTTGCAGGGGAGAGGAGACAGAGCATCCACAAAATAAATAAATAAAAATTACGAAGCATCTACCCACAAATTTTTTTCAGTACCCGGCAACAGAACAAATAGATCTTTAGCAAGAACAAAGCATGCAAGATCTGAAAAAAAATTTGGTAGCAGATCGGCGGTTTTTTTGGTAGCAGATAGGTAAAAAAAAAATTTCAGATTAGTGTTGGTACCTGGCTGTTTTTGGTAGCAGATCGGCCTTGCTTGGTGTTTTGTTGATCAAAACTCCACCTTCAAAACGTATTTCTCAGATCAGATTAGACAAATTAAATTATAAAAAAAAAAAAAAAAAAAATTACAGAGGAAGGCCGCTGCAGAAGACGAAGAAAGAAGAAGAAGGGGAAGAAGATTTTCAAGACAAAAGAAAAGAGAGACTTACGCAGAGCAGAGCAGAGCTTGAGAGGAGCCGATCTCTTTGTGAGGGAGCTGTGTAGAGAGAGCTGAGATGAGAGGGCAATTTCTCTGAAGTGTTAAGATAGGGAGCTACGTGCGTGATGCTCTGAAGTGTTAAGACCCCTTGCCCTTTAGTCAAGGGCAATTTCGTAACTTCACTCTCCCAACGGATATAAATAAAAGCTCCCAGACTCAACTTTTCATTTATGGAGCTCAACTGACCCAAAACCAAAACGCACTATTCCTTCAGACATATAAAAGCCAACTTTTTCTGAAAAGTTGGCTTTTATTCTCACCAAACGCACATTTGAGCTAGCGTTTTTGAAAAGCCAACTTTTGGGCTTTAAAAGCTTAACCAAACGGGTACTAAGTCACAAATGGCTAAGTAACAAGATTCCGCCTCGACGGATGTAAGTTACTGACGATGATAAGATCCCTAGAAAGGTGTAAGTTACAAAAGCAAAAAATGGCTAAGTAACAAGATTCTGCCTCAGCGGATATAAGTTACTGACGATGACAAAATCCTTAAAAGGGTGTAAGTCACAAAAGCCAAAAATGACTTAAAAGGGTGTAAGTCATAAAAGGTACTGACGAAGTTATAGACAAAAGGTACCACTACAAGAAATTTGGGTTTAGGTGACGTTTGAAAAACGTCACTAAAAACCCAAAAAACGTCGCCATAGACACAAATGGTCTACAGCGACGTTTTCTTTCACGACGTTCAAAAACATCGCAATAGAGGGGTCGCTATAGGTCTATTGCGATGTTCAAAAACGTCGCAATAGAGGGGTCGCTATAGGTCTTTACTGGCGTTCAAAAACTTTTAGTGACGTTTTCACTAAATAATATAACATTTTCGTATATAATTTAGGAAAATACATTTAGCGACGTTTTTAAAACGCCGCAAATAATCACACCAATAGCGACGTTTTCAAAAACGTCGCAGAAGCATTTGTCCACTTGCTTTTTTGTGACGTTTTTAAAACGTCGCAAAACCTGCTCATTACTTTTCTTTAAAAATATTAGAAATGCTATATAACTAACATGAGCTTGTAATAGATCAAATATACCTATCATCAATATTCCACCATCTATATTCCACAATATCAGATGTCCAAACTAATACACTAACACATTAACCATAGATTCAATACATGTATCCTCTTGAATTGAACAAAACACTTGTCTACCTACACAAAAGAAAAACCACCTAAACTATAACAATATTAAACAAAGTATAATATTTCTAAAATAAATGTAGTTGTAACAAAACACTTGTCTACCTATACCAAAAAAAAAAAACCACCCAAACTATGACAATATTATAAACAAAGTACAATAGTTCCAAAATAATTGTTGTTGTTCAAAAAAACTATGTAATAGCCTATAGAGTCCTTAAAACACTACATGTATTGCTATATGCTAGTTTCTTGATGGGATGAAGCCTGCGATCTATAAGGAGTTGGAGATTGATGATCGAAATCGAAACCACCCTGAATTCAAATTAAGAGTATCTAATAAGTTCATAAAGAAATCATTTTGAGTAACAAAATAATAGTTACTAACTTAAAAAATTTAAACACCAAATACATTCTTAAACATTAAAATTTAATACCCGACTAGCTTCATTAGAGGCTTGTTGTGACAACCTTACTAAAACGTCATGTATAACTAAACCTCTCATTTTCGTTTATACCTTCAAGAACCAAAATAAAAAAAGAAGATTTATATCAATTTCTATCAATATCCTCATTCACACAAATGGACTAAGTTTTAAAATTTTACAAATTTAAGTAAAAACCATGGAAGTAAAATTACATATACACTTAATATAGTGCACAACATATTCAAAACCACTTAGTTTCATAAACATGCAAATAGGATTAAACATAATATTAAATATGCTAAAAAAACCATATCAATTCTATCTATGTCCTCATTCACACAAATGGACTAAGTCTTAAAACTCTACAAACTTAAGTAAAAACCATGGAAGTAGAATTACACATACACTTAAATATAGTACACAACATATTCAAAACCTCATAGTTTCATAAACATGCAAATAGGATTAAACATAATCTTAAATATTCTAAACAAACCATATCAAGTCTATCTATATCCATATCTTCATTTACACAACAAATTCAAAACCACTTAGTTTCATAAACGTGCAAATAAGATTACACATAATCTTAAATATAATAAACAAGCCATATCAAGCTTATCTATATCCTCATTCACACAAATGGACTAAGTCTTGAATCTTTACAAATTTAAGCAAAAACCATGGAAGTAGAATTACACATACACTTAAATATAGTGCACAACATATTCAAAACCACTTAGTTTCATAAACATACAAATAGGATTAAACATAATCTTAAATATACTAAGCAAACCATATCAATTTTATCTATGTCCTCATTCACACAAATGGACTAAGTCTTAAAACTCTACAAACTTAAGTAAAAACTATAGAAGTAGAATTACACATACACTTAAATATAGTACACAACATATTTAAAACCACATAGTTTCATAAACATGCAAATAGGATTAAACATAATCTTAAACATTCTAAACAAACCATATCAAGTCTATCTATATCCATATCTTCATTTACACAACAAATTCAAAACCACTTACTTTTATAAACATGCAAATAAGATTACACATAATCTTGAATATAATAAACAAACAATATCAAGTCTATCTATATCCTCATTGACACAAATGTACTAAGTCTTGAATCTCTACAAATTTAAGCAAAAACTATGGAATATAAAATGCTTACAAGTATAATCACAAATATAAAATGCTTATAAGTATTAAGTCCAAAAATTAATAAAAAAATATAACTCAACTATATCCATTCAAATTTCCAAATTTAATACACTCCCAATATCAATTGCAACGACCTTATAACACCATGCAAGCCACCCGCTTGCTCCAACATAACAATCCACTCAATACAATTATCATAATCACAAATGTAAAATGCTTACAAGTATTAAAGTCTAAAAAGTAATCATCAAATATAAATCAACCATATCCATCCAAATTTCCAAATTTAATAAACACTCTCAATATCAATTGCAATGACCTTATAATACCATGCAAGCCACCCGCTTGCTCCAACACAACAATCCACCCAATACAATGATTATAATCACAAATATAAAATGCTTACAAGTATTAAAGTCTAAAAATTAATCAACAAATATAACTCAACCATATCAATCCAAATTTCCAAATTTAATAAACACTCCTAATGTCAATTGCAACAACCTTATAACACCATGTAAGCCACCCACTTGCTCCAACACAACAATCCACCAATACAATTATCATAATCACAATTATAGAATGTTTACAAGTATTGAAATCCAAATTTTCATAAAATAATAAACACTCCTGATAACGCCTTAAAATGTGTACTTGTTATATATTTATGTGGGCGTTATCTCCTTATTACTATGCTTAATTTGTATAATTAAGCCATGATTTGTATTAGTCCCTATTATTTATCTTTACATAATTTCTTGAATAAGATGCTATTCATTGTGTGTAATTTTCTACTTTCAGGAAATCATGTGAGAAAGATGAGTTTACAGGAATTTGTGAGAGAATGGAGACCAAACTAGAATTAAAGTGGAGCTAAAGGACCATGCCTAAATGTCTAAGGAGGTGCAGCTGGAGTGCTTGGATCATTTAACATGATTGGAAGCTTCAAATAAGGAAAGAAATCAAAGAGGCAGAATCTGAAAAGGAAAAATCTGATTTGAGCACTGATCAGTATTTTGGGCGTATCTCTCTCCTCAAAAATCCAATTGACACAAGACTGGATGGGTTAGAACCGTGACTTAAATATCTACAACTTTCCAGTTTTGAGTTTTTCGAAATTCTCAATTTTTAAAGGCCGAAATTAACTCACAAGTTACTGCTGTAAACCTGGACGGAAATTTAAATAGTGAAAAGTTTTATTTTCTTTGGACACTTAGACTTTAGGGTTTGAGAGGGAGGCTGGAGAACGAATTTTTGGAGAGAAAAACTTGTATTTTCCTTTCTCTAATGGCAGCCTAAACTCTTTGCTAGGCCTAGGGGTATGTTTCTTCTATGCGGTATGAATATTCAATGTGATTCTTTTTAAGATTTTATCAATAACATATTTGATTGTTCAATTAGATTTCTTTTGATGTATTAGTTCTTCCATGCTTTCAATAAGTTCAATCATGTTTTCCTTATTGTTTAGAGGAATTTCTAATAGTTTCAAATAGAAATCAGGTTTTAAAGTGAATGGGTTTTTCTGAAAACTTTTCTAACCGCATTATTAATCGAGGTTATCATGCGTTCTTGAATTGTCTCAGTTCAACCGAATCATAAGTTTTTAATTGTATAAGAACAATCAATTATGAAATAGATATTTTCTTAGATCACAAAGAATTTCATATCGATATAGGGAAACACCCCGATACCCTAGTATTTACATTATTGATTTAATCAGTTTTTATTATTATTCTTATTAACAATCACCAAGCAAAAGTACTTTTCTTCTTCACCCAAATTGTTATTTAATTATATTGTCTTTGAATTTACCCTGCTCCTTGTGGTTCGACCTCGGTACTCCGAGAATTATATTGCTACGATCTCCTGCACTTGGGAGTGAGCAAGCAACTCCTAATATAAATGTAAACCGCCTTATAACACAATGCAAGCCACCCGCTTGCTCCAACTCAACAATCCACTCCAACACAATCATCAACATCTCAAGTACAAATTTTTAAGCAAAAATTACTTACTATGCTCAAGCCAAGCATGCACCTTTCCAAAAATTAAAATTCCAAACTTATCACAATAAGTGAGTGGTTAACCTGTAAAATAAAAGAGGGCACTTAAATGATGTGGAAGGCAAATAAGGGTGCCATTGCAAAAAAATTTAATGAGTCGAGACTTGGTACAATTAGGCAGGAAAATTAAAGACTACTTTGCAAATAATATTTAAAGTTTAATTGTATCAAAACTTTGTCATTTGGTACACATGAGAAAACTTACCCATTATGCCTAAATGTCTCAACTGAAACAGGTGCTCCAAATCAATTCCATATATAGTCACAAACAGCCTTTTACTGCATTCAATTAAAAATCGAAACTAAAGCAAGCATACACACACACATATATGTTGAATAATGATAACACATTGAAGATATAATTTTTAAGCAAAAATCCTCATCTAATGGAAGAATCTCCTTGTAGGCATTAGTGGGCAGTGGGCTCTTTTTTAAAATTAATCTCAAGCTAGCTAAGCCACAAAACTAATAACAAAAAAAAAAAAAAAAAAAATCGAAATCTACAAACTATAGAAAAATTAAGTAGAAAAGAAAAATACAAGATTTACAAACTTGTACATAAACTTACAATCATTCGGCTCTTGATCCTCAGGTCCTTTTGCTCAAAAAGCTAAATCTGAATAAGAGCTTTCAGTACCAATGTCCAACCAAAACAAAAAAAGAACAAAAATTAGCACTAAAACTCCATGACCCATCAAAGAAAAACGAAATCAAAAGCAAACCCATAAGCAAAAAATAAAGACTTACACTCTAAACAAACTTGAACAACAAAATCTTTCCAACCAAAACAGAAAAAGAGCAAAACTTAGCACAAACAGCTCCATGACCCATTAAAGAAAAACCAAATCAAAGCAAACCCATAAGCCAAAAACAAAAACTTACACTTTGAAGAAATGGTGGGTCAGCAATGGCGTGGGGTTGCTACAGCAGTGGCTAGGGGTGGCAAGGGAGGAGAGAAAATGTGTGGTGGCTTGAAGGAGAAATGGTGTGGCTGCTTTGGAGACTAGAGAAGTGGGAGAAGAGAGACTGTAGAACTAAGAGAACTGAGAGTGTGGGACACGAAGGGAACAAAAGAAAAAGAAAGAAAAAAAAAGTGGAGGAAAAAGAAGAAGAAGAAGAAGAAGAGAAGTGGGAGTGTGGGACACGGTGAACAAAGGAAAAGAAAGAAAAACAAAGTGCAAAAGAAAAAAGAAAAAAAGAAAACAGAGGGAAAAAAGTGTGGGAAATGAAATTTTTGCAAAAGTTTGTGTGGAAAAGTAAAAAATAGGGGGCAAGATTTTTTTTCTTCTGCACTTTGCTGGCAAAAAGTGTGTGCGGAAAAGTCCAAATTGGGGGCAAGAGGTTTTTTTCTTTTGCACTTGGCTGGCAGTGTTTTTTAAAACTTACAGCGACGTTTTATTAAAAAGTCACTATAAACCAGAAAAACGCCGCTAAAAATATACTTATTGCGGCGTTTTCAAAAACGTCGCTATTATTTTGAGTTATAGCGATGTTTTTTAGAAAACGTCCCTAACGCTCACTCTTTAGCGACGTTTTTCAGAAACGTCATAGTATATCACTTATAGCGGCGAATTTAAAAACGCCGCCTAAACCCAGATTTCTTGTAGTGTAATGACGAAGAGAAGGGGAGAAGTTTAGAAACAAAGGCTTAGAAAACTGAAAACTAGCAGGAAACCCAATGGTCACACGAATTGGAGTTATTTACAGCTCAAAACCTTTCACATTCTACGGTCGTCATTACAAGTCACGATGACCATAGAATCGGGGGGCAGCTGACGGGACTGACGAACTCATTTACCGAAGACGACGACCGTGATACCGACGAAGATATCCCTAGACGAGCAAATTAATACCCACGTCATTGACGAAGGCAGGAAGGCCATTCAATGCAGCACAATTACACCCAGAACGGTTACAAGGCCAACTGTATGAACTGTTGGAGCACATTAAAGTCACATTACACAGCACCAAACGTTACCAAGAGGAGCATTAAGACCTCCATAACTACCCCAACGGCTAGAAGCTATGAAAGCATATATAAAACCCACACATTGCCAAGTACAAGGTAGACACACACAGACACTAAGAGATCTCTTTCATTCTGTTCAATTACATTGTTTATTCCCAAGAGAGCTTCTTATACTAACTTTGGCATCGGAGGCATTGTGGCAGGCACCACATCGGTGACCACCTTTGAGAGTACGTTCATACAGACTGAGGATTACTTCCATCTGACCAACTCGACTGATGAGCTTACGCTTCATCAGTATAACTCTACTGACGAACTTACTCTACTGAAGAACTTACTTGACTGACGAATTTATGCTTCATCAGTTTGGCGCCGTCTGTGGGGACGTGACGTTTTCATTTTCATATTCGAAAACGCTACTTCCATCAACTTCAGTATTTAGATGGAGTCCAATCAAGATTCCGCAGCCTTGGCTCAGCAAGTCCAAGCTCTTGCGGCCGCCGTTGAAGAACTTACTAGGCAAAATCAGGAAATGAAGCTACGGCTTCAACAGGAGGGGAATCGATCCAAAAACAACGTAGAGGACGAGGGAAATAGCCATAGAAGGAGTGACCATCGAAGACCCATTACTCCGGCAGAACATAATTCAGAACTTCTTCAAGAGATGAGGAAGGAGATGGACAAGTTGAGAAATGTCATCAGAGAGAAGACAAACCAAAGCGTGGGCAGAATGGTGAGGGCACAGACTCGCCTTTCACAGCAGCGGTCTTGGGATGCCCAGTACCTTCGAAGTTTCGGCTGCCACAACTTGAGCCGTTTGACGGGCTCAAGGATCCCCAGAACCACCTCAACACCTTCAAGACGACACTGGGCCTTCAACAGCCCCCTAACGAGATAATGTGCCGTTCTTTCCCCACCACTTTCAAAGGAGCAGCGAGGGAATGATTCACCAAGTTGCCAACATCGTCCATCGATAACTTCGAACAGCTGAGCAGCACCTTTTTACGTCATTTCATTGGAGGACAACGTCCTAAGAGGCCGGCGGACCATTTACTCACCATCAAACAAGGAGAGAAAGAAACCTTGAGGTCCTATGTGAAACGCTTCACTCGGAAAACCCTGGAGGTGGACGAAGCTGACGATAAGGTGCAGTTGACGACCTTCAAAGCGGGACTGCGATCCAGGGAGTTCATTTCTTCACTCGCAAAAAATCCTCCAAAAACGATGGCGGAGATGCTCCTGAAAGCACAGAAGTACATGAACGCAGAAGAAGTACTGGCTGCCATAAGGGACGTGGAAAAACCAGGGAACAAGGAAAGGAAGGAGGACGAACGTAGAGGACAGAAAAGGGACCGCCCAGATCGTCGGTTCAGTGACGAAGGTGAGTCTAAAGGGGGTTTCTCCCATTGGGTTCTCGCTGTGGTTCTATAAGCCCACATGGGAAGGACCTTACTGAGTCACCCACTACTCCAGACAAGGTAGCTATCACCTAGAAACCCTAGACGGACAAAGGCTCCTGAGGCCATGGAACATTGAGCACTTGAAGAAATACCACCAATATATGTAACAGGAAATGTATTCGTCATTGAAATTAATAAATGAATTATTCAGCTAATGTCTCCATAACAAGCAGGTCTGAGCAGCTACAAGTCTAAAAAATGGCTAAGTAATAAGATTGCGCCTCGACGGATGTAAGTTACTGACGATGACAAGATCCCTAGAAGGGTGTAAGTCACAAAAGCCAAAATGACTAAGTAACAAGATTCCGCCTCGACGGATGTAAGTTACTGACGATGACAAGATCTCTAGAAGGGTGTAAGTCACAAAAACCAAAAATGACTAAGTAACAAGATTCCGCCTCGACGGATGTAAGTTACTGACGATGACAAAATCCCTAAAAGGGTGTAAGTCACAAATGGCTAAGTAACAAGATTCCGCCTCGACGGATGTAAGTTACTGACGATGACAAGATCCCTAGAAGGGTGTAAGTTACAAAAGCCAAAAATGGCTAAGTAACAAGATTCCGCCTCGACGGATATAAGTTATTGACGATGACAAAATCCTTAAAAGGGTGTAAGTCACAAAAGCCAAAAATGGCTAAGCCAAAAATGACTTAAAAGGGTGTAAGTCACAAAAGATACTAACGAAGTTATAGACAAAAGGTACTGATGAAGAGAAGGGGAGAAGTTTAGAAACAAAGGCTTAGAAAACTGAAAACTAGCGGGAAACCCAATGGTCACACGAATTGGAGTTACTTACAGCCCAAAACCTTTCACATTCTACGGTCGTCATTACAAGTCACGACGACCACAGAATCGAGGGGCAGCTGACGGGACTGACGAACTCATTTACCGAAGACGACGACCATGATACCGACGAAGATATCCCTGGATGAGCAAATTAATACCCACGTCATTGACGAAGGCAGGAAGGCCATTCAATGCAGCACAATTACACCCAGAACGGTTATAAGGCCAACTGTATGAACCGTTGGAGCACATTAAAGCCACATTACACAGCACCAAACGTTACCAAGAGGAGCATTAAGACCTCCATAACTACCCCAACGGCTAGAAACTATGAAAACATATATAAAGCCCACACATTGCCAAGTACAAGGTAGACACACACAAAGACTAAGAGATCTCTTTCATTCTGTTCAATTACATTGTTTATTCACAAGAGAGCTTCTTATACTGACTTTGGCATCGGAGGCATTGTGGTAGGCACCACACCGGTGACCACCTTTGAGAGTACGTTCATACAGGCTGAGGATTGCTTCCATCTGACCAACTCGACTGACGAGCTTACGCTTCATCAGTATAACTCTACTGACGAACTTACTCTACTGACGAACTTACGCTTCATCATATCTTATCTAACTTATGATTGCCTTAAAGTTTTGAACAAAAAAGAATTTGGTGCTAAAATAAATGTAGGCACGTTTACCTTAAAGACAAGAAGCCCAAGACGTGGGTGGGGTTGTTGACAGTTGGAAGATAGCGGTGTATACGGAAGCAAAATTGAAATACAACTCAAATTGAAATACAACTCTTATTCAACCTAAAACACTATGAGAGTAAGGGCATGTTTAGTTGTATTATTTAAACAATAGTTTTCGTTGTTTAAATTTTAAACACAATACATATTTTCACAATATTTTTTTATTTACATATATTTTCATAACACTTAAATAACGTTATTAAAACAACAATACCAAATGAGTTCTAAATATCTGAAAGTGAAATAGTGTTTGGGTTGCAATTGTTTTTTATTTATTTATTTTTATTCTACAGGATTTTTGTGTGGTTGTTTTATCTAGAGATCTCAAGTGGGATATTTAAAGACTTACAAAAGTTGCCAACGTTCATTTCAATTCTTACAAATTAGGACATAAACGTTAAAGTCTCTAACGTTTATTTAAACGTTAAAATCAGATCTCTTATCCATCTCACTGCCCCTATTCATAACTCATTATCCCTGAGAAATCTCAACTACATATTTGACTATGTCAAACCCCACACAGCCAATCATAGCCAAAACATGCAATTCAATTATTCAAACAATTTTATTAATAATAATCATCTCATATACAATATTGTGTTAGATAATTTCTTTTGAGAATTATACACATACACATTATGGGTTATTTAATTACACAATTTAACATCCATATTGTATGCTATTTGGCCACACAATCCAACGTATACATTAAATAAGAGGAATAATATTAATTAGGGAGAGCACTCTTTTTTTTTTTTTTTTTTTTTTTTCATTGAACTGTCCAACCAAATCAAGAATTAATGCTACCTATATATATAGGTATGCCGGCGGGAGGGAGGACAGAGCGGAATAGCCCCCACATACTTAAAATAAGATAAAATAAAATTACGTAATGAACAGAAAGAGAAAGATGGCTCCCTAGAATATTTTTATAAATAAAAAAAGTGATTTTTCGCTTATCACATTTATACAATGCATAAATGCAGTAGCTCTGATCATTAGGGAAACATGGTGAGACCTTGTCGTGTTGTATGTTCCACTGTGGCAATTTTCGTTAGCCTGGCAATAACCTGCTGCGACACTTTTCCTGTGGTGATTTGAAGTGATTTTAGTGTTTTTAGAGGCGGTTTTAAACTGCTGCAATAGATTTTATCTTTTGTGTTGAGCCTAGATCCACAAAAAATACTCTATCCATCACCAATTGAGAAAATCCCATCTCGAGCCCAAAAATCCACTTTCACAAACCTAAAAAACTAAAAAATAAAAATAAAAATAAAAATCCCTTATAAAACCACAGAAAATCTTTTCTCAACTCATAGAAAACAAATCATAAATAACCCAACAACAAATCACACCAGCTCATTTCTGCCTCTTTCATGAGTTTTTCTAATTTTTCAAAACCCCAAAATAAATACAACAAACTCATCTCAAATACAATCACAAAAAAGAGAGTGTGAAATGAGAAAGTGGGGACAGAGAGGAAAATTGAACCACTGTGGGCAATAGTGGTGACAAAGAATTGATTGAGTTGATCTTCATTGAAAACGACCTTAAGGGTCCGTTTGGTTAGAAAGATGAAAAAGTAAGAAGATAGAAAAGTAAGAGAATAGACAAAATTTTAATTTCCTTCATTTGTGTTTAGTAGGAGGGGTGAAAAAGTGAAGGGATGGAAAATTAATTTGTTTAGTTGAGAAGAAAAGTGAGGGGATAGAAAATGTAGTTTATATAAAATTACTCTAATGCCCCTATTGCATAATATAAGAAATAATTTCCTTACAATCATTAAAAAAAAACCCTTATTATCAATTAAAATTAAAATAATAACACCTTATAAAAATTAACATATCATTAATATTATTATTTTATTTTATTTTTCTTTGTTATTTGATATATATATATATATATATATATAAATATATATATATAACAATTAGAGGTGCCTTTTAAAAAAAAGTAGAAGTGAAAGCCACCAAGAGCCCCCACTGTTGATTAAAAAGAAAAAAAAAGTAACTGTTTGATTAAACGTTAAAATGTTGAAAAAAAAAACAAGGAAAATGTAACTCAAGTTACTCAACGCACAGACACAGTGAAGAGGAGCAAAATTGGTCTTTTGTTGGCATCTATGTTTTCTCCCCAATTTGGAGAGAAAACATTTTGGTGGGTCCAAGAAGAAAACACCCGGCCTACCAATTTTCTTTCCATAAATCCACCCAACCAAACACCTCAATAAATTTCATTCACCTCCCCTTTTCTCTCCTTTTTTTTTCCGTCCTCTCAAAAATCCGCCCAACTAAATGGACCCTACAACACTCTTAAATCAAACCAAGTTACAATCTTCACGTCCACCTTCATTTCTAATGTCTCACCTTTTGCCTCCAAAGAGACCTTAAAGCCTTTGATTTACTTGAGTCCAATACTATCATCAGTCAGTTTACCATTTGATGATGGAGTTTTTGAGATCTAGAAGAGGGCAGGTGAAGAAAGGTTAGGTGAAAATGGGACTCTTAAGAGATATGGAGTTCATCCAATTAATTGGTTTCACATGAGTTTGCGTTTAGGGGTTGATTGTGCACTTTCATAATATATAGGGTAAGTGCAAAAATGCGGTATAGTTTTAGGGTGTAAAAATGTAATCTCCCCTCATAATATATATATATATATATATATATATTAAATATGAAGCACAATTAGAACCCAAATCCAATTCAAATTAGCTTCTAATTACACTTCAATTTTGTGCAAGTGTCTTTTTGATTGAACTATAATTTGATGTCAAATATATTTAGATTTTCAATGCATTGCAATTTCATGTTCCGCTTATACTGTAATTTTGAGTCAATTATATTTACAAGTAAATTCATGCATCTAAAATTAGAAAATATAAAAAATACTCAATTAGAGTCTCTAAACCACGTCCTACAAGAGAGCTCTCATGTGAATTCTTTTTGGAAGACGCTAGATGTGCCCTCTGAATGTCAGAGGTCTTTTGATGAACTTCTTATGGATTGGTTGCAATATAATTCTACCTCTAAAAGCATGTCTAGTGAGCATGGATAACCTTGGAATATTGTGGTTTAAATGGGTATATGGCACTTGTGGTTACATAGGAATTCATTCATCTTTCACATCAAGGTTATTGATGAAAGCATCCATAAGCAATGCATAAAGAAAGCTGCTAAATATTTTTCTATTAATGTATTGGCTTGTAAGGCTAACTCGACAAAACAATGGATGGCAGTTACTTGGCAAACCTCCTACCTTCTAAGAGGATGGGTGAAACTAAATGCAGATGGCTCTTCATGGGGTAATCAAGGGGGTTGTACACAAGTTGGTTTGGGTTGGGTTTGTGCCCAACCTACAATCGACCCAATCAAATTGGGTAAGGAACTACCAAACCCATAACCGACCCTCAAGGGTATCGGGTTGGTCGGTTCGAGTAAGGATTCTGGTGGCAATCGGTTTCAGGTGAAGCCGAAAATCATCGAAAAAGATGAAGGAGTGACGAGATCTTGTCAAATCCGGTGAGATCTCGCCAAATCTAGCGGAGAACTCGCTTGATTTGATGAATATTTGTTGGATCTAGTATATCTTGGTTGCTAAAATCTGCCGAATCAAACTTGAAAAGCCGCCGAAATTGGAGAAAATCACTGGATTTGTTTTGCTTTTCGGCCAGGCCGATTTGCTCGGGTTTTGAAAAAGGAGACCCGTAGTCGACCCATTAGAGTCTGGTTTTTGAAGGTCGAGACCCCCAGCTAACCAATGGAGCAGTCAAATCAGGTGGAGATGGGTTGGGTACGATAATGTTTGGCGGGTTGGGCAGGTCTACGGGTGGCATGGACACCCCTATCTGAGGCAATTTGGTGGAGGAGGTCTCTTGAGAGACACAAAGCGAGATTGGATAAAGATTTTGCCAGAAATTGTGGGAATCTTTATAGTGTTTTGACTGAAATGTGGGCTTTTAGAGATGGGCTACTATTGGCCAAGTAACTAAAAATTACAAGTTTGATAGTGGAACTTTATGCGTTAGTTGATGAACAACTCCATTGTCAAATTTTTATTGGAACCTTTACTCACCGGAACTTTTTGAAGACTTCCCTAACTTGTAGATTGTGCACACATACTGGGAAGCCAACTTGTGCTGATGATTAATATTAGTCATACTCTGGAGTCTGGATAGCTGAAATTAGCTCAATATTTTATCTTAGTTATTCATTGGTTACTAAATTACGGTTATGAGCTTTGGCATGAGTGAGGTTAGTTGAGTTGAGTTGAATATCTTTGTTCATTGATGAGATAAAGAAAACATTACACTCTTCCCTCGGTTAGTTGATGATACAAGGATCTCCCTTGTATTTGCAGAAATTTTATTTACCTTTCTTACCATTGTTAAGAACGAGGAATGGTTGTTGTGCTGGATGTAGGGTTTATAATTCTGCAATTAGAGGTAAAGGTTTCAGTTTTGTAGAAGGTGCCAGAAATGGTGAAGGTGATTTTCTTGATGTTGTTGGTTATTGGATGAACTTTTGAGTTCAGTGATAGAGATGAGTAAAGGATTGAGGATGAAGACAGAATAATGGTATCTCTTGAGCTGACAACTCTACTAGGGATATATACTTGTAATTTCAGAAGTATAAGGGAGGTCTTTGTATATTTATCTAGGCCCTGGGGCCAGGGGAGATTCTCCCTAATTTGAACTACAAAATATAGATTCATAGAACCTCAATATTTTAATTTTTCTGCATCATCAGAGGGTAAAAAAGTTTTAAATATTTGTGTCCAAAAGTTAAATGTTTGAAATGTTCATTGAGGTTGATGAACTCAGAATTTTCCTGTATATAACATGTCTATTTGTATATCTTTTAGAATAGGAAAAAAAAAAATTGAAATGAATCGCTTTGCTTTGAAGTGCTAATTTTTTTTTTTTTTTGGGCACCCAACTTGCACATTTCAGATACTTCCCGTGACCATTAAGGGCCTTGCTGGCAGCATAGCAACATTGGCAAATTGGCTAACATCTTGGGCGATCACAATGACTGCAAACTTACTCTTGACTTGGAGTAGTGGAGGTATACATTTGTGTGTGTGCATGTGCATATGTGTGTGTCATGTTTTTACTGATGTGATTCATTCATTACAACAGGTACCTTCACGATTTACACCTTGGTTTCTGCTTTTACTGTTGTCTTTGTGTCACTTTGGGTTCCTGAAACTAAAGGAAGAACTCTGGAAGAGATTCAGTCGTCATTTAGATGAACTTTGTTGCTCATGCATGTATTCATCTTAAACTGGTTTTGAAGCAAATATCATGCAGAAAGCGTCACATGCAGGTGCAGAGATCATCTACATAATTTCTCTCCAACCCTTTTGTATGTTATTTATAGGGTATCATGTATAGACAATAGTCTCTCAGCAGTTGCTCTATGGAGTCGGATATAATAAAAGTAAATGAAAGCAAAATTTTATTCAAATCTTGAAACAATCTTAGCTTCACCTATTTAAAGTTTAAACACTTAAAACCATATTGTTCTTCAGTGAACTTTAACACTGAGCTTGGCGCAGAGCAAATAATGTGTACATACTAGGGCCAAAATGGCCAAATACCACAATTTGACAAAATATGTAAGAATCTACTATTGTTTTGGAAATATATATGGATGTACAACTCTTTTGGAACTCGAGTTTGTAAAACTCAAGTTACATTAAAAATTGGTGGCTATTTTTCATGAAACTTGAGTTTGTGAAACTTGAACTACACAGCAAACTCGAGTTTTGCAAACAGTGGTAGATCCCTACATATTTTGCCAAATAATTGTATTTGGCTATTTTGGCCTACTTACTATTGGTATTATCATTTTTGGGATTTATTTGCGTGGAAGGAGTCAAGGATTTGCTTCAGACACCTATTGTAAACACAAGGTCGTTCGAGGTGAACCAAGTGACCGGCTTTCGGTATGCCTTGAAATGATGCATTTTCTCCAAGTTGCCTGTAATCACATTATTTAAAATCATTTTAGTTTGTTCAACTTTAAGGCTTTAAATTAATACTTCTCTTGCTTATGGTGGAGGCCACACTAGGGTCCATAGCTTTTGTAAATTGACCTATTAATTGGGTAATTAGATGCATCAATAAAAACCCAAGAATTTATCCACTCATACAAGAGTCCTCCGTCCTCACTCCTCCATAGTAAAATCCACACCCCTTGTGAGAGGAGGAAGGACTCGTCATATGAGTGAATAATTTCTCAAATAGGCCTGCTATGTAAATGGCCCAAATTAGCGTCGTGATCTCAATGAGTTATTAGACCTACCCTTTCATGTTTTGGGCAAGCTCCAGGTTGAAAATCTGATCATTCTCACCCCATAAGAGATGTATCTTCTGCAAAAATATGCAAGTGCTACAAGGATATAATTTCTGGGGGGGGGAAAAAACTAACAAAATGCAAGTACATATAAACATTAGATCTAAAACGAAATGCGGATTACCTGTGGAAAATTGGGAACCTTGGTATCCTTGTTGCTGATGACTAAGCCTTCTAGGAGTTCAGCTCTCTCCTTTCTATTGGTGAACATCACCTATAATTGCTCTAGGACTCCAGTTAGTACCAGCCACAAGAATTATTATGAATAATGCTAATGTCCATTGAAAATGTGTTATAGAAAGAGCCACTAGTGCATATAATGCTTATATGAATGCTAATGTTCACTTCATCTAGTCCTCCAATTTGATGTCAGAGTTATATAGTAAGCCCACTAAAGTTCTGTTATTATTCTACAGTCTTCATCAAATTGGATGCTTACTCTAATTTCGTTCATGATTTTATTATTATGTCATACATACTTTATAGTTTATCCACGACATTTATTCATTAACTTTGGATAAAATACACTATTCAATTGCTGTTGCCAATATAATAAACATATTTTTTTTTTAAGAAAATTTTTTGCTCCACATTAATTTGAAGGAACTTCCTTCAAAGTTCAAACTGCTATGTGGTGATTGAGAAGATTAAAAATGGCACCACGTGGAAACCAGGGAGCTCAAAAGTCTCTATATTTTATTCTATACCCTTTGGAAATTCATAAGAAGTCCCTTTTATTAAAATGCACTCCCCAACCCCAGCCCTAAAGTTTTCAAATAAATTTCATACTTCTTTAAAATTCGATAATATTCATTTGAATAAAGAGTCCCTTTAATAAAAATACTATGTGACCTCCTTTTTTGTCAAAAAAATAAAATGAGCCTCCTATTTCCAACTAGAATTACTTAAATGAAGAAAGGAAGTCAACACAGCATGCATTTAAATTCCTAGTCAATTATAACAATAGCTTTTACCTCCAATCAGTTATCAACATTTATCCATTAAAAAAGATTAGAATTCATAGATAATATTATATTAGTAAGTAACAAGATACTTTTCATTCCAAATAGAGAAAATTATTTTACGGTTAAGATTTTATTTCTTAAATCTAATGGTGTACAAATACTGCATTATTAAAAATTTTAAATGATCTAACATTAGATACATTTTTAAATTTTTAACTTGAATGGTTGAACCATCAAATGAATCCATTTTATATGGAGAGCATCTTAATACATCCAACTTAAAACTTTAATTTTTTTTTTCAATTCATATTCTTCTAAAATAATATTTTGTTACTTTAATAAATTTAATTAATTATAAAAAAGAATCAAAACAATGATTTGGTGCACTTGTTCAAAACAGTAAAATAAACTCTCTTACATATTTGACTATTATATATTGCTCTTTTATTAATTGAGTTCTAGATAATTATACAAAATAATGAAATAAATGTTATTTTATTTTATGAAAGAACAACATTCTTGAAACTATTAGTTCCAAATTATGAAGATTCTATACATTAATATAGAATTGAAAATTATTCTAAATATATCTAGTCTTCTAATTAAATTGATTACGAACTTATAGTTTAGAAAATGATATCGGGTCTAATTGAAGTGGTTAATAGATTGCTGTGCAAGGATGCTAGTTGAACGTAATTATCATTGTAGTTCATTCACAAAAAGTATGTGAATTGATTACCACTAAAAATGCAGATAACACAATGTCAAAACATAAGAGCATTCCCATCAGGTGTTCTATAAATATGTCATTTTGACACGTCAAAAAACCTACTTTATTATTTTAACACACCATTTTACAATTCACCGTTCATTATATCTTCTATTTTTCAATTCTATACATTAAAATAATATATATAAAAAAAACCATCAATATAAAAAAAATACAAAATAAAAACCCACTACCATATACAAACACAAGCACAGAACTGTAAAAAACTCACCACCATACATAAGCATAGCCCGCCACCACCACCCACACCCACAGGTACGACCCGCCACCACCAACAACAATCCACCGGCCGCCACCACCACCACCCAATACTACTTAAAAAAAATTCCCAAAATCAACACAAAACTCTAAAAAAAAATGAAGAGATAAATCAACTTCATTTATATAACCCAAATCACATGGAACCAACCCAACTCCACCACCACCCACAATCACATGGAATCCACAAACGAAAAAAGAAAAGAAAAAAAGAGAGAGAGGTGCAGAGAAAGTGATAGGAAAAAAAAAAAAAAAAAAAAAAAAAAAAAAAAAAAAAAAAAAAAGGAGAGGTGAAGATTCTAGAGAAGAAAGAAGAAGAAAAAACGAAGAGAAAGAAAATCAATAATTTTTCTTTTTAGCATTTTCAGCCGTACCCAAAAATGGAACAATATTGTTCATGTGTGCAAAAAATTATAACATTTGAAACTTTTTATGAGGTGAGTTTTGTGGTGTTTGGTATGCTAAATGCCAAATATTTGACATTTGGCACATCTAATAGGAATGCTCTAATGGAACTGCATGCTATATTTGCCATATATATGACAGTAACGGTGAAAGCAACCAAACCTCAAGGAAGTCTTTGTGAAGGCGGTCTGGGAACCACAGCTTTTTGTGAGCAGCAACAGAGAGAAGGGCTTTCAAACCCTTAACAGAATTAGGCAACAACAGCTCCGAAGAAGAAGAGAACCCAAGGCCTTGCAGCGTGGTTTGCCTGATTGAGTCAGTCATGGCTATGATGGACCCAGACACCACCATGGACTCAACCAAGTCTGCGTGCTGCTCAGCCATTTTGAACGCTACCATCCCACCATAGCTAAACCCAACCACAGTGCACCTCTCCACCCCAAGCTTCCTTAACCCCGTAACCAAACACTCCGCTTGGAAACTCGGCGACCTGTCGGTTTTGTCAGTGATAGAGCCACCGAAGAAGAGGAGGTCCGGTATGTAAACTGAGTATGTTTTGGACAAAGCACCAACTTGGAACTGCCATGTCACAATGCCCTCAGAAGCGAACCCGTGGACTAGAACCACCACAGGTTTGTTTGGTTTAGCTGGGGGTTCAGGCTTTTCACCCTTTTTTTTGGGTTTCTTGAGTGTCTCTACTGGGACCCAGAAGCTCATGACTGTGCCTGGCTCGATCTCCACAGTGTAGGGTTGCACACCAGCCATCTTCATTAGCCCATGCAACAAGGGTCTCTGTGCAGCCACAAGGTTCACCATGTCTACCTAGCTAGCTTGCTCTCTCGATCTGTCTTTCACAGTTTTTGGTAGTGCCTTATTGTTTTCTTTTCTCTCTTGCGCAATTGAGTGACATATAAAGGCAAGAAATTGGGAGAGGGTTTGGTGCAGGGTTGTTATCAGTAATTAAAATTGAGCTTTTTATGGATTGGAAATTTGAATACAACAACATTACCCAATGTTGTGGCAGCCTGGAAAAAATAGTCTATGATAGTATAAGTCTCAATTCTTTATATAGTAATTTTTCTAGTTTTAGTTTTTGTTTTTGTTTTTTAATTGTTGCCTTTATCAGTTTGCTTGGTAAAATTATTTTATATGTTCTGTACTTCAGTTTTTAGTCCATAGCTTTATTCATGTCTATACGAAAAAAATGGATATTAGAATTGAAGGGATGGCCAAGGCTTCAATTATGGTAAAGGCATTATTGGAGTGAGAGGATATTGGTTTGTTCATTAACATGGCAACATACCACAAAATATGATTTTTATGTTTTCTTGAATGTGTTAATTATGATAAGTATACATTATGAATGTGTTTGTTTATGACCTTCTCTTTCTATTTCATTTTATTTATTATATAAAATTTGATAATTACAATAATTATCTATATACTTTTCAAAAGCTTTATTTATATTATATGTAACTCTAAATAGCATATAAAAAATATAATTATAATTAGTGTGTGTAAGTGTCAACCAAAATTGAAAAGTGAAAACAAAATTTTATACAACAATAATGATTACATGATGTCTTCAAAATTTATGTGTTATAACTTATAATATGAAGAGCTCAACCAAAAGTTAATTAATATGTTTTGTTTATATATAAATTATAGATAAGAGAGAGAATACTGATTAGAGAGAGTGATTAATTTGTTTTATTCCTTCTCAAACTTACAGATTAAGAATTAATACTGCCTCTATTAAGGTACAAGCTTTCATTTTCGATAATAAATAAATAATAAAAAAAAGTAGGTGACTGAGAGCCAGCACATATGTTATTGTTTAGGAGTTAGGACAACACTCTGTAATTTGCTGAATTTACAATTTCTTGCACGAAAAACTCAGTTACTTGTTGTGGGTTTTGATTTGTTTAGTCAAAGTGGGTGTTCTTTTTATTTTATTATTATTATGATGATTATTCGTTTTTTTTTTCTATTCGTACAAGGTTGTTTGGTTTTGATCAACTACACTGCCTACTAAATTCAACATCGTCTTTTAGGTGGAAAGTGGATGAAAATTTGTGAAACATGGCAGCTTCTCTTCTAAAATGACATCAGCATTATTATATATTAGTTGGTTTGGAGGTATAGGATAACATTAGGAATCGGTCAATTAAGCTGATGATAGTGTATATTAGACCTGAGTAATTTTAATTAGTAACACATAAAAAGTTTTAATTAGTACCACATAAAATGTCACAATTTTTATCACAATTATCTTACGTGATAAATTGTAATTAACTATCTATTATTTTTACATGAATCTACTAATCACAGTTTACCACGTGAACAGTTATGCAATTTTTTTGTGTTAATAAATTTTTTGGTTAGACATTAGTATCTTTTTGGGATCAAATCAAATTAAGGCATTTCTAAAAAGGAAAAAAAAATTAAATCAAATTCAAATTCAAATCAAATTAAGGCGACGGATGAAAAGGTTGCCCAACTAATCACTTGCTACCGTGGGCTCTCTCCTATGTCGCTCGAAAAATGCTTGGTGGGCTTGGCCTGTGAGGTTGCTTCTCTTGTTTAGGTTCACCTAAATTTAAAATTTTGCTGAGGGTCCATGTGGTCCGCTGCCGACAATAAGGGAGTCAGCTCACACACACACTTGACACTCCGCATGAGTGATGAGACTTTTTTTTTTTAATTTAATATAATTTTTTAATTTGAATTTATCTATTGTTAGTGAAATTACTCAGAAAATGATTTTTATAAAATTAAAATTTAGGATTTGAAATTTAGTAAACTGAGTTTAGTGTGTGATAGTTTTTAAGAAAAAAAAATGCTACATCCACAATATTGTTACAACAAATCATATGTGGTTAGTTGTTATTGGTTCAAATTTGAACCTAACACTAAGATTATTTTTTTGCCCTAACAATAACAACCAGTAACAATCTATCACTTAGGATTTGTTATAAAAATATTGTGAAAATGTTGTGGACATATCATTTCTCAAAAAAAAAAAAAATGTATCAAACGTACCTGAGATATGTTTAGATAAAGAGTGTGCTCATTTTTAGGATTAGATAGAAAATGCTAATTTTTAGGAAAAAAGTTTCTCTAGTAGTTTTTTTTTTTTTTAATTTTGTTGAATTACAATTTTAACCTTTTTTTTTTTTTTAATTTTTTAAGGATAAGGGTTATCTAATTAGATTAGAGATATTTTTGACATTTTTTGAAATCATAACTTACTTTTAAAATCCTCTTAATATATACTAGCCTTATCACACATGCTCCGCATGTGCGATAAGGCTCTTTTTTAATTATTTTGAGTTTAATGTAATCTTTCAAATTGAATTTATTTATTGTTAGTGAGATTACATATGAATGAATTTTTAAGAAATTAAAATTTAGGATTTGAAAATAAATAAATTGCTAGGTTTAGTGTGTGTTATTTTTTAGGAAAAAATGTATTAAACATGCGTGTATTCAAATAGAGTGTGTGCTAATTTTTAGGAGGGAAAAAAAAAACTTATCTATTAGTTTTTTTTTTTAATTTTTTTGAATTACAATTTCAACCCTATTTTTTATTTTTTAAGAGTAAAGATTATCTAATTAGATTAAGGGTATTTTCTTCTTAATATATATATATACACACACACACATGAGAAATGATATGTCCACAACATTTTTACAACAAATCCTAAGTGGCAAGTTGTTACAGGTTGTTGTTGTTGGGGTAAAAAAGTAATCTTAGTATTAGGTTCAAATTTGAACCAATAACAATTAACCACTTATGATTTGTTATGAAAATGTTGTAAAAATGTTGTGGACATAGCATCTCTCATATATATATATATATATTAAGAAAATTCAGAAAGTTAGTTATGACTTTAAAAAATGTCAAAAATACCCTTAATCTAATTAGATAACGAATGTCCTAAGGGCATTGGTTTAGAAATTATTTTTAGAAACATTTTATGGGAAAATGACAAAACAATTAATTTTTCGAAAATTCAGAAAGTTAGTTATGCCTTTAAAAAATGTCAAAAATACCCTTAATCTAATTAAATAACGAATGTCCTAAGGGCATTGGTTTAAAAACTATTTTTAGAAACATTTTATGGGAAAATGACAAAACAATTAATTTTTCTAATAGCTTTTTATATTTCCTATGAAAGTAATGTTAAAACTTTCCTAATATGGTTTATTAACAATTTTCCTAAGAGCACCCATTAACATGACTCATATATATATTAGAGAAAGTTCAATTAGATACTAAATTGGAGTCTAATTTTGTGCCACGTGTCTGATCTAATTTTTAAATTTTTATGTCAAGTGAATTATTAGGTACAAAAATCAAAGAGTCTAAATCCAATTAGTTTCTAAATTGGAGTTCAATTTTACGTCATGTGTTCTATCTAATTTTTTAATTTTTGTGATAAGTGAATTATTGAGTGCAAAAATCGAAAGTCCAAATCAAATTAGATTCTAAATATTATATATATATATATATATATATATATATATATATATAAAATATGAGAAACTATTGCATATTTTAGGCATTCATGACTTAAAAAATGTATAAGTTCTAACTCTAACATCAGGATTAATTTGAACTTATATAGGTGTGTAATTGTGATTGTTTTAAAATGTACCTGTACATATACACAGATTATACACTAATTAGTAATATGTTACAAGGACACCTTCTGTCCATTTGGATATCTAGTAATGTTCTTAGCTTATTTATATAGTGTTTATTAAAAAATATATATATAGCATTCAATAACTTTTATGTTAAATATGTAATATAAAAGTTAAAAGTTAGCTTATTTTTTAAAAAAAGTTAAAGGTTAGATTATTTACATGCAACAACCAAAAAAAACACTGAGACAAAAGGCAAATAATTCTTTGCCTTCACCCAAATGATAATAATCACTTCATTCTCTTCAGGCATACCATAATTTTTTTTTTTTTTTAAATGATAACAAAGATCAAATATAACTAAGAAAATGAGCAACGTCAAAGACCTGAAATTATCACATCACAAGACAAAGGTTAGACCATATGAATCCAATGAAGGTTTATGACCCAAATTACATTCAAATTTGTCAAGGAAATTGCCAATATTAAAAATCCTAACGAGACAATTTTAGCTTCACATATTTAGATGTTAAATTATATTGTTCTCCATTGAACTTAACACTAAGCAGGGCACAGATATAGAGTGCGAAAGATGTGAATATGGTTCAAGAAATATTACACCATCTAATATTTTTTAATTAGATGTAAATTTTGATAAATCCACTGCTAGATTATATTATTTTCGTATATTTTTCATGCTTACAAAATTTCAAGATGATCAAAGATATATAGCCATATCATCAATCGATTATTTAATTTTAAGTTTTTGTAGTTTAAAATAATGCATAAAAAATAAGTTTATGGATCAAATAGTAAATTACATCTAATTAACATAAAAATTGGCATGCATGTTGAGAAAATATAGAACATGTAATCCAACCCAACCCTCTATCAACTCAACCCAACTCTTACCGTTAAATTACGTGTTTTATATGTTTTTAACATTCATGCCAATTTTCATGTTAATTGGATGTTATTTACCATTCGATCCATAAACTCATTTTTTATGCACTACTTTAAACTACAAAAACTTGAATTTAACCAATTGATTGATAACATGACTATTAATCTCTGATTACCTTGAAATTTTGCAAGCATGGACAATATACGAAGATAATAATCTAATGGTAGATTTGTCAAAATTCGCATTCAATTAAAAAATATTGAATGGTATAACACCACGTAAAGTTTTACCAAGTGTAATTTGAACCCAACCTTATATATATGTGTGTGTGTGTGTAATTGTGATTATTTTAAAATATACCCGTGCATATACATGGGTTATATACTAGTTAATAATAAGTTACAAGGACATCTTATGTCCATTTGGGTATCCAGTAATTTTCGTTAGCTTATTTATATAGCGTTTATCAAAATATATAGTATTCAATAATTTTTATTTTAAATACATAACATAAAAATTAAAAATTTGCTTATTTTCAAAAAAAAGGTTAAAAGTTAGATTAAAAAAAAAAAAAAACACACTGAGCCAAAAGGCAAATAATTTTTTGCCTACACCCAAATGATAATAATCACTCCACTCTTTTCACGCATACCATAATTTTTTTTTAAATGATAACAAAAATAAAATATAACTAAGAAATGAACAACGTCAAAGACCTGAAATTATCACATGAATTCAATGAAGGTTTATGACCCAAATTACATTCAAATTTGTCAAGGAATTTGCCAATACTAAAGATGCTAACGAAATAATTTCTGCCTCACATATTTAGATGTTAAATTATATTATTCTTCATTGAACTTAACACTAAGCAGGGCAAAGATCTAGAGTACAAATAATGTAAGTATGTCATTTCTGAGCTTTATCTTCGTGCAAGGAGGCAAGGAACTGCTTCAGACACCTGCTGTAAACACAGGGACGTTCAAGATGAACTAAGTGACCGGCCTTTTTTATCCCTTGGAATGAGGCATTTTCTCCTAGTTGCCTGTAATCACAGTATTTAAAATCATTTTAGTATGCTCAACTTTAAGGCTATAAACTAATACTTCTATTATATATGGTGGTCACAATAGGGTCCATAGCTTATGTAAATTGACCTATTATTTGGGGTAATTAAAAGATGCACCAAAAGGCCTGCTATTTATATGGTCCAAGTTGGTTCCTCTTGGCCCATTGGACAGGAGTAATCAGACCTACCCTTTCAAGTTTTGGGCAATTTCTAGCTTCAAAAGCCGATCATTCTCAGCCCATAAGATATGTATCATCTGCAAATGAAAAAAAAAAAAAAAATGCCACAAGGCTATCATTTTTCTGAGAAAGAAATTGACAGAATCTCAGTACATAAATAAACTTTGCAAGATACAACGGAATGCGGATTACCTGTGGGAAATTTGGAACCGTGAAATCCTTGTTGCTGATGACAAAAGCTTCTAGGAGTTCACCTCTTTCCTTCCTGTTGGGGTACATCACCTATAATTTGCTCTAAGAAACCAGTTAGTACCGGCCACAGGGATTATTATGAATAATGCTAATGTCAATTAAAATGTGTTATTGAAAGATCAGCTTTCAGCTATTAGAGCATATAATGCTTAGATTATTATATTGCATTAGAAGTGACTAGCTATTTTACATTTTTACTAACTGAATTACATACGACTGTTTAATTTTATTAGATGCAAATTAATTTTGGGCACCAAGGCACTTTTGAGAGCCATTGTGTGCAATTACTAGACGTGGTAATAGGTCTGGTCTGACAAGTTCGAGTTTTACACAATCAAACTTAAAATCTTTCATTAAGTTACCATCTGACAAAAACACAAGCATTAAATAGTGACAAAAAACAAGATTGAGATTAACACCATGTCCTCACTTGCCCAAAACCATCTAAAAAGTAAATGAGATTTTGACTTACAATATACCTAATGAAAGTGGTTTAAATTAGAATAATCTGTTAGTCCCGCATAGTATCAAATTGAACTTTTATAAATATATAAATATAAAAAAGTGCTTCGTCTAAAATATTTTCACAATAAATCATAAGTGGTTAATTATTATTGTTTCTAATTTGAACCTATCACTGAAATTATTTTTCTAGTCCCACCAATAACAACATGTAACAACTTGTCACATTTATTATTATAAAAATATTTAAAAAATGTTGTGAGGCCCCGTTTGGCTGGCGCGTTGGGCGTTTGCGTTTTTTTTTTTTTTTTTCACACGCGTTTCCTCATTTCCCAGCCACTTTTTTACTGTAGCAACACTGTTGTGGTTACTGTTCATTGAACAGTAGCCGTAACATTTGACTTTTTCACAAAATTTTACTGTTCACGAACCCACAATTTTTATTTTTCAGTAACTTTTTCATTAAAAATGGGTCTCACGGTACTATTCACACATTTAAAAATTATTTTGATACAATGTTTTCAGTTTTCAGTTTTCAGCTATATCCAAACGGACCCTGAATATAACATTTCTCATAAAGAGAGGTACTATGTCCACAACATTTTCATAATAAATCATAAATAATTAGTTATTATTGGTTCTAATTTAAACCTATTACTGAAATTACTTTTCTACCCTCTCAATCAATAACAACGGAACAACTTGTCAGACCATTATTATTTTTAAACTTTGGAAGTAAATTCCTCTACAAAAATTCTATACTTAAATTTTTTTTTTTTTTTTTTCCTCTCTACCAAAGATTATAGCCTAACTCGATCTTAGCTTTAATTAAACAGATATTTTACTAACAGTAAGGGTGCAAGCAAACCTCAAGGAAGTCTTTGTAAAAGCGATCCGGCAACCACAGCTTTTTGTGTGAAGCAAGAGAGATAATCCTTTTCAAAGCCTTAGCAGAAGTAGGCACCAACATCTCCGTAACAGAAGAATACCCAAGGTTTTGCAGAATTGTTTCATTGGTGGAGTCAGTCATCTCTATGACCGAACCGGACACCACCACGGCATCAACCAAGTCTGCATGCAGCTCAGCCATTTTGAACGCTACCGTCCCACCATAGCTAAACCCAACCACAGTGCACCTCTCCACCCCGAGCTTCCTTAACCCCGCAACCAAACACTCCGCTTGGAAACTCGGTGACCTGTCGGTTTTGTCGGTGATAGAGCCGCCGAAGAAGAGGAGGTCCGGTATATAAACTGAGTATTGTTTGGATAGAGCAAAGGCCTGGAACAGCCAAGTCATTATGCCGTCAGAGAAGAAGCCTTGGATCAGGACCACCGCGGGCTTGTCACCCTTTTTACTGGGTTTCTTCTTCAGGGTCTCTAGGGGAACCCAGAAGTTCATGACCGTGCCTGGTTCGATCTCCACTGTGCAGGGTTGCACACCTGCAATCTTCATTAGCCAACGCACCATGGGCCTCAGTGCAGCCACAAAGTTCACCATGTCAAGTTCTTTTTCTTTCACAGTTTTAAGTGTCTTTGTTTTCTTCTCTCTCTGTTCATGACCAGATCAAGAAAAAAGCTTGAGATTTAAAGTGAGAATAAATTGTGATATTAGGAATACGACAAAAATAAATTTTTTTTTTTGAGAGAAGACAAATTTTGGTATATAAAGGTCTGAAAAATATTTTAAACGTTGTTAAATATCTTTTTCAATCATAAAAAAAACGATTTAAACAAAATATCTCTCTGTATTACACGTTGCCGGCTTGTAAGCCACACACATGCGCTGCTTGTGAGACACACATCCTAAATCTCTTACTCCTTCAATTCCTTCAATTAAAGCTTTGTCCCTACATTTTTTTTTTCTATAAATACGTGGGCAGGAGACATTGTAAGGGTGTGAACCGAAGAAAAAGGGTGAACCGAAGAAATAATTCAGGTATAATCTTACTCTCACATTTCCTATTTTTTACTTTATATTTTCTTTAATTTACAACAAACATTCATATATTTGGTGATTCAAAGTCATCAAACTATTCAATGTTACGTAGTTAGTTTGTAAATTTTATATAATAAAATGTGTAATAGATTTAGCATTTGAGGAAATGTACTACTACAATTTTTTTGACAAAAGCAATCTGCAAGTGGTGAAAAAAATTATTGATTTATATAAAAATGATAAATAATCTTTTACAATCTATCCTATCAAACTTATGTTTGCCTTAAAGTTGTCACTAAAATTAATAGGGTAAAGTTTAATTATAAAACTAGTTATAACTTGAGACTATAATTTTACACAATATCTTTTTTTGGAGGTGAATTTTGACAAATCCACAATTTGATTACATCTTCTGCTTATATTCTCTACACTTGCAAAATTTCTAAAAAAATTAAAGATTTGAGATATGTCATTAATAAATTATTTAAATTACAAGTTTTTGTAATTTAAAATTATGCATAAAATATAACATGTGTATTAAGATGTAAAGAACATGCAATCTAATGATTAAATTTTCAAAATATATAATAATGTTAATGATATTGAGTAAAATTATAGTTTTATATTACTATTCATTTTATTGTTAAATTTTGGTACTAAAATATCTCATTTACCTTCCTTAAAGACGAGAGACAAGAGGCCAAAGAGGGGTTGGTGGGGTTGTTGAAAGTTTGAAGATAGTGGTTTTTTTTTTTTGTTTTTTTTTTTTGCTGGGTAATTGTTTATGCAGGGGCTAGAACCCTTTAATTGATGGTTGCTAGGATAACTGGGTACCACTGAGGCCAGAAGGCCCGATGGTTGAAGATAGTGGTGTTTACATTAAATAAGACAAATAATATTAACTAGCCTTTGAGCATGTGCTCATGCGCGTGTTCAAAGACTTTCTATTTTTTGGATAAGGGTTAATTTAGAACATTTATTATAATTTGAGATTACTACATTTTATAATCACCAAAAAAACTTAGGGGTATGATGAGTATTATGTGCGGTGAAATAATTTTTCATCACACTCCTAGATTTTTTTTTTTTTTTTAGTGATTGAAAAATGTAGTAATCCCAAATTATAATAAATACTCTAAATTAACTTTTACCCAAAAAATAGAAGAGCTTCTAAGCACGCTTGTTAATAAGTTAATGTAATATATACAGATAAACACATCTGCTGGTATTAGCAAAAAAAATAAATAAATAAATAAATCCTTACACCTACAGGTTTTGTAATCTTACGTTGGATGCAACAGTTAGTGAATCTATCTAAATCAGTGGAGAATTGCAATAAGTATTTAATGAAAGGATTACCTAAATCTTGTAGAGAAGCGTGAAAGTTCAATTTGAGAACAGAGCGAATTACAAAACTAAGCAAATAAAAATAAATTAATTGATTAATTAAACAAAAGAAAAATCTTACAATTTGAAAAATCTTCTTCTTCGTCTCGCCACCTCCCGTTCCTTTGTTCGTTCTTGTTGAAGGACAAAATTTTCTTGTTGAAGGACAGAATTTTGAAAAGTTCCTCAGCACTAATAAAAAGTCAAGTCATCCATGTGTTTTTCTCTTCTATATTCAATTAAACCACATGCAGGCTCCTTTTATACAAAGATGTAACCACCTGACAGAAACTGTATTTCAATTAGGAATAGGAATAGTAATGATTGAGAAGAGTTTTTGTTGATGTGCAAACAAAAATTTTATTTCAAATTGGAATAATAGGAGTAGACGTGGGGAAGAAGAGTTTTTTTCTATTTCAACTGAGAAGTTCTTTTTTTATGGGAAGTTCTGATGAAAACTAAGAAGTTTTTGCTTATTGTATTGGAGGGGTAGTTATTTTCTTTCAAACGTGAGTAGGGGGAAGTTCTTTTTTTGAGAAGAAAAGTGGGGAAGATTTATTGTACATGCAAGCTCCTTTTATACAAAGATGTAGCAACTTGACAAAAATTGTATTTCAATTAGGAATAGGAATAGTAATTGATGGAGCGTGAACTCGTCAGTTAATATGGTCGGATGAAGCCAATCTGCAGCCTCTTGAAAGGGTCACCGGTGTGGTGCCTGCCACCACGCCTCCGATGCCAAAGTTAGTATGCAAGGAAATCTCAGAGAATGGATAATGCAAGAAATAATAGTTCTCTTTTAGTATATCTGTGTATGTACCTTGTTCTTGACAACGAGAGGGCTTTATATGCATACCTTCATGGCCTCTAGCCGTTGGAGTAGTTATGGAGATCTTAATGCTCCTCCTCGTAACGTCTGGTCTGGTGTAATGTGGCTTTAATGTGTTCCAACGGCTCATACAGTTGGCTCTATAACCGTTCTGAACTGAATTGTGCTGTAATGAATGTCTTGTGTTTTCCTCGTCAGTGACGTGGATATAAGATATGCTCGTCCGAGCATTCCTTCGTCTGTCTCGTTTAACCTCGTCACTGAAAGACTTCCTCGTCATGATGTTACTGGTTTCGTCATTCCCATCAGTTGCCCCCGAATTTCATGGTCGTCATGACATGTCATGTTGGCCGTGGAAGATAAAAAGTCTCCTGGGCCAAAAGTGTCTGTTGGGCTTCCGTGCCGCATTAACTGCGTAGTGATGGCGTTCTCTGCGTGGTTGCCACGTGCTGTGTGTGGATTGGTGGGATTATTTTCGTGACCCTTGGGTTTCCCGCCGTTTTTCAGTTGCCTGAGTTTTTGGGTTAAAACTTCTCCACTTTGCACCTTTTCGTTTCTCAAAGAAAAAACTTTCGCTGAGTGTTCCTTGGTGAGCTCCATTCTGCGATTCTTCTTCAGACCGGTGCGCCGTGCGTTGGTGTTTTCCGCCGTTGCTTAAGGTACGTTTTCTTTCCCTTTTTGAGTTTTGCTTTTCTCTCTTGCCTTGCTGTGGTTTCTAATTTATTCTTCTTTCTCTTCCTTTCTCTATATACTCGATTTCTTTTGGGTTTTTAGCAAGTGTCATTTTCTTCTTGTGTTTTTGCATTTCCATGGTCCGTAGTTCTGAAGTTAGGATAGACTGCCCCTCAATTTCCTTCCTATTTGCGCGATTAGGAGGGTCTTTAGGGAATTTCCCACACTTAGAAAATTTCGTTTTTGAGGGTAACTGTTTGGGCGTTGCATTGGCTGATCTATTGCCTTTGCTTCGTCAATCGGTTGATTGGTTCGAGGGTCTAGTGAGAGAGGGAGAAACGATGTCTGAAGTTAGGTCTAGCGACCTTGAGACTGGATTATCGTCAAACGGTGATCCAGCAGAGGGAGGTTCAGTCGTCTCTTCCCCTCGAGAGGTTAGGGTTTTTCACGCCCTCGGGGAGGCGTGTGGTTTGGACGCGGATAGTGTGGGTAGATTTAAGGACAGGTTTCAATTTTCAGAACGGGTGCACGTTCGTCTACCTAGTGACGAGGATAGGGCCTGTCACTTTTTTCCGGGTGAGGTGTGTTTTTACGAGTCAGCCTTTACCTGCGGGCTTAGATTCCCCATCCATCCGTTCCTGATGGAACTTTTGGATCGTTTTGGCATTGCTCCTGGGCAGCTCATGCCCAATTCGTGGAGAATAGTGGTGAATTGTATGGAGATATGGTTGGCTGCCAATGGAGATATGATCAGGATAGACGAACTCACATATCTATATCGCTTGAAAGAGTCCAAGGAGTATGGATATTACGAGTTAGTTCCCTGGGCGAGGAATACTAGGATTGTTAGGGGTTTGCCTTCGTCCTTCAAGTACTGGAAATCCAGGTTTTTTTTTGTGTCGGGGGACGATTTTGAGACTCAATCCAGCAGGGATTGGGGTGATATACCAAGGTTGCATCGTCGGTGGGGAACCCCGGCTTTAGGTGCATCAGTATTTCTATTCGTCGTTTTCAGTTTTGATGTTTCTGCTATTTTATGTTGCTGACCCCTTTGCCCCTTGCTGTGTGTAGTTAAGAGACGGCCTAAGCTCAAGAGCAGGCATAAAGAGCGTGTTGAGACCGCCATTGGATACGCCCAGACGATAGAGAGCTGGGACGACCTGGTAAACCCACGTACCTTGGCTTTTTACCACCTCGGGCCAGATCCGTCTCCTTACGTTCTACATTCCATTGGTATTGAAGGCAAGAAAAGTAAGTACTAACCTCGTCAAGCTCGGCTTTCTTTATGCACATGTGGACTTTTTCCTAACCATTTCCTTCTTGCAAAAATGACGACCAAGTTTAAAAAGGACATGTACGCGAAGATGAGAGACAAGAAGGATGAGCCACTATCCAGCATTGGGAAAAGAGCAGTGCGTGTCAAGGGGATGGCTACTCCTGCCAGCCCAAATGTTCCCGTCAATGCCATAGTCTCTGTCACTGAACCGACGAGGACGACTTCTCCGGCTACTTCGATCGAGGAGATCCCTACTCCGGCTTCGAAGAAGTAGCGAACATCAGGAAAGGAGAAAGCTGATTCACGCTCGTCCACAATATGGGATGACGAGAGATTGGCCGTGGATAGGGCCCACGAGGTGTTGACGGCGGATGATCTTAAGGTCTTCTCAGGTGTGCCTTTCAACGAGGTCGCCTCTCGTCATATTCAGAGACTCGTCCAGGTAGAGTGTTCTTTGCACTGTCAAACCAATTCTCTTCTTCTTCTTTTTTTTTTTTTTTTTTTTTTTTTTTTTTTTCTTTCTTTTAAACGTCCTCACATTCCTTTCCAGGTGTTGGGGGAAAGTATTCACATTACCTCTGAACATCTTACACAAGAGGCTAGGGTGGCATCCTTGACATCTAGGATGGAGGCTTTGGAGAAGGAGAATTCGGAGCTGAAGAAGAACCTTGTTGAGTCTATGGACGCGGCCACCTCTTTAAAGGAGAGGGTCAAAACTTTGAACAACGACCTGAGGGCTGAGCGTCAGCTGACTTCGGAGAAGGACGAACAGCTTTTGAATGCTAAAGAAAGTTTGAAGACCATTGCTGCGAGGTTTGTAGAGGCTTTCCAGACTACAGACGAGTACCAGACCGTCCTGTTCAGCTGGTACTTCAAAGGCTTCGAGCTCCTTAGAAGATACCTCGCCAAGCATCCTTCCGGAGTAAACATGGACAATCTGGACCTAGAAGAGGTGGATCAAGAGATGGCCGCTGACGAGACCGCCCCATCTTCTGTCGTTCAACCTGATGCTCCTGGAGAGGTTCCTGCTGGTGGTGATACCAATGAGGATGCTCTTGATGACGATGCCGCTACACGAACCTGACACTTAGAAAAAAAAAAATTTCTTTCTTTCCTTCTTTTTGGGATGCCCTTCATGTTTTGGGCAGTTATGTAAATCTAATTTCTGAACAATTTTACCTTCTGTCTATTTTGGGAACAAAAGAAAAGATTTCTAGCCCAGTGTTTATGGGTTTTTAGTTGCAAAAGACAATGATGACTCAGTCTATTCCAGGCTTTAATTTAATATAACTTACCTGTTTTTGAAGTAATTACCTTCGTTGTGATAATTAGCCTTTTTTTTTTACATCCCTCTATAGGGACATTGGATTCGTCAGTAACTTACATCCGTCACGGCGGAATCTCGTTACTTAGCCACTTTTGGCTTTTAGTGGCTTACACCCTTCTTAGGGATATTGCCTTCGTCAGTAACTTACATCCGTCAAGGCGGAATTTTGTTACTTAGCCACTTTTGGCTTTTAGTGGCTTACATCTTTCTTAGGGATATTGCATTCGTCAGTAACTTACATCCGTCAAGGCGAAATTTTGTTACTTAGCCATTTTTTTGACTTTTTGTGGCTTACACCCTTCTTAGGGATATTTCCTCTGTCAGTAACTTACATCCGTCAAGGCGGAATTTTGTTACTTAGCCATTTTTTGGCTTTTTGTGGCTTACACCCTTCTTAGGGATATTGCCTTCGTCAGTAACTTACATCCGTCAAGGCAGAATCTTGTTACTTAGCCATTTTTTGGCTTTTTGTGGCTTACACCCTTCTTAGGGATATTGCCTTCGTCAGTAACTTACATCCGTCAAGGCGGAATCTTGTTACTTTGCCATTTTTTGGCTTTCCGTGGCTTACACCCTTCTTAGGGATATTGCCTCCGTTAGTTACTTTCGGTTGCATAGACCTGCTCATAGAGTAATATCAGCTGAATGAATTCTTTATTGATTTTGATAACAAGTACATTTGATTGTTACGTCTATTGATGGTACTTCTTTAAGTGTTCAATGTTCCATGGCCTCGGGAGTCTTTGTCCGTCCAGGGTTTCAAGGTGGTAGCTTCCCTGTCTGGAGTAATGAACAACTCGGTACGGTCCTTCCCATGTGGGGCCAAGTTTCCCTTGAGTTGGATCCTTGGTCGCCAGAGTTACTTCACGCAGGACGAGGTCGCCGATGTTGAGCCGTCGGAGTTTCACCCTTTTGTTGTAATACTCTGTCATCTTTTTCTTGTAATCCGTCATCCTACTGCAGGCTTTATCTCTGACTTCGTCCAGGCAGTCCAGGTTGACTCGTAGGCGATCGTCATTGTCTTCCTCGCTGAACATCTCTCGCCTGGTGCTGGTTACTCCGACCTCGACCGGGATCACTGCTTCAGTCCCGTAAGTAAGTCTGAACGGGGTCTCTCCCGTCGGGGTTCTTGCTGTTGTTCTGTAGGCCCACAAGACGTTGGGTAGTTCGTCTGGCCAAGCACCCTTCGCATCATCTAGTTTCGTCTTTATGATTTTGAGTAGTGTCTGGTTCGTCACTTCTGTCTGTCCATTTGCTTGAGGGTGGCCTGGCGATGAGAACTGGTTCTTGATGCCCAGGCCAGAGCAGAAGTCCTTGAAGCCTTGGCAGTCGAACTGTCGCCCGTTGTCTGATATGATCGTCCTTGGAATCCCGAACCTGCAGACTATATTCCTCCATACGAAGCTCCGGATCTTTGCTTCAGTGATAGTTGCCAGTGGCTCTGCCTCAACCCATTTTGTGAAGTAATCTATAGCGACTAGTAAGAATTTTACCTGGCCTTTGCCCAAGGGTAATGGGCCAACGATGTCAATTCCCCACTGTGCGAATGGCCAAGGGAACATTATTGTCGTCAGTCTTTCGGCTGGCAGTCGTTGAATATTCCCGAATCGCTGGCACTTGTCACACTTCTTGACGAACTCCATTGCGTTCACCTGCATAGTAGGCCAGAAATAACCTGTTCGCATAATTTTGCTTACCAAGGATCTAGGGCCTGCGTGATCTCCGCAGATTCCTTCATGGACCTCTCTCAGGATGTACTCAGCGTCTTCTTCGTTCACACACCTTAAGTAGGGCATGAAGAAGCCCCTCTTGTACAAAGTGTCATTAAGAATTGTGAATCTAGCAGACCTCTTCTTGATCTTCCTGGCTTCATTTGTGTCTTGAGGGAGGTGCCCATCCCGAAGGAAAGATACAATGGGCGTCATCCAGCTACTTATGTTCTGGATTGCGAAGGTTGGGACTTCTTCTATGCTGGGGTTCTTCTGTACTTCCATCAGCAAGTCTGCATTCGACCCCGTTCCTTCTGACGAGGCTATCTTCGATACTTCGTCTGCTGCCATATTCTGGCTTCTAGGAATCTGGACGAACTCTACCTCTTCGAACTCTTGAGTCAAGTGCTTCGTCAACTTGAGGTACTTCTGCATTCTTTCTTCCTTTGCTTCGTATTCTCCCTTGATCTGCCCAATTACTGGCTTTGAGTCGTTCTGGACTAACAGGCTCTTGGCTCCAAACACTTTCCCTAGCCTCAAGCTCGTCAGAATCCCTTCATACTCGGCTTCGTTGTTGGTCGCCGGGAATTTCAGCTGAACTTCATACCTCAATACTTCTCTGTCAGGGGTGGTTATGACGACCCCTACTCCTCCCCGCTTTTGGGCCGACGAATCGTCGGTCTGTATTACCCAAGGTCTGCCCTTACTGGCGAGGTTTTGTTCGTCCGGAAGGGTGAACTCAGCGATAAAGTCTGCCAGAGCCTGTGCTTTAATGGCTGCCCTGGGATGGTACTCTATATCAAATTGGCTAAGTTCAATCGCCCATTGGACCATTCTCCCTGCTGCCTCGGGTTTGCTCATGGACTTCTTGATAGGCTGGTCCGTCATTACCCAGATCGGATTTGCCTGGAAATACTGCCTGAGGTTGCGTGAGGCTGTTATCAACGCGAACGTGATTTTTTCGATTTTTGGGTACTTGGACTCAGCCCCCTGGAAGGCTTGGCTGATATAATAAACTGGGAGTTGTATTCTGTTTTCTTCTCGGATCAGAGCTGCGCTGACGGCTGTAGACGAAACAGCTAGGTATAGATACAAGTTCTTGCCTTCCTTTGACGGGCTTAGGAGAGGTGGATTGCTCAAGTAGCGTTTGAGCTCTTGAAAAGCTGCTTCACATTCGTCGGTCCAGGCGAAGGCCTGCTTCAGGGTCTTGAAGAAGGGGAGGCATTTGTCCGTTGCTCTAGAGACGAATCTGTTGAGGGCGGCGATCCGTCCCGTGAGCTTTTGGACCTCCTTGACGGTCTTGGGTGACGCCATGTTGATTATGGCCTGAACCTTCTCCGGATTTGCTTCTATTCCTCTCTGGGATACCATGAATCCCAGGAACTTCCCTGAGGCTACACCAAAAACACACTTACTTGGATTCAGCTTCATTTGGTATTGTTTGAGAGTAGCGAATGTTTCCCTGAGGTCGTCTAGATGGGTAAGCTCTTCCTTGCTCTTGACGAGCATGTCATCCACGTAGACCTCCATATTCCTACCTATCTGCCTGCTGAACATTCTGTTCACTAATCTCTGATAAGTAGCGTCTGCATTCTTTAGTTCGAAAGGCATTACCTTATAGCAATAGAGGCCTTGGCAGGTGATGAAGGCCGTTTTCTCCTCATCCTCGTCAGCCATTTTTATCTGGTTGTATCCTGAGAAAGCATCCATGAACGTTAATAGCTTGTGTCCGGCTGTGGAGTCTACGAGCTGGTCTATTCTTGGAAGGGGGAAACTGTCCTTCGGGCAGGCTCTGTTCAGGTCCGTGAAATCTACGCACATCCTCCACTTCCCATTTGCTTTCCTTACCAGAACAGTGTTGGCCAGCCAGTCTGGATAGTACACTTCCCTGATGAAACCTGCAGTCAAGAGCTTCTTCACTTCGTCAGCGACTGCCTGATCTCTTTCTGGTGCGAAGACTCTTCGTCTCTGCTTGACGGGCTTCTTCTCTGGGTCTACATTCAACCTGTGTTGGATGATTTCCGGGGATATACCTGGCATGTCGTCATGGCTCCAGGCGAAGACGTCCAGGTTTTGCTTAAGAAACTGGACGAGCTTTGTTCTCATCTCGGGGCTTAAGGTCGTCCCTATCCAGGTTGTTTTGGTTGTTTCTTCCTTAGTTAGTTGCACTGTTTCTAGAGCCTCCACCTTTTCTTCCTCCTTCTCTTCAATTATCCAGGTGTGGTTTTCCTTTGCGGCCAACACGGCCTGGTAGCATTCTCGAGCTAAGACTTGGTCTCCCTTAACTTCACCAACCCCGTTCTCCACGGGGAACTTCACCTTTAAGCAGTAGGTAGATGTGGACGCCTTCCACTTATTGAGGGCAGGTCTTCCAATGATGACATTGTAGGAGGAGGGGCAATCCACCACCAAGAAGTCCAGCTGACGGGTCAGTTGCTTCGGGTATGTCCCCACTGTCACTGTCAACGTTACTATGCCCTTGGGGTAGACCCTGTCACCACTGAAACTGACGAGGGGGGAATCAAAAGGACGTAGCCTTCTGGGGTCTAGCTTCAATTGTTGAAATGCAGGGAAGTAAATGATGTCAGCAGAGCTACCATTGTCCACGAGGATCCTTTTGGTGTTGAACCCTTCTATGGTAAGCATTATGAGCAGGGGGTCATTGTGGGGCTGCTTCACTCCCCTGGCGTCGTTTTCATTGAAAGTCATGTCTTGATCGGTTCGTCTCTGCTTCAACGGGGAAGTCGTATGGACGCTGTTCACCTGACGTTGGCATGCTTTTTGAAGGGACCTGAACGAACCTCCGGTGACGGGTCCCCCTGTGATCGTCTGTATTTTCCCGACCACATTTTGAGGAGGTTGGGACTGATGGTTGTTCCCTCTTGACGAAGCCTCAGGCTGGCCTTTGTTCCCGTCCCGGAATCTACTATACTCACCCTTCTTTACAAATTTCTGCAACTTCCCCTTTCGTATCAGCTCCTCTACCTGCTCTTTGAGGTCCCGATAGTCCTCGGTGTAATGGCCATGGTTTTTGTGGAACCGGCAGTACTTGTTCTTATCACGGACGTTGGGAGACGAGTGTAAAGGCCGCGGCCACTTTAGGTAATGCTCGTCCTTAATCTGTGTTAGGATTTTATCAACATGCATAACAAGGGGAGTGAATTTTACCGTTCGAGGATTCTTATCATCTTTCCTTCTGATTCCGTCACTGATTCGGCGATCTGGACGCTCGCGCTTTTGCCCCCTACGGTCGTCTTCCTTTCTACCCTTGTCTCCTGGCCTCTCAATGTCCCTGATGGCGGCCAGTGCGTCTTCCGCGTTCATGTACTTCTGTGCTTTGAGGAGCATTTCAGCCATCGTTTTCGGGGGATTTTTTGCAAGTGACGAGACGAGCTCTCTGGATCTCAACCCCGCCTTAAAGGTCGTTAGCTGCACCTTGTCATCAGCCTCGTCTACTTCCAGTGTCTCCCGGGTGAAACGTTTCACATATGACCTCAAAGTTTCCTTCTCTCCCTGCCTGATGGTGAGTAAGTGATCCGCGGTTCTCTTTGGTCGTTGTCCTCCAATGAAGTGACGCAGGAAGGCATTGCTCAATTGTTCAAAGGTGTCGATGGACGATGTTGGCAGCTTTGTGAACCATTCCCGTGTGGCTCCCTTGAAAGTGGTTGGGAAGGAACGACACAGAATCTCGTCTGGGGGCTGCTGGAGTCCTAGGGTCATCTTAAATGTGTTAAGATGATCCTGGGGATCCTTTAGCCCGTCAAAGGGTTCAAGTTGAGGTAGCCGAAATTTTGACGGCACTGGACAGTCAAGGACGGCTATAGTGAATGGCGAATCTGTTGCCCTAACCATTCGGTCCACACTCCGTTCAGTTTTTTCTTTGATGGCATTCCTATGCTCGTCCATCTCCTTCCTCATCTCCTGGAGTAGATCCGAGTTCTGCTCGGTTGGAGTGGTAGGCCTTCGGTGGTCGCTTCTTCTATGGATATCCCCTTCGTCATCTCGATTTCCCTTGGACCGATTCTCTTCCTGCTGAAGCCTTTGTTTCATTTCCTCATTTTGTTTGGACAATTCTTCGTCAGTAGCTGCAAGGGCCTGAATTTGCTGCGCCAAGGCTGCGGAATCTTGATTGGACTCCATTTGAAAGAAGTATTTGACAGGAAACTACCTTTTCGCGATTGAATACGAAAATGTCGTTCCCACAGACGGCGCCAAACTGATGGAGTGTGAACTCGTCAGTTAATGTGGTCGGATGAAGCCAATCTGCAGCCTCTTGAAAGGGTCACCGGTGTGGTGCCTGCCACCACGCTTCCGATGCCAAAGTTAGTATGCAAGGAAATCTCAGAGAATGGATAATGCAAGAAATAATAGTTCTCTTTTAGTATATCTGTGTATGTACCTTGTTCTTGACAACGAGAGGGCTTTATATGCATACCTTCATGGCCTCTAGCCGTTGAGTAGTTATGGAGATCTTAATGCTCCTCCTCGTAACGTCTGGTCTGGTGTAATGTGGCTTTAATGTGTTCCAACGGTTCATACAGTTGGCTCTATAACCGTTCTGAACTTAATTGTGCTGTAATGAATGTCTTGTGTTTTCCTCGTCAGTGACGTGGATATAAGATATGCTCGTCCAAGCATTCCTTCGTCTGTCTCGTCTAACCTCGTCACTGAAAGACTTCCTCGTCATGATGTTACTGGTTTCGTCATTCCCATCAGTAATGATTGAGAAGAGTTTTTGTTGATGTGCAAACAAAAATTCTATTTCAAACTGGAATAATAGGAGTAGACGTGGGGAAGAAGAGTTTTTTTCTATTTCAACTAAGAAGTTCTTTTTTTTTGAGAAGTTCTGATGAAAATTATTTCAACTGACACTTTTTTTTCTTTTTTTTTAAATTTTACGTGGATAGTTTTTGCTTATTGTATTGGAGGGGTAGTTATTTTCTTACAAATGTACTGACGCTTTTTTTTTTCTTTTTTTTTTAATGTGGGATACTTTTTACTTATTGTATTGGAGGGGTAGTCATTTTCTTACACAAACGTGAGTAGTGGGAAGTTCTTTTTTTGAGAAGAAAAGTGAGGAAGATTTATTGTACACGTTTTTTTTTTTTTGACATTAAGTGGGGAGTTTTTTTTTTTTTTTTGACATCACGTGGAGAGTTTTTTAAGCTATTAAATAGAAGTTGGAGTTTATTAGAAGTAGGAAAGACATTTCAACGTAAAAGTAAAAAATTATTATTTTTGTCAATTTACTATTTTAACCCATTTTTAAGTTTTAGGTAGGGGTATTTTTGACACTAAAAAAAATAACTAACTTTCTTTTGCCAATTTACTATTTTAACCCCATTTTTAAGTTGTTGGTTAATTAATTTAGGTGTATTTTTTACAGGAAAAAAAAGCAATAACTAACTTTCTGAGAGCATCTCCAGCAAATTCATCAAATTTTTATACTGTTTGGAGAATGAACAGTAACTTTTACCTTTATCTACTCATTTTTTCAAATACACTTTCCAACAGATTCTCTATCCCATTCTCTATCTCATTTAAATATTATTTCTTCATTCATTATTTATTCTTTTTTTAACAACTACATATCTTCCAACATTTTTTTATTAAATACCTAATTATTATAAGGGTCGTGCTAACGAGTGCCCTTAGCGCACTCATTAATAATCCATTTTAAGAAAGTTTTAATACAACTTTTATGGGAAATGAAAAAAACTGTCAAAATATTAATTACTTTTTTTTCATTTCTCATAAAAACTTTCTTTAAATAGATTATTAAAGGCACTCGTTAGCATTTCCCTTACTATAATAGGAAAAAAGCATTTGAAGAATGAACAGTAGCCCATCAAGTCTGATGGGCTACTATTCATGAACCAAAAAAAAATTGAGGTATAGAGAACTGGTTGGAGCATGAACAGTAGCATATATTCTCTATATTTTGGCTATGCATACTCTATTGGAGATGCTCTGAATCCCCTTAATATATACAGATACAGATTAAAGAGAGTACTCTGTTTGATTTTTTTCTTCCTTGTACTTTCAAATCAAGAATTAATAGTAACTATATATATATAAGTATAACTGCCAGAGGGAGGTTGGAAAGACCTGATTAGCCCCTATGCTTAAAATAAAATAAAGAAAAAGAGAAAGATTTTTTTTTTTTTTTTTTTGAGAATCAAAGCGTGAAATTTCATTACTAAAACAGAAAACTTCTGTCAAGAGTTACAAAGTTTGACACATCACTATGGATGTCTTCAAGCCAAATTTGTGGTTCATACAAGAATTTTGCTAACTTAGCAAGCTTATCAGCAACTTTATTTCCTTTCCGTCTAACATGTGAGAAAGACACACTTCTTAAACTTGTAGCTAGCCTGTGTGAGTCCTCCACGATGTGGCCAAAAGCTGTCATGCACTTTGAGTCTGAAACTAGATGCTTGTAGATGATCTCGGAGTCTACCTCAAAAACTACATCTTGTAGATTGAGTTCAATGGCGAAAGAGATGGCTTTCCTGCAAGCCAAGGCTTCCACGTCCTCCACTGTGGCTGGTAATGGAATGCGTTCCGATAGCGCTGCAATCACCATACCCTCTGAATCTCGTATCACTACTCCGATGCCAGCTGTGCCCGTGTCCAGAAAAATTGCCCCATCACTGTTGGCCTTGTACTGAGTTGGTGATGGAGGTAACCAGTGCGTTGGGTGGTCCGCCAGTCGTTGCTGCACTGGGATGTCTTGGGCTGCTTGAAATTCATTGAATCGTTCAACAGCGTCAGTGTAAATCTTCCCCAGCGGCACTGTGGTTTCACCCATTCTCTGAGCATTTCTGTTATGCTAGATACCTCAGGCCACGTAAGCAAATATCTCAGCCAACCGTGGTGCATTCTAAGCTAAAATTCCTTGACACAAGTCACGGAAACACAGCAATCTCTCAGCCAAAAAAGGTCGACATCTTTCCAGCTCCCACCAGACACCTTTCACCTCTGTGCAATCCCAAAGCGCGTGAATTGTGTCCTCTGTTTCATTGCAGCAGCGATCGCACACAGAATTTGCTGTGGTGTTCCTCTTCAAGAGGTTCAGTTTTGTTGGCAGAGATTCATTTGCTGCTCTCCAAAGAAAGTGGCGGATTTTGTTTGGCAGGTTAAGCGACCAAATAGCCAACCAAAACTGTTTGTTGGCTGCTGTGTTAGATGGACCCGGCGCCTTCATTGCTACCTCATTTGATAGGAGCTGGTAAGTCGATTTGGTGGAGTATTGTCCATTCCTCGTTGCTGACCAAATGAGTTTGTCTTCAGCTTGGGTGGAACTCAAGGGTAAGCCAAGGATTGCAGCAGCTTCATGGGGGGCAAACTCATTCAGAATACGGTCTTCCAACCATTTGCCATTTTCTTCATCAATAAGAGCACACACCCGAGTATCATTGGGCAGATTTTTTTGGGGTGAGACCACCCGGCTTGAGTGCAAATCCGACAACCATTTATCTCCCCGGATTAAGACTGACTTTCCATCCCCAATTCTCCACCTCGACCCCAACCTCACAGCCCTGCAAGCTTTGAGAATGCTATTCCAAGCATAGGATCCCTTCACTTTCACACCCTCATCTAAGATAGAGCAATTGGGAAAGTATTTTGATTTAAAGACCTTATAGAATAAAGAGTCTTTGTTATGAAGCAATCGCCATACTTGTTTCCCCAACATTGCTAGATTGAAATTTTCAATATCCTTGAATTCTAGCCCACCTTGACATTTCGGCTTACACAACTTCTTCCAAGCCACCCAATGTGTTTTCCGACTTTCTCCTTTGTAGCCCCACCAAAACTTCTGAATTAGTGATTCAATATCTTTACATAAACTCTTTGGGAGTTTGAAGCATGCCATGGTGTAGGTTGGCATCGCTTGGAGGACCGCTTTGATGAGTACTTCCCTCCCCCCTTGTGATAAAAGGCGCTCTTTCCACCCTTGCATTTTGTGCCAAATTCTTTCTCGAATATAGCTGAAGCTTTGTTTCTTTGCTCTACCCACCAAAGACGGCAATCCAAGATATTTCTCATAATTGATGGTGACCCCAACTCCAAGCATATCTTTGATTTCTTGCTGCACATGATAGTCGGTATTAGGGCTGAAAAATAGTTGGGTTTTTCCTTGATTAATCTTCTGCCCCGAAGAATCTTCATATTGATGTAATATGTCAAGGATGGTGCTGCACTCTTGTGTGGTTGCCCGGCAAAATAGCAAACTATCGTCTGCAAAGAACAAATGAGAGACCTTTGGACCTGCACTACAGAGAGAGACCCCTCTTATTGAACCTGCAAGTTCTGCTTGTTGAATAAGTGAGTGTAAACCTTCCGCACATAATAGAAACAAGTAAGGTGATAGGGGGTCCCCTTGTCGGAGGCCTCTATTAGGAGTGAAGTGCCCATGTGGTTCACCATTAACCAATACAAAAAAAGAGACAGAACGGATACATGAGCTAATAAGGGATATCCACCTACTTGCAAAACCCAATTTCTCCATTAATTTTTCTAAAAAAACCCACTCCACCCTATCGTATGCTTTGCTCATATCGAGTTTTAAAGCCATGAACCCTTCTTTTCATTTTCTCTTATTTTTTAAATGATGTAGTGTTTCAAAGGCTACAAGAATGTTATCAGTAATCAATCTATCTGACATGAATGCACTTTGTGACTCCAAGACCAATTTGGGTAGGATTTTTTTAAGTCGATTGGCAATGGTTTTGGACACAATTTTGTACAAGACATTACACAAGCTTATGGGTCTGAAATCAGAGGGTTTTTCTGGGTTTTTTGTTTTTGGTATCAGTGAGATAAAAGTGTGATTGAGACTTTCAGGTATGGATCCTGTGTTAAGGATAGATAAAGAGGCCGCAATGACATCTTGGCCAACAACATCCCAACAAGACTTGAAAAAAATTGGAGGAAAACCATCAGGTCCAGGTGCAGTTAATGGTTTCATTTGATTCAAAGCTTGTTCTACTTCAGATGCTGTAAAATCAATAATTAAATCATCATTCATAGAGGGGGTGATTTTTGGTTCAATACCTTGGAGAATCTGGTCAATGTTTGAAGGGGTGGAGGATGTGAAAATATTTTTGAAATAGTCCACAAAGGTGTCCCCAATCTGCTTGGTTTCTTCTACCACCGAGCCATCATCCAAAATTAATTTGGATATGAAATTCCTCTTATTTCATTGTGTTGCTCGGCCATGGAAATAGCTTGTATTCAAATCCCCACTCTTCAACCATTCTACCCGTGACCTTTGCTGCCACAAGCACTCTTCCTTAACCATGAGCTCATACACTTCACCCCTAAGAATCCGGACTTGTTCGTGATTCGTCCCTGCCATGGACAGATTTTCGGCATGTACTAGCTCCTTCTTTTTTTGAGTCAACAATCTGCGTATATTACCGAAAGACAACCTGCTCCATGACTTCAATCTCACTTTGCAAGCTTCAACCTTACCCATTAACCTGTCCACCGAGTCTCCTGAATTCCCCCCATTCCATGCCCTCACAGTTTTCATCTCGTAACCACACAGCCTCGAAGTGGAATGGTCTGGATTTATTGTAGAATCTAACATTTTCATCATCAGAGCAAACCCACAATGGACAGTGATCCGATAACGTACCTTGAACATGATGCACTCGTACTGTGGGAAACAATTGTATCCAAGATGGGGTTGCCACCCCTTGGTCTAAACGAATCCAAGTCACCTCGCCATCAAACTGGTTGTTACACCATGTGAAGGGAGATCCCACAAATCCCAGATCTCTAAATCCACAAAAGTCCAAGGCTTCTCTGAAGTCCCTCATTTGCCTTTCCCTTCTGTTTGATCCGCCCTTTTTCTCCTCAGCTTTGGTAATTTCGTTGAAGTCTCCCACACACAGCCAAGGTACCTCCATTTTCAAGCAAAGATGTTTTAGTAGTGCCCAAGAATGTTCCCGGTTGGCCGTTACAGGATTTCCATAGAAACCAGTAAACCGCTAGGCGTCATCCATTCCTGGGTTAACTACTGCGTCAATGTATGTTGGTGTGGAGTCTAGTACTTTGAGATCGATCCCGTTCTTCCAGTAGAGTGCTAATCCACCACCTGTATTGACCCGTGGTTCAATGTGTACATTCTCTAATTGAAGCTTTGAACAAAGTTTCTTCAAGTACTTATCCTTTGCTTTGGTCTCCATGAGGAAGATGATTGAGGGCGACATTTTTTTCACCAACTCGGTGAGTTCTGAAACTGCACGTGATTGCCCCAAACCACGGTAGTTCCAACTTATACAATTCATCGCGCTTGGCGGGGCTGATCCATAGCCTCCGCCCCTTCAAAAAAGACATCCTTGTCACCATGGTAGGATTGTTGTCGTTTGGAAGGGAGATTGGAATATCTACCCTTTGTTTCAGCTTCTCTTTTCTTCCCCACGATTTGTTCAACGTGAGCAGCTGGAGGCTTGTTTCCTTCACGTGTTTTTCAAGTCCAGGTTGGGAGAACACGGCCTTGTTGTGCTGAGTTTGGAACCCTAGCTGTTTTTTGATGGTCACGTGCTTCACTTAATTGATTAGTGCTAGTAGAAGTTGTTGTTGCACGTGTAATGGCTGAGGTGGCGTGCGACCTGGACTCTTCAAGACCCTCAAAACCAGCCACCTCATTTGCATCCTCACTGATCATGTGCTCCTTGATTGGAATTTTAGCAATCAATGGATCATTAAATGTGTGTGGCCCGGCCTTTAACTTTGATAGCCCCTCATCAATTTCAGCGAGCTCGGAAAGGAAAGCTTTATTGTGCAACGGGTCTTTTGGTTCAAAAACTTGATTGGCTGCCGTTTTGAGGGAGTTTGAATGCAGATCAATTGCTGGTGGGCTGGCAGACCGTGTCTCTACATGTGGCAATTCAGTATTTTTTAATTCACCTTCCATTCTCTCTACTTGATTCACCAACGGCTCTACCTGATCATTATTCTGCTCCAAAACTGTAGGTAAATTAATTGGTCCATCTGTAACCGATCCCCTTAATTGCTCCATTGACTGCTCCACGTTGTTCAGATCCACGTCATCTTGTGACGTTTGGGCTGGAGGGACCGTCGTGGAGTTTGCCTGAGCTTGCCTTGGCTGAAACGTAGCTCTTTGAGTGGACGAACTTCCTTTCTTTTTGTGAAAAAAGCCGGGCACTGAGATTACATTTTTTTGTACACGACTCGCAAGTGGTGCACAGAGCCAAGGCCTAATTTGCTGTTCTTCAACTTTTAGGGATCCTTCACTATCTAGCCACACCTCACAGTCCCTATCGTCATGGTTAAGACAGCCGCACCAGTAGCAAATATTAGGTAGGCGCTCATACTTGAAAGAGACCAACTTTTCTTTGCCTTGTCCAATTGACACCATTCTAACTCTTACCCTCATAAAACTCCCTCCATTCATCTCCGTTTCAGACTTCTGAAGGATTGCACCAACAGTACTACAAATTCCTTCCGCCACCTTTGGATTCATGAATCTTACTGGGATGTCATGTACTTGCACCCAAAATGATGTACTACTGAATTTCAAATCCTCAATTGGCACATCCTTATCATAGCGTTGCAACACCAAAAGGTGCTTGTCAAAGCTCCAAGGTTCATTTGAGAGAATGGAGTCCACTTCATGTTTATTGTCGAACGTAAAGAGGACTATGTGATTGCCCATATTTTTGACTTTGAAACCATTCTTTGATCTCCACAACGGCATAAAAGTCGAAGCAATAGCTTCCATATTCAGAGCCCTTCTTGTGAAGAATTTGCCAGCGATGATAAATTCTGGCGTAGCCAACTCCTCCTCAAGATCGAAAGTTGGCCCTTCTCTGTCAGAAATCGATAAACCTTTACAATGGTTTGTAAGATCATCCATGATTTCACTGTTTCCCAAACCCCCGAAAGAAAGAAACCACTAGCCTTAAGGATAACCTTGTTATCCTAAGGGACAAAAGCACCTACGTGTAGGGACACAATATTCTACATCCTAGGAGAAGTTCACAGAGAAACTTTCACTAGCCAGAGAAACTTTTCCCGAACATTCTAAAGATATAGATGCACCTAAAAGTAGGAACCTTAGTTGTAGTAGTTTCAGAAAAAGAGAAAGATGGCTCCCTAGAATATTAAAAAAAAAGTATATTATATTCATTTAAACGATTAGTGCATTATATTTTTTCCTCTTATTACATTTATACAATGCATAAATGCAGTAGCCCTCTAATCATTAATTAGGGAAACATGGTGCGACCTTGTACGTGTTGTATGTTCTATTGTGGCAATTTTCATTAGCCTCGCAATAACCTTCTCATGCGACACTTTTCTTGTGATGGTTTGAGTTGCCACAACAAACCATATGAGCCTTTAGAAGTGATTTTTGTGTTTTTAGTTGCGGTTTTAAACTGCTGCAATAGATCCTATTTTTTGTATTGACCCCAGGTCCACAAAGATACTCAATCCATCACCAATTGAGAAAATCTCATCTCGTACCCAAAAAAATCTACTTTCACATACCCCAGAAAATCTTTTCTCAACTCATAGAAAACAAATAGTAAATAAACCAACAACAAATCACACGATTTTAGTGTTTTTAGTTGCGGTTGTAAACTGCTGCAATAGATCCTATTTTTTGTATTGAACCCAGATCCACAAAAATACTCAATCCATCACCAACTGAGAAAATCTCATCTCGTGCCCAAAAAAAATCTACTTTCACATACCCCAGAAAATCTTTTCTCAACTCATAGAAAACAAATCGTAAATAAACCAACAACAAATCACACCAACTTGTCTCTACCTCTTTTACGAGTTTTTTTTAAAATTTGTCGGAAAAAAAAAAAAAAAAAAAAAAAAACAACAACAAACCCATCTCAGATTCAATTACAAGAAAGAGAGAGTGAAATGAGAAAGCAAGGACGGAGAGGAAAACTGAACCACTGTTGGCAATGGCAGTGACGAAGAATTAATTGAGTTGATTTTCACTGAAAATGACCTTAATTAAGGGTTCGTTTGGTTGGAGAGATGGAAAAGTGGGAGGATAAAAGAGTAGAAAAATAGAAAAGATTTTAGTAAGGGGTGAAAAAGTGAAGGAATGGAAATCTCAATTGTTTGGTTGAGAAGAAAAATGAGGGGATAGAAAATGTAGTTTGTGTACAATTACTCTCATACCCTATTGTATAATATAAGAAATAATTTTCTTACAATTATTATATAAAAAAAATCTTATTATCGATTGTTAGGGCACATTTTTTTACACCTAATTTTATTTAAGTACCACCTATTTATTTTCAAACGCCACTAATAAGTTGTTGGGTTTTCACAAATATTTTTTGCCTTACTATTATGTTAACCAAAAATATTTCATATCTTATTATTTAAATTGGGTCATGATATAAACTATCACAAAAAGTCCAAAAAAATCATATCTTATCAAATTTTATTATTATTAGTATTATTTAATTAAGCCAAAAACTGGCCTTATTAGCCCAATACACACATCTCATTCTATTTAAAACCCAAGAATACTTATGCTTGGCAATATTTGAAAAGTCCATGATTCAAGTCTATGGCAAAACAATTTTATCAATGGAATTCAAATCCATAATCAAAGCCCATGTTTTAAACCCATGACAATTTTATCAATAAAATTCAAATCCCATAAGCAAAGCCCATGGTTTAAACCTATGACAATTTATTTATCAAAAACCCAATTATCATTGGCAATATAAAAGCCCAATTCTCATTGACAATATTTAAAACCCAATTCTCATTGACAATATCAAAAGCCTCATTCTCATTGGCAACATCAAAAGCCCAATTCTCATTGACAATATAAAAGCCCAATTCTCATTAGCAATATAAAAAACCCAATTTACGTTGGCACTATTAAAAACTCAAGCTAACTATTTGGCACTATTTTATCAAAAACTCAAGGTTATTAATACTTGGCAAAGTACTATATCATAATTATTTCACTTAAAAGTCCAATAATGAACAATACTTTAAGTTCTTAAACCTATTACTATAATATTACAAGCTCATGAAATTTTTGGCAAATAACTATTCTTTTTTTTTTTTTTTTTTGGAGAAACAAACACACACACAAAAGGGAGAGGGAAAGGGGTTTTAACACAAAGGCGATTATCTATTCTCAACCAATGGCAATCATCTTATAAAAGCCCATGGAAAGTTATGATTATCTTAAACCCATGACATTTGTTTATTTATACCATATTATTAACCCATGGAATTTATATAAGAACCCATGGTCACTATTTATCTTATACATTCTTAATATCTATTTCCAAAACTCATGATAATTATTCACCTTATTATGATTATCTATAGAAAAACCCAAGAGAATATCACATTATTCCACTATAGTGGTTGTTACCATATTTTATTTGAAACCCATGGATATTGCCTCTATTTAAAATCCATGCTAAATATTATTCTCAAGAAATATTGAAGGTCATTATTTAAAAGCTCCAAAGAAAATATCATTTACAAAATAATCTATGGCAAAAATTATGAGAAACCATTCAAATTGTTATTTAAAGTCCATGGAAATTAATACCTAAAACCTATCATAAATATTTATTAAACCTCATAAATACATTTCATTTTTACTAATAACTAAAGCCCATGTGGAATAAAAATCCATGGCAATATATGGTAGTTTTGTCCATTTTGTAGGGCTCACAAAGAGAAAGCAAAAGAATAAGCTCAAGTGGAGAGAACCACCAAGTTAGAGGCCCACCAAAATATTCAGCCCTCATGGCCAAGCCCAACATGAAATATCAGCCAAAACAGCTCATGTGTGCAAACTGATCTAGTTGGAGAATTCCTTTTAGTTCACCTTCTGTTGGAGAGCATCTCAAGAAGCAACTAAGCTCCCAAACCAAATTAGGAGCTAACCACCTCTCCCATCAACCTCTTTGTCACTGTCAACTCTGACGTGAACAGTACCAGAGGCTGGGCTGACACCTAAAAGCTAATTAATGAGTAATAAATACCCTTCTTTCCCAAGTTTTGGTCACAACTCAAGAAAGCCATAGCCAAGACCTCCAAGCTCATGAAATCCTCAACTAAATAGTTTATTTTATTACTAAAAATGTATGTAATTGATTCATGAACCAAGCTCATGAATTCAAAAAGGGGGAAATTAGGGAAAAGTGGTTTGGAGGGCATAATAGGGTGTGTAGCAGAAGCTTCTAGCAGAGGCATCAATGGTTGATACCTGGCTTGGGGTGTCAGCCAACCCTCTTAAGCTCTAATCCTAGTGGCAGCAAGCAAGATCTCTAGTCCTCATACTTGCTCTAATCCTATTAGACGAAATTAATCTCCAAATCTCAGCATTTAATGCCTGGATTAGGAGTATCTCATCCTCCAGCTGCATTACCCAAAAAAGCAAAATACCCAAAAAGCAAGTCTCAATATTTTTGGGCCAAATCTCAAAAGAGATATTCTGCAATTTTGCTGCTGTCAGACTTGGTCCTTTCTAAATTTTGCTAATCAATCCCTTAGCCTTCACTATAAAAGAAACTACCATCAACTCATCAAGAACAACAATCTTATCATAAAATTCCTCAGTCATCATGCTATTTTTAGCCCATATTTCAGTCCCTTAGTTCAGAAACTAGCCTTTAGTCCATAAATGCTCATATACACCTACCCATAAACATCACATTCCATCTTTTCATAAAATCTCAGCACCTTAAACTAGTCATAAACAGCCCCTCTTTACACCATACCCGAAAATGGCTAAACACCACTTCATCTCTCTTTCATACTTCCATCTATTCACTCATACTTTCCATAAAGTCACTCCCACCACTTACTCTTACACATATATTCATCATTATAGGCATAATATGGCACATAGAGATCTTGTTTAAACATTTGCTACACTAGATGAGCACTCTTTCTCTCCCTTCATTCCATCCTCTTTTTTTCCTCTTTTACTTGTAATTATGAAGCCTTTAGTCCTTGTTTATTGTTGTTATAATGAAGGCCATAATGTCTTGGATACTACGGAAGTTTTCCCTCATGTTGACTTTATAATAATGAAGAAATTATATGATTTTTGATCATGTAAACACAGTTATTAATCTCTCAGACGGCTACCGCAGGAGATTTGTCATATTAACTGCTAGACCATTTTCCTCTTATGTACTTGTTATAATGGACCCACTTTTATATTAACCGACTACGGAGGAAATGCATAATTTCTTGTTGTGCAAATACATTTATTTATTTTTCAAACATCTATCGCTGGACTTTTTTTTTATTTACCGCTAGACTATTATTTAAGAACTTATTGTAATTATGAAGCTTTTAGTCCTTGTTTATTGTTGTTATAATAAAGGCCATAATGTCTTGGATACTACGGAAGTTTTCCCTCATGTTGACTTTATAATAATGAAGAAATTATATGATTTTTGATCATATAAACACAGTTATTAATCTCTCAGATGGCTACCACTAGAGATTTGTCATATTCACTGCTAGACTATTTTCCTCTTATGTACTTGTTATAATGGAACCACTTTTATATTAACTGACTACGGAGGAAATGCATAATTTCTTGTTGTGCAAATACATTTATTTATTTTTCAAACATCTACCGATGGACCTTTTTTTTATTTACCGCTAGACTATTATTTAAGAACTTATTGTGGTGGACCATCTTTTATGCTAGCTTATCTTTGCATAATGTATTTTTGGGGCCTTATAATAATCTTTGTTGGATGCAACCCAGACCTTAAGCAAAATGGCCCTTTCACACTTCATCGATAGCCTTTGTGCCATATTCCAAGCCTAAAGTTCAGTCTCGGTCTTGACTTCCCAAATATCATGCGGGCAACGAAAAAAAAAAGGCCCCCAACATTGATTAAAATTAAAATAATAACATCTTATAAAAATTATTATTTTAATATTATTATTTTATTTTATTAACACTGTAAACACTCAATTTTGCACCCATAATTTAACCTTTGAAAATGACCAAAATAATCATTCTGAGTACCCAAAAATCATGGTTGCATTTCATGTATCACATCATTCATCACATATTATAAAAATGATTTTGATATTCTAACGATCACATCGATGTGCTCGATTTCCAAATCGAACCGTCGGATTGAAAGATATCACAAGATCAAGTTTACACGGTCTGCATGCATTCATTTGGGCGAAACTGATCACAAATAATTAATTGAAATTAATTTTGATTGGTCCACAATTAAAATTAATTAAATGAATTTTTGTGATTGGTAGTTTATTTTAATTAAAATAAGTTTGGTTGCATAAGAATAAAAGGAATAATCTGATAATGTTAAAATGGGACTGGTAATTAAGTTTTTAGGATAATTATCTTCTAGATAATTATTTTTAAATATTTAATTATCAAGTTAAGATGAATTTTATCAGGTATACAAGTCCAAAATACGCCCAAATACAATTCTCAACTCAGCAAAACATCCAAAAAAGATTCCAAAACGTGCAAGAGGATGAAACTGGGCGAAGCAATCAGGAGTGCCAATCGACACTTCAATAGTGTCGATCGACACTTTTGAAGTGCCAATCGGCAATTGAAAAGTGCCGATTGGTACTTCAATAGTGTTGATTGACACAAACTATAAATTGGACCCAAACACGTTTGGTTCAGGTCAAGACTCATTAGATTCGATTTTTTAGGGATAAAACTTGACCCAATTCGTGTTTGCTGATTGTTTGTTTTTAGACCCCTTAAAACACAACCGAATTAACCTAGTTAATTAGCCAAGTTATTACTTAGTCCAAATTTCAGATCTAGGTTAATACAATCATATAATCATATCAATGTAAAGTGCGGAAAATAAAGAACACAAAGATATGATGACCCAGGAAAACCAAATCGGTAAAAAACCTGGGGAGGATTTAACCTAGCTCTCCTCAAGGTAAACTTGAATCCACTATAGAAAGAATTGAAGTTTGTACAATAGAACTTAGACCACTAACATTCTATTGCTACCCACCAGTAGAAAACTTACTGACACAACCACGTGCAAGCTTCGAGACCACGGACTCCTTCTTTCTTGGATACTACAGCAAGTACAAGCACACCCGCTTATGTATCTTTAAGCTCTTATGACAGCAATTGAATGATCATCAAGCTCTTAAAGAAATCTTCTTCTTGATAATCCTAAGCTTGTGTGAAGGCAAGCACCTCTCAGATCTCACAAGAGATTCACACAAACAGCAATATGAGCAACCTCTAAAATGTGGCTAGGGTTTGCCTTATATACCTAGGGCAAAACATAAAACCCTAAACGTTTTAATGAGCTAGGGCTGAGTTGGAATTCTGCAGAAAAAAATATTATGCCCAATATTTGATCGATCGAGTTTAAGCTTCGATCGATCGAGTTAGGCTGAAAGTCACTAATACTTCTGCAGCCACTCGATTCCAACTTTACATACAACGCACACACTTTGAGCAAGTCTAAACAAGACTAACAACTGTTTTGATCATGGTTTGCCAACATTACACATTAGAGTTCTAAATACATTAGTTCCTAAGTCTTTAGAACCTAACAAACTCCCCCTTTGGCAATCTGTGACAAAACACAACTAAATGCTCAAAGTTTACAAAAAAAAATGCCCATTATAACAAATCCAATCCTAACTACTATCCATCAGTTGTAAGTGTAGACAGCAGCTCGGTTGAATCAACCTGTATATTTCCTGAAACACTAAACAAAACACATAAATGCATGTGTGGAAAATACAAGTAAACAAAATAAATTCTTGATTTCACACAACACAAAATAAAGACATATATCAAAGAATAACTCATAAATATAAATCAATAAGCAATGAAACAAGAAACATGTAAAACAATAAATGTATCTCCCCCTAACATGAATAGCCCAACAAAAATGCATCAAGAGCCAAAAAGGTAAATACAATGTGAAGCACCTAGATACAATCTAATCAACTCCACAAGCTCCGACAAAAACTCTCCCCCTGAGAACAAAAAACCCTTTACAAAATGTCCTAATGTACTCCCCCTTTTTGTGACGGAATGCGAAAGGGCAATCAAAATCCATCATCAAAAGGAGGTGGCAGTGAGGATCATCGAAACTGTGCCAACTCTGCTCGCAAGGCACGGATCTCATCAAGCACGTCCACCAAAATCTGTCCATGAGCCGCCTGAATGGTCAAGACATGATCCAACATACATCGAATGTCTGAAGCATCCAAAGTAGTTGGTGGAGGAACATCAGCATCAGCACCAGCAGCACCAGACGCCTCAACTGAAGCAACACCTGTAGAAGAGGGAGGAGGGGGTACAACACTAGAAGGCTTAACTCTAGGAGCTCTCATATGAGCAGCCCTCTGCTTAAGGAAGGTGGCACTTATGGGAGCAATGACATGTACGGGCTCAAAAGCGGGGAAGCCATCTAAACCTAAAAACAGCAAAATCCTATGAATGAAAATAGGATGAACAAGAGCATGAGCGACGACTGAACTCCTATGAACTTCATTCAAAGAACGAATAAATAGATGAGGAAAACTAATAGAAGTACCAGAAACAAGTGCGTACAAAAACACACATCGCTCAACAAGGATGGTGTGGAGATGAGAAATAGGCCACAAAGAATGACACGCTATTTGAAGGAAGAGATAGGTAGTCACAGGAAGTTCAGCGGACGTGATCCGAGGATCAGAACCCCACTGGATAGAAGACCCAGTGATATATGACATAATGTCATCAAGAGGTGGAGACTCCGCATAAAGATAGATAGGCTGCCGAACAATTAGAATACCAAGAGCCTCAGCCACTACCCTAGGGGTAATGGTGAACTCTACACCTCGTATCCAACTCCAAACCAAGGTGTTGGCATCATAGATGTGACAAGAGAGATTCAAGTAGGACTCTCTAATCAGGGCAGTCGAGGGTGGATGATCTATCTCCAACAAAGACAACCAGCCCATACTCTCAAAATTTGCCCTAATGGCAGGATCTAACTCATCTAACACAACCTTCCGCTCAGCCCAAATCTTTCTCCTACTATTCAGCGTCTCATAGGCCTCTTTGCTTTTGTCACTCCGAAACAACTTACTCCTAGAGGGAGACTCAGAAGAAGTGGAGGGTGTCCTATGTGCTCTAGTCTTCCTAGGCATGGTGCTAGGGTAAGGACAAAGACACAAACAGAGACAAAAAGAACAAAAAGAAAAACCAAGGGCAGACTACAAGATAGCAGCAAAAAAAAAAAAATAGAAATATCAATCTATATGATGCATGAACAGTTAAATGTCATGATGCATGCTCTAATGCAATAAGAATAAGTTCAATTTAAGTTCAAATTCACAAAATTGGCTTGAGCATAGAGTTTCTAACAAAAACCCCAAAATTTGAAAAATCCACTTGTTCAATTTGTAATAAATTGACCAATTGATCATCACACAAGTTAGAATACATATTATAATGATCAATTACATCAATCCGACAAGCCAATTTCATCAATTAAACTCAATTTGAACAAAATCCCCAATTTGGGTAAATACAAGCCCTAGAATTTTCAATTTCTCACAAAACACTAAATTGATCAAATTAAACATCATAGATCATGTTTATAACATTATAGGAACAAAATCCAATGATCAATTTCAGAAAAGAAGGCTTGAATCATCAAAAACCCAAATTTGAATAGGTCTGAAAATCCCAACAAAATGCATGAATTTATGCATGAAAACATGAAAATAAATGTAAAAGAAAGGGTAAAATGGACATACCGGCTTATAGAGAGAAAAATCTTGCAAAAGTTTTGGAGGAAAACGAAAAAAATTTGATGTTTGAGCCTTGTCCAAGTCGGAGAGAGAGAGAAAAGTTTGAAAACTTTTGAAAAAGATGAGTTGAAAAAGTCAAGATCTGATTTTTTAAAAACCTTATACACGATTTTCGATTAATCGAAACAGATAGAGAATCATCAAAAATTTTAAAACCAATTTCGATTGATCAAAAAACAGACTGGATCAATCGAAACAAACAGAGGCTCACTACAAATTTTGAGAAAAAACACAATTTTGAAAAACAAAACACATTTTGGGCAGTAACTCCTTAAAGCATTGAAATTGATGAACAAAATGCATGAGTATGAGATGAAATGCTTTTCAAAAACACAAGTTTAAAACTAGTTTTTCCAAAATTAAGATTTTCAAACATTCTTCCTTTAAATTCTCAAGCATCAAATTTGTTTTGCATAAAACGCAAGGTATTTTCAAACTTAATTGGTCAAAACAAAAACACACACAGTTACATGTACAATGTTTAGCAAAGAGTAACGTGTGTAATGTGTGCAGCTAACAAAAGCTTGAGATACATGTGAGGTGATATGTGAATAGAAATCAACACAAAGTCTACAAAATTCATCACATAGAATTTGAAAGAGATTATCACCTAAAGAGTTACATCATATAACTCCCACATCATGTAAGTTTCTTGATTTGGACTCATATTGTACACACCAATTTTCGTTTTTCAGAAACTTATTAAAATAGTCGGGACAATGTACACACCAATTTTATTTATTTGATTTAGCTTTAAGTCTAATAATGTACGTACCAATTTTAAGTATTTAAACCAAGACTATACCTTATATTCTTTTTGTGCATGTGCTACACTTTCTCGAACACAAAATCTTACGATATACACTAAGGTGTTCATGATTGGCTAGTGAAGAGTGGTGAGATGGTTATTTATGTCTTTCTCAAAAGGTTCAAGTCTGACAGTTAAAGACATGTGACATCAAGATCAAGACAAAGTGATCAAAAACCATAAACATCTTTCCCACACAACATGCACTACAAAGCTTCAACTAGTAAAGTGCAATAAATAAGCTCATCCAAGCTAAACAAGGTACAAAGACATGTTATGTGAAAGTACATTGACCAACCTTGTTTTCAAAGACCAAGAGAATAAATACAAAACACGATTTGCTTCTTTTTACCATTTTTTTTTCTTAATTTTGAAAAGGAAAAAAAAAACAGTCCTAGAATGAAATGCATGAATGTTATGCGATACAAATCCTAGAAACAAAAAGAAACACAAAAACTAAAGAACAATGGTCACAAAGGGTAGAGCAATGAAGCATAAGGACCATATCAAAAAGACTCAATTAGATTGAGCCTTTTGCATCCAAAGCTTTTTAGATGCACCACGAGCATTTGAGTTTTTATTCATATGGGAATGATTTCCAACTCCAGGATTAGAATAAAGGTTTAGAGCCTTTACCAATTCACCAATGAATACCATAGGATCTTGTGCTTGAGGCACAGATACTTTTGGTTTGTTTGCTCTCTTAGCAGCTTACAGCTTGTAACAGTTTGGATGAATGTGCCCAGACTTTCCACAAAAATGACAAACCTAAGCAGGCTTACCATGCAACTTGTCCTTAGAAATGGTAGATTCCTTAGGTTTAGACTCTTTCAGATCAACCCTAATCTTCCTAGGAGGTGTGACCTCTACAGGTTTAATAGTCTCACTCACAACCTCACTCACAAGGGGTTCAGAGGAAGAAGAAGGAACAAAGTTTGTGGAATGAGGTGCAGACACTGAGATGCTTTCAACAAAACCTAATCCAGATTTGTCAGAATGAGACTTTTGAACACTCAGCATATGATCAAGTTTAGAATTAGTAGATCTAGCAACAGATAAATCAAGTTTCAAATTCTTAACTTTATCAAGAAAAAACATATTCTCAGTTTTCACAGTGTTCAAAAGTTCATTAGCATCAAACAATTTCACAAGCAAATTTTTCTTATCAAGCTCAAGAGATGCAATTTTCTTTAAGCCTAATTCAACATTCATGGCATCCTTTGCAGCAACTTTGCAAAGTTTATTGTAGGCTTCTTGAAGATCTGCATCCTCAGAGAGTTCCCCATCAGAAATGTTCTCTTCAACAGACACACTTTCATTGACTACAGCAGTAGCAATGAAAGCAATGAAGTTTCCATTCTCGTCACACCCTTGACATCCAAAACACTGAGGACCCATAGAATTATTAAAAGATTGACCAACTTTTTCTCTAGGTTTTTCATTGTTGTTAACCTTAGTGGGATCATTCTTCCTAAAGTTTCTAGGTTCAGTAGTGTTCGTACCTCTTGCCCTTCTGTTACTATTCCTAAGAAAGTTTCTAAAGTTCTTAGCAATGTAAGCAATCTCTGTAGCAGAGAGCTCATCATCAAATCCACCAACATCAACATCATCAACTGACTTCAGAGCCATTGATTTGGATTTACTAGTTTTGGGTAGGTCTAACTCATAGGACTGAAGAGATCCTACAAGTTCATCAACAGGGATGAAGTCCATATCCTTACTTTCAGTGATGGCAGTCACTTTGGGTCTAAAATCTTCAGTTAAAGATCTAAGAATCTTTCTAACAATTTTAGGTTGATCATAGATTTCACCCAAATTATATGCAGAATTAACAATGTCATTAAGCTTAGTATAGAATTCATCAAAAGATTTATCATCAGACATCCTAATGCTTTCAAATTTAGAAGTTAATTACAGCAACTTATTAATTTTAACTGCCTTTATGCCTTCATGCACAGTTTGGAGGATATTCCAAGCAGTGTGAGCAACCTCAACATTAGAGAGACTCTTAAATTCCTCCATAGAAACAGCATTGAAAATAGCATTCATAACTTTGCTATTAAAAGCTGCTGCTTCTTTTTGAGAAATTTGCCACTCACTCACAGGAGTAGTGGGCTTCTCCCATCCGTATTCAACGGAGTTCCAGACTCTCTCATCAATTGATTTCAGGAATGCTTTCATCCTTACTTTCCAATAAGCATAATTATTCCCATCAAAGTGAGGTGGAATAACAAGAGAGTGTCCGTGTTCCACGACAACCGGGGTCAAGGATCAACTCAGAGATCAAAAGATCTACAACAAAAGAGCAACCTGCTCTGATACCACTTGTTTGTTTTTAGACCCCTTAAAACACAACCGGATTAACCTAGTTAATTAGCCAAGCTATGACTTAGTCCAAATTTCAGATCTAGGTTAACACAATCATATAATCATATCAATGTAAAGTGTGAAAAATAAAGAACACAACGATATGATGACTCAGGAAAACCAAATCGGTAAAAAACCTGGGGAGGATTTAACTTAGCTATCCTCAAGGTAAACTTGAATCCACTATAGAAAGAATCGAAGTTTGTACAATAGAACTTAGACCACTAACATTCTATTGCTACCCACCAATAGAAAACTTACTGACATGACCACGTGCAATCTCCGAGACCACGGACTCCTTCTTTCTTGGATTCTACAGCAAGTACAAGCACACCCGCTTATGTATCTTTAAGCTCTTATGGCAGCAACTGAATGATCATCAAACTCTTGAAGAAATCTCCTTGTTGATAATCCTAAACTTGTGTGAAGGCAAGCACCTCCCAGATCTCACAAGAGATTCACACAAACAGTAATATGAACAACCTCTAAAACATGGCTAGGGTTTGCCTTATATACCTAGGGCAAAACATAAAACCCTAAACGTTTTAATGAGCTAGGGCTGAGTTGGAATTCTGCAGAAAAAAACATTCTGCCCGATACTCAATCAATCGAGTCTAAGCTTCGATCGATCGAGCTAGGCCGAAAGTCATTAATACTTCTGCAACCACTCGATTCCAACTTTACATACAACGCACACACTTTGAGCAAGTCTAAACAAGACTAACAACTGTTTTGATCATGGTTTGCCAACATTACACATTAGAGTTCTAAATACATTAGTTCCTAAGTCTTTAGAACCTAACACTGATTCTAAAGCTACCCTAACTTATTTTTTAAGTAGATACACCTCTATAAATAGAGGAAAAAACCCAAAATTCAGCACCCCTCTCCCCTTAACGTAAAAGAAACTCTAGAAGTCTAACTTTAAGATTTTCTTTTTTGTTAAGCGATAATTCTTTAGGACTTAGAGAGATCCAATCTTTCTGACTTCTAAAGTGATTCCCCTTGTAGAATTCATTCGAGTTATTAATGCAGGTATTGCTTTTACTTCTTTATAAACATGCATGTTTGAATGTTTATTCCTCTATTAGCATGTGTATTTAACTATGCTTTCCATGTTAAAATGTGAGTATTTAGCTTTGGAATGATTTTCTTTGAATCTTGATTCCATGATTAGAATATAATGATTGTTTGATTCACATGCTTGAACATATAGATTTAGGGTTGTCATGACATAATCTTAGGTCTATGGTTATTTGTTATTAAATGCTTCAGATCTAAAATACTTTCTTTAAAACTAATTTTTTTCATACACAAAAAATAAGATTTGAAATTCTTTCTTTAAAACTCATACTTTTTCATATACAAAAAATCAGATTTAAAATCCTTTCTTTAAAAATCATTCTTTTTCATATGTAAAAATCATATCTGAAATTTTCTCAATAAAAATCATTTTTTTCTACATCTGAAAATCAAATTTGAAATCTTCTTACTAAAAATTCATCTTTTTCATATCTAAAATCAAATTTGAAGTTGTCTCCTTAAAAATCTACTCTTTCACATATCTAAATTAGATCTAAATTTTTCTTACCAAAATTCATTAGAATCAGATCTCCATTTTGTCAAAAAACTCATTTTTTTTTTTAATAATTAACATCAGGTTTGCATACTCAAAACATTGTTTTCACATTAAAAATCAGGGTTGATTCTTTACATAGAGAAGTATATAGATCTAAGGTCTTTGAAAAACATTTAGCCATAGATCTAGAAAAACTAACATAACATGTTGCATTTCATAATTTGTTGCATATCATTGGTCATGGGTACTTAAATGATCATTAGGTCTAGAAGGCCGGATTTTATCCAAGCAAAATGAGTGCCTAACACCTTCCCATTCTATAACCTAGCCCCTGAACCATAGGTTTTAGTTTGTAGAAGAGTGATTTATCTTTGTTTTGGTAGATTATATTTTGGACCAAAACTTTGTATTTTTTATTTTACATAGATTGTATTTAGGACCAAAGGCTTGTAATGTTCTTCTACCAAATTGTATGTATAAATTCATTCAATGAAAACTTGAAGTTATTCAGATATGTATTTTGTGTCTTGTAATTTTTCTTATTTTTTGTAATATAAAAAATAAGTGGCAACTCCACATAACCCCAAAAGAGAGGTGCCGATACCTATCTCTTTTTGAGAGTTGGTCTCTCACAAATACATCATTAATATTTTATAGGTGCCTTCTAAAAAATATAGAGGTGAAAGCCACCAAGAAACCCCACCATTGATTAAAAAAAAAAAAAAGCAACTGTTTGATTAAACGCTAAAACGTTGAAAAATGAAAACAAGGAAAACATAACTCAAGTTACTCAACACACAAACACAATGGAGAGAGGCAAAATTGGTCTTTGACTGGCATCCAAGTTTTCTCCTCAATTTTAGGAGAAAACACTCAGGCCCCACCAATTCTCCTTCCACAAACCCACCCAACCAAACACCCCAATAAATTTCTTTCCCTTCCCCTTCTCTCTCCTTTTTTTTTTTTTTTATCCTCTCTAAAATCCACCCAACCAAACGAACCCTAAAGCAATCTTAAATCAAACCAAGTACAATCTTCAAGTCCACCTACATTTCCAACACCTCACCTTTTGATTTACTTGAGTCCAATACTATCATTAATTAGTTTACCATTTGAGGATGGAGTTTTTGAGATCTAGAAGAGGGGAAGGTGAAGAAAGGCTAGGTGCCACCAAGAAACCCCACCATTGATTAAAAAAAAAAAAAGCAACTGTTTGATTAAACGCTAAAACGTTGAAAAATAAAAACAAGGAAAACATAACTCAAGTTACTCAACACACAAACACAATGGAGAGAGGCAAAATTGGTCTTTGACTGGCATCCAAGTTTTCTCCTCAATTTTAGGAGAAAACACTCAGGCCCCACCAATTCTCCTTCCACAAACCTACCCAACCAAACACCCCAATAAATTTCTTTCCCTTCCCCTTCTCTCTCCTTTTTTTTTATCCTCTCTAAAATCCACCCAACCAAACGAACCCTAAAGCAATCTTAAATCAAACCAAGTACAATCTTCAAGTCCACCTACATTTCCAACACCTCACCTTTTGATTTACTTGAGTCCAATACTATCATTAATTAGTTTACCATTTGAGGATGGAGTTTTTGAGATCTAGAAGAGGGGAAGGTGAAGAAAGGCTAGGTGAAGATGGGACTCTTAAGAGATATGGAGTTCATTTGACTAATTGGTGTTGCACGAGTTTGAGTTTAGAAGGTTGATCTTGCACTTTCGTAGTATAGAGGGTAAGTGCAAAATGCGGTATAGTTTAGGGTGGAAATATGTAATCTCCCCTAGTAGTGTGTGTGTGTGTGTGTGTATAAGGTGAAGCACAATTAGAACCCAAATTCAATTCAAATTAGTTTCTAATTACACTTCAATTTTGTGCAAGTGTCTTTTTAATTGAACTATAATTTGATGTCAAATATATTTAGATTTTCAATGCATTTGAATTTCATGTTCCATTTATAGTGTAATTTTGTGTCAATTATATTTACAAATAAATTCATGCATCCAAAATTAGAAAATATAAAAAGACTCAATTAGAGTCTCTAAACCACGTACTACAAGAGTGCTCTCATGGGAATTCTTTTGGAAGAAGCTAGGTGTGCCCTTTGAATGTCGAAGGTCTTTTGATGAACCTCTTATGGATTGGTTACAATATAATTCCACCTCTAAAAGCACGTCCAGTCAGCATGGATAACCTTGGAATATTGTGGTTCAAATGGGTATATGGCACTTGTGGTTACATCAGAATTTGTTCATCTTTTGCATCAGGGTTATTGATGAAAGCATCTATAAGCAATGCATACTGAAAGCTGCTAAATATTTTACTATTAATGTATTGGTTTGTCAGGCTAACTTGACAAAACAGTGGATGGCGGTTACTTGGCAACCCCCACCCCCAAGAGGATGGGTGAAACTAAACGCGAATGGCTCTTCATTGGGTAATCAGGGGCTAGGGTTGTATACAAATTGGTTCAGGTTGAGTTTGTGCCCAACACGCGACCGAACCGATTAGATTGGATAGGGAATTGCCAGACTCACAACTTACCAGATCAAATCGGGTGGGGAATTGTCAAACCTGCAACCGACCCTTGAGGGTATCGAGTCGGTCGATTCGGGTAAGGATTCTAGTGGCAGTTGGTTTTAGATAAAGCTGAAAATTGCCGAAAAAGATGGAGGAGCGACGAGATCACGCCAAATTTGGTGAAGATCTTGTTGGATTCAAAGAGATTTCAACCAAATCTGGCGGAGAACTCGCATGATTTGATGAATATCTACCGGATCTGGTATATCTCCACCGGATCTAGTTGTGTTAGTCATCAAAATCCGCTGAATCAAGTTGGAAAAGTCGCCGAAATTGGAAAAGATTGCTGGATTTTCTTTGCTTTTCGGTTGGGTTGATTTGCTTGGGTTTGGAGGAGGAGACCATTAATCGAACCGCTTGAGTTAGATTTTTGAAGGTTGAGACCCACAGCTGACAACGGAGTAGTCGGGTCGGGTGGAGGTGGATCGGGTACGATTGGGTTGGGTGGGTCTATGGGTGGCATGGACACCCCTATCCAAGGCAATTTGGTGGAAGATGTCTCTTGAGGCACACAAACGGATATTGGGTAAAAGGTTTCGCTAGGAATTGTGGGACTCTTGATAATGTTTCATAGGGTTGTAAATGAACCAAGCTGATTATGAACAACTCGGGTTCGGCTAGATAAAAATCTTATTTATGTTTGTTTGTTTATAAATAAGTCAAGCTTGAGCCTTAGTTTTAGACTCATTTAATAAACAAGCCGAGCCTAAGCAAAAAAATTTGGTCATGAACAAGCTCATGAGCTATTAGGCTTGATACAAAACAATTCAAGTATAAACTCTTTTATAAGTTTGTATGTGTTAGTTAAATATACTCATTACATATATCTTAATAATGACATGGCCAACATGGGACCACTACCCATTATCTTAATTTTTTCCTTCCCTCTACACTAACCAAGAACCACTTTAGATTATAGTTGACAGGATTGACGAATTTATACCCCAAAGGCGATCTCAACAATTACAGACGAGGACACCCTCAGACGAGTTAAACAAATGCCCGCATCACTGATGAGGACAGCTAGGCCATTCAATGCAGCCAATTACACCCGGAACGGTTACAGAGCCAACTGTATGAGCCGTTGGAGCACATTAAAGCCACATTATACAACACAAAACGTTACCAAGAGGAACATCAAGGCCACCATAACTACCTTAACGGCTAGAAATTGTTAAAAGCATATATAAGGCCCTCACGATATCAACCAGAGGTACAAGAAAAATATTTGGATAATTTTACTATCACTTTACTATTCTGTTTTATTTCATAAAGCTCATTTGTATTGACTTTAGCATCGAAGACGTTGTGGCAGGCACACACCGGTGACCATCTTTGTAAAGACATTCACACAGGTTGGGGATTGGTTCCATCTTCCCACTCTGACTGACGAACTCACCCTTCATCAATAGTTACATTTAAAAATAAATTGATTAATTAAGTGGGCCATATATGATCTTTCCCTATCAATCATCTAAAATAAAGTTATGAAACATGTTAGTATTTTCTTATTCATAATAGTTACAAACAAGTATTTTTCTAGTTCTTCACCATCTAACATGAAGATAAAAATTGAATTTTGAACAATTGTTGAAATTGCAGACAAGGAATGATGAATGAATGAATTTAATAATGTAAAATTTTAATTTGATGAATAATGGCTAATCATAAGTAGGACTAGATGAATGATAAAATGAGTACACATTTTCTTTTTCTTTTTTTTTCTTAATTTTAGAGATTTAAGCGTTTGACAACGTAATTTTTTTTAGGTCTCAAGCTCAAAAGTTTGACCTGAGCTCAAGTTTGAGCTTGATATTAAGCTTGAGCTTGGCTTGACTGATTAATTAAGCCAAGCCAAGCCAAGCCAAGCTCAAGCTTTTTGGCGTTTCCACAAGCTCAAGTTCAAACACTATTTTTAGACTTATTACAAGCTCAAGCCAAGTTTGAGCTTTTGACTTTTCCTGACGAGCCAAACACGAACATGCACTACTAGACAAAGTTCGACTTGTTTACAACCCTAAATTATTTCAGCTGAAATGTGGGCTTTTAGAGATGGGCTACTATTAGCTAAGGAACTAAAAATTACAAGTTTAATAGTGGAACTTGATGCGTTAGTTGTTCATTTTATGAACAACTCCATTGTCAAATTTTCATTAGAGCCTTTACTCACTAATTAATTTCTTTAAGACTTTCCTAACTTGCAAATTGAGCACACATACCAAGAAGCCAATTGTTGCGCGAATGCTCTATCAAAGATAAGAAATGCTAGTAATGATGCTTTTGTTTTATTTCAAAATCTTTCGACTATGGTAGATCAACTTTGTACCATCAATAAAGAGGGAGTATCCCGTAACAAACTTATTTTGTTTACCGTTTAAATTAGAGTAATGTTGTGGATATATAAAAATGTACAACTTTATGCCATAATTTTTCATGTGGTGAGTTGTGATTAGTGGATGTGTGATGATGGATCATGTGGGGATACTTTCACCACTCACCACTCGCCACATGGCGAGTCATGGCACAAAGTTATGCATTTTTATATAGTCCTAACATTCATCTCTAAATTATGTCTCTATCTTACCCATATATATACACTTTCACACGTGAATTGTGGTGCAGAAATTACATTACAATACGCTTTGTCGGTTGTGACTAAGGTATGAATCACTTCATTCTTGCTCCTCTCTTATTCCCTTATGCACAAATTTACACAGTTGTTGGTGATAAAACACTGACAACTTTTATACAAATTGTTGAATCAAACGCAGGTGTAACATGTATGTACCTAGCAGTTAAAAGAGAGAAACCATTCATTTAAAATTAAGCACAGGACAAACTGCTAGGCATTAATAGCAATACACACAATATGAATCGCTGAATCTGTGATACGACAGCAGGTCCTTATGTAAAATGCTAAACCTGAAAATATGTATAATGCAGTTTACTAAACTTTTTTTCCATAGGATACATGCTTAACATGACAGTTTGACTGGCAGAAATCCCACGTGGGACTCGTGAAGACATCATTAAAATTAATCAACAATTTTACTATTTGATTTTCATACCCAATACTGGTATATATAAAATCAATTTTCAAATTCCATACAATTCAATTGTTGACCTTTATACGAAGTTTAGATCAAATTCCATACACAAACAAACACACACAACACAACATATATAAGTGATAAATTATAATCCTCAAAGTTCCCAACCTCTGCAGTGATCCAATTGGACGGTCAGATTTGAAGCAACAACAAAAAAGACAAATTGATTCATTTTTCTGGACCGCAGTGTTCAGTTCAGAAAAAGGAAAAAAAAAACACAGTGATCTAACATGGGCATTGGACCATCATTCGTAACTCTGTAATCAATGCAACGCCCAGTATTCTCCCCCTCTCTCAGTTATGAAATTGAGGAAATAGAAAAAAAGACCCATCATGTAACTTGCTTCAGATTCAGGTAAGAGAAACTCATTGTTCACATTAAATGATAAGGTACTAAAAAGTCCTGTGTTATTATCAAACACCAAAAGGATATCGGACGGTCCATATATATATGATCATCGAAATTATATCGTCATGTTTAAGAAATAGGAAAGTAACCCAACAGACAGAAAGGTAGCCAGGTAGGTTTGTGTAACTCAAAGAGAAAAAGTTAAAGAAATAAACTCAAAGAAAAGCAAACTAAGAACATAGAATTATCCCCTTCTCACTCCATCTATGTAAGACGGAGAAAAGGAAGCAACAACAAAGACAAAAAAGAAAGTAAGAAGATTTGAAAAAAAAAAAAAAAAAGAATTTGACGAGTCCATAAACCATCGCCATCATCAACATCCTCAACATCAGCATCGTGATACGTTAAACTAATAAGAAATTAAAAAACTTTGCACGATCTTGACCGTCAAATTTTTCATCTTGTAAAGTCATGAACGAGGCCCGGCCTGTCTGTGACATTGAGACGCCAGGAAAGGAATGGAATGCCGGTATCGGAATTTTGTTCATTGTCTTCAATGAACCGAAATTCGTTGCCCATGGCTGGAGAGTAGCACGGCATTTTCTGGGTCTGTGAATGTGCATACCATGAATTGTTGTGGACCATGTGGTTCGGCTCCATTAGTGATCCTGAGGTTGCGCCATTGTTGCTTGTGGTTGAGGCTGCAGCAGTGGCTCTCCTCTCTTCCTTCTTGAATCGAATCCCACAAGCATTGCATAAAGACTGCATTTCACAAATACATACAAACATATTAGTCCAAAACATGTAAAGCAAACTAGATGAGAACAAAAACAGTTCTTTTTTTTTTCTTTTTTTTCTTTTTTTTTTTTTTTAAATCATAACAAGGAATTAAATAGAGTAATGTACCTTAGGGCCTCTTGGACCGTTCCTCCAAAGTGGTGTAGAAGTGGTATCACAGTTAGCACAGCGGCGAGCAAGGAGGGGATCATTGGAAGAGTTGTTGTTATAACTGCCATTATTGCCTCCGCGGATAGCTTTGTGAGTTTGAGGAGCTGAAGGTGTTTGTTTTGTCTGCAATATGTCCCAGCAAAAGTTGGACATGGAGGAACCAGAGCGTACTCGTCGCTTTTCATCATCTTCGGTTAAACGAGTTGATGGGGTCCCTAAAGAGAGAGTGCAATCCACAGAAGACGAGGATGGTGCGAAGGAATACATTTCGGATTCATCATAGGGACTGTGGTTTTGCATAGAGAATAGCATGGAGAAGGAATTGCCTTGGCTGTGAAACATGCCACACGTACAAGGTCCCACCATGTTCCCCTGATGATGAGAGCTACTGCACCGATGCATTGTTTCGTTGTTTTCTCTAAATATCACTGCCAATGGGTACTCTACTACTATTCCTTTCCGTCAAGTTCTAAGCTTTGTAAAGAGAGAAGATATGGGGTTTCTTTGAACTTAAGCAAAGTGGATAATATAGAATGAGGAGGGAGAGATAAAAGAGGTGAAGAGGAGGTTTGAGTTGTATAGCAAATGAAATTGAAGGTACTATCTATTATAGTCAAAAGGGCTTGAGCAGATAGAGAGTACGAGCCAAATAGTATACTGAGAGCGAGATGTAATAATATTATGTTTGAAAAAGCTTGGAGGAGAGAGCTGAATAAATGGTACGAACGAGAGAGGCTGAGAAGTGAGGGGAGTGTGTTGTCTGGTAGCTTTATAAGCTAATAAAATGGCGAAATACCAGTCAGCACCTGCAGACAAGTGTTGTCGTTAATTGCAAATAGAGGCTCATACATACGTATTGAGTGAGATAGAGAGAGAGAGATATAAAGAACAAACAGAGAGGGGCCCAAATTGCATGTTGTGGAGAGAGAAAGTGGGGCTTAATTAGATTGGAGAAAAGAGCAAGACTACTGAATCATCAACTCAGTGGGTCAGCCTGTGTATGGTGGTAGGATATCAACAAGTGTATGTGTTAATTTTTTTTGTGTGTGTGAGACACTGTTTGTTTGTAACTTGCATAAGTATCACTCCCTCTCTCTCCCTCGCAATTCAATTTATACCCGATAAGAGTAGTAGTGTCATCAAAGACCCAAGTGTGTGTGAGCATAATATGAGAGAGAATGGGATTATTGGGGCACTCGTAACAATGAGAGAGAGAGAGAGAGAGAGAGAGAGGGGTGGGGGGGGGGGCAGAGAGGTTGGTCATTGGGTAGTCAAAAGAGCCCACGTGACTAGCGGGAACAGTCTTCCATGGATCTGCCTTCTCCGATCACGAGGTCTATTAGAGAGTCTCAAACCCAATACATCAAAAACCTCTGTCCGTATCCGTATCTCTGCCACTCTGTTCTGTCACTGCCAGCCTCCCAAGGAAAATGGAATAGTCCCCCCCATTCTCTCTTCCCACTCTTCCCTTCACTTCCCAAACGCGTTTCACGCACTCTCCAATCCCAATGTCACTTATACCCTCTGTCTGTCACTCGTGTATTCATTTACTAGGTATATATTATATGTGTTTAAGACACCAATGCAACAAAAAACAATGCTTTGCCCATAGTTCCAATCACCTAGATTGTTAGCTAGGTGCAAATCTATGCTGTTTGAAATACAGGGATTTGAATTTTAGTGGACCGGGTCCATAAATAATAAAATTTGTAGGCTATACTCTATAGGCTGTGTGATAGTTTATGCCTTGAAATGAGACATTTAATGTTTTATTAAGGATAGCGAGTAAGATACCATTAATGTTTTATTAAATAATATTTTTAGAAAAATACTAAAACTACAAATTATTTTACAAATGGCTGATGTGATTATTGATGTATCATTATTCTTATTTTTTTTTTTATATAAATAAAGTCAAATTGTACACATATCTAAAAATGTTCCCACAATCCCAATAAATTTATATGTATAAATCAATGAATTATTAATATGTGTATTTTTATTTTTTTGAAAACTATGCTTTACATCTCATAACTAAGTATTTATTAATGGGTCACGTTGCTCTTAGAGTGACTGTTATCAAAAAAATTTAGAAAAATTTTTAGGTCACTTTCATAGGAAATATAAAAAACCGTAAAAAAATTAATTACATTTTTCTTAATTTTCCTATAAAAAATTTCTAAAAATATTTTTTAAGCCAATACCCTTAGAGCATCCGTTAATTTTTTTCATTTATTAATCTTTAACTCATGCCCTTAAAACACTCGTTAATGAGACCCTGTTTGAAATCCATCCCTTCAAATTATTGGATTGTTAGTTTGATATATGTATATTTTATAAATATTTAAGTAATGTTCCAGTCTTTAGTCAAATTATTTCACTTTCTGCTCATGAAACACTTGAAGGACTTCATAAATAAATAGTATGGCTGATTATATATGAGGCGTTCAAGTTTACGTCACGCCCCCACATAAATAGGCCCTTCAACCAAATACTCTTGTGGGTGTGTCAATTATAGCATAATTTTTGTAAAGTTATATAATTAATCTAAATTATTAAGTGTTTTGTAGCTCTCTATCATTCCTCTACACTTGGTTGTTAGAATTGAATCATATATATATAACCCATATAGTATAGTTTATCTTAGTTATGAGTCCTAAATGGCTAAATGATTCAACTTTGATAATGATTCAAACCAATTCACATGGATTAATTCTTTTATTTGAGAAACACACACATATTATACTATAATATGGGAAAGAAAAATGAGATAAAGAAATACACTTACACACCAACACTAAAACTGCATGCAATTCACATGGATTAATTGAAAAGTGAAATAAATTAAAAAAAAATTAATTGATGTTTCTCTACTTATCATCATACAATGTGAGTTGGTATTTTTCACGCGCTAATGGGCGCTTGGCATAGGCAATAATTTGATGTGCGACGCTAGTATATTTTTCAACACAACAATGACCAAAACTCTGTAACATCCCTACACCGTAAGTTGTTATAGGGTGTCCAATCCGTCAAAATCTCAAACAATAACAACAGCCAGTTTTGAAGCTTACTACTACAACTACAACCCAGTAGCAGTAGCCGTACCGTGAGAATCACGTGAAGCAAAAACAAAGCCAATTTCGTCATCATAGTAACCTCAAGTCCCGAATCCTAAACCCATCACAACTATATGCTATTGCTAGCTTTTTTTTTCTTAGATTTAGTGGGGGTAGTCGTAGTAGTAATAGTAGTAAGAAGATCCAAAGATTATAGCTATAGAGAAAAAAATAAAAAATAAAAAGCTAAAGAGAGAGAGAGAGAGAGATAAAGGTATCTAAATGTGATTCACTGCAATCATCAAAGCAGCATCGGTTTCTTCTTGGCGTAGCGTGAGAGAGAGAGATCTCTTGGGTCAAAGATAGAAACTCAAAAAAGAAAAGGTCAAAAAAATTTTAAAAAAATATATTAGAACTAAATAGAAAAAAACATAAAAAATAGTAAAAGAGTGACCCCACATTCATCATAGCCAAGCCCGAACAAACTCCTCTGGAATATCGACCCCATTCGATCAAAAGATTCAAAAAACATCAAGAAAGAGAGTGAGAGAGAGAATCAGATCGTCTAGAGATTGGTGAGAGCCACAGTTCGACAAACGGGACGACCACCGCTTTCCAAAAGATGCTCTCTATTCCTGCTTTGTAAACTACGAGATAGAGAGATAGAAGCAAAAAAAAAAAAAAAAAATTTAAACTACGATTATTATTAAGCCCAAGACACTAAGCGTTACATTGCCATTTACACATGCATTTACACGCATCCCTACGCGACCCTTATTCCACGTGAGTCTTACTCTTGTACTCTCTCAACTGCTTTTCTTTAACTTGTAGCTGTGTTTCACACGCTCTATGCCAAGTCATGCTCTAATGCCTATAAAAATCCTAGTAATTAATGAAACTCTGGGATTTGCTTAATTAATCAATCTACGTGAAAGATTTTAATTAAGGTTCACCGCCTCACAAGTCACATTTCAATAGGCGCATTCAATTCGTTCTTAGATATGGTGGGTTAATAATCATGATGTTATGTGGCTCGTTGGATTTGGTGGGACCCACTTGGTTTGGGGTTTCCACTTTTCCAAGGAAATATTAAGTGAAAAAGCTAAGCAGATCGTATCTGCTACATCCTGTGGCTAGAGCTAAAACCAATAACGAAAAATAAATACTAGTCACTACGACTCACTGGCTGCAATAATTATTATTATATTATCGCTAATCAAGGTGCCACGTGGGCTTCGTGGAGGGATTTTCCTTGCATGCATGCATGCAAATGTGTTAAACAAGCCCTAGGAAGAGGAGGAGGATAAAGAATTTTTATTAATGAGCTTTGGAAGACATAAAAATTTAACATTCCTCAAAAGCAACAAGATACAACTGGAATGTCTGTCTATCTCTATCTATCTTAACTTTCTTTCTCATAATATACTATACTACTATTTTTTTCTTTTTTTAATTTTTAGCTAGAGTTGGACTGGGATTGGTCTAGTGATTTTGTTGTTGACTGGGATTTGCCAGGTAATGCTAAAGTAATATACTTATTTAAGTTTGGTGGGAGAGAAAAGAAAAAGGGAGTAAGAAGAAGAAACTAGTGGACCAACACATAGAAAAGGGGGTTTGTAGTAGGAGAAACCTCTCTAATAAGCCGCCCTATGAAAGAAAACTTCTTGTCAGTATCATGACCTAAAGGAACACTGTAACCCCTAATTGTCTCCTCTAAGGAGGTCCAAGTACTTTAGTCTTATAGCCCATTGAAATGTTTTCTTTCTCTTTCATCTCTTTTTCTTTTTCTGCCAGGAACTTCGGTTGATTATTTTTGAGTTTTAATGCTTTGCGTATAAATTGACTTGGAACATAAAGTTGCGATTGTTTCTTTACCAATTTTCCTTATTTGGTGGGTGTACTGTGTAAGATAGGGGAATACAATGGAATAAGTGGATGTGCATATGGAGTTTAATTATCTTCGATAAGGTTCAAGAATTCATTAACATGTCCTTTATTTTAAATATAGCACACTTATAAAGAAAATTTGCCAGATGATAACTTGTGACATTGGCTGGGGGTTGCATATGGGTTCTTAATTATATTACTTGTCGATCAGTTGCTATATGTGTGGGTGCCTTGAACTCCACGGTACATGTTTTGTCCATAAGTTATTGGAATGTGGTGGATCATGAAACATAGTATAGAATTATTCTCTATTAGTGTAGTTGGTAACAGTACATCATCAACTACACTAGTAGAGAATAATTCTTTACTATGTTTCATAATGCACCACATTACAATAACTTCATACTCAACAATACACTTTTTATATATATCCTCTTTAAGTGCAATTGCATTAGTGGATCTAAAAATTTCTGTTTATTTTACAAAAAAAAACATATTTTTTCTATTTTATCCGATCTTTTTTACAAAACACTCACATCAGTTTATCTATTCTAAACATTTATTCAATAAAATATTCATTTTTTTACATTTTTTTTTATTATTTCTTTCCCACTTCTCTCTAGAACCCTCTCACTCACTGCCTCTCTCTCTCTCTCTCTCATAGACCTAACACAACCCAAAATCTCCAACAACTAGCCACCATCAATGATCAATCCACACCCACCACCAACCCACCTAGCCACCATCATCAACCCACCCTTCATCGAGCAACCAATCTCCAAAAACCCAAATCCAAAGAAATGTCAAATTGGCCAAATCCACTATACTCGAAACCCCATTCAACCAAAATACATATGAAATCAAAATCTAATCCAAACCAAGCACATGCAAGCAACATCAGATCTTAACAGGCAAGCCAAATCAAAATCCCAAAACCCAAAAATCAAATAAAGAAAAATAGAAGAAGTAAAACCACCACAGAGGTGGCAGTGGCAAGTGATGAGTGGCTTGGGTTCGGGTGTGGTTAAGCTTGGTGTGAAGAGAAGAAAGAGAATGAGATTGAACGAAAGTGAGGGTGAGATTGGAGAGGGCTTTGCAGCAAGGAACAAAGAAAAACCACCACGGCTGTGGCATGGGTGAGCAGCGATCGGCGGTGTGATGTCTGGCCATGGAAGCTAGAGGAAGATTATGAGATGAGAGAAAGAGAGAGCTGAGAGGGTTGGAAGTTGGAACATTCTAAGATGAGAAAAAAAAATAGAGTGAGTGTGAGGGTGAGAGGGACTAGAGAGAAAGAGAGAGAAAAAAAAAATATTAAATGCAAAGCTACAGTAACCGTGTATACTGTATATATACACAGTTACTGTAGCAAGATTGGATATTTACAAAGTTATACAACCACTGATGCATGTGTTTTTTATGCTATATTGTGTAAATTTTTGCATTTTTTGTATTTTAGACACATTGATGCAATTGCTCTAAGTTGGTACAAGCGGGTAAGGTGAGTTGAGGTCATTATTTTGTGTGGGTATGGGTGTGTTATTTTTAGGTACTAGATATGAGTACAATCCTGTCTATTTCGGTAATTATCAAACCCATAAACCCTAAAATTTAGTAATTGCTATTTGTTTTTATGGTTAGTAACAATTTTATAATAGGAGTGTTAATTTATTTTTGAATTCAAAATTAGAGTAATTGATGGGAAGTGACTTCTTACAGAAACTAAAAATAAAATTAATGGGAAGTGGGAAACATATTTTGAAGTTTGAAATTTTAATCAAGAGTTATATTAAGTGAATTTATTTATATACTCTTGATTATTTTTTTGAATGGAATAGTGTGAAGTAAATATTAGGGTGTTTTAGAGATTTCAGGAAATAGACAACTTAACTTTTCCTATCCTCTAGTAATAATTTTTTTTTAAAGGAATAATGTTAAGTAAATATTAGGGGTGTTTAAGAGATTTCATGAAATAGTAACTAACATTTCCTATTTTCTTAATTGTAATAATAGATAATGAAAATTGCATGTTTGGGTTGTGTGGAGTTTGACTTAGTAAGTTGAGATTTCTTAGAGATATAGTGAATGAGGGCAAGTGAGGTGGTTAAGGAAGCATAAAATTCATGTCTTATTTTGAAGAGTTTTATTTCATTTATGTTTCACCAAACATAGAAAGTGTTGAATGGAGATTGCTTGATGGAATTTGAGTTAAGGTGGAGATTTGTTGAATATTGCCTAAAATTCCTAATTAATCTTGGTTTGGATTTCCTTTGTGTAGAAGGAAATGTTTTTCCTTGGTATGGAAGACAATTCTCCTTGATATAAAAGGAGAAGTATTCCTTATTGAAAAAGTAATGGGTATTCTTTGTCAATCAAGGAAGAAAATTGAAGCCTTATAAATAGGCATTGTTGCAAAGGTTTGGTGGCTTTTGCCCAAGGTTCCTCCCACATAGAGAGAGGATAAAGCTCCTAGAAGAACATGAGTGGGTTTCTTTAAAAAGTAGCTTGTAGATTATTTGGAGTTGAAAGATTACTCGTGGTTGTGTGTTGGGAGTTTGTTTGTTTTGTGAGTGTGAGGAAATTATTGAGTATATTGGGGTTTTGGGTTTGTGAGTGTTGTTTGTGTGAGTTGTTAGTGTTGATTAATGTCATTGTAATCTTCATCGTTGATAGTGGATTGGTTTAGCATTGCCCATTGATGTAGGCACGGAGTTAGCCGAATCACATTTAAATATTGTTGTTTCTTGTGGATATTTTATTTTCTTGTTCGTGTGAATATACTTCTACAAGCCTCAAATCTTAATAATTGATGTTAGAGCTTCTGATGTTGCACAACAAGCACTCTAAAAAAAAAAAAAAAAAAAAGAGATGGTGGGAGAAAGGAGTGTGAAAGATGTATGACAATGGTGACTCTTCAGATTCTTGGCCTTAATTTGCTTTATCCCTCTTTGAACCAACTTTCCTCTTTATAAATAAATAAATAAATAAATACTATACGTATATGCAGCAAAAAAAAAATAATACTACAAGTTTTCCTTTGTGTCATATGTTTTGGTGTTCATATATGAATTGTTTGACAACATTTGGTTTTTGGTTTTGTGATATAAAAATATTTGTAGTGGAATACATGTTTGATTTATATAGAGTGAAGTCATTGGAGGCATTGATTCATCGATCTCTTCTTGGAAATTTGTTGTGACATTAACACAAACATGAATCGGTCGATAAGTTTTTGCATCTAGCGCTCACGTCTCTCTTTCTCTCAGTCTATTTGTCTCTCTTTCTCTCGTAGAGACATTAGCGTACTCTCAGGCTCACGCTAGTCCTGAGTCTTAATTGCATTTAGGGACATGAGTACTGCATACCTCACATTCGTAATAATAAACTGATATGATGACATATCAAAAAGGGGTACCACCCACAACACACACAGTACTCAATGTAAATTGTATTTTGACAAATTCTACATACCTGAAAAAAAAATGCAATTTATAATTTTATGGAGTTCTATTATTCTTTTTGTAAGTTTGAATTTTATCAACCATCTTGTTGGCTTTATTCCATGCCAATTTGCTTGTAATTTAGCACTTAGTAACCCTGTATTTAGGTGGGATTCATGTAAGGGTAGTGTGTGAGAGAGTGAAGAATTGCTCAACAATGTGCAAAGAAGCAGAGACTCGCGGCTAAGACTCGCGACTTGCAAGCCGCCAACTGCAGCACACGTGAGAAGCATGCAGGGAAGTGAAGGGTCATGCCAGCTGTCACACTACAGGACAAAAGTCCCAGGCTGGCCAGGCCCTGTTTGGCAAAAACTGTCTCTTCGTATTCCAAACACACACCACTATATATAGACCCTTATACCCACGAAATGTAGAGAGCTTCCAGAGAGAATTTTGAGAGAGAAACCCTAGAGAAAAACAAGATTGCCTCATCCCCAATCTTCACTAAGAGACTCTTCAAATTCCTCTACTCTCTTCCTCTCCATTGATACATCCTTGAGAGGTTCTTGACCAAATCCTTTTCTCACCATGCCCACATCTGTGAGAATGTCTTTTGGTGCTAAAGGAAGCAGTTTGGAAGGGACCAATGGTTATTGGTTGATGCTATGAGTTATAGCGGAATCCGATAAGCTAGAGAAGAAAAAGGTTCGGCGCAACCTCGTTGGAGCAGGAAGCTTGGAGGGCTTAGGTACCTGGGTAGATTAGGCTTGGAGGGTCTATTGCTGTTCATGTATCCCAACTACATTTTCTAGTGGATTATTAACCGCTTGGAGGGCGGCAGAGAGGTTTTACGCCGAGGGCTTCGGTTTCCTCTTCGATAACACATCGCGTGTTGTCCTTGTATTTGCATCTCTCTTCCCTTTATTTTTGTCTTTTATTTTCTGTTAAGGATGTGATTATAATTGGCTAAGATTATTTATCAATTCTGTGTTTGGTTATGTTCATGTTCTGCACATTAATTGTTTGATAATAAGCCTGAATTGATAATTTGTAATTGGAGGTCTAAATGTTCATAGTGTTTTCAATGTTATTTGAACTTTCAATTGGTATCAGAGCGGGTACACTTGCTGTGGTTTTAATACCTAAGTGTGATCCCTGACCCCTTGTTGAGATGGATAGATCTCAATCTCTTAATATACCACCATTTTTTTATGGTAATAATTATGCATTTTGGAAAGTCCGAATGAGGGCGTTTTTATGTTCTATTGATGATGCTATGTGGGATGCAGTTGAAGTTGGTTGGACTAGACCGGAGGCTGCCAAATCCACTTGGGATAAGGCAGCTCTTGCGACGGCTAATGCTAACAGTAAAGCGTTGAATGCTATTTTCTGTAGTGTCTCTCCAGAAGAATTTCATAGAATTTCACATATTACTATTGCTAAGAAAGTATGGGAGATTCTGGAGACTACTTATGAAGGAACAAAGAAAGTAAAAGACACCAAGCTACAGATGTTGACCACTCACTTTGAGGAGCTCAAGATGAGTGAGGATGAGTCTTTTGACTCTTTCTATAGTAAGCTGAACGAGGTGGTTGTCGGCAAATTCAATTTGGGGGAAAAGACGGAGGATTCTAAAATAGTAAGGAAGATCCTTCGGTCACTGTCGGAAAGCTTTCGTGCCAAAGTAACAGCTATTGAAGAGAGCAAGGATCTTGACGACATCAAAGTTCAAGAGCTGGTTGGTTCATTGCAGACGTATGAATTGTCACTACCCACACAGAAGAAGAGCAAATCTCTTGCTCTTAAACAATTGATGAGAGAGTGGTATCTCATGACTCTTCGGAAGAGGATGCAGTAGATAAAGATGTGGCGTATCTTGTAAAGAACTTCCGGAAATTCTTAAAACTCAAGAACGGTGGGAAATTTGGTGACAAAAGAAATTTCAAAGTTCCGGAAATGAGAAGAAAGAATTCCGAAGAAAAGATGGTAAAGATTCCTAATCTTCTCAAGGAATTACTTGCATCGAGTGTAATGGACATGAACACTTCAAAAAGGAATGTTCCAACTATTTGAAGTCGAAAGGAAAGGTCTATGCTACTATTTTAAGTGATTCGGATTCATCAAACTCTGACTCTGAAGAGAACTGCGACAGAGAAGGAAATTACTCCGCATTTATGACCATTGCACATTTGGAATCCTCAGATGATTTGGGTTCACTTGTGAAAGAGCTTGGTGAGCATTCTGATTTGGAATCTATTGGGATTGTGGATGAATCGGAAGCTGAAGAAGATGAAGATATATCTAGTCTTCAAGAGAATTACGCCTTACTTCTTGAGAAATCGGGTGAGTATGCAAAGGTGGCAAAGGCGGCTGTGAAGAAGATGAAGAAAGCTGAGGAAGATTACAAAAGTCTGCTGGTACGATACAAGGAGGCAAAGTGTGAGATTGAAACACTTAATGGTGAGCTATTAGAAGCTTACACAAAAGTGAGATTTCTTGAGCAAGAGGTAGTGCATGCTCATGCCAAGATAGATAGGGTCTCCTCCAAGAAGCTAGATGATGTTATTTCATCTCAAAAACATGCCTCAGACAAGTCCGGGTTGGGATATACCGGAGGGAGTAGCTCATCAACCAATGTCACCAAAGAAGTGAAGTTTGTGAAAGCCAAAGAGACGACTGTGGATAAGTCTATTTCTGAGAAAATTAAGGCTGAGAAGAAGAAGAATGTGGTTGATCAACGGGTGTTAAATAAGTACCGTAATCAATCAGAATCCAGATTTGAAGCTAGAGGAAGATCACTTCCAAGATCACAACGGGGTCCTAGAACGAGTCATTTCTGTCACTTTTGTGGATTGCAAGGACATACCAAACCCAACTGTCATAAGCTGAGAGCGTTAAACAATGCAAGCGCTCCTCGATCACGAGGAAGAAGAAATGACAAGAGGTCTTGGGGTGGTGAACAACCAAGAAATCAAATTCATGATCCCGGAATGATGGACGTGATGAAGATGATCAGTGTCTTCACCAATTGCTTGGAAAGCTTCACAAGAAGGTTTGAAAGTCCTAACTCTCGTACCCAATCCGTCAAAGATATCACCCCAAATGCACGTGACGTGTGGGTGACGAAGGGTACTCATGCATAAGCATTACAATATGTCCATGCATTACTACTTCCCATGTGTGTGAATATGCTTGATTGTGTGCTTCTTGCAAGTTTTTAGGTTGTTATATTGTTTGTGTGTTGTTCTTTGGTTCAAATGTTTTTACATTGTTATTTAAGTTGCTTTTGTTAAATCTTTTACTGATTTTGTGTCAAAAATCCAAAAACACATAAAAAGTAGAAAATCCTAAAAAGTTTGATCGGCTTTGTTGAGTTTTGTCTCAAAGCATGTTTTGCCTTGTACCTTTGTACTAATGGCTTTGTGCATTTACGAGCTGAACTTGTTTCTTATGCACTCATATCATTGTGGAAGAAATTTTGAAATCTATGTGACTGTTGTAAATAGATCTTCAACCTTGTCATGAATGATTAGTGAATGGTTTTGTTGATCTTGAGACATGCATAGACTTGTGCCTATATATCTTCCCACTTTTATTTTATTGCTTTACTCAAAGAGCTCACCAAATGTAAATCTCCAAATGAAAAGAGATATTGAGCTGCAAAAGCCTGTCGCACATGCTAGTATTTGACTAGGAAAAAGGAAAAGTGACCAAAATAAAATGTATGATGCCCAAAAAGCCAAAGGCTAACTCATCAAATTGAAATATTAAAAATTTCAGGCATCGATCTCACAATGAGATATGTTGATTCAAAAAGATCAAATGATATGTTGGAAATTGAGCCAAATGAAAAGCTTCAAAGAAATGTACTCAAGTTTATGTGGGAGGTCATATATGCATACTTCTATAATTGAGATGGGTCACATTATCTAGTGCTAGTTGTGTATGTCTTGATTGAATTGATCATTGAAGCTTCACATTAGACTAAGGACTATCTCATTTTTGATACCCACACACAACACACAAGTCTATGTTCAATGAATGTCATATTCATTTGTGTGATTGTACTTTATTAAATGTGTTTTCACATGCTCAATCTTTGTTGATCAAACACAAAAATATTTTTGAATGTTTTAGTTGTTTTTGGAAAGTATTTTGTTTTTACAAAAAATGTCAAGAATTTCAAAAACAGTGTTGCCCTGTTTTGGCGACTAAGTCGCGGGTTGTCCCAGTCGCATGCCCCAGTCGCGAGCCCACTCCGAGATTTCTCGCGGCTTACTGGCGAGTCAAGGTCTCAGTCGCGAAAAATACTTAGAAATTTTTTCAAAATTTGAGTTATGGTGACTTTCGCGGCTTAGCATGGCGACTTGTTCACGGGTGAAGGGTCCAGTCGCGAGTGGTACTCAGAGATTTTTGCGGCTCACCTCGCGATTATCTCGCGGGTAGACCTTCCAGTCGCGAAAAACACTTAGAAGATTTTTTGAGAATCTTGGTTTCACAGTGTTTTACGGCTTACCCTGGCGACTTAATGGCGACTTGATCCAGTCGCGAAAAACGCGTGTTTTGCGTTTTAAAGTCAGTTTTTAAAACTTTTTCAGTTTTTCCCTCGCACTTTGTGACTGTTCATTGTCTTCCCCATTTCTCTCTTTTAAACTCTCTGAGTGTTTCTTCGAAAATCCTTCATTTCTACATCATTTCTTCTCCAATCTTCAAGAAAAAGGTATGGGTTTTCTTTCCCTCACTTCATATTTCATGATTTGAACATTTTTTTTCTTGATTTGTGTTGTTGACATTATGCTTTATGAAATATCATGCTCGTATGGGGGTTTGCTTTATTTTGTTGAATGTTCTTTGTCTGAGTGCTAATGTTTTTTGATGGTCATTTGATTATTTTTCTATTGTCTATTGAGAGACTGTGCTCTGTGATATGTTTCATGAATGTGTTGCTCCATTCATATCATGTTCTTGGTATTTTGTCACTTGTGACTTTGTGATGCACATTGAACACTTGACTCTGAGTTGTTACTGTTCTTCATCATATTTGTTTGCCTATTTCACTTATTATGTCAGTATTGCTTATGTCTTCTTGGTGTTATTTTGGTTCATGTTTTTGTGTTTAAGTGTCTGTTTCACACTCTTATATCTGAATCTAATCAAACTAATGTTTGTACCCTATGGTATTGCATTTGGTTCTCTACTGTGTGTTTGATCTTTTGCAGATGACTCGTCGCTCCTCCAAAGGCAAAGACATTGTAACCAATGACCCGTCAACCCCGGTTGCTAAACGAACACGACTATCGTCTAAGTCATCTAGAGACTCTACCATTGAGAGATTCTAGACACCTATTGACTCAAAGACCTACACAGACACTTTTAGAGAGGCTTCTCCCATTGTGAAACGAATTGTCAAGTTTGATACCCTAGGGACAACGTTTATCCCTAAGATTTTTGAAGAAAGAGATTGGGCTGACCTTTTTGGGAATTTTGAGGATCCAATTGAAGAATTGGTTAAGGAATTCTACTCTAATGCCAAATACACAGGGGTAGAGTTGAAATGCTGGGTACAAGGAATAGAATTTTCCATCAATGCAGACTACATTGCTCAGGTACTTCGCATCACCAGACCAGAAAATGTGGATTGAACTTCATATGATGACAGAGTACTTCAGGCACAAGACATCCTTCAAGTTCTTGGGAATGAACATGAAGTGGGAAGCACAGGATCATCTATAGGCACTGCATTGTTTTCGCCTGAACTAACAACTCTAAAGCTGATCATGTTCTCCAACCTCTACCCACTGTCAAACACTGCCTTCATCAGTCTTGGAAGGGCTAAATTCTTGTGTGACCTCATTACCAGTGTCCCGATTGACATTTGTGCTCACATATTTCAGATCATTGGGAAAACAGCAGCTCGATCAGCAACACGAACAATTCTTCTGTTCTATAGTCTAATCATGAAGATTGTCCTTCGTGAAGGTGTTAGTCCTTCATCAGATGAGAAAATTGTGCCTCGTCCTCGACCAATATCCATATACACTCTCCAAGCAAGCAAGAGTCACTCCTCTAGAAAACCTAAGAGTGAGCCATCCACACATGCATCTCCATCAGCTCATGCTACAGTTACACCTGCACTATCAACTGGAACTCTATCTGTTCCCCCTGGATTCCAAACACCCAAGCAAAGCTACTTCATTGAAAATGTGCTTCATCGGATTTCTGATTTGGAACGGCTCCTTCACTCCTTTCACAATCAAACTCAAATGCGTCTCGACACCATTGAGTTACAACTAGATGCTATTCAACAGAAGCTAGAAGAAAGCCTTTAGCTATTCGTGCCAAAAAGGGGGAGAGCAGCACACAGTAAGGGGGAAAGCAGCATAAAGATGAAAAGAAGTGTGCATACTGAAAGGGGGAGTTATTATAGATGTTATACACCTGTTTTGTCTATTATGTTTATTGTCTGCTAGTTTTTATCCTGTGTGAATATGGTTTTAAATACTTTTGAGAAAACTTGTGATTCACTGGTATATATTTATTTCAGATGTTATTCAGTTCTTTATGTTCGGTTTGTACCTGGTACCTTTGTAGGTTTTTAAGGTTCTTAGTTTATGTTTGTACCTACCTTTGTAGGTTTTTAAGGTTCTTTGTTTGTACCTTGTACCTTTGTAGGTTTTTAAGGTTCTTAGTTTATGTTTGTACTTGTTGCTTTTGTAAGCTTTTAAGGTTTTAAGTACTTGCTACTAAATGTTATGCATTTTCTTTAAGTACTCTCACTTTTGTGCCCTTGTAGGATTTTATTCCTAGATGCATATATTTCATGTACTGTGCATTGGTTGAGTGTTGGTCATTCAAGTGATTTGCTTTGTGCTTATTAGCTTGAATGTCCGGATGTTCATTCCAAGTGTGAATGAGCATTGTGATCACTTGTATGTAGTGATTGCCTGTTTAGGTCTTGCCATGGTCTATTGTTATATTCCATTTTGCTTGATCGTATTGTGCTTGCTCCATATGCATTACAAGTTTTTTGCATACAATGAACTTATTGTATTGTTATGTTTCAGGAGATACTTGTTCTTATGGTTCAAGAGCTACACAGATTCTAGAGTTAGGTGTGAGTGAGTTTTCCAACTGTTCCCAACTCACGCTTTAAGTCTAGAGTTTGTTATAGGGTTTTGTCACGAAATAGCCAAAAGGGGAGATTGTAAGGTTGAATTTTATCAACCATCTTGTTGGTTTTATTCCGTGCCAATTTTCTTGTAATTTAGCACTTAGTAACCCTGTATTTAGGTGGGATTCATGTAAGGGTAATGTGTGAGAGAGTGTGAAGAATTGCTCAACAATGTGCAAAGAAGCAGGGACTCGCGGCTAGGACTCGCGACTTGCAAGCTGCCAACTACAGCACACGTGAGAAGCATGTAGGGAGGTGAAGGGTCACGCCAGCTGTCGTACTATAGGACAAAAGTCCCAGGCTGGCCAGGCCGTTAGCTTGCGACTTGAACTCGCGACTTAGACTAGTCGCGAGGCCAAGCCGCCAACTTGCCCTATTTGGCAAAAACTGTCTCTTTGTATTCCAAACACACACCACTAAATGTAGAGAGCTTCCAGAGAGAATTTTGAGAGAGAAACCCTAGAGAAAAACAAGATTGCCTCATCCCCAATCTTTACTAAGAGACTCTTCAAATTCCTCTACTCTCTTCCTCTCCATTGATACATCCTTGAGAGGTTCTTGACCAAATCCTTTTCTCACTACACCCATGTCTGTAAGAAAGTCTTTTGGTGCTAAGGGAAGCAGTTTGGAAGGAACCAATGGTTATTGGTTGATGCTATGGGCTATAGCGGAATCCGGTAAGCTAGAGAAGAAAAAGGTTCGGCGCAACCTCGTTAGAACAGGAAGCTTGGAGGGCTTAGATACCTGGGTAGATTAGGCTTGGAGGGTCTATTGCTGTTCATGTATCCCAACTACATTTTCTAGTGGATTATTGACCGCTTGGAGGGCGGCGGAGAGGTTTTACGTCAAGGGCTTCGGTTTCCTCTTCGATAACACATCACGTGTTGTCATTGTGTTTGCATCTCTCTTCCCTTTATCTTTGCCTTTTATTTTCTGTTATGGATGTGATTATAATTGGCTAAGATTGTTTATCAATTCTATGTTTGGCTTATATTCATGTTCCGCACATTAATTGTTTGATAATAAGCCTGAATTGATAATTTGTAATTGGGGGTTTAAACGTTCATAGTGTTTTCAACGCTATTTGAACTTTCACTTTTACCCCCCCCCCCCCCCACCCCCCCCACACAAAAAAGAAGTAATAAAAAGTTTCTTGGTTGTAATAATTAATAAATGGATGGCATTATCTCTATAATCTATATACCACTACTAATTTGTTGTTTTAATGTTTATGAATATGAACTAATGAGTAAGAAATGTTAATGATTTTGTATGTAAGCCAAACAATAGAAACATATTGACCAAGTTATTTTCATGATTACAACTAAATACAATAAAATAAGTAAAAACAAATTGACTGTTATATGCTTGGTTGTAAAGTAGAAAGTAAATCACACTATTAAATAATTAGTGGAAAAAAATTATTGTCAAAATTTAATTCTTGATATCCTGTTAAATATTTTGATGATTTTCCGTTAAATACTATTAAGATTTTTTTTTTTTTTTTAGTTACTTAAAAAAAGAATAGATGGAGATATTTAAACCAATTACTCCCACTTCATGATTCTTATATTAGGAAAATTTATCATTGACCTTTTTTTCCCTTTCTTTTAAGGTAAGTAAGAGAGAGATTCAGATTTCAGACTTCTAAAATGAAAAGACACTGATGTGAGCAGATGCTACTCATCTAATGTCCATAACTACTGATAGTCTGATAATTTATCATAGATATGTAGTAAAAGACATAATGGAGAATTTTGACATTGTTCTAATTCTAATTATGTAAATATGCTCACTTAACCCCACCTCCCAGATTTTTCGTTCTCGTAAAGAAGTCATGTACAATTCTTTAGATTAGGGGTTTGCATGAGTTGGGTTGATGATTTTTTTTTTTCCAATCCAACCACCATGATCAGGTTGAAAAAATCCAATATAACCCAACCCAACTCATTATAGGGGTCCAACCCAATCCAACCCACATAAATTAGGTTGGACCCATAGGTTGGACAAATTTTTTTTTTTTTTCCAACTGAGTGTTAGAACAACAGATTTATAAGATTATCAACACAAATAATAGAAGGTTTATAATCTTATTTGTGTTGGTTTGATGCATTAATCAAACTTGATCGTAATACTAAATCACAAATAACGGCCAATATATAATTTTATAAACTTGAGCATAGCATCAAACTAACACAAATTATTTTATTAGTCCATCAAACCGTACAATAATTAAATAATAAGACCATATAATATATATTTTAAATATACGTGGTCAGGTTAGATGGATTTATGAATCTGCTGACCTATACCCGACCTAACCCATAGCAAAATTTTTATTTTTTTTGGCAACCCAACCCTACCCATCAACTCTTAAAAACTAACCCAACTTGCAGGATTGGGTTAGATTGGTTTGGTTTTAGTGGATTGGTGAGTTGGTTGCACACCCCTATTTTAGATGTCGTAGGTCACGTTTTCAATTGAATTCAACATTGTTGTATACACTGATCCAAGAAAAATAGTTTTTTTTTTTTTTTAAGTTATTAAATTAAGTCATGTGATTAATTGGTGAATGCAATCAAATTACTAAATTTAATTTAATTGAGAATCTTATGCATATACATTTATAATTTTTTTTTTAAACTATACATAAGTTTTAGTGTTTTACCTTCTCTTCATGGGCTTTTCCAATTTTGTTAATGGGTAGTCAGAAAGCCATTTGGGCCTCATACCATTCGGAGAAGTGCTGACAGTTGGGCATACTTTATTCCAACTTACTGGGTGCATAGTTGACCCCTTCCCATTTTCCAACAAAAAAAATAAGAAAAAGTCCAAATTTATGTAAACCCCAACATTATTGAGTGTGTATCATGGGCCTAAAAGCCCATAAACCTGAAGTTAAAGTCCTAGTGTGGGTTATGACTTTTGGGCTCTTTTGTTTTTTCCATTAATACTTAAACCCTGAGTAAAACCCTAATTTTCGAGTATACTAAACCGAGCTTCCCTTCACCAAAACCGTTACTACGTCGCCAAAGGCAAAAACACCAAAGTGAACAACAATGGAGTCAGACTCCATGGACTTGAAAGTGAGGGAGCTCTTGAAGGAGGTCACCCTCGACTACTCGCCCGCCTTAACCAAGCATGTTAACGACACCATTTAGGCCATCAAAGACGCCATCGATAAAATCCCCGGTGACTTAAAGGTAATGTTCGCTCTCTACTCTTTTTCCAAAACCCTAGGGCCATAATTCTCTGTTTGGCAGCCAAGAAAAAAAAAAGAAACAGAATAAATTTTCAATAAAAAGGTTTTATTAGTTAGTAATTGAGCTTGATGGACAGGTGACAGTAGATGAAGCTCCTAGTTTTGTGAGAGACATTGGTGCAAACAAAGTTGAGTTCAAATTTAAGAACTCAGCTTCTATTGAAGTCAGTGAGAGCTATGCGATACAATGCATAGTGAAGCCTGATATAAATGTTGATCTTTTTATTTGGTTACCAAAGGTACTTGTATAGCTAATGTATAACTAATTTATCATTTATGCTACTTGTTTTCTACTTAAGTTTAGTGCATAGCATATATGGAAATGTTGCTGCTCCGTGTCACATGTCGATGAGCTATAGCCCAAATGGTACTTCTTTTTCTAATAAGAAATTAAGAATGGATGGATGGTGAGGTCATAGATTCAAAACTCATTGAGTGCCTGCTTAACTTATCAATGTGGAAGTGTATGATACAAACCCAATTGGTTTGTTGGTTGCTCTAAGCGAACCAAGTCATCCTAATTAATAAATGGACTACGAGGCCAGACCTCCAAAGTGAAAACTCACTCAATAATGATATTTTCAGCTTACTATATAAATAGATGGCTTTACAAAATAAGGTAACATTAAGTTCAAAAGGAACCTAATCTTTATCACTACAAGTAGATAAGATTTATTCAAGACTAAAGATCATTATCTAATTACCTAACTCCTAATAACAAAATTAAAATTAAATAAAAACTAGGCACGTAACAGTGTATATTGATTTTGTTTTTCAACTTCTTTTACACGTGATCAAATGAACTGGCTTTGTGTTATAGCATAGATAGTTGCATGTGTCAACCGTTGATGTAAGCCAACAAGCTATCTCATGCTGCAAATGGATGTGCTTTGTGTTATTAGGACACTGCTTTTATTAAGTTAGATGTGTATACAACTGTCTTAAGTTGCTTTTAGCACCAATTGTGTCCAACATGAGAGAATTAGTGCTTTTATCAGTTTATGTCATGATTGGATGGAATATGTGTAATACATAGTTGTAATGGCTACTCAAGAAAGGTCAAAGTAGTATGTAAAGAAAGATGTCCGGTTAATCACATTGACTTATATATCTAGTGGTAATTACCTTGAGAAGAAATGGAAGTTTTCATAGAGCATCAAGTAATTAATTATATTTGAGTACATATTACATAGATTATGTTGATACCCAAAAAATCACAACAACAAGCCCAACTCGGGGAACTAGACCATGGGCCTTATGTGAATACAAAGGACCCATTGTTCTATAAAGACACTCTTTTAAAAGAGGCTGAAGAACCATGAAGAATATGGTAAAAGCCTATTAGCAAATAAAGAGAGAAAATGGCATTGAATAAGGTGCAAATGACCCAAGAAAAATGATCATTGAAAGTCCTTGGAAAGTCCAAAAAAATGTAGGGCAAGCCCAAAAGAGCCCACCAAGGAACCAACCACCAGGATCGAGTTCATTGGTAAGGGAAGAATGAAGGAGACGCACTATGCTCCAAAAGGTATTGAAACTTTGGAATTGAAAATTGACTAATCCATATGAAAAGATTTGAGGGACCTCGATCATAGGGAAAAGCAAAAGGAGAAAGATGTTTGGGAGGCTTTCGGAGTTCACCCATCTCAAAAAAACCATTTATACTATTTTCAAGAAAAATAGTCAATAAGAAAAGTCACTATTAGCCTAGGGAACCTTCGAAATGTCCCTTTCTCAGCCTTGAGAATGGACCCTCTCCTCATTGAACTCAAATGATATCTGATACACCACTTTCTATGAGGAGAAAACAATTAAAATACTTTCAAATGTGGGTTCCCAGAAAACATAATAAGAATGGAAAAAGGAAAGAAGACCAAGAACTCCTTCAGAGTCATGGAAGAAGGCCATGGTTGATCCAGCGAACTAAAAGCTGCTTCGTTTCAAGGAACCAGAGCATACCCACTATAAAAAGATCATCAAGGCAAATTTAAGGGAGGGGGAGAGAAACATTGAGCACCTAAGATCGACATAGTATCAGGAAAAATAAGCAAGAAACACCAGCCCAGATTAAGGACCTTGGGAAGAAATATTGTGTGAATAGAAATTTCAACTTGTAGAAATACTTGGGGTCTCCACAGTAATCTAAGGTCCCAGATCTCACAAGTCTTGTAGAGTCTCAAGGACCTACATAAGTCCGTGAAGTTTGGGATTTATAGGCTTTGTGGACTTTTTCCCTAGACTCTCTAAGAAAAAAGAAGCATTGTAGAAAGGAAAATCTATATTTATAGAACTTGTATTTATGAAAACCACATTGATCTTGGCTTCCAAGTCTCACAAGTCTTGTGGATCCTAAAAGGTTATTGAAGTCTGTGGAACTTGGGATTTAAAGGTCTTGTAGTTTTAGGAACCAATATTTCAGGTTCCGCAGAAAATAATAAAGTTCATCGAAGCATTCACTTTATTTTAAAATTTTCTTAGTTCCTTTATTTGTATATATGTATTGTGTCTTGGGTTCCACGAATTTGAAGGCCTTGTGGTTATGGGAACCAATATTTTGGGTTTCACAAATAAATAATAAAATCCATTAAACTATTCATTTTTCTCTCAACTCTTTGTCGAGGGTTCTTTTTACGTTTCCTGTACCTTAGACACGCGTCTTGATGTTATTGGACAATGCTTAGTCTAGGCTTTTTCTAAGAATGAAGTTGGGCCTGTCGTTCCGCGGAATGGGCTCCAAAGTACCATTCTGCCGCTGCTAGTTTGTTCACAAATGTTGAGTCCAAGTCTAAGGGAAGACGCTGCAAAGTGGGCTTATCCTCAGTTTCTGCCACAGGACTGACTTTTCTGTTGTGCAGTAAAACTTTCTGCTATGTAATAAAATCTTCTGTTGTGCAGTAAAACTTTCTGCTATGCAGTAAAGTTTTCTGCTGTGCAATAAAACTTTCTACTGTGTAGTAAAACCTTCTACTGCATAGTAAAGCTTTCTGCTGTACAGTAACACCTTCTGTTGTACAGTAAAGCTTTCTGCACTTTTCTGCAACACGAATGACTACTCTTCATTTTTTTATTGCAGAAATACTTTTCTACTTCCTGCACATAAACAAATCTAAAACCCAAAGTAAATACCCAACAAATAAATGTTAGTTTAAATGGGTCAATATAATCTCAAATATATATACATACATATATGCATGTATATACTTATAGGTATTCACATATGCATATATAAAATATATGGCAGAACATAAGCTACAATGTATACATATACGTATGACAGAATAATGATTAGTTCGTGTCAAGAGTAAAACACGTAATAACAAAGAAATAGGAAAGCTTCAGCAGAAAAGGTTTAGCTAGTATAATAGCTAACATGGTAAATATAATAAAAAGGTGCTACAGCAAAATAACTAGTACAACAAGTAAAGATACCACAGCAGGACAACTGATGTAGCAAATGTGATAAAAACGTGCTACAGCAGAATGACTAAATATAGCAGATATAAGTTCTAACGAGTGAAATCAAATATATTTGCAATCAAAATCAAGTATTGAATCTTCCCATAGGATAAGTAAACCAAGAAAGAACCCAAACCCCAACTTGAACAACCTTGTCATAGGCTTTTGCCATCAAAATTGTGCATTTTGGAGAATAGGCCTAAATGGCTACTATCTATTACTTTTGGGGACTTCAAAGAGTGGGTTTGCTAAGAGGGAGGAAAAAGATGGTCTATTGATGCATGCCCTTATTCCTGCCATGTTTTCTTTCTTTGTTTTACCATTTTCTTTATTTCTTTCTCCCCGTTCTTTTTACTCTTAGTTGCTTACTACTCTCTTGTTGTTGGTTGTTTTTTTCCCTTGGGTATTTTCCCTTTTGAATCCCCCTCTCCCTAGGTGCCTCTCTCTTTAAGTGCCTTCCTTAGGTTCTTATTGCTCTCTTACCATAGGTTCCTCCCTTTAGGTGCTTCCCCCCCCCCCTCCCCCCTTTTCATCCACGGCTACCTCTTCCTTTTATAGTGAGCTAATTCAATGAGATTTTTCTCTTTTACCCTTAGGATTTCACCAACTGTTTTTGGCTTGTTGTGGGCATTCCTTCAGAATTGCCCACCAACCCATTGGTTGCCTAGAAGACATTTGCTGCACCACTACTCATTTCATGACAAAATTCCATTTCGTTTGTTCTTGCTGTATACCTCTACCTCTAGGTTCAAATGGATAAGAATTGGGCTACCTCACTACCCAGCTCTATAGCATGCATCAGATGGTCCCAACCATCTACTACTTCTTTTAGGTAAGATACCATCCCAGCAGGGTATATTCCCAAATATACCCAAAAGAAGTTACGGCTGGAAACCAAATATAGACCCATTTTCCCCCCACCACCAAACCACACCCTCTGAATCTCCTTGACCGTGGGCACACCTCCCTTGTATTGGCTAGGTACAGTTGGTGGTGCTCCGGCCTTTCTGTGCTTGCTCCATTATCTTCTGCTTTTGTCTTCTTTCGTTCCCACGCCATTTCTGTCGTAGCAAATTAGTTTTGTTTCGTTTTGCTACGTGTCTCTATCTTATTTCTTCATGCATTTCCTGTTGTGTTTGTCATTTCTTTTGATTTGGCTTTTCTTTCCTTCACGCAATTCTTGCTGCTAACACTTCCTGATGTTCCTTGTTTCTTTTCATCGTGCTTCTTTATATTAGTTTTCACGCCTATCTTTTTATGCAAAAGGATTTAGGCCTTTGCGAGCCAAATAATGTTGACTGGATCAAAAGGGTCTTGGGCCCAATCTGTCTTTATCTACCGAAGTCATTTTGCTAGAGAACTGTATTCTGCGGCAAAGCAGTATTCTGCTGCAGATCGCTTTCCCTTGCATTTCTTTCTTTAGACCTCTCTTGCTCTTTGGTCTTCTTGGTGGGCCTTTGGGCTTTGCTTTTCATTGGGCTTTCCTTCGTATAGGCTTTTAGGTACATATTCACAAAATGGGCACCAACACTCTTTTAGTTCCTTCATATATATATATATATATGTGTGTGTGTGTGTGTGTGTGTGTGTGTGTGTGTGTGTGTTTTTCTCTCTTGGATTTTTGGACTAGTGATTGTGCACAAGTTGGTTCTGAGAAAAGGATTTATCTTCCGCAGTGGAACCAAACCCAACTCACCCATAACTCTATTATGGCCTTGCAAGGCCCAAGCCTTAAAACTAGAGCAAGAGCCTGACTAATGACAAAAAAACGGCCTTCAACGGATTATAAGATGGATCCAAGCTATCTTAAGTTCTTAACTTAGTGATGAAGCACCTGTTGGGGTGGGACGGGATCATCTGGCTTTCAATATTTACTATTGACCATCAAAGAGTTAAAGCTCAAGGATAGTAAGTTACAGAACTTATTGGGTACTATATTACCAAATAGTAGTTACAGAATCTGCTTTTCCAATACTCTTGGGTATACACGATATACATTGTTAAGTATATGTTTCAATATAAGCATATTACTACTTCCTTATAATGTTTCTTTTCTGGCAGGAGTGCTTTCATGAGAAAGATTATTTGAATTATCAGTACCATGTGAAAAGGTGCCTATACCTTTCCATAATCAAGAAGTACTTGAAATTTTCCTCAGTTAAGGTTGAATGGTCTACCCCATAGAATGAGGCCCGAAAACCTGTATGGCTTGTCTATCCAGGTTTGTTTTTCTGATGTTATAAGTATAATTTTTAATTGTTATTTTTCCTCTTGCATTTACTTAAACTGAGTTATTGGATTATTATTTTACTGCCACACTAATCTTGCAAATTTGGACTGAAAAAAAAAATGTGGGTTTATTTTGGGTAGCTTTGTATACACACCATGACTCCATGAGTACAAGATTTTTCCCCTTTATTTCTATTTTTTTTTCCTATTAATCTAGATAAGCAAATATTATTTGTATTGCAGCTACAGATCTTGTTGGACTTCTTGGGTTTTTTGTAAGGATAATCCCTAAAGCAAACTCCCTGTTTACCATAAAAAAAGTTGAACCTGAAACAGAACAATATACGTGCTTTGACTCATGGTAATATGCTTTCTTCGCTTTTAGTATGTTATTGTTGTGGTGTTTTCACCTAAACTATTAACTAGTTTTGTGTTTTTATTAAAGAGGGTATCTCACAGGCTACACCAAAGTACAATGGTAGTATTTTGGAAGACATGTTTTTAGTAGATACTTCAGAACTTTTTAAGAAGACTTTTCTTGGATGGAATGAGTTAGGAGAGGCTTCAATTTTACTGAAGGTATAATTCCAGAATATCAGTCATTTTAACAATTAATGTAGTAGCTTTGTATTGGGACATGGAAATATGAGTGTCTTGCTGATGTAGGTTTGGGCTTGGCAGAGAAGCTCGATTTATGTTCATGATTGCCTGAATGGATTTCTAATATCTATCATATTGTCATACCTTGCAAGTCAAAACAAGATTGCCAATTCTATGAGGGCAATGCAGATATTTCGTGTTAAATTGAACTTCATTGGTATATTTAGTTTTTCTTTAAGCCCTTATTGTTTAAAAGTTTTTCTTTTTTGACTCTGTAATATTTATTCTTCATGGTTGTTGTCATATGTGTGGTGAAATTCATTCACATATTGAACTTGAAGCTATGAAATGAATAGTATATTTTAATTGTAGAATTTATATATGAGATGAAGTAACTTATTGGTATGTAGTTTCAATAGACTAAATTGTAATTTGTGTTAAGACAGGTGGTGCTTATTAGTGGTTAATATGATGGTAATACTAGTTTGGTTGTTCAAGCAAGTGATTTTATGTGTGCAAAATGTTAAACTGTACTTGAAAGAGAAAGCAACTTGTTTGTTTTGTCAATCAAGGAAAAATAATGAATTGGGTGCTTGTTGCTGTATTGGATTATTTTGCAACTTGTTTTGATTTTGTGTTATCTTTTGTGATATTCTTTATGAATTGTCTCAAGTTAACTTTTTTTCTCAGTTTCAGTTTCCAGCTAGATTTAATTTGATTTAGGCTTCATAGTTTGAACACTTAGACCCCATTAATTCCTTTTACAGGACAAAAAAGGGGGAAAAGAATAAAAGAAATCAGAATTAGTCCTTTCGGTGTTGTGTAAGTCCGCCCAAAGCAAAAGATAGAGACGACACCCTGACAAGAAGACAACAATAAAGCCCAATAAACACGTTACTATTGTTAGTTTGTTATATTATTAGTCCTTTTACAGCATCATAATTCCTCTAACGGTAGGGTAATTTATATTCAATTATTAAATAAATTTAATAAAGTATTAACTTCAGGAAATTCTTGTGTATTTTGTTTATAGGGTTCACAGTACTCTCAGCCATCATTACATTAATATGAAGAAAAAATTCCAAAAAGTCTCAAATACGTTATAGCCTCCATAGTAAAACAATAAGTAAATATTAGTGGCTGCATAGTGATAAAAAAGGAGTTATTTGGCATGGTATGAAGAGAGAGAGAGATCCCAGCTCAGTGTAGCAAGTGTTAAACTAAGATTTTGGTGAGTATGTGTGCATAAGGCATGAATGAGGTAATGTGGGCTGTTTTGAGTGAGTTGGATGGAATTAATACTGAGGTTAAGACTTTAGTGAGTAGTGGGCTATTTGTGACTAATTGGGAGGCATTTGTGGGATGTGATTACGCAAAAGAGGAAAAAAAATGTCTGAGGCTAGGTGAGTGTGGGTTAAGGGGAATGAGTTGTGGGCTTGAGGAGAGTTGAATTACAAGCAAAATGGCAAACAAATCAGAAAGTTTCAAAGGGAGTAGCTATCCTCATGTGGGCTGAGGTGCTTATGTTTTTATAATGGAGTTTTAGAGAATTATTAATTAACAAGAATCCAAAAAAACGTAGGGCTGATCAAAGGCAGTGAATCAAGGTTAATCTTCCTAGGATTTGGCCAGAAGTAGGAGATCTACTTTAGGGGCTGCCTTGCTTCTTTGGGTAATATATGACACATGATGGGATTTTGGAGTGTTTTTGCATTAAATGCCAGGATTTCTGGGGCTGAGCTTAACCAATGGGATTAAGGCATGTATCAAGAATGAATCTTAATGCTGCAATCTGAGATTTGGACCCCCAAGAAGTAAGATTCAACACCTCAAGCCAGGTGTCAAACTCTAAGTCCACTTCAAGGGGTTCTGTTGGAGATACCTTTATGCCCTCCAAACCACATATTCCCAATTTTCCCCCTTTAGGATTCATGGGTTTGGCACATGAATCATGTCTTGAACGTTTTTAACATTATAGCATCAATTTGTTCAGGTTTGGATAACTTGGTTTCAGCTCCCCTCCGCTAGAGGTACAGTCTTGAGGAAGATGATGAAGTTCCATCATCCTTTAGACTTCAGCTGATATAACAACCCTCAGGCACTATTCATGTCAAATAGAGGGTGACATAAAGCTGATGGGACAGCCCCTAATTCATCCTCAAAGACTTGGTTCTCTTGTAGGGGCCTCCAGTTGTTCTTTGGTTAGGGATGAACAAGGGCTAGTTGTCCACTCTCAATCCTCTATCTCTTGTTAGGGGTCTTTTAGATTGGGCTTGCCCACATGGGCTGGTTCCTTTGGGCCGGGTTGTGTGCATCCTATAAAATACACATTAACAACACATGTTTGCCATGGGTTTTCATTCCTCATAGACTTTTATTAGTAAATATTTTGGGTTTTTTCATAGACACTTGCAATGGGCCTTAAATAACAACTTGTATAGTTTCTCATAATTTTTGTCATGGATTACTTTGTAAATGATATTTTCTTTGGGGTTTTTTAAATAATGACCTCCAATATTTTTCTTGAGAATAATATTTACCATGGGTTTTAAATAGAGGCAATATCCATAAATATGGTAACAACCACTATAATGGAATAATGTGATATTCTCATGAGTTTTTCTATATATAATCATAATGGACATGTAGGGTGAATAATTACCATGAGTTTTGGAAATAAATATTGTGAATATCGTGATGTAAGATAGATAGTGAACATGAGTTTATAATATGATACGAAATAAATAAATGTCGTGGGTCTAAGATAAATAATCATAACTTTCCATGAGCTTTTATAAGATGATTGCCATGGGTTTTAAGAATAAATAATTCATAAATTCCATGAGCTTGTAATATTATAGTAATAGGTTTAAGAATCTAAAGTATTGTTCATTATTGAACTTTTAAGTGAAACAATTATGATATAGTATTTTGCCAAGTATTAATAACCTTGGGCTTTTGATAAAATAGTGCCAAGTAGTTAGCTTAGGCTTTTAATAGTGCCAACGTAAGTTGGGCTTTTGATATTTGCCAATGAGAATTGGGCTTTGATATTGCCAATGAGAATTGAGTTTTAAATATTGCCAGTGAGAACTGGCTTTGATATTGCTAATGAGAATTGGGTTTTGATGTTGCCAATGAGAATTGGGCTTTGATATTGCTAATGTGAATTGGGTTTTGGATAAATAAATTGCCATGAGTTTAAATCATGGGTTTTGATTATGGATTTGAATTCCTTTGATAAAATTGTTTTGCCATAGACTTGAATCCTGGGCTTTTCAAATATTTCCAAGCATAAGATGTGTGTATTGGGTTCATAAGGCCGATTTTGGGCTTAGCTAAATAATGATAATAAATTTGGATAAAATATGAGTTTTTGGACTTTTTCTGTGATAGTTTATATCATAACCCAATTTAGATAACGAGACATGAAACATTTGTGATTAACATAATAATAGAGCAAAAAATATTTGGGAAAACCCAATAACTTATTAGTGGTATTTGAAAATAAATTGGTGGTACTCAAATAAAGTTAGGTGTAAAAAAAAAGTACCTTAACAGTGGTAATTTCTTAAGATTTTGGTGTTTTAAAGATGATTTAAATTAAATGGAGAATTTCATGATAGTCAAGAAATAGGACAAGAAAAATGAGAACTTTAGGAAATTGTTACTTGTTATATTGTTAGTTTTTTTCAAAATCATAATAATAGTTAATAAGCTATCATTGGCGATAGAGTTATTAAAATTTAAGGAGTCAAGAGCATTATAACTTAATTGGCATCTTTCAGTGTTTCCAATGAAGATATCTAGATTCAAATCCTTATTTCCCAAATTATTGAACTATCCAAAAAAGAAGAAGAAGAAAGAAAGTGTCCCTCAACCATTGGTTAAATTACTAATTTGGTTTTCCAATTATTGGGCAATGATTAGTTTTATCTCTCAACTATTAATTGTATCAACATAGTTCAAAATCAAGTCACTTACACAATTATAACATTACTAATTGATATTAACTTTATTTTCAACATCTTATACAATTATAACATTACTAGTTGAAATTAACTTGATTTTCAATATCTTATGAATTTCATAAAACCTTTTAATGTGTATTTAGTAGTGTCACATTTGTCAATTTTGTTAAAATTTAAATGAAGAAAAGACCTAAAAATGAAATTGATTTAATTTTAAATTTTTTAGAAGAATTTAATTTCAAAAGTTGAATGTCCAAAACACAAATATATTTTTTTTAATTTTTTTTATAGAAAGAACACAAATAATTTTTTTTTTTTTTTTTTTAGAAGAAACATAAATAACATTTAACAAACAACACATTAAACTTTATCCCATAGTTTTGGTCCAAAAATTTATTTCCAAAGTGCATAGTCTAAGTTTGGGCCAAAATGATCACTAGTTTTTTGTTCCTTAATCTTTATATATAATTAGAGTAATGTTATAGACACAAATTATTTTTAATATTTTTACAAACTGTTGATGTGGCCAGCTTCTTATTAGTTTTCATCTAGACCCACAATTATCACCACTTTTTTATTTACCAATAACCCTTGGTTTTAAAAACCGATACGATGAAAGGACTGAAAAAGGGATTGGTTACCGGTTTTCTGGTCAGATCGAGGTCTGACCGATGGTCGAACCGATGACGTCATAAATAGTTTAATTAATAATTATAAAAATAAATAAATAAATAAATAATTTTATAATTGTTCATTTTAACTAAAAAATTAAATAATAGTAAAACATTAAACTTTAGCTTACCACAATTCAACCAAAACAAAAAACAAAAAAACATATACAAGCACCTACAATCTACAAGCCCACTATAAAATATTTTAATTATTTTTTAAACCTTTCAAATAACAAAAAGTAAGTGCACCAATGGGTAGCAATATCATTGCCCACTTGATATTTTTTTTTCCTCCTCACATTCTACTAAGTGCACCAATAGGTAGCAATATCATTACCCACTTGATTTTTTTTTTCCCTCCACACATTCTACACATTAATATCCCAACCACCACACATTTTGAAATCCATACATCCACATGATTGGTTCAACAATTTGTACAAGTAACATTGTTTGTATTTTTTGAAAATACGTGTGGATGAAAAAATGTGTGAAAATATGTATAATGTTATTTAAACACTGAAAACTATTGTTTAAAATTCCTTACCAAACACCCCTTCACATCTCACTTTTTGCATTTCATATCTCTCTCTCTCTCTCATTATGTGCATGTGCAAGAGGCAAGAGCAGCAAAAAAAGTCTCAACTGAAGCAGACAGATCATTACAAATCTGCTTATCTTTGGGCTTCTTTGGTTCTTCCTCAACACAAATATAGTAAATCTGATTTTTTTTTTCTTTTGAGCAAAAGGTTAGTAAAGTAAATATAATGTTTTTGGGTCACTGTGGGTGTCTTAAGCTTCACCACTTCATACTTGAGAGAGCATTTTCAAAATCAAAATCTCTCTTCTTAAATTTGAAACAAGATCTCTCTTTTTATTTTTTTATTTATTTTTTTGAGTTAAAAAACACAACAGTTGAAGTATTAATGAAGAAATGCTACAACCGGTTTAACCGCACCGATTTTCAGTTATGCCGGTTGAACCGGTTGAACCGGCGGTTTGTACTATTTGTTCGATTTTTCTTTCATTTTCGGTTTTAACTAATAACTAGACCGGATTAAGGTCTGGTTCCCGATTGAACCAGTTGAACCGGCCAATCCGATTCGGTTTTTAAAACTATGCAATAGCCACTCACCACATCAACAGTTTATAAAAAATTTTGTAAAAAAATTTTGTATCTCTAGTATTACTTATTTAACTAACATTTTGATCCCTAACTTTTATTTTATAATTTAAAATGATTCCTAACATTTCATAATGTTTTTTTTTTTGGCGTAAATACACTTTTAGTCTCTACATTTTAGTTTTTTTTTTTCATTTTGGCCCCTACATTTTTATTTTACCACTTTTAGTCCCTAAACCAATTAACACGTGACATTTAAGTCCTTACCGTTACCCAACTAACAGAAAAAGCTGACGTGACTGACGGCACATTAAAATAATAATTAAAAAAAAATCTATTTTGGCATTAAAAAATGTCATGTCAGCATCTAAATTAATTTTAATTAAATAAAAAAATTAAAAACAAAAAATTATAGATCTAAGAACATAAGAACTTGTTCTTCAATGTTCTTCTTAAATCAAGAAATAAACCCAGGCTACCCAGCAACAACATCAAACCCAGAATCAAAGAGCAAACCCAAATTGAATATCAAAGACATCAAACCCAGCAACGACATCAAACCCAGAATCAAAGAGCAAACCCAGCAACGGCATTTTCCTTTATTTGAAATTCGAATAAAAAAACAAACAAATTTTTTACTTTGGTCATTGCTCATCCACTAGATTCAACTTACTAAAGCTCTTTCTCGTCTAAAATGAAGCTCTCTTTCATCTAAAGCTCTCTCTCTCTCAAATCAAAGTCTCTATCTCTATCTCTTTTTCGGCTTTCTCTTTGGATCTGGGTTTAGAGAAAGAGATGGTGGATGCTGGGTTCAACTGGGTTTGTTGGGATCTGGGCTTTCTCTTTGGCTTTGATCGGTGATTGTTGGTGGGTTTGACTGGGTTTGATCGGATATGGGTGTAGAGAAAGAGATGGTGGGTGCTGGGTTCGACTAGGTTTGCTGGGATTTGGGCTTTCTCTTCGGCTTTGATCAACTGAAGAAGACAATGGATCCGGCGAACACGCCACTTAGCAAAATGCTATTGGACGAGATCACTTCGGTCATCATGGTCCTCTCAACTCCTCTCGTTGAAGAAGCTTCCCTCAAGAACCACCTCTCTTTCGTTCAGATGCTCAACCCCTTCTGCTCCTTCAACAACATCGACGGTAACCTCTCACTCTCTTTCTTTCAGAGAAATGTGTGTGTTAGGTTTTGATAGACTTGTGCGTGGTTTGATTGGATCATGTTTTTTCAAAAGTTCAAGTTGCGGTTGTTTATTTCTTGATTTAAGAAGAACATTGCAGAACAAGTTCTTATGTTCTTATGTTCTTAAATCTGTAATTTTTTGTTTTTAATTTTTTTATTTAATTAAAATTAATTTAGATGCTGACGTGGCATTTTTTAATGCCAAAATAGATTTTTTAATTATTATTTTAATGTGCGTCAGTCACGTCAGCTTTTTCTGTTAGTTGGGTGACGATAAAGACTTAAATATCACACGTTAATTAGTTTAGGGACTAAAAGTGGTAAAATGAAAATGTAGGAACCAAAATGGAAAAAAAAACCAAAATGTATGAAATAAAAGTGCATTTATGCTTTTTTTTTTTTTTGTTATGTGTCAAAGACTCCAAATAAAGTGACGTTACTAATGGTGACATTAAAATATAGAATAAAAGTTAGGACCAAAATGTAAAATGTAAAATACAAAATATAATTTTTATGCCAATTGGATGACACATGTCAAGTGAGTTGCCATGTAATCTTAAATAAAATGATAAAAAAAACAAAAACAAAACAAAACAAAGGCCAAAATGGGAAATTAACAATAATTTTCAAACAATATAATTAGTAAACAATATTTTTTACTAGCATCTCGAGTTTAAGAGACTCGATTTAGGACCTATAAATCGAGTTTTTGAGGGTTAGTTTTCATGTTTTGATCGGGTCTGAGTTGACACTTTTTCCACGTGGCGTCTACATGGAAATCGAGTCTCTAAAACTTGATTTATAACCCATTTATAATCTCACCAAACGCAGAAACAAACGCAGAAAGAAAGAAAAAAAGAAAGAAAGAGAGAGACGCAGAAAGAAAGAAAAAGAGAGAGAGAGAGAGAGAAGAAGAAGAAGAAGAAGAAGAAGAAGAAGAAGAAGAAGCCCAGGTCGACCCAAGAAGAAGAAGAAATGGACAGCCCAGGCCGACCCACGCTGCGCGACCCAAGCCCACAGGCCAGGCCGCACTGCCTCCTATCTGATCTGGGTCTCTAGATCTTTGTCTCTCTGATCTGATTGTGTTGAGATTGTTGTGTCTCTGATCTGATTGTGTTGAGATTGTTGTGTCTTTGATCTGATTGTGCTAGATTGTTGCGTATCTTGGATTTTTTTTTTTTTTTTTTTTTTTTTTTGTATTTCTGGAAATGGCTGAGAGACTTGAGACATAAATTTTTTTTTTTGCTTTTGCTTTGTAAATCGAGTCTTAGAGACTCGATTTCCATGTAAACGCCATGTGGAAAAAGTGTCAACTCAGACCCGATTAAAACATGAAAACCGACCCTCAAAAACTCGATTTATAAGTCCTAAATCAAGTCCCTTAAACTCGATATGCTAGTAAAAAATATTGTTTGAAGAATAAAGTTTCTCTCCAAACTGGTTTGGAGAGAAACCCAAACTAGTGTGGAGAGAAACTCTTCAAACTTCTCATATATTTCTTTTTCGGTTGTGAATTTTGAAAATCCAACCGTTGAATTTCATGTTCCTTATGTCCTTAATATGCATATCAAATTTCGTTCAAATCGGATGTTATTTACTATTTGAACAATTAACTTATTTTTTATATACAACTTTAGATTACAAAAACTTGATATTATAACATTTATTTGATGACATAGCAATTAATCTTTGATTTTTTTGAAATTTTGTAAGCATTAATGATGTAATAAAAACATGCAATCTAACGGTTAAATTTTCAAAATTCACACTCAATATAAAGATATATGGTGAGTTTGTAGGGTTTCTTTTCAAACTAGTTTGATGAGAAATTTTCTTCTTATTTGAAAATATTGTAATTATATTGTTTGAAAATTATGGATAATTTCCCATTTTCGCCCAAAACAAAACTCTGAAACACTCAGATCGTCGATCGAAACCTGGGATGGTTCCCAAAGAAGAAGCACTACTCTTCTGATCTGAATCTGAAACCCTCTCATTCAGCTATCGGCAAAATACGAAAAAGAATCTTAAATCTGTGTCGATCTCAGGTTCAGGTACATCCACATTACTCTCATTTTGGTATTTAATCAAACCCCATATTATTAGAATTATTGCTGGTGCTGAAGTTAGTTTTAAATCGCTTATTTTGAACTTTTAAATTGGCTCATTGCAATCTCAGAAATCTCTGTGTGCAATTTCTAAACCTTAGATCGGAATAGTGGATGAACAACCCCACATTCACAGTGTTCAAAACGAGCATAAAGTTGAAACTGAAAATCCTGTCAATCACTACCACATTCACATGCCTAGTTTTTCCAAGTACTGATTAGTTTTACAAAGTTTGTTCCAACATTGTGTGTGTGATTTAAGGTTGTACAAATCTTTGGTAGCTGAGAGAATTTTATTAGTGGTTGAGAAATTGCATTGTTTTATTTTCAGCTTTGCTTTAGCTGAGAAAATTTGTTCCCACCAACTGCTCGATGATTTGCCTCTTTGAACTCACATGAATTTCTGTAAACTTGGTACACATTGTTAGTTCCCTATATCAAAGCTGTAATCATGACATTTAGCTTTTAGAGGAGAAGTGTTGCCTTCTCATTTACCTTTGTGGTTCTTCTTTGTTGGGAACAAATTCTTTTATGCTTGATGAACCAGTTGATTCTTGTTCTCAAGTCTTAACCTAGTTTTTGTTTTTCTAACTAAGGCCATGTGGCATCCTAGGTAGCATCAAAATTTATATTTTAAGGAAAATGCTAAACTCACAAACTATTTTACAAACGGCTGATGTGATGAGTGGTTATTAGTAAGTAAAAAAGTAATGTTAGTGGCTGGTTCAGATGAAAACCAATAAGAATTTGCCACATCAATAATTTGTAAAAATGTTATAAAATAGTTTGTAACTGTAACATTACTCATTTTAATATCACTGTTAGCCATGCTAGATTTTTTCATGCACCATTTAACGATAGAGACTATTTTGACATAATACCAAAAGGTTAGAGACTAAATTGATACATTTGAAATCATTGAGGACCCTTTTGAAACATGGGATAAAGGTTAGGGACCAAAATGGTAATTAAACGTTTCTTTTTTGGTTAAGCAGTATCTGCCAAAAGCTTAAGGCAGTATAAGGAGGTTTGAATCTAATTTCAGTAATTAGCTTGATTGGAGTCTGGGAGTGAACTAAGACAACAATGGGGCTACTCAGTATAATCCGAAAAATCAAGAAGAAGGAGAAAGAAATGCGCATACTCATGGTGTATGTATTGTATACCTCCAAACTCTTGCTCCCATTCATATGTATTTAATATATACTAAAATGTTGAATTCTTGGCAGTGGGCTTGATAATTCAGGGAAGACTACAATTGTCTTGAAGATCAATGGAGAGGACACCAGCGTTATCAGTCCTACACTGGGCTTCAACATCAAGACCATCACTTATCAAAAGTAAATCTTTCTCAACAGCTTTATTTAATAATATATATTTCGTGTCTGTGTGTGTCTTGTGCCTGATATTGTTGTGAAGATACGATAATTATAAATTGGGCAAGGGGCAATTCATCATACAGGTAATGGGGATCTCATTATATTGTTTTCTCTGCTCCCTTTCGTTGCTTAAAAATCTCAGCCAAATGCATGGAAATGATATTTGATTTTTAAGACAGATTTTATACCTTGTTATCTTGTTTATATTTTAATTGGGTATGTTTTAAATCTCTCGGAAAAGCTATATTCATCTTAAATTTAATGCGGTGGTTAACTTTTTCACATGAAATCTGAAGAAATTTCATAAAAAAAAAAACTCTAATTCATCAAGTTCTAGGACTTTATTGGGTATTGTGTTATTCTTTTGAGTGGATAAAAGTTTGCATCAATATTTAGAATATTGAAATTCCAGGTAATGTGACTTTTGGCAGGTATACTTTAAATATATGGGATGTTGGGGGCCAAAAAACTATAAGATCTTACTGGAGGAACTACTTTGAGCAAACTGATGGTTTGGTATGGGTGGTTGACAGTTCAGATCTTAGACGGTTAGATGACTGCAAAATGGAACTGGATAATCTTTTGAAGGAAGAGGTATGTATCCCATATCAAATTGTCTATTCACATGCATAAAAGGCGAGTCATTTGGAGCATATTTTATCCTGTGTGGTTACTTATGTTCTTTTGGTTTGCTTCTCAGTTGAATGTTTGTTCATTCATTCATTTACACTAGATTGAATAGAAGCTCTCTCTCTCTTGAGATGCCTCTTAATTTGAGAGACTGAACTGCTGATAGTGAGCCACTAAATTTGTCTTAAGATCTTTTTTTGTTGGTTTATAAACCATGAACCAACCATTAACATTAGGACGCATACCTTAAAGTGTCTATACTCTAATACTTGAAGGGAGTGGTTAAGTTATTTTATGTAATTTGTCTATCTACTGCATAAACCGATGATTTTGGAGGAAAGTTCCTCCAACCTACAATTGGCAACTGAAATGAGTATCCACATGTATTTTAGTTACATGACTGATTTAATAGTCACGTGACCTTTTTTAATGAATAATGTGATTTAGTACACGTGGATGATCTTATGACTTGCCATGTAATGGATTGTAGGAGGTTCCTTCAACTCAGTTTGGTGGAAGAGTTTGTCCTAAAAACAATTCTTTCTAATTTTTTTGCTTTTTTGGAATGCTGAAATTAAAATTTGAATGGTAAAACCTTTTCGGCAAAAATTAGAAAAAGACAGTTCTCTTGGACTTCTGGCCTTTAATTCTTGTTTATTTTTTGAACTTGTTAAAAAAAGCTAACACGTTTATTCATTTGACAGAGACTTTCAGGAGCATCTTTACTAATACTGGCAAATAAGCAGGACATAAAAGGTGCCCTTACCCCAGAGGAGATTGCAAAAGTAAGGCTGCTAGCTGAAAACAACTTCTTGCTCATATTGTCAAATATGGCCCTTGTTAGAATGCAAATTAAATATTGTAAACTTGACATTTGATTTCTTAATGACTCAGAGTACATTTGTTTGTTATCTTAAATCCTCAAATTTGTTTTTTATAGCCGTAGATTGTCTTCTAGCTATTCACAAATTTTTTGTACAGATGCTATGTCCCTGGTGAAACTGGTTCTGTCATATGAGTTCTTTTTCTGTCTGTCAAAAAATCTGTGTGGAAAACTTTGCATACACTTAGATTCATAACTCATTTTAGTGTGAATCCAAGTTTGGAATCTGAGCTTGAACTTCACATATAAACACATTTATGCTGGATATCTTTACATAGATGTCTGCATTTGTTGCATTATTCCATGTAATATATGTATCAATGCTTTTTTATTTGTTTTTTCAAAAGAAGAATGTTATTCTAATATTCTATAATGGTTTCTTTTTTCGGTAGAATCTAAAATGGTTATTATCGTACTTTAACAGGTATTGAACTTGGAAGCCATGGACAAAACCCGGCACTGGCAAATTGTGGGCTGTAGTGCATATACCGGTGAGGGGCTGCTTGAAGGATTTGATTGGTTGGTCCAGGATGTAGCCTCTCGAATTTATGTGCTTGACTAATGCGTACTTGGGAGTCATTTTTCGTTGTACGACAATATCAAATCATTCATGGAAGCTAAAATGGATTTATTCTTAGCATATTTTCTGTCTAATGAGAGCATGTATATCTTTGTTTACCCAAATCATCATTCAATGCATGAGAAATTTCCAAATGTGACTATGGCAGCAAAGTAGAATTTTGGCGCCTTCTTCAGAGAGACATTACATTGACAATCTACAAACGCACGTGGAATTTGGGGAAAATTTCCAGATTTCAATTCATAAAAACAAGCATGCATTTTCTACTGCTTTGCCCTAATAACATCAGAATGTTGTTTAAGAGTCATGGCACAGCACCAGAATGTTAACACAAAGGGCTCAGCTTATCAAATTAAAGTATGAAGATGGTATATAAATGAATTTGACTAACTACTCGTGAGATGAGAAAACATCTATAGGTTTAGTCATTCCTCTAGAAGGGCAACCTGTTAATCCAGAGCAAACCATATATAAAAAAAAAATGTTATTTTTACAAGAAAAACTATTATTTTCCCTGCGAATCTTGAATGATGTTTACGCTTGAATACTCAATCTTGATACTTTTTTCAATTCAATATGGTTAGCTGATGCTCTGGTTTTAACTTCCCTCGGTTTTGATAAACTTCTAAATAGGTTCCCTATTTCCAATTTTCCACATGGAGACAACCAGAGAGATGGTTCATGGTTTGGCCATTCTTGCTCGTTATTGATGGGTCTCTTTACTCTCCTAGATGACAATAGGATCAAGAATTGGTTTGAAAACTCTTCCCACGAAATTACATGGAGATGTTTTATTATCTAATAACAACAAATACAGTTATAATAACGTCTTGAATTGAAGCAAAGTCTCCGAACTGATTCAGAGAAAGTTGGATCCAATATTGCAAAGCTCTTATACTAGTTCAAGAAGCACCAGGCTGGAAGAATTCTCAATTCTTTGATTTGAACTCGGGCCAAACCCATCTTTGCAAAATGAGGCAATATTATGTCCTACCATGGTTACTATCAAACATTCTCCAACACTATCATTCTCTTTGCAATCATTTTGATTTCTTTCCTTGCTTCTTCTTGATAACTTCATCAACGTACATTATACCCTTGCCTTTGTACACTTCAGGCGGCTTACAGCTACGAACAGCAGCAGCAAACTGGTGCACTCTATGCTTGTCAATTCCAGTGCAACAAATTACATTGTTTTTGAAGCAGAACACACGTACTGCTGGAGGAACAGTCAGTTCAACCTCATGGCTGTATCCCAATTTGAGAAATAAGAGGCGTCCTTCGGCTTCAGCTCTGGCTTTGTACCCAACACCCACAATCTTAAGAAAGCGGAAAAATTTGGCTTCCATTAAGATTAAAGTGAAATGATCACCTGAATTCTGAGAGATAAACAAGAGGCAGTTGTGAAGAAAATTTAAACAAAAAGCATTAGCCAAAGGAACCACAAACTATAGCCTAAGAAGCAATATTTATGTTTTAGCATTTAAAAAATCTTTATTAAGAAAAAATAAGTTCAAATCTTGAAGGAACATATCTTTTCTTTCTAAAAGAGGAAGTAATCATTAAGCTTTCAAAGCCTTCTTTTTTTATCTTCTATCACTACTAAAGCCAGAGAGCATAATTTCATTTCAAAATGTAGAAACTGATTTAGATTTCTATTATTATGAAAACACCATGTATAAAACCCAATATCTTTTCCCAACTCTTCCTCAGAAAACAAACAGAGCACATGGTTTTGAACCTTTCTTCAAGACCTTTCTTCAAGGTCTTTGACTTCCATTTATACATGTTTAAAGCTGTATTGCTCTGTTTGATAGCTAAAATGATAAAATTCATTTTACTTTCCAAGAAAATTTCAGTCTCACATCACAAAAATGTTGGAAGTTAATCAAAATTGATTTCATCTCTTTTATTTTTTAATTTTTGATGAGTATCTCTTTTATTACTGTATCTTAGGCTTAGCATCCAATTTAGCATCAATCCAACACCAAATATTTAATGCCCTGTTTAAGCACCCAAAATTTGTAGAAAGAAACAACCCCTCCCCCCCACAAAAAAAAACTTTTATGAAAAAACGAAGAAGGAAATCCTAAATTTCCATTTCCTTTCCCATGTATTCTCAACAACAAAAAATTAAACACAGATTTAATAACCATGATGTACTCAACTCAGCCACAGCAAGAAATTTTACTTAGGGTGAGTATGTGCATTGATTCATTCGGCCTTCACGGCCACGCGCTTATACATGCCTTAGTTCCTAATCCATACTCAAAAACCCATCATAATTCACACTTAAACAACCACCTTTGAAGTTAACAATTCAACTCCAAAATTCTTAAAAAGTAATAATCAAATACATCCCCAACATAAACAGCAACAAAACCCCAAACTTCATGCCATTCCCATCAATTTTGGTTTCATCCACACCCAATTCTTTAGCCAAAAAAAAGAAAGCAAAAACGACTTCCCAACAATCCACACACCTTTATTAGAACTGAATCCCTCATAATCCAAAAAATTGCATTATCAACTTTCATTCTATTAGATTATTCCTTACCCATCAATCTATAATAAACATAAGCACTTCCATTGAGAAACTTTAGATATTATTTTGATTTTTAATATCACTCTAAAATTCCTGGAGATTTATGTAATGTGAATACCAAAAAGAAATTTGTATTAGGCTTGTTTTAAAAATTATGTTCCTAAAACTGTAGTTGGTTATCAAATCAGCCTAGTCATGAACTAAAAACCAGAAGACAATTATGTAGCTCCTCGTTCGAATCAAACGGCCATATGATTTCATAGGATAAGCAATTGGAAAGTAGAGAGAGAGAGCACAAAAAGGAGAAGAGAGAGAAGGGTTGAGGCACACCTGAGTAGTTTTCAACGCACCAGATCAGAGCCGAGTACGTCGTCGTTCACCGGAAATGAAAATTACGACCCACTACTGTTGGTTTTACTATGTTTTCATTCATTCTCCATGTCAAATATATTAGTCCACCTGTTTGGTTGTAGGGGCTCGTAATCCGACCAAATGCTTAGGGTGTTCTAGGGTCTGAATAACTATCCTTTTTTTTTCTTTTTTTTTAATAACTATCTACTTCTTCTATTTATTTATTTATTTAAATTTTATAATTTGATTTTTACAATATGGAGCATGGGAGATTTAAACCATGATTTCCGACTTTTTATTGTGAAGGGTAACAAACAATGCTACTAATAACTGAACTACAAGCCTATTAGTAAGTGGTAACAAAGCAAGTACCTACGTAATTCTAGGGCTATAGAAATTGAACAAGTAAGATTATTCTAAATACCTTGAGATATTGTACTTTTATCATAATTGTTTAAATTTTATTTAACATTTTATTTTTATAATGTTTTCTTCTAAGCAAATCAATTTATGAAAATTTTAAGCGATCATGTTGTAGAGGAGTGTAAAGAGCTAAAAAGAAATTCAATAATTCTTTTTCTTTTTTAGCAGAAATATAATTCTAAGACTAGATATAAGGATTTTTTTGGCAGGGTGAAGGGGGGCAACTGCCTCTCTTGTTCACTCCTTGGCTCCTCCATTGTTCCTGTGTATTATTTTATGTGCAAATCGTTAACTTTGTCACACGTAACCTTTTAAGATTTTTTAGTACGATACAAATCCTCTCTTTTGTTTTGTTTTAAGGGAAAATATAATTTTAAATTCCATGTAAAACAAAACCACAAAGAATTTTATATTACACTCAAAAGCTTCAATGAATGAAATATGACACAATTAACGGTTTACACATAAATTAATCCTACATGAGTTAAGTGTTACACTCAAAACTTTACGTGGTTCGTGTCATATGGAGAAATCAAGATTTAAATCTCATGCAATAACTAGGTTATTGCACAAGATGTAATACTTATCTAAGACCGGGAACAAAAGTTAAAAAGTTAACTTTTTTTTTTCCGGTCATCCTCCGTTAATAACCAAAAGAAAAAAAGAAAAAACTTTTTTCACTAAAAAAAATGATATATCTTATAGGTAATTAATTTGTATCCATCATGAACTTTTTTTTAGAAATTTTTAGTAGTGGACTATTTTTTTTTTTTTTTTTGGATGGAATGGTCTAAATTTTAGATATGATTAGGACAAAGAGATAACATACCTTGAGGATATTCCTTATAATTAAGTTGTATCCATTATCCAATGATTTCTTTTTAATTGAGAAGTGAGAACTATTTTTCTTTTTAGAAGTCTTTTTAGAAATCTTTTAGTTGTAGGACTACAAATCTACAATAAAAGTTACAATACACATGACAATTAGTGATGCTATCCACTCAACAAAGTTATGACTTAAAAACCCAACTTTTATTATGTAGTAAGTATACATGATATGAAGGGTTTATAATGGGTGATAGTAAAGCCAATGTGTTCCAGACTTCCAGTTGAAAATTTAAATAGAACTCTGGCTAAAAATTGATGGCCAAACGATCTGCAGTTGACTAGAAGAATGTGATTGAAGCCCACAACTTTGAAGTTTGAAATGATGGTTGAACATGTAACAGATTCAGCTCCAGCACGCAAGAAAGTTAGTATAGAACTACATTGCTACAACCACCCCAAGCTATAGGGCTTCCAGTATGACTTTTTCTGTGAGAGCTTTAGGAAGTCCCATCACGGTATCAGTAGTCCCTACCTGCCAAACATCAATCCTTAGTTAATCTCAGAAGAATTGCAGAAAGGCAAGTCTCAACTCCTAGCATTTGGCAAGGGGAAATAATTTAAGGCATCAAACCCCTTGCATAGTTGCATATTATAATCAACTCAGAAATTCAAAACTTTAAGCCTCCTGATAGAGCAAACCAAGAACGCTAGATAGAGGTGCCAATGCATGATAAACGAGAGAGCATAGCAAAAACTCCATTTGTTTGTTGACTTGAGAAGAACACGACAAATAAAAAACACATTTTTAAAAATCTTTGACAGAGCAAAAGGAAGAAGGTTTTTAACTGGGGCCTAACCACTGGTCTGGTATGTTCTTAGGAGTGGCTTAGGTGCCAAAAAGAATAGAATAGCCTGGTTCATGAGTCACTTGGCATCCATAGTTGTATGATGCCCAAAAACGGATATTCTGAATGAAGTCTGTGCATGCATGTGCAAGTGAGTGTGTGTGTAAAGGAGAGATAGAGACAGAGAAAGAGCTCAGCTGACCACTGCTTCCACAAAAGGCGATGTCAGTGGATGTTCCAGCATCAAACCCCCAGCAGCATTGAGTGTAATTGCCTCCTCAATCTGAGCACACCTCATCCAGTAAGAAAGAAGTCCATAACAATATCAGCAAAAAAAGCTGTCTGGCAAAAAAATCTGATAGCAAAGACAATGTGGATATTAAGAATTATACCAGGATATCAATTATGTCATCTGGTATGTTATAAAAATAAACCTGTACCACCACAAACACAAATATCAGTCTTCCAGGGCTAATTATAGAGCTATCTTCTCAAGGTAACAAAAATACTCAATTCAGATCCTCTAATTACCAAAAAAAAAGAAGGAAGCATTATGATGTCAGAACTTAAATAAATAAATAAATAAAAAATTAACGATTATTTTTCTTCTTGAGCCCCCCTCTCTCTCAGTCTCTCTCCTCCAAGAGTGAGTGACACTTCCTATTCCCCTAGATAAAGGAGACTGATCACATATGCTTAACCTCTTTAGTTTGAACATGTATCTAGGTAGATAGGATGAAAATAATGGGAAAAAAATATTGTAAGGAGTACCAATGGCAATGGAATTTTTCAAATACTTCGTGTTCATAAAATTTTATTATAAGGAGTACCAATGGCAATGAAGTAATCTTCTCTTTCAATAAAATTTTATTATTTATCAACCAATGGTAATGGTATTTTCATATTTAAAATAAATGCACTTTTAACATGTCCCAAGATCAGGTGGGCTTGAAATCATCTAATTGTCACTGATCAGGAAGAGCAAGCAAAAATATAAGTGCTAGCAAGCAATACCTCTGCTCTTTCCCATCCACCTTTTCTTTTTCCAGTCTTAAGATTGGTTACAAGAACAGATCCTACCACTGCTGCTTGACCACCAGAATATCCTGCAACCCAGAGGGAAGTGACTGTCAAATCCAGCTTAAGTTTAGAGAAAAGGTGAGAGTGAAGCCCATTAAGCAAACCTTTGATAAACTCCCGTGCTTCTTCCTTGCTGGATGGTTTTTCCCGGATTATCCCTTCATACACCACCACCTCAAAATCAATTAGATGGAGCAGTAAGAAACAACCTTCAATAAGCTCTACATACCAACCAATAGAAAAGGAAAAAATGTTCTATTAATAGTAGGCTACACTTCATAATCATAAATGCAAAGGATGTATAAGGTGTGAGAAATGAGAACATGCAAACCCAAAACCCAGCAAGCTAATGCCTATATCAAGTATGGAAAAATCTATACAAAAGCGAGGGGCACTTGTGCATGGTGTCTAGGAACAATTAACTGCCTGAATTGTTGTACATCCTCTGATCCTCATAACTTGGAAGTCATCACATATTGAACTTTGAGAAGATGGTCTACTGGATCATGTTTATAAGAAGATTATAATCACTAAAAGTGACCGCTATGTTTGACTATTAATTGATTGGGTGGTTAGCAATTAGGATCATGCAATCGTCAAATATTTACAAAGATATTCTATGAAGAACCTGTAAATTTGCGGTTTGGAAAAACTACATGAATACCAAGGGAGAACAGGTTGGAAACATATCTTCTTCTCAGCAGGGCCAGCCCAAGGCCTAGGTCACTTAAGCCTAGACCTAAGGCCCCCACTACTAGAGCTTCTACCCCTTCATAAAAAAGGCCTCATCCCCCATTATAAAAGGCCAAAAAAAAAAAAAAAATTTAAATGGTTGCACACTTTTTTCTCATTAGTGATGTTAGAGATATTAGAACTTTTACTAAAGGCTTACAAACTGACTATCACCAATAAAAAAAGAAAAAGAAATTAAACATTCATTATTTAGGTTGTTGAAGTTCATGTCATTGCCACATCAATTTGTGAAATTTTTTTAGTAAAATTTGTAATAGCTTTTGCATTTTCATTTTCTAATATCTAACAAGGCCCTCAAAATACGAGACCAATAGAAACATAACCCAATTGAAACCCTAAACTGTTTGGAAAATAAAATGTTGTACATGTGTTAAATCATCAATGATAATTAATCTCCTCTGATAGTTTCAGACTGTAATTTTTATAATCTAATATCCAGTATCTGCAGTAAATAAATAGGAATCAAAGAATACTGTATCTGCAGTAATTAACAGTGTTGCATGAGCATCCTCTTCAAATTGACTAGTATGTTGGAGCCTTGATAAAATGGCATCTGCCTAAGAAGAAATTCAAGATAAGAAGGTTCAATAAGATGTTTTATCATAGAAGTTCAAAAGACAAACCATATAATCAAAATCAAAGAATCATAGGGAACACATAATGTTTCCAAGATGAAACTATGGGACAGAAACGTAAACAGAATTACAGGAGCAAGCGAGTAATCACGTATACAAAAGCTGACTTCAAACACTTAGGGTCAAAATGACCAGTTGCTCTCTCTCTCAGAGTTGATGTTTTAGTGCTGAAAGACACCAAAGAAGTTTTTCTCTGCTCTTTTGTACAACCCACCAGAATTTATTCCAATTTCTATTTGAAGTTATTCTATTTTTTAAGTTGCTCCCAAACACAAATGCTGAACTTTAATTATAAGTTTAAGCTAGTTGAATTGCAATGCTAGTATTCTTATTCTCATATAAGTTTGAATCAAGGATCTTGTTTCTTACAGTTAATATTATCTTTCCTTAGAGCATGTCTGCAAATGATATAATTTAAAATCCTCAACCATAGTTCAAAGGCCAATTAAGACCTTGGACTGATATATAGATATCCCCATGGATACAAGTGACCTATGGCCTGTCTCACATAGTTTTATCATTAAGTATGCAAAATGATGCATCAAATTAATACCAAGTTAAATGTTTGCAATGTGTAAAGTTTACAATTCCTAGTTATGCGCTACAAGCTCACCCAAAAGAATCAAGTATATCAAAATAATCACTAGTGAAGCATGTGTTACTTGTAGTCTAAAGAAGTACAGACACTCTACCATCCCTAGTGTGTCAGTGTCAAACATGTCTCCATGTTGGACACGCCGGGGACACTCCTACATGTGTTTCCTCAATGTTGCTAGGAGGATTTTTTATTTATTTTTATTTAAAAAAATTCATTTGATTTTTAGAGATGTTTTTAAAAAAATTTATAATTGTTATTTATTTTGAAAATTTAAAATATATTTAAAGATACTAATTAATTAATTATTGTATTCCTACTATGCCGTGTCCTATTTTTTCAAAAATTTCCGTATGTCTATGTCACATGACTTGTCCAAGTCATGTCTGTGTCCATGTCCATGCTTCTTAGCTTACAGTGCATCCATCAAATATTCAGCAGCGAAAGATAGCTAACAATTGATAAGTGATACCTTTGCTTCAGCTAGAGCCATTACCAAATCTTCTGGCTTTTCCCTCCTAATCTCTTTCTCATCTATGTCTGCAATCTAATTTAAGCCAAGATAATAATCCTTTAAAGCTCCATTCTAATCACAAATAACAAAAAGCTAGTGTTTTCACAAATATAACTCTACCATCACTGTAAATTCATATCCCATATCGGCCAAAATTTGTCGGCGGGCCATGGATGATGAACCCAATATTATCTGTCCAAAAAAAACATATCACATCCACGTTTTCATGGCACAGGTTTACATTACTAGTAACAAACCAAGTGAAAACAAAAAAAGAAAAAAAAAGGTAAAAAGAAATATGCTGATTGTGATAAATACTGTTGCTCATTATAGCCATTTTAAGAATACTATGTACTATGTATCGATCTCAAAAAAGAAAAAGAATACTATGTATCATCATTACAGAAGGTATATAACTTTTTGCAACAGAAACAGTATTTAAACTTTTTGCAATGGTTCCTTTTTTTTTTTCCTATTCTAATATTTTTGTATGATAATAACTAAATAAGTAGAGAAGAGAAATAGAGCTGAGCAACAATTAGCAAAAAAGTGCATGTAAAATAATGTACCTTAAATGTGGAACTGTTTGTAGTAGCCATTCCTCTCTATTTGCTTTCACGCTACGCTTGTAGTTGTTGATGAGCTGTGAGTACTCTACAGTCACCCGTTACAAAAGAGTAAAGCAGTTCTTTTTTTTTTTTTTTTTTTTTAAATGGTTCATATACTTCTAACGGCGTTTTCTATGTAAAGTATTGGGCCTTGGGCTGGGCCCAATACCCAAGAATCACGATTGAGTGGGATACCATGTCGTTTTTCTTTTTTTTTCTTTTTTTACGACGACGCGTCGTTTTATTTTCTTTTTTTCATTAAGGTAAAATGAAACGGTTGCAGCTTACCTTCCTCCCCAAGTGTTAACTTGTTACCTTCCTCCCCACTCAAAGAAAAGTTTTTCAAACCCTTCTTGTAGAGCAAGGCACTTCCTCCAGTATAAAAAGAACCTAGTGTACTAAACAGTATTGATCAATATTTTCTTTTTCAATTTCTTTGTGCTTGTGTTGCTTCGTGTCTATCAAGGTAAGCTACATGTGCTTACTTTCATTGGATCTTGAATTTGTCTCCTTATTTATTGCTAATTTTTAGTATTACTATACAAATTTTGAAAAGTATTTCTTTTGTTTCATCTACACGGATTTAGATTACTTTGGGACATATGTTCTACTATGTACTAGGTGTTTGTGTCAAAAATTGTTAGCCTCAGTTGTGACCTCTTAGGTGATTTGTAATTGAATCCTGTGCTTGAATCTGTAATTTGATTTTAATTTAATTTATATATTGTTGTTTGTGACCAATTTTTTACTAGCTTTGCTTGCTAGGCTTATGCCTTAAATCTGTGGATAGTATAAAACAGTGTCTTACAAATTTAACATCCATTAGGTGATAAGCTTAAAAAAGAAAAATAAAAATAAATGATAAGTTGTAACTGTCAACTGTCATACTGTGGAGTACAATTAGGTTTTGATTTTTTTATGATATTATGGTATGATTTGTGATTCTTAATAAGAATCATTCTCTTCAGGAAAATAATATTTCCATTGATTATTTTTGTTGCTAGCAAATAACTGTTTATATCTTCCTATAAGGTGTTAGCGAGGATGGGATCAAACAACAACCATGCTCAACAGATACCATCTCCACTACCCATCTCGGTTGAGTTACCAGCTCCAACCGGGACTTATTGTCAAGGAGAGAATTGTGAGAGTGGCAGCTATCTGGCTAGTATGAAGGATCGATTTCACAAATTTATCCACGCTTCTAAGGATGAACACAAGGCTTGCTTCAACAAGTACATTGAGAAGGTAGGTTCGTATGTATAAGAAAAGGAGAGAGAGAGAGCTAACTTTGACATATATATAACTGTTATCCAAAATTATTTGTCAATGATTTGTATATTGTTGTGACTTTTAAGCTATCTTCTATTTGTTTTGTCCCAAAACAGATAACTGGAATGAAAACAATTCTCGGAGCAAAGACTCCTGACTCAAGTGCAGTTTGAAGTTCCTTCCAATCCCCTTCAATAAACTGAGGCGACATGGACATTTTGCATTCACATCTGGATTATTAGTATTTAATTACAGACAATTAATCCTTTGTTTTTTTTTTCCTGAACCAGATATGTAAATTTAGTTTTCAACTTAGCATCTAGAGAGATTATGTTTTCGGCATGATTTTAGAATATAAGACTGGAATGAGTTTATTATTTTATTAGTAGCATGTGGGTGCATTTGATTTTTAATATTAGGTGAGATTGTTTAATTTATTTATATGGTCTGACAAAGTTAATTTCCTGGTGAATTCTTAGTCATTACAATTTTTATTTGAAGGACTAATTCAGAAAAAAAGAAGAAGATTGATCTGTTATAGTGATATAAATCATGCATACTTTAGTTTGATGACTAATTGAGTAAGAAAAGAAAGTAAATATGCAAGCACAAATGTGATGGATCATCCTTGTACATGTAGTAGAGAACAAAGCCTATTACACTCAAGAAAAAATATTAGGAAGAGTGAGAATTGTCAATGAATAGTACGTGGTAAATGGTAGATCTACTTTTAGAGGAAAATAGTACTGGTCTGAGGTCTCTACTGATGCCTATAGTTCCTCATTCGAGCTTTAAGTTCTTCAGCCTGCAGGGGGATAAAAAAAAAAATCAAGGGGAGCAAATAGATAGTCCTTTAGCGAGTCCTAACTCAATATTGTTTATAAGACACTGAAAACTTAGCAAATTGTGGAGCGTATTGAATTGCACATATTGAGGAAAAGTCATGAACAAAAAATATATTTCTGGTTGGAGTGTATTGAATTGTTTATAAAACTAGTATTCTAGTTTTTAGAGGAGAAAAATTGTGTTACCTTTCTTCTTGATTGCTAACGTTGTTTACTCCACTGCTTCCTCCAATTTTCCTGTAATTAGGAAGAGGCACCTTCCCTGACTCAATGCACTTGATGTCCTCTAATAAAATCTCATACTGCCTCTTCACTTCCTCTTCAGTTGTACCTCCAATAACCTTGGCTATGTTGTGCCAACGGTCTGGAGTTTCCTTGTAAAATATTGCCAAAGCATTTTCGAACAGTTTGTTTTGCTTGGCTGTCCAAGTTGAATTGAAGTTGGGGAAAGAAAGAGGGCAAGATTCCATCTTTTCTTTTCTTGACTGGATTTCAGAGCTAACGTAAATGTGTTGCAAATGAAAAGACTAGTTGAGGATGATGGATTTTTGTGTGACAAAAATGATAGAAGCAAGCAATTGAAAGGAAAAGTAGGCAGAGAAGATTAATGGGAAAGCGTGACAAAAAATGAAAGAAGCAATTGCAAGGAAAAACCAAAGGCAGCGAAGATTAATGGGTGGGAAAGCGTGATATATGAGTGAAGACTGAAGACTCTTAAGTCAAGGGAAGAAGAGGAAAGAATCTTCCATATCCATGAAAACACTGTAGAAAACTTGAAACGCGGGTGGGGCAAGTAGGCATAAAAAAAAAATTGAATTGCTTGCAACCTTGCATAATTGCATAGTGCACATTATAAAATGGTTATAGTTCCAGGGGAAAGCCTGAGAGAGAGAGAGGGGGAGTCAATGTTTTCCAAGGATACTAGGATAGTCAATCGCTTCCTTTTCAAGTTTTGTTAATATAATCTTTTGAGTACCATCAAGCATCAACTATGTTCCTATTCCTAGGTATAATTTATGAACATGTGGGGTTCAACAAGTAGCAAATTCATTCAACATTCTTGAAAATGATGAACCCACCAACCTGTAATCAGATTTAATATAATTTGTGCCTTTGATTTGTTCTTACTTTCCTGTACATCGTTTTCATTGCAAATCAACCCTGTTTAAGAATCTGTACGGACAGATGCGCTTAGCCAAACCAGTCATTTGTTGCTATTTCTTGATAACCCAAAAAGGGAAAGCAAAAAATTAAAAAAAAATTTGGGGTATAAAAAACCAAAAAGCCATGCTTGTCAAAAGACTCAAAACATGAATTGAATCCTAAATTGGTTTTTCATTTTCTTGTATCGTAAATACTCATCACTTATGCAATACTACTATTTAACAAAACTAACTAACAAATCAAATTAAAATAAATCTATAACATCCGCGATTAAAATTGTCAAACTCAAAAGTGATAATGTGTGATGTATAAGCTAAAATAATACTTTCTTTCGCATCATATTGCTTAGTGAACATCAACTCTCCCTCAACCTTTTCTCTCGTGCATCCTTCAAGCTTATATTATTATGGTGCCAATGATAATTCCAAGGAACCCATTTCGGAATCTTATTCCGATCAATCTCAACTCATCCATAATATCATTCTATCCTTCACAGTATATCAACAAATACCGAAGATTGAAGGTGAATCATCAAGAAAGCAAACATACTCTAGATTAAAATTCTTCTCAAACCCAAATAGTTGGGGAGAGAAGGAGAGTAGAGTAAATCTGATCTAAAATTAACTTATTTTCAATCAACTCAACTCTACTCTCCTCTACTTCTCTTTTTTCCTCCCTTAATTCAAACAGACCCTAATAATATACAAACTTAACTTCTGTGTAAGGGTCACAAGTATTGGTGGCGTCCTTTCCAAGCACGTCCTAGGCCTTGATAAGACAATATTTGATTATTTAGTAAATGAGCTAAATTCAAGTCTAACTTTAGCCTCAACTACTAAACAAGTCGAGCTCAAACGTAATAATGTGCTCATAAACAAACTCATGATCATGAGACTCAATTTAAGTTATATAATATTATGTGTTATGTGTATACATGTATAAAAATATATACTTATATAAACTTGAGGTTATATTGTGTAATTTGTAAATAAGTTCATAATATGTGAAATTATTATTTTTAATTTATTGATAGTATAAATAGTCTATTTGTAGCAAAAATTATATATAATGTTTAACAATAAGGGCAGTGAATCGTTTTTTTATTATAAATTCATAAACAAAAATCATTCTATCTAGTTAATTCAAGTAGCTTGAGTTTGTTTAATATTAAAATGAATCAACCTTGAACGTATAATATAGTTAGATAATGAACTCAAGGTTGGCTCAGATTCAAAATAAAATTAAGTGAACAATCCTTAACTAATTTATTACCTGACTCTTCAGTTACAGCCTTAATGATAGACAAAGTGAACAAATTATTAATTAGGGTATTGGTAGAAGAACAAAATTTAGCTACAAATTCTTTTTATTGGAGGTGAATTAGCTACAAAATTTAGCTACAAAATTTACTCAATATCTTTTTATTGGAGGTGAATTTTGACAAATTCATCATTGGATTACATATTCTTCTTATATCCTCCATACTTGCAAAGTTTATAGAAAATTAAAAATCAGTAGTTATGTTATCAATAAATTATTTAAGTTGTACATTTTTGTAGTTTAAAATTATGCATAAAATATAAGCTTGTAGATCATATACTAAATAATATCCGATTGACACAAAATTTGACATGTGTATTAAGAACATAAAAAACATGTAATTCAACGGTTAAATTTTCAAAAAGACAAAGTTTAGTTACAAAATTGGTTGTAGCCTAAGGCTACATACAACCTTACTCAATATTTTTTTATTGGAGATGAATTTTGACAAATCCACAATTGGATTACATTTTCATCTTATGTCCTCTATGTTTGCAAAATTTCTAGAAAAATTAAAGACCAATATCTGTGTCATCAATAAATTGTTTAAATTGCAAGTTTTTGTAGTTTCAAATTATGCATAAAATATAAACTTATAGATCATATAGTAAATAATATCCGATTGATACAAAATTTGACATGTGTATTAAAAACGCAAAGAACATATAATTTAACAGTTTGATTTTTAAAATATTTATTTATTTTAGGATAAAATTTAGTTACAAAATTGGTTGTAACTTAAGACTACAAACTCACTCGATAAAATAAATATTACTACATATTTTGAAAATCTAACCGTTGAATTGCATATTCTTTACCCTCTTAATACACATGTCAAATTTTGTGTCAATCGAATATTATTTACTATATAAACTATAAGTTTATATTTTATGCATAATTTTAAATTACAAAAATTTGCAATTAAAAAAATTTATTGATGACATAGCCAGTAATCTTTAATTCTTTTAAAATTTTGCAAGTATAGAAGATATAAGAAGAAGATGTAATCCAATAGTAAATTTGCCAAAATTCACATCTAATGAAAATATATTGAGTAAACTTTGCCCCTTATTTTATTAAGACTACAACCAATTATGTAGTTAAATTTTTTCATTTTCAAAATATATAATAATATTTATTTTATTTTGTAACTAAATTTTGTCCATAAAAAAACCTGGTCACGCACTAGATTTCTCTTTGGAAGTTGAGGTCACTAGGCGGTTTTGGAGAGAGATTTAATAGAGGTAAATATGAAAAGCCAAAAATCAAAAAGGTCCCACCGAGATTTGAACTCGGGTTACTGGATTCAGAGTCCAATGTCCTGACCACTAGACCATGGGACCGTTGATGACTAAGGTGGTTACTTTTTTATATTAGTAGAAATATTTCCAGCACGTGCACAGAAATTAGACAAAACGACAAGTTACACAGTTTTTGCAAGTTGCTTGCTTTTGCTAGCAACTTGCAAAAACTTCCTGATAGTATTATTATATGATCCATGAAACTGAAAGTTGAAAACCAGCAACAAGCTTTGGGGAGATGTGGCTAAGAGGCTTCAGCAGCAGCGTTCTCATCAAGGAGAAGAAGAAATGGGACGCGCTGGTCATCGGCGCCGGCCACAACGGCTTGATAGCCGCCACTTACCTGGCGCGCGGCGGCCTGACGGTGGCTGTTCTCGAGCGACGCCACGTCATCGGCGGCGCAGCCGTGACGGAGGAGATCATCCCTGGCTTCAAGTTCTCTCGCTGCAGCTACCTCCAAAGCCTCCTTCGCCCCTCCATCGTTAGGTGCCTCCCCTAGCTAGCTCCTTCCTTTTTCTCCGTCTTTACTTTTACTGTTCTATTTCTACTTCAATTCAACTTAACTTAACGTTATCCAGATTACATAGATTCATTTCTTAGTTTGGGAACTCAAGGTTTTTCTGACTTTTACCTTGGTGCCCACGCTACAATACACAACCTTTTCTTACAATTTATTAAGCTGACAAGTTGTTATGTGTGGTTTCCCAGACATTTGATTTTGTTTATTGTGTGTGTCTGTGTGTGTTTTGGAACTGAAGAGAATTAGAGTTGGTGAAACATGGGCTGAAGTTGTTGAAGCCAATGTGTTCATCGTTTACACCCTGTCTTGATGGGCGTTATCTTCTGCTGTGGCCAAACGACGACCAGAATTATTTGGAGATTTCAAAGTTCTCTAAACGAGACGCAGATGCTTATCCCAGGTGCTATTTTCTCACCTCATTTAGCCACACTAGCATTGTGCATCATGTCTGTGCACTATGTCTGTTAGCTGATAAACCAGAGCATGTGTATCGTTTTGGACGCTGTAAACTGTGATCAGTTTTAGTAGAAAGTAGAGTTCAAGATCTCTGAGTATGCTTAAATCTATTTATTTAAATGCTCTAAGTTGATGCTGCTAAGAATTTATAGATAGGTAATATATCATTACTGGGGGGTCTGTCTTTGACTCTAGGATGTAAGGTCACGGACACGGTTACAGGTACGGTTACTATAAGGTGATACGAATAATTTTTGAAAAATTATAACATGCAAATTGGACACTGTTATGACACAGATTGACATGGGTACGGCACTCCAAATGAAGTGTCCGTACATCCAAACTTTGACTATGGTTCTTGTTGGATCCCAAATAATATTATCACAAATATTAGCAATCCAAAATAACAATTACACACAAAATCACAAATATTTACGTGAAAAAACCCTTCAGAAAAAACCAAGGGACAAACTCTGAATAAGTTCACTATTATCAAATTAATTACAATAATTCTTGTGTATGTCTCATGACTAAAGAAAAATCTCTCTTATTTTTTCTTTGCTCTCACACAAACACATTAATTATCTCTTTCAAATGCACCAACACTTTATTCTTTCCTCTTCGGTTATCTTCTCAAAGGCGGCAACTATTTGCTCTCCCCTTCTTGGCTATCTTCTTGAAGGCAGCAATACCTTACTCTCTCCTTCCTCTTGCGTTCCTCCCAAGCGAAAATCCATTTTCTCTCTCTTGATTTCACGCTCTATTTTCCCTCTCCCCATATAGAGGACCCTTGGGCCAAACCCAAAGCCATAAAATTCTTTGTAGCATTGTTTATTTATAAGACTCTTTTGTTATTCCCTCTTAGACTAGGAATGCATTACCTCTTTTACAAAGAATCTATTCCCTCTTGGACTAGGAATACATTACCTCTTTAACAAAGAATAAACTTTTCTTCCACGCCAAGAAATAGTCTTTCCTTTCACACCAGGGAAACCTAAATTAATTTTTCCTTCTTCAACTAGGAAACCTAATTGACTTTCCAAGTCACGATTGGAATTTGAGGCAATTTCCCAACAATCTCCACCTTGACTCAAATTCCATCAATTGTCCTCAACTATCTTCTTTCCTCTTGGGATAGCTCCTACCTTAATCAAGTAGTCCTCTTTTCCTCTTGGAATAGCTCCACCTTAATCAAAGTAATCCCTTCTCTTCCATCTTAATTCACACAAAGAGTCATCCACTAAATCAACCAAGCTCTAATACCACTGTTGGTCCTTTCTTTCACAGAATTATGTGTAATTGATTTTGACAGAGTTAATCGAATAATTCCCAAATATCTTTCTATCAAGAAAATTTCATTCTTCATCCTTCATAGTATCAAGTTTCTTCCCCAATAGAGGCAAATGCAACTTCTTCCCATAGAGATAATCTTCAATCTGCATCCTCTAATATCAAAGTCTGTTTCATCAAACTTCTCAATTCCTGAAGCCTTGCCTTCTTCTCCAGCCATCGCTTCCACTCTAACCTATTTCTAATACCCACTTGTTGAGACCCAAATAATATTATCACAAATATTAGCTATCCAAAATAACAATCACACACAAGAACACAATATTTACGTGGAAAATCCTTTCTCTTGAAGGGAAAAAACCATGGGACAAACTCCGAATAATTTCACTATTATCAAATCAATTACAATAATTTTTGTGTATGTCTCACAGTTAAAGAAAAATCTCTCTTATTTTTTCTTTGCTCTCACACACACACACTAATTATCTCTTTCAAAGGCAGCAACACTTTGCTCTCTCCTCCTTAGCTATCTTCTCGAATGCAGCAACCCTTTGCTCTCCCCTCCTTGACTATCTTCTTGAAGGCGGCAATACCTTACTCTCTACTTCCTCTTGCGTTCCTCCCAAGCAAAAATCCCTTTTCTCTCTCTTGGTTTCACATTCTATTTTCCCTCTCCCCATATAGAGGACCCTTAGGCCAAAGCTAAAGCCAAAGCCATCAAATTCTTTATAGCATTATCTATTTATAAGACTGTTTTGCTATTCCCTCTTGTATTAGGAATGCATTACCTCTTTAACTAAGAATCTATTCTCTCTTGGACTAGAAATACATTACTTCTTTAACAAGGAATAGACTTTCCTTCTACACCAAGGAATAGTCTTTCCTTTTACACTAAGGAAACCTAAATTAATTTTTCATTCTTCAACTAGGAAACCTAATTGACTTTTCAAGTCACAATTGGAATTTGAGGCAATTTCCCAACAGTTCTCCCATCCCATGAAATATGAATGACTATATATATATATATATATATATATATATACAGAATTGAGGCAATCAGAAAAAGTTGAGTGATGGATTCATCAATCATTCTCCTTTCTGATCCGCCTTATTCTCTTACTAATAATAATCATCATATTGGATTCTTGAAGGTGCTTGTTTTAAATTTATATGATGAAGGCTGCCTTCCTCATAATGTCCTGTTAAAACCGATGGATTTGGCTTGAGATTCTATACAAAATGTGCTTAGAGCCATTCAAACTTCAAGGGACTACCATAACATTTTATTTTTTTCTCACTTCTTTAAATGATGTAATATGCAAGAAACATATTTCTGCTTAGCATTTTATGTCCCATGCAGTGAATAATAGTGCTTATGTGTTTTCTGTACTCTAAGTCATCTTTTTTTTTTCTTTCCTTACTGATTTATAGATATGAAAGTCAACTGCATAAGTTCTGTAAATTCATGGATTTTCTTTTGGAATCACATGCCCCTGAAACTCTGCATGGGGATTCATATTTGATTGATTGGCTGAGGAATAAGTTGCACAAATCAGTTTTCTGGACCCGTTGTCTACAGCATGCTCTTTCCCTAGGGCAAAAAGATATGGTGTAAGTGTTACCTTTTCTACTGACAAGTATCATTTTTTTTTTCTTATTGCTTCTGTTTATATGGGATTCACATTGTAAAACCAGCTTGAATTAGAAAACATAAACCCACTATAACTCACAACTTGAATGTCTTTTAGGTTTATAATGCATTTTATATGATTTTGACAGGGACTTTATGGACCTTTTACTTTCCCCAACGTCAAAGGTTCTGAATATGTGGTTTGAGGTTGTCATCATTACTTTGAGTAACACTGAAGTCATTGTTATTTATTTAGCATGTCTGAGATATTGGATGATGCTATGGAGTTTTATAATTAACCAACCTTGTTAATTCCAAGTTACTAGGAAAATAAGAAATATGACATGTTTCAGCTATTTGACCATGAAGGGCTTTCAAAAATTGCTTCATTATGTTCATTAGGTAAAAATGCATATTAAATGAATTTATGATGATTATTGAGTGCTGAGAGATTTCCAGACTGTAGTTTGATGGTGAATGCAATCACCACTCTCCAAGCTTTAGAACTAAATGGTTTTAGATATGTGTCCATATCAATTGTTAGTGTGGATAAGAAGCTTAAAACATTTAATAACATGTTCCTTTGATGAGCACTTAAGCAGAAGATTATTCTCCTCAAATATGATGTATTACCATTTTTGAAATTGTTTATAAAAAAAATATATGCGTGTATTTTTGTACAGGACTAAAATTCTTATGTATCAAATAAATATGCATAATCTTGAAGCTTCAGCTGCAGAAAAGAGCATTAAATGTCCTTGTCAATATCAAACTTTCTTCTCTAAGGGTTATTAGTCATTAGAGCTACCAGTTTATGTTTTTATATTATTTTCACAAGCATTTTGATCCTTGTGTGAAAGCTTGTTTACTATTCACTTGTGCAAAGACCTTAACCTCTGAATCTAATGATGTTTGTCATTAATTTGGGTATCTACAGTCAGATGTGGTGAAGGCAACACTTGCAGCAGATTCTATTATTGGAACTATGGTAATACTTCTATTCTTGGTGCATGGTGTAGATATTTAGTTGTGATTTTTTCTGTTGGAACACTGGGTCATACAAATTAAAATTTTATATAGAAGGAAACAGAGAGACCATGATTTTTCTTTGAGCTCTCCCCCCCTCCGCCCCCGTTTAAAACCTCACATAAATGTTACTTTTTACTCTTTTGATGCTCTTCAGTTTAATTCATCATGACATTTAGTCACTGATAAGTGTTTCCTTAAAATGTATAGGAAATGTCTTCAGGAATTAGTTCCAAGCAAAAAACCTAGGAATTAACACGTAGGTTACTAGGAATTACCACCTAGACATTAGAAAATTCCAACATAAAATTTCATTCATCAAGCCTCCCATAAAACTCTTTTCATGGGGCCTTTAAATACCCTCCCAAATTGCATCAAATAAGGAAATAAAATCAACTCATAATTAAATGACAACCAAATCCCATAAAATCCTTGAACTCAAATAAAGGCAATTCCCAAAAATAGTTCAACATCAAATCAGCAACAATTTTGGTTCAATGAAGTAATCACTAGTGTCTGCATCAACTCTCTCGAGTTGGGAGAGCCTTGAGTCCTTGACCCCTTCAAATGAGGTCCCACAGCCCATGTAGTGCTATAGCAGATTAAGGTCAAGGATCCAAGTGAATTTGAGTCTGGTCCTCCCTTTTAATGTCCAAAATAGTATCAATATGTCCTTGACATACTGATAGAAGTTTCAGTGAATTAGTCATAAGGTTTGTACTGGGATCATGAGAAACTCATCAAATGGATCATCTGGAATAACTACTGGACCTTTGAATTTTCTTCCAAATACACATTTGGTCCAAACCGTTTCAACACTTTGAATGGTTTGAGTCGTTTGACACTATTTGTAGGGAAATCATTCGAGCCTAAGTGGAAGAAATAATCGTCTTCTGGAAATATTATAACATGAATCAACCTGAACTTTATATTGAATATCATTTGTTTCAGATTGCTTACTGACCTCATGATTCTTTTCATGAACATGATGTGTATATGTTTCTGCTAATTTAGATACGTTAACATGTGATGATAGTGGGAGAAGATTGAAAGGCTTCCTACATTTTACTTCAAACCAACTCATGCTTAGAGACCTAGTGGTGCAATTTTCATATGTAAATTGGCTGGCAATATTTGCTCATTGCCCTTTCAAGCGTTTCTAGGCTTATGATTCTTAAGCCCTTTTTCTCAGTTGTCTTTTTAGGTTGTACTAACATACACTTCACTCACCTTAGGTGTATCAAGACTATTCTCAGGGAGTTTGGCTTGAGGCGATACAATGCAACCTAGGTAGTTAGGATCCCCCTTGAACTTTTCATCCATGCCTTGGATGTTATCGGTGTTAGGTTCGTAGACTAGTTCTTCTAGACTTTCCTCTTACACTTCTTTTTTTCCATCAATTAAGAGGGCTTTATTAGGGCACCTGGTTGCAACATGACCAAAGCCACATTTAAAACATTTGACTCGAGACTAGTTCAGATTGAGGGTTCACTACCCATCCCTATTCCCTTTTCATCTTTACTAATTGACAACTACCGGAGTTGGGCTTTGACTGAGGTGGAATTGCTGGTGGTTTAATAGTGTTGATTCCTGGCTGGGTGCTAATTCCTAGGTTTTCCTGCTTGGTGTTGAATACTAGGTTTATCCTTCTTTTCTATTATTTTTATTTTCCCCAATTTTCCTTTGAATTTTGTGCTGCATCAAATTTAGTATCAGAGCATCATTGTTCTGCATCAATCTATCATTCTATCCCCATTTAAAGAGGGCTATTTGAAGTGGAATACCATTCTAAAACAATATTGAGGTCTCAAGGTGATTCATATTTTCATTTCCATTATTTTGTGCAGCTCAGATCTGTTTTAATTATTACAAAAACAGTAGTGGTCTTTTGACTTAATAAAAGAAATGGTATTCTATTTTTCAGCATTAATAAGATGGCCTTCTTAGTTTTGTTTCATAGGCAAGTATCCATACACCTGGGAGTGGATATGTTCTGCTACATCATGTTATGGGTGAAACCGATGGTGAACGAAATATTTGGTCGTAAGTATCTCACATGTGAAGCTTATTTACAGGACAATCAATTTTGTCATTTGTACATTTTAAAATAGCAAGCTCAACCTAGGTATGCATATATTTTTGTATTATTTTGTTTGAAAATTCCCAACTTATTTTGATTGGAAATCTTTGGCCTTGTGGTCCACATATCCATCTTAAATAACATGTTGTTTTCTCTTTCTGTTGCCTTTACATTTTAACAAAAAGAAATTATATTGGTAGTTGTGGTATCTTGGTTTATTTTACATTTTCATTTTGATTTTCACATCGTTGAAATGTCTCCTATTGCATGCATCTTACTGTTTATCAAATTCCATTTACATGTATGGTTGACATTCTTTGTAGGCATGTTGAAGGTGGGATGGGTTCTGTGTCTTTGGCCATTGGTAAGGCTGCTAAAGAAGCTGGTGTTCATATTATAACCAATGCGGAGGTATGTTTATTAGAAATGTGATGATGCATAATCCTTTAGTTCAACTATAATTTTTCCTCATTGTGCGAGCGTGTGTGTTTTAACATTTTATCCTCCATATTTCTAACTTTCATTAGTGGAGTCTTATACTCTTTTAATTTTTTATTTTTATTAATACAGAGACATGATATTAATGCTTATTTAAAATGTAACATACTTCTAGTTAAGCCAACAAGCTCTAATTGAAATGGTTTCTCCTCTCCCCCCATAAGAATGGGGTGGAGGGTGGGGTTATAAGATAAAGAACCCTTTGGTGCATGTGTAAATTACAAATTAAAAAAAGAAAAGAAAAAGGAGCATACTTCTAGTTTAGCCTTTTTCAGAAATAGCTTATGTTCAATAATCTGGCTTAGTTTTCATCTCTTTCTACATTGCTTCTGTGTATGCAATAATTTGCTCTCCTCAGCTATGAAAATTATTGTCCCTTAACTTTGAAAATTCATCTCTTTTTCAGGTTTCGAAATTGATGATTGAAGACTCCAGCATAGTAAACGGGGTTAGTTTGAATTCCTACATTGCCTCAACTGAGCAATCTCAAAGCATTCATTAAACTGTTCTGAGCTCATGTCACTTTCATAATCTAGGTGTTGCTGACCGATGGGGAACAATTTTGTTCTTCAATTATTTTGTCAAATGCAACCCCTTACAAGACTTTCATGGTAAGAAAATTAAAAGTGCTATTTCTACTTCATGACTGGGTGAAGCATTGAGTCATTGACACTAAATGATTATTAAAGAAAGATGTAAACAAATGTCTTCACTAAAAATGGTGGCAGATTTAAGTCAGCTTGTCAACTTTCTCTCATTAATTTTTCTCCCTTTTTAAGATTAAGCTTTTCTGATACAGGAGTTGGTCCCTCAAAATTTTCTGCCTGATGATTTTGTACAAGCTATCAAGAACTCTGATTATAGTTCTGTAAGATCCCTTCATTCATAACATCAATCATGCACACATGGAAAACTATTGAACATATGTCTCTCATATTTCTAGATCACTAAATATAATTAGTTCGTTATGTTTTATAGGGCTGTAAAATCCTTAATTTACTACTTTTTCTGGATTATTCTTTAGGTAAATAGAAAAGGAAAAGAAAAGAAACCAACCTACAAAAAGTGGCCTTTTTTATGTCATGAAAGTTGTGGCCCTTTGGGTAGGGAGTCCAATTTAAACAAATGAAAGCTCTCCATGCTAGTCTTCCCAAGCTAGCAGACTTTTATGAAGATAATCTGCATTATAATAAAAAGGGAATTGCTGAAGAAGTGTAGTGTAACTGGAAAGGATAAAGTCTTGTGGTGTATGAAATGAATTTTCATCAGTAGTGTTGCATGTGTAGTACTTCCATGAGTTTTAGTTCTATGATGTGACTTAACTTAAGATGTCCTTTTTTTTCCTCTTGGAGGGACTTCTTTCTTTTTTTCTATGTTTGGAACAGTTTGTCTTTGGAGACAATGGTATTTAATGAGTTGATTTTGGTTGTCATTGACTGCTACAGGGAACAACAAAAATTAATGTAGCCGTTGATAAATTGCCTCAGTTCAAGTCTTGTAGATTGAATTATCCAGAGGTGGGTCCTCAGCATACAGCCACCATTCGCATTGGTTCAGAAAGGTATTCTAGCATGTACAAGATACACACACGCGTGTGTAAAAAATCATTTTAAAGCTTATGTCCATTCTATGTGATTCCATATGGTTAATCTTACTCATCCACTGATCTGCTTGTGTAATTAGTACCTTTTCTTTTAGTAAGTAATTAGTACCAATTTTCTATTTGTATGTATCAATGGTAGATTTGAATCATTTCCCAGATTTCACTCCTAGGTCTATTGTGATATCTGGACTGGATCTTATGCATACCTTCTTACTTTTCCTCTTATTTCGGGTCAATATAGTATGGAGCAGATTCGTTCAGCATGTCAAGATGCTTGGAATGGTTTACCATCGCGAAGGCCTGTAATGGAAATGACAATTCCTTCTTCATTGGACAAGACCTTATCCCCGCCTGGTAAGTAAAAAGGGAAAACTTCTGAAGTTCTTTAGAAATTGTATTGTTTAATTCAAAGATGTTGGTTTGATCTCCATGCCATATTAGCTTTTTGTAACAGAAAAAAATAAAATCCAGAAACATGCAGATTCTCTTGCAATAGATTTTCATACAAACTTGACTGAAGAGAGATTAAGGGAACAATTGTCCTTGTCAAAGCAGCAATGTATTATGCGATGTTTTAGTGATGTTGATTAAAATTTCTTCTATCTCGTTAATTTTTTTCTTAATGAAACTAGAACTTTCACTATTTATGGTGAGAATTGAATGCATACAGTTTGTGTTGGAAGCTAAGTCCCTAGAAATTATTTGCTATAAAGCTAACAAATACTTTTACAGAAGCATTGTTTACTTTCCACACTGATGAAATTGATAGTCTTCTTTTGTGTCAAGGGTATATTTCCTCAAAATTATATGGGATCTCAAAGTAATTAATTCCTTTTCTTATATTCTTACACTTCAGATGTTGCAGTTTGATGTACTGTCTCCATTTACTTGTAAAATAATCAACTCTGCATTTCTTTTTTGTAGGTAAGCATGTCGTCAGCTTGTTTACACAATACACACCTTATAAACCCTCGGATGGTAGCTGGGAAGATCCCATATATAGAGTAAGTTGCTATTCTACCTACAGGATTGCATGAATTGGCAGTATTTAGTACTTAAATTACTGATCTTGTTATTAATTTTTTTCCCGGGTGCAATGTTTAAATCATTCTAAGTGGTGCTGTACAGATTCATTGATTGCTATATGATAAATCCTGATAGGAATCATATGCACAAAGATGCTTCAACTTGATTGATGAATATGCTCCTGGCTTCAGCTCATCAGTCATCAGCTATGACATGCTAACACCACCAGATCTTGAAAGAGAATTCAGTCTGACAGGTCTGTGCAATTTTATGTTGACTGCTGACATTATGAATATGTAAGTTTATTTGGCAAAAAACTTACATCTTTTCTTTGGCCAGTGGAAACAAATTACAGGAATTGTGGTTGAGTGGATAAAATACATGCTTTTGTTTTCTTGCTAGATTATGACAACATGTGACATAAAATGAATGTTTTTGCATTTTGAATGTTATTTACTACACTTTAAATATGTAACAGGGGGGAATATTTTTCATGGTGCTATGGGTCTGGATTCACTCTTCTTGATGCGACCCATTAAAGGATGGTAATTCTCACAGCCTCTGGAAGTTACTTTAGTGGGTGATCAAGAATAATTCAATTCGAGATATGTATGCATCTTATATACTATGTCATGCAAAGAATAATTGTTTTTCTTCTGGATGCAGGTCAGATCATAGGACGCCAATTAGGGGGTTGTATATGTGTGGAAGTGGATCACATCCTGGAGGTGGCGTCATGGGTGCACCTGGCCGTAATGCTGCACATGTTGTTCTTCAGGATGTTAAGAAGCATTCTCGTTAGAAGTTCTTACATACTTTACTGATCTCTCTATGGTTATGGTTGCTTGCTGTTATTTGTAAAAAAACCTTCAGTCAGAATGAAAATTTCATGGTTTTTTCCTTGAACCTTTGTGCAGCATAGTATGTGTTTATTGCTGCAGTTAGTTTCACTTTGTAACAATTCTTTGTAGCCAACTTTGAGCTCCTAGCTTCAGCTATTTGTAACACAAACGATGCCTCCAGCTGCGTGCTTTCTCTGCATAATAGGCTGAAGAATCTGTAACTTAACTCTCCTTATTTAAACGTAAAATACCTATCTTAAAAAAATGAGTTAATTAGGCATAAAATGTTCTATACTGTTCTGTTTTCCAAATAAAAGAAAGTGGGGAAAAAGAAGAAGAAAAGAACTGATTTGTCCATGTCACTGGTGCCTAGATTTAAAAGATGTATGGTAAAGCTTTGAAGTACCAAAACTTTCACCATAGTTTGCTCATTGCTGTGAGATATCCTGGCAGGGACATTTTTGACAGCAATTGCAACTGAAACGTAACCCTGCTGTTCACGTTTAATTTTGCTATGTAAAACAGAATGTGGTATCTTATGTAACGAGTGTGTGGAACACTTTCTTTTTTCTTTTTCTTTTTTTTTTGTATAATGGGAATGTAAATTCCATGTGTGATAAAGTCGTTACGTGCACCTTGACCAGAGATAAGATAATTTCTGGTGAAATGTGGTTGGCACGTAGCGTGGTGTTATGATATTTTGTGACTACAAGTACCATTTTAACCAATTGGACTCCTACCGTTTGCATCACGCTAGGAATTGAATCCAATGTAAACATCTCCCATGCATTGACGAGCCCTCATTCCTCTTTCCAATGTAAACCAAGACTAGGAATTGAAAGTTGGTTTTTTAATTGTCAATCTTTTAACAGTGTGTTTGGTTGTAAATGAGGGGAAGAGAAAAGAAGAGAAGGGGGAGAGGGAAAAGATAGGGAAAGAAATTAAAAAGAATATGCTTCCTTTTTACATGTTTGGAAAGAGTGTGAGAGGAGAAAAGAAAAGAAAATAATATATTTAATTTAGACATATGTTTTTGCCTAAATACCCCTAATAAAAGTTATGGTGTTTGTTTGGTGATGGATAAAATTGAAATTCTAGAAGCCATTAGCAGTGGGCTCCCTAAAATTGCTGCTTTGTTACTTGTCTTTCTTCTCATTTTCGCCCAATTTGGGCTGATGAGAAAAGTGGACCTGGATGGATGCTCCATCCTTCCCTTTTCTCTTCTTTTCTATCCTATAATCTCAACCAAATTGTTGAAATTGTCATGTCAGCACAATTTCCTTTCTTTTCTCTTCTCATCCTCTGTTTCCAAACAAAGTGTAAGTTTTAACCATTGAAAACAATTGCACATTAAATCTGTTCTCTAATCTCTACTCTTGTACTAATGCTTGATTAATGTTATTATATTTGCCTCTTAAAAAAAAAGATTTATTGAACATTTTTTATTTGGAATAGAAATGGCATAGGACAATCGATTTCAAAATACAACTGGTCCATTTCTGGACAGAGCATTAATGTAGCCAAGTCAGATTTATATTGCTCTCCAAATATGCCAAGAGTAGAGCAAGATCAACTAGCCTCTGCCTTGAAGGTCAATCTGGTGACTGAGCCTAGTAAGTACTTAGGGTTAAATTTCAAACTTAAGGGTAAGAGAGTTGTTGACTTTCATTACTTAGCAGATAAACTCAACTCTAAACTTCAAGGATGGAAAGCTAAGCTCCTCTCACAAGCTGGTAGAACCACTTTGATCCATTCAGCTCTTCAATCCATGCCCTTATATATCTTTTCTTGTTTTAGGGTGCCTGACAATATTTGCAATAAACTAGATGCCATTACAAGATCCTTCTGGTGGAGGCATGATCAAGGGGTTAGGAAAATTCACCTTCTCAATTGGAACAAAGTTTGTTAGCCTAGGAATGTGGGAGGGTTAGGGCTTAAAAAATTCAGCTTGATGAACCAAGCCATGCTTGCTAAGCAATTCTGGAGAATTCACCAAAACCCTCAATCCCTTATAGCAAGAACTTTTAAAGCCAAATACTTCCCTAGAAGCTCAATCCATGAATGTCAAGCCAGACCTCATCAATCTTGGTTCTGGAGAAACATTGCGAAGCAGGATAACAAAAAGTTGAGAGAGGGGAAGTGGTGGATTGGTAATGGTACAAACATTCCTTTAGACCATCCTGCTTGGTTCCAAACATCAAATTTGCAAAACCCGAACCTTACCACAGGTGTACTGCAACTGATTTAATTGACCAAACCACTCACTCTTGGAAGCCTGATTTGGTCAGATCCTTGTAACCAAGCTTAAAGATTTTAAGCATCCCCATCTCAAAGACAGGTGCTGTGACAGATACTCTAATGTGGAAGTTCTCCAATTCAGGAGAGTATAAAGTTCATAGAGCTTTGAGATCCTGTTGGAAAATGCAAACCTGTCAGCCAATGCAACCCTTAGACCCCAAAATGTCCCTGAGGTTGTGTGGAACATAATCTGGAAGGTTAGGCTACCCTTGAAAATATGCAATTTGGTTTGGAAGGTGATTCATGATAGTCTGCCTACTTTTCAAACTCTAAAAGGGAGGGGAATTCCAATTGCTGCTGTGTGTCCTTTTTGTGATAGTGTAGAGGAGTCTGCTAGCCATCTTTTTCTTCATTGCAATTTTGCAAGAGCTTGTTGGTATGGATCACCTCTAGCCTTGCATACTTCCTCCCTTGGTCCCATGACAGTTCAGTGTTGGCTCACCAATTCTATCTTTAGACATAAGAGAATGGATGAGACTAGCATGAAAACTTTGTAACTGATGTTCATCACCCTCTGGACTATATGGAATCACAGAAACAGAGTGATTCATGAAGGAGTTACACCTGATCCAATGAATGTCATTTTAAACTCTCAAAATCTGTTTTGCTGGTACCAAGAGATTTTTCAACATCATCACAATACTGAAAATAGGAATTCTAGGCAGAAAATCATGGCTCAAGGTTTTGGTGGGCAGTGGAGCATTGTCCTCAAGATCTCTGGTGTCAGGCAAAGAAGAAGGAAGAGGAGTGCTTTTGCTTACGAGGCTCGGACCAGGCAGGATGCAGTAGAGTTCTATGGGTGTAGCAGCAGTGCAGCTAGATCAATTTCAGGTGCTTTGCTTGAAGGATTAAGAGAAGCAGCAGTGACAGCAAATAGTCTTCAGTTCAACCAGATTTTGGTTTTGAGCAGTAGTAAATATTTAGTTCAGTAATCTCCGGATTGGGAAGGAAAAACTTTGATTGCTGATTTTGTTTCCTTAAAGCATCGGGGTATGAGTTTTTCCTTCCGTTGGGTCCCAAATTTTGTGCTTGGTAATGTACATATTATGGCTGATATGGCCTCCAGTGCTCCAATGCACTACAAATGGCATCAGCAAGTAAATCTCTAATGCTCTTTTCTGGTTGATATCAAAAAAAAAAAAAAAAAAATCGACTGGTCGTAGTACGTGCTATGCTATAAGCCTATATCAAGTATCAACAGTTGTTTATTACTCCCTAGTCCCGTCCCACGTGTCAAAGCTTGGTCTTTGTCAGTTGTCTTTTAGCCTCCTTTTTATTCAAAAGCACCAACCGTCACTCACTCATTCTCTAAATTTAAAATCGTTTATCAGAGAAGAGAGAACCCATATATCAAATAAAACACTCTCTCCCTGAACTTCCACTTAGTACTCTTCTGAGAGAATGTGGCGAAGGAGCTTTAGCAGCAGCAGCAGCAGCGCAACCGCAACGAGCGCGTTGAAGGACAAGAAATGGGACGCGCTGGTCATCGGCGGCGGCCATAACGGCCTAACATCCGCCGCCTACTTAGCACGCGCCGGCCTCTCCGTCGCCGTCCTCGAGCGTCGCCACGTCATCGGCGGCGCCGCCGTGACCGAAGAACTCATCCCTGGCTTCAAATTCTCCCGCTGCAGCTACCTCCAGAGCCTCCTCCGCCCCTCCATCATCAGGTTCATCTTATTTCGCCTCTCTCTCTCTCAATTTTATGTTATAGTTAATTAAGCAACTGTGTTTATTTGCTTTTTTTGTTTTTGGCAATGGAAAAGAGAGTTAGAGTTACGGCGACATGGATTGAAGCTCTTAAAGAGGAGTCCATCTTCGTTTACGCCTTGTTTGGATGGACGCTATCTTCTGTTGGGCCCTGATAAGGACCTTAATCATTCTGAGATTTCCAAGTTCTCCAAACAAGACGCCGATGCTTATCCAAGGTCCTTCTATGCAATTTTCTCTTTCCTCTTCGTTATTATCTCTAGCTCTGATAGCATGTTAAATTAGCGATTGTATTTAATCCTTTAACCATAATTCTAACAAAAATGACATAGAAGAATACATACGAACGACTATGATTAGTTAATCAAGGAGCTATAGCTAATGCCGTAGTTTTGGGACTAATAAGGCTTTCTTGTTGTGATTTACAGATATGAAAATCAGCTAGAGAACTTCTGTAAATTTATGGATCCGCTTTTGGATTCAGCACCTCCTGAATCTTTGCAAGGTGTTTCATCTTTCAAGGATCGTTTCAAGAATGGAATACAAAAATCATCGTTTTGGGCTCATTGTTTGCGGCAGGCTATCACCTTGGGCCAAAAGGATATGGTGTAAGAGTTCTTGTTCTTGATGTATGATCATTTCCTTGTAGCGTTAACGAATTGCTTTCTGGTTATTTTTACAAATACAGTTATTTTTTTTGGTCAAGTGTATATGGATTCCGCCAATGTTCTTATGGCCCCACTGGTTCTGCCCCCTTCTGTGGGATTCAGTTCTTTCAAATTGATTAATTTTATGGTTCGGATTAAATATTACAAATCTAAAGTAATAGCTAGTGCCTCGTAATTTAAAATTTTAAATGAAATGGCATCATATACACAGTACAAGGTTAGATATACAAGAAATAAAATCTTAATCCCAAAATGGACTCGTAAAATGGAGAGAATCCTAATTCATTTGGTTCTAGGGTCCAATCTCTTGAAAGTTCATGTGGATTCCATGGCTGCTTGATTTATGTAAAAATTTGAATTACAGTCTCAGCCTTTTTATGATATGTATTTCTTGTTTTTTGACAGGGACTTTATGGAACTTTTATTGTCCCCAGCATCGAAGGTTTTGAATAACTGGTTTGAGGTTGTCATTATAGTCTTGATTTCTTTGCAATTTTATCCTTTAAATTTGTCGATTTTATTTATTAAGATATATTGCTTCCGCTTATATCAAAACTCAAAGATAATGTTCAAATTTACTTCATTAACTAGTTTCAAGTATAGGCATATAGAAATCTCACTTGGGAAGGAATTTTGATCATTTGGATTGTTTAAATTAATTTTTAAGTCTTCATTGACATAGTAGAGCTTTTCATTGTGTGTCATTCCCCATCTGTAAAGTAACTAAAGGATTCTTTCTTAAATTATGCGGTATGATATATTCATGTTATTGTTCACCTTTACTCATCAAAGTGTTCTCGTAGTGATTTTGAATATAGTCTTGTTGGGGGCATAATTGACTATAATAGTTTTCTGATGGGGTTTAAACCTTGTAAAGTTTTAAGTCTATTGGTTCAATGAATATCTGTTACTGACTTTGATATTTATAGACAGATGTTCTGAAAGCAACGCTTGCGACAGATGCTGTAATAGGAACCACGGTAAGAGTTGTTATTAGAAAAACATGGAGAAGCATTTTTTTTTAGCGTTGAATCATTCTATATAACACAAATGGGCATGTGAACAACCTGAAAAACTATTTGGCACAATTTCTGCTACATTATAAGTATTAATATACAATTGACCTCCTAAAATCTGTACAATAGGGGAGTGTCCATACACCTGGGAGTGGATATGTTCTACTTCATCACGTGATGGGAGAAACTGATGGCGATCGTGGAATTTGGTCGTATGTATCTCTAACAATGGCTTGACGTGTAATTTGTTCATCACAGAAACAGCATTGTAAATTGCCTTTGATCCTTTTCCTATTTAAAAGAAATCTAGATTTCATTGATTGTTAATAGCCAAGTATGTCTGAAAAAAAAATTAAAAAAAGATAAGTATATTTTGTATAATTGAATAGAAAAATGAAGCAGTGATATATGGTAATTCTAGTGTAACTGCATGAGGATAGTTAGAGGGCAAGAAAATATGGCTTATCATGGAGTAGAAATGTCACCATTAGCTTTGGAAATCAGAATAAAGGGATGCCAAATCCTATAACTTGATGACAAAGAAACTTTATCAATTTGGTAAATACTAAAAATGTGTAATATTATGTGTTTGTGACTTACATTGACTTTAGAAAGCTTTATGTTTAGAGAGATTTGCAGAAACAATGGACCCTTCTACATCTTTAAATCATTATATATTTTTCTTAAGCTCGTATGATGTGCCCATTTGTTGGTCAAGATTAATTAGTACCTTTACAAAAACCACAAATTAACGCTCTCCCCTTTTCTTTTTAATGTTGGTAGTTATTGAATTGGGCAATTAGCCATCATGTTTAAATTTATACAAGTCTGAGTTATTGCTTTAAGCTCCCTCTTAGAGAACTGGTGTACTTGAAAACCAAGATTTCTCTCTTTTTCTTGTTAAACTTGGTAGTTATCGAATTAGTCATCGTGTATGTATACAAGTATGAGCTGTTGCTTTAAGCTCCCTATTAGAGAACGGATGTACTTGAATCTTAATATTTCCTGTAGGTATGTGGAAGGTGGGATGGGCTCAGTATCCTTGGCTATCAGTAATGCTGCTAAGGAAGCTGGGGCTCATATTGTCACAAGTGCAGAGGTATATGTGTCTGGAATCACTCCAGTAGCTTTCAGTAATGCACCTCCCTCTTATAAGTACTTTTAAACATTATTCTATAAACTTCAATTTGATATTATTCGGTTGCATCAGTGCAATTTTGTAGTCAGACACAACCAGGATAGGCATGGAAATGTTAGATTCTAGAAATTTAATTAAATTCTAAAATATTTTAATGGAAGGTTCAAATCATTTGAGACAATGGAATGTATTGAGTTGGTTAGGAATTTACAACATCATGGAAATACTGTTCAGAATTAAAATTTTGAATTTGTACTTTTAAATATGTTGAGAGTTGCATTACTTGATGCCTTATTTGGTATATCAGCATGCAGAGCCCTGGTCCAATTGCCCTTTATGACTGAGTGCCTACAGAGGGAAAGACCTAGAGCTTGGGAAACTTTACTAAATAGTTACTGTAGTTGGATCAAGCAGTTTAGAAGGGACGGTTTAACCTTCAAGCACTTCCCATATTGCTTCTGATTAAAATAATTTAGACAACAGTACACTGAACACCCAAATATTTAAGATGATAGTGATGTAAATGCTGAGTTTAAGGGAAATATTCTCTTAATTATCCTTGATTTAGGGATCCCCATAAAATAGAATTGGTGTAATTCACCGCAAACTTTTTTTCTTCATTGGTTTCCTTAATATTCTTCAGCTGATGCAGTTATACTTTATGTAGTTGTCTTTTGCTACCCTTGATTTTTCATTTTTGACATTTAGGTTTCACAATTGTTGGTTGAAGACTCTGGTGCAGTGAATGGGGTTAGTTTTGTTGCATTGCTTCCCTCAATGGAGCAGATTTAAAGCGTGGTCAAACTAATTATTCTTTACATGGCTAATATCATTTAGGTATTGCTGGCTGATGGTACACCAGTGCGTTCTTCAGTTGTTTTATCGAATGCAACTCCTTATAAAACTTACATGGTATTTTATTGACACTACTGATTTATTTTGAATTTACTAAAAGCATACATAATTGATGTTGTAATCATGAGAAAGGTATTTAGTTTAAATTTCTTAACCCTCTGTTCTGCTTGGATTTTATTGTGATTATAGGTTTTGCTCATGTGACAGGATTTAGTGCCTAGAGATGTTCTTCCTGATGATTTCATCCGAGCCATTAAGTACTCTGACTATAGTTCCGTAAGCTCCCTGTTCAATTGTATTTACTTTGACCGTCAAGTGCATACCTTTTTTTTTGTGTCACTTTGTCTGTTATATTGGAATGCTTAGGTAGGAGGCAGATATATAACAGCTTCTTGTGTACTATAAGCTATTGAAGAAGAATGTTCTAACATTCTGTAATAATTAGGATTAGATGATTGCATGAAACTTGGTCTAAATGTAATCTATGACCAATTGTGGGATAAGTCTATTAGATATATAACAGCTTCTTGTGTACTATAAGCTATTGACGAAGAATGTTCTAACATTCTGTAATAATTAGGTTTAGATGATTGCATGAAACTTGGTCTAAATGTAATCTATGACCAATTGTGGGGTAAGTCTATTATGAACCTTTCAGTTGACTAAGATTTTGGTGCTCATACATTCTAATCCTGTCATTATTTGAAGTCATTGGTTTTATGTTACTTTGCAATAAGAAAAGATATTAGCAATCTATTGGCCTGAAGGATATAGAAATATATAATTTGACAGAAACTAGGACTGTGTAATTAATGAAATTATGGTGGATACATAAAGGTCAAAAGAAGCAGGTGAACAAAATCCTCCTAGACTCTGTGTTCCTTAGCACTTTGTTATGCTGTGTAAAAGAATCTAATGATAAGATCCCGTATCACTTCATGAACTTGAAATTCAAAATGCTTTAATCTTCTATGATTCTGGGAAGTATTAAAAATTTTATGTCTGCAGAAAGTTTATGGCACTTTGTAACTATAGTAGCATCAGTTCTAGTACATGGAAATTACCAAATGAGCCTGTAGGACCAATTGCAAGTTGTAGCAGGACTTGTTTCCCAGTACTTAAAGCTACTTACTTCCTCTGTGTGTGGCTATCATCTACTGAAACAGGCAACTACAAAAATAAACTTAGCAGTTGATAAATTGCCCCAGTTTCAATGCTGCAAGATAGGCCATCCTGATGCTGGTCCTCAGCATGTTGGCACCATTCATATTGGGTCTGAAAGGTATGGCGTTATCTCAGCAATAATAATATATTGGTTTTGGATCCATGAGCTATTTCTCATATGTTCTCTGAGACAGTTAACTAAAAAGATGTTTCAAAATTGTTGATCACTAATTTCGGGCATCCAAGATTACGCTAATCCTTTGGCAATTTGATTTGGATAGGGTGAAAGGCACAGCTGACAAAAAATATTTGATGACAATGTTTAGATGCACGTCTAACCTTTTATTTCATTACACTAAACTCGTTTAATGCTTTTCACGTTGAGTTAATTTTTAGACCTTATAAGAGGGGGAAGTGTCCAGTGGACAATTGGCTCAAAATTCTGCTGGTTCTCTTACCAGCAACATCAAGCAAGGCGGAAATGCAGAGGGAGTTTTATGTAGCAAACTCAATAACTGTAGGAGTTGAGCTCAGAGTATGCTGATAGACATGGCGATTGTCGCAGTTGTGGAATAAACTTTTCTTGACCAGTTTAGTTAGCATTCCTAACATGTTGTTTCCCTTCCCAAACAACTCTAACATCATGAGAGTGAATTGTAAACCTTTCACTATAATGAACAGATTATTTGAAACATTTAGTTATATCATTTAATAGTGGACTACCTTCAAAAGTTGAGTGATCCTGGCAAATGTTCCCACATCTAATTTTAGATTTCAATTCTGCGCCCTTTACCTCTATTTTGGACATCTAATATTTGAATGCAATTCCAAACTTTCTTATATCTGTTCTGCCTATCTTTTAAGTATGGAGGAAATTCACTCAGCCTGTCAAGATTCTGCCAATGGAATACCATCACGAAGACCAGTCATTGAGATGACAATTCCCTCTGTACTTGACAAGACTATATCTCCACCAGGTACTTAACTTTGTCTTTGAGGCAATTGTGATATCTTTTTCCTCTTAGCATTTTCCTGTATGTCGTTAAATTAATGGGTTTTGCACACCTTCTGTATTTTCTTTACCAAAATCAAGAAATTGGAGTGGAACCTCAATTCTGAATTCACTCTCGTATTGTGGCAAACTTATGAAAAAGATGTCCATCAACTTATGTTTTTACATTCTTACCCTTTCAGTAATTAGCTCACACACACACACGCACATCTTTCGGTTCAGCATGTGTTTCATTGGTATGCAAAATGCATATCTCAAATTCTTTATATGCTTAATTTATGTTTTTATTTCTAGTTGTAATTTTGACTTAAAACTTTCTGTCAGCTGTTAGTTGTTTTGTGTGTGTGTGTGTGTGTGTGAAGCTAATTATGAATCTTTTTCTCTTACAGAGTTTTTCAAAATAAGATGTGCTAGAATTAACCCCAAATGTTCTTAAATAAAAATGGAAGAAGGGATGGATTGAGTAAGTAGGATGGTCCCTATAAGCTATTGTGTTAAAACCACTCTGGAGAACCATTAGTGTGTGACACGGCCATCTGTATTTGCTTCATTTTCAATGACGTTACTACATTTTTTTTTCAGTACTGATATTCTTTCATGTGATGATCTAGAAGTTGGGCATGATCTAGAGATGTTTTTATTCTCAAGTATCCTCTGCTCGCTCATTTTTAATAGCACATCTGTCAGAATCTTTTTGTTTTTCATAGGTAAGCATGTGATCAACCTGTTCATTCAATACACACCATACAATCCATCGGATGGTAGCTGGGGAGATCCTGCTTACAGAGTAAGTTATATTTTAGAAATTGGTGCATTGACATTGTACTGCAATTGCTTCCTCTTGCTTTATACATAAAATGTCTATTATCTTTCAGCAGTCACGTGTTCTTTTGTTGTCCCAATTAGAAAATTTTCACTCTAATTATGATCTAATTTGTTTGTGGGTAGCAGATCTTCATTGTTCTGACTAATCCTTGGAAAACTGGCAAATTATCTTCTTTGCAGGAATCTTTCGCACAAAAATGTTTTGCCTTGATTGATGAATATGCCCCTGCATTTAGCTCATCGGTCATTGGCTATGACATGTTGACTCCACCAGATCTTGAAAGGGAAATTGGACTGACAGGTACTTCATAACCACAAATATTGACCTAGGAGTTTAGACAGGATGTTCAGGCAATTAAGTTAGGGTCTGATTGGCACTCTACAACAAAATAATCCTAAACCAAAACACAAACTTTGTTAGGGTTACACAAATATTTGGTTGCAGAGTTGGAATCCTAAACCAAGTTGACAGAGTTTTGCTCCAAACCTCCAAACTATTATGGGGCAACTTAAATAAGCATTCATGAATACTTTTTGTTACATGGCCTATTTAAAAAGCCATGTGACTTGTTTAGATGATTAACTTAATCATCTAAACAAAATACACATGCATGGTCATTTGAACCATCTAAATAATGTTAAAAAGTACTAGCACTAAATCAGCAAAAATTTAGTCCACAGAAATATAAGTTTATAAGACTTTGTTGTTATTGTTGGGACAGAAAAACTTGATAATTTGTTTACTTTGTAACTATTCTCATAAATTAACCAAGCTGCTTTTCATACAATTTTATATAGATACTGTTTCTTAAACCATTCTAATCTAAAATGATATTTAACAGGAGGGAATATCTTCCATGGTGCTATGGGTTTGGATTCTCTCTTTCTCATGCGGCCTGTAAAAGGATGGTAATTCATAAAAGCATATAGATGTTTACAATTAGAAAATAAATGATATGTCTACAATATTTTCATAACATTTTTACAATAAATCCTAAATAGCATGTTGTTACTAGTTGTTATTGTTGGGGCAAAAAAGTAATCTTAGTATTAGATTCAAATTTGAAACAATAACAAATAACCACCTATGATTTGTTGTAAAAATATTGTGAAAATATTGTGGACGTAGCACCTCTCCAATTAGAATCATCATAGAAATTTGTCTTTTTCTTGCCATCTTTCTTACATGGGGGAAGTATTGAAATCTAACTTGATTTGTGATTTTGGGAACGAAGGTCAAATTATAGGACTCCACTCCCAGGGCTGTACTTGTGTGGGAGCGGGGCCCATCCTGGTGGTGGTGTGATGGGCGCACCTGGGCGTAATGCTGCACAGCTAGTTCTTCAAGATGTCAACAAATCATAAAATTGATATATTAAAATTCCCCAGCCATATGGTCTGAACTGAGCTTATAAAAAAACAAAAAAGACAAAAATTAAAATTAAAGGCTGTTAAAAGTTCCTATTTCCTTTTATTCCTTTAGTAGGATTTGCTTTACTATTAGTTATGTTATGAATCAGCACTATCTTGCACTTGCTATCTTTATAACCGTAAGCCACCCAGGCTTTCTGTTTCCCCTCACATGTAGACAAATAGATTGGAGCTTCTACAAAGCTAAGTTGTAAAAGTTGGTTTTTCGAAAGCAATAGTTGATTGTGTCCATTAACGAATGCTGAAGTGGGAGTTGCTCAATAGTCAATATTCAATTAAAGGGGTTTTTTTTTTTTTTTTTTTTTTTTTTTTGAGGAAATTAAATTAAAGGGGTATTTGTTTACTTGCTTTTGTTACTTTCAATATAATGGGACTTGCTCAAATCCTCCATGAGTGCAATTGAGCACCTTATTACATATTTTGATTGATTGTATTTCTTGAGTTAATTGGGTAACCTAGAGTAGGTTTTGTTAAAAAATATTCTATGACCATATTTTGTTAAAATGATTGAAGACTAACACTTATAAATCTCATATTCTATTTTCATTTTTCACTCAAGAAAAATCCATATTGTCAAATTTTTCACTTCAAAATTTTTCCCAGCCCGGACTTTTAAACACTAAACCCATCCTGCCCAAAAACATAATGGGCCTAATTTTAAGAGGGCTCAACTTGTGAGGCCTGAAATAAAAAGTCCACCCAAATAAGGACAGGCTATATCAAGGCACAAGCGTAGGGTTTTATAGTCAAAAGGAAAAATCATGCACAACAGCTTAAGTGCTTTTTTTTTTTTTTTTTTGGTTGAAGAGAACTGTTTGTGATTTGGATTAATTTATTTGCTAAACTCTGGCACAAGTACAATTGTAGCTTTAAAATTAAAAATAGTTAAGTTTTAAAAAGCTGTACATGAAAGTGAATGAACTAACAGAAAATAGTTAATTCAAACCCACACGAACTAGATTTTCTATGAAAAATTGTAACTTTTCAGTTACAAAATATGAGCTGCCAGGTTAAAAATATGTGATATTCTAAACCAGAAAAATAATCTGTATCCTTTTTTTCATACTTATTAATCAAACAACATTTGAAGTTTGAAAAACCACATGCTAAAAGATATCAGATCCAGAGAGCAATCTGGATCAACTGGGGGAATGCAAGGAATGGCAAGAAATTGTATGCGCTATGAACCACCCCTCCCTCACCTCCAAAAAAGAATATATATATATATATATATATATATAGGTAAAAGATAAAGCCCAAGAAAGATAGGAACAAACTTTTGGAGGCTATGTATGATAACATTCACAGGAAATATTGTTGATCATTTAATAGCTCACTTAAAAACCAGATGCTATCGATTCCGCCAGCCAGAAACAGACTTGGGGACAAGGGTGATGGAATTGGAGGCAGATTCTAACCTGCATCATGTGTAAACAGAGCTTCTATCAGTAATTGTTATGCATGAACGGAAGCAGACACACATGCAAACCTCTCCCTCACAAACACACACACACACACACACGCACGCATGCAGAGGGCACCTTGATATTTCTTCAACGGCCTTCACGAGTTCTGTAGAACTTGTTTCCAGCACTTGGCCTCCAAAAATCATTTCATCTAAAATAGTATGTATCTGATAAAAACACAAGAAAAACAATTGAAGCCTATTCCAATGGAGATTTTGCACGTATTTATCTTGGGAAACATAAGACTAACACATAAAAGCAATTGATTGAATTCATTATAACAATCAGAATCTAACTCAGTTTAACTTAATTTTCGAGTAGCAAATGCTTTAAAGCTAATGCCTAATGATATAAATCATAAGAAATAAACATTGGCACTGGAAGTTCAAATGGGAACCACAAGAATACAACAAACTGGTTGAGTCAATGTTGAAAGGAAATGATTGACTTAAACATGGTCTGAGCAAACATTACATAGTATTAGAGCTCAAAAAAACCTAAAGTTTGCCCCTAATGACAATTTAAACTCCAGACTTTATAAGTCATGACAATCTAAATATTCTGTCTATATCTGTTAAAGATCACTAATGGAAAACCTGTTTCGGGACTCATTACTTCAATCCCTTCTTTTCTTATATATCATTTTCACTCCTTATTTATATTTGAAGTTTTTCTCTCTCTATTGATGCTGGCCCTCCCTCTATTGTGTTCTGCACCTCCTCACTCTCTCAAAGTTTCTCTCTCAAATGTGGAGAAGAAGTCAACCACCTAGCAAATCAGCGCCATTTTGGTAAAAAAGACTCCAATCAAAATTTTACTCCCACAAGATAGGTTGCTTCGTTAGTGGTTTTTAACATATATGGAGAAAGTGTTTAGATTATCGTGGTTTATGAACTCTACGGTTTAATATGGAAAAATCATTTTATTACTTATAAAAAAAAATGCCAAAATTCAAAGGTCACGGTGTAATTTGTCACAAGGGGGTAAACTCTGGGTTTCCTCTTTTTGGACTTTCCCCAAAACATAATATCCAACGACCCAACTGCATCCTTAGAAGCAGAGTGATTAAATTAAATATCCAATCTTCTAGAGAGCATAGTCCGAAGCTGACAGATAAGATATTGTTTGTCAAGTTCATAATACAAAAAATGTGCATAGCAGTTGTTTCTACAATTTCATATTTCAGAAGAACTGAGATAAACACATTTATTTCAAATACTTTAAAGAGATACAAACCTTGCTATAGTTGAACACAATGTCAAGCTCACATACATTTTTAAAGCACTTGTCCAGCGTTTCCACAAACACTGTAAAGCATTAAGGCATAAGTCAGCATATAATCCAATCATCCAATAAAAGAAACAATTCAAGAGAAACACGTATAAGTTTTACACTAATAAATAGGCTATTCACCATCACATTCAGCTTATTCAATATATAGTGACATACATAACAAGGAAGTCTGTCGGCATAAGCTATGATAAACTTCAACATGGATCACATATATATTATGACATAACACACCTTCAAGGTGATAGCCTTAAAGAGCAGTAAATCTTAACTGAAGTTACAGAATAGCTAAAAAATTAGGCAAGCTAACAAAGATGAATATTGATTCCATCATAATCAAATTCATACAAGAGTATACCAAAGAATCCTCCAAACTGCTTAACCTTTTAATGTAATAAAGGTGAAAATTTCAATTGCTTCTAATTGATATAAAAGGAAATTCACTTGGGAAAATGAAGGATTGTCCAATCTAATCAGAAAGAAATCTCATAGCACTACAGATACTATAGCTCAATCAATGGTATCACTCTTCTAACGTTTTTCCCAGGTAGAATACTAAACATGGAAATTTAATTCAGAGACATTAAGGGATTAGACACAGACCCAAATCCTTATTTTCTGCAGATAATGTGTGTATTTAGCATATACTTTTCCTCAAACATGAAATTTCAAACCCATTCTAGAAACAAAAACACAGGGAACAGGTTCACTTTTATAAAAATAAAATAAAAAAATATAAAAAAATAATTATTAATTTGGAATGAATCGAATCTCCACAAGTAGGATTCAAACCTAAGCCAATTGAATTAACTGTGGACCGCAAGCCATGGATAAATACTTTCTTGAATAAACTGGGGGCAAATTAAATACTTTCACATGCATAATGCATGAAGGAAAAAAAAAAATTCTCAATGGGATTTAGCATTATCAATTGGAGAAGCTTGCATCAAATCAAAAATTTAGCTTTGCCTACATAAACTTATGGAAAAAGAAACTATATGGGGGATTCACTATCTAGCTTGCCTGCATCTTCGTTAATACTGCATAAAATTTTGATTGGAGTAAGAAACTATGATAGCTTGCTTCCAAAATGAAAGGAAATTATTAATTATTACTCCCTCTATTTTGATGGAAGGAAATTTTGAAGATGGAAAAAGAAACTATGATAGCTTGCTTATATCTTCGTTAATACTATATGGGGGATTCACAATCTAGCTTGCTTGGTCCAGTAATTAATACCATTTTGATTATTCCACCTCACATGCTTCGGCAATACTTATAATTACCAATAGACAGTCCTAAAGTCTATTTTTGCAATAACTGATTCAGGATAAAGTTGCAACATTCATTCACCACTACTTTGCTTCTCAAACAATTTATATGTTCTACATTACATTCTATTGACAGAGATAGTATCGGCAATGCATGATAGTCAATGGAGAGTGAATAATTCAAAAAAAAAAAAAAAAAAATTACCTTGTATCAAATCTAGCATGGCCAGCTCATTTTCAGAACTATCAAAAACTAAAACGAAGTAAAGTGTTGCATAGTGCTTGTATACAAGACTGCTATCCTGTAGAAATAAAATAAAGCTAAAATTACAGAGTTTTACTATGAAATACTGTAATTAAGAACCCAAAAAGAAGTGAATATTAAAAAATTACCGGACCAAAAATAGACGCGGCATCTAAGAAATTGCTTACATTCTCAGCTCTACTGCATAAGACTGTATCACAATCAACATTTAAGAGTGAAACCAAAACGAAACCCTAGAAACTCGCTCGAAATGGCCGATTATAACAAACAAATTAAATTAAATTAGTTATAACCGTGCGGTCCAACCAAAGTATAATGTTATACCGAGATCCGACGCCGTTTAATGCAGCAATTCGATTATTAATCGCAAAAATGTTATGTGTGCGTGTATGCGTGTGCGTGTGTGTGTGTGTGTGTGTGTGTGTGTGTGTGTGTGTGAGAGAGAGAGAACCTCCAAAAACGCTGCGGATAAGCTCCTGTTGCTTCTCGACAGTCTGAAATCAAAGAATGAAACTCAATCTGATTATTTATAGCGGAATTATAACTTGATGATCTTCCCAAATTGGAAATGGTGAAGGTAAAAATTGAGAGAGAGAGAGAGAGAGAAACCTGGAAATCGTAGAATTTGGCAAGGCGAGGCTTGCCCTGAGTGTTCATTACCATCACCGATCGTATCATCTTTTGCCCTCTCTTCCCAAAAAACGCAACCTCTATTTCAAGGTCTTACTATTACTAATCCATCCTTATATATTTTGTAGTTAACGACTAGCCATTTACTTGTCTAAACGATATGCCGTTGCTCACCACATAGAAATATACAAACAAACAAAAAAATGTTAAAAAACTCAAGACGGTGTCGTTTTGTATTAACCTGGACGGATAAAATGATATAAAAGCTGTGCCAAACAAGCCCTAAAATAGCCTGAGACAGCGGCGCCTTTTATGTATACAAATGGATGCTACTACTACTCATGAAAACGACGACGATGAAGACGACATAAACCCAGTCACAATGATCCTACCAGATGACCAAAACGACAACGATGCTAAGAGATTCTCTACGGTTCAACCACCACAGCAGCATTACGTCCGTTCGATCGACTCAAAGGTGGTGATCAGGCAGCTCCCATCGCAAGGCCTCTCGTTCCAGCTCTGGCCCGCAGCAACTACTCTCGTCACCCTCCTAGATCACCACCGCTGTGACCCTAGCAATAGTCCCTTGTCTTCCACACTCCTCGATCAACGTCGCAGTCTCAATATCCTCGAGCTTGGATCCGGAACCGGCCTAGTCGGAATCGCCGCAGCCGCTACTCTCGGTGCTAATGTCACGGTCACCGACCTCCCACACGTCATCACGAACCTCCAGTTCAACGCTGAAGCGAACGCCGCCGTTTTGGCATTGAACGGTGGGACCGTCCACGTGGCGCCGCTGAGGTGGGGAGAGGCCGATGATGTGAATTTGATTGGGCGAGACTTCGATCTTGTACTAGCCTCGGATGTAGTGTATCACGATCACCTCTACGAGCCTTTGCTCGAAACGCTACGGTTGTTGTTGCTCGTTGACTGCGAGGGCCAAAGTCAAAGTCAAACTGAAAAGAAAGAAACAGAAACAGTGTTTGTTATGGCACATTTGAAGCGGTGGAAAAAGGACTCGGTTTTCTTCAAGAAGGCAAGGAAGCTCTTTCACGTTGAGGTTCTTCATGTGGATCGTCCTAGCCAGGGGTCTAGGGTTGGAGTTGTTGTTTACCGTTTTGCTAGGAAGCCTCAAAGTTTGAATTCTGCATTGGCAAACGTTAGCTTGACTTGATGACTCATTGTAGGAACTTTCATTTTTGGTTTGAATGTTGAAGAAATTTGGAGTATTCTGAAAATCTGTGTTTTGAGTTTAAAACAGCGTTTTGTAAAAAAATGACAAGGAGTTGTAATTATGAAACAGAGTTTTGAATTTTTAAAAACGCTCTTTTAATCTGCCAAAATGTCTAACCAAACAGGTCCTATAACTTGCCCTTCGTAAATATCAAATTATCATTAAGGTTATCAATTATCATTCCAAAGTAAATGAATCTGTCAACAATTGGATCATCATAATTTTAAACATGCACTTTCTCACACTCAAATTCACTCATTAATACCCTATAACCAAAAATAGAAATACACTCAACAGCCTTAAAACTTCTGATCTCACATTCACACAATCTACAAATCAACACAGAATGATCCGTAGACTAATTACAAACCAATACGCTCTAATTTTCATATTTATGTGGTAGTTTTACACTTCAAAGCAGAGGCACAGATTTTTACATTCCTTCTGCAACTGTATTTACAGAATTTGACGAAAAAAATCATCATTTGCTAATTTTGAGTACAGATTTCTTTCATCCACTATGATTACTGAATGTCATCGCCTCCTTAGCGGGGAGCCTTTGGCCACGGCTTTCATACTCTGCGAGTCTCTAAAGCAAACAAAGTGCACAAGTGTCTTCCCATTGGGGTAGACTGCAAAAACGCTTGTCCCTATCTTCTTATTGCAAAGAGAGCACAAACTATCACCGGTGATCTTCACCACCGTCTTCCTTTGGTTGTACAGCTCATCCTTCACCTGTTTCACAAAATGATTTGTTAGAAGAAGTAGATAAAGGGGTACTTGCACTGAACATAAACCTCTCATAATGAAGAATAATGAGGGCAGATTACACACAAAGAAATTATTGAGCAGGAAGATAGAGAATGAATGTGTGTGAAGACATTTGTCCAAGAAACTCAAAGTGCAATTAACAGCTACACCATTCAAGATCAAAATATCAATTAGTTTTTATCCAAAAATATTCAACTCCTTCCTTACATGAATTCCCATGCACGATAAATGCATACCTGCAGGTTCTCACTCTGTCTCAAACTTTTGATTACTGAAAGATTTCTGTATGCTTCACTGGATTTTCGCAGAAGAGGTCCAAGAAATGGAAGCAAGTTCTGCAGATAGCAGAAAATAACAAACTTTAATCATGAAGCTTACATTTAATATTCTGATGCCTGACAAAGCAAATTTGTCAAAAACACACACACACACAAACACACAATGATGATGATGACGAATTAGCATGAAATCAAGAACAAGCATAAGATGAGAATAATTCAACACAATTCCCTACTCTCACATAACATGGAGAAAGACAAAGTTTGAACAAGTATAACCCAATAAGCGAATCACACACAAAATCTAGCTTAAGTAAAACAAGGATAGGCACAACAAGCAAGGCACTCAAGATGCCTTGTCTGGTCCACGTTTATCAACATATCAAATATAACTAGTTTTTTGTCTTTAGTCCTCTATCAATATAAAAAATAATAATAATAATAATAATTACAATTAAAAATTAAAATGTTCCCCCACTTAAAATGAGACAAACTAAAAATGTTCCAAATTGGAGCTGAAAATAAGACCCATCAATTGAAACTGTATGACGCTCCAAAAAGATCAGAAAATTTACAGATCCAATGGCAAAGAGACTTGCCTCATGAAAAAAAAAAAAAACTAGGTGGGACGATAGGAGAACTCAAAAGGAAAACCCTAAAGAGAAACCCCAAACCAAAAGAAGTGATTTTGATTTTGCGCAACTATGACTCAAAACGCTTCCATAGTAACTGAGGGTAGGCAGTCTTAAGGGCTGCGCTTACAGATTATAGAAACTTCATGACCCAGAAAAAGCAAGAAATATGAAATTTTAAGAGAGAATTCGACAAGGAAAAGGGTAACTGAGAATCCCTAGAGACTAGTCCTCTATCAATTTAATTGATACCTGTAGTTTGGTTTCCCTTGGTAAAAGTTTGAGTGCTTGAGCTCCATTTAGTCTATCCCACCTTCGGCTCAACAGATCAAGGATCTCATCAAGCATAATAGCAGAACCTCCTTCTTCACTAGATTCATCCACATCACCATCACTCCTACTACTGTCGGTACTGCTCTGACTGACTCGCATGTCCTCTGCACCCTCTATAGAAGCAATTTTCTTATTTCCACGCCCTACTTTAGCTTTAACTGAAGTCCCTGGAACAACCTTTGGAATGCTTGTATTCAGAGGTGATACTATATTTGTAATTCGCTTTTCAAAGTTCTTGGTTGTCCTCCGAGGATTCAGATAAATTTGCAGAAGAGTGAGGTATATATTGCCAGAAGATTTTACAGATGGTTGATGAACTACAGGCTCATATACCCGATCACAATAGGCCAGCGCCAGCTCAGGAACATGAAGCTACAAATGCAAGGGAACTCAAATATAAGAAGCAATAGGCAAATAGCACAAACATGGACATATAAAGCCCATAAAAATTAATATTTTCATCTCTTGTTAATCAATTAATTAAAAAAAAATGCATGAAATTCATTTCAGAGAACCATCAATGTCCAAAAACATCTGCCACGAACAAATTAGGAAATAATTCAAAAAATGGTGCAAATTGAAGGCCCATAAAAGCCTTTCTGATCATTACATGAATGCTAAAATGAATAGTTAATAAATAATAGTAGCAAGGCTATAAAATTTTAATATAGACAAGCCCAAATTAAATGGCAGGATTAAGACCTAGTTAAAATGAGTATGAAGGATGAATGTTCAACAAAAGCTCGCCAAATTTATGTGTACTCACATAAGAGGAAACTCAACCCAGCTCTTCTGATAAAAATGGGTTCAAATACAGAATATTCTCTTTAAAGTAATGGTAAGGTGATGACTCTAACAAGGCTTTCCACATAAGAATCACACAAATAACCTGTCGAATAGCCAATGTAAATTAAAAAAGCCACCCAATTGATAGAATTTCCAAATTACAAGGCACGACTAAATTTCATACTTTCTTATTAAGAACATCATTAGCATGTGCAATTTGGGTATCTACAGGTACTCAACAATTTTCCAGGTTCATTTCATGTCCCCTTGGCAATGGATTATCTAATAAAGAAGGAAGCATGTTAATTTATGTTGGAAAGTACCTTATGAACATAAAGAGATAAGGCAAGCTCATGTTGGTTCATTTTACCCAACAATAGTGCACGCTCTTCATATAAAGCTTCTGGAGGAAGACGTTTCAACAAAGCCTCTGGGTTATATCCAGAGATACTCTCTAAAGCAGACAACAACTTCTTCCTTGTTGAGGAATATGCTTTCTCATCCCATTGCTCTTGAGCACTTAAATCTGCATACCATTCAAGTACTTCCGAGAGATATATTTGCACCTACCATGCATAAAAATGACATGCAAAGACAATTTGGATTAGCATGATCAGCCAAACTACTATCACCACCTACACTAACCATGACAACAGCCAAGTAGCTGTGTTTGAACACACGTCTGTTCTCTGTCTGTACTTTTTTTTCCCTTTAATTTTGATAATTGCAATGACTCTCAAATGAAAAATATTAATTCCTTTAAAATTATAGAACTAAATGCAAGAGGTCTTCACCATTTCGTTCTGCAGATTTCCTGAGATCCCATTCTCATTCATTGCAAGCATGAGTTCTAAGTACTTGGCCTGCATGCTTGGAGCACGTTGCTTCAAATAAGAGTTGACCAAGTCCGCTGGAATATTTCCAGACAAATACAACTCAATAGTTTGGGTTGGACAGCTTTCAAGAACAAGCATTGAGCACTCCAGAACAAGCATGGGATCAGTCCCACACAGAGGCTGCATAGGAAAATCCATCAAACCTTATTAGGTATATAACATATGCCAGCTATAAATTAACTCATTATCAAGCTCTCAAGTTTTCAAAAATAAATTGTCACCAGAAGACAAGTAACTTCTACATTGGATGCTAAAAAGTAGTGCTTTATCTAATCAGCTGATGGAAAATTTCGGAATTTCAGGAATTATCATTCAGAGAGGAAAACCCTGGATCAACTTCTCGGTTATAGGAAGAAATTTTTGTTCCCAAGCACATGTACAAAAATTCGGTAATGAATGCCAAGAAACATAAACTTAGTAAGAACCAAGGCAGAAATCGTTGTCATAACTTAGATACTTAAAAAAGCTTTTCTTTGACTGTAACAATAATACCCTAGATTGTATGGATTTGGATTGTGAAGGTGTTGCGCGAGTATGTGCTGATTCCCATATAGAGTGTTTACTAGGTCAATCTAGACTATATAAGCAATTACAAGGAGTCACAATTGTGACTAGTCCTTGAAGGGTAAGTGCAAATGTGGCAGCACTTTTCTCAGGTCATGACATAGACAATTTGAAAAGTTGAATGACTTGAATTCATTTGGAGGAAGACAGAGGTGGAATAAAAGAGAAGGGAACCTCCCTAAGCAAGTACATAGATATACAGGAAATTGCTGTAAAGCTAGTATCTGGTTCCTCCAAATTCTAGTATGTGGAAAAATCGGCCAGTTTTAATGCTTCCCTGCCACTAACATAATATAGAATTTTGCAAAACAAGCATATGAAATTAAGAAAAAGGGTTCCCTACCAAGTAAGAAAATTTACCTTGAGATATTCAATAATTGACTCAGGCTTAAACTTTTGGGTAAGTTCAGCTATTGATTGGTTTGATTTTGACTCGTCTATCAATTGATAAAGAAGTTTAAGAGCTTCACGGTGCATTGAATTGCACTTGTAAAGTTCTAACAAAGCAGCATAATGATTCCCTTTCTGAAGAATTTCCTCACATATTTTCATATCACAGTAATTGAGACCTTTCAGTAAGTCTAAAACTGCTGAAGACTGTCCAGTCAGAAGCAGAGCTTGGAGTAGTGCCGTGTCAAGTATTGCCGCCATCTCCCGAGCACCAGAGCCAATGGAAATATTGCCACGCCCCTGAGGACCAATAATATTAAATCTGAGAAAAACATTGTAGGGGACATTTTTGGTAAATCAAATAAGAACACAGAAAAAATTTTAACAGTCTGAGACCCAATACATTTAATATATTTACTAAACTACCAAACATTGTCACATCAATGACACCAATATTTTAATATATTTACTAAACTACCGAACTTATTTTTTTAACTACATCAAGTATATTATAATATTTCAATTAAAAAAGGCAGTTGCCATCACACTAAGCTCTGATTGCTATAAAAATAATTTTAGAAAAAAAAAATTAGGATGACATTAAAATCTGTAGTCATGTTTAACAACTATTTCGCAATAAAAAATTATTTAATTCATGCATTAAGTATTTTCCAGATTTTTTTTTTTTTTTTTTGATAGGTAAAAATAATTTTATTGGAACGAGACTACCTCATGAAAATAGTCATGAAGTAGCCTAAAGAATTACAAAAGGAGAACTATCTAACTATGGATCAAATCTATGAAAGAATGAATAGAGTTACTATCTGTGAGACCCGACACAAAGGACCACTCATAAAGAGTACTAACGAAGGATATTCTAATTATATAACATATTTATTCCAACAAACATAGAAGAACTAGCAAGTTTAAATTCCCTATTATATACATTCCTTACAATCATGTAAAAATATGTTAAATATCCATGAATCATAGATCATATGAATTTGCTGGAATACCTACAAAAATAAAATAACCTGTCTACCTTGGTTGATTTCTTGAACCTACTAGAGTCAAATGAGGCAAAATTATCTCCAACAACATCTAAAACCACCTCTTCTGTTCCCTCCGCAGTGGCCTTTTCAATTACACTGAATCTCTTCTTCTGTAAAAACTTAATAAGAGCCATGAGAGTATTATGGCTCATTTTCTTTGACTCAAGTGCTGCATTCTCATCAGATTCCAAAAGCTGTGGTAATGGTGAGATTTCCATATCATCTGATAAACCAGATGAAGCTCTTGAGAGATATGAAGCATCCAAAGAGATGTCCATAAGCTTCTCTGGCTCAGGAATTAGAGTTGTTTTAGGAAGGATAATAGATGGATACAAAGAAAGTACATAGGTTATATCTATTTGAGATGCCAAAAAATGCCCCATGGCTTCCTCATAGCTTCCATTATCAAAGAGGTAGTGAGCATATCTGGAATACAGAGAGACAAACTCATTCAATTCAGATGTTTGATCAAAATATGTATAAGAGGCAAGATTGATCTATTGTCATTGGTGAATTCTTTAAATCCACTGACTAGTTAATATTGCAAAAGAATTCACAAAGTAAACCAGAAATAAACATCATTATTAATACTTAAGTTTACCAAGTTCCTTCATTTGTTAAGTAATGGTTAGTATATGGCATATATACTGTCTAGAGTTGGTACTTATAAGTCAATGCATCATATTAATAAATAAATAAACGTGACTTTAAGAAACTGCTAGTTAAATTACTTCAGCTCTATCAAGTAATGAATAGTATATGGCATTCATAGTGTTTATCAAAAGATATAGTTTTTGGTAGCTTTTATGTTAAATGTGTGACAAACAGCTAAAAAGCTAGTTTTATTAAATTTGAAAGATAAAAAATAAATAAAAAAAAAAAAACAAAAAACAAAACTGAGACAAAAAGCAAAAAGCTAAAAGTTTTTAGCAATTTGACACATTGGTGGTGTCAAATTACTAAAATGCTATTTTTAGCACCACAATATACAAAAAGTGTGCTACATTGGTGGTGGTATATGTAAAAAATTTAACTCATCAGCTACAGTGCACAGCCATCTATAGCTGTGCACTGTAGCTCAAATGTTAAAGCAACATAAAATATTTTATTCTCCCTCTAATTAAAATAATGTTTATTTCATTTTATTCTTTTCCTTTTTTTTCCTCTTCCCGATCCACTCAGGCTCAGGTTCTACTTCTCCTTCCGTATCTGGAAATTTCAAAGCTCGACCATTACATTTGGTAATTCCAGACAGCCTGGATTTGTTCCTAATGGGCAAGATATTCAGGGTTCCTATGGTTGAAAAACAGGTGAAGTGCTTGATCAAGGACCTCTTCAAAATCTTGAATTTGTTGGTAAAGGGACTTGCATTCCAAGTCGGTTTGCAGTAGATGAATTTGAAACACCAATGAGCAACATGAACCAAGCCCCATTGCCGAACCAAGCCCCATCGCCGACCCAAGCCCCAAGTCCCATTGAAATTTCCATTGACGTTGTTGTGCTAACTGTATGTGTGTGCACTGTGCAGTCAGGTTGGGTGTGGGTTTGTGTGGTCGGGTTGTGTTGATTGTGTGGTGTGGGTTTTGGCAGTGGTTTCCATGGCTGTGGTGGTGGTTGTGGTTGTGGTTCTGGCTGTTGTTTATTGCAATAGATATATTATTTTATTGTGTTGTTTATATTATTTGAATGTGTTGAATGCTAAAATAAAACCATCAATGTGTAGTGTTTTGTAAAGTGAGGTGATAAATAGATAAAGTAGCTTTTTGGCACCACCAATGCTGATGCTCTTAGCATCTAAAGAATTTTGAATTTATGATATAAAATATAACAATTTGAATCAGTTTTAAGTATATCGTTAGATGCAAAATATGTAATCAACTCTATAGAAATTCTGGTCAAAAATTAACGTCATCATAAAAGTTATTAGAAAAGTATATTATTTAATGGAAAATATCCACCTTATATGAATTGAACCCTCCTTTGCAGCTCTATGGCTTGCATCTTCTGGTGGAAGTAGCTTACACAAGGCCAAAGCTTCATCAAAATTGCCAGATGCCGTTAATTGTACAATCTGCAATGCAGTTCAAAATCTTATTGCACTTTTCAAAGAAAAAACATTATGTGGTTTTTTAGTTAGGCCAAGTATGTCTTCACCAAAAGCATTATGCAATTGCAACTGTAGGTATGATGTAATAACAAACAGAAAGAGGAGATATAATGAATTCAAAAGATTCTTTTTTTTTTTTTTTTGATAAGTAATAAGTTTTATTGATATCAAAAAGGAACACCCTAGTACACAGGGAGTGTACAAGGGGTCAACAAATCAAATACAAAATTGCAAGAATCTAGAAAATCGATAAAAGAAGGGAATGATTGTTTTTGCAAAGCAAACAACCAATCCAATAAAGTTCTAAAAAAAAATAGCTTGAGGTCTGGAATGGATCTCTCAATATCTTCAAAACATCTACTATTTCTCTCCCTCCAAAGACACCACATTAAGTAATGAGGAACAATTGACCATATATAATCATTTCGATGACAACCAAACCTGCCTTGCCAACACCCTAGCAGCCCCAAAACAGTATGTGGCATAACCCAAGTTACTCCAAATAAACCCAAAACCATAGACCACAAATCCATAGCAATAGGACAATGAAGGAAGAGATGGTCAACTGATTCACCATTACTCCTACACATGTAGCACCAATCCAAAATCCACACCTTCCTTTTTCGTAAATTATCAGTCGTCAAGCATTTCCCTAAAGCAGCTGTCCAAACAAAGAAAGCTACTCGAGAATGAATGAATTCAAAAGATTCATTTAAATCTTAAGAACAGATAAATCTTGTATAAAGGCGTCTAACTCATCCATGCACTTCAGAAGAAGGTGATGCATTTTCAACCTACCAACAGATACCATTGGAAGTTCTCATAAGCGCACTAGGAATACCTGAACATATTAGAAATCTGCCTGTGTATGATTATGGTGTGCTTCAGGGTTAAAGGTTGTGGCTTTAGGGCGTATAATTGGTATTTCAGATTTGTAGTTCCAGTTAAGAAATTAAAAGACACCAAACTGGTGGCCGAAAAGTTCCAAGAATTGAGAATTAGGGTGCAGGGGATTTTAGACAGCGAGCTAAGATGGTTCTTTAGCAGTGTAATTGACCGCTATCAAGTTGTAGGCTTTTTATAGGCCGAGGGAAAGGCCTTGAGTTAGGGTCACAAAGAAGCGAAAAGAAAGGCTGTGAATAGTAACATGGAAAGCACCCAAGAAAGAATAAAAAGAAAAAATCACTTCCATAAGCCAAAGTGCTCAATTTCTATTATTCAATTCTGAATTATTTTGTTCAGGCAAAAAAAAAACTCGGATTATTTGAGTACAATGGTTTAATATATATGCACACAATCTAGATCTTAACCTTTCCTAATAAGACTAAGACTCTTAAATTGACTAGTAAACAAACCCATAACTAGACAGGAAGAAAGGCTACTCGTAAAGGCAGTAAACAATTGTAAACAAATATAAGACTCACTTATCAATGAAATAAGCCCCATGGCCTAGAAATATTAAGCACCACCAGTAATTACAGAATTACATAAATACCCAACCCTAGAAAAATCAAATCATATATATACTATATAATAAAAGGTCGTCCTACATATTGTAGTTGCGCCAATGGGGGGAAAGCATGTTACAATTTACTCGGTCCACAAATTTTCAATTGTTACATTTGACCCCTAAAGTTTAGAATAAAATGAAACTGTTAGGTTCTGTCCAATTAACAAATTTTGCATTTTTTGGACAAACCCCCTTCTGGTTTGACACAATTACAATTTAGTCCCACAAACCTTTTCAATTGTTACATTTTGACTCCCTAAGGTCTGGACGAAAATGAAATCGTGAGAGGTTTTTTGGAGGAACCCTAACGATTTCATTTTAGTCCAAACCTTAAGGAATCAAATGTAGCAATTGAAAGTTTGTGGAAAAAATTGCAATTGTGTCAAATCACAAGGACGCGAAATACCCCTTTACCTCATGCCTTTATAAGTAGATAAAACTATTAACATATATAGTTTACCGTAAGCAAAACTCTATTACCGAAATTTGAAGAAATTCAAAATACTACTCTAATTAAAACTCAATTAATAAAAGTTTTACGAAGATTAAAAGGAGTTTCATTATCTATTTTAAATTGTTTTAATAATGTATTAATATTCTTGGTTTTGATAAAACTCAGTCCTACATGCCATGTAACTTAAAGTTATTTTTGTTCTTTTATTACGTAATCTATTTTATTGTTCAATTTCAATTATATTAATGAAATATTTTCTTTAATTCACATCTGCTTTTTTATCAATCCGTACATCACATGGGCATATTACTAGTACCAAAAAAAAAATTTATAATTAAATAAAATATTAATGACCTAATTAACTACTATTGGACCAAAAAGACTTCTTTCTTGGTCCTGTTCTAGTCTTAAGCTTCCAAAGATGATGTTTTGTATCTAATCATGCCATAGATGCGACATTTATACCTGTGCACCAACAGGAACTGGGAAGAGCCCATAAACAGAATTATCAAGTGCAACAATTACAGCATTGTTGCTTTGGTGAAGATGACGAGCATTTCTGAGAACAACAGTCTGTATGAGTGGATAAGGATCTCGAAGAGACCGAATCTGGAAAAGACAAGTAGCAGAAAATGAATATCTGCACAACTAAATACAGAAAAGCTAGTTACTCTTACTTAGCAAACAGTCAGGCTACCTCAACATATCTTGGTAATAAAGCTATTCCGTATGGGTTCTGAATGACAACTTGTGCAGGGGCCTCTGACCAACAAATCCTACCTTCATGAAGAAGCTTTCCATTTTGGTCCACAAAGACACCAATGTTCTCCTATAAGCAGCAAGAAACATTTGTAGCATTTGACAATCAGAATATAGGATTGGACCATACCCCAACATAAATGCTGCATACACAATAGAAGGAATGACATGTTGGCATTCTATGAAAATTTTAAATTGTGTTTAGCATTCTGTTAGCAGTTTTTTATTAATACATTACACACGCATCCAGTGGGCCGTGAATCTACAATCTTACTCTCCAACCCATTTTTATGGGAGAAAGAAGTGCCAGTTGAGCTATAGCTCATCAGCCATTCTGTTAGCATGTTTGTACGTAACAAGTAACAGCTACAAAATATACAATCAATTATCTATGTCTGTTCAGGAAAATAGAATATCAACAGCCGACAAAGAGAAGAATACCTTCCCAAGAAGAAGCTCCCCTGAAGGAAGAGAAATCACTAAAGGCGGTGCTAGCCTCCCAGAAGGAAATACTTCAGACAACGCACCGTTTGTAGCATTCAGTATCATGTATTCTTTTCTGATACCCAAACATATATTCTCACCACACCAAGACATTGACTTCACCACATCTGGAACACCATATTCTTTCATGTCCACAAATCCCCGACCCCCTAAACAAAACACACAGAAAACACCCGCTCTAAAAAACTGGTCAGTCCCAGTAGAAATGCACAACAATATTAGTAGTACTGTAATAGTACCATTCACTAACAACAATTTCAGCAATCCTCATCCAAACCATAAAAACACATAAACTAATCCATACTATGTAAAAAACACAGTTTTACATTTAGGAGCCAGTTATAAAATGCCAAATTGTGTTGTTTTTTGTGATCTGACCATGCTATTTTCTACAACCCCAAGTCCCAACAAGTTCATACAATTCCCAATTTCAGACATCCTTAGCCAAATTACAAAAACACATAATCCATACAACAGACATGTAAAAGCACATTTAGCAACCAGTTACGAACGCTCATTTTAAACTCAAAACACAGTTTTCCAACACCATGCTTTTAATTCTGGAAAACGAGGAATTCAAGGAATTACCGTCATGTCTGAAAATACAGACTTTCTTTTGCCTCGCGAAGCACAAAAAGCCTCTCCGATCGTCCCAAGAATACACATTGGCGCCCTTGGCTTTGGTGATCACAGCGTTGGTCTCCAAACTTGGGAGTCTATGGAAAGCGATCGATTCCGAGAGCGATAGAAGGAGCTCTCTCGACTCCAACACTTCCATTGAGATTAGAGGCCTTCTCGAGAACCCAGCCACGTTTCTCTCCAGTACGTACGGCTCCCTGCGCAGATCTTGGGCCTGAGGGAGGTAATCGGACGGTGGAGAGCGGTCGGAGCCGGAGGGGTCTGGGGCGTAGATTTTAAGGGATCCATCGGAGCAGCCGAGGAGTAGCTTTGAGCCGTACGATTCGACGGCATCGATTTTGGTGGGGCAATCGCTGAGGAGCTGGAAGGAATCGTAGGCACTGTGTACCATGTCGTCGTCGTCGTCGTTGTTGTTGTTAATCCCTTGCAATCATGAGTTTACGACACCGCTTCATAGCTCAATTTTAGTATCACATTTTGATGTGTCAAAATTTAAAAAAAAAAATGTAAAAATTTAAAAAAATAAATGGCCCAGCTGACGGGTTAATAAATTATTTAAAAAAAATTTAAATACCACGGGAAAAGGGTTTTTTTTTTTTTTTTTTCAAACAAAATTTTTAAAAATATTTTATAAACTAATGCCCTTGAGATATTGTAGGGTCAATTTTTGTAGCACAAACCCAAAAGGTTTGGATTATGAGCCCAATGAACCCTGGACAATGAATTTGTAGAGAGTAGGTGAAAGAGCTGGGCTAATGATGAATCAAATAGTAATGAACTGTGGTGTTTGTGAGTAAATTAACATGCAATCATGCTCGGATAGATGCAAACATGAACGTCCGAAGAGGAGTTGTATTGAATGAACGTTGGTTACAATTCTTAGAACTACAGTAAAGATGTATTCTTCTTTTTTCTTTCTTTGTTCCGATCCCCCTTTTTATCAGAGGCCTCTCCTCCTTATATAGCACCATTTCCCTTCATCTTCATCTTCATCGTCCACTTGTTCATCATCTAAACACCCACTTGAGTGCATGTCCCATCATGTATCTTCTTTAGCCTTGTGTGAGTGGCGGTAGCTGAGATTGTACTGTTCAGGGGTCTTCTCCACATTAATGCGGCCAGAAAAGTAGATGCAGTGCATTTAATGTGGTGGTTGAAGGTTGTCTTCTAGATCTTTCTCCGTTCCTATCATCCCCAGGCGCGCCTGAAGTTCATCTCTATCATTGGACTTGTCAGGAGGATCACTTGAACTTCCCAGACGTCTATTTGACCACGCTTCTTCAGATTCGAGGATAATGGCCTCTTCGGACAATTGAATATCTCCTCGGACTATGCTCCATTCTCATCTCTAGGTATGTTTCTTTTACATGGGCTTATTCTCAAGTACTTTCGTCTCTTCGGACAAACAGTAGCCCTCAAATAGGGTCTCAGGCCCAACATATTAGGTTGGGCTTTTCACCCCCCACAGATATCATTCATCAGTTAACTTTTCTCAATAAAAAATTAAGAAATGGGGAGAAAACAATCTTATGTCAAAAATTACCCCATTAATAAGACACAAGTTTGGAAATGAGGAGGGAACAATCCAAACCATTGCATAAGTCTAGTGACACATTTATCCTACAAAATCTTCACAATTTATTGAAATGATATGCTATGAATGATGAAAAAAAAGTCACAATTTATTGAAATGATATGTTATGAATGATGGAAAAAAAAGAGTGGTGTTGAGCAGCATTTTTGTTTGAACGTAAGATTTTTTTTTTATAAAATTTTCATGAATTAATTACATGTCAAAAGAAATTTCAAGTAATTAATATTCAGTGATTTGGGTTATATAAAAATAATTAAAAAAAAAAAAAAAACTTTTACTCCAAAATCAAACCAACCCATGATCACAAAAACCATCAACTTAAATCAAATCCCAATAATCAAACCAAACCCAATAAATAACCAAATCATCTCAAAAAAACCACAATAAATCAATTCAAATCTAAGAAATCACAAAACAACTCAAATCAAATCCATGCAATCATGGGTTGTTGTTGTTAATCCCTTGCAATCATGAGTTTACGACACCACTCCATAGCTCAAGTTAGTATCACATTTTGATGTGTCAAAATTTACCTTAAACAACAAAATTTATAATAAAAAAAAAATGGTCCCCTTCATGGGTTAATAAACTTTTTTTTTTTTAATTAATACAACTCTTATGAGAAAAGTTAATTTCTTTTTTCTTTTTTCATCATATTTTTTAAAAATATTTTATAAACCAATGCCCTTAACATATCATCCATTAGTTAACTTTTCTCAACAACAAATTAGGAAATGAGGAGAAAAAAATATTGTGTCAACAATTGCCCCATTAACAAGACACAAGTTTGGAAATGAGGAGGGAACAATCCAAACTGTGGGGGAGAAAAACCCAGCCCAACTTAATTGGGCCAAAGGCCCTGTCCGAGGACCACTGTTCGACCGAGGAGGCCAGGACGCAGCCAGTGGCCCATGTGAAAGGGGAATGTCCGCAGACGAGCACGTGTACAGTCCGAGGAGATTCTCACACGTCCGAGGAGACCGGAGCGTGTCAAGCGGTCTGTCTAACAAGTGTCAGGGAAAAAGGAGACCTCGGACACGTGAGAAGGTGACAGAGATAAAGAAATATCAAGGAGACAGACCTCAACCACCGCATTTAATGCTCTGCACCTACCCACCTGGCCGCATTTATGTGGAGAAGACCCCTGAACAGTGCATCCTCAACTACCGCCACTCAGACAGGGCTAAAGGGGGTGTCTGATGGGACATGCACTCAAGTGGGCGCACAGATGGTGAACAAGTGGACGGTGGAGATGGAGAAGGGCAGCCCTATATAAGAGAGAAAGGTATCTGATAGGGGGGGATCGAGAATCGAGAGAGAAAAGAGAGCATATAATTTTACTGTAGCTCCCATATTTGGAACCTAAGTTCATCAATGAAAATAGCCTCCTCGGACGAGACATTGATCACTGTCCGAGCACTCTTTTAGTCAAATTTCACCATCTTCTATGCTGTTTCATACTGTTATTTTTTCATTACTAGCCTAGCTCTTTCACCCACTCTCTACAAATTTATTGTTTTGGGTTCAGTGGGCTCCAAACCCATACCTCATTGGGCTTGGGCAGCAGAATCTGACCCTACAATTGGCGCCGTCTGTGGGGAGAGCTTGTGCAAGAGTGGAATAAGCAGTTGATGATGGCAGAACAAGGTGAGCAACAAGCAGAATCCAGGGCATCCCAACACGTGGACCATGTCATCAACTTAGAGAGGAGACAAAACCGTGAGGGCAGTGTACACACCGTGCGCCTTAGCCAGAGCCATTCGCAGAGCGGAAGTCACATGTCCCATGCAGAGAAGAACCGCGACTTACAACTGGAAGTGGAAAAACTAAAGAGGGAGTTGCGACACGCAAAGAGGAAACGGTCTTCCTCGTACTCTGAAGATGATATTGATGACGAGCGCGACGTCTCTTACCAACACAAGTCCAAGACACCAGCTAGCGAGTCCTACACCTATGTAGAGGAGTCCCATCGTAAAAGGGAACGTAGGAGCCCATCACACAAGGACATGGAGAATGATGCCATGAACAGGGCTCTAAATCAGATATCTAGATCACCCTTCACGCGCAGGATAGAGGAGGCCAGACTCCCTCGGCGCTTTAATCAGCCAACGTTCACCGTTTACAACGGTAAAACTGACCCAGTTGAGCACGTGAGCCATTTTAACCAGAGGATGGCTGTCTACTCCAGAGACGAAGCCTTGATGTGCAAGGTCTTCCCTTCCAGTCTTGGGCCCGTTGCTATGAGATGGTTTGATGGGTTGAAGGCGGGTTCCATCAACTCCTTCAAGGAGCTCACTCAGGCGTTCGGCTCCCGTTTTGTTACGTGCCGAAGAGTGGCCAGGCCTCTCTCCTCCCTGCTATCCTTGTCCATGCAGGAAGGCGAGTCCTTGAAGACGTATTCAGACAGATATTGGGAGATGTTCAATGAGGTGGAGGGCAACAACGATGCAATGGCCCTCAGCACGTTCAAGCTCGGCCTCCCTACTGACCACGGTTTGAGGGGATCCCTATCTGGCAAGCCAGTCACAAACGTGCGTCAACTGATGGACCGCATAGAGAAGTATAAGAGGGTTGAAGAAGATCAGCAGCAGGGCAAGGGAAAGGACAAGATTATCCCTCAGGAGAGGAGAGATTCGCGGTCGGATCGGTACAATTACAATAAACCGAGAAGGGATTTTGCCGGGCAATCAGGATCGATGAATCCTCAGTCGGTCAACACCGTGTTCAAAGAACCAGTGCATCAGGTCTTGGAAAAGATTAAAAATGAATCATTCTTCAGGTGGCCGAATAAGATGGTGGGAAACCCCGAGAGGCGCAACCACAATCTCTACTGCCAGTACCATCAGGACCATGGGCATACAACGGAAGATTGTAGGAGTCTGTGGGATCACCTGGACCAGTTGGTCCGCGATGGTAAATTGAAACATCTTCTGCACCACTCCAGCGGCCGAGGGCAGACAGGCTCGGGACCGCGTAGGGACGACCCCCCAAATCCACCGCTGGGGACTATAAATGTCGTCTTCGCTGCGCCGGGAAGAACAGGGTCCTGGCCTTTGAAAGTTATGTCGGTAGGCCGACCACTCGCAGGGGAGTCGAGCCGAGGGCCGAAGAGAGCTAGGTCCGGTGCCCCGTTGGTTATGGGATTCTCGGACGAGGACATGATTGGCACCATCCAACCCCATGATGATGCACTAGTCATCACCCTCAGAATAGGAGGGTACGATGTGAGGCGGGTAATGGTGGACCAGGGCAGTGCCGTGGAGATAATGTACCCGGACCTCTACAAGGGGCTAGGCCTAAAACCCCAGGACCTGACGCCGTACGATTCCCCGCTATTCACCTTTGAAGGAAGGCCTGTCATCCCGAAAGGCCGGATACGCTTGCCTGTGCAGTCCGGCTCTGAGGTCGTGGAGTTGGACTTTGTCGTCGTAGACGCATATTCGCCCTACACGGCACTCGTAGGCAGACCTTGGATTCACGCACTCGGGGCCGTCCCCTCTACTTTACATCAGAAGGTCAAATATTTCTCAGGGGGACAGGTGCACGAAATCCGAGGAGACCAATCTGTTGCTAGACAGTGCCTGGTGGCCGCCATTCAGCATGGGGCCCCAGCCGAACCCTCGGGCGTAGTTGGGAGGGATTTATAGCAACTACAGTCTCGGGGAGTGCCCTCTGAAGCATCGGATGAAAGCGCTCGGTGCGAGGATCTGACGAGAGTAGTCATTGGGAATGATCCTGACAGGTTCTTCCAAGTCGGATCTCAGCTGCCTCTTCAAGAGAAGGAGGAGTTGATAGAGTTCCTCAAGCAAAATCTCGACGTGTTTGCCTGGAGTGCTTACGAGGCCCCCGGGGTAGACCCGGAGTTCATATGCCACCATTTGAAGGTGAATCCACTGGTCACCCCCAAGCAGCAACCTATACGGCGCCCATCCAAGGAGCACGCTGACGCAGTAAGGGACGAGGTGACGAAACTCAAAGCAGCTGGGGCTATCAAAGAGGTTTTTTATCCCGAATGGCTAGCGAATACCGTGGTGGTAAGGAAGAAGAGTGGGAAGTGGCGAGTATGCGTGGACTTCACGGACCTGAATAGGGCATGTCCCAAAGACCCGTTCCCTATGCCGAAGATCGATCAACTGGTCGACGCCACTGTCGGCCACCCTCGGATGAGTTTCCTGGACGCCTTCCAAGGCTACCACCAGATACCGTTAGCCCAGGAGGACCAGAAGAAAACTGCCTTCGTCACCCCTATTGGCAACTACCACTATAAAGTGATGCCGTTCGGCCTGAAGAACGCGGGAGCTACCTACCAGAGGATGATGACGAGGATGTTCGAGCCACAGCTGGGCAAGAACATCGAGATTTACATAGATGACATGGTGGTGAAGAGCAAAGTTATAGCCGAGCATGTGAAAGACCTTGAAAGTACTTTTGAGGTTCTACGGAAACACAAGCTACGACTGAATGCCTCTAAGTGCTCGTTTGGGGTGGGATCCGGCAAGTTCTTGGGATACATGGTCACCCACAGAGGAATTGAGGTTAACCCCGACCAGATAAAGGCCATCAACAACCTCCGAGCTCCTCGGAATCCCAAGGAAGTTCAAAAACTGACTGGAATGACAGCTGCCCTCAATCGGTTCATCTCTAGATCGGCAGACAGGTGTCGGCCTTTTTTCTCTCTACTCAACAAGTGGAAGGGATTCGAATGGACTGAGGAATGCGCTTTGGCGTTCCAGCAACTCAAGGATTACCTGTCTCGGCCACCAATCATGTCTAGTCCTGAGCCCGACGAGGTACTGTTCGCCTATATCGCTGTAGCTCCCTATGCGGTGAGCCTGGTGTTGATACGGTCAGACTCTGGCGTACAAAGGCCCGTCTATTACGTAAGCAAGTCCCTGCACGAGGCTGAGATTCGTTACTTGCCACTAGAGAAGGCCATCTTAGCAGTAGTGCTTGGCACGCGGAAGCTACCACACTACTTCCAAGCCCACACGGTGATCGTTCTCACACAACTCCCACTCAAAGCTATACTCCGAAGTGCCGATTACACCGGTCGGATTGCCAAGTGGGGTACAATCTTAGGGGCTTTTGATATAAGATACATGCCCCGCACATCGGTCAAGGGACAGATCCTCGCAGATTTGGTGGCTGAGTTCACGGAGCCCCAACTAGAGGAGGTGAAGCCCACGTCGGGCATGGATGAAAAATCAGTTGGCATGGTCTCTCAACAGAATCCCTCTCATTGGGAAGTATACGTCGATGGCGCGGCAAACCAGAGAGGCTCTGGAGTTGGGCTCGTATTGATATCCCCCGAGAAGATCACTATCGAAAAATCGCTAAGGTTGGACTTCTCGGCGACGAATAATGAAGCAGAGTATGAGGCTCTGCTCATGGGGATGACTATGGTCCGAAAAATGGGTGGGAAATCCGTGGGGCTGTTCTCGGACTCAAGACTGGTAGTAGGTCAAGTACAAGGCGAATTCGAGGCAAAGGACGAAAGAATGCAGGGATACTTAGGTCGTGTCAAACACCTACAATCAGAGTTTGAATTTTTCAGTTTGTTGCACATCCCCAGGAGTGGCAACTCACATGCTGACTCCCTGGCCACGTTAGCCACCTCTTCGGCACAAGGCTTGCCGAGGGTCATCCTCGTCGAGGACTTGCACAGGCCTACGGAGACAAGGGCAGGAGGAGTCCAGGTCCACCAGATTAGGGTCGGGCCATGCTGGATGGACCCGGTGATCAAATTTATCAAGGAAGATATATTGCCCGAAGAGAAGGCAGAAGCCGATAAAATTCGGAGGAAGGCGACTAAGTTCTGGCTATCCGAAGACCAGAAACTATACAAGCGCTCCTATTCGGGACCATATTTGTTGTGTGTGCACCCCGAGGCGACTGAGACACTGCTAGAAGAGTTACACGAAGGAATCTGTGGGAGCCACACCGGAGGCAGGTCCTTGGCTCACCGAGCCCTCACCCAAGGTTATTGGTGGCCTAACATGCAGAAGGAGGCACACGAATACGTCAAAAAATGCGACCAATGTCAACGCTTCGCTCCGAACATTCACCAGCCAGGAGGAAAACTCAATCCACTGTCTAGCCCATGGCCCTTTGCCCAGTGGGGCTTGGATATTGTGGGACCCTTCCCCAAAGCTGCAGGGAACAAGAAGTACCTCCTGGTCGGAACAGACTATTTCACCAAGTGGGTTGAAGCCGAGCCACTAGCCAATATCAGAGACGTTGATGTGCAAAAATTCGTGTGGAAAAACATTGTCACACGGTTTGGGGTTCCTCACACCCTCATCTCGGACAACGGTTTACAGTTCGACAGCAAGGCATTCAGAAATTACTGCGGCGAGCTGGGAATTACAAACAGATACTCCACTCCAGCCTATCCCCAAGGTAATGGCCAAGCAGAAGCTTCCAACAAGGTCATACTGAACGGCATAAAGAAGAGGCTAGACGATGCAAAGGGCAGATGGGTAGAGGAGTTGCCACATGTGCTCTGGGCTTACAGAACCACGCCCCGCAGGTCCACTGGAGAGACCCCTTTCTCGATGACCTATGGGGCTGAAGCTGTCATTCCTCTGGAAACAGGGTTCCCAACACTAAGAACTAGCTCATTCAGTCCAGCCGACAACGACGAGCAGCTACGGAAGGGCTTAGACTTAATTGAGGAAAGAAGGGAGAATGCAATGGTTCAGTTGGCACACTATCAACAAAAACTCAGACAAGGCTACGACGCTAACGTGAAGCTGAGGCCTTTAGAGCCCGGTGACCTGGTGCTGAGGAAAGTTGTGGGCACCGCAAAGAACCCAGCTTGGGGGAAATTGGGACCCAATTGGGAGGGACCATATCGCATCACTTCAGGCGCCGGTATTGGAGCATATTTCTTAGAAGATTTGGATAGTCATGTAATCCCTCGTCCTTGGAATGTAAATAACCTCAAGAGGTACTTTTATTAGTCAAGTCTTCTCTTCAGTTGACATACCAATTCGCTGCGTAAAGTTCTCAAGTGTTTAAACTTAAACCCAATCATGCCTGTAGTCCTCGGACCAGATGATTAGGGTTAGTTAACACTCATTCACCGCCCTCTCAAGTGTTTAAACTTAAATCCAATCATGCCTGTAGTCCTCGGAACAGGTGATTAGGGTTAGTTAACACTCATTTGCCGTTAGCTTAGGTGTTTAAACTTAAATCCAATCGTGCCTGTAGTCCTCGGACCAGATGATTAGGGTTAGTTAACACCGTTAGCTCAAGTGTTTAAACTTAAATCCAATCATGCCTGTAGTCCTCGGACCAGATGATTTGGGTTAGTTAGCACTCGGTTACAGTCCTATAGTGTTTAAACTTAAATCCAATCATGCCTGTAGTCCTCGGACCAGATGATTTGGGTTAGTTAGCACTCGGTTACAGTCCTATAGTGTTTAAACTTAAATCCAATCATGCCTGTAGTCCTCGGACCAGATGATTTGGGTTAGTTAGCACTCGGTTACAGCCCTATAGTGTTTAAACTTAAATCCAATCATGCCTGTAGTCCTCGGACCAGATGATTAGGGTTAGTTAACACTCGTTTGCCGTTAGCTCAAGTGTTTAAACTTAAATCCAATCATGCCTGTAGTCCTCGGACCAGATGATTTGGGTTAGTTAACACCGTTGCAGTTTTGGCTTTTAAAGCTTAAATCCAGTTATGCCTGCAGTCCTCGGACCAGATGACTAGGATTACTTAACTCAAGCACATTCGAATCCTGCAATCTTTAAACCGGTCGACAGGTTAGTCGATACCCCTATGCGTTTAAATTAATTCTAATTTATAAAACTTTCCCCTAGTCGTGTTTAGTTTGAAACCGAGGAATGACGACTTATGCTTAGCTTGGAAACACGCAATTCATCAGTAACTCTTGGCAGTCCTTTTCTTTTCATTAATAATCTTAGTTATGATGTGTCAAATAGATTTATTTGCATTATGTGGTTATAAGTGCAATGTACAGTTGTATATAACAATAATAATTGGTAAGACATGTATTTAAAGACACCATAGACGAATGAAAACCCATTCCATTAATAAAAGACGGTTTACAATGCTTTGGATAAAACAAAGGAAAACACAGGTGCAAAAAGTGAGCCCTATACATCTATTTCTTTGCCGAGGGGAGCACGGTGTCAGCAGCCTGGCCTATCCGAGCAGTTGCATCAGGGGCTTGGTCCTTGGCCTCAGGAGGAACTTTCTCTTCGCCTGGCCCTTTGCTTTTCTCTTGGGCTGGCTCAGCTGGCTTATCCTTGCCGCTTGCCTGACCAGTTTCCTTGTTTGCTCCCATAGTGGGTGCAACGTCGCTGACCGAGATTGGTTCCGAGGCTTCTGGCAGCTGTGGGGCAGAAGGGAGATCAGTTCCTGGGAGCTCTCGGATCTCAGGATCGTAGTATACGCTCCCAGGATGCCTCAGCTCCGAGTCGGCAGGAACTCCAGCTGCATCCAGGGCTTTGCCCCAACTTATGTCGCAGTAGTCTCGGCTGACCGAGGCGAACTGCTCTAGAAGCTGGGACGTAGCTGTCTCTACCCCCAGCTGGTAAGCTGTTTTCTTTTCAGCCTCGGTCGCCTCCTGAGCCAACTGGGCTTTCTCCTCGGCATATCTGACTTGATCCTTAGCTCTTCGGAGTTCATCCCTTAGCCCATTTACTAGCTCCCTCTCAGTCTTCAGATCGGCCTCTGTCGCCTTTAGCAGCTGACGCTGGTCCTCAACCTGCTTTTCAATATTTTTTATTCCAGCGTCAAGACTCTTCTTCTGACTGGTCATATCCGCGAGCTCCCCGGACAGACGAGTATAATCGTCTTTCAGCTGGCCCAGAGATTTCTCCGCCTCATCTCGGGAACAGATCGCCGCCTGGGCTTCAAGGCGATTCCTCTTGTCCCACTCCTCGGCTACGTAAATTTGCTGAGTGACCTGCGTGATGGAAACTTAAGTGTCAAACGCTGAAAAATAGGAAAGGCAAAATTCGACGATTCAGTTAGTTGGATTGAAGTTGCTTACGATGGCCAAGTCCCTCTTCAGGGATCGAAAGAGCTCAGGCTGATTGAAACGCCTGAAGGACTCCATGTCATGAGGGAGGAGGAGTGGTTGCTGCAGGGCCTCAGCAACGTAGCCGGCTCTCCCTCCGTCATAATTCCTGAGGGAGGTCTCCCAGAGGATTGGAGCGCCCTCTAACTCTAGTTTTGGAGACCAAATCCGTGGTCCCCCTCCTCCTCGGCGAACCTCTGCCACCGTGCCCTCATCTCGGCTTTCAGTAGACGGAGCCCTGCGGCCTCGGTTGTCCTGTGCCACCCTTTGCTGCTTGGCCACCTTGGTTGGTGGCACCTGTTTCTCCTCCACCTCAGTGTGGGGTCTTTTCTTCTGCAGTTTTAGCACGGGCCTCAAGTTGGGGTCAGGGATCTGAGTGGGCGCCGGAGGAAGTGACACCACCGTCTTAGATGTCCCAACGTCTTTAGGGTCTGACTTTTTGCCCCTCCCCTTCATCAAGTTCCTCAGATCCATGTTTTCGTCCGAGGAGTCTTCTGAATAGGTGGCTAACAGATTAAGTTGGGCACCTGACTGCTCACACTCTTCTTCCTCGGCGTCTGAGATCTCCACCACCTGGTTTACCCTTGAAGCCTCTCCCTCAAACCGAAATTCGTCTATCTGCTCTTCTAGCGACGAAGTAGAAGAGCCAGCCCCCTCACCTTCAATCTCCTGTCCGAAAGGAACTTGCTGAAGTGGCTGGATAAGGGGAGGTGCAACCCGAGGGATTGGACGGGGTACAGGATCAAGATCGTGTGGCGCCAAAAAGCCCTTCCGACCAACGTCGATGCGCGCAAGACGGTAATCTCCCTGGACAATGGCGTTGCCGACCGGCTGAAAACCCTTTGGTTTCCCTTGATATCCGAGAATAAGGGGAGCAGATCGTAGTTGCCCGTCCTCGCTCACGAAGATCTCTGACCGAAGAAGGAAATTAAGGGCAGCAACATTCGTTAGGCGGACCCGAGGAGAAACGTGTCTCTTATCTGTTGCAAGTAAAAACAAAATGGTTAGAAGCTCAGAAACTGGTCGAAGAGAAACCAAAAACAGTTAAAAGGTGGGAGCCCTAAGCCTATGGTCGGTGCGCCTAGATCTACATGTCACACCTGGCTTCCCATGCGTGGTTGGGCAACCAGGGCCGTCACGCCAGGCACCCGAGACGATCACATAGTCATCCTTCATCCCTTTGTTGGATTTCGGAAGGCAGGAAATGAGCCTGACAACGTCCGACCGGGATTTTAAGTAGTACCCGGCATCTTGCTGGCTGTGGCACTCGTACATATATACCACATCAAGCCAGGTAAGTCCCAGCCCCAAGCGACGCTCAAGGTCCTCAATCGCTCCTAGGATCCTAAACATATTGGGCGCGCACTGCCAGGGAGTAAGCCTATGGTTCCGAAGGTAATTAGCGGTGATGGGGCCCATGGGAATCGTCATTCCCCCTTCTTTGAAGGCAATGAGGGGGATAACCACCTCTCCCGTCTCCGGGTCTGTTAGTATTCTGTCTGGGGGGCAATACCTCACACCCACGTTAGGGGGTATGCGGTATGTGGTCCTAAACGCCTCTACTTGCTCAGGGCTATCCATCATGTACTCGAGTTTTCCCATGGTGGTTAAACGGAGTGACTGGCCGAAGAGAAAATTAAAGGATTCGGTGAGCGATGACTTACAAGGGCTAGACCGGGGAAGCGATTGCAGACTCGTAGGAGGACTCGTGAGGGTTCCGAGTGAGATGGGCACCGGCGGCTGGGAGATTCGGACGGAGAGATGTGGACGGAGGGGCGCGTCTGTTCTTGTTGGAGCGTCTGGAGATTTGTAAAGTGAGGAAGGAATAACTTCCTCAGAAGCTTTATACGGGGTCAAGCGAAGGGTCAGGGGCACTCCCGCCCAAACCTTGAAGAAAAACCACAGCCCTTGGATCAATCAGCCACCGTTGGATGCAAAGGACAAAACGTCAACTGGTGCAGTTAATGCAGCGCTTTGGGAATAAGGAAACCGCAGCGGCATTAATGAGGCGTCAGCTCCCACGTTCACACACGTGCCAGCTCGGTTGCGCGTGTTCCCAAGTTGTTGCTCCGTGGCAAGTCAAAATCCTACTTTTTCTCCTCGGATGTGAAGGAAAAACTACGATTTTGAGGGGCTATTGTGGGGGAGAAAAACCCAGCCCAACTTAATTGGGCCAAAGGCCCTGTCCGAGGACCACTGTTCGACCGAGGAGGCCAGGACGCAGCCAGTGGCCCATGTGAAAGGGGAATGTCCGCAGACGAGCACGTGTACAGTCCGAGGAGATTCTCACACGTCCGAGGAGACCGGAGCGTGTCAAGCGGTCTGTCTAACAAGTGTCAGGGAAAAAGGAGACCTCGGACACGTGAGAAGGTGACAGAGATAAAGAAATATCAAGGAGACAGACCTCAACCACCGCATTTAATGCTCTGCACCTACCCACCTGGCCGCATTTATGTGGAGAAGACCCCTGAACAGTGCATCCTCAACTACCGCCACTCAGACAGGGCTAAAGGGGGTGTCTGATGGGACATGCACTCAAGTGGGCGCACAGATGGTGAACAAGTGGACGGTGGAGATGGAGAAGGGCAGCCCTATATAAGAGAGAAAGGTATCTGATAGGGGGGATCGAGAATCGAGAGAGAAAAGAGAGCATATAATTTTACTGTAGCTCCCATATTTGGAACCTAAGTTCATCAATGAAAATAGCCTCCTCGGACGAGACATTGATCACTGTCCGAGCACTCTTTTAGTCAAATTTCACCATCTTCTATGCTGTTTCATACTGTTATTTTTTCATTACTAGCCTAGCTCTTTCACCCACTCTCTACAAATTTATTGTTTTGGGTTCAGTGGGCTCCAAACCCATACCTCATTGGGCTTGGGCAGCAGAATCTGACCCTACACAAACCATTGCACAAGTCTAGTGACACAATTTATCCTACAAAATCTTCACAATTTATTGAAATGATATGTTATGAATGATGAACAAAAAAAAAGTGGTGTCGAGTAGCATTTTTGTTTTAACGTAAGATATTTTTTTATAAATTATTCATGAATTAAGTACGTGTCAAACAAAATTTTCAATGATTTAGCTTATATAAAAATAATTATAAAAAAACATTTTTACTCCAAAATCAAACCATCCCATGATGACAAAAACCATCAACTTAAATCAAATCCCAATGATCAAACCAAACCCAATAAATAACCAAATCATCTCAAAACAACTACAATAATAAATTCAAATCTAAGAAATCACAAACCAACTCAAATCAAACCCATGAAATCACCAAATGATTTCTCAAAAAACTCACAAATCCAATTTCTCACCTTGACCATCATATGTAATGGTTGAGTCACCTACAAAGAGAGAGAGAGAGAGAGAGAGAGAGAGCAATTTAGACGGTTACTTTTTGAATAAGTGGTTGAGTGTGACCCAATGAAGCAAGCAAGTCCCTTTTTTTTTTTTGGGTAAAGTGGATAAATTAATTAAAAAGTAAGAATTACAAAGTTTAGGGTATACAACACCCCAAGCATCAGCTAAAAGCTAGTACAAAATACAGGAAGGGGGACTATAATGCAAAACAAGAGCATTTGAATTATTTAATCCTTCCTTGGCCAAAATGTTCGCACAGTGATTCCCTTCGCGATGGGTGTGGTCTATGTGCGCTATCTCAAAAGACTGGAGGATGGACCTGAAATCATTAATAAGATTCATATAAGGGTGAGTGTGATCTGTAGGGGCAGAAAGGGGTTTGACCACACTTAAAACATTCAGGGCATCAATTTCTATCATGATTTTTGTGATGTTAAGGTTCCTAGCAAACATAAGCCCATCCCTTAGGCCCCAAAGTTCCGTAGCCATCGAGTGGGTAAATCCAATATCCCTGTTGAAGCTACCTATCCAAGTTCCATTGTGATCTCTTAATAGACTCCCTGCTGAAGCCCTACCTGGATTGCCCCTAGCTAAACCATTAGTATTTAATTTGTAGAAGCCCGGGGGTGGTGGTTTCCATCCTACATGAGACAAGTTTTTCCGAACGAGGGTATTCTTAGGGGGGAGGAAGCGAAAGAGTTCCTGCATTAAGGCTTTTATTCTTTCGACAATCCTGTGGGTCTCAAAAGGGTGGGCTTCCATCACAAATTTGTTACAAGCAGACCAGGTGGACCAAATGGCTAAAGGAAAGGAAACTTTCCAAAGGATGATGGGGAGGCTAGGAGTTTGTGAGGCAGAGGTGGACATTCTTTTGATCCAAACGGGGAGGTTTGGGGTGGAGAAATCAGGGGTAGGGTTGTAGTGTGAGAGGACGTTCCAAATGGGCATGGTGTGGAGGCAGTCCCTGAGGAGGTGTAATGCTGTTTCAGGGTGTGAGAGGCAGAGAGGACAAGTGTCGTCGTTGAGGATGTGTCTATTGTGGAGGTTGTACTTGGTGGGGAGGGAGTCATGGCAGGCTTGCCAAAGGAATGTCCACACTCTAGGGATGATGTGAGTTTTCCAAAACCAAGACCAGGATGTGAGGGTCGAGGTTGGAGGGAAATTTGCTGCAATCAAGTAAGCTGAACTGGGGTTGAATTGTCCATTTGGGGAGCAACTCCATGTGGGTAGGTCGTCCGAAGTGGAGAAAAATGGCTTCGGGGTGGCGTGGATTATGTTTTGGACATGGGTGGGAAGCAAAAATGATAAAATGGTCAGGTTCCAGTTTCCTTGGGTGTCCTATGTGTCCTTGACTTTGAGTGAAGTTTCATTAGCATAAAGGGGACCGTGAATGAATTTTCGAAGTGGTCTGTGCCTAATCCAGTCATCATGCCAAAAAGAAATAGATGCTCCATTGCGGATGAGCCACCTGGTACCCTTATCACAAATTTCCACAGCTTTTGAGAGGCTAGCCCAGGTATTGGATTTCCTTTTGGCATATGTAGAGGTGGGAGGGTATTTTTTTCCGAAAGTTTCGCCCTAGAGATCGTTCGGTCTAGTGTGGATTGTCCACACTCTTTTGGCAAGCAGGGCTTTGTTGCGAGCTAAGCTTTTTTTTAAACCTAAACCACCGAGGTTCTTAGGTCTTGTGACCACATCCTCCCTTTAATCTCTCAAGACAAAGTTTCCATGCTAAGCAAGTAAAAGGCCATAATCTCTACTGCTCCCATCATTTCAATAGCCTTTATGACCGACTCACTGCTCTCCATCCGTAACTCAACGAGAAATTTCTTTACCTCCCCCCCTCCCCCCCCAACTGGTTCTACAAACTGACTCTTTGTTCTTTGTTTTGTATGGGAACACAAATTACTTTGTTAGCCAAACCCACACTTCAAGCTTTGACATTTTCCAAGATAAGCACATTGTTTTAAACCAACCTCACCACACCAAATGGTGCGTATAAGATGGACTCACCAAAATGTTTAAAGTTAACTGTTATGTTATTCTTCACTCTTTTTAATATAGTTATTAAGAGGATTTAGAAAGTTAGTTATAACTTCAAAAAATGTCAAAAATGCTCCTAATCTAATCAGATAATCTTTATTCTTAAAAAATAAAAAAATATGGTTAAAATTGTAATTTGAAAAAAAAAAAATTCCAAATAAATTTTTGTTTCCTAAAAATTAGCGCATTCTCTATTTAAAGATATTTCATGTACATTTGATAAATTTTTTTCCTAAAAACTAACTCACACTAAACACAGCAGTTTCCTCAATTTCAAATCCTAAAATTTAGTTTTATAAAAATCCATTCCCCGTAACCTCACTAACAATAAATAAATTCAAATTTAAAATTATATTAAACTAAAAAAAAAAAAAAAGCTTCATCACACGTGCAGCGCGCGTGTGACGAGGTTAGTTAGAAATTAATAAGCATTTCCTAAACTAATTTTAAAAAATTTAAGAAATCAGCAATATTATTACTACTTTTTAACTGTTATGTATTTTCTCAAATTCTCTTACAAATAGGGTAAAATCCCAAAAGGTTTGTGCAATATTATTATTAGATTTTTTTTTTTTTTTTTGGTCTTTTAAATATTAACTACCCCATAAAAAAAGTAGTAACTACCAATTTTTCTATAGTATTATTAGATATTTTGTTGCCGTTTAAATAGTAAATACCGGTTTTTCTAATTTAGCACAAATTTATTTAATGGAAAACAAAATAAAATTAAAAACACATCTTGAGATTTTGAAGATTGGTCCCGGCGGGGCTCGAACCCGCGACCTTCGGCTCATAAGACCAACGCTCTAACCAACTGAGCTACGGGACCAATACATTTGCATTCGTATCATTTATCATTATATAGCATTCACCAGATAAATGGAAGCCTCGCAATGGCAAAAGGCTAACGGACAACGGTCACGCCCTTTGAGGAAAAACCAGATCTAAACATACTAGTGTTGAACTAATAAATCATAATCTATTAGGAGAAGAATGGTTGCAATTATGACTTAGGAGTTATGAGTAAGAAAATCAAAGCTCCACTGGATGCACTCTAGATATTGAAGCAAAGGCTGTTGAGGAGGGTATCATTTTTGCTACGGTCCTACGGACATGGGCATTGAAGACTTGATGGGGTGTAACAAGGTCACACATAGTAGATGAGAGCAATTCTAGTATGAGCCCCTTTTACACAACTTTTACCGCAACTTGTTATGTGGCAAGATGTAAATGGTAGGGACATATTCTCCACTTACAACTCGCCACATGACAAGTTATATAAAAAGTTATGGTACTAGCATTGCTTAGCATATGTTAGGGTATTTTTTTTTTTTACACCAAATTTTAATTGAGTACCACCTATTTATACCACTAATAAGTTATTGAGTTTTCTCACATATTTTTTGTTCTATTATTATGTTAATTACAAATATTTCATATCTCATTATCTAAATTGGGTCATGATATAAACCATCACAAAAAGCCCAAAAAACTCAATATTTTATTCAATTTTATTATCATTATTTAGCTAAGCCCAAAACCGACCCTATGAACCCAATACACACATCCTATTTTATTTAAAGCCCAAGAATACTTATGCTTGGCAATATTTGAAAAGCGCATGATTCAAATCCGTCGCAAAACAATTTATCTAAAACCCAATTCACATTAACAATATCAAAGCCCAATTCCCATTGGCAATATCAAAGCCTAGTTCTCGCTGGCAATATTTAAAACCCAATTTTCATTGACAACATCAAAACTCAATTCTCATTGGCAATATCAAACCCCAGTTCTCGCTGGCAATATCAAAACTCAATTCTCATTGGCAATATCAAAAGCCCAACTTACGTTGGCACTATTTTATAAAAAACTCAAGGTTATTAATACTTGACAAAATACTATATCATAATTATTTCACTTCAAAGTCCAATAATGAACAATACTTTAGATTCTTAAACCTATTACCATAATATTACAAGCTCATGGAATTTATGAATTATCTATTCTCAAAACCCATGGCAATCATCTTGTAAAAGCCCATGGGAAGTTATGATTATTAGACCCATGACATTTATTTATTTCATATTATAAACTCATGTTCACTATCTATCTTACATCACAACATTCATAATATTTATTACCAAAACTCATGGTAATTATTCATCCTACATGTCCATTATGATTATCTATAGAGAAACTCATGAGAACATCACATTATTCCATTATAGTGATTGTTACCATATTTATTTAAAACCCATAGTAAATATTATTTTCAAGAAAATATTGGAGGTCATTATTTAAAAAGGCCCAAAGAAAATATCATTTACAAAGTAATCCATAGCAAAAATTATGAGAAACTATACAAGTTGTTATTTAAAGCCCATATAAATTAATAATTTAATACCCAAAATCTATCATAAATATTTATTAAGGCTCATGGATTCATTTTATTTCTAATAACAACTAAAGCCCACGAGAAGTAAAAAACCTATAGCAAAGCATGTCTTTAATGTCCATTTTGTAGGCCCAAGAATCTCATGGAGTAGGGAACAAGCCCAAGCAAAGAAAGGGCCATGTGGCCCAACTAAAAATGTTGAAATGGAGCAAAGTTCTAGCCCAAAAAGGTCCCCATAAAGAGGCTTGAAAGTGGGCAACCAACCCTTGTTCATCCCTAACTAAAGTACAGCTAAAAGCCCCTACAAGAGAACCAAGTATTTGAGGATGAATTAGGGGCTGTCACATCAGCTTTTCTGTCACTCTCTACCTGACATGAACAGTGCCCGAGGGTTGTGATGTCAGCTAAAGTCTAAAGGGTGATGGAATTTCATCATCTTCCTTAAGACTGTACCTCCAGCAGAAGGAGAGTTGAAACCAAGTTATCCAAACTTCAACAAATTGATGCTATAAATGTCAAAAACGTTCAAGACATGATTCATGTGCCAAGCCCTCGAATCCTAAAGGGGAAAATTTGGAAACATGCGGTTTGGAGGGCATAAAGGGATCTCCAGTGGAACCCTTTGAAGTGGACTTAAATTTTGACACCTGGCTTGGGGTGTTGAATCCTACTTCCTAGGGATCAAATCTCAGTTGCAGCACTAGGATTCTTCTTTAATACTTTCCTTAATCCCATTGGCTGAGCACAATCTCAGCAATCTTAGCATTTAATGCAAGATTACCCCAAATACTACCCATGTGTGACATTGCCCAAAGAAGCAAAACAGTCCCAAAAGCAAATCTCCCATTTTTAGGCCAAATCCAGGTTATTAATTTAGTTGACCTACTCCCCTGAATCAGACCTACGTTTTTTTATTATTATTATTCTTTTTAATTAATGCTTCTCTAAACTCCATTATAAAAGCATGAGCACCTCAGCCCACAAGAAGACAGCCACTCCCTCTGAAACTCTTGATTTGTTTGCCATTTTGTTTGTGGTTTAGCTCTCCTTAAGCTCACCACTCATTCCTCTTAGGCCACACTCACCTAACCTCAGATATTCCTTTCCCCCCTCTACACAATTACAGCTCATAAATGTCTTCCAATTAGTCACAGACAGCCCACCACTCACTAAAGTCTTAACCTCAGTATTAATCCTATCCCACTCACTCAAAACAGCCCACATTACCCCATTCATGCCTTATGCACACATACTCACCAAAATCTTAGTTTAATACTTGTTGCATTGATCTGGGATCTCCCTCTCCCTTCATACCATGCCAAATAACTCCTTTTTCATCACTATGCAACCACTAATATTTACTTATTGTTTTACTATGGGAGGCTATAATGTATTTGAGACTTTTTTGGAATTTTTTCTTCATATTAATGTAATGATGGCTGAGAGTAATGTGGACCCTATTGAATAAAATACACAAGAATCTCCTGAAGTTAATGCTTTATTAAATTTATTTAATAATTGAATATAGTTTACCGAACAAAATTTCTCTCCAAACTAGTTTTGAGAGAAACTCTTCAAACTTCTCATATATCTCTTTTTTTGGTGTGAATTTTGAAAATTTAACCGTTGAACTTCATGTTCCTTAGGTTCTTAACATGCATATCAAATTTCGTTCAAATTGGATGTTATTTACTATTCGATCAATAAATTTATTTTTTATACATAAGTTTAGATCATAAAAATTTGAAATTTTAACATTTGTTCAATGACATAGCAATTGATTTTTGATCTTTTTGAAATTTTATAAGTATGAAGGATATAATAAGAACATGCTATTCAACAGTTAGATTTTCAAAATTCACACTCAATATAAAGATATAGAAGGAGTTTGTAGGGTTTCTCTCCAAACTAGTTTGGAGAGAAACTTTGTTCTAGTTTACCCTACTGCAATTACTCTACTGCTGGAGGACTGATTTGAACTATGATGCTGTAAGAGGACTAATAATATAACAAACTAACAACAGTAACATGTTTATTGGGCTTTATTGTTGTCTTCTTGTCAGGGTGCAGCCTCTATCTCTTGCTTGGGCGGGCTTACACGACACTGAAAGCCTTTGGGCTTTATTTCAAGGGCTCATCGTCGAGTTTCGACTTGGCTACCCCATATTCTATCTGGGAACATCAAAATTTTCCCCTCAACAACATACAATCTTATTGGTTGAAGGCAGCAAAGACAACATATTAGATAGGTGGAGGAAGTGAGGAACTGCATTTCAATTTAAGAATAGAAGTGGTGTAATATTTTAGCTAGCAAGTGATGCCTAAAAGCACTACATATGCATTGCCATCCATGAAGTTCTCTTTTCGCTTAAATCATTTAGGTTAATTGTTGTGATCACTGTCACTAGTAGTGAGGAGGTTGCCAATTGCTGAGAAGTGAAAAGTGGGTCAAAGCATGGCAGTTGGTGCATGGAACTTGTTCTAGACTATTATAAATAAACTAAGGGTCTGTTTGGGAACAATTTATTTAACTTCAGCAGTGGTGCCTAGCAGTAGAAATATCTCTACATTTTCTGGTGGCCTTGCTAGTTTTATTATTTTCTACTTTTTGAATCATTTACAACCTCCTTTTTTCCCTTTTGCTTTTGTATCTGTATTTGTCTATAGAATAAAAAGAATATGCTTTATTTTACCCAGCAACACCAAATAGTCAGCCTCTGTCAGCATCTTAATCCAAATTGTGGACTTAAGTAGCATAAGTTGAAAAATTAGCTTTTAATAATCAAATTGAAGAATAAGAGTGTCTAGAATGACTAAAATCAAACTTGGCTTAAAATTTGGTAAGAAAAAAACGAAAGGCTGAAACTTGATATAGCATGGTAATCATTCAATATTTTGTTTGGATTTACCATCAGACAATTTTCAAGCTTACAAACTGGCATGTTGCATGGCTGAGTGGCAAAATTAATCAATTCACCCCTTACAAAAAATTCACTCTACACTACAAACAGTTGTAGTATGCATAGTGATAAAATCATTAGATAAATCATACTATTAAGTTACAGATAATACAAAAAACATAATGAAACTAGATCATATAATACTCAGTTAAACTGATGCACCCATGAAAAATTTGCAAAACGACGTTGGGGAATTAAAAAAAAATTTAGATAAAATTCGAATCTAGTAGAAAATTAGAAATTGATCGAGCTCTATCTGGGTGGTACTTTTTGTTTTCAAAGAGAGAGAAATTGGGTGGTAAGTTTCCCTTGCACGCACCATTTGTAAACTACTAATGAGAATATTTGAAGGACCTATCACATGATGACTTCTCTCTCTCACTCTCTTTGTGAAGGGAATTGGAGATGCAAACTGTGAAGAACGCACAATTTTATGTGCAATTTTCATCCGGTGAACTCGAGCATTTTCAATTCTAAAAATTTTCGTGCTTGTTAGCTCAAACTTAAAAAGGAGTTAAGGCTTACCACAAATTTCACATAAGTGATTTAATTTGATTATTCAATAAATGATTACAATTTAAAATTTGGTATGGTATTCCAATTTCATCAAAATTAATTTTCAAAAACCAAAAAATTAAACTAACTAATTCAAATTAAATCTCAAAATCTAAAATAAAGCATTCAATTAATATAAAATACAAAAATTTTAAATTATTAATAATACTATAAGTTAGTATTTTTCTTTGTAATTCAATCATTATAGGATATTTGAGACCATATATTTTTTTTATAGATTTGATAAAATTTTAATCTATAACACCCACTCTATGATGATTGTTTTTATCATTAAGCTAAAAACACTCATCAATTTTTTGTGAAAATGGAATTCAAACACCAAATGCACCAAATCTCTTATTTTACAAAGAATTCAACAATAATTGTTTTTATTATCATGCTAAAACACTCATAAATTTGTTGTGTACGAAATTCCAACACCAAGCGTGCCAAATATCTTATTTTTACAAAGAAGATGAGGTAATGCTAGTAAACTTCAACCGTGTTCACTGTGCGATAGTTCTAAATTCTAAGGATATGTTTGGATTAGAAAGAATGAGAGGGAAGACAAAAAATATGGAGGGAAGGAATTTTTTTTCTTTTCATCTTTGTTTGGTTGCATGATAGAAGGGAAAAGAAGCAAAATTGGAGTGAAAAACTTTTCGTGGGGCCTAGTCGTTTGCTATCAGACAAAATTAGGCGGAAAGTGAGGGGAAGGGAGAGAGATATCATAGGACTTTTGACATTTATATGATGAAAATTACTAATATGCCCCCTCATAATTTTCTCATTTTCTTCTTTCCTTTTTTATATTCAAACACACCAAAGAGAAATATTTTCTTCTCTCTCTACTTTCTCTCTCTCTTTTTTTATTTTTATTTTTTTTCATCTACCATCAAACATGTGCAAGTGTTTAGGAAAAAAACAAAATGCAAATGTGTAGCCCATAGAAACAGTCTTTGGTAATCACAGAAAAATGGCCCGCACCGCACCGGTATACAAGCGACACATGGAGTGTTGTCTGTGGCAATCTCGAAAAAGATATATATACGTGGCATGCTGATGCTGATTAAGGAATTATTATTATTTTTATATAAGATAAAATTTTTATTTTAACTTAATTTAAGTATATATGCGTGAACTTAACGCTTACAAGTACTTATAAATATTATGTTCACATACTTTCAAAAAAAAAAAAATATATATATTATGTTCACATTATTTTTTTGTCTATTAGTAACCGTCAATAACAATTTAACACCTATAATTTGGTATTAATTTCAAATTTTGTTCACCACTTCAAGTCTTCAACAGTATTTTCAAGTCATTTTCGGTAATTTACATCTAATTTTTATTCTTTTTTAATAACTGGCCCACAATAACTCGCTTTCTTGCAATGCTTCTTAACATTCCCATAGATAATTACCATTTGCGAACTCGCCTATTCCCCAACTGCTCCGTGAACTAACCAGTGTTTAGGCAAAATCATTTGACAGACAGAGACAGTGAGAGAAAGAGAGAGAAAAGATGACGCTGGGTCTGATCAATGCGAACCCCGTGGTTCACGCTAAGAAAGAAAGAGTCGCTCGCACCGAAGATCCTCACGGCGACGACGCCGTTGATCCACTAGAAATCTATGATATCCTTCTTCTTCTTCTTCTTTTTATTTTTTCTTGTTTTCAATAAATACCATACTATAATCTTCTATCTATCTAGGTTCCTTTCTTTCTATACCTCAGCTAAACTAAGCTATTTACACTTCGTATTTTGAGATCAGTTTAGTATTTTGGTGCTGATTATTATTTTTATATATTATAAAAGAAATTGGTATCTTTGACTCGTATTAGTAAATTTCGTGAGGGATATAAGAGATCCGGAGCATCCTTACTCTTTGGAACAGCTCAGTGTTCTTTCCGAGGAATCAATCACCGTTGATGAAAAGCTCGGTCGTATTCTGTGAGTAGTTCTAATCCATCACCTCCGATTTCATTCCTTTAGCTTCTTAATCAATTTCAGTACAATTGAAATTGACTAACTTGTCGTTTAGTATTCAGATGCATGAATCATGATCCAGTATTGAATTTTTATTATTATTATTATTATTTTTTAATGTTTATTAGGAATATTATATTTTTCATTTTGCAGTACTAAAATTTCATATATTTTCTTAATAGGATAACTTTCACGCCAACCATCCAGCACTGCAGTATGGCAACGGTAATTGGTCTGTGCCTGAGAGTGAAATTAAAACATTGTTTTCCTCCTCATTATAAGGTCAGTTTCTGAATTAAATTCTTCATTCAAACTCAAATTTTTTCTGTTGCTTTTGTTGGGTACTGTTTTACCAATGTTATATTTTAAACACCGACTAACAAACTCGTTGGTAAACCCATTTTCACAATGAAAAAGTTTGGCTCCAAATGGGCTCGAACCTAGTTATGCTGCAATTAAAGAGACCATTCATTAGTCAAATGACTCTTTTGATGAGTGCTTGATTGTTCTGACAAGTTATGTGACTTGTTTATGAATAATCTTATAATTTGCTACGTAATGGGTTGGAAAAAATAGCTCCAAAAAATGTTTGGAGCCAAACTTTGTCTTTTTCACATTATACCCAAAAGCTAATATTTTAGTGGATTAACTTATCAAAAAAAAAAAATTTAGTGGATTGATTCATGGTGCTAGAATATACATGATCAAAATTGAGTCGCCTACTTCAAAGTTCTTAGAGAAGTACTTCTTTACGAAATGATAGTGTGAGGGAAAGTAATTAAAGGTGCTTTTTGAAATATATATCCTCATTAGCATGAGCAAATTGATTGCAACTCTAAAGTGGAAACTCTCTCATACTTGTCCTTAAGTTTCAAAAGAAGTAGGTGGTTTCCTAGTATTTGTTAAAATAAAAAAAATTAAAAAAAGAAATAGGATAGTTAATAGTATCATAAATGTGTAGCCATTGGAATAATTATTCAATACTCGAAGGGTACAATGACATGGTAGTGTGAGACTCCCTCCTCCTACATAATAGTGTGTCCTACTAATTAAATTTATCGTAGGATTTACCATTCATATAAGGATATTGCCATAAATGTGTAGACTATGCTTTTGTAGAATACCATGGGTTACTGTGGTTTGAAGGTTATCATACAAAGCCTAATGTATTCCTACATTGTGTTCCTTACAACATACAATTCAATATAGTAAAGATGTAGTTGTTTGGGGTTTTCTGATGTGGGCATAGGCCATAAGGCCAAGCAATGTTAATATTTTCTTACTTTCACTTTCATTCTATATATTATTTTATTTTTCTCCTTTTTTTTTTTTCTTTTTAACATGGTACAAAAGTCACAAATTTTTTCTTCATCAACCTTCATTGTTGCTTTTGCTATTGACATAAGAGTCCACACCTGAGATCTAGATCCATAGGGATCCCATCTAAATCTAGACTCCTCAAATGTGCATCTAGATCCTCTCATAATCGACATTTCAGCATTTCGCACACCCTCACACATCACCTCACTCTTGATAATGTTTGAATATATTACCATAAATGTGTATATCATAAAATATATTAGGATATTACCTGGAATCTGTAGACCTTGTTTGAATGCAAGTCTGTCTGACTCTGTATATGTGAGTATGTTTTTGTCCACCTTAATTTATTCTCTACCTTTCATCTTATCCTATTTGTGGACAAAATGTTGATTACCTTGTTTGAAGTTTTATCGTATGACCACACTTCAGCATTGCAGTATAACTCCCCTCCCCAAATAGTAGACAAAGAAATAATAGAAATTGCTAGGGGATTATCTGCATATATCTTTAGCAATAGGAAATTTTGAGAGAATAGTTTGTGATGATAATATAAATAACATAATTGCATAGACTCTTCATTTCTGCATTGCACTATCATTATTTGATATTTGTCTAACCATTTTATCATCCATATTTTTCTTGATACATATTTTCAGGTTGACATCAAAGTATCTCCCGGATCTCATGCAAATGAAGAATCAGGTGAAGTCAAACAAATTTTCATTCAACTGTAGAATTTTTTTTCTTTCCTATTCTAAATATGAAGATTACACAATGGCCTACAAACTACATATTTAGACCAAATTTTCTACGAGGATGGGACGCTAGAATTTAGCAATCCAATCTTGGCCATCATATGGCACCCATGCAGGAATGCGAATGTGTCACTAATTTACCATGCTAGGGCATCATTGAACCAATAATTTTTTAGAGTTGGGATTTCATCCCTTCACTCTGCCTAGTATCTTTTCGGAAAACTGACAATTGGAAGACTCTTAAACTGACAATTAGATTGATATAAATACTTGTTTCTTTTTAGACTAGTTATTATGCCTGAAGATGTCATTGGTCAGACACATCAATGACATGCTAATCTTCATTAATAAATAAGGTGTATATAGGAGACTAATGTTGTCTATGGAGCAATATTCTCATTGAGTATTTCTAGTTCTCTAGAGTCAATATTCAAGCATGAGTATTCTTATGATCTCTTGGGTTATTCCAATTTTAATTCACTCCAAACTAATTCAGATATTTTGTAATTTTTCCTTTTGGTAGTTAATAAGCAGTTAAATGATAAAGAAAGAGTTGCTGCTGCGTTGGAGAATCCCAACCTTCGCCAACTTGTGGATGAGTGTCTCTACTCAAGTGAACTTTGAGCAAGTATAGTTTCCTGCTCAATAGCCACTGTACAGGGAAAACATCACTAGTTATCAAGTAATAAGAACCGGCTTTTTGTGTTATGAATTTTATCTACTGGATGCTATAATTCTCCTTGTGGATGTCCTTGCTATTGTTGGTTGTCATAATGCACAATGCACTTGTGAGAGTTGTACGTTTTTAAATCGTTAGGCCATCTTCATTACCATAGTGTAACTTCAAATTGCTCATTGTATCATTTTAAAATCTCCTAGTCGTAGAACAAGCCTATGGTTCAAAGAGTCATATTGTTGATCTTGTTGTCTTGGGTAAAGCCCAATTCATTATTATGCTAACGCAGATTTGTGCACAATGATAATACAAACACTGCCCCAAATTTTGGTCCTGCAGAATGTAGTCTTTGCGAACCACCTCTTGATTGGTCAATACTCACTACACCACCAAGCGGGTGTTAGGTATTTGTCACTTGTAAAAGTAGTCAGCATTTAAAACCAATTTTAGAGAACCTTGAAAAGTGGAGGTTGCTGGTTTTTTTTGGGAAAAAAAGGAAGCATTATATTAAAAACTAAGAAGAAGACAGAGAAGCAGGTCCAAGCCTTTTAGAGTACACTTCTTGGCAATTCGCCATAACAAAAGAAACTAAAGCCACAGGCGGACTGGAATGAAAAACAAAGTCTAAATGTTGCATTTGACCTAGGTTGGCTAGCCGATCTACACAAGAATTTGCTTCGCGATAAATGTGTCTGAAAACTAACTGAGGAATTTGGGAAGCCAACTGCTTGCAATCATCAAAGAGAGGAGAGATCACAGAGTTACGGGAGCCTCGGTTATTCAAAGCATCTACTAAAATTTTAGCATCTAATTCAACAATGACATTAGACAAATTCATTTGATTGCATAACACAAGACCATCCCTGAGAGCCCAAGCTTCTACAATGAAGCTGTTAGCCTTCCCAATTTTCTTGGTGAAACCTGCTACCCACTGTCCTTGCTCATCTCTGATCAATCCACCCCCTCCAGCATTTCCCAACAAATCATCATATGACCCATCGGTGTTAAGCTTCAGCCAGCCCGATTCAGGCCTTTCCCATCTAATGAGTTTTGTGATCATTTGGTGATTGCATTTTGGGCGGTTAATGCATAGGAAAAACTCAGTGGCTTGCGTCTTGATCAACCTGAAGATATTAGGATTGGGGCTCTTGTGATTAAAAACCACTTGGTTGCGCTGCTTCCAAATCAGCCATACAGCAAAAGGAAAAATGACATTCAAAGGGATTTCATCAGCATTGAAAGAGGCCTTGATTTTTGCATTTGAAATGAGCCAATCCCTTAGCTCCTGGGAATGAAAGTGTTGGTTCAACCCCTGTTGACCCAAATGCTACCATATAGGCTTTACTATTCTGCAATCTTGAAGGGCATGACTGATAGTTTCGGGCTCGGTGTGACACAAAGGGCAGTCTGTGGGAATGTTCAGCCTTTTTTCGGCTAAGCAGCACCTCATCCCCAAACTCTTATGCATACACTGCCAGAAAAACATTTGGATTTTGGGAAGAGCATTTAATTTCCATATCCATGCACTGGGGAAAGAAACAACTTCTGATGGCTTGGTGGCTAGTAAATAGGCACCTTTTGAACTGAAAGCACCATTGGAGGACCCTTTCCAAGCTAGCTTATCTCCACTTCTAGTTGAAATGGGGAAAGGAATAGCTTTAATGCTCTCTTTGATGTCTGAAGGCAGATCAAAAGGAATGGCCGACCAATTCCAACCATGAGGGAGAATGGCATCCTTAACTTTAAGATTAGTGGATTCTTGAGGGATTGGGCCGTGAATGGTGGATCTAAGAGGACCCTAATCCGACTAGCTGTCCAACCAGAAATCTAATTTACTCTCATGACCCGGAATCCATTTCAAACCCTCCTTAAACACATGTTCTCCCTTTTTTAAGCTCTTCCAAATAGGAGACCCTGGTAACTTAGCTTCATTTCTGGAATTTAAGCATTGCCTGGTTCCATATTTCAGTTTTAGCACCTTGGCCCAAAGTGCATTATCCTCTGAGTGAAATTTCCAATTAAGCTTGGCTAAGAGTGTCGTATTCCTTCCTTTAGCTGATTGAAGCCCTAGTCCTCCCATATCCTTTGGGGTGGTGACTTTATCCCAGCCAACCCAATACATCTTCTTGGAGTTTTCAGTGGACCCCCAAAGGAAATTCCTGTTTGCCCTATCTATACCCTTTAGAATTTTGTCTAGTAGCTGAACACTCTGCATAGCATAAGTGGGTATGGTGGATGAGGAAGCTTGTATCAAGACCTTTCTACCTGCCATGGCGAGTAAATTTGCTTTCCAACCTGCAAGCTTCTTTTTAACTCTCACAAAGCCAAAATCATGCCCCCGGCTTTTAGAGTGTTTTAAGGGAAAGCTGAGATATCTGCCCAGATTAGGAGTTGATTTAAAACCAAGAGTGTCAACTAGGCTTTCCTTCAGGTCTAGATCACATTGGGTGAAAAATACACTTGAGATTTAGCTTCACTCACTGTCTGGATGGACCTTCTACAAAACTCCTGAAGGCCCTCATTAATGGTATGACAATTTCCTGGGTCAGCCCTAGCAAAAAGCATTAGGTCATCCGTAAAGAAGATGTGTGAAAACGCTGGACCACTTCTAGAAGCTTTGACGGGGTGCCAGAGCTTGGCTGCACATTTTTCTTCGATTAGGTAGCCTAAGTACTCCATGCAAAGAATGAAGAGGTAGGGGGAGAGGGGATCTCCCTGCCTAATACCTCTAGAAGTTAGGAAAGGCTGCAGGCAGCCCCCATTAAAAAGGAGGGAAATGGAAACCGACATCACGCAACTCATTAATGAGATCAATAATATTGTCTGGAAAATTGAAATGGATGAGCATTTCTTTAATAAAGCCCCATTCAATCTTGTCGTAGGCCTTTTCAAGGTTAATTTTGATGGCCATATGACCTTTTCCCCCTTTGGATCTACCCATGGAGTGAATTATCTCTTGAACTATAATTATGTTGTCCGTTCCCCTTCTTCCTGGGATAGAGGCTGCTTGGTAAGGAGAGATTATGTTATCTAAATGAGGTCTGATCCGAGCCACAATCACCTTAGTAATGATTTTATAAACCGTGTTACATAGACTTATAGGTCTATAATTCCTTATGGTTTCCGAACCTTGTATCTTAGGAATAAGAACAATGAGGGTTTTATTAAGGTAATTCGACACTCTTGTACTAGTGAAAGCCCTCTCCACTTCCCTTTTAATTGAATCCCCTGTAATAAGCCAAAATCTTTGGAAGAAGCCTGCATGCAGTCCATCTGGTCCTGGGGCTTTGTAAGTTTTCATGGACCAAAGCGCACTCTTAATTTCCTCAATTGTCACCATGGCACTAAGTGAGCATTTCACCTCTTTTGACATTCGGCCATACCACTGATCAGGTTGAATAGGGACTCGGATGGTCGTCTCATGTGAGCATTTCACCTCTTCAAAAAAACTCCATGACCTCTCTTTCACTAGTGATCCACTCCCCCCTTTCATCATTCATTGAGGCAATGTGGTTTCGTTTCCTTCTAGTTGAGGTAGACATGTGGTAGAAGGAGGTGTTTCGGTCTCCTTGTATCATCCAATTAACTCTGGATTTTCGCAGCCAGAGATCCCTCTCCTAATCCAGGACCTGATTGAGGTCCTGTTGAAGCTGATATTCAAAAGTGAGGAGGGGTGCACAAGGGTTGTTTGACAAAGCCTTTTGAATGCCATAAAGTCTATCCATAATCTATTTCTTCTTGTAATGAATGTTGCCAAGATGGTTCTTATTCCATAAGGTAGCCTCCTTGGAAAAGGAGTCTATGGATTCGACTAAGCCCCTATTGTTATTCCAAGCCTTAGAAACAATATTAGGAAAGGATGTGTTCGAGAGCCAGAATTCCTAAAATCTGAATGGTCTGATGAGGGACCCTGTTCTGCTTGGATTGGTCTCAAGCAGGATTGGGCAATGGTCTGAGTGACATCTAGGTAAATGTGTGATTTTTGCATCCGGATACAGAATACACCACTTAAGATTCATAAAGAACCTATCAATCCTCTCCAAAATCAGATTATTAAAATCCCTCTTATTGGTCCAAGTGTACCTTGGCCCCAAAAAGCCTAAATCCACCATACTGCACCTGTCAAGACATTCCTTAAAAAGAAGCGATCGATTTATATTGACTCCTTTGCCTCCGAATTTATCATCATCAACTAGAGGCTCATTAAAATCCCCGGCCATTACCCACGGCAAGTTATGAAGCTCAGCTACTTTAACAAGATTTTCCCATAAAATTTTCCTCTCCTCACTCCTAGGACTAACATAGATAGCATAAAGAATCCAATTAAGGTTTGAAGAGCGTACCTTAACTTTGACATGGATCTCCCGCTCTGTGTTTGCTAGGCTCTGTATCTCCACTTTGTTTGAATTCCACAGCAGCCAAAGTCCACCGGCATATCCAATGGTGTCAGTATGGATAGCCCCATCAAAAGGCAAGCAATCTATTATCTCTTTTGCCCTATCCCCACCCAATCTGGTTTCCATAATTACAAGAATGGTCGGATCATGATTCTGAGCTAGTTCTCGAACGTGGCTCTAAAAGTTTGGCTTCAGAGCACTTCTATTGTTTCAAATAATGATATTCATGAGGAATTGATGGTTGAGGGTGGGGCACTCATTATGCGGAGGTAGGAGCTCCGCCTCCTTCCTCAGATTCCATCCGGTCTTCCTCATCATCACCATTGACATTCCCCTCCCCGAAGCAAAGGTCATGCAGTGTTCCAGAACCCCCATCTCTAATTCCCGGGCAATTGAATGAAGGTTGAACTCTATAGTTGGCTTGAAAATTTGGACAAGCTTGGTGTAGTGCCGATTCCCCATTATTGAAGTTGAAATGGGTTAAAGCTCGAGCATTCGTCTCTCAGATAAAGCTTCTATAGGATTCACTTCGCACAAGAGTGAGGTCAGTGAGAGTTGGGGTAAGGTCAGCCAAACAATTTTATGTTCCTCCTCCGGCGTCAATCTGTCTGACAGAAATTGCCACCATGGATTTTCCATCTGCCCTACAGTGGGTCCGTCAATGGCAGGTACCCCGATCTCTGAGTTTCCTCCGTTAGCGGGAAAATTAATTTCCAAGCTTCCTTGTACCTGCGATTGAAGCTTCCCATTACATGCGTGGGATTTGCCCGAATCTCCGCGATAACAATCTCCGGTATCTCGACCACTTCCTCCCCCAATCGTATGGCCCATGTCGTCTCTTGCAAGGCTCTTGAACTCGAAGGTAACACTGGACGATGGCTTGGAAGCATGGTCAGAGAGTGTGGCAAGGTTGGTGAAGGAGAAAGGTGAGTTTAAGGAGCGTTCTTTTGACTGAAGGGCGGCGGTGCTTTTATAAAAGGAGTCTGAAGTTTTAATTCTTGCTAGGTTCTTTTTACCTTTGACCAAAGCAGTGAGTTGTCTGGAGGATGGGTTCGTTTTTGGTGTTGGGCTCAGTACCTTAGTGCCTGGTCCAGGGATCAAAGGAAGCCCATCCGTGTTGCCAGCGAGTTGGGCTGATGAGGCAGGGACGTTTTCATTACTTTTGGAGTATTCGAAATTGGGCCTTCTGCGTGCTGGAGATTGGGCTTTTTCCCATCCACTTCTGCCCTTCTCCACCCGATCCATATTGTAACCAGAGTGATGAGGTGTAGCTTCCCAAGTGGATTTGCTTGTCCCCACCAGGTTGAGACCATTTTTCGTACCCTTGTACTTGCTCCTTTTCCTGGCCACAACCATTCAAGGTCTGTACTCCCCATCAGCCTCCACCATTCCACTAGAGCCAGACGTGGAGTTGTTAGAAGAGAGATGTTGGTTCTCACGCGTTTCGCGTGACGTGCCAGGTACTACTTCTCGTTCATTCTCCACTGGAGTTTCCCAGTCTTTGTCACGTCGGACTGTGTACGGGCAAGCTTCCACCATGTGCCCTATTCTTCCACAGGAAAAACAAAGTCTGTGGACGCCTTTGTAAGTCACTGGTTGCTCGAATCGCCCAATAAGAATGATGTTAATCAATGGTTTGTTTATATCGATTTGGATGCAAAGTCGAGCATATTTTCCTCGAGCTTCCATGGCAGTGTGAGCATCAATCCTTAAAATTTTCCCCAAGGACTCACCTATCTGCTTAAGGACTTCAGTTTCATACAGTTCAATCGGAAGTTCGATAAGCCTAACCCATACTGCTATCAAGGATACATTTGCCTTTGATGGCTTAAAAAATGATTCCTATGGTCTTAGAGATAGGAAGAAGTCACCAATAAACCATGGCCCCTTCTCCAATACCGAGTCCAGATCCTCCTTGGAGAAAAAACGAACTAGGAAAAAACCGTGAGTGAGATCCACGTAGTCCATCTGCCCTGCCAGTCTCCATAGCTACACAAGTTTATTTTGCATGTAATTGAAACTCGTTAATCTTCCCATCAGCTTCACTATAATGGTTTTTGACCATGGTTTCCTGATACGACTCTTAGTTTCCTTGGATAGCTTAACTGCCATCATCCCTTGCCGATGCATGTTGTGAGCCTCCACATCTTCATCATCGGAATTCAAGTCCTCATCCATCTGGTCTGCAAAGTTGAAGGCTTTAGCATATGCACTTGGAATAGCTCCTACTAGCTTATCCCTAAAGGAAGTTTTGGTGACATTAGATTGATCTAACTTATCAGTGAGATGGGAGTTCTCGCCGGACTGATCACTGGACCTCTCCGTGAACCTAGCGTGGTGCCAATCTTTCACTTTCTTATTGTTCCGGGCTAGTTCAACCTCTTCTTCTCTGGAGAGCGTTCTTGGTTTCATCCGTACTAGGATAGATCACTCATTTTAGGTTGTAGGTTTTGTTATGACCGTGAAAATTCACTAGAATCTAGTAAGCAATATTGCGTGTCAATCTTTTTTCAATATTAATCTAGTGGAGAGTTGAAATCACCCTAGCTGAATAGAGTCTCAATAGACTATCCCATATTCTTTAGTTTACCTACCATCTCGTGTAATCCAAATTTTGCGAAGCCAAATATCACCCATGTGAATTTTGAAAACCATATTTTACAGTCAAAATATGGGACTGTAAAATATGGGATCACTATGCACCTCAATGATTGAGCAATTGGATAATTGGCATGTGAAAATTCACTAGAATCCAGAAAGCAATATTGCGTGTCAATCTTTTTTCAATATTAATCTGGTGGAGAGTTGAAATCGCCCCAGCTAAATAGAGTCTCAATAGACTATCCCATATTCTTTAGTTTACCTACCATCTCGTGTAATCCAAATTTTGCGAAGCCAAATATCACCCATGTGAATTTTGAAATCCATATTTTATGGTCAAAATATGGGATCACTATGCACCTCAATGATTGAGCAATTGAATAATTGGCATGTGAAAATTCACTAGAATCCAGTAAGCAATATTGCATGTCAATCTTTTTTCAATATTAATATGGTGGAGAGTTGAAATCACCCCAGCTGAATAGAGTCTCAATAGACTATCTCATATTCTTTAGTTTACCTACCATTTCGTGTAATCTAAGTTTTGCGAAGCCTAAATTTTCAAATATCATCCATGTGAATTTTGAAAACCACATTTTACAGTCAAAATATGGGATTACTGTGCACCTCAATGATTGAGCAATTTGATAATTGGTATTTCGTGTATCACATCACATGCGTTGAAAGTGGCCAACATGATAATTGGCACTTCCTATGCATCATTGCTAAAGAGAAACTTTGTATAATTTAACCTGAATTCTGGCACGTAGTGGTGCTCACGATCTATATTTAGTGCTATAAATCAACAAATAGGATAAATTTCACAAATATACCTGAACTTTGGGTTAATACCAATCAAGTACAACATATTTCAAAATTGATCAATTTAGTCCTTAAAGCCAACTTTAACCCTAACCCGTTAACCCTCCGTTATTCATTTTTCCTTTTCTCTCAAACGTGCAAGTCTCTCTCTCTCCTCTCAAGTTCCAGATCCTTCTGTGTTCCTGATCTTTCTCTATCAGACGGTCTGACCTCTCTTCTCTACACCTCTACCTCTCTCTCTCTCTCTCTCTAGACAAGAATATAAACAAACACATCAATGCCACCGGTGGCTGCTGATCAATCCCACCATAGAAGCCCATATCATAAATTACCCAAAGAAATTCTAGATCGCACCCAGCACCCACCACCCCAGTTAAGGTTGTCTTTTGAGTGTTACGGCGAAGTAGAGGAGCCGAGCGAGGACCCCAGTGTTGCTGCCAAAGTCCTTGAAGAATGCCACTGTGTAGAGCGTTGATTGTCGTAACCTTGGCTTGATTTTAGAACTGAGGAGTAGATGCTGAAAGTGTTTGCACCACAACTACACAGAATCCATTGCTTGCCACTGTGGCTATCCATTTTTGTTGTGGGTTTAGCTGGATCTTTGAATTTGTTGAAGCCGGTGGTTTGTGGTTGCTTGTTCTGGGTTCGTGGATGGGTTTTTGCTAATGGTTTTGTGGGTTTTGCTGATGGTATTTGTGGGTTTGTGGGTTTTGCTTTTGGTCGGTGGTCACTGGGTTTGTGGGATTTGCTGGGTTATAGTGGTCAAGCTTTTTTTTTTTTCCTTCTGTTTGTTTTATTGAGGAAGTTATTGTTCTTCAATTTTTTCTTTAGAGAGAGGAGAGATGTAACGGGCGTTACAAGCTGTTTGAGATAAGGACTGATATGGTCAGTTTCTAAATGTTATGGACTTGATTGGTATTTCCCCAAACCTCAGGTATGTTTGTGAAATTTACCCACAAATAAAATCTTAAAAGGCCTACACTTCTGCCGGGGCCTTTCGTGGCTCGGGGAACTGCATTGTGGGGGCATGTCAATGATTCTCAAATATGTCCCATCCGATGGAGGATCTCCAGAGATATCTTGTGCATATTGACAAACGAGTATTCCAAGATGGTGAGATTGACCACAATCTTTATGAGATTTGGTTTGTTTTTATAACTTAAGAAAACCACTGAATTCTTCTCCTTCGTGGCCAGAACATGATCTAGCTTTAAACAGATTATACTCTTCAACAGTTCAACTGAAATGAGAAAAGCCAAGTGAGGCACAAGATCAATACCGATTAGAGGTTTCTCAATTGGCGCATCACTGTGGGCATACCTCTGGAAGTCCATTTAAAATCCCGGGTGAGCCTCACCTATTAAAAGGTAATTTGAGCCTACACGAGGGGGAGTGTTAAAATTACGTGATTAAATAATTAGATTTATCATATTTCAAGAATTTAAGCTTTTTGGACAATGATCATTTAACATAGATCTAGGAAAAGAATATACATGCTTACGAGTGTAGGAACCTGTTTAGTGTTAAGTACCTTCCAGCAAAACTGGATATTACAGGAACCTGTTATTCCCAAGGGGTTGCCTCCAATGGATTTTGTTAGCAATTTTTTTGCCTATCTGAAGTGGAACATTTCAAGTTATTTGGATCTCTCAAATATTATCATTTCCACAGTTTTAATGCTTAATGCATTGTTAATTGAAGCCCTTATTTACCAAAAGAGAAAATTATATATGTGACTTGAATATTGTTTGCTCATAAAGTAGGAAGGCAAGGATATGGAGAGGAACTGACAAAGAGTTCCCTCACAGTTGGCAATAAGTAGAAGAAATGAATGTTTATTAACCCCAACGAGGAACTGAACAAGGGTCTGTGAATTTGGTACTGAAGTTTGCATGTCTTCAGTTAGTCAGGCCGTATTATACATATCTTAATTTCTCAAATACTAGAACTAGATATGTTCACTCAGCTAGCTGGTGGTGAAATGGGCATTGGCTCCTGCACCACTGCTGCTCCCGAGTGCCCATTCATAATGTGGTGGGGCCTCTCATCAAATCCCCAGAGCTTGGCAGTTTTTACATCATCTTCAGCCATCATTCGTGAGAACTCCTCATGGTCGTATTTTAGAGTGGCTTTTCCCCCAAACTCACATGGAAGATTTTCTAAATCGAAGAGCGTCTTCATGAAGTTGTCACTACTTTTACTATTGGGGTAGACAAAACTCACCTTCTGAGCAGTCTTTGGATCAAGGAAGTACTTGACAGCCTAAAAAATTGAAAACACCACAAAGTTCTTCAATGACAGATCTAGCTGCTAAAATATAAGGTACTTAAAGCTGCAACAGTATATCCGCAAGCCATGGAAATCTTAAATTAAATGAATTATCAGATTCACATCCAGAATTATATCTAGTCCAGACTATATGAGTCAATAAAAGGAGATGGGAAAAAGGAGGAGGGTTGTGGTAAGTTGTTGGACAGCATGAGAGAGAGAGAGAGAGAACAAAGTAGCGACTTAACAGATATCTTTGGTAAAACAACTCTTTTGTGGGACTAAGTGCATAGGTTGAGCAATCAAGGCCAAGCTAAAGCAACAAAATTAACACACAATCTAATGAATTTGAGTATGATTATCCCCAATCCTGATTAAGAAATTTTCTATATGAACTTGCTTCCATTGCATTATTAAATGAGTAATTTATGTATTTTATTGAAAGAAAGAACCAGTGATTGTCAAAGTTCAATCTAAACAAAGAAACAACATCCATGTAAAGATAAAGCAAATTGAAGATATCAAACCTTATAGAATGCCTGAAAAATTTTAGGTGGATTGTAAAGTAATGCAATAGCAAGCCTTTCAGGGTAGTGGTTTTGTAAAATGTTAATAATATCACGGGCTGCTTTGATTGAGATGTTGGTGCTCAATGAGAACCCCGTGAAGTCTATCAACCAGGACATTTGTTCTTGTCCTTCAGGAAGGTTAAGGATAGAATTTTCTAAAAGATAGACGATATGACGAACATTATCTTCTGGCGAATTGGTGTTCTGACAATTGAAAAAACAAAAGAAGGATAATAGGTTAATGCACAAAAGCATAGTGAAAGTAATACACCTTATGAAAGAAAATCCTAGTACCAACCTGCATCCCTGGCCTCATTATAAGCACGGTCCTTCCAAGCATATCATGAAAGTTTGATCTGAACGCTTTCCCAGTCTCACCTTCATGGGCTATTTCATGCTGGACAATGACATCTTTCTAGAGTAAGGAAAGGCTTAAATAAAGCAATCCTATTAAAAATATTAACATCAACCAGGCCGATGAACTCTAGCTCAAATGAAACCTTATCTTCTTGTAAAAACAAGGTGGAAGATGAGATTATGGATTCAAGATTGGTGTGTATGTAATTACTAATTCCAAATCAAAACGAAAACTATTAACATCAGTGAGTACCACATTTCATAGCCTCTGTCATTGCATACATGTCATGCAAAATGTGAATAGTAATCTATTGGCCTGGTTACAACAATTTAAAACTCCAAACTATTTCCTCATCTTAGTCATTTTGAAATTGACATTTCTAACATTGTTGAACAAGTAATCAAATGCTTCTAATAATTTAAAAAAGCATTAGGGTTTGAATTAGACCTGAAAAAGTACTGGGATTGGTCCCAGCACAAAATTGATACGCCTCAATTAGACAAACAGCTATGTCTAGTGCACACAAGTGATGAATAACTTGTGCAAACATATGTTCAAAATGCAATTCTGTATGCCAAATATATGATGGGAAACAGAGGACAAGAATGTATATGCTAGGACACCCTAGCATTGATTATCAATTAGACAAGGAAAAAGATCCCAACAAATCCAAGAAAAGTTAATCAATATATATAAAAAAAATCATAAAAGTGAGGCATATGTGGTACTTATTTTGCATGTTGTTGATAACATGAATCAATGATTTATTACATACTCACCCAACGAATTTCTTCAGGCTTATAAGTGGCCCTCCACTTGAGTGTTTCTTCCAACATTTTCTTTGCCTTATCAACATTCCAGTTCCGAGCTTCTAAATATCTCCTCAGGCATGCATCATTGCAGTACTTTAAACAACGTCCCGATAGAGGTCCAAGAGCAGCCCTGAGTTCACTGACCTGTTTAAAGACATTTGCTCATTAAATGTCTTTTTACAATGTGTTCTGAAAACTTTGCACTCTATTATGAATAGAAGCATCAAAATAGACTGCAAGGTTGGTTGCAACCAATAAAATTGAGAGCAAATATCACATATTTTGTCCTAAAGAAAATGCTCTCTGCCCTAGAATGCCTGTCCACATAGTTTTTTTACCTTTGCATCTTTCTCCAAATTGAGATCCTCTGGATGACTTTGAGTCTGAGTATTCCTTCTCAAAAGAAACATGTTGATTGCCAAATAAGTTCGCCCCTACAGGAAATATCATTCAAGTAAGACAAGCATAAAAGTTCCAATACAATCTTTGACTTTATTTTTGCAATAATGCATTAGACATATTAAAATAGATGTAGTGCTAAACCTGTAAAGCACATCAATAAACAAACCACTATCTGAAAACAACAGCTCCCCAAAAAAAAGGAAAAATCTTTAAGAATGGCCATTGACTTTTCCCAAACACTTAAAGGTTTTATCCAATGAAATTCTAAATTTTCACCAACCATAGCCTGTAGCAATACTTAATTCAGATGATATTTATTTTTCAGAATCAGAAATTCAATGCCGCATTTCTTGAATCGGTAGGTAGGTACTAACAATTAACAAACTTGTGAAAAGTCCACAATATTAATATCTATTAATTTTTTTTTTTTCCCTTTTATGGATTAGTAATCAGTTTAATTGATTAAAAAAAGTAATCAAGTACGCAAATAATCAATCATGGTTAAGGAAATATTCGAAATTTTTTTACTTTAATAACAAAATTATAAATTTATAAATTTTTTTTTAAAAAAAAAAGAAAAAAGAAAAGAAGAAGAAGAAGAAGAAATGATGCAAGATGTTCAAGACCTACCAACCCTCTCTCTTGACCAGTCATTCTATTAGTGCTAGCCATACTTACAATAGCAACCAACGGCTGTGATAATTTTAAGAAGATTGTTTTAGTCAACCCCTCTTTTTTCCTTCCTTCTTTTGACCCCCCAAAAAAAGAAAAAAGAAAAAGAAAAAGAAAACTAGTTCCTTTACTAATTTACTTGATCAACTAACTCTATTTTAACATATTCATCTAATCCATCTATTGCTCTCAGCTTTTAAGTTTAGAAAATTTTGAAGATTGCAGCAGTGCCATTTTCAAGCCTGCTATCTCTTTTAAAAGGTCCAAAAAATGAAAAAGAATGATCTCACATATCATTTTTCCAAATGAGACCTGGCAATTCTGAATCATAAATTTAGCAATAATGGCAAATGGACAATCAGAAACTCAAACTGACTCTTTCAAACCCAATTTAGAAAATAACAGTCAGGCTTAAGAAACTTCCCAACGTGTTATATAATCACAAAAAAGAAGAAGAAGAAGTGAAAGTTTCATTAAGATATAATTCTAGAAAGATCTAAACTATAAATAGACAATTTATACTTAACCTTTTAAATCAATAAAGCAAAGAACAGAGAAGTTGCTGACAGATCTACATCTATTCCAAATTTAGAAACAGAAGATGTGCATGCAATTTAAGAAAAAAACTTATATCTGTCCTTTTTTTTTTTTAATCTAAAAATAAAATTAAAGCCGATCAGTGATAAAAACAACGTACCTGGAGGAAAGAGTGAAAGCTCCCACAAGCTTCAAAGTTCAAAGTTCAAACTCAAAAACTCAGATTTTTACAAAAAAAAAAAAATATATATATATATATTTCTGATGTTTTTGGCAATGAAAAATAACGTAGGATAGGAGATGGGTGAGAGAAGCGAGGGCGTGCGTTTCTGTTTGGTTGTTTGTTTGCGTTTTTCTAAGTTTCCTCAGTCAGTCGTCAACGTCACGAGAGTGGCATTGAGTAGAAATTAATGAAAGAATTCTCTCGCTGAACTTTCTGTTCGGTGTGGCTAACACGTTGTGAGAGAAAAAGAGCTGCAACTATAAGTCGAGGATTTTGCGTAGATTCTCCTTTTTTATTTATAGTGGTGAAACTTTTTTTTTTTTTTGATGGGAATATAGTGGTGAAACTGTGTGACTGGCGTGGTCTCGCTGTCAGACTTAGACAACAACATTGGAGTATGCGGAAATCACACAACTTTGTCTCATGATTCGTCAAATTTTTACCGTTCACCGTTGTAGTATAAGTTGTATAATTTTATGTGTCCCTAACATTACTTAGAGTTATTTATTTAACATCTAATTAGTCCACACCAAATTTCACTTCGGGTAATTAGAGAATATTCTATCTAAGTACAAAAAATATTTATTTCTCATTATGTACTGTACACAATAATAACGGAAAGTAAACTTGTTTTATGATATTTCTAGAAATTTTATAACTTTTCTTGCACGACATGCTTAGATTTCAACTTGTAATTATATTTTACTGGAGTTCGCATTATTCACTAATCGTTATTTTTTTTTTCTAGAATCAATTATCTAATAAGTTCTCCTAGATCATAACATTTTGTGCCACTTTTTTTGTCACAATTTTGGTATAACACATTGTTAGTGGCTGCCCTATTATATAGACTCATCAATCACTACCAAATTAAAATTGTGGCACAAAAGTTGTGTGTATAAATTTTCTTTGATTCAATAATCTAGAAGTATAGCGACTTTATATTTCTTCCTTCCTTGTAATAATAGCTCTCATAAATTCATAATAGCACATTCCATAAAAAATAATAAAAATAGTAAGTCTAGTTAAGAAGAAAAAGTGTATAATTTACCTGTATCAATTTTAAAAATTAAAAATCAAAGTGATGTTAAAGATAAATTTATATATATAAAAGAGGATTTTTCACTTTGAACTAGACTTCTATATGATTCAAAAATACCCACATTATGAAGGGTAACTACTTTTAGAAATAGAGTCATAAATGTCAAATAACAAATTTCATTTTGAATTCAAAAAGAGAACTAATTTAGGATTTTTTTTCCTTTACATTCATCTTTTTATTCCCTAAAATTTAGCTTTTTTTTTTTTAATTTTTTTTTATAATAAATGAAAATTATTAACTTTTACCAAAAAAAAAAAAATAGAACAGCTCCTGAGCACGCGTAATGTGTGTGCTTAGAGACTAGTATATATATAAAATTTAAAAAATTAAGAAAAAGGTTATTGTGGGGTCAAAGAATTTGGCAACCGCGGTCCACTTTATACTAAGCCCAAAGCCCACGCCAAGGAGGAAGAAATGTCCGAGGACGAAAGAAGCAAGTCCAAGGTGCCCTAAAACATCGCTGAGGACAATCTTGTCCTCGGCCAACCAAGATCACAAAAGGGAAGAGCGGCATGCCATCAAAGGCAGCTTCCCAGAGCATCCCAAGGAAAAGGACAGGTTCAATGGGTCAGCCATGGGAACACGGTGGAGGAGCAATTCAAGGAGAAACTGTCACCTCCGCATTAAATGCCCACAACTAACGTCCTGACCGCATTAATTGGGAAATGACCCCTGAATAGTATTGCCTTGGTTGCTGCAACTCACAGGAGGTTTAGGAAGGTGGCTGATGGGACAAACACTTGAGTAGTGACCTGTATGATCAACAAATGGAAGACCAAGATCAACTGGAAGGGGGTATATAACGTAAGAAATCCTCCAAAAAATGGGGGGGGGGTGAAAAAACAGAAAACACAGCAACAATTTATATTGTCTTCAAAACCCTTGTAACCAGACACAGAAGAAATAATAAGAACAATAAGCCCTTCAAAGGAGGGCCGGGGACCAAGTTTTACACTTTAGTCCACGTCCTTGTTATTCAACCCATTCATTGCCATGTCTAGTTGTTGTAACCCTCACTAAGACCTAGTTCTTCAATCTACTATCTATAAATTTATTGTATTGGGCTAGTTGGGTCTGAGTCCATTCATCCAATAGAAGAAGTGCTCAAATCCAGTCCCTACAATTGGCGCTGTCTGTGGGAAGAGCTTGTGTGTTAGTAAGGGTAACAATCAAGCATGGCAGGATCAGGCCCTCATCAAGCTAGCTCCCATCAGCCTGAACCAGCTAAATCCCAACAATAGGGTAACTTTCCTAACCCTGAGCGTGATCGAAATGAAGAGAATTGGAGGTTTCGAGAGGGAAGTGTGCACATCACTCAAACCGGCAGGAGCCACTCTCGTGTGAGAAGTCACGTGCTCCAGAGACAAAATAACAACTAGCTTATGCAACAAAAAGAAGTTAGGAGCCACATATCTCAGAGACAGAATGATAATTAGGCCATGCAACGAGAGATAGAAGATTTAAAGAGAAAGCTACGCCATGCACAACGAAGGCGGTCTCATTCTAGCCCTGACATGCCCTCCAGTGATGAAAGCGATAATGACTATAGACCAAGATCGTGAACCCCTCCAAGCGAGACTTTCTCTCACGAAGAAGAGTACTACCGTAGGCGTAAACATAAAAACCCATCTCCTAAGGGCTTGGGAAACGATGCCATGAGCAGGGTACTGGATCAACTCTCTAAGTCACCTTTCACACGCCACATAGAAGGGGCTACGCTTCCTTGGCGATTCCAACAGCCAACCTTTACCATTTATAACGGCAAAACAGATCCCGTGGAGCATGTGAGCCAGTTTAACCAAAGGATCGCTATCCATTCTAAAAATGAGGCGCTGATGTGCAAGGTTTTCCCATCTAGCTTGTTACTAGTGGCAATGAGGTGGTTCAATGGCTTAAAAATGAATTCCATAGATTCATATAGGCAGCTAACCCAAGCCTTTGGCTCTCGTTTCGTTACAAACAGCAGGGCTCCTTGGCCCTTAAGTGCGTTATTGTCCTTATCCATGCATGATGGAGAAACTCTAAAGGCCTACTCGGACAGATATTGGGAGATGTATAATGAAATGGATAGCGATTTTGACGATGTCGCCATCAGCACCTTCAAAAATAGTCTCCCAGTCGAGCACGACTTGAGGAAGTCTCTGACTGGCAAGCTTGCCACCCGTGTGCGCCAATTGATGGATCAGATCGATAAGTATAAATAAGTAGAGGAAGACCAGCTGCAAGGCAAGGGAAAAGAGAAGGTTATCCCTCAGAAGATGAGGAATTTCAGGTCGGACCGGTATAACAACAGCCGCCCGAGGAGAGATTTTGTAGGGCAATTCGGAGCAACCAACACACAGACTGTCAATGCTGTATTTCGAGAACCAGTACATTGGGTGCTGGAGAAAATCAAGAACGAGCCGTACTTTAAGTGGTTGAATAAAATGGCTGGAGAGTCCACGAGGCGCAATCAGAACTTTTATTGCCAATACCACTAGGACCACGAACATACCACGGAGAACTGCAGGAATATCTGGAACTATCTGGACCAACTAGTCCAAGAAGGAAAGCTGAAGCACCTTCTGCATCATTCCAGTGGTCATCAAGGCCAGACCCCTCAAGAGCCCCAGAGAGATACTGCCCTAGGGCCACCCGTAGGGATGATCAATGTCATCTTGGCTGCGCTAGGAAGAATAGGCACGCGCCTTTCACGAGTGTTATCCGTGGCACAGCTACCTGTCGAGGAGTCCCAGCCAGAGCCGAAGAAGGTCAGAATGAAGTTTTACCCAACCCTGAGCTTTTCAGAAGAAGACAAGATTGGAACCGTCCAGCCCCATGATGATGTGTTGGTGATCACTCTCAGAATCGGGGATTACGATGTGAAAAGAGTGATGGTGGATGATGGCGGATGATGGTAGTAGGGCCGAGGTTATGTACCCCGACCTCTACAGGGGGCTAAGGTTAAAACCGGAAGATTTGATGCCCTATAGCTTTCCTTTAATGAGCTTCGACGGGAAGCTTGTTGTTCCAAAGGGCATGATTAGGCTACCCATCCAGACTGGCCCAGAGATAGTGGAGGTGAACTTTATCGTGGTGGATACCTACTCTCCATATACAGCCATCGTCGGTAGGCCCTGGCTCCATACTTTGGGGGCTGTTGCCTCCTCCTTGTATCAGAATGTGAAATTTTCATCAGGGGACCAGGTGCTAGAAATCTGTGGTCGCCAATCCATGGCAAGGCAGTGTATGGTGGAGGTTTTTTTACCTCGAATGGCTGGCCAACACTGTGGTGGTCAAGAAGAAAAGTGAAAAATGGCGGGTTTGTGTAGACTTCACGGACCTAAATAAAGCATGCCCAAAAGACTCGTTCCCCATGCCTCGGATAGACCAGCTGGTGGATGCAACCGTGAGCCATCCTCGGATGAGCTTCTTAGATGCCTTCCAAGACTATCATCAGATACCACTAGCCTTGGAGGATCAGGAGAAAACAGCTTTCGTGACACCCGTGGGGAACTACCACTACAAAGTAATGTCGTTTGGCCTGAAGAACACAGGGTCCACTTATCAAAGGATGATAACGAGGATGTTCGAGCTGCAATTGGGCAAGAGCATCGAAATCTATGTTGATGATATGGTGGTGAAGAGTAAAGTGGTATCCGAGCATTTAGGAGACCTCGGCAGCACCTTTGATGTCTTAAGGAAGCACAAGCTACGCCTAAATGCTTCCAAATGCTCGTTTGGTGTGGGATTGGGCAAGTTTTTAGGCTACATGGTTACTCATAGGGGAATTGAGGTTAACCCCGCGACTTCTTTTTCCTGGCCCTGGTACCCGATTTTTAACTGCTTTGAGGCTCGTCGGACCTCATCTTCCTCCTGAGAGGAGCGAGACCTCCCCCTATCCATTGGATTCTTGCCCTTGGAAGCCCTCTTCCTTTTTGGGTCGGCGGGCTCGGGCTGAGGAGGCAGGGTCGACTGAGGAGGAGCAGGAAGTCTGGCTTGTGTGGAAGATGGCCTGGTCTGAACAGGCTGAGGCGGGGGCGGGGGAGGAGGAAGCTTGGATTGTGGCTTCACTGGCGCGTCCTTCCCCGGTTGGCCCTCAATCAGATCGAGCAAACTGGTTTGAGGTTTTCTCTTAAAACCCATTTCGGCCTAAGAATCAGTCCCTACTGATGAGAGATCCGCTTTAGTCAAATTGGGGTCACCCAAGTCACCAGAGGGATTCTCGGATGGATTGACTTGGTCGAAAACACCAAATTCGTCCTCGGACGGACCCAAGTTAGCAACTTCTTCTTCTCATTCTGCTCTTCCTCCCTCGGCCTCTACAACTTGATGGGATGAAGAAGGGCCTGCCAACAGAACGCCTTTTGGGAGGGAAGATCCTTCAGGAAGCAAGAACCCGTGTTCTGCTACGGTGATCTTATGGAGCCGAGGATCTTTGGCTCTGATCACGTACTTCGGAGCCGAGTATGACTTCTGGATGGGATCGTACCTGAGGATCTTGTGAACGGCTTTGATTTGGTTGTCAGTTTCGTTCACAAAGACCTCCTCCCTAACGATGGTTTCCAAATCCTCCTGGTTGACTAGGTGAAAGTGTCAATCAAAGGCGTGTAGATCTGCAAACAAAAAAGAAGAAGCATATTAGCAATCGAACAATGCAAACTATGATGACACAAAAGATCAACCCTCTCCTACTCTGAATACCCCACCTGGTACCCCCTCCTCTGTCGGACAATGAAGGCCGTCATGCCACTCCCCGGACACGATGAGAAAGTCCTTATTTAACCCTTTGCTGGACTCGGGGAGGCATTGAATAAGCCGAACCTTATCGTCCCTTGTCTTCATGTAATAAGATTTATCCCTTAGGTGTTGGAGGTTGTAGCACCAATTTACATCGTGATGGGTTAACCTCAGCCCCATCTTCTCATTTAGGGCGTCCACACAACCCAGAATCCTAAACACGTTGGTGGCGCACTAGGTGGGAGTTAACCGAAAGTGCCTGAGGTAGTCCTTCATCACCGGCCCCATAGGGATTCTCATACCACCTTCTAGGAAGACGATTATGGGAATCACTACTTCCCCCTCTTGCCTCCTAAAATGCCACTCCCCTTCTTCACAGTATCTTAGACCTACATTACGGGGTATCCTATAATCGGCCATGAACTTCTCCATTGCCTCTTTAGACTCAACCAACTTTTTAAACCTATCCATCCCTAAGAACGGCCAAAGGACTTAGGAAAATGGGCGAAAGAAAGAGAGAAAACGTGAATTAGAGGGAGAAGAAAACTTACAGAAATAAGGAAAAGCTCATCGGACAGGCTTTTTATGCAGAAAAGAGACGTGAGTTTGGTTGGAGGCTTGACCGAATTCAGGGTATGTGCGCAAGAACTCTTGAGTGCAAAAGTAAAGAGGCAAATCGGTTCAAATGGGTATTTATACCCCTAATTAAAAAAGACCGTGCGGGTTTCCCGCCTATAAAGGTGAAAAAATCTCCACCGTTAGATTACCATCACACCGTTGAACGTGGAGAGCACAAAGCTGCCAGAATTTAATGGGGGTGCGCTCCGTTTACCGAAGCGCCGGGAACGTGCTTTGGACAAGTGAAGAGACTCTGGCACTGACAAAGGACAAGACTTGACAGGCCATGATAAAGGCCCGAGGACATCAAAATTCTCCTCCCCGTCTAAGGAGCCGGACAGCAGGATTTTGAGGGGCTATTGTGGGGTCAAAGAATTTGGCAACCGCGGCCCACTTTATACTAAGCTCAAAGCCCACGCCGAGGAGGAAGAAATGTCCGAGGACGAAAGAAGCAAGTCCAAGGTGCCCTGAAACATTGCCGAGGACAATCCTGTCCTCGGCCAACCAAGATCACAGAAGGGAAGAGCGACATGCCATCAAAGGCAGCCTCCCAGAGCATCCCAAGGAAAAGGACAGGTACAATGGGTCAGCCATGGGAACACGGTGGAGGAGCAATTCAAGGAGAAACTGTCACATTCGTATTAAATGCCCATAACTAACGTCCTGGCCGCATTAATGGGGAAATGACCCTTGAACAGTGCTGCCTTGGTTGCTGCAACTCACAGGAGGTTTAGGAAGGTGGCTGATGGGACAAACACTTGAGTCATGACCTGCATGATCAACAAAGGGAAGACCAAGATCAACTGAAAGAAGGTATATAACGTAAGAAATCCTCTAAGAAAGGGGGGGGGGGTGAAAAAAACAGAAAACACAGCAACAATTTATATTGTCTTCAAAACCCTTGTAACTAGACACGGAAGAAATAATAAGAACAATAAGCCCTGCAGAGGAGGGCCGAGGACCGAGTTTTACACTTTAGTCCACGTCCTTGTTATTCAATCCATTCATTACCATGTCTAGTTGTTGTAACCCTCACTAAAGCCTAGTTTTTCAATCCACTCTCTATAAATTTATTGTATTGGGTTAGTAGGGTCTGAGTCCATTCATCTAATAGAAGAAGCGTTCAAATCCAGTCCCTACAGTTATGTTTGCTCCTGTGTTTAAAAAAAAAAAAACAAATTAACAATTCAAAAAAAAATTCAAATCTATAATTTCAATTCACTTCTTTTTGCTTTTGTTCTCTAGATTTAATGATTTATAGATGGACTTCTTTTTCTCTTTCCTGTCTCTTTTTGAAATCCGGTTGTACTGTTGTAGATGGACAGTGGCCAGCCAAGACTTCAACTAATTAAAGACCAAATGACAAAAAGGAAAAGGTAAAAACGATGTACAGATAAGTGCCCAAAACCGTGTCCTCCGTCACCATGAAGTACACTGCACTTATGCATGAGCCTTTCACATTTCATACGCTGTATTTTCTTAAAAAGAAAAAAAAAAAAAAAAAAAGGTAAAATATTATTTTTGTCGCTAAACTTTTATAGAAGTTTGTTTTTCATCCCTAACTTTTAAAAGTTCGTTTTTTGTCCCTAAACTTTACAGAACGTTTTACTTTTTATCATTCCATCTATGACCGTTAATTTATGTCTTATGTGGCATAACAAAATGATGACGTGATATTTGACTTGGATCAAATAATTTTATTTATAAAATTATAGACATATGTCAAAGAGTTATTGGTACACATGGATTAAATATTTTGTGATATGACATCCTTTCAAACTAATGAGGCATTTTAATACAATAAAAAATAAATTCCAGCTCGTATTTATGTTAAGAATTTATTAGGATTTAAAATAAAAACTTAAAACACCAAAACATTTAAAAGAAAAAAAAAAAAAAAAACAGTTCAAGTTGTCCATCTCTAATGACATTCAACCAAAACTTCCCAAATCTTTCATTCATTTTTTGATGTTTTGATGGTTTTTTTTGTAGGTTTTTTTTTTGTATGATTAAGTTTTGGATCTTTAGGGTGTTATATATTGTTAGGCGTGAACAGAGGAATGGTTTTTTTTTTTTTTTTTTTCCTTCTATTTTTTTTAGAGAAATACTAGATCTTCTTGTAGCATGGACTGGTGTGCAAGTGAGGGCAGATTTTTATGGACAAGGATGAAAGTCTTTGTAATTTGTAAAAGCCACTGTTTATTGGTTGCTAAGAAACCCACTACTATGTTGTCATTGTCATCATCTCCTTCTTCTTTCTCTAGTGCTCTCCTTCTTGTTTCTCTAGTGCTTGTTATCATTGCAAAAAAGTATGAACGTTTGGATGGATTGAAATGAAACTGATGAGGACATCGGTGGGTGGTGGTTATTGGAGAATAGAGCTTGAATCAGTGTCGACAACGAGAGATTGGAGGAGATGAATAGTCGGCTTAAATTAGGGATTTTGATATTTTTGGTGTTTTGAATTTTTATTTTAAATCTTGATAAATTCTTACATTAAAATCTGACCTATTATATTTTTTATTTTATTTTAATCCATGTGTGCCAATAACTCTTTGTCGTGTGTCCATAATTTTATAAACAAAATAATTTGGTCCAAGTCAGATATCACATCATCACTTTGTTAGGCCACATAGGACATAAACTAACGAATATAGACAGAAGGATGAAAAATAAAATGTTTTGTAAAGTTTAGGGACGAAAAATGAACTTTTGAAAGTTTAGGGACAAAAAAAAAACTTTTATAAAAGTTTAGGGACGAAAATGATATTTTACCCTAAAAAAAATTATTGTTTAGAAGCACTGGCCACCCATTAGGGTATTTTTCCTCATAAAATTTATAAAAACAAGATGCCTCAAAACTCGCATCATAAGTTAAAAATCATAATAGAAGATAAATAATACAAATTACACTATTAATAAGTTCTTACTTCAAATATTATTATTATTTTTACATATATATATATATATATATATTCCCCCCCCCCCACGTGAGGGCGTGAGTTTAGTTGTTCAAATCTTGTCAAGAGTTTCGTAATTTAAAAGAAGATATTTGGAATCAAATGATATCACGTTAGCGGTATCAAAATCTAATAAATGTGAAACATAACAATAGGTAGTTATTTTTACACACATACAAAATCTTTTTCATACTATATCTAGGAAAAATATTCCGAATTCAAATTATCTCTCATTTATTATTATAATTATTGTTTCTCAAAAAAAAATTATTATTACTAGCCTTATCACACGCGCTTCGCGCGAGTGATAAGGCTTTTTTTTTAGTGTTATAATTTTCACTCATTCTAATTTGAGATATACATTTTTTTTTCCCACAAAAATTGTGCATTTAAGACTACTAATATAGCAAGAAGGGTCATAAGGTTAGCTACAAAAAATGAACAAATCCACACATGAACATATGATTTCAATGTTATTTCGATATTCATTTTTTGTAGCTAACCTTATGATCCTTCTAGATATATTAGTAGTCTTAAATGCACAATTTCTGTGGACAAAAAAATGTATATCTCAAATTAGAATGAGTGAAAAATTATAACACTAAAAAAAAAAAAGCCTCATCGCACGTGTGAAGCGCGTGTGATGAGGCTAGTATATTAAAAGGTAGTCTCCATCTGATTAAACATCTTCTATATATATATTTGTCTAAATTAAACACCTTCTATATAAATTTCTATCTCTAATTTAACTCACGTGTTTCTTACTTTTTATCAAACAAAAAAAAATGTACATCTGCAATTAACTTCTATATCATGAAGTAAGGGATAATTTTGCCTTAGTAGACAACATGTACATGGATCTTGAAGAGCAACATACTTATTCACTACTCACTACACACTCGCAAAATTAAAAGATTATTCCATGCCTCAAATCCTTTTAGCCGAACCTGTGTACAGTGTCCTCCATCTCCCTTGAATCTCCCTCACCAGTCACCACCATAATACTAGGAAAAAGAACCACAATCAGATATAGAATTTCCCGAGGGGAAAATAAATCAAATATAACATTAGGATAATGAATTATTATAATAAATAAATTCATGATAAATTCTTTTGTAAACACCCTCATAAGTAAGTCGATCCCTACAAAACGTGTATAGCCTTAGATGTCTTCACACACACACACAAAAGAAAAAAAGAAAGAAAGAAAGAAATTATCCCTACAAAACGTGTATAGCCTTAGATGTCTTCACAAAGAAGAAGAAGAAGAAATGTATAGCCTTATGTGAAGGATCCTTATGCTACAAATTAATACGACTGCAGTGAATTAGTAATTTCATATTTATTTTTTAATGTTTTATGATTAGAAAAAACTTGTTGCCAAGTGAAAATTCAACAAAATTTGGCCATTCAAGTCAAAAAGCTAATTGGGCATATAAAAAATATAAATGAAAATTACATAAAATCATGGTACAATTTTTTAATAAAAATTGTAATATTTGCGAAAGCGTTTTTCAAAATAGATTTGTGGTCTATAGATTAAGATGGTTTCAACAGCTTATTGAATTTGGTTTCAGAAAGAAGAATTTTTAATCAAAGATTTCAACATCTATAATTACATCCAATTAACATCGGTGCTAAACTACTAATAACACAATACAACTTTCTATGTTTGATTAACACTCCCTTGAAGACAAATAAAAATAAAAAATAAAAATAAAATTAAAAAAAGGCTAAAGAATTCATCAAGAAAATTGGGCGTTACTCACACAGGTTTCAACCTCCATTCTTGAAACTTTTTATTGCTACACTTGTTAAGGGCTTCCACTACAAACAACTACTCCATTTGCTGGTTTTTGTTTTGCTTTGGTTCGGGCAGCACAATCACCAAATTGAAATGTGAAAATAGTTCTAGAAACAGGCTTTTGCTTAAGAGACTCATGGCGGTTGGAAACATTTATGTGGCGTTTGATACAGGGTAATGTTTTAGGATTCTCAGAAATGTTTAAAGGTTTTCATATTTGGTTACTGTGGGGGAGAAAAGTCCAACCAAGCGCATTGGGCCTAAGGCCCTATCTAGGGACCACTGTTGTCCGAAGAGATGAATAAGCTCATTTAGAGGTCCTGAGAAAGGAACATGTCAGGAGAGGAGCACGACCGTGATCCGAGGAGATGTTCAATGGGCCGAGGAGTCCAATACCCTCGGATCCGAAGAGTCTTGGTCTGACATGCAACCCTTTGCAGCCTAAGTGATTTCTCCTGACAGATGTAATGACTGAAATGAACCTCGGACACAAATGAAGATAACTGAAGCGGAGAAATATCTAAGGGACAGACTCCAACCACCGCATTAAATGCACTGCACCTACTCCTCTGGCCGCATTAATGTGGAGAAGACCCCTGAACAGTATCAGCCCAGCTACCACCACTCACACAAGGCTAAAGAACACCTCTGATGGGACATGCATTCAAGTGGGCGTCTAGATGATGAACAAGTGGACGGTGAAGATGCAGGAAGGCAGTACTATATAAGGGGAGGGAGTCTCTGATAGTGGGTGATCGAAAATCAAAAAGAGGAAGGAGATATCACTTTATTGTAGCTCCAACAATTGTAACCTAAGTTCATCAATGAAAAACACCTCTTCGGACGAGACACTTACATCCGTCCGAGCAGATATTAATTCGAATTCTCCCTTTAGCGCTGCTGTTTAATACTGTTATTTTCATTATTAGCCTAGCTCTTTCACCCACTCTCTACAAATTTATTGTTTCGGGTTCAGTGGGCTCCAAATCCACACCTTCTTGGGCTTGTGCCACAAAATCTGACCCTACAATTGGCGCCGTCTGTGGGGAGAGCTTGTGCAAGAGTGAAAACGACAGTTGATAATGGCAGGACAAGGTGAACAACAAGCAGAATCCAGGGCATCCCAACACGTGGACCATCTTGTCAACTTAGAGAGGAGACAAAATCGTGAGGGCAGTGTACACACTGTGCGCCTTAGCCAGAGCCAATCACAGGGCGGAAGTCACATGTCCCATGCAGAGAAGAACCGTGACTTACAGCTGGAAGTGGAAAAACTAAAGAGGGAGTTGCGCCACGCAAAGAGGAAACGGGCTTCCTCGTACTCTGAGGATGATCTTGACGACGAGCAGGACGTCTCTTATCAGCGTAAATCTAAGACACCAGCTAGCGAGTCCTACACCTATGTAGAGGAGTCCCATCGTAAAAGGGAGCGCAGGAGCCCATCAAGCGAGGACATGGAGAACGATGCCATGAACAGGGCTCTAAATCAGATATCCAAGTCACCCTTCACGCGCAGGATAGAGGAGGCCAGACTCCCTCGGCGCTTTAACCAGCCAACGTTTACCATCTACAATGGTAAAACTGACCCCGTGGAGCATGTGAGTCATTTTAACCAGAGGATGGCCGTCTACTCTAGAGACGAAGCTCTGATGTGCAAGGTTTTTCCTTCCAGCCTTGGGCCTGTTGCCATGAGGTGGTTTGACGGTTTGAGGGCAGGCTCCATCAACTCCTTCAAAGAGCTCACTCAGGCATTCGGCTCCCGTTTTGTTACATGCCGAAGAGTGGCCAGGCCTCTCTCTTCACTGCTATCCTTGTCCATGCAGGAAGGCGAGTCCTTGAAGGCATATTCAGACAGATACTGGGATGTTCAATGAGGTGGAGGGCAACAACGATGCAATGGCCCTCAGCACGTTCAAGCTCGGCCTCCCTACTGACCACGGTTTGAGGGTATCCCTATCTGGCAAACCGGTCACAAACGTGCGTCAACTAATGGACCGCATAGAGAAGTATAAGAGGGTTGAAGAAGATCAGCAGCAAGGCAAGGGAAAGGATAAGATTATCCCTCAGGAGAGGAGAGATACGCGGTCGGACCGGTACAATTACAATAAACCGCGGAGGGATTTTGCCGGACAATCAGGATCGATGAATCCTCAATCGGTCAACACCGTGTTCAAAGAGCCAGTACACCAAGTCCTGGAAAAGATCAAGAACGAATCATTCTTCAGGTGGCCGAACAAGATGATAGGAAACCCCGAGAAACGCAACCATAATCTCTACTGCCAGTACCATCAAGACCACGGGCATAACACGGAGGATTGTAGGAGCCTGTGGGATCACCTAGACCAATTGGTTCGCGATGGTAAACTGAAACACCTTCTGCACCCCTCCAGCGGCCGAGGGCAGACAGGCTCGGGGCCACGCAGGGACGACCCCTCAAAGCCGCCGTTAGGGACTATAAACGTCGTCTTCGCCGCGCCGGGAAGAACAGGGTCCTGGCCATTGAAAGTTATGTCGGTAGGTTGACCGTCCGCAGGGGAGTCAAGCCGAGGACCGAGGAGAGCTAAGTCTGGTGCCCCGCTGGTTATGAGATTCTCGGACGAAGACATGATCGGCACCATCCAACCCCATGATGATGCACTAGTCATCACCCTCAGAATAGGAGGGTACGATGTAAAGAGGGTGATGGTGGACCAGGGCAGTGCCGTGGAGATAATGTACCCGGACCTCTACAAGGGGCTAGGCCTAAAACCCCAGGACCTGACGCCATACGATTCCCCCCTCTTTAGCTTTGAGGGAAGGCCTGTCATCCCGAAAGGCCGGATACGCTTGCCTGTGCAGTCCGGCTCCGAGGTGGTGGAGCTGGACTTTATTGTTGTGGACGCATATTCGCCCTACACGGCACTCGTAGGCAGACCTTGGATTCACGCACTTGGGGCTGTCCCCTCTACTCTGCACCAGAAGGTCAAATATCCATCAGGAGGGCAGATACATGAGATCCGAGGAGACCAGTCTGTTGCTCGACAGTGCTTGGTAGCCGCCATTCAGCATAAGGCCCCAGCCGAGTCCTCGGACGTGGCTGGGAGGGATTTATAGCAACTACAGTCTCGGGGAGTGCCTTCTGAAGAACCAGATGAAAGCACTCGATGTGAGGATCTAACGAAAGTGATCATTGGAGATGATCCTGACAGGTTCTTTCAAGTCGGATCTCAGCTGCCTCTTCAAGAGAAGGAAGAGCTGATAGAGTTCCTCAAGCGAAATCTCGACGTGTTTGCCTGGAGTGCTTACGAGGCCCCAGGGGTGGACCCGGAGTTTATATGCCATCACTTGAAGGTGAATCCACTGGTCACTCCCAAGCAACAACCTATTCGGCGCCCATCCAAGGAACATGCCGACGCAGTGAGAGACGAGGTAGCGAAACTCAAAGCAGCTGGGGCTATCAAAGAGGTTTTTTATCCCGAATGGCTAGCGAATACCGTGGTGGTAAAGAAGAAGAATGGGAAGTGGCGAGTATGCGTAGACTTCACGGATCTAAATAGGGCATGCCCCAAAGACCCGTTCCCTATGCCGAAAATCGATCAGCTGGTCGATGCCACTGTCGGTCACCCTCGGATGAGCTTCCTAGACGCCTTCCAAGGCTACCACCAGATACCATTAGCCCCGGAGGACCAGAAGAAAACTGCTTTCGTCACTCCTATTGGTAACTACCACTATAAAGTGATGCCGTTTGGCTTAAAGAACGCAGGAGCTACCTACCAGAGGATGATGACGAGGATGTTCGAGCCATAGCTGGGCAAGAATATCGAGATTTACATAGATGACATGGTGGTGAAGAGCAAAGTTATAGCCGAGCATGTGAAGGACCTTGAAAGTACCTTTGAGATTCTACGGAAATACAAGCTACGACTAAATGCTTCTAAGTGCTCGTTTGGGGTAGGGTCCGAAAAGTTTTTAGGATACATGGTCACCCACCGAGGAATTGAGGTCAACCCTGACCAAATAAAGGCCATCAACGATCTACGAGCTCCTCGAAATCCCAAGGAGGTTCAGAAACTAACCGGAATGACCGCTGCCCTCAATCGGTTCATCTCTAGGTCAGCAGACAGGTGTCGCCCTTTTTTCTCTCTACCCAACAATTGGAAGGGATTCGAATGGACTGAGGAATGTGCTTTGGCATTCCAGCAACTCAAGGATTATCTGGCTCGACCACCAATCATGTCCAGTCCTGAGCCAGATGAGGTACTGTTCGCCTACATCGCTGTAGCTCCCTATGCGGTGAGCCTGGTATTGATACGATCAGACTCTGGTGTGCAAAGGCCCGTCTATTACGTAAGCAAGTCGCTGCATGAAGCTGAGATTCGTTACTTGCCACTGGAGAAGGCTATCCTAGCAGTAGTGCTTGGCACACGGAAGCTACCTCACTACATCTAAGCCCACACGGTCATCGTTCTCACACAACTCCCACTCAAAGCTATACTCCGAAGTGCTGGTTACACTGGTCGGATTGCCAAGTGGGGTACAATCTTAGGGGCTTTCGACATAAGATATATGCCCCGCACATCGGTCAAGGGCCAGGTCCTCGCAGATTTGGTGGCCGAGTTCACGGAGCCCCAGCTAGAAGAGGTAAAGCCCACGTCGGGCATGGATGAAAAATCAGTTGGCATGATCTCCCAACAGAATCCCTCCCATTGGGAAGTGTACGTCGATGGCGCGGCAAACCAAAGAGGCTCTGGAGTTGGGCTGGTATTGATATCCCCCGAGAAAATCATCATCGAGAAATCGTTAAGACTGGACTTCTCGGCAACAAATAATGAAGCGGAGTATGAGGCCCTACTGATGGGGATGACTATGGTCCGTAGAATGGGTGGGAAGTCTGTGGAGTTGTTCTCAGACTCAAGATTGGTAGTAGGTCAAGTACAAGGCGAGTTCGAGGCAAAGGACGAAAGAATGCAGGGATACCTGGGTCGTGTTAAACATCTGCAATCAGAGTTCGGCTTTTTCAGTTTGCTGCACGTCCCCAGGAGTGGCAACTCACATGCTGACTCCTTGGCCACGCTTGCCACCTCTTCGGCACAAGACCTGCCGAGGATCATCCTCGTCGAGGACTTGCACAGGCCTACAGAGGCGAAGTCAGGGGCAGTCCAGGTTCACCAGATCAGGGCCGGGCCGTGCTGGATGGACCCTTTAATCAAATTCCTCAAAGAAGATATATTGCCCGAAGAGAAGGTAGAAGCTGATAAAGTTCGGAGGAAGGCGACTAAGTTCTGGTTATCCGAGGACCAGAAACTATACAAACGCTCCTACTCGGGACCATATTTGTTATGCATACATCTCGAGGCGACTGAGACATTGCTAGAGGAGCTACACGAAGGAATCTGTGGGAGCCACACTGGAGGTAGGTCCTTGGCTCACCGAGCCCTCACCCAAGGCTATTGGTGGCCTAACATGCAGAAGGAGGCACACGAATACGTCAAAAAGTGTGATCAATGTCAGCGCTTCGCTCCAAACATTCACCAGCCAGGGGGAAATCTTAATCCGCTATCTAGCCCATGGCCCTTCGCCCAATGAGGCTTGGATATTGTGGGACCCTTCCCCAAAGCTGCAGGAAACAAGAAGTACCTCCTGGTCGGAACAGACTATTTCACCAAATGGGTTGAAGCCGAGCCACTAGCCAATATCAGAGACGTTGATGTGCAAAAGTTCGTGTGGAAGAATATTGTCACTCGGTTTGGAGTCCCTCACACTCTCATCTCGGACAACGGCTTGCAGTTTGATAGCAGGGCATTCAGGAATTACTGCAGTGAGCTGGGAATTATGAACAGATACTCCACTCCAGCCTATCCCCAGGGTAATGGACAAGCAGAAGTCGTCAACAAGGTCATACTGAGTGGCTTAAAGAAGAGGCTAGATGATGCAAAGGGCAGATGGGTAGACGAACTGCCGCACGTACTTTGGGCTTACAGGACTACGCCTCGTAGGTCTACTGGGGAAACCCCCTTCTCGATGACTTATGGAGCCGAAACTGTCATTCCTTTGGAAACAGGGTTCCCAACACTGAGAACTAGCTCGTTTAGTCCGACCAGCAACAACGAGCAACTAGAAAAAAGTTTAGACTTGATTGAGGAAAGAAGAGAGAATGCAATGGTTCGGCTGGCACATTATCAACAGAAACTCAGGCAAGGCTATGATGCTAACATAAAGCTAAGGCCTCTAGAGCCTGGTGATCTAGTGCTGAGGAAAGTTGTGGGCACCGCAAAGAACCCGGCTTGGGGAAAACTAGGACCCAATTGGGAAGGACCATATCGTATCACTTCAGGCGCTGGTATTGGAGCATATTTCTTAGAAGACCTGGATAGTCATGTAATCCCTCGCCCTTGGAATGTAAATAACCTCAAGAGGTACTTCTATTAATCAAGTCTTTTCTTCAACTGATGTACCAATTCGCTGCGTAAAGTTTTCTCTCAAGTGTTTAAACTTAAACCCAATCATGCCTGTAGTCCTCGGACCAGATGATTAGGGTTAGTTAACACTCATTCACCGCTGTCTCTCAAGTGTTTAAACTTAAACCCAATCATGCCTATAATCCTCGGTCCAGATGATTTGGGTTAGTTAGCACTCAGTTACAGTTCTATAGTGTTTAAACTTAAATCCACTCATGCCTGTAGTCCTCGAACCAGATGATTTGGGTTAGTTAGCACTCAGTTACAGTTCTATAGTGTTTAAACTTAAATCCACTCATGCCTGTAGTCCTCGAACCAGATGATTTGGGTTAGTTAGCACTCAGTTACAGTTCTATAGTGTTTAAACTTAAATCCAATCATGCCTGTAGTCCTCGGACCAGATGATTTGGGTTAGTTAGCACTCAGTTACAGTTCTATAGTGTTTAAACTTAAATCCAATCATGCCTGTAGTCCTCGGACCAGATGATTTGGGTTAGTTAGCACTCAGTTACAGTTCTAGTGTTTAAACTTAAATCCAATCATGCCTGTAGTCCTCGGACCAGATGATTTGGGTTAGTTAGCACTCAGTTACAGTTCTAGTGTTTAAACTTAAATCCAGTCATGCCTGTAGTCCTCGGATCACATGACTAGGGTTAGTTAACACTCCGGTGCAGTTCTCTAAGTGTTTAAACTTAAATCCAGTCATGCCTGTAGTCCTCGGACCAGATGACTAGGGTTAGTTAACACTCTGGTGCAGTTCTCTAAGTGTTTAAACTTAAATCCAGTCATGCTTGTAGTCCTCGGACCAGATGACTAGGGTTAGTTAACACTCCGGTGCAGTTCTCTAAGTGTTTAAACTTAAATCCAGTCATGCCTGTAGTCCTCGGACCAGATGACTAGGGTTAGTTAACACTCCGGTGCAGTTCTCTAAGTGTTTAAACTTAAATCCAGTCATGCCTGTAGTCCTCGGACCAGATGACTAGGGTTAGTTAACACTCCGGTGCAGTCCTCTAAGTGTTTAAACTTAAACCCCATCATGCCTGAAGTCATCGGACCAGATGATTAGGGTTAGTTAACACTCGAATACATTCGAACCCCATAATCTTTGAACCAAACGACAGGTTAGTCAATACCCCCACGCAGCTATTGTCACTGGGGCTTAGTGCTAAAGTTCCTGATTGCGTTTAAATTGATTTTAGCTTATAAATGCTTTCCTTAGTTATGTTTAATTTGGAACCGAGGGATAATAATTTATGTTTAATTTGGAAAGATATGCGAAACTCACATAAGTACTCATTCCAGTCATTACTCATCAATAACTCTTATTCGGCCCATCCTTTTCAATATTAATTTCAATTACTCACACCATCAGTATGATGTCTCAATCAAATTATTTGTATTATAATGTCATAATTGCAATGTATGGTTATATGTGTGGCAATGATAAGTAATAAAACATGTATCAAAAACATCAGAGGGAAATAGGGAACCATTCCATTAAAAAAAAAAATAATAATACAATAATAAATACAAGGTCAGCAAAACAAAAGAAAAAGAGTTACAATTTCTTAAACAGAAAACAAAAGAGTACAAGTGCAAAACAAAAGCCCTATGTATCTACTCTTTCGCCTGAGGAGACACAGGGTCAGCAACCTGGCCTGTCCGATCAGGAGCTTCAGGGGCTTGGTCCTTGGGCTCAGCAAGTGTCTTCTCTGAACCCGAGCCTTGGCCCTTGTCTTTGGCTGGCTCAACTGGTTTACCCTTGTCACCTGGCTGACTAGCCCCTGGGAGTGCATCTAGGGTAGGTGGAGGAGCTTGACCGACCAGTTTTGGCTCTGAAGCCTCTGGTAGTTCTGGAGCAGGGAGATCATCCACCGGGAGCTCTCGGATCTCAGGATCGTAATACACGCTCCCGGGCAGTCTCAGCTCAGAGTCTGCAGGTACTCCAGCGGCGTCCAACGCCTTGCTCCAAGTTATGCGGCAGTAGTCTCGGCTAACCGAAGCGAACTGCTCCATGAGCTCAGACGAAGTCTGCTCTACCCCCAGCTGATACGCCGCCTTCTTTTCAGCCCCAACCGCCTCCTGGGCCAACTTGGCACTCTCCTCAGCAAATCGGGCTCTGTCTTTGGCTTTTCGGAGTTCATCTCTTAGCCCGTTCACCAGCTCCCTCTCGGTCTTCAGATCGGCCTCTGCCGCCTTTAGCAACTTACGCTGGTCCTCAGCCTGCTTTTCAACGTTCTTTATCCCAGCGTCAAGGCTTTTCTTCTGACTGGTCATCTCCGCGAGTTCCCCGGACAGACGAGCGTAATCGTCCTTCATTTGGCCCAGAGATTTCTCCGCCTCGTCTCGGGAGCAGAACGCCGCCTGGGTCTCAAGGTGGCTCTTCTTGTTCCACTCCTCGGCCACGTAAATCTGCTGAGTGACCTGCATAATGGGAACTCTGAATGTCAAGTGCAGAAAAATAGGAAAAGCAAAATCAGTGATCCAACTAATCGGACTGAGGCTACTTACCATGGCCAAATCCCTCTTAAGGGATCGGAAGAGCTCCTGCTGGGTGAAACGCCTGAAGGACTCCATGTCATGAGGGAGGAGAAGTGGTTGCTGCAGAGCCTCAGCAACGTAGCCTGCCCTCCCTCCGTCATAATTCCTCAGGGAAGTCTCCCAGAGGATTGGAGCGCCCTCCAACTCCAATTTTGGGGACCAAACCCGCGGTCCTCCTCGGCGCACCTCTGCCACTGTGCCCTCGTCTCGGCTTTCAGTGGACGAAGCCCTGCGAGTTCGGTGGTCCTGTGCCACTTTCTGCTGCTTAGTCCCCTTAGTTGGCAACACTTGCCTTTCTTCTTCGGTGTGAGGCCTTTTCTTCCTCAAGTCAGGAACGGGCTTTAGGCTGAGGTCAGGAACCTGAGGCGGCACTGGGGGCAGATTCACCACTGTTTTGGAAGTCCCAGTGTTTTTCTGCTCAGCCTTTTTGCCTCTACCCTTCATCAAAACCCCCAAATCCATGTCGTCGTCCGAAGGGTCTTCAGAGTAAGCAGCTGGTAAAACAGGATGAACGCCTGACTGCTGGTCGGTTTCTTCCTCGTCGTCCGATACCTCTACTACTTGCTCTCCTCCTGGAGCCTCCTCCCCAAAGTTGAACTTATCTATTTGATCCTCAAGCGAGGAGGCAGAGGAGTCAACCCTTTCACCCTCAACCGCTTGTCCGAGGGGAACTTGCTGGAGCGGCTGGATGAGAGGAGGTACACCCCGAGGATTTGGACGGGGTACGGGTTCAAGATCGTCTGACGCCAAGAAACCCTTCCGACCAATGTCAATACGCGCAAGGCGATAGTCTCCCTGGACGATTGCGTTGCCGACTAGCTGGAAACCCTTTGGCTTCCCTGTATATCCCAGAATAAAGGGAGCAGATCGTAATTGCCCGTCCTCGCTCACGAAGATTTCTGACCTTAAAAGGTAGTTAAGGGCGGCAATATTTGTCAGGCTGAGCCGAGGAGAAACTTGTCTCTTATCTGTTACAATTCACAGCAAAAAATGGTTAGAAACTCAGGAATAATGACCGAAGAGGAATCAAAAACCAGCAAAAGACGAGGATCCTAGGCCTATGGTTAGTGTGCCTAAATCTAACGTGTCCCACCTGGCTTTCCATGCGTGACTGGGCAGTGGGGGCCGTCATTCCACGCGCCCGAGACGATCACATAGTCGTCTTTCATCCCTTTATTGGATTTGGGGAGGCAGGAGATGAGCCTAACGACGTCAGACCGGGATTTTAAATAATACCCCGCTCCTTCCTGACTGTGGCACTCGTACATATGTACCACGTCGAGCCAAGTGAGATCCAATTCTAGGAGACGGTTAAGGTCCTCAATTGCTCCTAAGATCCTAAACATGTTAGGCGCGCACTGCCAGGGGGTGAGCCTATGGTTTCTGAGGTAATTAGTGGTGATGGGACCCATGGGGATTGTCATTCCCCCCTCTTTGAAGGCAATAAGAGGGATTACAACCTCCCCGGTTTTCCGATCAGTCAGTATTTTTTCTGGGGGGCAATACCTCAAACCCACGTTTGGGGGTATGCGATACGTGGCCCTGAACGCCTCGATTCGCTCAGGGCTATCTACCAGGTACTCAAGTTTCCCCATGGTGCTTAAACAAAAATGACTGGCCGAAGAGAAAACTAAAGGATTCGGTGGGCGACAACTTACGAGGGCTAGACCGGAGAAGTGAGTGCAGGCTCGTAGGAGGATTCGTGAAGACTCTGGGTAAGATTGGAACCGGCGACTGGGAGATTTGGACGGAGTCGTGTGCTGGAACTTGCTGGAGCGTCTGAAGATTTGCAAAGTGAGGAAGAAATAACTTCCTCTGAAACTTTATACGGGGTCAAACAAAGGGTCAGGGGCACTCCCGCCCAAATTCCGAAGAAAAAACCACAGCCGTTAGATCAGTCAGTCACCGTTGGATACGAGGGACAAAGCGCCACCTGGTGCAATTAATGCAGCGCTTTGGGAATATGGAAACCGCAGCGGCATTAATGAAGCGTCTACTCCTATGCTCACGCACGTGCCAGTTCAAATTTGCCTGTACTCAAACTTTTTGTTCCGTGGCAGGTCAAAATCCTACTTTTTCTCCTCGGATTCGAGGGAAAAACTACAATTTTGAGGGGCTATTGTGGGGGAGAAAAGTCCAACCAAGCGCATTGGGCCCAAGGCCCTATCTAGGGACCACTGTTGTCCGAAGAGATGAATAAGCTCATTTAGAGGTCCTGAGAAAGGAACATGTCAGGAGAGGAGCACGGCCGTGATCCGAGGAGATGTTCAATGGGCCGAGGAGTCCAATACCCTCGGATCCGAAGAGTCTTGGTCTGACATGCAACCCTTTGCAGCCCAAGTGATTTCTCCTGACAGATGTAATGACTGAAATGAACCTCGGACACAAATGAAGATAACTGAAGCGGAGAAATATCTAAGGGACAGACTCCAACCACCGCATTAAATGCACTGCACCTACTCCTCTGGCCGCATTAATGTGGAGAAGACCCCTGAACAGTATCAGCCCAGCTACCACCACTCACACAAGGCTAAAGAACACCTCTGATGGGACATGCATTCAAGTGGGCGTCTAGATGATGAACAAGTGGACGGTGAAGATGCAGGAAGGCAGTACTATATAAGGGGAGGGTGTCTCTGATAGTGGGTGATCGAAAATCAAAAAGAGGAAGGAGATATCACTTTATTGTAGCTCCAACAATTGTAACCTAAGTTCATCAATGAAAAACACCTCTTCGGACGAGACACTTACATCCGTCCGAGCAGATATTAATTCGAATTCTCCCTTTAGCGCTGCTGTTTAATACTGTTATTTTCATTATTAGCCTAGCTCTTTCACCCACTCTCTACAAATTTATTGTTTCGGGTTCAGTGGGCTCCAAATCCACACCTTCTTGGGCTTGGGCCACAAAATTTGACCCTACAGTTACAAATCACGCCAGAGAATCAGATGCCAGGAGAATTTGAATTCCCCCTTTAAACCCCTCTTAGTAGAAATGTGGATTACCTTTAAAACAGGTAGGTATCTAGATTCTCAAGCATAAAAGAAATTATACTTTTTATAAATTGACAATATTAACCATTTTTCCTTATCATTTAAGCAATTAAGATAAAATATAAAACAAATCATCAATATCTTTTCTCTTGTCTTTATCTTTTTTCGCCAAAATAACATAAACAGGATAGACAACTCTGTTGATATATTTTTTTAACAAAGTTCTATTTAGGTTTCACGTGTGGGAAAAAAAAAAGTTTGAAGGGGACCCTCCATTATTGCTAGGCATTCACTTTTGTTGTTGTGTGTGTTGTTCAACAAATTATTAATAGTTTATATTTTGTTTTTCATTATTTATTTAGAGGAAGATTTTCTTTAAAGGACTTGGTAGTTCACATTCAAATCTAAGAATAGAATAGGAAAAATAAATAATTCATTTAAAATTCCTGGGAATAAACTAAACATTATCATTTCACATTCTTAGGAATCTTAAGAGATTTCCAACAAAACCAAACATAAGAATAACTACATTCGTAGGCATCTAGATTGTAAGGAATCACATTCCTAGAAATCTGGATGCAGGAGTAATATAGATTTCTCCGTACCAAACACCACATTAAATGTGGTGTGATAACTGATAAGCATAACTAGTTAAGAGTAGTAGGAGGTTATGTTACAAGGAGGTTTTTGTTTTGGAGTGGGAGACTAATTAAACGAGTTTGTGTGGTTGTTTGTTTTTTAAAAATGAAAAATATCAAACGTGGGTTGCCATTTGCCAATATGGATTTGTGTGACCTATTTTCAAGGGTGAGGAACGGAGCAATTAATTGGGGAGCCTTGAGGATTTTTTTTTGGATAAACTTGAGGATTTAAAAAAAAAAAAAAATGATTTGAAAATAAACGTGAGGACGATTTTTTTTTTTTAAAGAAAAAAAAAAAAAAAAAAAAAAACAACAACAACAACAAAAAACATGGTTTTTTTTTTTTTTTTTTTTTTTAAGAAACGTGGGGTTTTTTTTTTCATTAGGTTTTTTGTTTTTAATTTTTAAAAAGAAGTTAAAAACAATTTAAATAAATTGTAATATATATCTATTTAGTTTTTTTTTTTTTTTGTGGATAAACTTGAGGATTAAAAAAAATGATTTGAAGATAATTATTGGATTATCAAAAAAAAAAAAAAAATGGTTCACATATTATTTGCTGCATAATAAATTTTTTTTTTTTAACAACCACATAATAATTCTGTTTTTAGAGGGGGACCACATAATAATTCTTGATAAAGCACTTTCACAACTTTTTTTTTTTTTTGGGTAATTGTTTTGTACTTGGCAATTTTGTCCTGCTCCTTTATTGCGGAGGATAGCAAATAAATAAAGAGAGATGTTATGTTTATAACATTTTTATAATAAATCATAAGTATTAGTCACTTAAAAGAACAATTTATCAAGCATTTTCCTTTGCTTTTTTTTTTTTTGGTTGAGAATCAGCATTTTCCTAATTTGCTTGATTTGCAATTTTTTTCCCTTAAACAATAAACATCACACGACAACCACCAGCTTCAAAATGCATCAACATTGTAGTTTTTCTCCAATAATCTATTGATTATAATTTTAATATTATTGGATGTCGTATCTTTATAATTATGATAACAAAGAGCATATTTACACTTTCTTTAAAAAATAATAATAAAAAGGAGCATTATAAATTTATAACACTGTTAAACTAAAGTATATTGGACACAGCTACAAATTGATCATAAAACACAAAAAATAGAATCTCAACACCACATTGATTGGATCGCAGTAGTGGCAAAAGTAAATGATGTTGATAATCAATTTTAAAAGGAAAAACTAAGAGAGAGAGAGAGAGAGAGAGAGAGAGGGAATTTTGAATAATACCTACAAGGCTACAACGATTTTGGATTTGGAATTATTATCCTAAAATTCACATGAGATCTCCAAAAACATATTAAAGACCGAAGAGAACTCAAGAAACCAACATAGAGTTTCCATTAAAGTATGGCAATTCTTTTTAGTATGCTACAATTGATCGAAAAATAACAATACGATTTTTTTTTTTTTGGGACAATAACAATAGGAGTTAGTTATCTATACTACTATTTAAGGAGTTTCTCTTATTTAGGATCCTCAATTTAGAAGCCCAAAATACCCTTAAATTCATCCTAATACAACTTCTTCATTTTGAAAAAAAAATATTTTTTTTCCACAAACATACCATTTTTTTAATCATTAAATTTTTTTTTCCACCACAATATTTTTATCTCACATTAGTAGTAAAAGTACTAATACAATTTATTCTTAAAATAAAAAATAAAATAAAACTGCCACGAGTAAAACGTGTAAATTCCAAAAATAATAAATAAAAAGCTTCATTCGCGTGTGTGATGAAGCTAGTAATTTATAACCAAGTAGTGTATAAGGGTACTTCAAACATTTTTTTGTTCTTTTTTAAAGTGATGATTTTATGTTTTCTAAAATAAAAAAATAAAAAAAGATTATGAATCACTTTAAATTGACCATTTTTTGAAGTTGGAACTTTGAATTGGTTTATTTGAAAAAAAAAAATATTGACTATAATCCCGCGGTGCAGTGAGAGACTTGAATTTCATTTGTCAAACTGCATTTCAAATCTCCTATGCTTTTCAAGTTTTCTTAAGACAACGAATGGTGGTGGTTCGGTCCAACCATTCACATTTATAAAAAAACGGTGTCCAAGGTCACGATTGTCTGCTGTGCACCCCAAGGAGACAAATGAAAATGGGTTAAAGTCAGAAACAAGCGTCACAGAAAAAGATTTGATGATTAATTTTGTGCCATTATTTTAATTTTTTTCCTGAATAAATATTTTATTGAAGAGCAAAACAAGGAATTACAAAAAAGAAGAGGGATGGATCCATATTTGTCTAAAGTATGAACCACGTTCTAACTTTAAATAGATATTTTTGTAGTTGTACTCTGGTTATGTAATGTATTATAAATCTGGTTTAAAATACTATTATTATTTTCATGTGTGTTCTAATAGGTATTATTGTCTATTCAAAAAAAGAAGAATAAACTAATTTTAGATGTTTGATTATATAACGGTTTCATAGCACCCATTTCCGTTAAATTAATGAAGGGTTTTTCTAATATATGCTTTAAGAACATGCATCAATATTCTTTTTTTTTTTTTAATTGTGAGAAAATAAAAAAGTAAACTGTGGGGGGTGAAAAGCCCAACCTAACGTATTGGGCCCAAGGCCCTATTTGAAGACTACTGTTTGTCCGAAGAGATGAAAACACTCGAGAAGAAGCCCATGTAAAAGAAGCATGTCTGGAAAGGAGCATGGTCACGATCCGAGGAGACGTTCAGTTTTCCGAGGAGGCCATTATCCTCGGATCCGAAGAATCTTGGCCCGACAGGCGTCTGGGAAGCTCAAATGATCCTCCTGACAAGTGTAATGATAGAGATGAACCTCAGGCACGCATGAAGATAGCAGGAACAGAGAAATATCTAGAAGACAAACTTCAACCACCACATTAAATGCACTGCACCTACTTTTCTGGCCGCATTAATGTGGAGAAGACTCCTGAACAGTGCACTCTCAGCTGCCGCCACTCACACAAGGCTAAAAAGGATACATGATGGGACATGCACTCAAGTGGACGTCTAGATGATGAACAAGTAGACGATGAAGATGAAGGAAGGGGGTACTATATAAGAGGGAGAGACCTCTGATAATGGGGGATCGAAAAAAGAAAGTTAGAAAGGAGAAAACTCCATTACTGTAGCTCTAAGAATTGTAACCCACATTCATTCAATACAAATCCTCTTCGGACGTCTATGTTTGCATTTGTCCGAGCACGATTGAATGTTAATTTGATCACAAGCACTGCAATCCAATACTGTTTAATTCATTACTAGCCTAGCTCTTTCACCCACTATCTACAAATTCATTGTCTTGGGTTCATTGGCTCACAATCCATATCTTTTGGGCTTGGGCTACAAAAATTGACCCTACATAAACTTTTTTGACAATTTTTTAATTTTTTTTTTTATAAAAAATTTCCTAAAATTGATCATTAATGTACCCATTAATGAAAACAGAAAGTTATATAATGACATAATGATGATTATTAGCTTGAAATCATACTTAGATGATCTTAATAGCTTATTTGAATGGAGGGGGAATAGAGGGGAGTAGATTAGAGGGAGGGAAATTAAGTTAAATTACCTTATTTTGATGTTTTTTAAGGGATGGGGGAGAAAGATTTGGAAGGGTTCTAACTACTTCTAACTCCTCATTTTTAATTTTCCAAAATTTGAGAGATTTGAAGGGAGAGTAGAGTATAGAAATACTTGAGCAAATAAATGATCAAATTTACTTTTACTATATTAACAAAATTACAAATTATAAAAATACTAATTATTCCCTCCCCCTTACTTAATTTTAAAAACATCCAAATAAGGTGGAAGATAACCATTCTCTTCTACTCTCTTCTCCCTCCAAACTTCCAAATATAGCATAAAAGTCCGTACTTAGATGAGTCACTAGGTGGAGGTCCAACAACATAGATGCAAAAATAAATATTGGATCCCACTATGTTGTAATTAATTTAGCCAGTACCCACTATTATTGAAAAAAAGGGGCATTTATTTATTGGGAAATACTAACGAGTGCCCTTAGGGCACTGGTTAATAATTCATTTAAAGAAAGTTTATATGGGAAATGAGAAAAAAATAATTAATATTTTGACAGCTTTTTTCATTTCCTATAAAAGTAGTATTACAACTTTCCTAAAATAGATTATTAATGAGTGCCCTAAGGGCACTCGTTAGCATGACCCTTATTGGTTTTGGTGATAAGCATAAAGCATTTATTTCATATGTGCGGGAGAAAACAAAGGACAAAATTTATCATCTAATAAATACAATGTCAAGTATGATAGTACTAATCTTCTAAAAAAACAAAAAAAATAATTATATCAATTATTTTTATGAACTTAGGACATCATTCATTCTTCATCAAAATAATTTATTTTCATTATCGTGCACTTTTAATATAATGGTCACTTCAAAATAGAGTTTCACACCCATATACAATTACATTATGATAGAGTAGAATTCTATTTCAAATATATATGGAAAACACTATATTTTAATTAGTCAAATAGTATCAAGACCCAAGAGCATTCTCATTTACTTAATTTTGAGCTAAATTAGCCAATATTGTAGTAAAAAATTACAAAAAAAAAGAAAAAATAAAAAGCTCCCACACCTAGTCATGCATTATTGTTAAAAATACTTTAAATTTACAAACTACATTGAATGTCTAAATATACCGAAGCACTATATTTGGGCTTATATATATATATATATAATTTTTTTTTTTTTTTCACTCTGGCACTATCTCTGCTCTCTCACACTCTCTTTTCGCTGTCGCTTTTGTACTCTATTGGCTTTCTTTGTGGGTCATGCAATGGCTAGAGGTTTGCGCGATGGGGGTTGAGATGGTCACGATTGTTGACATGATCTCTCCTTTATTTTGATTTGGTGGTTCGTGATGACAGCTTGGGGTCGGGTAGCGCTATGAATTGGCTTGATTTGCTAAGAGCATTCGCATTTGACATGCTAAATGGCATATATAGAGCAATTTTACCATTTTCACACAAAACCATGCTTCATCCAGAATTGTAAAACTCAACTATTGCAAATTTTTTTGCAATCGTGCTACAGTGCAATTCTACCTTTGGAATTGCACTGTAGCACAATTCTAAAATAAAATAATAGTTTTTAATACTCTCTCTCCTCCTTTTTAACCCCAAAATTTCTCTCTCCTCTCTCATTATTTCTCTTCTTTTCTCTCTCTTCCTTCTCTCTTTCTTGTCTGCTATATGCTCTCTTCAGACCTAAGACCCCGTGCTCACTCTAATGACCCTCTCTCTCTCTCTCTCTCTCTCTCATCTGGTGGTTGTGGGTTTCTCTATCTCTCTCTGGTGGTGGTAGGTTTGAGACTGACGTGGGTGTGGGTCGGCATGAGTTTTGATGACGGTGGGTCGTGGATTTTGACAACAGTGGAGATTGGCGTGGGTTTTGACGAGATCGGCGTGGGTGTGACAACGGTGGAGATCGGTGGGTGGCGAGATCGGTGGATTGGGTTTTGATTTTGCTATGAATTTTGGGTTTTGATTTTGCTATTGATTTTGGTTGGATGGCAAGACTAGGCCTTGATTTTGCTCAAAGAGAGTGACATCGGTGGTGGATTGGTATTTTGTTGGGATTGTGGCGGGTTTGGGGTCACGACGGTGGATGTCTGGAAGTGGTGTGGTTGAGAGGATGGTTGCTGTGTGGTGAGAGTGACAGAGAGATAGAAATTAGAAAGGAGAGAGAGATATAATTTGTTTATTATTTGATTGTATAATTTATATTATTTTAATGTGTTTAATTGTAAAATAAAAGTTGGGATGCTGGAGTATTGTAAAACTGTATTGTATAATTGATAAAGTGGCTTTTTAGGATGGTAAAATAGGATAGAATAGAATTCCCGGATGTGAATGCTCTAATGTTTTTTGTTGTTGTGGGTCAGAAATGAAAAAATTTACCTCCAAACCAATTTGGATGAATATTCCTTAAATCTACCATGCGGTGCTGGATAAAACCATCCAAGTATACTTTTTGTACATATAGATAGTTTTATGAATTGTTAGATAATGGATTAGAAGACATTTTAAAAACTTTGTCCAATAAAAAATATATTAGTTTAATTGGACGTAGGGAATTTGTTTTAGAAGAAAGTTGTAAATTAGAAAAAATGACTTTTCAATGAAATAGAGAAATTAGGTCGAGCTGGATATGAATGCTCTAAATTGGCTATTATCGAAATTATTAAAAAATAAAAAATAAAAAAATAAAAAAAAACTTTATTAATTTATTGGAATGTGGTCACCCAACTATCTTAAAAGGAATTAACATTCTCCCCAAAGCAGAGTTTGCTATTCTTATCAATTTTTGGCATGGATTGACGAAGGTTGCGTGGTTTTCGTTGATCGATTATGTGTGTAAATGCATAAATCGGTGTAGTATAGGTTAAGTGTGGAGCTCAACAAATCGAGTTCCCCGCTTTGTTGAATTATGGTTTCTATCTTGTGGCCGTAGGAAGAATTATAAAATAATGGTTTGCAGCACTACAATGGCTCTCTGAGTTGGGAGAGTCACTTTAACAAATGAAAAAAATGTACATATTTATATCTAAGGGACTAAAAAGTGAGCCTATTGGAACATATATTTCGAGTTTAACCCCGTAAAATTTGTAAAGAGTAGTCCCTTTTTTTTTTTTTAAATGGTTGTTTGCAAGTGTTGAGTTGTGAAAGACTATTAATAAGTAATTGAAAATTTGAGTATTACTATTTCAACTTAAACATACTTTGAACTTTAAAGTGATAAAAATTCATGAGTACATCGTTAGATGAAACTGGGCTTTTATAAATAAATATACTTATGAGCTTGAGCCCATATGAGCTGTCCAATATTAAATAATTATTTATTTTTATTTTAAGTGTATGTTTATTGCGCAATATTTATTTTTATTACGGAATAGTATGTTAGTTCATATGGCACAATATAAACACAGTCTCTCATTCATAAACGTTGATTTTTCCAAAAAGTAAGTTTTTTCCCATAAGATATATTTTTGTGCATAGAATCAAAGAGAGTGAGAAAGAGACATAATTATGTTCGTTGTACATAGAAATTGTAGTTTTTTTTTTTTTTTTTTTTTACATATATATATATATATAAATATTGTTGAACATTGTATCCTAAGAGGCAAACATCCATTAATCTCAAAGCATGACTGATGCAATAATGTGAGGGGTGAAATTTGTCTTAAAGGAGATTGTGTCAAACACCAGTCTTGATCAGTTTTGTATCATTCATTTTTTAAGCATTCAGTGTGTAATTGGGTACTAATTATAAGCCAACTTATTGTTTTTATTACCCTACTATTTATGTGTCCCATATGAGTCCACTACTATTTTCATTTAATTTTTAGTTTTTATTTACCGTACTTTTAGCAAAAAGCTTCCCAACCAGACACTTGGTCTATGAGTTATTTAATTATATTTCTAATATCTTATTTACAAAATCTATTTATTGAATCTGTTTGTGTTCTTGTTTATGATTAAATTTGCATGTTGTTATTGTTTACATAATCACAAAAATAATTTAATTTCCTATAATATATCCATCATTCACCATTTTAAAACTCAACTAAAAAATCAATAATCTTATAAACACAAAAAAATGATCCAATATATCCTTTGTACCCTACTTGAGAAGGTGATTACACATATGGTAACCCAAGTTACTGACTCCAAATTCACATATAATTTTATATTTTAATAAATTTTAACTTATGATGGAAACAAGTTTAATTTCACCCAGGCTGCCACTTAGTGTGTGTTTGGCTCCAGTTTAAAAAATTAGTTTATTTTACTATTTAGCTTATTTTTGTTACTATTCATAGGCCCTACTGCACTTTTTGGTACTATTTATGGGTCACACTGTTTTATTTTAGTTAACTTTTACTTTTATCTATAGTACTTTCAACAAAATAAGCAGATCCTAAACAGACTCTTATACTAAAAAATTATTAGGCAGCAATCACATTTTGAATATTAGTTGAGTGTGAAAGTGGATTTGCCTCTACATCTACACTTACCAGAACATTTGTTTCTCTTTGACAAAGAACTTGCCAGAATTGTGAAGGCATTGCCACTTACCAGAACATTTGTCTCTCTTTGACAAAGAGCTTGTCCATTTGTCTCTCTTTGACAAAGAGCTTGCCAGAATTGTAAAGACAAGGCTACTTACCAGAACATTTGTTTTTCTTGACAAAGAGGTTGCCAGAATTGTGAAGGCGTTGCCAACCATTTGGCATTGATCTTCTCCATTCTCTTGTCAACTCTTACAACGACAGCGCTGCGTCATTATAAGTCATAGTTGTTGTGGCTTGTGGGGTCAAATCAAACGTAGTAACAAATATGAAATAACCATATTGATGCAGATAAACATCATACTCCGTGTACATCTACAGTATTCCCAAACAGATATATTGTCGTGGCTTGTGGACACTAAGAAAACGTAACGCAACAAAACTCTGTATCCAAACCAAAACTAAAAGGGAATGATGCGTCGTCGGTATGTCCTTCCACGTTTACTTACTATTTAAAGCCATTCCTTTCAAGTAATCAAGCCCAAAGGATTAAATGCCGCCTGTTAGTATGGAATAATATGTGATATGTATCGTGTGCAAAAAATTTCGTATTATAAGAGTGTATTGTAAGTGCTCATGAATCATCTGAAATATAAGTGCGTATCGTATGAATCGTATCTGTGGGGGGAGAAAAGCCCAACCCAACGTATTGGGCCCAAGGCCCTATTTGAAGACCACTGTTCGTCCGAAGAGATGAAAACACAATCTGAGGCCCATGTAAAATGAGCATGTCTGGAGAGGAGCACGTGCAAGATCCAAGGAGATGTTCATTTGTCCGAGGAGTCCAATATCCTCGGATCCGGAGAATCTTGGCCCGACAGGTGTATGGGAAGCTCAAGTGATCATTCTGACAAATGTAAGGAGGGAAATGAACCTCGGACACGCATGAGGATAACAGGAACAGAGAAATATCTAAGAGACAGGCTTCAACCACCGCATTAAATGCACTGCACCTACCTTCCTGGCCGCATTTATGTGGAGAAGACCCCTGAACAGTGCATTCTCAGCTACCGCCACTCACACAAGGCTAAAGGGGGAGTATGATGGGACATGCACTCAAGTGGGCGTCTTGATGATGAACAAGTGGACGGCGAAGATGTAGGAAGGGAGTACTATATAAGATAGGGATGCCTCTGATAGAGGGGGATCGAAAATCAGAAGTAGAAAAGAGTGGACTCCATTACTGTAGCTCCAAGAATTGTAACCCAAGCTTATGAAATAGAAATACCTCTTCGGACGTTGCGTTTACATCTGTCCGAGCACGTTTTAATACAAATTCATTCACAAATGTTGTTGTCTAATACTGTTTATTCATTCCTAGCCTAGCTCTTTCACCCACTCTCTACAAATTTATTGTCTTGGGTTCAGTGGGCTCAAAATCCATATCTTCTTGGGCTTGGGCTGCAAAAATTGACCCTACAGTATCGTATCAGTGAATCATACGAAACGTACGATACACAGACATGAGAGTTTAAAATAGGTTTTTTTATTAAAATTTGTGGTTTTATTTTATTTAAATAAATTGTTAGACTTTTTAGCACAAAATTATTGGGAAACTTAATTGAGTTTTTTTTTTTCCTCCATTCTCTTTCTCTTACAAAATTTAGACTATGCTTGTAACACTCACTTTCATAAATGCAAATTTATTTTCTATGCTATTAATAATGTATTAAATGAAAATATAATTATTTTTTATATTGTTATTATTAGTATGAGTCTAAAAAGCTAGAATGCCAAGAAAAATTTATTAGAATAATATATATATATTGTGAGTGCCACTAATGAGTTGACACAATACAATGAATTTGTATATAATAACCTAGCACAGTTGAAGAAGGAGAAAAAGACAAGGAACAAAGAAGAATACTAGTCGACAGATACTCATATTAAATTGCTCTCAAGAAAGATTTGCTACAATATTTCTCTCTCTTTGATTCTCTATGAACCTCCCCCCCCCCCCCCCCTCCTCTCTTCTTGGAGGATCTCTTACATTATATAGCATCTTTCAGCTGATCTTGGCCCTCCATTTTTTGATCATGTAGGCCACTACTCGAGTGCTTGTCCCATCACACGCCTTCCCAAATCTTTTGTGAGTTGCGGTAACCAAGACAGCACTGTTCAGGGATTTTCTCCACACAAATGCGGCCAGAGGGTTTGGTAGGGTGCAATAAATGTGGTGGCAGCTACCATCCCTTCAGACACATCAGGACTAACTCCCTCTTTGAAGCTCTCCCTCTTTGAAGCTCTTCCTCTACAATGTAACCTCCTCTGGTAATGTGTCATCGACGTGGCCAAGGCTCGCTTCCTTGGCCTTGTTGTCTGAAGGTATGGTCTCCTCAGAACTGCATTGACCTCCTCGACCTCAGATATGACATGTGGCACTATTACCTTATTAAATTTTTGTATCCCACAATAGCCCCTCAAAACTCCAGTTTTTCCCTCTTGTCCGTGGAGGAAAATGGGGTTTTGATCCTGGGTGATTGGCTCCACATGCTTCTTTGATTTTTCCATGTGAGAATGTCACTTTGCATGCCCTGTAACCGTTCCTGACGCTTCAGAGTCCATAACATCTCATTAAATGCTCCATGCGGCGCCTTGTCCCCCCACGTCCTACAGTGAGATGGAGATCTTACGGCTGGTATTTTTCCTCAAAATTTGGGCTCTACTTCCTATATAAGGTGCCTGGGGGACTCATTTCTCCCATTTTCCAAATATTTAAACTTTCAAAAAGCTCCTAAGGTGACTCTAGTCATTATTTTCATAAGTTCCTTGTTTATCCCAATCTTATTCTTAGGTTCTTTTCTCCTCGGTCAGTTTCCTCAGCTTTTTATTTTCTATTTCTTTCTTCAAAAAAGTTCTTTCCCTTCACCTTAGCCTACTTAGATGAGTAGGTTTGCTCACTTAGTAGATACCCCCGCAGGTATGGAGGGGTTTAGGGCCCTGTATCATATTCCCCGAGGTGTCTCCTTGCAGTATTGCCCTCTGGGTGAGTGGCACACCCTCAGAAGGGAGGGGGAGGTCATTATTCCAATGATCGCCTTCATAGAATGGGGAATGAGGCTTCCCATGGGTAGAGTGACCAATGACTACTTGATCGCCTATAGGATTTGCCCTTATCAATGCGCGCCCAACCTGTTTAGAGTCTTAGGTAGTGTAGACATTCTCAACAAGCAAATGGAGTTGGGCCTTACCTAGCACGACGTTGTCTGGATATACGAGTGCCATCTTCTCCCAGACTCTGGCTATTATCTTAAGTCTAGGTAGTTAGGCTTATCTCATGTCTCCCCAAATCAAACAAGGGCATGAAAGATGACTTTCTAATCGTCTAGGGTAAATGACATGACGATCTTCATTGCCCAACCCAAGAGGGAGCACCAGGTGGAGTACCCTAGGTTTAGGTCCTTTAACATGGGAATTAGTTTTGTAGTTTGCTTCTTTCTTCATTTCTTTAGTAGTTTGTTTCCTTCTGACTGATGACTCACCTTCCTAACTGTGGTTTTACTTCTCAGCTTTTTTCGCAGATAAAAGATTCGTGGCCCCCAATCTTAACTTTGTCAACGTGCCAAATCTCAACAGGGTGTTGAGATTTGAGGTGTTTGTGAGCGAGGACAGACAACTGGGAGCTGTCCATCTCATCCTTGATTTCAAGCCCTTGTCCGATAAGTTTCAAGACGTGGGTAACGTGATCAAAGCGGGTGATCTTGGACTATCTCGAATTGACATTTCAGTTCCCAGATTCCTAGCCCAAGAAGGTACCGTACAGGTCGAGCTGCCCTTCCATCGTTCTCCCCGTAAAAAAGCGGTTCCAAGAGAAGAAATAGCTTCCTTGCACCTGTCACTCGAGGAGGAGATAGCCGAATTTTGACTTGAGGAAGAGAGGGAGGAGCAGGGAGAGACCGTGATTGAGGTTTCGGACTCGGAGGACGAACTTGACAGATCTTCAGGTGATCGTTCCTTCGGATTTGTTGTTGCACGTATAACCAGTAGTTTGGAAGAAGAAGAAGAAGAAGAAGAAGAAATGCCACTGGAGAGGAAGAAGGGGTCTAGCTTTCGTGAACTCCTTGCGGGCAGGTCTAAAAGGTCGGCTTTTAAGGATGCCTTGGGCTCTCAGCTTCCTCCTCCTTCAGTTTCCTCCTTTGTGCCTACTAATATGAGGAAGCGGAAAAAGGACAAGGAGGGGGAGTTGGTTCCTTCCAATGAGGGGGTTCCTCCAAAGGTGCCAAAGACGGCCAAAGGTAAGCAAAGGGCTTCCTCAGCCAAAAGTAAGGAGGCTGAGCTGGACGGAGCCGCTATACCATGGAACTCCACGATTAGGGAGTTCCATAGAGGGAATGCCCATTATCTTGCCAACGCTTTGGAGCAGCCCTTCCTGTTGCCGAAGGATATGACTGCTTTAAAAAACTTGAAGTAGCATGATCTCTTTCTATCCCTGAAGAAGGACTTCGCTAGGTTATTTTCTTCTTATCTGATTGGGTATTCCCTTGTCCTTTTTTTGTAGGCAATCCAAGAGGTATTTATGGCCGAAGAGTGGGTGAAAGATGCCCTGTCTGAGGCTAGACTCGCGGACAATCTTCGCGTAGAGACCAGTAAGTCTTTGGCCACTACCAAGCAAAAGAATAAGGAGCTTACTCTGAAGTTGGCTGTTGAGGACAGGGGGAGGAAGAGTGCTGAGTTGGCCTCAAGAATGCTTAGGCACAAGCCGAGGAGCAGCGTAAAAAGCTCCACTATACGGAGATAGAGCTGGCCACGGCCAACCAACAGGTTGAGGACTTGAAGGTAGAGCTAGAGAAAGCTAAAGAGGCTGCTTAGGTGGCTCAGGCGGCTGCAGATGCTTCAGGACAAAAATTCTATGACCTTGGAGTGAAGGAGACCGAGGCCTGCCTGGCTAATGAGTTGGCTAAGGTTTGTAAGGACTATTGCCTCAAGGTGTGTATTGAGGCATTGAACTTGACTGGAGTTCCTACTGCCTCGAGGTGGAGGAGTGTTGAGAATGTTTACTACCCACAAGGCCTCCGAGAAGCTCCTGAAGCACCTTTGGGCCCTGAGGTAGATGCTGCCCCTGCAACAACTACACTGGAGCAGCTTCCAATCACACAGATCTCTTCCTCCCCCCCCCCCCCCCCCCCCCCCCCGAGACCTCCAAAGGGCTTGGCAATACTAGTGACCAAGGCCATGGGGTGGAGGTGGCCAAGGGCAAGGAGGCTGCCCAGGGTAGAACTCGGTCGGAGGCTAAGGGCAAAGGGGCTGGTCATGGCTAAGAGGTCTCCCAAGCTAAATCTTTGCCGGAGCCTTAGGGCGTAGAGGCTGACCAAGGCAAGGAGGCTATTTCCAAGACAAAGGAGTCCGAGCTGGTCAAGCTTCAAACTGTAGCCCAGGAAAAGAAGGCCACCTCAGGCAAGGCTACTGATCCTCATGTCCCTCAACCAGCCAACAAAGAAGATCCTCTTCCAGCCCAAACTTAGCTAGGATCTTTCTTTTCTTCTTATGTACTTTTCTTTTTTTGTGGCAATTTGCCATGGTTTACGATGTACCTTTCCTTTTTGATTAATGAAAAGATGTTAACTTTTGCTTTATGACAAGTGAACTTTCATTTTCCCTACAATATCTACCTCCAATGGCTGTACAAATGGTACTGTTTTTTGCTGAGAAGTTAGACTGATGATGCTTCTAAGGGTGAAAACTCATACTTTAACAAAAAGCTAATGGTAGTGAATTGTTGTTAATTCGAGCAAATTAAGCCCACGCAAATAGTGAGAAAAATGACTATGTGTTGGTACTAGAAATTGTATGATTGGTAGAAATGTTTAAGTCCTAAGGTAACTTCTCTATTTGGGTGTTGCCACATGGGTCCTAGTTTTCTCATGATGATGCATATGCCGAGGTCCTATCCTTGGTGAAATTTCGAGGCATTAATTTTCCCAAGACATGTGGTCCAAGGGACCAGGCATAGCCAAGCTTCTATTTAACCCTTAAAGATATGTTGAGGTGTTAATTTATCCAAGGCATGGGTCCGAAAGACCAGGCATGACCAAGGTTCTGTTTAACCCTTAGAGATATGTTAAGGCGTTAATTTACCCTAGGCATGGGTCCGAGGGACCAGACATGGCTGAGATTCTGTTTAACCCTTAGAAATTTGTAGAGGCATTAATTTATCCAAGGCATGGGTCTGAGGGACTAGGCATGGCCGAAGTTCTGTTTAACCCTTAGAAATATGTTGAGGTGTTAATTTATCCAAGGCATGAGTCTGAGGGACCAGGCCTGGCCGATGTTCTGTTTAACCTTTAGATGCAATGACACAGGAATAACAAATGAGATATACTTGTATTAATAATAATCTATTTTCAAGTTACTTACATTCTAAGGTTGTAGTACAATGTTTCCATCCAGATCCTTTAATTTAAATGCACCTATGCCCGCTGCTGAGGTGACGCGATAAGGGCCCTCCCAATTTGCCGCAGGATGGGTTTCTTGTATTACCGACCACTTTCCTAAGGACAAGGTCCCTTGGCATGAGTGGCCATGACTTCACATTTTTATTGTAACCCTACCTCAACTTGTGTTGGTAGTGGGCCAGTTTTATTGTTGTCATCTCTCTTTTCTCCTTGGCCCAGTCCAGACTTGCACACAGCTGACTATCATTGTTATGCTCCTCAAACTAATCTGTTCTCATCGTCGAGAATTCTGTTTCCACAGGTATAACTGTCTCCACTCCATACGTCATGGAGAAGAGGGTTTCCTTGGTTGATCTTCTTGGGGTAGATCTGTATGACCATAGTACATGGGGCAATTCGTCTACCCATTTCCCTTTTTCCTCATCTTGTCTTTTCTTCAGTCCATCAAGGATCACCTTGTTGGTGGCCTCGGCCTATCCGTTTCCTTGTGGGTATGCAGGGGTAGAGTAGTTGTTCTTGATTCCAAGTTCACTACAATATCTCCTTAAAGCCTTGCTGTCGAACTGTGATCCGTTGTCAAATATGAGGGCGTAAGGTACGCTGAACCGCGTGACAATATTCCTCTACACGAATTTCTTCATGTTCTAGTCTCGGATATTAGCCAACAGTTCGACTTCTACCCATTTCGTGAAATAATCTGTCCCAACGAGAAACCATCTTCGGTTTACAGTAGCTCGAGGGAATGGGTCCACGATGTCTAGACCCCACTGAGCGAAAGGCCACGGGCTAGAAAGAGGATTTAGAACCCCTTCGAGTTGGTGGATCTTTGGGGCGTACTTCTAGCATTGATCACATTTCCTTGCGTAATTCCGGGCGAAATTCTGCATACTAGGCCACCAATACCCCTGGATAAGGGCTCTGTGAGTCAAGGATCTTCCCCCTATGTGGCTCCCACAAATCCTTTCGTGTAGTTCTTCCAACAACGGTTCCCCTGCTTCTGGGTGTACACATAATAGGTATGGCCCAGAAAAAGATCGTCGGTACAATTTTTGCTCTTGAGATAGCTAGTATTGCGAGGCGCGCCTCTGGATCTTCACAGCCTCTGCCTTATCCTTTGGCAGGTCTCCACCCCTTAGGAATGCCACTATAGGGTCCATCCAGTTAGGTCTAGCTTGGACAGACTGCACTATAGTCAGGCTTTGGTCTTTCCACCTCGGCCTGTCTAATTCCTCCACTATGATTAATCGTGGCAGAGCACCCTCAGAAATCATTGCCAGTGTAGCTAGTGAATCAACATGAGAATTTTTGCAGCGGGCTACTCGCCTCACTATTAGTTGGGAGTCACTGAAGACCTCTATGTTGTTTCCTCCTAAGCATTTTACTGTCTCCAATCCTGACCATAATGCCTCGTACTCAACCTCATTGTTGGTGGCCGAGAAGGATAGCCTCATGGACTTCTTCAGAATTGTCCCGTCCGGGGAGACAATGACAATTCCAACTCCCGAGCCCCTTTGGTTGGCAGCCCCATTAGTGTACACAGTCCATGGAGGGGGAATTTCAACGGCAAAAACTCCAACAGCTTCCTAGCTTTGTACACCTTCCTTGGTTTGATCTTCCGAGAACTCGGCGACGAGGTCAGTTAGGACTTGGCCTTTAATCGATGTGCTCGGTTGGTACTTGATGTCAAAAGCCCTTAGCATAGTTCCCCACTGCACCACCCTTCCAGAATAGTCTGATTTTCGTAATACCGCTTACAGGGGAAGCTGAATCAAGACCACCACCGTATGTGGCTCGAAGTAGTGTGGCAACTTCCTGGTAGCGTGGATGAGGGCTAAGATGGCTTTTTCTACGTGAGAGTACCTCGTCTCGGCATCTTGCAGAGATTTGTTGATGTAGTACACTGGTCTTTGAACCCCAGAATCGACTCGAATCAAGACGAGGCTGATCGTGTGGTTTGTGACTGCTAGGTAGGCATAGAGGACCTCCTCCTGCCCAGGGCGAGACAACACCGGCGAATTTGACAAATATGGCCTGATCACACTCCTCGATCCAGGAGAAATCCTTCCACTTGTGCAGAAGTTGAAAGAATGGTCTGCATTGGTCAGTTGACCACAATATGAACCTACTCAGGGCGGCTGTCATGCCTGTTAACCGCTACACCTCTTTGGGGTTCCGAGGTGGATGTAGGTCGTTTATAGCCTTAATCCAATTTGGGTTGACCTCAAAGCCACGGTGTGTTATCATAAAGCTCATGAACTTCCCTAAGCTTACCCAAAACGAACACTTTGAAGCGTTCAACTATAGTTGGTGTTTCTTAAGCACAAAAAAAGCTTCCTCCAAGTCTTGTATGTGCTCGGATGCAACTTTACTTTTTATCACCATGTCATCTATATAGGCTTCCATATTCCTACCTAGCTGGGCCTCGAACATTCTTGTCACCATCATCTGGTAGGAGGATCTTGCGTTTTTCAACCCAAAAGGCATCACTCGGTAGTGGTAGTTGCCAAGGGGAGTCCTGAAGGCTAGTTTTTCCTTGTCGGCGAGCACTAAAAGGATCTAGTAGTATCCCTAGAAAGCATCAAGAAAACTCATTCGAGGATGCCCAAAGGTGGCGTCAACCAGCTGGTCTATCCTCGAGATAGGGAAGAGGTCTTTGGGATAAGCCTTATCGAGATTAGTGAAGTCCACACAAACTTTTCACTTCCCATTCTTCTTTTTCACTACTATAGTGTTAGCTAGCCAATCCAGATAAAAAATTTCCTTTATTGCCCTAGCTTGTTTCAACTTGTCTACTTCTTCTTTTACTGCATTGGAATGCTCATTAGAGGATCTCCGAGGTGGCTGTTTCTTTGGCCAAGCTTTGGGATTCACGTTCAGTTAATGGCATATGAAGTCCGGATCAATCTCTGGCGCTTTGTATGAGTCCTAGGTGAATACATCGATATGCTGCTTGAGGAAAGCCACCAACTCGTCCCTTTCTGCCAGTGATAGATGCGCTCCTACCTGAAAGAATTTGTCAAGATTGCTCCCAATAGCCACCTTGGCAAGGCTATCACAAGCCTCTGCTACTCCAACCCTATCGTCCTCGTCCTCGGCCTTGGCCGCAATAAGCAATAACTGCTATAACTTTGGTGGCGCCTCATCCATTCCTTCCAGAGGGGTTCAGTGGTTGATTGCTGCGATGAGGCATTGTCTCACCGAGGCTTGGCATCCTCGTATTTCTCCGTTCGACCTTCAGTAGGGAATTTCACCTTTTCGTACAAAGTGGATGATATGGCTCCGAGAGCATGTAGCCACGATTGAACTAGAATAGCTGTGTATAATGAATATGCGTAGACCACAATGAAGTCCACCAACACCTCCTTCTTCTCTACTTGGACTGGGAACTTGATTCTTCCTTTTGGAATACCCATTTTCCTGTCGAATCCCATGAGTAGGGCTCCGCAACTCTCCAGGTCTTTCTCCTTTAGCCCCAGTCCTCTAAATAGATTGGGGGTACATGATTTTAGCCCCACTTCCCCCGTCGACCATTACCCTATGGATGTCGAACCCCTAATTCACACTGTGACAACAAGAGCGTCAATATGGGGTTGGGCAGTGCCAACTAGGTCTTCGTCAGAAAAACCCATGACCAGACTAGGTCCTGTCCTAGCCCTCTTGCAGAGGTCTTCTCAGCTGAAGTTGATGACGGGGGGAGACACGGACATCACCCCTATTGACGTTACCGGCATCTGTTCAGGTTCGGTGAGGGTAATATGAATAGTCCCCAAGGGGGGTCGTGGTGCTTGCCCTTCCCAATATCCCTGATGTGGGGCTCCTCTTTGTGCTGAGGTCTTGTTCATGAACTCTTCTAGCTTTCCTTCCCTTAATAGACAATTCAAGTATGACCGTAGGGTTTTGCACTCCTCAGTGGTGTACCTCTTATCCTGATGATATTAGTAATATACTAATTGATTTTTCAAGTCAGGTCTTCACCCATCTTATGTGGCCAAGTGAAGTAAGGCTCATTCAGGATCTTCTGCAGTATTTGGTGGATTGGGACCCTGAACACCGAGTTGACCAGTTGGACCTCGCTCAGCTGTCCTTGATTGTGGAAGTTTGCCTTGAGCCGATTTCCCCTTTGTCTTATTGTGATGGTCATCTTCTACCCTCTTGTGCTCGTCTATCTGGTCCATCAACTGTTTCATGGTCCAAGTAAGTCTCCTGGTGAGTGACTCTTATAGGTCAGACTCGGTGGGTAGCCTGCTCTTGAAAATGCGTACCGTAACGTCCTCAAAGTCCCCATCCAATTCATTGTACAGTTCCCAATACCTATCCGAGTAGGTCTTCAAGGTTTCTCCCTCTCTCATCGACAGCACTAGCAGGGAGTCCAATGTCCTCGGCACTCTATGGCATGTAACAAACCTTGCACCAAAAGCTTTGGTGAGCTCCTCGTTGGAATCAATAGACCTTTCATGTAGTCCATCGAACCATCTCATTGCCATTGGGTCGAGGCTAGAGAGAAACACCTTGCACATTAAAGCCTTGTTTCTGGTGTATATGGCCATCTTCTTATTAAAGTGGCTAACGTGCTTTATGGGGTCGGTCTTCCCGTTGTATACGGTGAAGGTGGGTTGCACGAAGCGTTTGGGCAGCTCGACCCTCTTGATCCGCCTTGTGAAGAGCGACTTGGATATTTGGGAAAGGGCTTTGCTCACGATGTCCTACTCCTATCTCCCCAGGGGATGGGTCTGTACTACCTGCGGTGCTGCCTTTCTCTTTGCGAATCTTCGGAAGAATCAGTTTCCATTTCACTGGAAGGTGTCCTTCTTCTTCTACGCCAGACCTGTTCAGGCTCTGAACTAGAGCCTGAGCTTGCAGTGAGACTCCTCCGTCGGTTTCTCTAGTTCTGCCTTATTTGCCTGCGTAGATGGTTCACCTCCCGTCTTATGCCAACAGTCTCATTTGAGAGATGGCTTCGCAATCTCAAATAACTGTGGTTGCGTTGACTAGAACAGGCTGGTCTCGAGCTCTTGGACTCAGACCTAGCTACCTCATGGTCCCGGCGGTTTTCCAGGTTTACGAACTGGTCCTGCTGCCCAGGATGAGAACTCACAGATCCTTCACTGCTAGACATCCTTTGGCATTCTCCTTGAAGGTGTGTAGATTAAGTGAAGGTTTCCCACAAATGGCACCAATTGTAAGTGCCACAAATGAGTTGACATAATACAATAAATTTGTAGAGGTGGGAACTTGAATCAAATAACCTAGCACAGTTGAAAAGGAGAAAAAGACAAGAAACAAAGAAGAATACTAGTCCTCGGCCAAAGAAGACAAGACAAGAACTTAAATTGCTCTCAAGAAAGATTTGCTACAGTATTTCTCTCTCTAGGATTCTCTATGAACCTCCTCCCCCTCCTCTCTTCCTGGAGGATCTTTTACACTATATAGCCTCTTTTAGCCGATCTTGGCCCTCCATTTGTTGATCATGTAGGTCACTACTCGAGTGTTTGTCCCATCACATGCCTTCCCAAATATTCTGTGAGTTGCGGCAACCAAGATAGCACTGTTCAGGGGTCTTCTCTACATAAATGTGGCCAGAGAGTTTGGTGGGGTGCAATAAATGTGGTGACAGCTACCATCCCTTTAAATACGTCAGGACTAACCCTCTCTCTGAAGCTCTTCCTCTACAGTGTGACATTCTCTGGTAATGTGCCATCGACGTGGCCAAGGTTCGCCTCCGTGGCCTTGCCGTCCGAGGGTATGCTCTCCTTGGAACTGCATCAGCCTCGGATATAACACATGGTACTATTACCTTATTAAATTTCTGTATCTCACACACACACACACACACACATATATATATAGAAAATGTTGATAATAATGAAGAAAATGTCTATGAAAAAATAATTTTGCTAGATGTTGAACATGATGATAACATTGACTTTGATGGAGTTGATTAGCCAAGATAATAAAAAGATATTATTATTTTGATTCATATATCATGCATTATCACTTCTGAGTTTAATAAATTTAAATGCGCATCTTATAAACATAAGTTAATTTGATTTCTTTAATTAGCTTTGTTAAATTTTATTACATAAGTAATGATTAAATTGGTCATTAGTTGAATATATTTCGAATTTATAATGAGTATATCTTTTATATATGTATCTTACGATATACAATACAAAAAAATCAAAAATCGATTCACGATTTAACAACTATGGCCGCCACCATCGGTTTGTGTTATAATTGAATGAGAAATGCTACGTTCACAATATTTTCATAACAAATCATATGTGGTAAGTTGTTATTGGTTCTAATTTGAATCCACAACTTAAATTACTTACTTATCCACCTATAATAACCAATAACAATCTTCCACTTATTATTTGTTACAAAAATGTTGTGAATATAGTATTTGTCTTATTGAGTGGGATGTGGAGCTGCCAGAGCAAGCAACTATAATACATTATAGACCAGAGCAAAAGAAAAAACCTGGCCCATGAGTTTATTGAATGGGCTGTGGAGCAAGCAAATATGAATCTACTATAGACTAGAACAAAAGAAAGAACCTGGCCCATGAGTTTGAAGTCTGAAGTCGGTGGGAAGTGAATAAGGATGTAAGTTTGTAAGCTCCTTAATTATCTTAAGTTTAGCCCAAAGTCTTGTAGTAAAGAAGTATTATTATTATTTTTTAATACATCTATACATGGAGGTAAAATGATTTGAATCTAGATGTTTTCGTTGAAAATAAAGAAATGTTAGTTGAACTATAAGACTTTTGCATTAAATGTTATCTTTTATGAAAAGAATCAATATTTGAATTCTCTCAAATCAAATTATTAAATAGGTTGTGCTAACAAGTGCCCTTAGGGCAATGGTTAACAATCTATTTTAGGAAAGTTTTAACACTACTTTTATGGGAAATAAAAAAGTTATCAAAACATTAATTAAAAATTTATGTTGCTCTCCATAATGATTGGGCTAACTAAAACTCACTATAAAAATTTTAATTCAAAATACTCCTATTGACATAGATTTAAAATTTCCTGTTATAAACTTATGTGATGCTAGATAAAATACAAATTTTATTATATCAATCTTATAAATTGATTAAATTCTTTTTTATTATATTATTGATATAAAACAAATCATATTCATTATCATGTCCGTTTATAAAATTTTTGTAACAAAATAACTTTAGCATTTTCTCGTTAAAATATTTTGAAGATTGACACTATTATATTCTCTGATTTTAAGTTTGCTCTTCTCAAATATCAAGAAACGAGAATTTCCTTGCGTGCCATCTTCCAAACAAAAATTTTTTTTTTCTCAAAATCCAACGAATAAGAATTAAAAAAAAAAAAAAAAAAAAAAAAAAGCAATGCTAAGTATAATACAAACTTTATTATATAAATCTTATAAATTAATAAAAAATTAAAAATATCTTTATCTATATATTATTGATTTAACACTAATTATATTCATTGTTATGTCAATTTGTAAGATTTTTGTAATAAAATTTATTGTAACTTTAACATTTTCTTCTTAAAATATTTTGAAGTTTGTCACTATCCAATTCTCCTTTCATTTCCAATCTTAAGATCAACGCTCATTTGCAAGATCAGTAACAATCCTTGAGATTTTACTTTAGTGGCACATTTGGTACACTCAAAGGAGATTATAACATGAATGATATATATATATATATATATATATATATATATATATAGAACATGAATGATAATTTTTATTACTAAATATTGTTTTGTAATAGAATAATTAAATCAATTCATACGATTGGTTGTAAGTTGTAACATTAAAAATAAACATAAGATCTATATTTAGGAAATATCTAACTTAAACAATTATAGTATTTCCCTAGCGAAAATATTTTTTAAATTTGAAAGAGAGAGAAAGAGGTTATTTTTGGACCTTGTTTGTTGCTCCTTCAACCTTTCTTCTCTCAATGTCGATATGGGTTTGTGCTGAGAGTGAGGATGTAACAGTGGGTTCATGTGGACGTGGATCTAGTCCCCATCCTTTTTTCCCCCTGATATGGGATTTTGGGTGGTTAGTCGTAGAGATTTGAGCATGTTCCCCCCACCTCCCCCCCCCCCCAAAATATTGGAGAAATTATTAGATCCATCAGGAGGATTGCTGATGTGGTCTTCTCAACTAATGAGATAATGTCATTTATACAAATGTGTGAGTGAATTTCTTAATCATCACAAGAAATAAAAAATTAAAAATTACCAGGTGATGTTACATTTGCATAAATAAGATCATTTTATTGATTGAGAGGTGAAGGAGGACCACGTCAATAGTCCTCCTGATGGACCTAATAATTTCTCCTAATATTACCCGTAATGACCACATCAACGGCCATTTGGGTTACAATGGAGGTAATGGTTATAATGAAAGAGTAATATTTTCTTTGATGAACAAATGAAAGAGTAATATACGCCACTATCACATCCATAAATTCATGGTTTCTCACCAAAGCTCTGTTTATTTCAGCATTAATGTTTTCTGGAAAATGGTTCATTTTTCAAAGAGCATTTTCTAGAAAACTGTCTCATTTTTCAGTATTTGATAACGACCTTGAAAATAAGTTTGAGAATGTTTTCTGGTGTTTGGTATGCAATTTTTTTAAAATAATTCTTGTATAATTTAAGATATGTATATTATGTAAACTAACTAATGTAATCATTATAAATAAAAAACCAAGAATGAATTTGGTTTTCATACTAAAATTTTGACAATAGAAACTGTAGGGACTCAAATTGGATTGGACCCGGAAAATGGATGGGTTTACAGCCCAACAAGCCCAAACAATAAATTTTTAGAGCGTGGGTACAAGAACTAGTTCTACTTGATAGAAAAGGTTATGGTTATAGTGCAGTCAAAGACACTTCAAGCTAACTGTATGATAAAGACTCTCCTCGGCTAGGGTTCAGTGGGTCTCTTTCTGAGTTCTATTGTTCTTCTTACTTTTTTTCCAAAAAGTCCTCTCTAATGTCACCTGCTTCCATGTTATATACTGTTTTCCTTACTCCATTTCCACCGTACACGCGTAGTTCCTATCTTGGGAACTCATTTCTGTCCCATCTGGCACCTACCGGAACCTTTGCTCAGTAGCCATAAAGCTGCTTGGTTACTGTTCAGGTATCACCTCCACATTAATGCGACCAGAGAGTTAGCTGGAAAGCATTTAATGTAGAGGTAGTAGCCTTAGAAGATATTTGTTATCCTTCCCGGTTCCTCCTTAGGTCTATATTCACTTTCCAGTTCTAATACAACTTTGCGGAGTACCCTGGATAGAGTGATAGTTACATCCACCTCGGACCGTAGTATCCGAGGTGAGTTTCATCCTCGGACGTGTCTTGTGCCACTATACATGATTTCCATCCTTTTTTCGTATACTAGTCTCACAATAATTCTCTTTAACTATCCTCGAACAGGTGAGTGTCCTCGGACTGGGCCGCTGGGCCCCAAGCCCATTTCCTATGATTCCTGTATCCTTTTAGATAACAGGCCCTACAATAGCCCCTTAAAATCTCGCTTTTTGTCATCTCGGAAAAAGGGAGATTTTGATATCCTGCCCTCACCTCTTCCGTGGACTTTCTTAACCCTCAGAGCACCTTTCTATCTGCCCAAGGCACGCTCCTGACGCTTCAGCGTCAAGAACACGCCATCATTAAATGATGGCGGCTTCTTTGTCCCCCACGTTCAACTGCAAGATGTGAATCTAACGGTGGAAGACCCTCAGTATTTATGGGCGGGACTTTCCCGCTTACAATTTCTGCGCCACTATAAAGAGCTTTTCAAATCAACTCTCTTTTCAGTTATAAAAATCGCACCGTCTCAGCGCATATTCATTGAACCTGTCTCTCCCTCTCACCACTCCACGCTCTCATAAATACTAAAAGTCTGTCCGAAGAGCTCATTTTCCAAACCTGTAAGTTTCCTTAACCCTCTTTAGTTTTCCATCCTCTTCGCTAATTTTTCTTCACAACTTTTAGGAAATGGGTAGGTTCAAGCGTCTAGTTGAGCCCGAGGAGGGTATAGAGACATTTAGAGCTAAGTATAGGATTCCCCCAACAGTGGGTATGAGATATGCCTCCACTGAAACCTGGTTAAATGATAGGAAAACGGGGGAAGTAGTCATCCCTATGATCGCCTTTATAGAGGGAGGGATGACTATCCCTATGGGTAACCTCACTAGAAGTTACCTTAGGTTCTTTAGGTTGTCTCCCACACAATGCGCCTCAAACATGTTCAGGGTGTTAGGGAGTATAGAAGTCCTAAATACAAAGATGAACCTAGGTCTAACCCATCATGATGTGAACTGGTTGTACAACCTCAATCATTTAAAGGGTCAGGGGTACTATCTGAAATCTAGGTTCCCTGAAGTAAGGTTGATTCAGTGCCTCCCCACATCGAATAAGGGTCTAAAAGACGATTTTCTTATTTTTTCTGGGGAATGGCACGATGGTTTACCCTGTCCGACTAATGAGGGAAAACCAGGTGGGGTTTGTGGGCTATAAGCCCCTATAATTTGAATTGTGTTATTTAGTGTGAGTTACCTCTATTTCTGATGAAGTTTTTCTTTTGTTGAAATGATTTTGCAGACAAGCGTGCTTCCAAACCTCAGTTCAGACTGGTTAATAGGGAAAGTTTAGATAGAATCCTGCGGTTCGAGGTGTATGTAAACCCATCGGACGGTCAATTGAGAGCAGCCCATATAATCCTTCGATACAAGCCAATTTCCACGGCGTTTCAAGCTCCCAAGTGCGTGATAAAGGCCAAAGATCCTCAGCTTCACCGTATCAGTGTAGCCTTTGAGGGATTTATTGTTCCTGAGGGTGTTCCGATTCTTGAAGGTGTTCCTTTCACTGAGCCACTATCCGAGGCCACTTCCTCTGTAGGAGCTTCGTCATCATGCTCCGGTCCTCGGGAAGTGAAGGAGGAAGAGGAAGAAGGAGAAGAAGAAGAAGAAGAAGAAGAAGAAGAAGAACAAACTTCCGAGGGAGTAGTAGAATTGTTGGATTCCGCCGACGAGTTCGAAGTTTTCAACCAACCTCAATCTCCCGAGGTGACTCCTGAAGAAATGGGCATCCAAAGGAAGAGCCAGAGGAGCCTAATGGACGTGATCGAAAGCCTGCCTGGAAGGGGGGCGTCAGGGAAGTCAGTTCAGCCCAACCTCCTACTTCCTCCTCCTCCTCAGCCACCCCAACCGCGTGGGACCGAACCTAGTGACCCAAAGAGGAGGAGAGAGCCCAAAGACAAAGAGGTGGTGGAGCCTGGGAGATCTCGTCCACCCCGCGAAGACGAGGACCAATGAGCTGCGAAGCAGCAAAAAGTTACACACGAGTCTCAACGTGTGGTGGATAAGGCAACCACTCAGTCCTCGGTGCCCGAGGCCTGGCTCCTCGCTCCCATGCTCGGTAATGAGCCTCTGAGGGAAGATGCCTTGATTAGGGACTTTAACGGCGGAATTAGGTGCCACGTTGCCTCAGTTTTAGAGGAAACTCTCCTCCTCCCCAAGGACATGGCCGAATTGAGGAGATTAAAAAGGAACGAGGTGTTCCAGCATACGAAAAGATACTTGGGCATGGTAGGATGTCCTTAATTTTTTATTACTATTATTATTTTTCTTCTACACACAACTTCACGTGTTGCACTTCTAACTCTTTCTCTCCTAGGCCGTCCAAGCCACTTTCAGGCTGGAGGAGATAACCAATTCTTGCTACCAGCAAATTGATGATGAGAGGAAGAAGCGGGCCACAGCTGTGCACACACTCACCGCTGCTGAACAAACCAACGTGCAGCTGAAGAAAAAGCTAGTTGATGAGGAACATGCTCGGAAGAGTGCTGAATCAGCTTTGAATAACACTCAAAAGCAAGCTGAAGACCAGAGGATACTCTTGCGGGACGCTAACGCCCAGCTGGCAACCTCCAACGAACAGGTATCATCTCTGCAGAAACAATTGGAGGAAGCCCAGAAACTTAGAGATCAAGCTGAAAAAGCTAAGGCTGAGGCTGAAAAGGCAAAGGCGGAGGTTGAAAAAGAAAGAGACACAGCCGAGCAACACAGCTACGACGTCGGCGTTGCTGAAACCGAGGAAAATTTTCGGGCTGAAGTGCCCGTAGTGTGCCGAGCATACTATGCTCTGACCTGGGGAGAAGCTCTCAACCGAGCTGGGGTCGAAACTTCATCCGATCTGAGAAGGCCTGAAAACATTTATTTCCCCCCAACTATTCGAGCCCCAGGTCCTTCTAATCAACAAGAAGAGGCATCCTCTACAGTTGTTGAATCAGCCAAGGAAGCTCAAACTCAGGCTCCTCCCTCTCTCAATCAGCCAGAGCAACCTGAAGTGCTTGAAGGTGCGAAAGACATACCCTCGGACAAAGGAGCAGAAGGGCCTAAGGATGGAGCAGCTTCTCAGAGTAGACCGTAACTATGAACTTCACAGCCCGAAAGGCTTGCTCTAAATTCATTAAGAAATATCCATACTTGAGAGAGCATTCTGAATGTTTACCCCAGAGAGGTATTGAATACCTTAAAATGCTTTAAGTGATGCTCATGGAGTTTGCTTTGATATACAAGTTTAGTTATACGGACCCCATCTAAGAAGCATTGGTTCCAACTAAATTTGTTGTATAAACAATTTGTCACATCTCAGCCTCTGTGCAATACTTCATAGTGTATTAATTTTCGCTAAGTTGTGGTCCGAGGACCTGACATGACTTAGTTTCTGTTTAATACTCCAATAGATTTCATAGTGTATTAATTTCCACTAAGTTGTGGTCCAAGGACCTGACATGACTTAGTTTCTGTTTAATACTTCAATAGATTTCATAGTGTATTAATTTCTACTAAGTTGTGGTCCGAGGACCTGACATGACTTAGTTTCTGTTTAATACTTCAATAGATTTCATAGTGTATTAATTTCCACTAAGTTGTGGTCTGAGGACCTGACATGACTTAGTTTCTGTTTAATACTTCAATAGATTTCATAGTGTATTAATTTCCACTAAGTTGTGGTCCGAGGACCGGACATGACTTAGTTTCTGTTTAATACTTCAATAGATTTAAAAGCACATACTGCAGAAATAAGATAAATTACGAAAGGAAGTGAAACAGAACATGTTAATAATAATACCTCTTTAGGTTGCTTACATTCCAAGGATGGAGTACAGTTTTTTCATCTAAATCTTCTAAGTAATAAGCTCCTATCCCTGCTACAGATGTGATACGATATGGCCCTTCCCAATTAAGCCCCAACTTTCCCCAGTTTGGATTTTTGGTTGTTCCCAAGACTTTCCTCAACACCAAATCTCCTGGAGCTAACGGTCTCAACCTGACATTCGCATCATAACCTTGCTTTAGCTTTTGCTGATAGTAGGCCAACTGAACCATCGCATTTTCTCGTCGTTCGTCTATCAAGTCCAGATTCTTCTTCAATAGCTCATCATTTCCATCCGAGGTGAATGAGTTGGTCCTTAGCGTTGGAAAACCCGTTTCAAGAGGGATCACAGTCTCAGCCCCATACGTCATTGAGAATGGGGTTTCTCTTGTTGACCGCCGAGGTGTAGTTCGATACGTCCATAGGACATGCGGCAACTCTTCCACCCATCTTCCTTTTGCGTCATCCAGCCTTTTCTTAAGCCCGCCTACTATGACTTTGTTGACAGCCTTGGCCTGCCATTTCTGCGAGCAGAGTGAATCTATTCTTTATCCCCAAATCAGAACAGTACTTTCTGAAAGCCTTACTGTCGAACTGAAGACCATTATCCGAGATGAGAGCTTGGGGAACTCCGAACCGAGTAACAATATTTTTCCAAACAAATCTCTTGGCATCCACATCCCTGATATTGGCCAGAAGCTTCTACCCACTTCGTAAAATAGTCTGTACCAACTAGTAAATATTTTTTATTTCCGACTGCCTTAGGGAAAGGGCCAACAATGTCTAAACCCCATTGAGCAAAAGGCCAAGGGCTAGAAAGAGGATTGAGAACTCCCCCCGGCTGATGGATGTTTGGTGCGAACCTCTGGCACTGATCACACTTCTTAACATACTCCTGCGCTTCTTTTTGCATGCTTGGCCACCAGTACCCCTGAGTAATTGCCCGGTGAGATAAAGATCTTCCTCCAGTGTGACTACCATAGATCCCTTCATGTAGCTCTTCCAGAAGTGCTTCTGATGCTTCGAGATGTACACAGAGCAGATATGGCCCAGAATAAGAGCGTTTGTACAACTTTTTGTCCTCGGACAGTCAAAACCGAGGAGCTTTTCTCCGTATCTTCTCTGCCTCTGACTTGTCCTCGGGCAGTATGTCTTTCTCAAGGAATAACACTATAGGATCCATCCAGCTAAGGGCCGACCTGATTTGATTGACCTGAAGCGAGTTCCCCGTTATTGGGGTGGGCGTATTTAAATCTTCAACCATTATCATCCGTGGTAAATTTTGTGCCGAGGAGGTAGCAAGGGTAGCCAAAGAATCTGCGTGGGCATTTTCGCTCCTTGGGACATGGGTCACTTCAAAAGACTCAAAATTTACTTGCAGTCGCCTAACCTGGCCCAAGTACTCCTGCATCCTAGTGTCCCGAGCCTCTAATTCTCCTCTAACCTGGCCCACGATCAGCTGAGAATCCGAAAACATCTCCAGTGTTTTTCCACCCAATTTCTTAACCATCGCCATCCCCATTAACAAAGCCTCATACTCTGCTTCATTATTAGTGGCTGAGAACCCCAACCTTAAAGACTTCTCGATAATGACCTGTTCAGGAGATATCAGAACCAGCCCCACTCCTGACCCCCTCTGATTTGCTGCTCCATCCACATACACTTTCCAAGGTAGGGCGTGTTGCGCAGAGATGAGGCCAACTGATTTTTCATCCATGCCACGCGGGCTTATCTCTATTTCTTCAGGGCCTTCAGCAAATTCAGCCACCAGGTCGGCAAGAACTTGGCCCTTCACAGAGGTACGGGGCATGTACTTAATATCAAAAGCCCCCAAAATCGTGCCCCACTTGGCAATCCTACCAGTGTAGTCTGCACTCCGAAGTACTGCCTTAAGCGGATATTGAGTTAGGACGACCACAGTATGTGCTTGGAAATAATGGGGGAGTTTCCTTGTAGCGTGCACCACTGCCAAGATGGCCTTTTCCAATGGCAGATAACGTACCTCAGCTTCGTGAAGCGACTTGCTCACATAATAAACTGGTCGTTGTATGCCATTGTCTACTCGTATCAGAACAAAACTAATCGCGTAAGTGGCTATCGCCAAGTAGGAAAAAAGGACCTCATCCACCTCAGGTCTAGACATAATGGGTGGCCGAGATAGATACTCTTTAAGTTGCTGGAATGCCAGGGCGCACTCCTCTGTCCATTCAAATCCTTTCCACTTGTGAAGTAGCAAGAAAAAAGGTCTGCACCTGTCCGCCGACCGGGATATGAATCTGTTCAAAGCAGCGGTCATCCCAGTCAACCTCTGGACCTCCTTGGGATTCCGAGGTGGTTGCAAACTGCTTATGGCTCTAATCTGATCAGGGTTCACCTCAATCCCTCGGTGAGTCACCATGTAGCCCAAAAACTTCCCTGAGCTTACCCCGAATGAGCACTTGGATGCGTTCAGTCGCAATTTATGTTTCCTTAGAACCTCAAAAGTGTTGGTGAGGTCTGTCACATGCTCAGCCACTGCCTTGCTCTTCACAACCATATCGTCAATATAGACCTTAATGCTCCTGCCCAGCTGTGGCTCAAACATCTTCGTCATCATCCGCTGGTAAGTAGACCCCGCGTTCTTTAAGCCAAAGGGCATTACCTTGTAGTGATAATTTCCAGTGGGAGTAAGAAAAACAGTCTTCTCCCGGTCATCCAACGCCAATGGGATCTGATGATAGCGCTGAAAGGCATCTAGGAAGCTCATCCGAGGATGGCCCACTGTTGCATCCACCAGTTGATCTATACAGGGCATAGGAAAAGGGCCTTTTGGACAAGCTCTATTAAGATCCGTGAAATCAACACATACACGCCATTTTCCATTTTTCTTCTTCACCACGACCGTATTGGCCAACCACTGAGGGTAAAACGCCTCCTTGATAGCCCTTGCCTGCTTGAGCTTGGTCACCTCGTCTTTGATAGTCTCGGCATGTATCCTGGATGGACGCCGAGGTGGCTGTTTCTTTGGAATAACAGAGGGATTGACGTTCAAATGATGACAAATGAACTCCGGATCCACCCCTGGGGCTTCATAGGCACTCCATGCAAACACATCAATGTTTCTCCTGAGAACCTCAACCAACTGCTTCTTCTTTAGCAAAGGTAACTGTGCTCCAACCTGAAAGTACTTTTCTGGATCATCACCAACACTCACCCTCTCCAAATTCTCACACTCCGTTTCCTCGGCGGACGTGCTGAAGTGGGCTTCTTGAGTCTTTGATTGCTATAAATCATCCTCGGCTGCGGCCGAAGTATCTGTCTCCGGCCGATATTGAATGGCCATTATCAAGCACTGCCTAGCCATGGCTTGATTTCCCAAAATTTCTGAGACCTGGCCTCCTGAGGGATACTTCACCTTCTGATGAAGAATGGAAGAAATGGCCCCCAAGGCATGTAACTAGGGTCTACCCAAAATAGCCGTATATGGAGAAAAAGCATCCACCACAATAAAATCCACCTCCACCACATTTGAACCAGTCTGCACAGGTAATCTAATCATCCCCACCAGAACGACCGATCTGCCCTCGAAGCCCACCAGCGGGGAGCTATAGGCTATTAGATCCTTGGGTTTCAAATTCAGCCCCCTAAATAAATCGGGATACATCACCTCGGCTGCACTCCCCTCATCAACCATCACCCTTCTCACGTCATACCCTCTAATCCTAATCGTCACCACCAAAGCATCATCGTGTGGTTGTATGGTTCGTCTCTTATCTTCCTCTGAAAAGCCTAACACCAGTGAGGTGCCCAGTCTGGCTCTCTTTGACCTTGAATTGGAGCCCTCATCCAAGCACCGAGACACAGACATTACCTTGGAAGGGCAAGACCCAGTTCTCCCTGGGGCAGCAAATATAACGTTTATCGTGCCTAAAGGGGGTCCTGAAGAAGCATTCCCCCGAAATGTTGAGCCTGCCTGGCCTTCTCGGCCGCTAGAATGGTGTAGAAGCTGGGTCAACTTCCCTTCCTGGACTAGCTGCTCCAAGTGGTCCCACAAGTTTTTGCAATCTTCAGTAGTATGTCCATGATCCTGGTGATATTGGCAGTAAAGGTTTCGATTACGCTTCGCAGGATCCCCTGCCATCCTATTGGGCCATCTGAAGAATGGCTCATCCTTTATCTTCTCCAAAACCCGTTGCACTGGTTCTCGAAACACGGCATTAACCGCCTGGGAGTTGGCAGATCCTGATTGCCCCCCAAAGTCCCTCCGAGGTGGGTTGTTATTGTACCGGTCCGACCTGAAATCCCTCCTCTCCTGAGGGACTGCCTTAGACTTTCCTCTACCCTGTATCTGATCCTCCTCTACTCTTCTATACTTGTCTATCCGATCCATAAGCTGACGCACGCTAGTAACAGGTTTACCAGTCAAAGATTTCCTCAAGCCATGCTCGGTTGGAAGGCCTTCCTTAAAGGTATTAATGGCCACGTCATCATGAGCTCCGTCTACTTCGTTGAACATTTCCCAATATCTATCGGAGTAGGCTTTCAGGGTTTCCCCCTCCCGCATAGACATGGATAGTAACGATCCCAAGGGTTGAACAACCCTCCTGCATGTGATAAAACGGGCACCAAAAGCCTGGGTGAGTTTCTCAAAAGAGTCAATAGTATTAGCTCTTAGGCCGTTGAACCATCTCATCGCCACTGGGCCTAGGCTAAATGGGAAAACTTTGCACATTAAGGCCTCATCCCTAGCATGAATGGCCATTCTCTGACTGTAGTGGCTAACATGTTCTATTGGGTCTGTTCTACCGTTATAGATGGTGAACACAGGCTGATGGAACCGCCGAGGAAGATTCGCATCCTCAATGCGTCTCGTGAAGGGCGATTTGGAAACTTGACTCAAAGCTTTGTTCAGAGCGTCGTTTCCCAAGCCCTGACGAGGTGGACTCTTGTGCTTTCGCTCACGGTGGTACTCCTCATCATACGAAAAAGTCTCACTGGGTGGAGTTCTTGAGCTCTGTCTGTAACTGGTGTCATCTAACTCTTCAGAGGATTGCTCGGAGTTACGAGCCATACGCCTTCGTCGCTCATGTCGCAATTCCCTTTTCAACTTGTTAATTTCACGCTGCATGTCCCCTTCATTCTTTACGTGAGAAACATGGCTTTTCCCCCGAGAGTGACTTCTCTCTGTGTGGGTGGTTCAAGTGCTTCCCTCACGGTCTCCCCTTTGTTCATGGATCACCAGTGGATGAACATGCTGAGAGCCCCTAGACTCTGCCTGATGTGGACTAGCATCCACCTGCTGTGGGCCAGCCACTGGTTGCTGCGGTGCTCCCCCTTCCATCTCAAACACTGCACTTGCCTTTCCTTGTGAATAGATCAAGTTCTTCCCACAGACGGCGCCAATTGTAGGGACTCAAATTGGATTGGACCCAGAAAATGGATGGGTTTACAGCCCAACAAGCCCAAACAATAAATTTTTAGAGCGTGGGTACAAGAACTAGTTCTACTTGATAGAAAAGGTTATGGTTATAGTGCAGTCAAAGACACTTCAAGCTAACTGTATGATAAAGACTCTCCTCGGCTAGGGTTCAGTGGGTCTCTTTCTGAGTTCTATTGTTCTTCTTTCTTTTTTTCCAAAAAGTCCTCTCTAATGTCACCTCCTTCCATGTTATATACTGCGTTCCTTACTCCATTTCCACCGTACACGTGTAGTTCCTATCCTGGGAACTCCTTTCTGTCCCATCCGGCACCTACCGGAACCTTTGCTCAGTAGCCATAAAGCTGCTTGGTTACTGTTCAGATATCACCTCCACATTAATGCGGCCAGAGAGTTAACTGGAAAGCATTTAATGTGGAGGTAGTAGCCTTAGAAGATATTTGTTATCCTTCTCGGTTCCTCCTTAGGTCTATATTCACTTTCCAATTCTAATACAACTTTGCGGAGTACCCTAGATAGAGTGATAGTTACATCCACCTCGGACCGTAGTATCCGAGGTGAGTTTCATCCTCGGACGTGTCTTGTGCCACTATACATGATTTCCATCCTTTTTTTATATACTAGTCTCATAATAATTCTCTTTAACTATCCTCGGACAGGTGAGTGTCCTCGGACTGGGCCGCTGGGCCCCAAGCCCATTTCCTATGATTCCTGTATCCTTTTAGATAACAGGCCCCACAGAAACAATCAAAATTAATGCAATTTTTTAAAAATAATTCTTGTATAGTTTAAGATATGTATATTATGTAAACTAACTAATGTAATCATTATAAATAAGAAAACCAAGAATGAATTTGGTTTTCATACTAAAATTTTGACAATAGAAACAATCAAAATTAATTAGTTGTCAAATTTTCATGATCTCTACCACTCATCTTGCTCATATATATAGACAATAACGTACGTACACACACACATATATCAACTATTTGTCTATATATATATATATATATATTTGACAGGGTAATACATTTTCAATAAGTATAAATAACAATAACTTTTAATTGTCTACTCTTTTTGTTGGTATACTAATTGTCTACTATGGTCAACCACAAGTCTTCAATATTACTCTAAATTATGTATTTACATAATGTACTGTATAATATATCATCACTGTATAGTATCTACCAACAAAAAAAGTATTTGCCAATAAATGCAATTCTCCTAAACAATTATCATTTATTAAATAACAATATTATTAGTCCACGGTAAAGATTGTCCCATGTAAAAGCAATTTAGAGCAATATAGGTACCATGTTTAAAATCTTCATCTTTTACTTTATTCATTCTTTCTTCTTCTTCTTCTTTTTATTTTTTTTATTTTATTTTTTTGCACTTTATGTACGAGAAAGAAGTAACTTTTGCCTAGAATCCATCAAACCGAAAATTTCTTAGAGAAAAGAGAAAATCGAGCTTGAAATTCAAAGCAAAGAATTGGGATTTTGGTAGAGAGGAATGAAATAATTACCACTGCAAATTTGTTCTCCTTTGCAAGTCGGAGCTATTGACCGATTAGTGGAGGGAAAAAAAATATAATTAGAGAATTGTGTTACAGAGGGGAAGAGAAACATGGAGAGAGAGAGAGAGAGAGAGAGAGAGAGAGAGATCTATGGGAAGAGGAGAGACTAGAGTTAGTGACAGTGAGGGTGTGAGGAGAGAAAAAGCAAAGGGAAGAGAGAGAAAATGAGAAAACTTACCATGAGAGAGAGAATGCGCCAAAAAATTATGTTTCCCACGGCTATAGACGAAGATAATATTTATAGGAGATACAATGCATGGGAGAGAGATTGTTTTTCAAAAAAAAACTTGGAAAACAACCTATAGAAAATAAGCCTTATTTTTATTAGGGTTTTCCGTTGACCAAAGATAGTTTTCCATTGACCAGGTTTTTTTTTGTGCTACCAAACACTGGAAATTGTGGAAAACTATTTTTACAGAAGGTTTTCCAGCGAAACAAATAGAGCGCAAAATGAGGTATGAGCCATCTTCTTCTTTTTTTTGAGAATCAGGTATGAGCCATCTATACACTACAAAATTACAAATAGATTTTTCTTTAATAAGGTAGCTAATTTTAGTATTAGAGGTTGCAGGGCATTGCTACCAATGTTGTCTTTCTTGTGTCTTGTAAGTATTCCATTGTTAGATTCTCTATTGCCACGTTGGTCACAAGACCCCTAATTTAGCATCAATTATTACTCCCCATTCCCAAATTGTTGGTCATTTATTCTATTTTGAAATGTCCCTAAATGAAGTCCTCTCTCCAGAATTAATAAATAAGTTTTTTATATTATTCTTACTTTATTTAAAAAGTCAATGTCATTTTTCTTCTATAGTTTAAATTAGTGAGGATAATTTTGGAAATTTACACACTTTTACTTGTCCGTCAATGCATTAAATAATGTTTCCTTAAAATGTTGAATTTTTTAAAGAGGACCAACAATTTAGAACATAGTGAGTATGATTATTATCGTTAAATGATGATTTATTTATTTATTTTTGGTTTAGTGTCAAAATTTTCTAGAAAAATAAAAGAGGAAGAAGCAACTAAAAATCATATAGAACAGTCAAAATCATATGAGCAATAAACCAATAAAAAAATTATACTAATTAAAAGAATTACCTTATAGGAAAAGACTACTCATTCCTCTAAGAGAAAAAAGAAAGAGGTTTTAAAAAAAATAATAATAATATTAAGGGGAAATTACATTTTACCACCCTAAACTATACACTAGATTATACTTTGCACCCTAAACTATCACATTTTGCACACCGGCGTTACTTTTACCGTTAAGTTAGACAGAAATTAATAGCACATGATTTATACTTAAGTGGCACACTGTTTAAAAACCAAAACACCCTTTTCACAAACAATTAAAAACAAATGTTTTTTTTTTCAAGTCTCTCTCTCGCATGCATATAGGTCCTTCGACCCTCTCTCTAGCCCAGCAGCTCTTCTCCTGTTTCTCATTGTTCAGTTGCTCTTCTCCCCAAATCAAACATACAAGTTGTCTCTAAGACCAAAACAAAATCATAAGCGATACCAAACAAAGTATTCTAACATTTTCAGTTTTGCAAATTAGATATAAAAGTATTACGTGAGAGTGACTACTATTGACACCACCAAACGATAAACATTGACAAAGTAGAACTAAAAAACGCTTAAAAGGCTGCACTATTACTAAGGCTAGTCACATTCAGAAAGTGAACAAACAATAGAACTGTAAATTGTAGTATCATTATATTTTTGGTTTTGCATATTAGTTATAAAATACCACATGAGAGTGACTACTATTGACACCACCAAATGCATTAACAAGATTTAAACTTCCCAAACTTTTTTTTTTTTGCAGCATTTAAACCAAAATCGATTACTACAACAAATATACATAACCCATATTCCAATTTTATCACATAGCTAACAATCAAAATACAGTAAACAAAAAATGACCCAGATACAAAAAATGAAAAACAAGGAGAACCCAATTGAAAAAATAGCGAAAAAAAGAAATGGATCGTCAACAGTACCAAAACAAAGAATCCCATTTAATGAAGTTGTTGCAAATGTCTTAATGATTTGGGGATATAATTTAGGGCTTTGAAAAAATTTTGATTTTGGGACTTAGAGATAACTTGTACGTTTGATTTGGGGAAAGGAGTAACTGAACAATCAGAAAGAGGAGAAAAGCTGCTGGGAAGAGCTGTACGCACGAGAGAGAGAGACCTAGAAAACGAAAAAAAAAAAAAAAAAAAAAAAAAAAAAAAAAAAAAAAAAAAAACATTTGTTTTTAATCGTTTGTGAAGAGGGTGTTTTGGGCTTTAAATAATGTGCTACCTAAGCGAAAATAATGTGCAAGTCATATACTATTAATTTTTGTCTAACTTAACGGTAAAAGTAACGTCAGGGTGCAAAGTGTGTATTCGAATAGTTTATGGTGCAAAGTGTAATCTAGTATATAGTTTAGAGTGGTAAAGTGTAATTTTTCCTAATAATAATAATAATCCAAGGAAGAGAGGCATTGTTTGATTTTAGTAACTTTACTTGCCTTTCAGAAGGAATAAGGAGAGATGGAAGTGCCTAATTTTGAGGGATATAGATAAGGGAATTGAATTAATTAAAATAAATTAGCTAAACTTGAGCGAGAGAGAGAGAGAGAGAGAGAGAGAGTACTTTTTAAATTGATCTAAAATTTAAGAGTGTCTAAATTAGTACTTTTACATATCTAGCCCTACTGTTTAAACTTTTTAAACATATGAATTTGAGGGTATTTTGGTATACAAAATTATGAAACCCAAATAGGGAAATACAGCTATAAGTAGTATAGATTACATATCTAAACCCTACCATTTAAACTTTCTAAACATATGAATTTAAGAGTATTCTGGTACACAAAATGATGAAACTCAAACAGAAGAATCCTGTTATTAGTAGCATAGATAAGGGGATTGAATTAAAATAAATTAGCTAAACTTGAGAGAGAGAGAGAGAGAGAGAGAGAGAGAGAGAGAGAGAGAGAGAGAGAGTACTTTTTTAAATTGATCTAAAATTTAAGAGTGTTTAAATTAGTACTTTTACATATCTAGCCCTACTGTTTAAACTTTCTAAACATTTGAATTTGAGGGTATTTTGGTATACAAAATGATGAAACCCAAATAGGAAAATACAGTTGTTAGTAGTATAGATTACATATCTAAACCCTACCATTTAAATTTTCTAAACATATGAATTTAAGAGTATTCTAGTATACAAAATAATGAAACTCAAACAGGAGAATCCCGTTATTATTAGCATAGATTAGTATTATTATTTCTGAATAATAATTAGCATGATTTATTTCATGTTTCCTTCTTTGAAAATATTGTATCACTATACGTCTATACCTACATCTATATGTAGTACTCCTTCCGTCCCAAATTATTTGACCTGTATTCTATTTTGGAAAGTCCCAAAATTATGTCATGTTTGAAAAGCCAAACACCATTAATTTATTAACATTCCCTTTAGGCTCTTAATTTATTTGTGGGAGCATTTTTTTTTAATTAAAAAAATTAAAAACCTAAATTTTGAAAATCCACTATACACGCCATCTTTATTCAACTTAAAAATAAATAAATAAATAAAACCTTCAACAAAGAAAAACAAAAGCTAAACGTCTTAATCCATATACACATTCTTATTCAGGTTTTTTTTTTTTTTTTTTTCTCAAAAATAAAAAACTTTCAACAAAGAGCCATCTATAGAGGATACAAGAAATACGTACAAGAGCAAAGAAATTGGGGAAAATAGAGTAAAATAGAAGTTGCTAAAAATGAATGAAAACCATCTGCTGGAGGTGAAGGATGGCTTTTTCCACAATATCACGATCACATCCAAGTTGAAGGGGAAGAGGACCATACTTCTCCAATTTTTCTTTTCCCATATGCGGCAACTATAATTGGTTCCCCCAAAATCTTTTATCACCTCAATCATGCATTGTTGCAAAGTTAAGAAAACACGATTTAGGCTTTGTGATGGCCAATCGTGAAAAGCTTTTTCTATTGCATTGACTAAATCATCAACTGTTGAAAGTGCTTCTTGATGCTGCAATGATTGAATAGCTCTAAAAAATCCAAGATCCAAAACATGCATGTCTGGACTATTAGGCGGTTGACAGAACAGATCTATATTACATCCATCACTTGATGCAACTTCAAGAAATTCAGAGTTATTCAGGTCAATGAGAGGCTTAGCATTGTCTTGCTGAATGAATATGACATTCTTCGTATCATGTGGCCATTTGAAATCTATAATAACTTTGAAATTACTTAGCAGTTGGCGCCAATACTAGAAATTTTTTTTTCTTAAATAATTTTTTAATACATTTGTTTAAGTGTAAGTTAGGAAATTTTTAACTTTTTTTAAAAAGATAAGGCTGTTAATGATGTTTCCCCAAATAATTGGGTTTTTCTAACTAGGCCAAACAATTTTGGATGAAGGGAGAAATAGATTTAACCAACAATTTCTATCGGTTCTATTTGAGCTTATTATTCAAATTGAACAACTTTTTGATTTTTTTTAATTAAAAAAAATAAATTCCACTAAGTCCTCTTGTAATGGTCTAGACTCTAGGTTCTAGACAATTATAAGGCAAAATTTTCCATATTGTACTCAAAATCGTCCATTGAAAGGGTCCAAGGGAAAGCAATTAATATATCTATGAATATTTGTTAAATTTCAACAAAAATTCCCTCCACCACAGGTGCAACCTACAAGATGATTCTTCTCTTTTCGTTTCTGTAATCTTCTGCATAACTCATGTTATAGCGACAGTGAAAGTTGTGGAACCATCAAACTTCAAAACCTTCAATCATGCGAAATTTCGTTTTAAGGTTAAAATATAGCAAAATACTCCCAAAAAAAAGGTGACTACTGACCAGCCAGGCTGATGACTCTCTTATCTTGACTGTCAGTTTTCAACTTCATTCACATTAACAATATCCATTTATTCCCACACAAAAAAACGACTCCTCACGCTACCAAGAACACTAAACCTATCCCTGCCTTAAAAAGTAATAGTAATACCAACCAAACTCAAAAAAATATGGAACCCACAAGGAGTTTCAGGTTGGAGAGAGGCTCTTCCATTACGCTTGGAAGGTCATACAGCTCGGCCCTCGTACCAGAGAGTATAACTTCAGATTGCGATAGAATCACCGGATACAAGAGGCTCTCGCAGTCTATGAGGGCAAGCATCAACGATAACGAGAACGAGTACGATACCATTGATAACACTACTACACGTAATAACAAGAACAAAACATGGGGGATTCTGAGAAGGGTTTTCAGCTCAAGAAAAAGAGACGATGAGGCCGAGAAGGTGAAGAAAGAGATGAACAAGACGAAGAAGAAGATGAAGAGCAAGTGGTCTTCGTGGCTTCCTGATTCAGAAAAGCGGTGGCCAGTGCAGGGATGGTGAATTGTAATAACCTGAAGAGGTGGAGGTCAAAAGGGTAAATTTGATTTGCAAAGTGCGTAGGGTTGAGACATCGTGAGGAAGTTGTCAACGTTGGGATTACACGCGTAAGCCGTATTGTGTGGAAGAATCAATTGCATTAAAATTATTATGAGCTATCTTTGCTGATTAGTCGGTGGTTTTAAGAATTTGTACACATTAGGATTAGCATTCATTGATTTGTCAATTACTTGTTATTTTTTTTCGTTTGATTGTTTAATCTATTGATTTATTCCAAATTGTACACAAATACCAACTTCTTTAATTAACAAATCTTTTCTAGCAGAAAGTACCGACTTCTTCTTCGAAATCAAGTTCGCCAACTCTGGTGCAGGCCAGAAAGGAACAGGTTGTAAATTGTTTAAAAAAAAATAAAAGATGGGAATTTGTTAGCCTTTTAAACTAACAGCCTATGGACATTACCTTTGGAAATACGTGTTTTTATTCAAGCCAACTATTTTATATGGTGAGACTTGGTAGGGAGAACTACGGTTCGATCCCCCGCAAGCCCGTTGGGAGGAGTTTAAAACCTTAACCCCGGGACCCGCTCCGAAACCGGATTAGTCGGCCCAGTGGGTTCGGATACCGGTTGGGAAACCAAAAAAAAAAAAAAAAAAAAAAAAAATGTGATGGATCTTGTAGAGGCCCTTTATTATTTATAGTAATTTTTTCTCTAACATATAAACTATTGATTATTTTTTCTAAATATTATTTTGTCTGTGTTGAAGTAAATATTTGGTTTATGATTTTTTTATTATTCCAGACAAGTAACTACTTGGTAATTACTAGGCAAGCGCTCTACCACATCATTGCCATTTGCCACATGTATAATACAATTGCATTGTTAATGCACATGTTCCAATCCACCACAGGCTACGTGTAGGGACTTGGGACCGTAGAAGTCAAGACCAAGCACTTAGGGATCGTGCTGTGCGCAATTGCATCCCTCTTGCAAGGGATAAGACCAAGCACTTAGTTTTGAAGTTTAAAAATAATGATAAAACAATTAAATATTTGAAGTTAAATTAAATGTATAATGGATTGGGATAATAGTTAGGATTAGGATTTGCTTTGTTTCAAATTATAATTTGCTTGTAATTTGAATGGGAGTTAGTTCCTATTTTTTTAAGAGTGGTTAGAATGAGGACGGCTTCAACTTACGTTGAAAAATCAATGAGAGGTGAAACAAAAAATTAATCCAAAAGATATATTCTCTCTATTAAGTTCAAGAGGCTAGTCACCAATAATGGAGTCATAAATCTTCCCTCGAGGGCCAACCGTAAGACAAAATAATATTATATGAACTCATATTACAAATGAATACACGTGTCACACGCGCACACATTGGTACATGCATAGTTATGTTTTGCTTGAAAAGTTGAGCAAAGTTTTTATATTTTGTGTGAGATAACTAAATTAAAATTATAAAAAAATTGGGCATTTATGTTTTATATGTAATATACCTTTAGTTTTATTTATGTGTTATGAGATAATTTTGTTTTAGTGAAACTGTTAAGCTTTTAAGCATTTGAATTTTACTTCAAAAAAGAAAAAGAAAAAAAAAAAGGAAGAATTCAATTATTTACCACTAACAAATTAATAGAATACACAAGTTATCTAAATAAATAACAATTAATTGAGCAACAAATAACAAAGTAAATCACTACAACCAATTTGAAATAATAATAATAATAATAATAATTTCTTTTCCATTGACATCTCATGTAACTTCACATTCATTTATATCTTAAAGATTAAAATATTAATTACTATAAAAATAAGAATAAAATAACAATAAATTGAAGAAGAAGAAAATGTGAGATATAATTAGACACATTGAATACATGGTTTGAAAAATGCATTGTTAGAACTATGCTGACAAAATTTTAAGACTCCTTAGACAATATTTTAGTACTCATACCAAATAAGTATTTTATTTTAGATTGACAATGAATTTTATTTATCAGCATACCTTAAATAAAATTGTATTAGAATCACTAAAGAACAGTTATGTATTAACTATTAAGTATTATTTTCAAAAAATAATGAATTTGAGTGTGGGAGTTTTTGTATCATTATTTTTAGGAGATAATATAATTTTTTAACTTTTATTTTAAGTTCCATAAAATTCAAATTTTTTTTCCAAAGGGGCTGATTAATATTTTTTAATAATTCAAATTAGTAAAAAAATTTAATTTCAACAAAAATAAGTATATAAATTATTTTTAAAATTTTGGGTCTAGGGGGGCACAACAATAATATGGAAGCATAAACAATGATAAAATAATAATGAAGAAGAAAATAATAAAATAGATATATTCAAAATAATTTAAAACGGAATATAGAATATGAAAATAGAAACTAGTAAAATCTTACTAGAATAAAAACTTCTATCTTTGATTAAAACTGAAAACATCTATCTTTGATACAAGCTTGAAAATAAAACTCTGTCTGAAGAGTTACAAGATTACAAAGTTTATCTGTCTTTAAAACTAAAAGGTTACAAGATTCTGTCTGAAGAGAAGGGTTATAGGATTACAAGAGAGGAAGGATTACAAGAGTCTTTCTAAGGGAGGGAGAGAGCTATCTTCTTCCAACCTATAATTTGGACTTCTAAAATTTGAACCTATCTTCTGTCTTCGGAGTCTCTCTTTTTATAGATGAGATAAACCATGGTAAGTCTTCAAAAGTAACTTGAGTTAGTTAACTCAAGTTAATCTGTCGGTGGAGACTTGTAGAATATTGTAGAAAATACTATTGATGAATAGTGGTCTTTCATAAAGCGACCTCTGGTGAATCTGTCTGGAAATCTGTCAAGGTACTATTTTTGCATGCAGATGAATAGTAATCTGTCAAAAATATCTTTCTGGATCTGACTGGAAGCTATTCACACATGCTAGTGAATAGTAATTTGTCATAATTGTCTTTTGAGTGTTTACATGAGAGGGCTATCATATGTCATAGGGATCTTGAGAGTCTTGGAATGCTTCTGGGTGAGCCCCGTAATTTGGAAAGGAAGATTCTATCATTATGTCATCCTCCTCGTCCGAAATTTGTGATGCAGCTTCAAGTAATTGCTTCTTAAGCTGTCTTCTATCTGAGACGGAGGCAAGTCAGCACTGGACTTGGCTTTTTTCTAGAAGGAAATTAGAACTTTCTGTTTGGGAAGGAGAGAGTTTTTTCTGTAGTTCCTGGCAAATATGATCAAAATTAAACTTATTCCATCATTTTAATTTAAACTTTCTAGTGAGCATGGGAAAAGGATACTGGGAATGTCTTTCTATCTTGTATTCCTATCTAATAATCCATGGAAGATTTGGAAACATGTAATACGATTGTAAAAGATAAGGAAAGTTCTTAAGATGCGGTATGTATGGTTCTTTCTTGAAAGTCTCATAGGCTTTTAGGAGATCAAGAAGGAGAATCATAGCTTCAGGACCATGGGAATTCCACTAGTCAATGAACCATCTTAGTATCATTATGTCTTTCTTTCTATACATATCAAAGCGGAAAAACCAAATATGTCTGTAAATATTATTTTGGAATAGAAGGAACCTATCCTAGGCTTCTACATAGTTATAATAATTATAAAACTGAGGGTCAAAGGGTTGGGAAAAGTTCTTAGTGATCCAGGGTGATGCTTTCCATTGGGAGGGTGAAGGATCTGTTTTATGACTACTTTAGAGTAGCCAATTATGTTTGGGTCTTGGAAGCAAGGCATATGTGTTACCCAGATTGAGTCTGTATCAACTAAACTAAACTCATAAAATTTCTGGCTTTTTAATGTTTCTGTCTTAGGGTGTTCGCATCTTGGGGGTGTGAGCTGTTGACTAGGGAGAGAGTATCTGCTATTTGCTGGTATTCTTATTCAATCCATAGAATAAAATTTCAAGAATCTTTCGGGAGTTCAATACTATGGTCTTCTTTTGGGACTTGGACTTCCTGCTTGGTAGCTGACCAAGAGCCAGAATGGAATCTAACAATCTATTCTTTGGCATCATTTTTTGCTACCTGTTTTAGAATTCCACCATAACTTATGTCAGAAGCATCTATCTCAACAATTTTAAAAGTATTGGGGGGGAAGGAATAACAATACATGGGAATTGCTTAACATATTTTTTTTATCTGTCTAATTATCATAGTATGTCTGTCTGTCCATGGAGGATGATTCTTTTCTAGCCTTTCATACAGGGGTCTGAATATCTTTCTTAATCCTTGAAAGTAATCCGAAACATAATTTAGGTTGCCAAGAAATCTCTGTAACTGATTTTTATCTTTATTTCATCTAGGAATTTATCTGCAAATTGAATGGCTTTGTCAATGGGGCTTAAGGTTCCCTTATAAATATTATGACCTAAAAATCGGATTTTATCTTGAAACAAATTTATCTTAGTGGCTGAGACAACTAATCCATTATGTTTAATTACTTTAACAAATATATCTAAATGTTTCCAATAGTCATCGATTGATTTAGAAAAAATTAAGACATCATCTATATAAACAATTGAAAAACCTGTAAAATGTGTAAATATGTCATTCATTATGTTTTGAAATTCACTAGGTGCATTTTTTAAACCAAAAGGCATGACATTCCACTTATAATGACCCAAAGGAATTGTAAAGGCAGTTTTTATATCTGTCTTTCTCACCTATCTGTATCTGCCAAAATCCATTTTTCATATCAAATTTAGAAAATATGGTTGCTTCATGAAGTCCGTCAAGTAAATCTTTCTTATTGGGAATGGGATATCTTATCCATTGTAATGCTTTATTTAAAGGTTTATAATTTATAACTAATCTTGGAACTCCTCGTTCGAATTCTGCCTGTTTATTAACATAAAAAGCAACACAGTTCCAAGGAGACTTGCTTTTTCTAATTAAACCTTTAATTAAAAGATCTTCAATTTCTTTTTTACAATATTCTAATAATTCATTTTTCATTTGTATTGGTCTAGCTTTAGTAGGTATCTGTCTTTTATTAAAGTCTTTTTCATAAGGTAATTGTACAATATGTCAGTGCCTATGCCAGAAAGCAATAGGGAGATTAGAAAAAATTTATGTCTCAATCTGTTGGTTGAATACTTTTGTTTTATGATTCAATATGGGATCTGTCAATTGATCAGCAATTCTTTCATAAATTATTTCTAACTTTAAAGATAACAAATGCATGTTTTTCCTGTAAAATCTTTCTTTGTCAATTTCTTTTATTATGGAAGTATTATCGAGTGAATAGATCTCTTTCGGGATTGGTCGTAAAATGAATTTAAATTGTATGTCTTTTCCTAACACATTAGTTTTAATTCCTTCGTTTGTTGTTAAGAAGAGATAAAGTAAGGTCATAAAGGGATTTTCTAAAATAATTTTAGAAGAAAGGTCTTTAATTAAAACAAAAACAATTTCAAAACATATTCCATCGTTACATATGTGAACATTGGGTATTTTGTAATTAATTATGAGCTTATCTTCACTAGCCTGAGTTAATCTTTAGATGATTTTTCATAATACTTTAAAGGTATTAGTCCTTCTTGTATACAATTCATGTTAGCACCTAAGTCTATTAAAGCAATTTCTGTCAAAGAAAACTCTTTGTTGAGTAGTTCTACTAGAATACTCGTTTTTCTTTCTCTTTCTATATCTCCTTTTATATTTCTTACGTATAGCTTCTATCTTTACAATGGTATCATTTTGTCTTTCAATTCTCTCTAACATCTCTTTTACTGTGCATTTTCTTATCATTCCTTTTTCTTTGTCTTCATCAATAATGTCTAATGTTCTTCTTTTGCATTATTTCTATAGCACTAGAATTCTTTCATTTGTCTTCTATACGTGTTGTTCTTTCCATTATTAGGTCATCTTTCTTATTATTACTCTTCTGTCTTTCTATGTCATCTTCTTCTTGCATTATTTTTATAGGACTACTTTCTTTCTCTACTTCTATCATTCCTGACTTCTTTTGCACTATGTGACTATCTTCTTTACTATTATCAGAGTTGTTTTTAGTGTCTTTACGTCATTTTTTTCATCAATTGTCTCTATTAGGCTATCTTTTTTACTATTTTTTTATATCTGTCATGTTTACATCGAAATTGGGTTATGGTAGGAAGTGTTTGTGGGCATTTGAAACATCTTCTGGTCTTGTTGTTTTAGCTACTGTTGCTGTTGCTGATGGTCATTTGAGAAGTAAGAGGAGGATCCTTTGAATGGGAAGTTGTTATTGTCAACATAACCAGGCTTGTTGGTGTTTGAAAATGGAGGATCCATGAGAGGTGGGAGTGAAGAAATATCCAACAAATCATCCCCAAAAGAGTTAATCCTCAATAGCCCATCTGGGGTTGAGAACTTTTTAATCCCACTGTTGTTCTTGTGGAAAATTCTGCAAACAACCCATTCATCCTGCAATAAAACACAATTAATATCATTCAATTTACTGTCTTTAATTAGTTAAGAGGCATTCCTCACAATTTACCAAATAAAAAGCAAAAGTCAATACAATTGGTACCCCACGAAAAAAAGGTTGTTCCATTATTACAAGTTACCTCGAATTAATTAAAGGGTTGTGTTAACGGGGCACTGCACGGTGCCTGTTAAACACACTTTTTTCTGACACAATTTTTGTCTTCTTTATCAATTTATGTCATTTTTTTAGTTTTATAGATATAATTTCAGATTTTTTTACATTTTCTGACAAATTTTTTTGTCTTTTCTACACTTAACCAGCACCAAGCGGTGCTGGTTAACATTCTCCTTAATTAAATACTGTATACTAATAATAATAATAATAATTTTTTTTTTTGGGTAAAGGGGAAATATTATTACACACAAAAGAAATAGTTACACAGCAATAGCAGCCATACTGGAAGCAGCAAGTCTACAATAGTACAAACCATTAATGTCCTTAGCTAATAAAGTTTCAAGATCAACAGTAAAAGGGAAATCAAAAATAGCAAAGTCTTCCTGCATAGAAACACCCCACTTTGCCAGCCAATCCGCACACTTATTGGCTTCTCTAAACAAGTAAATCACCCGTATTTGAGGAAACTTGTCCAGGAGGTATCTGCAATCAAATAACAGAGGAGCATAAGCTGAGTTAGGATTCTTTTTTGAGTTTAGCAGCCCAACAATTACCATAGCATCTAGTTCTACTTCCAGTTGTCGAATTCCAAGGTGATTTGCAGGCCTCAATCCATCTCTCAAAGCCCATAGTTCAGCCATGATGCTTGAGGTGAAGCCAATTGATCTTGCATATCCCTTAACCCATGCTCCTTGGCTGTCTCTAATGATCCCTCCACCTCTTGCCTTTCCCGGATTTCCAAATGATGCACCATCTGAGTTAAGTTTTTACCACCCCTCTCTTGGCTTGTTCCAACCAACAGGTATTACAATCTTTGCATTAGTTTTCTTTCCTTTGCTTACACAAAAATGGTACTCTCTAGCTTGATTAATACAATCAATAGGCAGTCTCGGGTTGGGAATAGAATTATCAAACACAATCTTGTTTCTATTTTTCCAAATAGCCCAAATAGTAAATAAAAAGACCGTGCTCCATGGAATACCAAATTTGTGTAAAACAGAATTCACACTATTTGATTGCAGCCAACCCTCTAAACTACCAGTGAAAGTGTTAACACATTCAGGAGGGACCTCAATACTTCTCCAATATTTGCAAGTTAACTCGCAGTCACGGAGAAGGTGAGTAATAGATTCATCATGGAACCTGCAGATAGGACGCTTATCATCACAATTTATACCCCTGGCAGCTAGAATACTTTTAACAGGGACACTATTGTGGAAACACAACCAAAGAAACATAATAATTTTGGGCAAAATATCAATTTTCCATATCCATTTCCCCATAAAAGGGACTCCAGTGGGCTCATTCTCAATGCTTAGTAAGTAGGCTGAATTTGTGGACAACTCTCCATCTCTAGTATATTTCCACATAAGGGAATCCTCTTTATGCCCAAATTCCTGCAAAGGAAGAGCTTTAATTTTATTCTTAATGGTATCTGGCAAATCAAAGGATATTAAATCCCATTTCCAGCCATCCACCTCTCTTAATTCTTCAACAGTAAGAGAATTATCCCTAAGGCTTAAAGGCCCTTGAATCATTTCTCTTAGGGATTCTCCCTTCAGCCACCTATCGAGCCAAACTTTAGTCCTTGCTCCAGTCCCAACACACCAAAAAATTCCACTAGAAAATATAGTGAATCCCACTTTAATGGCCTTCTAGTTAGGGGGAGAGGGAAGAGCATCAAGATCCCTTGCTTTTACTCTTGAAGGGGAGCAATATTTTTTCAAAATGACTTGAGCCCACAAAGCATCCTTCTCTTGATACATTCTCCAATTCAACTTGGCAAGTAAGGCTAAATTTTTTGCTTTGGCTGCTTGGATTTCGAGTCCCCCATCCTCCTTAGGCTTCACAATCTTGCTCCAACCAACAAGGTGCAACTTTCTCTTTTCACTCGTGGATCCCCATAGAAAATCCCTATTCACTTTATCAAGTTTATCACAAATATGTGTTGGAAGAGCCACCCCTTGCATAATATGATTAGGAATGGCTGACATGAGAGATTTACTTAAGACAGCCATACCTGCAAAAGACAAGAATTTAGCTTTCCAACCCGAAAGCTTATTCATGACTCTCTCCACCACAAAGTTATATTGTCTCCTATTTGCCCCTCTATGTCTCAAAGGAAACCCCAAATATTTGCCTATACTACGAGTTTCTTGTATGCCCAACAAATCACACACTTCCATTCTCTCCTCTTCCTTGACATTGGGAGAGAAGTAAATTCGAGATTTCTCCAAGCGAATCTTTTGGCCAGACTTTGAACAGAATTTATATAATACATTAGAAATAGCACCACACACATCATGCCCCACTTTGAAAAACAAAATTATATCATCCGCAAAGAGGAGATGAGAAAATCCCAAATTATCTCGAGATGCCTTAAGGGGAATCCATGAACCTTCCACACACTTTTGCTCAATGAGATGGATTAAATATTCCATACATAATATAAATATGTATGGAGATAAAGGATTTCCTTGCCTTATGCCCCTAGAAGGTTCGAAGGGTTGAAGCATTCCTCCGTTCACCAAAATGGAGATCTTAGTAGATGAAATGCAGCTTATAATAACCCGAGTCAGCTTAGGAGGAAAATGAAAAGCCTGTAGCGCTTTGTGGATAAAATTTCATTCTAGCCTATCATAGGCTTTCTCTAAATCCAGTTTAATCACCATGAACCCCATTTTGCCTTTCTTACCATCTATAGAATGAAATAGTTCTTGAGCAATGATAATATTATCAAGACCTCTTCTTCCTGGAACGAAGGCAGATTGAACTGGAGAAATTAAATTAGCAAAAAAAGGTCTAATACGAGCCACAATAATCTTTGAAATGATTTTATATACAGGGTTACAAAGACTAATAGGCCTGTAATGATTTAAGGTCTCAGGACTTTGGCACTTCGGAATCAAAGTAACAAGGGTTTCATTAAGGAAACTCAGAATGACTCCTTTGATGAAAACTTCCTTGATCTCATTACAAACCGAGTTCTTCACATCAGCCCAAAAATGTTGAAAGAAACCCACATATAAACCATCCGGTCCAGGGGCTTTAAAAGCCTTAAGAGACCACAGACCAGCCCTTATTTCTTCTTCTGTTACTTCAGTATCAATTCTAGTGCTATCCTCCTCTGATAAAAAACTACAGGCAAACTTTGAGACCTCCGAATTAATTGGAGAAAAGGAGGATTCAGTGGAATACAATCTTTGAAACCCAAATTTAATGTGATCCTTTACCTCCAAATCATTTAGGATCCAGTTTCCAACAGAGTCTTTTATACATCTAATTTTATTTCTATGACGTCTCACCACAGTAGTAATATGAAAAAATCAAGTGTTACGATCCCCAAAATTAGCTGCATTTAATCTTGACTTAAGAGCCCAGTACTCCTCTTCCTGGAGCATAATTAGAGAATATTCCTCAATCAACTTCTTCTCCAAATCCAGTAAGAAATCATTGGGATTTCAGCCAAAGCTTTTTAAGCCCCATTCAATCTGGCAAGGGTTCTTCTCTTTCTAGCAAACAAATTTCCAAACACTTCAGCATTCCATTTTTTTGCTCTATTAGTAAAGTCTGAAATGGCCGTATGTAATCTTCTATTGTCTGGCCATGCTTGCTGCACCACTGAAGGGAAATCCGGATGCAGTAACCACATTGTGTGAAATCGAAATGGTTTAGTAAAATGACCCACTTCTTGCCTACATAACTCCAAAAGAACCGAGCAATGGTCTGACCAAGTTCTAGGTAAGTGAGTCACCGTGGCATCTGCATATAGTGTTCACCATATTGGGTTAGCAAAACATCTATCAATTCTTTCTAAAATAAGGTCAGTAACGGGCCTACTATTCGTCCAGGTGTATTTTGGGCCCGCAAAGCCCAAATCCAACATATTTCATTCATCCAGACACTCTTTGAATTCTAATGCTCTGTTAAGATTGACACTATTCCCGCCAAACTTATCTTCCCAGCTCAACACCTCATTAAAGTCACCCAACATGAGCCAAGGGAGGTTATGGAGTTGACTAACCATTTTTAAATTATTCCAAAGAATTCTTCTTTTTGCTATTCTAGGACTAGCATAAATAGCTAAAATAAGCCAAGATAAAATTAGAGGAACGCACCTTAACGGTTGCATGGATTTCCTGCTCCGTAGTTGATAGCAGAGTGATCTCCACATCTTCCATCTTCCAAAGAATCCAGAGACCTCCAGCATACCCAATTGTATCAGTTACAATGCTCCCATCAAAAGGCAGGTCTTCAATAATTTTTTTGGCCCTATCACCCCCCACCCTCATCTCCGTTATCACCAGAATAGAAGTTTGATGATTGACAACCATTTCAAAAACTCTTCTTTTGAAATTTGCATTCAATGCTCCTCTGCAATTCCACAGCAAAATATTCATTTTGACGAATTGACCCAAAGGAACCTCAATAGTGTAAACTTTTATTATATTACATAAGTACATATAAAGAAGGGCACTTCAAATAGGACAAAAAATCACTATTACAAAATTTTTTTGGGGTCTTGCCTTTGTCTATTTCTACTTTCTTCAAAATATGCTCTAGCCTTCCCATAAACAAATCCTGACAATCATCTACAAAGCTTCAAACTAATCTTTAATGATTCGGAGTTTCTTTACCATTTCTTCAAAAATTCGGTTAATGTATGCTCTTAGGGCATATATTAATCATTCATTTTTTTTAAAAAAAAAATTATACAGAATTAACAAAACTGTTAAAACAATTAATCATTTTTTTTATTTTTTTATAAAAAGTTTTCTAAAATGGTTTACTAATATATGTCATAAGAGCACACGTCAATAAAACCATTTTTTTAAAAGCTTTCCCATAGACAAATTTTCGCCGTCCTCCTCCTTGTAAATGGCAATTGACAAAGTTTCAAAGTTCAAACCAGTCTTCAATGATTTTGAGTTGCCGCTCAAGATGGCGGGATCACATGTAAAGGTATACAAACTGAGCATTTAATTGGAAATTCCTCCGGAACGAAGTAACAAATTGAAATTCCCATTCCCCCTCATAATGTTAATAATGACCAGTTAGCTTATTTTGCTCAAAAATTTTTTTTTTTTTTTAAATATCACTTTCTAGTAAATAAGCAAATAAATTAGCTTCGTTGAAAATAAGCCAACTTATTTGCTTCAGAATCCTTTTTTTATCTCACCTTTCAGCAAATAAGGTAATAAAAAATACAGATACCAACATTCAATTTGAATTTACGATCCGACAACAAGGACAATGTGCACTCCGATGCAACATTTTTGTAACGTTATTATAGAATTCTTAAAGTCACATTAATTTTTTACTATTATAAAAGGAGTTACACGTTCACTAGATTTTAAGATTTTAAAAAATAAATTCACTAATCATCAAAACTTAATTATTCTAATATTTTTTATAATAGGCGTAAATACATTTTTCGTCCTTACATTTTGGAGTCATTTCTATTTTGGTCTCTACATTTCTATTTTACCATTTTTAGTCCCTAATCCAATTAACGCTTGTTATTTTAGTCCTTCCCGTCAGCCAATAGATAGAAATAACTAACGTGGCTAACGGCACAGTAAAATAATAATTAAAAATTCTATTTTGACATTAAAAAATGTTACGTAAACATTTAATTTAATTTTAATTAAAAAAAATTAAAAACAAAAAATTACAGATCTAAGAACAGGAACTTGTTCTTCAATATTCTTCTTAAATTATAAAATAAAATAAAAAAACCTCAGCAACAACGTCAAACTCAGAATCAAAGATCAAACCCGACATTTTCCTTTATTTGAAATCCAAATAAAAAACATTTTGTTCATTGCTCATCCACTAGATTCAACTTACTAAAGCTCTCTCTCATCTAAATTGAAGCTCTCTTTTATCTAAAGCTCTCTGTCTCTCAGATCAAAATCTCTATCTCTATCTCTCTTTTGGCTTTCTCTTTGGATCTGGGTTTAGAGAAAGAGATGGCTTCTCCACCTCTCTCACGCAAAGCGAAGCCGATACGATCGGCAAAAACTCCTCAGTCCTCGCTGTGTTCGAGGACCGCCGTCGCGAGCTTCACACCACTCGGTCATTATCAGTCTTCTCGATACCGGAATCTGGCCAGACTGGCGTAGCTTTTCCGATACCACTCGGTCTTCTTGGTTCGGTTCCGTCTCGGTGGATGGGAGCTTGTTGGTGGGTGCTGGGTTTGACTGGGTTCGTCGGTTGGGATTGAAGGGAGCTTTTCTGACACCACTCGGTCTTCTCGATCCTGTTCGTTGACTGGTTTCATTGTTGTTGGTTTGATCGGTGATCGTTTTAGGCATTTGAGGTTTGGGGTTTGCTGGGTTGTTGTTGGAATTTCGCATTTGGGGTTTGGGGTTTGCTGGGTTGTTGTTGTTGTCGTTGGAATTTCGCATTTTGAAATTTCTTTTTGTTTTTTAAGTTATTAACTTGTAGTGGTATGGGTGTTGCTGGGTTTCTATTCTTTGGATGGCTTGGTTTGGGTGTGGCTTCGTGTGAGTTTTCCTGTGTTTGCTCTTGTTCAAGTTCTTTGATTTGGTGATGTTCATGTTTTTTTTTTTTTTTTTTTTTTTCCTGTAGGTTTGATGTTCATGCTCTTTGGTTCTGGGTTTGATGTCGTTGCTAGGTTTATTTTTTGATTTAAGAAGAACATTGAAGAACAAGTTTTTATGTTCTTACATCTGTAATTTTTTGTTTGTAATTTTGTTTTTAATTTTTTTATTTAATTTAAATTAAATTAAATGCTGACGTAGCATTTTTTAATGTCAAAATAAAATTTTTAATTATTATTTTACTGTGCCGTTAACCACGTCAGCTATTTCCATCTATTGACTGACGGAAAGAACTAAAAATAACAAGTGTTAATTGGATTAGGGACTAAAAGTGATAAAATAGAAATGTAAGGACCAAAATAAAAATGACTCTAAAAATATAAGGACGAAAAATGCATTTATGCCTTTATAATAATATTTGATCATGTTATTTTATTAAAAACATTGATCACATTAATCAACTCATCTTTAACGAGAGACGTATAAGACTTTTTTTAGCACAATAAAATTATACAGAACAACAAATAAAAAAGTCGGACGTTTTCCAGGGAGTTCTAAATACGTTTTCAAAACGGATGAAAAACAACATGAACTGAGCTACAGATCCGGGTGGACTCGAACCACCATCTGCTCGAAGCCAATGGCTGAGCGCTCTACCGTTTTGAGCTACAGATCTAGAAAATATTTGACTGAATGGCAACATATCACCCATTTCTTTTATTAATGCTTTCTTTAAAATCTTAAAATACCCAATTAACGTTACCTGGTAAAAGAAAGTATCCTTTTTCTAAAGATTTCAGATATTCTGCGCATTCCATTTTGTAGATTAATTAAATTTAATTTAAACAATATCCCATAAATAACTATACAGATTAATTAGGAACTTAGGCACTTAGGCGCACATTTGAGGTAACAAGATTTCTAAAAGTACCATTTAAAAACTTTGACAAGAAGTTGGAATATCAGTTTCTTCGATGGTACTTCCAATTTGTACAAATAACGCTGGATTAAAACCATGAAGTAACAAAATTGCATCATAAATTTACATTTCAAAATATAATGGCCACAAACTACAGCATAAGGTTTTTTACAAATCAATTCTAAAAATTTAAATAAATAAATGAAAAAAAGTGATTATACATCTTTTGATTCAAAATTATCAAAATGTACATGAAATAAATAAAAAACCTAAATATCAAAACATTTAGTTGAGTTTGGTTTAACTTAGTACACCAATTAATTGATTTTGTGGTACATTATTTTTTAGAGGCCAAAGTCTGAAAATTATCTGTTTAATTGTGTAGCTTACAAAATTAATACCATTTCAGAATCAATAACCATTTAATTTTTAAAATATTTAAATTTATTAGTAATATACCGTAAAATCATAGTCAGATTATCCAAAACGAACAAAATTTAGTTATAAAACTAATTGTAATCTAAAACTATAACCAATTTTAAAACTAAACTTTGTTTAAAACATAAGTCATGCATGAACCTTTCTAGATACCCAATTTTTTTTTATAGTAGTATCAGCCGTAAGATATACAGTATGAAACGTGGGACTTAATAATCCCTCATTTTGCTAAAAAATCAGTATGAAACATGGGACTTAATATTCTCTCATTTTACTAAAAACTGAAAACATTATCAAAATATATTTTAAATATATAAATCGTACCGTAAAACCCATTTTTAATAAAAAAATTACTGAAAAGTAAAATTTGTAAATCTCATTAACAATATACAAGACCAACTAGTGTGCTAAAAAGTCAAAATGTTACTATTTATAAACAGTGCATAAATAATAAAATTCGACGAAAATACAAAACTCAAATAATTTCTATCCAAACACGCACTTAATATACAACTTATTTTGCAAAAATCTAAAAAACTATAGTAAAATAAATTTTAAATGTAAATAGCTCTATTACAGTAAGAGTGACAAAATCAACCCAGATCCATTTGCCCATCCAAACCCACCCACTTAAAAAATAGACCTAAACTTACCCAATTATTAATTGGGTTAAATGAGTATTAACCCAATTAAACCCAATTAACACTAATGTTTATTGGGTTTTAATTGGGTTACCCAACCCCAAAACTACTAAAATTACCAAAATACCCCTCAACCTAAAAAATGCCCAAAATAACACTTAAACCTAAAAAATAACCAAAATACCCATGAAACCCAAAAAATGACCAAAATACCTCTAAAACCAATTAAATGATCAAAATACCCCCGAAACCTAAAAATAACCAAAATACCCTTGAAACCCAAAAAATGACCAAAACACCCTCAAAACTTAAAAATACCAAAATACCCCCGAACCCCAAAAAAATTACCGAAATACCCCAAATTAGGTTTTGGAAGTATGTTGGACATTTTTTTGGGTTTAAAGAGTATTTTCAACATTTTTAAGTTTTGAGGGTATTTTAGTTATTTTTTGGGTTTCAGGGATATTTTGATAATTTAATAATTTTTTAAGTTTTGAAAGTATGTTGGACATTTTTTTGAGTTTAGGGGGTATTTTAGACATTTTTAAGTTTCAAGAGTACTTTGGTTATTTTTGGAGTTTCAAGGATATTTTGGTAAATTTATAGGTTTCATAGTTATTTTGGACTTTTTTAAGTTCCAAGAGTATTTTAGTCATTTTAAAGTTTCGGAGGTATTTTAGTCACATATTTTAGATTTCATGAGTATTTTTGTCATTTTTAATGTTTCGGATGTGTTTCAATAATTTTTTGGGTTTTAAGAGTATTTCGATAATTTTTAAATTTCAAAGAAATTTTGGTCATTTTTTAAGTTACAAGGGTATTTTGGTAATTAAGTTTTAAGAGTATTTTCTCATTTTTTGAATTTCAGGAATATTGTAGTCATTTTTTATGTTTCGGGCATATTTTGATTATTTTTTGAGTATCGGAAGTATTTTAGTTATTTTTAAGTTTTAGTTTAAGGTTTTAAGAGTATCTTTGTCATTTTCTAAATTTTAAAAGTATTTTGATAAATTTCAAGGTTTAGGATATTTTGATCATTTAGTTAAGTTTCGAGAATTTTGATCATTTTGTCAATTATGTGATTATTTTAGTAATTTTGAAGTCTTAAAATATTTTGGTCATTTTCAAAAATTTTAGAGTACATTGATCATTTACACTTTAAGGCCATTTTGATAATTGGGTGGGTTCAAATTTACCCAAAATAATTAGATTCAATTGAGTTTAAATTAGAAGCAATTAGTTAAATAAATTTTAATGAGTATATGAATTTTATATACCCAAACCAATTATGCTCACCCCAAACCTACCTATTTGACACCACTACCTATTAGATTCAATTTTGATGAAAAAATTACTGTAAAATTCATAGGCCTCATAGAAAGTGCAAGTGTACCATTCACAAAAGAAAAGTTAACAAATGCACGGTTGAAAACGTGAACATGCTATCCCAACGCACAATTAAGGTCTGTTTGGATAGAGCTGAAAACTGAAAACTAAAACACTGTAGCAAAATAATTTTTAAATGTGTAAATAGTACCGTGGGACCCATTTTTAATAAAAAAAATTGCTAAAAAGTGAAAATTGTGGGTCCGTGAACAGTAATTTTGAGTTGAAAAGTCAAGGTTTGCGGCTACTGTTCAATGAACAGTAGCCGCTACAGTAAAATATTTGGCTGGAACGCGTGAAATATGGCTGAAAACGCGTGAAAAAAAAAAAAAAAAAAAAAAAAAAAAAAAAGGCTGAAACATAACGCCAGACGCAAAACGCGCTGGCGTTTGGCCAGCGCGTTTTGCGTCTGGCGTTACGTTTCAGCCCTTTTTTTTTTTTTTTTTTTTTCACGCGTTTCCAGCCATATTTCACGCGTTCCAGCCAAATATTTTACTGTAGCGACTACTGTTCATTGAACAGTAGCCACAAACCTTGACTTTTCAACCCAAAATTACTGTTCACAAACCCACAATTTTCACTTTTTAACAATTTTTTTTATTAAAAATGAATCCCACGGTACTATTTACACATTTAAAAATTATTTTGCTACAGTGTTTCAATTTTCAGTTTTCAGCTCTATCCAAACAGAGCCTTAGTATCAGTTTGAATCCCCATTTCTGCGTTCAAGTTTGCACGTTTTTTAATTTCCAAGCCTCATGTTGACGTTTCTCCCCTAAACAGTATAACCATGCACTATTCACAAAACCCACCAACTTCAACATCACTTATCAGCAATTTTTTTTATTAAAAAAAAATACTACTCAAAATTAAAAATTATTTTGCTAGTATTTTCAGCAAAAATAAATTATATTTAAACAGAACTTAGATAAAATTATTTTACTACAATACACTTAAGTTGAAATTAAAAATTATTTCTACCCGTATGCATTTCCAGCATGCCTTCTTTTTTGCATATTTCACTATTACAGCTACGACTCAAAAACAATAACCGTAATATTTAACTTTTCCGACCATTTTCAGCACATCAATAATCCCTTCACAAAACCCATAAATCTCAAAACATTTAAAAATTATTTTAATAGTATTTTCAACTTTCAATTTTCTTCCTTCCTAAAACTGTTTCACTCTGAACACTCCATCGACCAACCGACTAAAATTTTAAAAGTTTAATTTGTAGCAGCACGATGATATAGTATTTCACTTAACTGTATTTAGTGGTTAGCTTTGAGAGAGAGATATATATATATATATATATATATATTACATTTCAAATATATGGTCTCCCCTCCATAACTATCGCCAAAACTTAATCACCAATGGGCCCAAATTTATCATTCAACCGACGACAACGTTGGTTGGTGAAAATAAATTGTATATTTAAATTTAAAAAAATAATAAATAAATAAATAATACCCATAACAAATCAGGTCATTTATACGTTGATTATGTTCTGTTCTATTTAACATCAATAATACCCATAACAAATCAGGTCAACTTTCTATACGTTTCAATATATATAGATATGTTCCCATCAAAAAAAAAAATATATATATATATATATATATAGATATGTTTTCTACTATCATTGCTTTTCAAAAACTTGTAGCATGTATACAAACCTAAAACCACAGGGATGGGGGGAAAAATCCACATATATACAAAATACAGAGATATTGAGATATTTCAACAATGCAAGATAACTGTAAAAAATATTAAAGGAGATAAATAAACGACATCAGCTATAATACTATTGTTTAGCTTGTTAAGTACATGGTAATGAAGAAAAAATAGAGCATGAACACACACAAAACGTATAAATGAAATAATTTTATCATTAATCACAATTGAGTCACCTCAGATAACTGGATATGGATCTTCAGTAAACCTTTCTGCAACCAGAAATGCCGAATGAACCGCCGGTAAACACCTACTCTCTCCAAACAGCAGATGGGCGTGTGCTGCAATGTCTTGATCAACCAAATGAAGAAACCACCCACCCCAACATACCATAATTACCTAAGCTAAGAATAAAACTTGGGCACAACATTATCAGACTACAATATCCATTTCTATTGCCATCCCAGTTAAAAACATACCCGGTACATCTCACTAAAACCACCACAAATACACAAACTTGTCTGTTTGCACAATCAAACTGATTTGAAGCTACAGTAAAAATAAAAAGTGAAGAATTGTGCAAATAATGGAACAACAAACTTTTCCAAAAATAAATCAGAATATTTACAGACCATTGCTTACTTTGCAGCAATGAATTTTTCTATCAAAATTAATATTATCGTCCGCCACTTGAAACAACACAACAATTGAATCCAACTCTGGTATTATAAAATTAACTGCTACTTGACACTAAATCAGACATTCCTAAGTAAAAAAGGCAGTGCAAATTGCTTGGACGGACCATTTCAAAGCATAAATGGTTGTAAGGGCTTCAATGGTCATTTATGATAAGTTTTAGCGCTGGACACACAGCCCTTAATAGAAAATGGTATTAACTTTCAACCGTCAAAAAATAGATACATCCGCTAATAATCACACAAATTTAAGTTTTGGTGCTGGACCTAAAGCACTTTACAAATATGATAATTCCTTTTAACTGTTCAAAAGTATATACAACCACAAATATTCAAATTGAAATTTTGGTGCTGTACCCTAAGGGCCATTTATAGAAAATGATAATTCATTTTAACAATTAAACATACATATTTCTGGCCATTCATAGAATATGCTGAAGTTTTAAAATGAACATATCTATTTATCCTTTTTTTTTCATATTAAGTTAAGAAACGTAGTAACATTTGTCAGTGGAAACTTGGAATAAAAAATTAGTAACATGTGAAATTGAATGAAGGAATAGTCTGTGTAAAAGTAGTGTACCTTTAAACCTGGCAGGTTAAGCCAGCCCGATGCAGATCAAGACGGTGTTATGGCTCGGATAGTCTGTGTATCATATTCAGATATGCACGATCAAGATGGGTGGAAAATTTGAAGAGCAGAACAAAAAGAAGAATAAAGACTCAGCGCACCACAGAGAGAGAAAGAGACCCCGGGCAAATCCCCGTGCGATCTCTCTCTCTCAAGACACAAAAATCAAAATTTTTATTAAGAGATGGGTTGACCTGCCATGCAAGCGCACCTGTCATGGCAAAGGTCGAAACAATTATAAATCTATCGATCAATCAGGGACTCAGGCCCCCTGAAATTAGGCCTTCCCTGATTACTTACACATAGTATAGGGACTTTCCACTTAGCGATTACTACATCACAAAGCCTTGCTTAACCATCATCATCATCATCATCGCATACAAAGAGTATAGAGAAAAAATCATATGCTCCATGGAGTAGATTGATTAGCCTCTAGATCTCAGCCAGTTGTGTAGATCTGGAACACAACGAACAGCCAGCCATAGATGAGCTTCTTCTCCTCGAGCAGTCCGTGGATCCCATGGCACTCGGTCGTAATCGCAGGCTTCTAGTGGAAGAATCGAATCGAACATGAATTAAGCTTCACAGCTCAGAAACGAATAGATCTACAGATGATGCGAAAGCGAAGAATCATAAAGAAAAACTTACCTAAGTCTGCAAGGCGGAGGAAACAACGGCTTTTACAGATCGAAATGAAATAAAGAATCTAAAGGCGGTAGAAACGATAAGCTATAGAAATGAAAGAGAGAGGGAGGCTGGGATGAGGGGAAGAATGAGAGGAGAAACCTAACTTTATAGATGGGGATTGAAGGATGGACGGTTGAGATGAACGACTTTAAAGGAGAGCAACGGCTATAATAGAAGATACGTGGGAGAGGCATCGCCTTACATTTCGTGATGCTGTGCGGTCGCTGGATATTTTAGATAATGTCGACAACTACTTGCACATGACAAGGAGCTATGAGCTGGCTACCATTCAAATTCAAAGTTAGGTGGTGGATGTTGACACGTCAATTTGCGTTGTTCCTACGCAATTTGGAAATTTATTCCAAAATTGACAACTAACCTCGTGAAACACGGCACTCCATCCCCTGGGCCCGCCAGATAAAGCCCGCACCAGCTCTATCTTTATCTATCATCAAATCAATCCAAATAAATGTTTAGGCCAAAAAAAAAAAAAAAAATCAATCTAAATAAATAAAATAAGGTTTTTAATGTGTCTTTAGAGTATCCTAGCGTTGAAGCTAAAAATTTAATTATTTGACATCACAAAAAGTTATTTTATCTATTTTAAATACTCACTTTACAAAACATGTTACAGCAATAGATCTATTTTAATTTTCAACACAATAAAATAATATAATCATCACAATAAAATAATATATCACTACAATAAACAACAATCACAATCACCCACAACTGCTACCGCTACCACTACCACTACCGCTACTGCCACCGACTCTTCCACTGTCACTGCAATCGCTACCGTCGCTACTGCCACTGCCACAGCTGTCACCACTAATTTTTTTAATCCCAAATTATATATATATATATATACACACACTCGTACAATTATTATTTTTTTGGGCCTAAAACAACTTCTAATATCTTAACTAAACTTATTATGAAATTATTGTAAAAGTAACATTTATTATATAAAATATTAACTCAACAAAAAATTTTAAAAAAGTTTCTATTCTTTTATTTTTATTTTAATTCACCTGCCAACCGTCACTCTCATGTCTCATCTCATCCACTTTTAAAATATAATGCTTCACTTTCCAATGTTTAATTTGCACCACAAGACCTTAAAAAAATCTCCACTCACTCCAATTATTTGTTTCCTTCTTCCCAGTTCGCACCATTCTTCTTTTTCTTTCCTTTCAGTTTACAAGCTTACGCAACACGAGAGTACAAACAAGTGAGTCTATAGTTTTCATTTTGTAAAAGTTCTTTCACTTTTCCTCCCTCAATTCACTCTCTCTTTTCCATCACTAAAAGAAAGAAGGAAAAACAAAAACTAAGCTTCATGCTGGCCAAAACGGTGAGGATAATGGATGAATCAGAGGTGAGAGTTTGACAAGGAGGATGATGGGCGAGAGATTGAGAGAGAGGTGAGGGTTTTGTTTTTGAAAAAGAGAGAATGAGTGAAATGGAGGAGGAAAAAAAGAAATAGAAAAAAGAAAGAAATATTATCGTAATGAAAGTTGGGAATAAAAAATATTATTTGCTTTTAGCTTTGAGCAAATAGCTAAAAAAATTTAGCTATAGCTCCACTACTGCAATCCTTTTTTTTTTTTTTGTGTTTTGGTGTAGCTAAAAAAATTTTAACTACGCTGCTGTGAGTGCTCTTAACAACTATTTAAAGAATCCTTTTTTTTAATTGAGAAAATGAAAAACTTTTTTAATAGGCTTTTCAAATATAAATAGTTTTCAAAATTAAATAGTTAAGACCTCTAAAATAAAATAAAATTAATCAACATTTTTTTAAGAGAATTTCACAATATCTATTAATAACTTTTTATCATCAGACTAAGACATCAATTACATTTTAATGTAAGCTAAAAAGCCACAACAACCTTAACTTTTTGCAACTTCCAACTATATATATACACCACAAAAGGGAGTAAGTTACAGATATGAGAAAATGCCGACTAAGGCTATGTGACTACAGAAATGGGAAAATGCCATATGATTACAGGATTGGGTATGTTCCTAATACAGGATTACTAAGGGATTTTGTAAGAGGAGGTTTTATGAATGACTGGAACCAAGCCTGCCTTGGACTGGAACTGAAGCTTCCTTTTATAAACTGGAGGGAGTTTAGGATCATCTAGTGATTGCCGAGAATTCCGAAAGGTGAATTGTTTTTACTGAAAGTGAATACATTTCCACCGAAAGCAAATGGGAATCCTGGCCAGGGTTCTTTGCCTGACTAGGTAGGCTAGGGGACGACTGTTTAGGGATTCTGCAAGAATTCACGATTAAGGAAGTCAGGAATGTTGTTTTGGTTTCCTTCTAGACTTTCTCTTTGATGGGGCTATGGGACGTAAATCATCCTGGGTACAAAAACTTCCTGCATCGTACTTGGCTTTCCTACTCATCTTCATATCAATGCACATCTTTAGGCATTCCCTGCGAATGACACTAGATATATCTCCATAGGTCAAGTTGTCATAATCTATGACTCCTGAAGGACTGCTAAGGGTTAGCAAAATCTTATAGGCGAAAAGACTAGGTAGACCATTAATAAACTTCTCCTTCCAAAATGGAGAGTTACAATCGTCTCTAAGCATGACTCTGGTGATGAAGACATCTTCATACCATCTGAAGTCACTGAGGGTAGGACACTTGAGGTTAAATAACTGGTCATGTATCCTAGCTGTTTTGTCCTTAGTTCGAAGACTAGGGTTGGCTGACTCATCAAAGATGTTTACTACTTCTTCATCATCTGAAGGATTTTGGTATGAGAGACCTGCCTCATCATTGCCTTGATGAGAAGTATTATCTTGATGCTTCATTTTTTGATCAAGGAAGTTATGATCAATCCTAAGAATGGTTAGGGCTTGGCCAAGTTTCCTAACTTCTTCTTTAAGGGTTCTAACCTCAGATTTAGTTTCCTTGATTTCATGTTGAAGGTCGTTAATCGTAACTTCCTTCTTAACTTTGGTAAACCTATTGAGGATTTCCTCAAAGTTGATTGAAGATTTAGAGGACTTTGGTTTGGGTTCCTTAGTCTCTCTGACTAAGGTTTTCTGAAACTTGCTAAAGTACTGAGCCTTAACAACTGGGTCTTCCACCTTTTCTATTAGGTCAAGGAGAAGCTCTTGTAATTTCTGAGGAGTGGGTGAGGCCATCTGACTACAAAAATAGGTATGTTCCTAATACAAGATTACACAAGGAATATGTAAGAAGGAGATAAACTCTTGTAATTTATGAGGGGTGGGCTCTCTTAAGGACCTACTTCAAAATGGAGCTTTTTCTTCCTTAAATAGATAGGAGAGAGCTTTGGATCCTTCTAAGATTGCTAATAATCACAGATGGTGAAATGCTTTACCGGAAGGTGAAAACATTTTTCCATAGAAAGCAAACAAGAATCCTAAAAAGGACACTACTGAAACTATTCATGATTAGTAACTTATCTTCTAAATATATAACAAATGTTGAAATGCTTTTACTATTTATGAATAGTAACTTGTCTATATATAACGAATGGTAAAATGCTTTTACTATTTATATATAGTAACTTGTCTATATATAACAAATGGTGAAATGCTTTTAGTAACTTGTTTATATACATATATATATATATATATATATATATGACAAGTTACTATTCAATTTCCATTACTTTCGGTGGAAAAGAGTTTTCACCTTCAGTAAAAACATTTCACCATCCGTTATTTATATATATAATTACTATTCACAAATAGTTCCAACAATGACTATTCGAGAATCCTAGAAAGGATACTGCTGAAACTATTCATGAATAGTAACTTCTCTCATGAATGGTTAAATGCTTTTACTAAGAGTGCAATCTCTTTTCCGCCGAAAGCAAACTAGAATTAACTAGAATTTTGTAAAGGTCGCTGCTGAAACTATTCATGAATAGTAAATTGTCTATATATATATATATATATAGTTTTCAAATGATAAAGAAAAAAAAGCACAAATTATAGAAAAATATAATTATTAGCCTCAAAAAATTTTAGAATTTAGACCTTTTAACTCTCCAATCCTTTTGAATTAGTCTTTAACACAAGTTTTATACATTGTGTAATTATTTGGGTTTTAGATAGCTCCTAAATAATTTTTTTATATTTTGCTTAATCCCCAAAAATATTTTTGGCTCTGCCATTGGGTGTAGATAGCTACTAAATAACTTTTTTAAATTTAGCTTGACCCCCAAAATATTGTTTTGGCTCCAACATAGGTGTGTAGGCAAGGATTGAACTCCCAGAGTCTCATGTTCAATCATCAAACTCTACCTCAGCTTTTTTTTTTTTTTTTTTTTTTTAATGTGTAAAAACTAAAACATAAATTCCTAACATAAATCATTCCTTTTTACGTACTTTTTTTTTTAGAGTTTCAACCTATGGCGTCCGCTCCTGATGATAGCTCTTATCATCAGACCAAGACACCAATCAGTTTTTGATATAGGCAGGGATTGAACCCCAGATTTCTTATACAACCATCAGAGACTTTACCAGTTGAGCTAACTGAAACCCACTCCTTTTTACGTACTTAAATGTGAAAAAAGAGCCAAAGAGCCTTATTCACCATTAAATTATTTAATAACCAAGAAAGTGATACTACAATAACATTTTCAAAACAAATCATAGGTAATATTTGTCATTGGTCTAAATGTAAATGTACTGCTAAAATTACTTTTTTGCCTACCAATAACAACTCGCAACAACCTAACTTATAATTTGGTATGAGTGAAAAGGCTAAACATTAATTCCAAAACTAATCATTTCCTTTGTTTTGGAACTTAAAATGTGAAAAAAGAGTCAGAATCTTATATCACAATTAACTCAGTTCTAGGTGTTTTCAAAAGATACATCCAAGGTTCCCTCTCCCGTTGTAGAAAGTCCCTAATATAGCAATTCAAAGTCAAGTCTCAACTGAAGTGTTTTCCCACCCAAAACTATCACAAAATTACAAACAACACCCAAACCTACCCACTACCTATGGGCTACCCATCAGCCCATAGAATCCACACTTAGCCACCAAAAACCACCACCAACAACAAATTGAACCTCGTCAATTTTAAGCACAATAATTGTTTTAATTTGAGCCCCACCATAGGATTATCTCCTCCAATTCGCCAAAAATAGTTCTATTTTCCTTCGGTCTGGTGTTAGCTTCAAGATCCTTCTTCAGTCATCTCCTCAACCCAAATCCAATAATAATCGGTGTTGAAGACAATACCAATATATGTGTATTTTTCTATTTGAGTGTGATAGGGAGAATGGTCATGGTCATGGCGCTTCAATTCTAAAGTTCCATGAGTCCTAATTACTGACAGTTCACAAAACATGCTATCAAGAAGGCATGGACTGAATTGGAGAAAATAAAATGGGGAGAGTGGTGACAAGAAGGCATTTTGGAATGAAGGGTATGTTGAAAACAAATATGTTTTAGATTTTGGGGTTCGCAGTGTCTTATGAGTAACTAACTCCTTTTTTTTTTTTTTTTTTTTTTTTTTTGGGTAAAAGAAAATAGAAGTTAGTTAGGTTATGCCAACTCCCAAGCAGGCGCTAAGGTTAAAAGCTCAGGGGCCAACCCATGTGGATGTCTACCAACGGACTCCTGCTAGCAACTAGACTCGAACCTAAGTGGGTCCTTACCAAATGAGCCAAGCCCCCGTTGGCAACTAACTCCAAGTTATAAATTTGAAAGAACTCCCAACCAAAAAAAATTGTGGGAGACACCAATTTTTTATCCAAGGGAAGGAACCTATATGAAAGGCTGAAGGTAATTACATTGCAACCCACCTTCAAATAAATACATTGCAAAAGACAGCCATTCTTACTCCCCACATTCATCCCCTCCCCCTCAAAATGAGAATTCTCAAAACAAAACTCTGTTAACCCATAAATTATATAATTACATGACTGCTTTGAACAGAAACTGTAATCTATTTTCCTCCCCTGGAGCAAAAAAAATGAAAGGTACCACTAATCCAACCTTACTCCACCAAATGAAAACTTCAAAAAACCAGAAAACAACCAGCCATATGTTAGCAGCTAATTTATTCATTAGCCTTTCATGCTACTTGAAAGGTAGAAGACAAGTCTTTACAAGGTATAATTACATTCCATCTTGACAAACAGAACATAATAACCGGATTTAAAATTAAAAATATCGGCCATCACAAACTACTATTCTCATGAAATCTAATTATAAAAAATATTTATAAAATTATAAGATTCTTATGAAATCTCAATCATCTATCACAAACTACTTTACAGTGATTGAATTCAAATAGATTTTTTTTTTAATTGAAACCATTTGCCCTTTCAGTCTGGTGCCTTTGTGCATATTTTTTATTAGTGAAACATTCATCCACTGGCACCAATGAAAAAATAAAAATACAAACTTTAGCTTAAAATAGTTTGTTTTTTAAATCATTAAATAACAGTGCTGAAGCAAAAAATAAAAATGTCAACACAAAAATAGAATGAGATTAATACTTTCATGTCTGTTTAGCTAGAGTTATAAGCTTTTTAGTACATGTATGCAAACACACTTTCAGCAAAACGCTAAATAAATTTTTCCCAAACGAACACTGATTCAACAGTTCGCACAAGAAAAAGATACTGGTCAGAAATATAATTACTGAGGAAGAATAGCGGATCAACAAAAGCTTATAAGTTATAACAAAAAAACTAAATTACAACAAAACTGCAATTATAAATTGATAAAAAAAAAAAAAAAAAATGTCACAGGAGTCATAACAGCTAAAATGGCTGTAAAAGATACATAATAGATTGAAACTAAAGACCAATGGATCAACAAAAGCATATAAGTTAAAACAAAATAACTATATTTCAACATAATTACAATTATAGATTGATAAAATTAAAAAAACGTTATGGTAGTCATATAAGGGTTATAATGGCTGTAAAAGATACAAATTGCCAATGGTAGTTGTCATATAACGGCTATAATGGCTGTAAAAGATTACTATAAACCATAAGAAAAGGTACAAATTGCCAATAATATAAGTGCTATAATTGCTGTAAAAGATACATAATAATAGATCAAAACTGAAGACCAAGAAATTGAAAGTACCTACAACCAACTGTATTCCCAGAATTAACCATTGTCACTTTATAATGAATAGATTGAAGAAGTTGAATGAATAGACTGCTGAATTTGTATCATTAGAAAGGATGCAAAGCAAATTGCCAATGGTCGTACCGGCTACAATGACCGTAGGTATACATGACATATCAAAACTGAATGAAAAGGTTCAAAAATGCTTGTATTTATAGATTATCATCACCTCAAACATTGAATAGCATATAGAGCTTACTTGGGGATCTTCTGCAATTGTCAAAACACCATCAAATATGATGGCAACAACCTCATGCTGCTTCCACGTTCAGCCTCGCCACAGCCCACAAAAAGACTCAAATACAGCAGTATAATTGATGCTCTCCAACAATAGCAAAATGCAGTGAAAGGCCACCGAGTACATAATGAGTCATCCTTGCAAGATGACAAGTAGTTTATACAAAGATGCAATCAAGCAGTCCATATTGGACTCCATGATATATTGATATACAAGCAAAGCAAAAGAACTGCATGCTCCATTGCTATAAAGAGTAAATAAATATATTTGCAAGAAAAATTGGTGGAGCCAGCCTTTACATGGTAAACATTGCACATTGTATCTGAAATTTGTTCAATTAATTTGCTGGTATTGCTGCCAATTAGGCCTTAACAAATTATCATCATTACTCCGCATATCACTGAGGAACCACATCTTTAAAAGGAGAGAAATAGTTTTAAGTTGATACATGACTGATAGTGCAGTATTGTTGCAGAAAATCGTCCAAGCATATATCTATTGAAACCAACATAAATTTGAAAGAAACCTCATGAAGAATTGAAACTCGGCTGCTATGCTTTAGGGCATTGGAGATCAAATAATCAATTGATACACTAACATGCAACACTACTTTTCTTTGGGCAAAATTAGATTCTCCAATATTATTCGGGAAACCATTGTTTGAATTGATGAACTTCTTGTATAGCAAATTGCCTATGACAATATTTCCAATAAATATTAATTTTCTTTTTTTTCATTTGCATTATGATTGCTTTTTATGGCATTTGAACCCAACATGCAAATTTATTTCAGTTTTTACTTAATAGAACTAACTAATAATTTTATTTTTATAAGTAAAACTATGTTAAAAAAAAATTGTAACGAAAGCTGCAGCACTTGTATCCAGTCTTAGCAAATAGTAAAAGTATTATCCTGCACTCCTACCCTATGTTGAAAGAATTGAGTGGTGTCGTTGCAACTAGGAAGGAATTTAGTAAAGTATACCTCAAGGCCACGTGAGTAGTGAATCAATTGCTGATGTTGCTATGCTCATCCTGTGGTAGTAGGAGTAGTCATTGGCTTCGCGAACTTAATTAGAAAAGAAATAGCAGGAAGGGAAGGGAAGGACAAGGAAAACACACACCAGAGTGGGAGAGACCCCGGGCAAACTCCCCGTGCGATCTCTCCCTCAAAACCCAAAAACACATCAATTTTTTTATTATGTTTTTTTTTTGTGACCTGCCAAGCAAGCGCACCCGTCATGGCAAAGGTCGGATGACAAAGATCAATCAGAACGATTTAGCCCTCTCTCAACTCGGGCCTTTCGTCCCGATCTATCTTATACATCCCTTTACAATTTTTTTTTTCCAACTCCCAATATCGCTCTCTGCTTTCCCATTCATAAACATTTACATCACACACTGACACAGCCCAACAACAATTGAGTCATTCTCATATTGGTGTCGTATGTATGCCCTCAGATCCAGCAGTTTAGGCGAATTGGGAATTGAATAGAAATCTGATTCCGGATCCAAAGCAGCTCGTCGATTGCGCCGTGCGTGCCTGATACATAAATTTGAAATCCCTGCAACGATCTTAGACAAACCACGACGACTTTCCGTGTCGTGCTGTATTCGCAAAAATAGCAAACAGGAAAACATTCCAGGGTTGATAGATTTCAGTAATGGTAAATAATCAGAGTAACAAACCTTATAGTCGAAACCATAGCGGATCCATTAAAAGCTAGGCGAATATATGAGAGATCTGAGAAAACAAATAATAGAGCTGATTATAAATCAGAAACTAGTCGAAGGATTAGCAATCCAAGGCTCACAAAACTAATTATCAACATCAGATTGTGGTGGATTTGAATTCAAACCTTGAATTAGCTCTCTCAGCCAAACCAGAACATCTGAAGGTTCAGCTGGTTTAAGCTGTTGAAGCGGCCATCTACTTGTAGCTCTCAGAGCGATCAAGCTGAATCCGAGAACAAAACGCGTGGCAGAGAAGCCACGCAGAATAGATCTGGATGAGAGACATCGCAGAAAGAAGAGAGGAAGGTAGGCGAGAGAGGCCTTCAGATTCAATGAGTGAATGGTTTAGGAATGCACACCCTATTGTTTATATATGAGAACGGTTGCGAAGTGGACGGGTGAGATTGAATATTGTTTTGGAGATGGACGGCTATTATGTGACCACGTGTGTGGTCGATGACTTTGTTTGCGTATTTGTTGGTGTCGCGACTCGTGGGTATTTTCCATGCTGGCTACAGGTCAATTTTCTATAGCGTTGTCGTTAAGCACGTTTGATGGGCTTGGCCGACCTTGTTAAACACGCTGTCGTGGCACTTGCGTGGGACACGAGGTTTTCCTACCAAACGAATCCGAATGCGATCCGATCCGATCCAGTCACGAAGTAGGTCAATGGCGTGTCTATGCTAAGGAAATTTGATAATCTTGAGTTGGGTGACAGATCGCGTCTAAAAATATCTCCAATCAATCCATCCAAAAAGTATCATCATTCCCCTCCTCCTCTATTTGGTGTGAACCACCAATCTTCAAAGATCTTGCTAGATTTACAAAAAATAGTGGCTCTCTCCAAAAAACGGTGGCACACAATCTCAACCAAATCTAGCAAGTCTCTAACATATATGATAGTTTCACCAGGACACGTCAACACCGTTAATTCTTAGGCAATTTCAATTAATCCAATCGTATTAACTCCCATGTGAGTACAATAGAGTACCCATATACGCATGGTCGATAGCAAGTTAAGTGTTTTCATACCACCATGGTCAAGTAGTTAGTCAGCTTTACCCTAAAATTGACTTTGATTGACTTGTGGATAGCCCTAGGTTTAGGGGTGGTCGTGAGTCAATGGCACAAAATCTCATACAAATCTGGCAAGTCTACACTAGAAATGGTAGCTTTGCCATGATGCGTCTACAATATCAAGTATGAGGCAAATTCAATCGATACAATCATCAAAATTCCCAAGTCATGCATAACCGTAGAGGACTTGTATAGCCATGGTTGGCAACAAGTTAGATGTTTTTTCATATCATAATATTATCAAGTCGATTATCAACTTGACCCAAAAACCTAATTCAATTGACATGTGGACAGTCGCAAGTTAAAGGTGGCCATGAGTTGAGTTTAGCTACAATAATAAAATTATGTTATTTGACCTAATCAAATTTGATTTTAATTTTTAGAAATCAATGTTTGACTTTAATAATTTCACTAAGTGACAACAAATAAAGTCAACGCATCCAAAAAGCAAGGAAAACGTTATAACAATGCCATTAAGGGGATGCTTGTGGGTGAGAAGGGGAAGTAGGGCATCAATGAGGCATGACAAATCATCACTATACCTAACCTTCCACAATGGTGGTCACAGAGATAGGCAAAAAAATTCATAAACTTGGGGGTAGCGATAGCAATATGGTGGAAGTGGGTTTGCCATGGCTGATTGGATAGACTTAATTGAGGTATAATGATTATTACTATCACTATTGTACATGCCCAATATCCCACACCAGACTGGGCCTGGTATCTGGGCTCACAATTTACTTATTTAGTGGGTTTTAAGTATCCTACAATGGGTGACTCCTTGACGGGTTCAATGAAAGGCTCTACATAGATACCAATTTCCCTTTCTCTCTCTCTCTCTCTCTCTCTCTCTCTCTCTCTCTCTCTCTCTCTCCCTTTTACTCTTTCGTATGCTCGATTATTCACACAATCTTACCCCTTTCTTCCCTAACCCCACCCCCCCCCCCCCTTTTCCCCTTTACTCCTATGTATTTATAGCTTGAGGATAATAGATTGGGTCATGATTGCCTTATAATACCACTTGTGCAGGTGGGGCCCAATTTAATTATTTCTGACAAAAGTAGGCCTCATTGGGAACAGAAACTAAGACGTTGGGATTGGTGTTCGCCGCCGAAGGTTGCTCGGCAACGAAGTCCCTTAAGGCACTCCCGGTCTGCCAAGATACAATCAAACATCATTGGTGCACCTATTGATTAAGGAGACCGTATTGCCGTTCACCGAACTCTCAGATGGGGAGTTCATGCTATCGACCCACTTAATGGTTGTCCATGAGATGGTGGGCCTATAGCCAGGAACTGTTCATGGGCCCATTCAAGTTTGGGCCCCTTGCCGTATGCCATACAACTATGATTCTTAAATGTAATTAATCATATGTCGATTGATCTACAGGTAAGTGGAGATGGGTCACCATTACCTCTATTTGGTTGTCTCAAGGATTTGAAAAGTAACCCTTGTGTGTGTGTGTGTGTTTGTTTCTAAAAAAAAAAAAGTTATCTCGAGCTAGGTTGCCCTAATTTTCTATCGTTACATTTATTTAAAAGAAAAATTAGTTAGAAAAAAAAAAGTACCAAGAAACTTTTTAAGGTGAGGAAATGCTTGAGCGTCCATTTGGTTGAAAGGATAGAAAAATAGGATGATAAAAAATGGGGAGAAGATAAAAAAAGTGGGAAGATAGAAGATATTTTGATCTCCTTCTTTTATGTTTGGTTAGAGGGAGGAAAAGTGGAGAGATGGAAATTGTTTTTATTTGGTCGAGAAGAGAAATAAGAAGATAGAAAATAGAGTTTGTATAAATTTATCATCATATTCATATTAGACAAAAAAAGGGTAACACATTATATTTTTATTTTTTTAAAAAATTGTGTATGAATGAATACTTTATTTGTATAGAAGTAAAATAGCACCCAAAAAAAAAAAAAAATCAAGAACCCAAAACTATAAAAACCCCCCTCCCCCGTGCGAAACTAGTAAAGAAAGAAACAAATGAACACCCAAAAAAAAAAAAAAAAAAACACAACGTTTGAGACTAAAAGACCTAGACAACATTGAAAAATGCCAAAAAAAGGAAAGGGAAGTGAGATAATGTTGAAAAAGACTAAAGACAAAATATATGAAAGAGAAGATAAAACCAAAATTTGCACAGCTGGACATTTGCACAGTTGCACGTTTGGTAAGACATTTCTAATGTCATTGTTTAAGTGTTTTGGAAATACGTGTTTTAGTATTTAAACGCTAAAATTGTTGTTTAAACAACAATACCAAACACCCTCATAAAGCAAAGCTCCATGTTTTCTTTCTTATTTTCTCCTCACTTTAAAGAAAAAAAAAACATTTTGCTGAATTCGAAGAAAAAAAAAAAACCCAAAACCTACTAATTTTCTTTCCACAAATCCACCAGACCAAACACTCCAATAATTTTCTCTCCCTCCCTCTCTTATTTTACCAAACGGACTTTAGGACACTATTTTGGAGAACAACTTCTCAAAACACATTAAAATTTTTCTGAAAACAGTTTGGAAAATATTTTGAATTTAATTTGAGGTGTTAGTTAGGCAGGTGGCTCCCACTTTGGAAAGAAGGCCCGGCTTTGTCTACGGGGGGTGGCTCACGCCTTGAAAAGATGGGCCGGCTTTGTCCATGGAGTGGCTGACAATTTGAAAAGATGGGCCGGGCCTGTCAAATGGTTTCGTTGGTTCTTTTGATTTTTGCTCTCTCTGACTGCCTTACATTCTTCATTCTTTGCTTGAACTCAATTTATGTTAAGAGAGGGGCTTGGACCTCTCACTTCTCTAAATTCATTGGCATAAAATTGGCACCATTACTCTTGTAAAGGTTCAAGATTCATAAGCTTTTTTTAGTAGACTAATCAATAGGCCACATACAGAAAAAACATGCGAATTTTCAACACAATTATTATAGACTTCTAGGGCTGTTTGATAAGAGATTTTTAGTATTGTTGTTAATTTAAGTGCCGTGAAAATACACGTAGATAAAAAAGTGTTGTGAAAATACATTTTATGGTAGGTAAACACTAGAAACTATAGTTTAACAACGGTACCTAATGGGCCCCTAGTTTCCGGAACAAGAACATATTGCTAGGACTCGTATAATCATGGGGGGATTTTCGTTATAAAATTGTCAAGTAATAACTTCACTTTTAAACATCAGTAGAATTCTATGGTACTAAAATTCTCTATTATTCTCTTAATTTGAACAAGCCTGTTGTTTAGTGTTTGTAGCCTCTAAGATTAATTAGGACCTAAATCCTATGGTTGGTTAAGTCTGCAAGGTGTGACTTTTCAATGAATTTAAGTACTAATATTCAGGATATATTTAGTAAAAAAAAAAATATTTAGGATATTTTTATTGCAAAACAAGTCTCCAACATATACAACATCCATGATTTAGCCCACAAAAGTCAAAATTTATTAAGAAAGAAAGAAAAACAAAGACAGAAACAAATCTTCGCCGGGGAACATTAATACATGGCGACGTAGTTATTTATTAGAGGAAACGCAAGCCCCCACTAATTAAACAGGTCTCACACATGATATATAGACCATGGCCAAAGGCCCAAAGGGTGAGAAGGGGCCTGCCGTATGGCCCGTATCTACGAATTTGCATTGGTCTGGTGCCTTGCCTTTTCTTTCTCCTTCACTTCGCTTCCTTGTGTCTTGTCATAAGCTTTACATGTACAATTCCAAAAATCTTAATTAGGATTGTATGAGAGAAAAAGAGCAATTGCAAACCATATAAAACTATAAATATCTGTGGGAGTTTTAATGGGGGTATTTGGTCCTATTTGGATGTATTTAGTCTTATAAACAAGCTTATAAAACTATATATTGAAGCACCAACCAGATACACTGATGGTTAACAAGTTAAACTGTGGCTTACCAGGGTGATTTTCATGGATAGGCTCCTCCTTCTGGGGCTTCTGAAAAGACTGGTTCTCTCCATATATTCCACCAAATCCTTCCTCATCTGACCTGGTGGCGTATCCGTCCCCAAACGAATGAGACATCACGTCCCTATTAATTCCCACACATACGCAACAACAAATTTCAAACACTATAAAAAAATTCAACTTACAATTAAAACTTCAGTATATATATGAAATGGATAATGGATTAGAAAAAAAACCTTACCCAGTTTTCTGATTTGGGTTCAGGCCCTTCTGGACCTCGTCCCTGTTTTGCTTACTCTCAGGTTGGGTCGACATACTTGTGATCTTCCTGAATCTGATTCCAGACGCTTTCTGTTGTGGCAGAGGTACTGAAAGCAAAGTTGGTGGATACGTTCGAGTTAATCTGATTGCGTTATTCATGTTAATGGCTCTTTTGGAGGCACCCTACTATTGCTTAAATAGTTATATGGATCCGGCACTGGCCACTGGACAGGACACATGTCCAATACTGGACATGTGTCAGTATCCTGACGGGTCCAGTGAACACTGGACAGAAACTGAATCCTAGTTATATATACATATAGACAAAATGATGAACCTGCAGTAAAAAGAAATAGTCAGCAATGATATCCGATTCCAAGGGACCATTCCTGTTCTTACTTATCACAAGGAATTAGAAACCAGCTGGCTCTAGGTGGTGACACGTTGAATGTAATTGCACACGAGTCATGTTTTAAGAGTGTTTGAGTATTGCTACGTGGTCCTCTGGCCATGCAACGTTACATTTTTTCTCGACCAAATGCCATGTCCTGGCCATCCTACATACGTACCTAACTTTGTGCGGGGTTGAAGGCATTTGTTATCAAATAATAATATGTCATCGATATTAAAATCTAGGATAAACTACATATTTGGTCTCTAATTTTTACACCATATTTCAATTTAGTCTCTAACCTTTCAATTGTGTCAATTTGATCCCTAACCTTCCAATGTCGTATCAATTTAGTCCCTAATGTTATATCTTAGATTAAAATTGCTAACATGACAAACGGCCAAAATAAAATTTAAGTTTATTGTCTTATCAACGTAAGCTAATTTTTTGTTTTGACCATTAAACACGTCATAAATTTTCATCCAAAAGATAATGGTAGACTAAATTGACACGATACTAAAAGGTTAGGGACCAAATTGACACAATTAAAATGTTAGGGATCAAATTGAAATATAGTGTATAGGATAGAGACCAATTATGTAGTTTACCCTAAAATCTAATAAGTGTGAGACATGTCAATAAAAAATAACAAATCTATTAACAATTGAAAGACATGTCTTAGTGGGTAGTTATTTTTGTACACATGTGTTAGTGGGTTAGTTATTTTTTGTTGACATGTCTCACCAGTGGCAGCTTCAGAAATAATTTTTAGGAGAGTCATTTAGAAAGTTAAATTAAACAAAATTTAATAAAAAGAAAACTTAAATATATTTAGTTATCGACCAAAAAAAAAAAGAAGAAGAAGTCGCAAATACATAAAATGTTACAATATTCCTCTATAAGTTTTCATATTTTGAAATCATCACATGATAATTCATTATCAATTGTTATTATTTATTGTCAATGTGGGTAGATATGACCATTTTATTTTATTGAGTTTGTATAACATTTTTATTTTTATGCAATTGTCATTATCTATTTGTCATTGTTTTTATAAAAATATTTTAAACTAAATGGCAAAACTCATCTCACTTGCATTGTATGAATTATTAATTAACACAACCACACACATCCATACATCAATAATACACTAAGTGTCTTAACTAATCAAATGCTTGAATCTCTCTCATGAATCTCATCTCATCTCTCTTCTCTATTTGACTATCTCGATACCTCTAATTCTAAGAGTAAAGAGTGAGTGTGTTTGTTAATTATGCGTATGTGTATGATATGTGCATTATTATTATTTTTTTGTTATAAAGTAATTTGTGTGAATTGTGATGTGTATGAGTATGATATATACATGTAAAGTGTAAATATAATATAACTTAATATAATCTAATATTCAGGAAATATAGAAGGTTTGATACATGTATGTGTATTGTTATCATGTTATAATAATTTTTTGTTATAAAGTTAGTGATTTGAGGGAAAAAAAAAATAGTAAAGTTGATATGTGATCAGGATGTGCAAGATTTAAGCCACGGTGTGCAAAAATATTTTTAATGATAAATTAAACCGGTAAAAAAAGTTATATATAAAATATTTTTTTAATAAAAAGTCAGGGGGTTCATTTGAACCCCCTAAAATACATTAATGAACCCCCTAAAATACATCTAGCGCCGCCCATGTGTCTCACACTTATTGGATTTTGATACGGACGATGTGTTATCATTTGATACAAAATACTTTTTCTGTGCAGACGAAGATATTGAGTATTTAAAACCACTCATGCTTTTTGCTGTAGAAAGGAAAGACTTTCAACCAATACAAATCTTATGTACTATTTTTTGTGTACCACTCGATATTCCACTAATAACAAGTTATCATGTAATGATTTTACTTTCTTTATAAAATAATTAGAGTTGAAAATGAAAAAAAAAAGCATTCACATAGCAAGTTGTGATTGGTAAAATAAATTATGATTGGTAAAATATAAAGTGGTAAAAAAAAATGATTCAAGAAATTTGTATTCAATTAATTATGGCATGACATAAGGTTCACCTTTCCCCTGTTCGTGAAATTTTCCATTTTCTTTGGTTTGTGTCCAAAATGAGACTGTGTAAAGAGACGGGTTTTAGGCCCAACAATACAATATAGGACCTAGGATTCATGGCCTATTGAATCCAAAAGCACAACCAGCCCTGTTACAAATGGACACAGCAGCTTCAAGTCTTCAACGTTCTATTATTATTTCCCCATTTTTTGTAGGTGAGAAACATTCCATTATCACAAATCATGCCAGCAGCAGATTCGCACCAGTTCAGCTGTCGCATCATTAGCTTTCATAATTAATCCTGGTTTCACATACTTTTACAAATATACAAAAGAAAAAAAAACACACTTGTCAACTAATAATGAATTAATTAATAATGTTAGCAATCATTAGGTTGTAGGTGATGGAGCGTGAACTCGTCAGTCAATGTGGTCGGATGAAGCCAACCTGCAGCCTTCGGAAAGGGTCATCGGTGTGGTGCCTGCCACCACGCCTCCGATTCCAAAGTTAATATGCAAGAAAATCTCAGAGAATGGATATTACAAGAATAAGAGTTCTCTTTTAGTATATGTGTGTATGTCCCTTGTTCTTGGCAATGAGAGGGCTTTATATGCATACCTTCATAGCCTCTAGCCGTTGGAGTAGTTATGGAGATCTTAATGCTCCTCCTCGTAACGTCTGGTCTTGTGTAATATGGCTTTAATGTGTTCCAACGGCTCATACAGTTGGCTCTGTAACCGTTCTGAACTTAATTGTGCTGTAATGAATGTATTGTGTTTTCCTCGTCAGTGACGTGGATATAAGATATGCTCGTCCGGGCATTCCTTCGTCTGTCTCGTCTAACCTCGTCACTGGTAGACTTCCTCGTCATGATGTTATTGGTTTCGTCATTCCCATCAGTTGCCCCCGGATTCCATGGTCGTCATGACATGTCATGTTGGCCGTGGAAGATAAAAAGTCTCCTGGGCCAAAAGTGTCTGTTGGGCTTCCGTGCCGCATTAACTGCGTAGTGATGGCGTCCTCTGTGCGGTTGCCACGTGTTGTGTGTGGATTGGTGGGGTTATTTTCGTGACCCTTGGGTTTCCCGCCGTTTTTCAGTTGCCTGAGTTTTTGGGTTAAAACTTCTCCATTTTACACCTTTTCGTTTCTCAAAGAAAAACCTTTCACTAAGTGTCCCTTGGTGAGCTCCGTTCTGCGATTCTTTTTCAGACCGGTGCGCCGTGCGTTGGTGTTTTCCGCTGTTTGCTTAAGGTACGTTTTCTTTTCCTTTTGAGTTTTGCTTTTCTCTCTTGCCTTGCTCCCATATGTGGTTTCTGATTTACTCCTCTTTCTCTTCCTTTCTCTATATACTTGATTTCTTTTTGGGTTTTTAGCAAGTGTCATTTTCTTCTGCGTTTTTGCGTTTCCATGGTCCGTAGTTCTGAAGTTAGGATAGACTGCCCCTCAATTTCCTTCCTGTTCGCGCGATTAGGGGGGCCATTGGGGAATTTCCCACATTTAGAAAATTTCGTTTTTGAGGGTAACTGTTTGGGCGTTGCATTGGCCGATCTATTGCCTTTGCTTCGTCAATCGGTTAATTGGTTTGAGGGTCTAGTGAGAGAGGGAGAAACGATGTCTGAAGTTAGGTCTAGCGACCTTGAGACTGGATTATCGTCAAACGGTTATCCAGTGGAGGGAGGTTCAGTCGTCTCTTCCCCTCGAGAGGTTAGGGTTTTTCACGCCCTCGGAGAGGCGTGTGGTTTGGATGCGGATAGTGTGGGTAGATTCAAGGACAAGTTTCAATTTCCAGAACGGGTGCGCATTCGTCTACCCAGTGACGAGGATAGGGCCTGTCACTTTTTTCCGGGTGAGGTGTGTTTTTAAGAGTCAGCCTTTACCTGCGGGCTTAGATTCCCCGTCCATCCGTTCCTGATGGAACTTTTGGATCGTTTTGGCATTGCTCCTGGGCAGCTCATGCCCAATTCGTGGAGAATAGTGGTAAATTGTATGGAGATATGGTTGGCTGCCAACGGAGATATGATCAGGATAGACGAACTCACTTATCTATATCGCTTGAAAGAGTCCAAGGAGTATGGATATTACGAGTTAGTTCCCTGGGCGAGGAATACTAGGATTGTTAGGGGTTTGCCTTCGTCCTTCAGGTACTGGAAATCCAGGTTTTTCTTTGTGTCGGGGGACGATTTTGAGACTCAATCCAGCAGGGATTGGGGTGATATACCAAGGTTGCATCGTCGGTGGGGAACCCCGGCTTTAGGTGCGTCAGTATCTCTATTCGTCGTTTTTGGTTTTGGTGTTTCTGCTATTTTATGTTGCTGACCCCTTTGCCCCTTGCTGTGTGTAGTTAAGAGATAGCCTAAGCTCAAGAGCAGGCATAAAGAGCGCGTTGAGACCGCCATTGGATACGCCCAGACGATTGAGAGCTGGGACGACCTGGTAAACCCACGTACCTTGGATTTTTACCACCTTGGGCCAGATCCATCTCCTTCCGTTCTACGTTCCATTGGTATTGAAGGCAAGAAAAGTAAGTACTAACCTCGTCAAGCTCGGCCTTCCTTATGCACATGTGGACTTTTTCCTAACCATTTCCTTCTTGCAGAAATGACGACCAAGTTTAAAAAGGACATGTACGCGAAGATGAGAGACAAGAAGGATGAACCACTATCCAGCATTGGGAAGAAAGCAGTGCGTGTCAAGGGGATAGCTACTCCTGCCAACCCAAATGTTCCCGTCAATGCCATAGTCTCCGTCACTGAACCGACGAGGACGGCTTCTCCGGCTACTTCGATTGAGGAGATCCCTACTTCGGCTTCGAAGAAACAGCGAACATCAGGAAAGGAGAAAGCTGATTCACGCTCGTCAACAATATGGGATGACGAGAGATTGGCAGTGGACAGGGCCCACGAGGTGTTGACGGCGGACGATCTTAAGGTCTTCTCAGGTGTGCCTTTCAACGAGGTCGCATCTCGTCATGTTCAAACACTCGTCCAGGTAGAGTGTTTCTTGCACTGTCAAACCAATTCCTTTTTTTTTTTTATTTTTTTTTTTAAACATCCTCAAATCCCTTTCCAGGTGTTGGGGGAAAGTATTCACATTACCTCTGAACATCTTACACAAGAGGCTAGGGTGGCATCCTTGACATCTAGGATGGAGGCTTTGGAGAAGGAGAATTCAGAGCTGAAGAAGAACCCCGTTGAGTCCATAGACGCAGCCACCTCTTTAAAGGAGAGGGTCAAAACTTTGAACAACGACCTGAGGGCTGAGCGTCAGCTGACTTCGGAGAAGGACGAACAGCTTTTGAATGCTAAAGAGAGTTTGAAGACCATTGCTGCGAGGTCTGTAGAGGCTTTCCAGACTACGGACGAGTATCAGACCGTCCTGTTCAGCTGGTATTTCAAAGGCTTCGAGCTCCTTAGAAGATACCTCGTCAAGCATCCTTCCGGAGTGAACATGGATAATCTGGACTTAGAAGAGGTGGATCAAGAGATGGCTGCTGACGAGGCCGCCCCATCTTCTGTCGTTCAGCCAGATGCTCCTGGAGAGGTTCCTGCTGGTGGTGATACCAATGAGGATGCTCCTGATGACGATGCCGCTACTCGAACCTGACACTTAGAAAAAAATTTCTTTCTTTCCTTCTTTTTGGGATGCCCTTCATGTTTTGGGCAGTTATGTAAATCTAATTTTCTGAACAATTTTACCTTCTGTCTATTTTGGGGACAAAAGAAAAGATTTTTAGCCCAGTGTTTATGGGTTTTTAGTTGTAAAGACAATGATGATTCAGTCCGTTCCAGGCTTTAATTTAATATAACTTACCTGCTTTTGAAGTAATTACCTACATCGTGATACTTAGCCTTTTTTTTTTTTTTTTTTTTTAGTGACGTACATCCTTTTGTAGGGACATTGGATTCGTCAATAACTTACCTCCGTCAAGGCAGAATCTTGTTACTTGGCCATTTTTGGCTTTTAGTGACACTCTTTTTCAGGGACATTGTCCTCGTCAGTAACTTACATCCGTCAAGGCGGAATCTTGCTACTTAACCATTTTTGGCTTTTAGTGACTTACACTCTTCTTAGGGATATTTCCTTCGTTAGTAACTTACATCCGTCAAAGCGGAATCTTGTTACTTAGCCATTTTTTGGCTTTTTGTGGCTTACACCCTTCTTAGGGATATTGCCTTCGTCAGTAACTTACATCCGTCAAAGCGGAATCTTGTTACTTAGCCATTTTTTGGCTTTTTGTGGCTTACACCCTTCTTAGGGATATTGCCTTCGTCAGTAACTTACATCCGTCAAGGCGGAATCTTGTTACTTAGCCATTTTTTGGCTTTTTGTGGCTTACACCCTTCTTAGGGATATTGCCTTCGTCAGTAACTTACATCCGTCAAGGCGGAATCTTGTTACTTAGCCATTTTTTGGCTTTTTGTGGCTTACCCCCTTCTTAGGGATATTGCCTTCGTCAGTAACTTACATCCGTCATAGAGTAATATCAGCTGAATAAATTCTTTATTGATTTTGATAACAAGTACATTTGATTGTTACGTCTATTGATGGTACTTTTTTAGTGTTCAATGTTCCATGGCCTCGGAGTCTTTGTTCGTCCAAGGTTTCCAGGGTGGTAGGGATATTGCCTCCGTCAGTTACCTTCAGTTGCATAGACCTGCTCATAGAGTAATATCAGCTGAATAAATTCTTTATTGATTTTGATAACAAGTACATTTGATTGTTACGTCTATTGATGGTACTTTTTTAAGTGTTCAATGTTCCATGGCCTCGGGAGTCTTTGTCCGTCCAAGGTTTCCAGGTGGTAGCTTCCCCGTCTGGAGTAATGAACAACCCGGTACGGTCCTTCCCATGTGGGGCCAAGTTTCCCTTGAGTTGGATCTTTGGTCGCTTGAGTTACTTGACGTAGGACGAGGTCGCCTATGTTGAGTCGTCGTAGTTTCACCCTTCTGTTGTAATACTCTGTCATTTTTTTCTGGTAATCCGTCATCCTGCTGCAGTCTTTATCTCTGACTTCGTCCAGGCAGTCCAGGTTGACTCGTAGGTGATCGTCATTGTCTTCCTTGCTGAACATCTCTCGCCTGGTGCTGGTTACTCCGACCTCGACCGGGATCACTGCTTCAGTCCCGTAAGTAAGTCTGAACGGGGTTTCTCCCGTCGGGGTTCTTGCTGTTGTTCTGTAGGCCCACAAGACGTTGGGTAGTTCGTCTGGCCAAGCACCCTTCGCATCATCTAGTTTTGTCTTTATGATTTTGAGTAGCGTTCGGTTTGTCACTTCTGTCTGTCCATTTGCTTGAGGATGGCCTGGCGATGAGAATTGGTTCTTGATGCCCAGGCCAGAGCAGAAGTCCTTGAAGCCTTGGCAGTCAAACTGTCGCCCGTTGTCAGATATGATCGTCTTTGGAATCCCGAACCTGCAAACTATGTTCCTCCATACAAAGCTCCGGATCTTTGCTTCGGTGATAGTTGCCAGTGGCTCTGCTTCAACCCATTTTGTGAAGTAATCTATAGCGACTAGTAAGAATTTTACCTGGTCTTTGCCCAGGGGTAATGGGCCAACGATGTCAATTCCCCATTGTGCGAATGGCCAGGGGGACGTTATCGTCATCAGTCTTTCGGCTGGCAGTCGTTGGATATTCCTGAACCGCTGGCACTTGTCACATTTCTTGACGAACTCCATTGCGTCCACCTGCATAGTAGGCCAGAAATAACCTGTTCGCATAATTTTGCTTACCAAGGATCTTGGGCCTGCGTGATCTCCGCAGATTCCTTCATGGACCTCTCTTAGGATGTACTCAGCGTCTTCTTTGTTCACACACCTTAAGTAGGGCATGGAAAAGCCTCTCTTGTACAAAGTGTCATTAAGAATTGTGAATCTAGCAGACCTCTTCTTGATCTTCCTGGCTTCGTTTGTATCTTGAGGGAGGTGCCCATCCCGAAGGAAAGATATAATGGGCGTCATCCAGCTACTTATGTTCTGGATTGCGAAGGTTGGGACTTCTTCTATGCTGGGGTTCTTCTGTACTTCCATCAGCAAGTCTGCATTCGACCCTGTTCCTTCTGACGAGGCTATCTTTGATACTTCGTCTGCCGCCATATTCTGGCTTCTAGGAATCTAGACGAACTCTACCTCTTCGAACTCTTGAGTCAAGTGCTTCGTCAACCTGAGGTACTTATGCGTTCTTTCTTCCTTTGCTTCGTATTCTCCCTTGATCTGCCCAATTACTAGCTTTGAGTCGTTCTGGACTAACAGGCTCTTGGCCCCAAACACTTTCCCTAGCCTTAAGCCCGTCAGAATCCCTTCATACTCGGCTTCGTTGTTGGTCGCCAGGAACTTCAGCTGAACTCCATATCTCAATACTTCTCCGTCAGGGGTGGTTATGACGACCCCTACTCCTCCCCGCTTTTGGGCCGACGAACCGTCGATCTGTATTACCCAAGGTTTGCCTTTACTGCCGGGGTTTTGTTCGTCCGGAAAGGTGAACTCAGCGATAAAGTCTGCCAGAGCCTGTGCTTTAATGGCTGCCCTGGGATGGTACTCTAAATCAAATTGGCTAAGTTCAATCGCCCATTGGACCATTCTCCCTGCTGCCTCGGGTTTGCTCATGGACTTCTTGATAGGCTGGTCCGTCATCACCCAGATCGGATTTGCCTGGAAATACTGTCTGAGCTTGCGTGAGGCTATTATCAACGCGAACGTGATTTTTTCGATTTTTTGGTACCTGGACTCAGCCCCCTGAAAGGCTTGGCTGACATAATAAACTGGGAGTTGTATCCTGTTTTCTTCTCGGATCAGAGCTGCGCTGACGGCTGTAGACAAAACAGCTAGGTACAGATACAAGTTCTCACCTTCCTTTGACGGGCTTAGGAGAGGTGGATTGCTCAAGTAGCGTTTAAGCTCTTGGAAAGCTGCTTCACATTCGTCGGTCCAGGCGAAGGCCTGCTTCAGAGTCTTGAAGAAGGGGAGGCATTTGTCCGTTGCTCTAGAGACGAATCTGTTGAGGGCAGCGATCCGTCCTGTGAGCTTTTGGACTTCCTTGACGGTCTTGGGTGACACCATGTTGATTATGGCCTAAACCTTCTCCGGATTTGCTTCTATTCCTCTCTGGGACACCATGAATCCCAGGAACTTCCCTGAGGCTATACCAAAAACGTACTTACTTGGATTCAGCGTCATTTGGTATTGTTTGAGAGTAGCGAATGTTTCATTGAGGTCGTCCAGATGGTAAGCTCTTCTTTGCTCTTGACGAGCATGTCATCCACGTAGACCTCCATATTCCTGCTTATCTGCCTGCTGAACATTCTGTTCACTAATCTCTGATAAGTAGCGCCTGCATTCTTTAGTCCGAAAGGCATTACCTTATAGCAATAGAGGCCTTGGCTGGTGATGAAGGCCGTTTTCTTCTCATCCTCGTCAGCCATTTTTATCTGGTTGTATCCTGAGAAAGCATCCATGAACGTCAATAGCTTGTGTCCGGTTGTGGAGTCTACGAGCTGGTTTATTCTTGGAAGGGGGAAACTGTCCTTCGGGCAGGCCCTGTTCAGGGCCGTGAAATCTACGCACATCCTCCACTTCCCATTTGCTTTCTTTACCAGAACAGTGTTGGCCAGCCAGTCTGGATAGTACACTTCCCTGATGAAACCTGCAGTCAAGAGCTTCTTCACTTCATCAGCGACTGCCTGATCTCTTTCTGGTGCGAAGACTCTTCGTCTTTGCTTGACGGGCTTCTTCTCTGGGTCCACATTCAACCTGTGTTGGATGATTTCCGGGGATATACCTGGCATGTCGTCATGGCTCCAGGCGAAGACGTCCAGGTTTTGCTTAAGAAACTGGACGAGCTTTGTCCTCATCTCGGGGCTTAAGGTCGTCCCTATCCTGGTCGTTTTGGTTGTTTCTCCCTCAGTTAGTTGCACTGTTTCTAGAGCCTCCACCTTTTCTTCCTCCTTTTCTTCAATTATCCAGGTGTGGTTTTCCTTCGCAGCCAACACGGCCTGGTAGCATTCTCGAGCTAAGACTTGGTCTCCCTTAACTTCACCAACCCCGTTCTCCACGGGGAACTTTACCTTTAGGCAGTAGGTAGATGTGGACGCCTTCCACTTGTTGAGGGCAGGTCTTCCAATGATGACATTGTAGGAGGAGGGGCAATCCACCACCAAGAAGTCCAGCTGACGGGTCAGTTGCTTCGGGTATGTCCCCACTGTCACTGTCAACGTCACTATGCCCTTGGGATAGACCCTGTCACCACTGAAACTGACGAGGGGGGAATCAAAAGGACGTAGCCTTCTGGGGTCTAGCTTCAATTGTTGAAATGCAGGGAAGTAAATGATGTCAGCAGAGCTACCATTGTTCACGAGGATCCTTTTGGTGTTGAACCCTTCTATGGTAAGCATTATGACTAGGGGGTCGTTGTGGGGCTGCTTCACTCCCCTGGCGTCGTTTTCATTGAAAGTCATGTCTTGCTCGGTTCGTCTCTGCTTCGACGGGGGAGTCGTGTGGACGCTGTTCACCTGACGTTGGCATGCTTTTTGAAGGGACCTGAACGAGCCTCCTGTGACGGGTCCCCCTGTGATCGTCTGTATTTTCCCGACCACATTTTGAGGAGGTTGGGACTGACGGTCGTTCCCTCTTGACGAAGACTCAGGCTGGCCTTTGTTCCCGTCCCGGAATCTACTATACTCACCCTTCTTTACAAACTTCTGCAACTTCCCCTTTCGTATCAGCTCCTCTACCTGCTCTTTGAGGTCCCGACAGTCCTCGGTGTAATGGTCATGGTCTTTGTGGAATCGGCAGTACTTGTTCTTATCACGGACGTTAGGAGACGAGTGTAAAGGCCGCGGCCACTTTAGGTAATGCTCGTCCTTAATCTGCGTTAGGATTTTATCAACAGGCATAACAAGAGGAGTGAATTTTACCGTCCGAGGATTCTTATCATCTTTCCTTCTGATTCCGTCACTGATTCGGCGATCTGGACGCTCGCGCTTTTGCCCCCTACGATTGTCTTCTTTTCTACCCTTGTCTCCTGGCCTCTCAATGTCCCTGATGGCGGCCAGTGCGTCTTCTGCGTTCATGTACTTCTGTGCTTTGAGGAGCATTTCGGCCATCGTTTTCGGGGGATTTTTTGCAAGTGACGAGACGAGCTCTCTGGATCTCAACCCCGCCTTAAAGGTCGTTAGCTGTACCTTGTCATCAGCCTCGTCTACCTCCAGTGTCTCCCGGGTGAAACGTTTCACATATGACCTCAAAGTTTCCTTCTCTCCCTACCTGATGGTGAGTAAGTGATCCGCGGTTCTCTTTGGTCGTTGTCCTCCAATGAAGTGACGCAGGAAGGCGTTGCTCAATTGTTCGAAGGTGTCGATGGACGATGTTGGCAGCTTTATGAACCATTCCCGTGCGGCTCCCTTGAAAGTGGTTGGGAAGGAACGACACAAAATCTCGTCTGGGGGCTGCTGGAGTCCTAGGGTCGTCTTAAATGTGTTAAGATGATCCTGAGGATCCTTTAGCCCGTCAAAGGGTTCAAGTTGAGGTAGCCGAAATTTTGACGGCACTAGACAGTCGAGGACGGCTATAGTGAATGGTGAATCTGTTGCCCTGACCATTCGGTCCACACTCCGTTCAGTTTTCTCTTTGATGGCGTTCCTAAGCTCGTCCATCTCCTTCCTCATCTCCTGGAGTAGATCCGAGTTCTGCTCGGTTGGAGTGGTAGGCCTTCGGTGGTCGCTTCTTCTATGGCTATCCCCTTCGTCATCTCGATTTCCCTTGGACCGATTCTCCTCCTGCTGAAGCCTTTGCTTCATTTCCTCATTTTGTTTGGACAATTCTTCGACGGTAGCTGCAAGGGCCTGAATTTGCTGCGCCAAGGCTGCGGAATCTTGATTGGACTCCATCTGAAAAAAGTATTTGACAGGAAACTACCTTTTCGCGATTGAATACGAAAATGTCGTTCCCACAGACGGCGCCAAACTGATGGAGCGTGAACTCGTCAGTCAATGTGGTCGGATGAAGCCAACCTGCAGCCTCCAGAAAGGGTCACCGGTGTGGTGCCTGCCACCACGCCTCTGATGCCAAAGTTAGTATGCAAGAAAATCTCAGAGAATGGATATTACAAGAATAAGAGTTCTCTTTTAGTATATGTGTGTATGTCCCTTGTTCTTGGCAATGAGAGGGCTTTATATGCATACCTTCATGGCCTCTAGCCGTTGGAGTAGTTATGGAGATCTTAATGCTCCTCCTCGTAACGTCTGGTCTTGTGTAATGTGGCTTTAATGTGTTCAAACGGCTCATACAGTTGGCTCTGTAACCGTTCTGAACTTAATTGTGCTGTAATGAATGTATTGTGTTTTCCTCATCAGTGACGTGGATATAAGATATGCTCGTCCGGGCATTCCTTCGTCTGTCTCGTCTAACCTCGTCACTGGTAGACTTCCTCGTCATGATGTTATTGGTTTTGTCATTCCCATCAGTAGGTAGCTTGGTTGTAGGTTATTGTAATTCATAGGCCGAGACCCATTACATGCAGTGGCAGAGTTAAGATTTTAGGGGGCAAATTAAATTTATAACTAACAATAGCATCTATATTAGTTTATGTATAATAGAAAAAAATGTAGAATTTACATAATTTTACCTAAAAATAACTCATATTAGTTTGTGTATAATTGTGTAAATTTACAAGTTTACTACAACAATCATATAAATTTACACAGACACTATTTATTTTGCATTTAGTTGTTTATTCTTTCTTTAAGTATCTCAAGGATGAAAGAAGAGAGTGGGCGGTGATTGTTGTGTGTGAAAAAAAAGAAACAATTAAAAACAATCAAGAAAAATTGATGATTTAATGAAATGTAATATAAAATAGATAATTTGATATGAATTATTTTGAAAAGTAAGTATATAAAATAGAAAAAGTAGATTCTTATGCTAAAATAGACTAAAATTTTTGCATGAATTGATGCAAATGCTCTTAGATGAATATTCTATATAATTGTTGATATACATAGATACACATATTGTGCATGTGCACACATGACATATAATACTTAAGACCAATTTATATTTTTTTTTTAAATGAAAATCATGCAACAGATTTTCCCCCTACCAAAACACTCATGTAATAGTTAGTGCCATTTTAATGTTATAAAACCCATAAAAATATAACATATCTAATATATTGTGATTATTTGTAATGACTTTTACATATGAATAAGTCGTGACGATTTTTTTTTTCATTATCAAAATTCATCTTATAATTATTATGTAATGGTTTTTAGTAATTAAATAAACTTTAGATTCTCAAAAAAAAAATTAAAAAATTAAAAAAAAAAAACTTTAAGTAAAACTTATGTTAATATATCCGTTAAGCTTATAAAAATTAGATTATAACCATTTTAAGCCATATTGTAGCTGTTTGTGCATATGAAATTTTAGAGTTAAACTTTAAAATAATATGAAATTATAGAGTTTATTATATAGTTATGTTAATATTTTATTACTTATACAATCATATTTATGGAACAATAATAAATTATCATATAAATTGTGGGGATAAAAGCCCAAGTTCGTATATTGGGCCTTGGGTCCTATTTGAGGATGTGAGTACGTCCGAGGAGGAGTGGACTATTGGAAAAGGCCCCAGAGTGGAGAATCACGTAAGGAAATAATAAATGAATATAATCCGAGGAGTGTATCCTTCTCGGATACGATGAATATTAGTCAAGCAAGTACTTGGGCGATTTAGGTGACCTTCCAAGAAGTTCCAACGATAAGGATGAACTTCAGGCATGTACAAAGGTGATAAGAATACAGAAATATCTAAAAGAAAAGTTGCTATCATCGCATTAAATGCATTGCAGCTACTTTTTTGGCCGCATTTATGTGGAAAAGACCCTGAACAGTGCAATCTCAACCAACACCATTCACAGAGAGTCAAAGAAGATGACTGATGTGACATATACTCAAGTGAAGGTTTAAATGATTAATAAGTGTACGATCAAAATGATCTAAGAGGAAGCTATATAATGTAAAAGACCTCCCATAAGAAGGGAATGAGAAAAAGAGAGAGAAAGAGAAGAGAAGAAGATTTACTGTAGCACTAAGGAATTAATTTTCCTGAATAGTATTTTTAGTTTGTAATTCATCTCCTCGGACTCCAATTTGATCAAGTTTTAAGTATGTTTTTGTGCTTATTTATCTTTTAAAAACCCTTGTTAACCGTTGTCCAATTCACAAGTAGCCTAGCTCTTTCACCCACTCTCTACAAATTCATTGTATTGGGCTCACTCCCCATAACTTTTGGACTTGGGCTACGAATCGTGTCCCTACATAAATAATTTGAACTCTCGACCCTTTTAAAGGTAAAATTTTCCTTTTTTTTTCTTTTGTAGATTTTATCTTCTTCTCTTTTTTTTTGAAGCCTTTTGCAGATTTTATCTTCAATATTATATATATATATATATATATATATAGCTTCTTTACCTTATTTTTTTTAATCCTTAATTTTTTAACATTAAAAACACTGATAAAATAGGAAATATTTTTCTATATTATGCAATTAAGTTTGACACATAAAAAAAATTTAAAGAAAAGAAAAAAAAAAAAAAACTAGATTATATATAGAAAATGGAGAGAGGATTTTTGGGCAGGGCGAGGGGTCCTTCGACCCCTTCGCTCCACCCTTGATTTTGTATAATACCCATGTTGCTTATAGACTAGGATTGTGCGTGAATCGAAATGGGTAGGTTGCGGAAAAAAATTGCAACCACCATTGGCAAGTTGGAAAAATTCCAAACCACCGACGACCCTTCAACCTCAAAATACAACTAGTCGTTGGAAATTTTGGGTGGTTTCCACTTAGTGAATTTGGCTGGTTAGCTTTAGTTATGTGTTGCATACTGTAGGGACCGGGTCTGAGTACTTCTATGGGTTGAGAGAGTGGACCCAAGCCCAGCTTGCCCTGCAATTAATTTATAGAGAGTGGGTTCCAGAACTAGGCCCTAATGAGGAATTGTACGTCCATGCATGGTTGCATGTGGGTTTAACAACCTAAACATGAATTGGGATGCTTAATAATGCTCCTCGGACTTGCGTTTTAGAGTTTGGAGTTCTTATTATTTCTTTGAAGATTGATTACAAGGTTTGAGAGAATACAAGTTGCTACAGTACCTCTTGGTTCAGATTTTCCCTCCTCCTTTCAAGAGAGACTCCCTACATTATATACACCTCTCTCAACTGATCCTAGTCCTACATTTGTTGATTAGCTAGGCTACCACTTGAGAGCCTGTCCCATCAGCCGCATTCCCATTCCTCCTGTGGGTTGCAGCACCCAAGGCAGCACTGTTCAGGAGTCCTATCCTCATTAATGCGGCCAGGACGTTAGTTGAGGGCATTTAATGTGGAGGTGACAGTTCATCCAGGACTTGCTCATCTACCATGCTTCCGCTGCTGACGCGTTGTACTTACTCTTTCCTCTTTGGATGCTCAGGAAGACTCCCCTTGATGGTGTGCTGCTTGTCCACTTTATGATCTCGGCCGTCCGAGGAAGGAATCATCCTCGGCACTGTTTCTTGGGCAACTGGGCTTTACACTTTCGTCCTCGGACCTTGGACGCCTCCTCGGCGTGGGCCTTTGGGCCTGGTACGAAGTGGGCCGAGGCTGTCTGACTCTCTGGCCCCACACATACTTAACTTTAAAAGTTATTTTAGCATTTACGGATAATTTTTTTAAAAAAAATTGTATTTTCCTCTGAATCATTTGAAGGCAATCACGCTTTCTCGATGAGAGTTGAATATTAAAGAGAGATGAAATGATGAATATATATAGCATGGTTTCTGTGATTTTTTTAAATATCAACCTGCCACCCAATTTGAATCGCATAGGAGGGTTGTTTCGATGGATTAAGTGGATTGATGCAATGATGCACACGCCAATTATAGACCTTACAAAACTAGGCAAGATATCCTACCAATCGTCGGTGAACTACTGTTTAGTTTCTGCTTGGCGATATTGCCTTTAAACTTCTATGCCTGCAGTACATATCGCACTGGCATATAATAATGAAGCATTTCATTTTCACGAGCAAACTAATTGTGTGTTTCGATACCAATAAAAAATTAAAATTATTTTACTATTCAGCTTATTTTTGTTACTATTTATGAAGAAATTATACAATCTTCTCTAGTGAACCACGTCACTTGTCCACCATTTCACTAAAAAATTCTCACTTGTTTAAAATTGCTAAGTCAGTAATCAGTTTCTGTTTAAAAAAATTTTCTAACTCAGGAATTTTAAACAGGTGAAAGTCTTTTAGTAGAATGGTGGACCGTGTCACTTGTCCATCATGAGAACCTTATAATTTCTCCTATTCATGAGTCCCACTGCACTTTTTTGTACTATTCATGAGCTCTGTTGTATTATTTCAAATAACTTTTACATTTATCCACAGTACTTTCAACAATAAATTTTCAGTTTTAACAAAATAAGCGGCATCCAAACTGACTCTAAATCTTTACTTCCATGATCTCATTGGATCCTATGTTTAGTTTAAGGGAGAGGCTGTTAGCAGTCATTAGGTTATAGGTTGTATGCCTTGTACATTGGCACAGGCCCTCTACTTGTATAAATTACAAAACATGTTTGTAGGTTGCGCTTTCTAATATAGTTGTACATCCAGCTAAATAATTACAATTATTTTAAAAATCAGTATGTCACTTATTAAAATAAATCCTAAATTTCATATGGCATTAAGAAAACTGTCAAGTGCCTCAACAATTAGCGAATTTGAACAATTTACAATTATCTATAGCCTCTGAGAGAATCTCAATCACTTTTTAAATGCACTTATTAAATTTTAAAAAAAAAATATATATATATATATATATCATTTCTAACTAAGGTTGATACTAATGTGTTCCTTTTATTGTACATATAGACATATACAAGTAGGTAGTAGTATGTGTAACTAAATTTAATTTGAAAAGTAAAGTGGAGAGAATTGTAATAAATTAAAATCTAGTATTGTTCGAATGAAGGATAGTTGAGACTAGACAAGTGTTGTTTAATTAGTTTTGAAGTACCTTTCTGTTTTGCTCAATATCAGCCAGGATTGTAGGTCAATCGATTGAGTCATTAAAGTTTGTTCAATCGAAGTGTAAATAATTATATATCGATTGGTCAAGATATGCAAAAGTTTTTTTTTTTTTTCCTGCAGAATTTATGAGACAAATTTTAAAGTGTTTCAAGCAGATAGTGAGTTTTGTGAACATTTTTTGGTATTAAATCAACCAAAGTGACTCCTAAAAGGTTCCTAATGAAAGACTATACCCCATTGTTTATAAATAGTGATCCATATCTAAGTTTTAAGTGAGAACACTTTAACATTCTATAGAAATTCACAAGAATTTTCTCAAAAATGATACTTGAATAATTCTTGACTTAGTTTTATCCTAAAAACAAATTTGCTGTAGCCCTTTAGCATCATCATTATTTATAGAGAAAATATTGTCAAATAACAACAAAGTTTCTTGCCTTTGAGCTAGCCTTTATTCATAAATGATTTGTTTGTTCTTTCGGTTGATTGTCAGAAATTTCCCAACACCTTTTTGAAGTTTTGCCACCAAAAAAAAAAAAAAAAAGGAAAGAAACTAGAAAGAAAGAGGATATCATTTAGTAGTATGAAAATTTGCTTAGTCTTGAAAGCTTAATTTAAATAAGAAAAAATAATTCTAAAAATTCTAAAATCGTTGTAAAAATATGTTGAAAAGGCACATATGATTTTCTAAAGCATAATAAAAATTTCTCTGAAGTTGATATTTGTCTTTGTCTTGACGATAAGTTCTAGTAAAACAATTTGAATTAGTTTCAAATCAGTTGAAAATAGTTTTCAAATGGGCTTCAAAGTACTTTTAAAAGGCCTTGAAGTAGTTTTAAATTAAGGGAAGATTTGATATAAAATTAAGATATAGAAATGCTATGTTCACAACTGATGTGCATGAAATATATACAATAAAATACTCACATATCTACATATTTAGCTTTACTTTTATGTTATTTTGTGACTGATTATGTAATATCTTTGTGTTGCAGGTAAGAAGGGCTTTACATGCAAAGTGGGGCTAGGCCAATTGAATCAAGCCAACTTACATCCAGCCAGACATGAATATTAAATTTAAGTCCAATTGGAGTAAGGAATCAAAGGAAATTTGCACCAAATCCAAGTCCAATTCGGATTAAGATTCTAGCCTGCACATCAGTTAGTATTTTTGGCATAACTTTCGGCTCAAATGTCCAATCGAGATGATTCAAGTTGGGCTGGAAAGTTATCTTAAAGGGCTACAACTTTGTAGTTTACCAGGATCCCTAATTCTGACGTTAAACGGGTCAAAATAGTCGGTTAAGTGAAGCCTAAAATTCTGGGATTTTCTCCAAACGGGAATTCAACTTGTAATAGGATTCCTTGACCTATTTAAAGGCTTTTTAGGGCAAAATTCAGGGGGCTGAGCCTAGTGCTAGGGCTGAGATGCAAAACAGAAAATTGGAGCAAGAGGCAGTGCCGCATGTGGCTTATCTGTAGCTTTTCTCCATGATAGCATTGTGACTATTTCTTTCTCTATTTTATTTGTCAAGTTTAATGTTTAGTATTTTATTCTTTTGTTTTATTTCAATTACCATGAGTAGCTAAATTTATAATTAGGGTTGAGGATGAAACCTTGTTAAGGATTATCAGTAATATTTATGTGATTTAATTTTTCCCACAATAGTTGTTCTTTAATGATTTAAATTGTTCTTGCTTCGTATCAATTGACTAAGATGGGATTCTAGATATGAGTTCAATCATGTTTTTCTCATGATTTAGGATTTGTCTTAATTAATTGAATGCTTGGTTTATTAATTCTTGATTATAAAATTGGATATCGTTTGTGATTTATCTGTCAATGGATACAAGTTATGATTTGATTTTTAGAATTGGATATATCTTGTGATTTGTTTGGCTACGGATACAATTGATGATTTGGTTTTATACTTAAGAAGCGAAGAAGAACATGCTTTTGATTTTTAAAATAAGGATTTTAGTGAGGATATTTTCCATGATAGCAAGATTGATTTCTAGATTATCATGTAGTGAGTTGGGAAAAATTAATGATCATAAATATATGCTGATATGACTTACAAGGCAAATTCCAAAACCTTAATTCCTTTCCCTTGATTGTTTACATTTTTTTATTGCTTTATATTTTTTGCTTAGTTTAACTATTTGCTTAATTTTATTATTTGCTTAGTTTATTTAATTTCAAAACAACCAATTTTTATTAAACTAGATTAGGATTAATTTGGTTAAGGTTTAATTAATTTTCCTACGTTCATTCAAGTCCTTGTGGGTTCGACCTCGTTCTTGTCAAACTATACTTCGGTACGGTTCGTACACTTGCGAGTATTTTAAAATTTCACAACAACAACATTTTCACAATAAATCTTAAGTGGTATGTTGTTAATTGTTATTGGCTGTTATGGATAGAAAAATAATTTAAGTTGTGAATTCAAATTAGAACCAAGTCTTTGTTAGAAATATCAAAATGTATCAATTGAATTATAGGAGTATCAACATCAGGTTATGTAAAGTTACAATTAGAGAAAACAGGTCTTTCAGCTGCTAAGAAAGTAGGGCTCCCTTACTTTGCTTAGACTGTAGAAGTTTTGTCCCTTCCTGGAAGGAGAGTTTGTTTTGTATTGTTCTCAAGGAGTATCAAGTAAACTTTTTGAGCTAGTGGGGTTTTTTCGTGGGGTTTTGTGAAACAGTTGTCTAGTAATTTCTCTCCGCTAGTACTGCCTTTCATTTTGAAGGAAAATGGAGCAGCTGACAATGAGATGGGAGAACCTAACATTATTTGAGAAAGAGCAGGTGGGATATGTCCTTCCTGAGGATCACAGAAAGGGAGAGTTCATGATTGCGGCAAAGTTCTTAACTTCGCGCTTTCTCCAAATGGAAGCTGTGGCAAGAACTTTCAAACAATTGTGGCGAACGAACAGGGGGTTTAGGATTCGAAATCAGGGAAACAACACTGTTTTGTTTGTCTTTGAGAGTTTGGAGGAAGTAGACAAAATACTGAAAAGTCAACCCTGGAGTTTTGATAAGCATCTAATTGTTATGCAGCGGTATTCAGGAGATATTCCGGTTCAAGAAATCAGTTTTATCAAAACTCCTTTTTGGGTGCAAGTTCACAACATCCCGGTGAGAATTCTGACACGAAAGGTAGCCGAGAAGTTATGTGAAACGGTGGGGGAAGTTTAGAAGTCAACAGAAGCCGTGGATGAAGAAGGTGGTAGTTTCTTCCGAGAAAGGTGGTGATTGATATCACACTTCCATTATGCAGGGGGCGAGTTATCACACTACCAAGTGGCGAGAAAACTTGGATCAATTTCAAGTATGAATAACTACCAAGTTTATGCTATTGGTGTGGGTGATTGAACCATGATGACAGAGACTGTGAACTTTGGTTGGAAAGCAATGGGACACTGACAACAAAGCAGCAGCAATTCAGACCCTTTTTGCGTGCTCCTCCCTTCAAAACGGCAGGCAAAGACGTTATCTACATCCCAGGTAACTTCGAGAAAACAAACAAGAGGTCTCAATGGGAAAAACGGAAGTGGTTATGGAATGTGAATCGGAACAGCCAAGCAGAGAGGCGGTAACGGTTATGGAATTTAATGCTCAGAGTAATACTTTTAAGGAAAGGATAACGGATGAGAGTCAAAACTACAATCAAGACACCCAGAACGGAAATGAGATAGCTTTACCGAATTTCGGGAGCAATGATGGGGCATTAAAGTCGGCGGTTAACGTGAGTGATTGTGCCAATTATGCAGACAGCTCATTATTGGAGAAGGAAAACAGGACAACGGAAAAAGAAGTAAACGCAGGGGTCTTAAATTCTGATCTGGTATTTAATGCAAATCCATCAAACATTAAAGAAGTGGAGGAGAACTCAAACTCTTTGGAGGCAACCTTAGCAGCCCCAGCACATGAGAAACACGTGCCACTTAAATTGGAAAAATTGCAACAAACTCAATCCACTACAGAGATAGATGACCAACCAAAAAATATTAGGTCATGGAAGCGTATCATGCACCAACCTAGCCCTAATGAGACAGAAGCAGTGAATGCAGTAGGAAAAAAGAGGAAAGCAACCACTTGCATGGAAATCACTCATGACTCTTCCCACAAACGACAACAGATCCAAAATGATCAGTTATCTTCAAGCTCAATGGTGGAGGCTGCACAGCAGCCCCGCCAAGCGCAATGAGTCTCCTAGTGTGGAACTATCGCAGGCTTGGGAACCTGCTGACAGAGAAGGAGCTTGGGGATTTAACCCGGGCACAAGATCCTTCCGTTCTGTTTTTAGACGAGACTTGGACGGATGAAACAAGGCTAAAAAAAATCAAAAGGAATTTGCAATTTGATCACACGTTCTTTGTTCCACGACTTACTTGAGGGGGTGGACTTGTTTTGTATTGGAAAGAGTCTTTGAATCTGGAAGTCGAAACATCATCAAAAAACCACATAGATTGCATTATTGGCAAGGGTAGTGAAGGTGCATGGAGGTTTACTGGTTTCTATGGTGAACCTATCACACATAAAAGGTAGGAATCTTGGGATCTACTCCGGCAACTTAACTCCCAATTCAATCTGCCTTGGGTGTGCGCCGAAGATTTCAACGAAATTGTGAGGGGTTCGGAAAAGAAAGGAGGCACAAATAGAAGTCATGCACAAATGCAGCTCTTCCGTGAAGCGATGGATGCCTGTGGGTTTGTTGATATAGGGTTCAGAGGCTGTCAGTTTACCTGGAAAAAATTATTTAGAGATGGCAACTCTATTTGGGAAAGGCTGGATAGAAGCTTAGCCAACAGTGAGTGGTTATCCAGGTTTGGTGGGTCAACAGTGCACCATCTAAATTGTAGTATGTTTGACCATTCACCATTGCTGATCATTCCCAAGCCTGTAGACTCTGTTATTCTAAGCAAACCTTTTAGGTTCAAGGAAATGTGGCTTACTGATAAGGGTTGTGCTCAGACAGTTAAGGTCGTATGGGAGAAGAGGAGAGCAACCAATCAAAACTTTGGTATTGTTTCTAAGATAGACGATTGTGGGGTGGCCCTGAAAAAATGGAGTAGCAAACATTTTGGGTGTGTCCGATAGGAGCTGCAAAAAAAACAGAAGCTACTTGCTTAGGCCGAATTGGTGGCTCTCAACACAGGTATTAATTTTCAAGCCCGAATGCTAAGAAGGGAGTTCAACGATCTGCTGGATAAGTAGATGAAGATGTGGTTTCAACGCTCTCGGTCTTTATGGGCAGTCCATGGTGATAGAAATTCAAAGTTTTTTCACATGACGGCAACACAATGGTACCAGAGGAATAGAATAACCGGAATAAAAAATTCATTGGGGCAGTGGTGTACGGATCAAAGAGTCATTGCTACGGAGGTGATAGATTTTTTTAGCAAGCTATACTCCTCATTAAACTCTTGCCAACCCGAGTTGGCTTTGGGCACTATAGAGACAGTTGTGACGGATGACATGAATAGAGAACTAGCTGCTGAGTTTAAGGAGTGTGAAGTACATGATGCTCTTTCCCAAATGGCACCTTTAAAGGCTCCAGGTCCAGATGGCATGCCACCACTCTTCTTCCAACACTTTTGGGGTTTGGTGGGTAAGGAAATCACTTCCTCTATTTTATTATTCCTAAATTCGGCTACACTACCAGAGCACATTAACCACACTTTTCTCACATTGATTCCAAAAGTAAAAAACCCATAATTAGTCTCAGAATTTCGTCCCATAAGTTTATGTAACGTGGTGTACATACTTTTCTCTAAAGTGCTAGCCAATAGGTTGAAGAGGATCCTTCCAAAAATTATTACCGAACACCAAAGTGCATTCACCAAAGATCGTCTCATTTCAGATAATTTTCTTATTGCTTTTGAGTCCCTTCATGGCATGCAAAATCATAAATCTAAAAAAGATGGTTATATGGCGCTCAAATTAGATATGAGTAAGGCCTATGACCGAGTGGAATGGGTTTTCTTGGAAGAAATTATGAGGAAATTGGGTTTCAATGAAAGATGGATCTCTCTCATAATGCTTTGTGTATCCACTGTTACATACTCTATCCTTATCAATGGTGCTCCTACAGGTTTTATTACTCCTACAAGGGGTATAAGACAAGGTGACCCCCTTTCCCCATTTTTGTTTCTCCTATGCACAGAAGGTCTTCATGGATTAATTACCAAATCAGCCATGAGAGGTGATATTCATGGATTTTCTTTGTGTAGGAGAAGCCCATCACTAACCCATCTCTTATTTACAGATGATAGCTTGTTGTTCTGCAGATCTAATGTGGAGGAGTGCCAAAAAGTGTTGGATGTGTTACAAATTTATGAGATGAGCTTGGGTCAACAAATAAATAAAGCTAAAACAATGGTGTTTTTTAGCAAATCAACAAAGGAAGACCAAAGGGATGCAATAAAGAATATGTTGGGAGTGACTGAAATCCGACACTATAAGAAATACTTGGGGCTGCCCACCCTAGTGGGGAGGAATAAAAAATCCAGCTTTAATTACATCAAGGAGCGTGTGTGGCGTAAGCTTCATAGGTGGGAAGAGAAGCTCCTTTCTTAAGCCGGGCGTGAAGTTTTAATTAAGGCGGTTGTCCAAGCAATTCCAACATATACCATGAATTGCTTCAAGCTTCCTATTGGCCTTATTGAGGAGTTAGAGGGCCTTATTCGGAGATTTTGGTGGGGTTAAAGAGGAGATAGGCGGAAAGTCCATTGGGTGAGGTGGGAGGAACTATGCAAACCCAAGGGTGAGGGAGGAATGGGGTTTAAGGACCTTGCTTTGTTCAATGATGCTCTTTTGGCGAAACAAGCATGGCGGCTCCTCCAAAATAAAAACTCACTTCTATATAGAGTTTTCAAACCAAGGTTTTTCCCTAATGGAACTATCTTGGAAGCACCACAATCACAAATGGGGTCATATGCTTGGAGGAGTTTACTTAAGGGGAGGGATGTGTTGATGGAAGGCTTGAGGTAGAGGGTGGGAGATGGTGAGAGTATTAATGTGTGGAGAGATCCGTGGCTGCCCTCTGAATTTCTACCCTTTGTGTCTTCACAAGCTGCATCAGGACTTGAGAATATGAGAGTTTTAGAGCTGATCAAACCGGGTACAAATGAGTGAAATCCGGAGCTTTTGTAGCAACTTTTTTGTGCAAGGGATATCTCTATGATTGAGTCCATTCCACTTTGCTCAAGAAAGGTAGATGACACATTATTTTGGCCCTTTACTCCATTAGGTTCCTATACAGTGAAATTAGGTAATAGGTTTTTGTACAAGCCCCAAAGTATGGACAACAATGACTACAATCCGGAGGATAATGGCTTATGGAAGAGGGTGTGGGGGCTGAAAACCCAACCAAAGATTAGAAATTTCCTTTGGCGAGCTGTCAAGAATGCTATCCCAACCAAAAGTAATCTCAAACAGCGCTAAGTTATTTTGGATGACTGCTGTGAACAGTGCAATGCTGAGGTTGAGGACACGGTACATGCATTGTGGTCATGTCCGCTTCTTAGCTCGGTGTGGGAACAGCAGAGGGAGTGGGAGTTTCGGGTGGCAAAAACTTTTGGTACGTTCAGGGAGCTGCTGGAATTTGTAGTGGAGAAAGGCAAAGATTTGAGCTCTTTGCAACAACGGTATGGTCAATTTGGCACAGATGGAATGCACTTTGGACCAGCCAAACCCCATTCCCAGTCCAACAAGTTCACCAGATGTTTCAGACACTCAGAGCAGACTTTGCGCGCTCATTACTACCAAGCCCCCCATCCCAAACCACTCCAAGCTCTCCAAATCCATTTGACAGGCCCCCACCCTGGGCAAACATCAAGGTAAACTTCGATAGTGCATGTTTTCAAGACCAAAATATAGCAGGTGCAACAACGGTGATTAGAGACAGAAACGGTTTGATTCTGGCATCAATGGCGGACAGGTTTCCTTTACCTCATTCTATAGTGGCAGTTGAACTAATTGCTGCTATCAAAGCTCTGAAACTGGCTACGGAGCTTGGGCATAATTCGATAATCCTGGAGGGAGACTTAAAGATCGCAATCGAGGCAATGCGGAGTGGCCTTCCGTTGTTGGCTGACTATGGACACCTTTTAGAGGAGGTCAATATTTTGGCGGATGGTTTTGAAGCATTAGAGTTTAGTTTTGTTCCAAGACAATGTAATACTCCAGCCCATAAAATTGCTAGACATGCGAGACATGTTAGCGAATACACGGTGTGGATGGAGGATGTTCCTCCACATTTATCCAATGTAATCCTTGCCACAATGGCATCATAAATAAAATCACAATGTTGTTTCTCAAAAAAAAAAAAAAAAAACCGATAACAATTTACCACCTATGATTTGTTGTGAAAGTATTATAAAAATATTATGGACATAGTGTTTCTCTAAAATTAAAGTAGATTTGAAATCTAACTCGGAACACTCGACACAAAATTAAAATAGATTGATTCAATTCTTTGTTGAGCTTCCTGCTAGCTATATCATGAAGATCATATATCACCTCTAAATCCAACCATTGCGGCCATATGCAATGCTCCTCCTATGTTTGTAAGTATATTGCATTATATTGGGAGATTTGTCTCTCTTTTCTCTCCATTCAAACTTAATTCTTAAACATGTACATGTGATTGTGAAAGAAGCATTACGTACTAATGAAACATTAGATATAGGAAATCAACATAGGCCTATTGTTAATGGAAATCAAAATTTTGTATTTTGAATGTTTAATTCTAATTATGAAAATACATAGCTTGAGCCGTGAGGTAGATATTCATGGTTTCTATGCATTGAAAGCTATTTATGATTAATTCTTCTTAAATATTATAATATCATGAAGTGAGTGAGGTCGTAATTAGTGTTGTTGTTGTTGTTGTTGTTTATTTTATTTTATTATTATTATAAAAAATCTTGTTTCTCGCTGGATTAATTGTAGAAGCTTTAGAATTCTGTACATTGAGTCTGATTGTACTTGACTGTTTATTATGCTCATGAATATATACATGCATAAACTGATTTTTCATGAAGCTGGAAAGGCCATGCGGCCATGGCCCCTCCCAACACCACCCCCCCTGTCCTCCCTCAAAGTCTTGCAAAATAGTCTCTTATAATACTTGATCTAAGTAGGGTATGAGCCCAACCAACTTTCTGGAATTAAAACAAGTCAGCCACAAATTTTTTTGTTCTTTTTTTAATTATCAAGAGAGTCTTGATCGAGTTGCAGTCGAATTTTGATCAATTGAGCCTCAATTGAAGTGCTGTCAAACTCTTTTTTTTTTCTTTAATGAGTTCTGTAGGGACCGGTTTCGAGCGCTCTCCCTGGATCGAGAGAGTGGACCCAAGCCCAGCTAACCCTCCAATAAATTTATAGAGTATGGGCTCTAGAGCTAGGCCTTAGTAAAGAATCCAACGGCCATGCATGGTTATACGTGAATGGTAGTATCCTAAAAATGGGTTGGAATGCACAATAAAGCTCCTCGGACAGGTTTACAGAGGTCGAAGTTATTCTTATTTCTTTCAAGTAAGGTTACAATGGTAGAGAGACAACACAATGCTACAGTATTTCTCTTTTTCTGGTTTTTCCTCCGTCCCCCTCACAAGAGGGACTTTTTACATTATATACTCTCCTCTCAGTTGATCCTAGCCCTACACTTGTTGATCATCCCAGTTTCCACTTGAGAGCCTGTCCCATCAGCCGCATTCCCATACCTCCAGTGGGTTGCAGCGCCCGAGACGGCACTGTTCAGAGGTCCTATCCTCATTAATGCGGCCAGGGCGTTAGTTGAGGGCATTTAATGTGGAGGGGACAGTTCACCTGGGACTTGTTCCTCCACCATGCTTCAATGTCCGGTGCTTGGTTCTTGCTGTTTGCTCCTTGGGTGCTTGGGGAGGCTCCCCTTAAAGGTGTGCTGTTTGTCCACTCTCTGACCTCGGTCTCCCGAGGATGTAACCATCCTCGACAATGCTGCTTGGGCCCTGGGCTCTAAGCTTTCGTCCTCGGACCTCGGACATTGGAGGCGTCCTCGGCTTGGGCCTCTAGGCCTGGTTTGGAATGGGCCGGGGTTGCTGACTTATTCTGGCCCCACAATAGCCCCTCAAAATCTTGCTGTCCGCATCCTCGGGCGGAAAGGAGGATTTTGACATCCTCGGACCTGCTTCACGTCCAATCGAGTCTTGTCCCTCGTCAGCACTGGAGCCTTTTCAACTGCCAAAGGTGCGTTACTGGCGCTTCGATGCGCGTAACGTGTCCTGCATTAAATTCGGGCGGCTTTATGCTCCCCACGTTCAACGGGCAGATGACAATCCAACGGTGGGGATGCGTCTGGCCTTTATGGGCGGGAAAACTCGCGCGGCTCTTCTACCTAGGGTATAAATACCCATTGGAACCGCCTCCTCCTTTTTTCATTTACGATCAAGAGCTCCTGCGCCTCTATTGTGAGTCCAGCCAAACTTCCATCTCCATCTCCAGCACAAAAAGTCAGTCCGAGGAGCTTCTCCTCATTTCTGTAAGTCTCTCTATCCCTCTTTGAGCTTCTTTTCCTCTCTACTCGTCCTTCTCTTTCATTCGTTCCTCCTTTAGTTTGCTTAGGCGTCATTTGGGATGGGTAGACTTAAGAAGTATGTTGGCACTGAGGAGGCGATGGAGAAATTCATCGCCGATTACAAGATACCGGCCAACGTTGGCTTGAGGTATTGTGAGGAGGGGGAGTGGCACCTCCTGAAGCAGGAGGGCGAGGTGGTGATTCCTGTCATCGCTTTCGTTGAAGGGGGGATGAGGATCCTCATGGGGCCGGTGATGAGGGGTTACCTCACCTACTTTCGGTTGACCCCCACCCAATGCGCCTCCAACATGTTCAGAATTCTGGGCAGTGTGGATGCCCTTAACGAAAAGATGGGTCTGAGACTGACCTATCATGATGTCAACTACTGCCACAATCTTCAACATTTGAAGAACAAGTCCTACTACATGAGGACGAGGGACGACAGGGTCCGGCTCATCCAGTGCCTCCCCGAGTCCAACAAGGGGATGAATGAGGATTTCCTCATCGTGTCTGGAGCGTGGCACGATGGCCTCCATTGCCCGACGACAGAGGGAACGCCAGGTGGGACAGTGGGAATAGGAGGGGACTCAAGGATTCTGACTTCTTTTCTGCATTGTTTCTTCTTGTATTGTTTGGCTTCTAACCATGGATGTGTTTTCCCTTTGCAGATCCGCACTCTTTTGCGCGCCATTTCAGCTTGGTCAACAGGGAAGACTTGCAGAAAGTGCTCAGGTCTGCGGAATTTGAGAACGAAGCAGACCACCAAGTCAGAGCTGCGCACAAGATTTTGGGGTACACTCTGCTCCAGAAGTCATTTGCGGCTCCAAAGTACGTGATCATAGCTAAGGATCCTCGGCTGCGGAAAATAAAAGTGACCGAGGACGGTTTCGAGTTTCCCGAGGACACCTCCACTTCAGAAGGCGTCACAGTAGTAGTCCCCTCGTCTTCCCATACATTCCCAGAGGCTGCGGAAGGGGACTTAGAGAGGGAAGGGGACGCTGCTAATTGTGGTCCTTCCGAGGACGATTTCAGCGTTTTCGAGCAACTGCATCAGTCCGAGGACCCTTCTGGAGACTTGGGTGATCCTCGTCTAACCGAGGCAGACTTCTTAGCGTTGGATAAATCTGCTCGGCTTGAAATGGGCTACAAGAAGAAAGCCCAACCCCCTCTACTCGACCTAATCGAAGGTCAACCTGGGAAGGCCAAACCGAAGCTTCCTCCTCCTCCTCCTCCTCCAAAGGTCCGCCCTGCTCAGACCAGGTCGGCCTCAACGCAGTCCAAGCTCCCTCCTCCTCCGCCTCAGCCGAGCCCGCCGTCTAGGCGCGAGCCTGCTGACCCCAAGCAGAAGAAGGACAAGGGTAAGAGGACCCTTGAGGACAATACTGGGCCCCTGCGGGAGGGCGATGGCACTCGTCGGCCATCGAAGCAATTGAGGATAGGCTCCTCAACGCAGGAAAAACAGGTCGCTCCACCGCCCGAGGTCCAGGCCTGGCTCCCCGCCCCAATGCTCCATGGGGCACCTCTGAGGGATGACTCCTCCCTCAGGGACTTTAAGGACAGCGAAGGCGCGTATGTGGCCGACGCTGTGGAGAGATGTCTGCTCCTCCCTGCGGACATGGCGGAGCTGGGGACCATGAGAAGTAAGGACGTCTTCCTCTGCCTCAAGCGGTATTTGGGGATGGTAAGGCCTCAACACTTGTGCTTTTTCTTGCCTCAGTTTTTTTTTTTTTGCTTTCATTTCTTTTTTGAGCTCGGCTAATCATAACTTATCTGTTTCGTTTGGCAGGCTGTACAGGCCACCTTCAGGCTGGAAGAGGCGACCAACGAGCATGGGAAGGCCATGGATTTAGAGCGTGATAGGCGCCTGGCAGCTACTCGGACCCTCAAGACGTCTGAGGAGGACCTTGCCAAGGCCAGGGAGGAGCTGAAGGCCATGACCCAGGCTAGGGATAGCGCAATGTCAGGCCTTGAGGGTGCCCAAAGGCAGGCCGAAACTCAGACAAAGCGTCTGGGTGAGGCAGAGAAGCTGTTGAAGCTTGCCGAGGAGCAGATAGCTGGCCTGGTGAAGAAAGTGGCAGATGCCGAGGAGGCCAAGAGGGTGGCCAAATGGGCCAAAGGGGAGGCTGAGAGGGCCAAGTTTGAGGCCGAGCAAGGCTGGGAGGAAGCCTGGGCCACCAAGCAGGAAGCCAAGGAGGCGGCCTACACTGCCGGGGCAACTGAGACAGCAGCTGCCTACAAATCCCAAGTCCCTGGGGTATGTAGGCGCTATTGCTCCGAGACTTGGAGTGAAGCCCTCAGACAGGCTGGGGTGGAGGCTTCTTCTGACTTGTGGAAGGAGGAGAATGTGTACTACCCTCCTGTTATCCGCGAGGCTGCCCCAGATGGCTCAGAGGCCGAGGAGGCTGCTGCGGAAGCTGCTGCCACCCCGGGCGAGGGGGCCTTGGGTGCTGGGGCCACTGACGAGCTAGTCCAAGGGAGTACTCCCTCCTCGGCGGTTGAACTGAGTGATGGCTCCAACGAGGATGCGCCTCAGCAGGCTGCAGAACCTTCCCTCGATGCCCAGGTTTCTTCTGTCGAGGGGGCAGCTATTCCTGCTGTGCCTCTGCAGGCCATCCCCCTTGGTCAGGGCTCGGAGGACCCTGAGGCAGCTGCAGGCCAGCCACCCACCGAAGCGGGCAACTAGGCTCCTTGGCGCTTCTGCATGATGGACTTCATTTTTGCGTTTCTTTCTTCTTCTTTTCCTTTTACTTGTAATGTAACTCCTCTGATGTAATTCCCTTGAATTTAATGAAATGAGAACTTTATCTCCTTTTCTGTTTGTTGTGGCTATTCACTTGCACATTATCCGCTTCTTCTTTACTTGCGCGGTTTTAGCTTCAATTGCATCTCGGCCAATCGTGGCATCAGTTATTATAATGAGAGGGCGTGTATGCCCTGATGCACTCTTCATTTCCTAAGGACCAGATAGAATTTCTTCTGGTAGACACTTAGTGTTTCTTCAGTGTAGTTAGCTTCTCCTTAGGCCTGAGTCCGAGGACCACGCAGAGCCTTGGTCCTGCTTGACACTTAGCTTTTTGAGGTAAATAGTGTTCCCACAAGCCTGAGTCCGAGGACTATACAGAGCCCTGGTCCTGCTTGACGCTTGAGTTTGGCTGTAAGTAACTAGTTTCCCCATAGGTTTGAGTCCTTGGACCATGCAAGACCTAGGTTCTGTCTAGTACCCAGATGTAAGTGGTTAGCTCCCCATAGGCTTGGGTCCTTGGACCATGCAAGACCCAGGTACAGTTGCTGCCTTCAAGATAAGTGGCTAGCTCCCCATAGGCTTGGGTCCTTGGACCATGCAAGACCCAGGTACAGTTGCTGCCTTCAAGATAAGTGGCTAGCTCCCCATAGGCTTGGGTCCTTGGACCGCGCAAGACCCAGGTACAGTTGTTGCCTTCAAGATAAGTGGCCAGCTCCCCATAGGCTTGGGTCCTTGGACCATGCAAGATCCAGGTACAGTTGCTGCCTTCAAGATAAATGGCTAGCTCCCCATAGGCTTGGGTCCTTGGACCATGCAAGACCCAGGTACAGTTGCTGCCTTCGAGATAAGTGGCTAGCTCCCCATAGGCTTGGGTCCGAGGACCGCGCAAGACCCAGGTACAGTTGCTGCCTTCAAGATAAGTGGCTAGCTCCCCATAGGCTTGGGTCCTTGGACCCTGCAAGACCCAGGTACAGTTGCTGCCTTCAAGATAAGTGGCTAGCTCCCCATAGGCTTGGGTCCGAGGACCGCGCAAGACCCAGGTACAGTTGCTGCCTTCAAGATAAGTGGCTAGCTCCCCATAGGCTTGGGTCCTTGGACCATGCAAGACCCAGGTACAGTTGCTGCCTTCAAGATAAGTGGCTAGCTCCCCATAGGCTTGGGTCCTTGGACCATGCAAGACCCAGGTACAGTTGCTGCCTTCAAGATAAGTGGCTAGCTCCCCATAGGCTTGGGTCCGAGGACCGCGCAAGACCCAGGTACAGTTGCTGCCTTCAAGATAATTGGCTAGCTCCCCATAGGCTTGGGTCCTTGGACCATGCAAGACCCAGGTACAGTTGCTGCCTTCAAGATAAGTGGCTAGCTCCCCATAGGCTTGGGTCCTTGGACCATGCAACACCCAGGTACAGTTGTTGCCTTCAAGATAAGTGGCTAGCTCCCCATAGGCTTGGGTCCGAGGACCGCGCAAGACCCAGGTACAGTTGCTGCCTTCAAGATAAGTGGCTAGCTCCCCATAGGCTTGGGTCCTTGGACCATGCAAGACCCAGGTACAGTTGCTGCCTTCAAGGTAAGTGGCTAGCTCCCCATAGGCTTGGGTCCGAGGACCGCGCAAGACCCAGGTACAGTTGCTGCCTTCAAGATAAGTGGCTAGCTCCCCATAGGCTTGGGTCCGAGGACCGCGCAAGACCTAGGTACAGTTGCTGCCTTCAACTGGCTGTAAGTAACTAGTTTCCCCATAGGCTTGAGTCCTTGGACCATGTAAGACCTAGGCTCAGTCTAGCACCCAGATGTAAGTGGCGTTGGGACGCGAGACGTGCGATAATGATAGGCAGAACATCTGAATCAAAAAGGACTTCTTTATTAATAGTAATACCTTTTCAGGTTATTTACATTCCATGGACGAGGTACAGGTTTATCCTCTAAATCTTCTAAATAGTATGCTCCTATCCCTGCCACTGAGGTGATTCGGTAGGGGCCCTCCCAGTTGGGTCCGAGCTTTCCCCAAGAAGGGTTCTTGGCAGCTCCTACGATTTTTCTCAGCACCAGGTCTCCCGGTGCTAGTGGTCTGAGCTTTACATTGGCGTCATATCCTTGCTTGAGCTTTTGCTGGTAGCAGGCCAGCTGGATCATTGCCTGTTCTCTTCGTTCATCTACCATATCTAGGCTCCGCCCCAGCAGTTCATCATTGCTGTCTGGGGTGAAGGAGCTTGTCCTCAGCGTTGGGAAGTTGGTTTCCAGGGGGATTACTGCCTCCGCACCATAAGTCATGGCAAAAGGTGTTTCTCCCGTTGAGCGCCGGGGCGTAGTCCGATACGTCCTGAGGACGTGGGGCAGCTCTTCTACCCATCTCCCCTTGGCATCATCCAGCCTCTTCTTAAGCCCGTTGACGATGACCTTGTTGACAGCCTCGGCCTGTCCGTTCCCCTGAGGGTACGCTGGCGTTGAGTATCTGTTTGTGATCCCAAGTTCGCTACAGTACCTCCTGAAGGCCTTGCTATCGAACTGGAGCCCATTATCCGAGATGAGGGTATGAGGGACCCCGAATCGTGTAACTAGGTTCCTCCAAAGGAACTTCTTCACGTCTACATCCCTGATGTTGGCTAGTGGTTCGGCCTCGACCTACTTGGTGAAGTAGTCCGTGGCCACCAACAGATACCTCTTGTTCCCTGGTGCTTTGGGGAAGGGTCCCACAATGTCCAAGCCCCATTGGGCGAATGGCCATGGACTGGATAATGGATTGAGGACCCCTCCTGGCTGATGGATGTTTGGGGCGAACCTTTGGCATTGGTCACACTTCTGGACATACTCCTGGGCCTCTTGCTGCATTCCCGGCCACCAGTATCCTTGAGTGATGGCTCGGTGAGCCAGGGATCTTCCCCCCGTATGGCTCCCACAAATTCCTTCGTGCAGCTCTTCGAGCAAGGATTCTGTCGCTTCGGGATGGACACATAGAAGGTATGGCCCACAGTAGGACCGCCTGTATAGCTTGTGATCCTCGGACAACCAGAACCGAGGAGCTTTCCTTCGTATCTTTTCTGCCTCTGACCTTCCCTCAGGCAGGACGTCATCTTTGAGGGATCTCACGATGGGGTCCATCCAGCTGGGACCCATCACGATTTGATGGACGGGGATTACTCCCTTTGGGACTTCACTTGCCCTCTCTAGGTGCTCTACAAGTATGATCCGAGGCAAAGCCCCTGCCGAGGAGGTTGCGAGTGTGGCAAGTGAATCGGCATGACTGTTCCCATTCCTAGGAATATGGGACAAGCTGAAGGGGCGAAATTCTGACTGCAAGTGCTTGACTTGGCTAAGGTATTCCTGCATTCTCGAATCCCTGGCTTCCATCTCCCCCTTCACCTGCCCTACCACCAATCTGGAGTCTGAGAACATCTCTATCGACTTTCCTCCCATCTTTTGCACCATGATCATCCCTTGTAGTAATGCCTCATACTCGGCCTCGTTGTTTGTGGCCGTAAATCTGAGCCTCAGGGACTTCTCAATGACATGGTTTTCAGGGGACACTAGGACCAGCCCCACTCCGGACCCCCTTTGGTTTGCCGCGCCATCCACGTATACTTTCCAACATAGTGACTTTGGGATGGAGATTGCCCCAACTGATTTCTCATCATGGCTCTTGTCCTCGGCTGCCACTTCTACGACTGGTTCAGCGAACTCAGCCGTCAGATCCGCCAATACCTGGCCTTTTATGGAAGTCCGGGGCATGTACTTGACGTCAAAAGCCCCCAGAATTGTGTTCCACTTCGCGACTCGACCCGTGTAATCAGCGGCCTGGAGCACAGCCTTCAAGGGCAATTGGGTTAGGACAACCACCGTGTGAGCTTGGAAGTAGTGGGGGAGCTTTCTCTTGGCGTGGAACACTGCCAGTATGGCTTTCTCCAGGGGTAGGTATCTGATCTCTGCTTCATGCAGCGACTTGCTGACATAATAAACTGGCTTCTGAACGCCATTGTCTTCCCGTATCAGCACTAAGCTCACTGCGTGGGGTGCTACCGCCAGGTAGGCGTATAAGACCTCGTCGGGCTCAGGATTGGACATGATAGGCGGCCGGGATAGATACTCCTTGAGTTGCTGGAAAGCTTTGGCACAATCCTCGGACCACTCAAATCCTTTCCATTTGTTGATCAGGAGATAAAAGGGCCTGCATCTGTCGGCCGACCTGGAAATGAACCGGTTCAGCGCCGCGATCATCCCAGTAAGCTTTTGGATCTCCTTGGGGTTCTGCGAAGGCTTCAAATTGTGAATGGCCTTGACCTGGTCAGGGTTGACTTCGATCCCACGATGGGTGATCATGTACCCCAAGAATTTGCCAGAGCTTACGCCGAACGAGCATTTTGAGTCATTAAGGCGGAGCTTATGCTCTCTCAGGACACCAAATGTGCGGCCGAGGTCCTCCAAGTGCTCGGACACCAGCTTGCTCTTCACCACCATATCGTCAACATAGACCTCGATGCTCTTGCCCAGCATCGGCTCAAACATTCTCGTCATCATCCTCTGGTAGGTGGATCCAGCGTTTTTCAGGCCAAAGGGCATAACCTTGTAGTGGTAGTTCCCTATGGGTGTCACAAATGCTGTCTTCTCTTGGTCCTCCAAGGCTAGGGGGATTTGGTGGTAACCCTGAAAGGCATCCAGGAAGCTCATCCGAGGATGGCCTGCAGTCGCATCTACTAGCTGGTCTATCCGTGGCATTGGGAAGGGGTCTTTTGGGCATGCCTTGTTCAGGTCTGTGAAGTCTACACAAACCCTCCATTTCCCACTTTTCTTCTTGACCACCACAGTGTTGGCCAACCATTTGGGGAAAAAGATCTCCTTGATGGCCCCCGCGTGCTTAAGCTTATCGACCTCTTCCCTGATCGCATCAGCGTGCTCCTTCGATGGGCGCCGAGGTGGCTGCTGCTTGGGGATCGCAGATGGGTTGACGTTAAGGTGGTGACAGATGAAAGAGGGATCAATCCCAGGGGCATCGCAGGGGTCCCATGCGAACACGTCAAGGTTCCTCTTGAGGAACTCAAGCAACTCCCCCTTTTCCCGTGGAGGCAGCTGGGTTCCCACTTGGAAGAACTTCTCCGGATCATCGCCAATTACCACCTTCTCCAGGTTTTCGCATTTAGCATCCTCGGCGGGTGCATCCGGAGGCGCCACCTGGGTCTTTGATTGCTATGAGTTTTCCTCGGCTGCGGCCGAGGACTGTGCATCAATCCGATGGGATATGGCAGCCACTGTGCAATGCCTAGCCGTGGATTGGCAACCTCGGATCTCCAGAACCTGGTCCCCTGACAGGAATTTCACCTTCTGGTGCAAGGTGGAGGCTACGCCATCCAAGGCGTGTAGCCAGGGCCTCCCTACGATGGTTGTGTAGGGGGAGTATGTGTCCACCACTATGAAGTTCGCCTCCACCACCACTGGGCCTGTCTGTACGGGCAGTCTGATCATGCCCTTTGGGATGACGAGCTTCCCGTCGAAGCTCATTAGGGGGGAGCCGTAAGGTGTGAGGTCTTCCTGTTTTAGCCCCAGCCCCTTGTAGAGGTATGGACACATGACCTCGGCTGCACTGCCACCGTCCACCATCACCCTTTTCACGTCGTATCCTCCTATTCTGAGGGTGACGATCAGGGCGTCCTCGTGTGGTTGGATGGTCCCAATCTTGTCCTCCTCCGAGAAACTCAGGGCTGGGGGAGGATTCTTCCTGGACCTCTTTGGCCCCGTCCGAGGGTCCTCGGCGCGCAGTTGGGCCACAGACAACACTCGCAGAGGAGGTGTGCCTGTTCTCCCTAGCGCGGCCAGAATTATATTGATCGTCCCGGTGGGCTGCCCCATGGCGGCGTCCCTCCGAGGCTCATGGTAGGCTCAGCCCCGCTGGTAACTGGAATGGTGCAGAAGGTGCTTCAGCCTTCCCTCCTGGGCAAGTTGGTCCAGGTGGTCCCAGAGGTTCCTGCAATCCTCCGTGGCATGTCCGTGGTCCTGGTGGTATTGGCAGTAACGATCCTGGTTGCGCCTACTAGGCTCCCCCATCATCTTAGCTGGCCATCTGAAGTATGGCTCGTTCTTTATCTTTTCCAGAACCTTGTGCACAGGTTCTCGGAATACTGCGCCGACGGTCTGGGCGTTGGTTGCCCCGGATTGCCCACCGAAATCCCTCCTCGGATGGGCGTGGTTGTACCTGTCCGACCTGAAATCCCTCATCTCCTGAGGGATAACCTTCTCCTTGCCTTTGCCTTGCAGCATATCTTCTTCCACCCGCTTGTATGTGTCGATCCGATCCATCAGCTGCCGCACGCTGGTGACGGGCGTTCTGGTTAGAGACTTCCTCAGGTCGTGCCCCAATGGTAGCCCATTCTGGAATGTACTGATGGCGACGGCGTCATATTTGCCGTCCAACTCGTTGTAGATCTCCCAGTACTTGTCCGAATAAGCCTTGAGGGTCTCCCCGTCACGCATAGAAAGGGACAGCAATGCACTCATGGGCCGAGGGGGCCTGCTGTTCGTGACAAAGCGAGAACCAAAGGCCTGGGTCAGCTATCTGTATGAGTCTATGGAATTCTTCCTTAGACCGTTGAACCACCTCATCGCCACGGGTCCCAAGCTGGATGGGAAGACTTTGCACATCAGCGCCTCATTCTTGGAGTGGACAACCATACTTTGGTTGAACTGGCTCACGTGCTCCACGGGATCCGTCTTGCCATTGTAAGCGATGAAGGTTGGCTGCTGGAACCGCCGAGGAAGCTCTGCCTCTTCTATACGACGCGTGAAGGGCGACCTGGAGAGCTGATCCACCGCCCTGCTCATGGCGTGGCCTCCTAAGCCCCTAGGGGTTGGGTTGGCACGCCTACGCCTCTGGTAGCGCTCCTCCTCGTGGGAGAAAGTCTCGCTGGGGGGCGTTCTTGACCTTTGCTTGTATTCGTCATCGCTCTCGTCATCGGAGGGCAGGTCAGGGCTGAGTTCGGACTGTCTCCGCTGCGCACGGCGTAGCTTCCTCTTCAGATCGTCTATCTCGCGCTGCATAGCCACCTTACCACCCTTTCTCTGGGAGGCGTGGCTATGGGCCTCTTGCGACCGCGTGGCCTGGCCATCGTCGCGCTTCTGGGGAATGTACCCGTCCCCCTGGCTTTCGCTCGCCGTTGAAGTGCGCACGCTTCCCTCTCGAAGACGTCTGTTGTCGTTCTGACCGCCCCCGGGGTCGCCATAGTGACCTTGAGGCCGTGACTTCGCCGGTTCTGGTCGATTGGGAGTCCTTTGGTGAGGGCCTGATCCTACCATGTTCGACTGTTGTCCTTACTAACGCACAAGCTCTTCCCACAGACGGCGCCAATTGTAGGGACCGGTTTCGAGCGCTCTCCACAGGTTGGGAGAGTGGACCCAAGCCCAGCTAACCCTCCAATAAATTTGTAGAGTATGAGCTCTAGAGCTAGGCCTTAGTAAAGAATGCAACGGCCATGCATGGTTATACGTGAATGCTGGTATCCTAAAAATGGGTTGGAATGCACAATAAAGCTCCTCGGACAGGTTTACAGAGGTCGAAGTTATTCTTATTTCTTTCAAGTAAGGTTACAATGGTAGAGAGACAACACAATGCTACAGTATTTCTCTTTCTCTGGTTTTTCGTCCGTCCCCTTCACAAGAGGGACTTTTTACATTATATACTCTCCTCTCAGTTGATCCTAGCCCTACACTTGTTGATCATCCCGGTTTCCACTTGAGAGCCTGTCCCATCAGCCGCATTCCCATACCTCCAGTGGGTTGCAGCGCCCCAGACGGCACTGTTCAGAGGTCCTATCCTCATTAATGCGGCCAGGGCGTTAGTTGAGGGCATTTAATGTGGAGGTGACAGTTCACCTGGGACTTGTTCCTCCACCATGCTTCAATGTCCGGTGCTTGGTTCTTGCTATTTGCTCCTTGGGTGCTTGGGGAGGCTCCCCTTAAAGGTATGCTGTTTGTCCACTCTCTGACCTCGGTCTCCCGAGGATGTAACCATCCTCGGCAATGCTACTTGGGCCCTGGGCTCTAAACTTTCGTCCTCGGACCTCGGACATTGGAGGCGTCCTCGGCTTGGGCCTCTGGGCCTGGTTTGGAATGGGCCGGGGTTGCTGACTTATTCTGGCCCCACAAGTTCGATTCACAAATGCCGCAATTATTAATAGGATTTTACTAATGTATGCTCTAAGGTAAGGAACTTTTTATGAAACTATATATGAAAAAGTGAAGAACTTTTTTGACAACATTTTCAATTTTTCATTAAAAAAATTATAAAATAGATAATTAATATATGTCCTAAAACCACCAAGAATGGTGGTCTAGTGGTCTTGGTGCGAACGCAAAAGTGCAACGCTGAACCCCAAGAATGCTAGCCTTCTTGTAGGGCTAGAGTGAGGTATGTTGTTACACCGAACAGCTATAATTATGACTCAATCAAACATTCTCTAACTGATGAGTGCTCCAATGGTCACGCCTATAAGAGTTTGCCACAATGGTCGTCTCCACTCACCCATTTTGGCCATCATAAAAAAAATAAATAAATAAAAAGTCCTAAAGAATATAGGTTAACCCGACCCTAAACTAAATTTTTTGTAGAAAGTTTTATTGTCACTATATTGATTTGTGTACTTTCTCTTCAGAAAAGAGAAATATTATGGGGACACAAATTAGCTGAGAGAACAGCAGCTCCTTCACTATTTTAGACTGGGCCGGAGAACGTAGGTGGTGGGTTGTGGGTGAGTGGTGACCCTAGTATAGACTATAGCTATTTTCGGCCGAGCCGGAGATTGTTGGCGGTGGGCCGTGGGAAAGTGGTGACACTAATATAGATTATAGACTATAGAGGCGCAGTCTATCGCTATTGACAGACACGTCATTGAAAACGACAGTACAATTACAAACAAGCCTCAATGTCTCAATAAAGTATTAAGGTGGGACCATGAGACCGTTGCTGCTGCGATTACGTCATCAAGCACATTCAAAAAACAAAACAAAGTAATTAAACAAAGAAATAATAACGAGAGCTCTTAGGGTACTAGTTAATAATTCATTTAAATAAAGTTTTTATGAGAAATGAAAAAAAAGAAATTAATATTTTAACAACTTTTTTCATTTTCCATAAAAGTGGTATCAAAACTTCCTAAAATAGATTATTAATGAGTGCCCTAAGGGCACTCGTTAGCATGACCCTTAAACAAAAAAGAACAAGATTATTATTTTTTGTTGGAGAAAGTTTCCGTCTATTACTTTCGCATGATAACTCTTTATTATTAGATTAAGACGTTAATCAATTTTTGGTGTAGCTAAGAATTAAATCATAAATCTATTATTTAACTATCAAATACTTTACTAGTTGAACTAATTAAAAACAACTAACCAAAATTAATTTCAGAGACATATAATTTGACACAATTACTAATTTTGATCGGTAAAAGTGAGATGTTGGGCTATGTGAAGACACGCATTTACCAATTACGTGTCCCTATCATTACTCAACGAACCGTGTCTGTCAAGAGCAGTGATAAAATCACCGATAGATATGTCACATAAAATCAGTCTTTGGCCTCCTTTTCACGACTCGCTTGCCAATACGACCTTTTATGGTGACGCTATGATTACTGGCTTTGAAATACGGAGAGTAATGGAGTGGTCAGACTTCAGAGAGTCTGAAACCCCTCAAGCTACGCCTAAAAAGAAACAGAGCTCGCAGAGGTAATCGTACTTGGGTAAATTGCCATTGATTTTACTCCACAACTGTGCAATTTCTTGGGGGGGGCTATAGAACAGTGCCTATGCAGACTTTATAGTATTTATCTACTATTGCCTTTTTTTGTTTCGTCAAATTCTCCCATGGATGAACGGTTTGTCACGTTTGTGCTAAACAATTTCGTCAAGTCTTTGAATACAGCACATCTGGGTCCCTAAGATTTGAAGTTGAATGAATGGTTTCAAATAACAATGGGAGCATTTTAATACTTGGTGTGCTAAAAAAAAACACGATTAGCACACCAAAAACAAAAAAAGTCACTTATACTTGGCCAAAAAAAAAAAAAAAAAAACCCACAATAACCATGATTAATCCAAACCAAACTCAACCATCACTGTGATCAACCAAATCAATTGAGACCAAAAAAGAAAAATCCTAGACCATTCGCGATCAACCAAATCAACCCGAACCAATAACAACCATGATCGAACAGATCAACACTAGAACCCACGAACCCAAAGGCAAATCAACCATGACCCACGGATCCTTTGACACCATTATGAGAGTTGTCATTGTCGCGAAAGAGATGAGAGAGTTCCAAGGGGAAAGGCAGAGGGCCAAGAGAGACATGAGAGAGAAATTAATTAAAAATAAATAGTAGCAGGGTGCTAGAGTAATTGCTACTAGTAATAGTTTACTATGGTTATGAATAATCTAACAAAAATAATAGGAATTAGCCTAAGAGCATTCTCATCAGTGTGTGCATAATTGTGTATAAATGTGCAAAATAGAAAAAGTCATCACTTTTACACAATCTGAGCAAAAAAACCACCCACATCAGTGGGTGTATACTTGTTTATATTTATAAGTTGCTACAGTACCCGTGTAAATATACACGGGTACTGTAGCATGTTTATATCATTTTTAATCATTTTTTTCTCTCTCATCCTCTCAGCTCCCTCTCTCTCTCTCTCTCTCTCTCTCTCTCTCTCGGCGCACAACTCTCCCTTTCTCTCATCTCATCCATTTTTCTTCCTCTAGCTTCCGTCGATTGCCATCGCCGCTGATGAGAACGAGGTCGAGCAAGCCAAGTCGCCGGACAAGTCCGTCGCCTACAACATGAACGGAGTTCTCCAACGGGTCTGTCGCCTAGAATATCATGGGTTTTGATCCATTTTTGGTTGAGCTTGAGGCCGGCGGCCATCGCGAGGAGGTGGCGGTGCTGTGAGGCACTTTGGTTGAGGCCGGCGGCCGTCGCGAGGAGGTGGGTTTTGATCCATTTTTTCTGGTTTTTTGGTTGATTGTGGGTGTGGGTTTTGATCCATTTTTGGTTGAGCTTGAGGTCGGCGGCCATTGCGAGGAGGTGGTAGTGCTGCGAGGCACTTTGGTTGAGGCCGGCGACCATCGCGAGGAGGTGGGTTTCGATCCATTTTTTCTGGTTTTTTGTTGATTGTGGGTGTGGGTCAATGGGTTTTGATCTTGATCGGCTTGGCTTAAGTGGGTTTTCCTTTTGATGATGCTGGTTGGGTGGTGATGATGGTGGTGACGGTGGCCGTGGGTCTGTGAGAGAGAGAGGGGCAATGAAGGAGTGAGTAATAAAAAAATGTAAAATAATGAATATTTTATTGAATAAATGTGTAGAATAGATAAACTGATGTGTGTGTTTTGTAAAATTGGATGTGTAAAATAGAAAAAGTAGGTTTTTTCATGTAAAATAGACAGAAAATTTACACGGACTGATGTGAATGCTCTAACAATATTTAGAATAGAAAAACTTCAATCATTCTGATTTGTTTGAAGGGGGAAAAAGAAAGGGTTCTAAACCTAAATAAACACCAGAAATCGTCAATCTAGGAATCAACTCGTACTTTATAGTTTGCATGGCAATAATTAAGTACTATCTTTATCTTGTGAATGGTTCATTTTAACTGTTACGAACTAAAGAACTTATGATTTATGCGTAGAAACTCCAAACATAGCACGAACGGTAGTTAAGGCTCTTTTTTACTTGTGTTAGCAATAGATTGGTAATAATATTGTAGAACTATTGCGTTTCTTTTTTACATTTAATACATTTGATGGGGTTTGTTTTTTGTCGTTTAGTTCGCTAAAATAGCATTTTGGGTGTTTTAACACAGTCAGTACTAACATACCTTCTCATTTCAATTCTTAATTTTTATAACTTTTAAACTAAATATGAGAGAAATGATATTTGATTTTGTTTAGTTTAGTTTATATAAATATTAAAAGTCATTCGATTTTTAAATGTCTCAAGTGTCTCACAATGTAAAAGACCATAATGACCACGGTACATTCAGGCTATACTTGCCAATCAATAGTTTGCGCTGCTCCTTGTTTACAAAAAAATTATAGAAAGATAATGAACTTTATATTTTGAAAAGAAGAAACAATGAACTTGGTTTCAAATGAATCTTTTCAAATTTCATTGCGGAATTTTCCATTTTAGTCAGCTACTTGCACAAAATTATAGTATAAATCAAGATAACTTTGGGATGCTAGGTTACTGCCAAAAATAAATGGTCCACCACCGGTCTGGTCCTCGTACAGCGTGGGGACCAAACACGGTCAGAGATTTCCTGCTACAAACTGATTTGGACCTGGTCACATAAAGAAGATGTAAGGTAGAGATTGTTTTCAAAATTGAAATCTTAAATATCATGGCCAAATGGGACGCAAACCTTTAAGATCGGATCTTAACGTGAATCAAGAATTCCAAACCTTTTTATGAAAAAAAAAAAAAATTGATAATCTTGAAAGATAACCCCAAAAATAGTATCTTCCTCAAGTTATATTGTGTATTCATTTTCAGGTTCAAAAGGAACGACCGAAGCTGTTGGAATAGATTTTTCTATTTAGGGCCGAAACGTCTTCATAGGCCCGGTACTGTATGGGGTTGTCAATTGTGATAAACAACCAAGAGGTTGAAGGGGACACATACCAGACCTCACAAAGGTATATGGGACCCTCCTCTCAAATAAATTTCCAAAGTACTCAAGTATGAATTTTACAATGACCACGAGAAGTCACAATCACTCGGACGCGGACCATAAACAGCAAATATCATGCAGTCCACTGCTTTCTTTGTCATGCACTGGCCCATATAGACTCCTATGGGTCAGAGATGAGGCTTGGTTCATCGTGTTACACCAAAAGACGGTAAGCAGAGAGAGTGTGAGAGAGATTGATTGCAGTATGAAAGGTACAGGCATTAAAGCTGTTCAAGACCAGAATCGTCCCCTAGACTCAAAAAAGAAATATAATTGGCAGGCAAGGCAAAAGGGCCCTCAGCAAGGGTTTTAAGGAAAATGATGACAGGTCAGTGCAAATCTTAGACGAAGCCAAAGAAGACTGTAACACGGAATGGAAAGATAGTTTGGCCATCAGCAAAATTCATATTATTGGAGACCTCTTCACGTTAGAGAACCGATTATATATACGCAAAAATTCTCTACAAGCATCATTTTCATGTACAAATTAAGCAAACTAACTGCCTTCTGCAGCTTATAATCAAACAATCTATGCAGAATATGAGAGATAATGACTTACGCCTTCAGTTCAGGTCTATCATACACTAGTAAAGTAAAATATAAAAATCCTATCTTGGTCATTATGAACAGTGAGATTCAACTAAAATCATATCTAGGATTCAAAATTTACATATAGAAATACTGACACCAAGGGAAAGATACAATTTTCTTTTCCCCCCTTGATTTTTCCAATTCCCCCCCTTTTTTACAATTTCCATACTCAAAAGTACCAAACAAGTTACAAAATCCCAACAAAAAAAAAAAAAAAAAATACAGAAACCACATTAATAACGTTGATAAGTCAAAAAAACTAAGCACAAACTGCAGAAGCAACAAACAATTTTCAAAAGGACTTAGAATGCAGTATTTTAATGCTAGATTGCAATGAACACTAACTGTAACTTTTAACTAAAAACCATGAGTAAGTTCCATAGTCCGGTCGTCAACGTAGGGGCGTGTATAGACACTAAAATTTTGTTCCACAACAGAGAAAAAAGAACTGGTGGAAACCAATTACCAAGTTGAGGCCAAAAAGCCAAATCCATCAGCTCCACGAAGAAACATTCAGAAGTGGGACTCCGTTCCATGCAAGAGATAGAAACCCAGGTGGCGATTCAATTAGAGAATACGAGGAACTGTAATTGTAATTCCACAAAAGTATCTTAGCTTGACTCACTGCGTAATGGCTGAGGGCTACCGGTTCAAAACCGGAACTTTCCATCAAAACCTTCCACTGCTCCTTGTCCTCCATACGTTCTCTCTTGGTTTCCGGTTCCTCTGGTCCAATCGCACCAGCTATTCGACGACCAAGCAATAGTCTCTCCACTTGGATCCTGTCGGGCGAGTCTCGGGTCAAGTTGGGCTCCAATGATTCGAACACGGCCGAGTAGTATCTCAACGCGTTCTTGCACCGGTTGAAAAACCCGACCCGGTTTAAACTCACTTCGTATTCGCCTAAAGTAACGATTTTTGGATTCAACGACTTGGCCAAGCGGAGAGCCGTTTCGACGGCCACTGGGGTTTCGTCTAATAGGTTATACAGTTGAAGCATGAAGTTCACGGCCAATACCTCGTCCGGTTCGACTCGGAAGCTCGACTCGTTGAGTTCTTGAATCGGTGTCAAGACCGGTTCGAACTCGAAGTTCAGTTTGAGAATATTCGCGAACTCGCGGAGCCGATTTCCGGTTGCGAAAAGCGAAGCTGCTGGAGAAGTCCCTAAAGCTGGAGCAGGTATACCCGAGATCCGAATCATAGTGGGCTTTCCGTTGGACCGGGTCGCCAGAGCTTGTAGAAGCGCCGCCCATTGAACTCCTTGAACGATTCCGAAATCCACTATGTGAATCTTCGTTGCCGTGGCTGTGGCTTCGAGAATCGCTTGGTTCGCAGTTAAGTGTGCAAACTTTGAGTAGGGGCAAGCATCGTTCAGAGCTTTGTAAGTGAGCGTGAAGTCTTCGGAAGTGGTTTGAACCATGGTCAAGCTTTTCTCTGCTTGTACTGACAGTCTGCTATATAGTGCTTCAGAGAAGTAGTAGCCCACTCGCTCAGTTGGATCTCCGTGTTCTGAAACAGATTTCCTGAGTGCAATCAGTGTTTTCACGGCTCGATCGGGTTCGGATTCTGCTAAACGAGCACAATCGAGAAGCTTTCTAAGAAGCGGTGGTGCGGACTCGATTTCAGGTGAGCTAGATGAGACACCAGCGACTTCGTTTTTGTGTAGGCTTGGTTGTGCTAGGTTAGCTGGCTTGGCGTCTTTAGCTACTGCCGGCGGAGACGGAGGTTGTGGTGGTGGTGGTGGGGTCCACGATGGGACTTGAGGAAGGCTGGGACTCTTCTGAGAATCGGAGAAGATGACTCGGTTAAGATCAGACGGTGGAGAGCATCGGACACTGAGTCGACTCGGGCAAGGGGTGAACGGATCAGCACCGTAGATTCCAAAATCAGCATTGTTCTGCCACGCGTCACATCCTGATGGGAGATTAGAACTATCCGTTGAATCCCCACCACCCATTAAGCTATCCATCCACTCGTCCGAGTCGAACTCGCCACCCGCACCACCACCAAAATCAGGGAACCTGAACCCAGTCTGGTCCTGGTCCAGATTCGGAAACGGAAACCCGGGTTCGCCCGTGTCTGGACCTCCGGTAACTTGAAACGGGTCAGAGAAAGCGGGTCCTGAAAGCCCAAAACCTAAATTTGGAGAACCAGACAGAGTGTGGTGAGAAGTAGTACTAGTAGAAGTGGTCCATGGATTTAGAGAGAGTGGATTGAGGCCCACAAGTTGCTGTTGATGTTGCTGGTGATGATGGTGGTGGTGGTGGTGTTGTTGCTCCTCTTGTTGTTGTTTTTGTTTGATGACTTGTTGAGCAATCGCCATGAGATTGCCACTGTCCGCACACATATATGCCATTCTCCGGCCAAATCTCGCCGGGAAAAACTGCAACTCACATTACCCCAAAAAAAAGATCAGTAAGAGAGTGAGTGTTTTGTGAACATTCACAGTGATTTATACTAGACAAGCAAGCAAGAGAGAGATAGAGAGAGGGAAAGAGTACATACGCGAACTAGAGGCCCAGAAACAAGGGGATCTCAAATTTTGGTTTGCTTAAGCTAGAGTGAGAGAGAGAGAGAGAGAGAGAGTGAGAGTGAGATTTGGGAAGCGCAGCTTTAAAGAACGAAGCTCAACCCCAGAAGGAGGACAAGCCCTGATTAAAGTCCCTCCAAAAGAACAGACGGTCCCACCTTCCCTATTCTAGAACGGAAAAATATTGAAAATGAATATTGTATTTTATGATTTTATCATGACTTCCCTAGCTTGGTCGTTTTTTGCAAACTAAAAAAAAAAAAAAATTAGACCTTAATTTTTGGGAATTTTTAAAAATTAAAATTTTATTTTAGTAAAATTTTTTGTTATATTTAAATAATTTTAAATTTTGGATATCGTATTTTATCAATATTATTTTGTTTTTATATTGTTTGAAAATAAAGAAAGATAAAAACTGTTTTTTAAAATACAAAAACAAAGAGGCCTACGACCCCACTGGGCCTTTAGCCCCTACTAACCCTTTTTCACAATTTTCTCTCTTTCTGAAATCTGAGGAGAGAGTGTCTTTGCTCTTTGTGCGACATCCATGACGTGGCACCCACACGAAAGTGGGACCTGATAGTTTGAAATGACAACACCAGGTCATAAACGTCCACGTGTACCACTTTTTCCCTCCCGCTCTGTTCGGGGACCTTCACATAAGTAGGTGGACCCCACTCCCCAAAACCTTAGTCCATGACACGTCGATATACGGCGCGTCGATATCGCCGTCTCAGTGACGTCATTACCTTTTGATCTTTTCGGGAATCGTGATATCATCCTCACCGTCCATTTTTTCCCGATCTAGCTTTTACTGCCAAACATGATTATTTTATACAACGGTAATGTATGACTTCCAGTCATTCCACAAAATCTATGCTAAAAATCTCTCAAGCTAAACAGTGATGATATTTCTTGTAAACTACCTGTAACAGAGAAAATATTACCAAAAAAAACAATAGTGCTAGCATGTTACATTTTGCAGATACGCTGTGTTTCTGTACTAGGCTGTCTATTTCAAAGAGTCTCCATAGTAGGTTAAATGATCCATTATTATCAAAATGATAATCTGGCCTTCCGATTGAGTGCATTGCATGTGTATTACTTGTGATAAAGACTTTGCAGGTAAATTAATTGACTAATTGGTAGTGCATAGTCAGAAGTATTTCGGCAAAATTTAAGTACATTATTTATGTGTTGTTTTTGGATTCTTTTTTTTTTTTTAATTCAGTCACGTAACTATTTAACTAAAAAAATACACTTGCATTCTATGAGGAAAAAAAATCATATAACTGAATTTTAAAAAGAAAACCTAAAAAACAGCACCTAAGATACTATACTTAAGTTGTGTCTTCCTATTAAATTTAAAGGGATTAATTTTTGTTTTCCTTTTTTAGCCCAAAAAAGAAAGAAAGAAAAGTATGAATATTCATGTTAGCTTATGCAAAATGGAATGTCAAACAACAATAGAGTTACTTATGACTTCGCGTTTGATCTTACATTGCCAGACTACGACATCAGTGATCGCAAGTTTGAAGCCCTCTAAACGAATTATCGTAAAAACTTACCTTGATTTTGACTTAGGTGAACAAACTAGGTCTAGGTTAAAGTGATGGATTTTATGCAGTAGGTCAATTTTAGGGTGGTGGTCTCGGCAATGACAGAATCTAAGGGGTATCTTGTTTTCGGTGTGGGACTAATGCTCAAACATGTTTGTGTTCTGGTGTTGTGTCACTAGGTTTGTGTTGGTGTTGGCTCTTGATAGAAGCAGGTGATTTGGGAGAGAATGAGATGAATTAGGGAAAAAAAAGATGGATAAAGAATTAATATAATAATGAAATAAAGTATAGAATAGACAATTACATGTAAGTGTTTTGAAAAGTGATTAGTTAAAATACAAAAAAATAGATTCTTATTCAATAATAGATAATAAAAAATTGTACAAGCAAGGGTGAATGTTCTAAGTGCTTCACAATAAGTGGTTAACTAAATTTTTTTAGATATACGGAGTATATAATATGATATTATATATCTTTCTATTATGAATTAAATTTCAGTATTATATTTAAAAAGCATGAATATTTCAAGTTTAGAAGATAATTGATGTTAGAATAAAGTTAATTTTAAAACTTTTCAGAAAATTGTTGATTACATTTGAATAAAATTTTTGATTAAATCAATCATGAATTGTAGTGATGTAATCGAAACAATTGAAAAGCAAATGAAGAAAGATGAAAGGAATCCTTCTACCAATTGGTAAGTCACTTTTTTCCCTTTTCTTAATCATTTTTTTACTAATTCAGATTCTCATTAACAGTCCTAAAGTGTGCGTTTGGATTGCAGTTTCCAGCGTGCAATCCAGCGTTTGCATTTTTGGCTAGGTCTCACGGCACTTGTTGGAAAATTTAGACCCCGGTTGATAGAATTAACAAGTTTTAAACCCAAGTTGTTAATTAGATTTATTATGAATCAAACTTGTTAAAACAAACAAACATCAATATCATGTCAAAATCATGCAGCGGAAAAAAATAAATAAGACAAGATATGATAACCCAGGAAAACCAATGAAACCAACCAGTTTCACAGTAAAAAACCTGGGGGGGAATCTTCTCAAAAAGCAATTCACTATAGTAAAGAGAAATTTCAGATCTAGTACAAAACCTTTATCCCTAGACTCTACAATCCCCGTAGATGAACTCATAGTAGAAACTTTTTACTACTTCAGAACCTCTGAACTCTTCAATATATGAACGCCACCCTTTTTGTTGCACGGATCCCAGTACGTGACTAACTCCTTTGCACGAATCTCAGTACGTGACTCACTCACCAACTTGAGGAAGAAGAATGTTGATTGCAAAGTTCTTCACTTCATCAACAATGAAGATCAAGAAGCACTTGGTTACAAAACCCTAAGGCGCAAAGACGCAGTAACTTCTTTTAGAGAGAATAAGGCATTGGTCACCTTTTGCATATGTTCTCCTTGTATTCTCTTATGTGACGGCCTCTAAAATAAGCCTTATATAGGTCTAGGGTTGTGAGAAAAGAAACCCTACACAAATACAAAAGCTTGGCCCAAAAACAGAAATCTGAATTCCCGTAATATCGACAAATAGCAGCTATCGAGGAGGTGTCAAGAAGGTGTCGAGGGGACAGAAACTTTCTCGATCGATCGACCAGCTATTGAGAAGTTATCGAGATTGCGATAAGCATCAATTGAAGATCTCGACAAATAGCTAGGTGTCGAGGAGGTGTCGAGAAGCTATCGAGCTATCTATCCGCATGTGTTGAGATATCTGTCCAGCTTTATTGAACACATTTTCTTCACTTGTTTTTTGATTCAATCTTCATGGTTTTAATACTAGACTTGAACAACATGTTTCTTCAAGTATTAAACACAACTTAGATCTACCCAAATACAAGTAAAGTGCGTTTTGTCAAAGGATTAGTCAACTACATAAAATAGTGACATATGTTCCTAACAAGTGAAACACATATGTCCTAACAACACTGTTCACGACCCAGCCAAAAACGCAAAAAATGCGCATATCAATGTATTTTTGGGTCCCATGACATTATTCACATCTTTAAAAATTATTTTGTTACAGTATTTTCAGTAATAAGTTTTTAGCAAATAAGCAGTATCCAAACACACTCAAAATTTGAGAGAGAGAGAGAGAGAGATATGTACTTCATGTTATCAAAAAAAAAAAAAAAAAAATACAAAGAGAAAACATAAAAATTGACTCACGCACCTATGGTATTTTTCAATAATTTAAATTCAAATTATCCCATACTACAACATTTTTAAAGTTCAAATAAAATTCATCCTTCCCATTACACTTCAACTAAAAATCTTGGTATGAAAAAATAAATTATAGTTTAAATTTATATTATTATATATTTTGTATGACAATTATACAATTGCTTATTTATATTTGTTAATGTCTATTAATATTTTTGGTTTCAATTTTGACTTTTAATCTTGTCCATTTCAATTAAAATTCTAACTACGCCATTATCTATAGATGTTCTAAGTTCTTACACTAACAAAATATATAAGCATTTAATATTTTTGAGGGTAACAAATTTTTTTTTTTGTTGGTAGAAGTGACTTATATATATATATATATATATATTGAGAAACTCTAGTAAATCTAAGTATATTGACCAAAAGATTATAATTTTAATAATTTATTAAATGAATAATTTTATGTATGCTGTCATAAAAAACTTAAATAGATTCTGCAATGAATATTTTTTTAAAGAATAACTGAATAACTATATGATAAAGTTTCAATAACTTATTTAACATCAAATCATTAATATTTAGATAAATCTACACTCTATATAGCAGAATTGTCTCGAATATATGAATTTCTCTTCTAACAGTGTATGGACCACTACACACTCGTATGGATCCACATATTGTAATAGGGACAATGCATGTATTCAATCCATGAGACACCTTCCCTAAATCTTAATTCCATTTTCCTTGTTACAATGTATGTACATTAACGTAACAACTCCCACGTATTGTTGTTTTTTATGTGGAAATGAAAGAAGGAGTTGGTTCCTCTATTGTTTCTTTTGTGTTTTGAATTCCTTATCTGTATTTGATTGGAGGTAAAAACTAAGATGATGAAAAAAAGGGGAAGGAAAATAAAGGGAAGGTATAAATTTACCTTGTTTGGTTGAAAATACAATGGTGAGGTGGGGAATTTCCTCTTAAGCCACCATTTTTTTAATTATTTTTTCGAATTGGGTGGAAAAGGGGAAACAATCGACGATGATATAAAATTAAAAATTTACCATTACACACCTTTCTTGAGTAGTCTTCGAGCTAGTCAAGTTGCATTGTCCTCCACTTCGATCAATGGCTTCTTCAAACCATTGTTTTTTGGATTTATGGTTGTCGCCTCCACTCATACTACTTGACATATGCCATCGATCCTCCACTCGCACTGCTTGACTTCGTCTTGCCATTGAGTTCAGCCTTTTTACCTCAACCATTAGAATTCCCACACCCCACCCCCCCGCCGAAGGTGCATTAGTTATTTTTTTTGGTTGTATCCATTTTTTTTCCTCCGAACAAGTAAGAGATTAGATTGAGATGCTTATCCCTAATGAATCGTGTGTGCCTATCTTAGTATTTACAGCTTAATAAAATATTTAATGTACACTATACAAATAATAAAATAACATTTTTTTCACCTAATAAAGGCATATTAGTACTTTATGCAAATTACAATTTCTCTCATTCTATTTTTCTTTACAACCAAAAAAAAAAAAAAAAAAAATCAATCTATGCTTCTAACCAAACAAACATACATAAGAAAAGTAGCAATTTTTTCTTTCTTCTATGTTCCATATTTCCTATTGTAAGGACACAAGTTGGTCTACGACCCAAGAATGACCCAGACAGTGGCCCAATAAGCCCCTACAATAGATTTGTTAGAGAATGTGTTGGATATTGATCACTTAACAAGTTAAATTTAATCACAATGAGATAAGACGCCAATGAAATGACTAAGACCACAAATTATGAAGAAAAAAAGGATCCCCGGTCATGCCTGAGGAATGTCCATTATATATATATATATATATATATGTATTTCTTTCTCCCTTTAACAAATATGTCAGCTCTCGGTTACAAAGTTCTCTCCTTCTTCATTTTTTTTTTCCCTCACATAAGGATCTTCATTTTTCTTTTATATTTACACATAGATTATCTTAGTCCTACACTTGGAGGGTTGAGATTGCATTCCCAGGACTTCTGTCTCATTCGGAACATACTAGTAAGCATTTACCCTGCAATCTGAGTTGTGCCATCACTGTTCAAGGTCATTTCCTCATTAATGCGGCTAAATGAGTAGTTGTCTTGCTTTTAATGCGAAGGGGATGGCTTCTACACCCTTCTTCCTTCATCCTCCTCATAACCTGTGCCAAGTTTGTTTTCTTCCCTCTATGATATTTTAGCTTCATGCGCCTCCCATGGTTGATACTCGTCCCCATGATTAACCAATGTTCGTCCCAGAGGTCCGAGGTGTATCTTCAAAAATAATCTTGGCAGTCCATTTAAATGGGATTAGGGATCCTCGTCCTCACACCTATATTTTGTTAAAATATTAATTAAATGACTAAAGTCATAAATTATTTGAAGTTTAATTTTTTTGAGACAATTAGTAATTTATTTTGGTATCAGAGCAATTAGTTTTAGGCTTGAATTTTAGCTCTACCTTACTATCCACAAATAATAATAATAATAATAAAAAACCTAAGAGAAAATGGTAAAAAAAATAAAAAATTAAATGATTGAATTTATAATTTCTTCGTATGATAAAATTTGAAGACAATTGATCATTTTATAGATCTTTTAGCCAACACTTTTCAATGATACCGACAAAATATGGTCAAAAAATTTGTTAACTTGAGAGGGAGAAAAATCAATGTGCCACCCACTACAAGTCTACAATACAAGGATTATATAAAATAAAAAAAGTCTACAATACAAGGTGGCTGCGAGTAAATTTTTAGTCCTAAATAAACATTTCTTTCACGATTATTATATTTTTGCAAATTTGACCTTTTTAGTCATGAGAGTGAAGGGAGTGATAAAGATTAAAGTTTGAGATTAAAAAAAAAGGGAGAAGTGGGGGAAAGGTGAAAAACGCCATAGCTTGTCGTCTCTCTCCTGTATTGGTAAGCTAAAGTGGAGGCCTTTGCCACTTTGGTTTCACTTCTTTTTGGGCGGCTAGGTGGCCCAATTGGACCACATGGGCCCCTCATTGCCGAGGACGAAAGAGGAAAAATACAAAAAAGTGAAACGGTAGGGCCCAGAAGAGTAACGTTTGGGCCAATCAGAACGCAACAAAATGAGAAAAAGCAACGGTGGAGAGTGTTTTGACGGAGAAGTCAGAGAAGACATAACAACCCGGCGAAAGTAACTTCGCAGCACCACACCCCGGCTCGGTGGTGTCTTAGACTCTTATTAGACTCTAAGACCTACTCCTATTGTCTACTGTCTACCACATCAAAGAGACCCCACTCAACTCAGCTAAGTCTAGTCCTTGAAGTCCAACGGATGGAAATTATTTATATTTTGTTTTTTATTTATTTATTTTTTATAAATTCATTTGTTTAGTCAATTATTCTTGCTCGTATTCATTATGTTCTTTAATTTCGAAAATTCACTAGAAAAAGATGGTTCCAAAAAAAAAAAAAAAAAAAAAAAATTCAATAATGAATAAACTGTTCTTTTTTAAATTTTTAATAAAGTTAATTAAATAAAGTAATTATTGACTTTCAAAAGTACTTTTTCTCGTATAATAATTGATTTTATTAATTAAATTTATATTAAAATATTATTTTTATTCATAAATTTTTGTTAAAATTTTATTTTTATCCTTAAACTATTGAAAATAGTTCACTTTAAAATTTTGAAAAAAATTTATTTTTCATTTCTATTTTTATTTCTAAACTATTGGAATTTTTTTTTTTTACACAGTTTAAGGATGAAAAAAAATATATTATAAAGTTCAAAGATGAAAAAAAAAAATTTCATAAAATTTAGAGACAAAAATTAATGTTTTAGACTTAAATTTATCATAAGATATATCATTGATGTGAGAGGAGATCCTGAACTACTTAATAATTTTTCAATGAGACAAGGGAACATAGAACAAGGCAAACACTCTCCTTCGTCTCCGGAATTGGAAAACAACTCAGGAAACAAACGAGGAGATAGGAAGTGTTCCAACAAAAAATTACACCATGTAGCTCAACTAGCAATACCATAGTCAATAACAATTGTTTATATAGGAATAAATTATAAATATACTGTCCTTCTGGCGGCGAGAAAGAGCAAGGGTGTGTATTTCATCATTATGTCTCTAGTGAAATGTAAGTGTAAGAAACACTATTGGTTAAAATACTATTTTGGTCCCAAAATTTTGCCAAAAGTTTGTTTTTTCGTTCCTAAACTTTAAGAATATCATTTTTTGTCCTTAAACAATTGAAAATGTTTTATTTTGTTCTTAAACGTTACCAAAAGTTTGTTTTTTCATCCCTAAACTATTGAAAAAAATTATTTTTTTGTCTCTTAATTATTGAAAAGATTATTTATAAAGTTTAGGGATGAAAAAAGAACTTTTTAAAATTTAGGGATGAAAAACAAACTTTTGGCAAAATTTAGAAACCAAAATAATATTTTACCCAATACTATTTGTACCAAACTCTTTCGACCATTTTCATCTTCTTTATGATATTGGCACATATGATTTTTAGGATATCTTTGTTACCATTGTCATGAGTTCACTTGCTTTGAGTGAGTTTATTTGAACTTATTTTTATTGATTTATTTATTTTTCAATGATATAAAATTAAATAATTATCTTCTTCCCTCCCCCAACCCCCCCCCCCCCCCCCCCCAAAAAAAAATTTCTTTCCAAAGTTGACAATTAAAAAGACCTTTCAAATTAATATTATTGTTTACACCATAGTTAGTGACCATACGCAGCTAAATAGACAAAAATAGATGTCTTAATCCATCGTGACTGGATGTATGATTAGAAAATGAAAAAAATAATAATAATATCAAAGCTATCCATTCGTAGCTTATCTTCTAATTCCAAAAGGCCCACTGATGCACCCTATCTTAACTTTATCTCAGATTTCTTTTCACACTTCTTTGCTAAGGTTTCAAATTATCAACATCCAATCACCTCTCCATCTCAGTTGCCAAAGCGCTATCTAATCCCTTTTCTAAATGATTCTTCCTTCTTCTTTTTTTCTTCTTTTTTGGGCTGAAATGGTTAAATCTTAGTAATATGCTAAGGCCACTTAGAGCATTCTCATCAAAACTTCTAAAAAATTTAGCATTAACCATCTCAAAAACCTACTTTATCAATTTTAACACCTTATTTTACAATACACCCAACATCAAAGATTTTATATTTTTTACGACTTCATTAAAATATTAATTGTTTATATGTCTCTCTCTCCCCCCGAAGCAATTCATTCACATCTCATCTTTCTTTCTTATCCCTCAATCCAGTAAACCCACGGCCACACCCACCACTAGCCACCACCACCCTAAAACAAAAACAAAAAAAAAAACCCACCATCCACCACAACCCACTAGCTACATACCTCACTCAACCATCACTACATTATTGCCATAACTTCGATCAGAACCCACATCCATTGCCACCAACCCCTGCAACCGACCACCATCACTAGAGGAAAAAAAAAACACAAACCAGACCACCAAAAACCCACAAACTAGAACCACCACTAGCACCACCATGGTAACCACAACCCACAACAAAAAACCCAAACAACCACCATCATTAACAACCCACCACAAAACCCCTTAAAATAAACCAACACCACCAGCCAAAACAACCACCATCAAAATCACAAGCTACCTCCAAACAAAAAAAAAAAAACCCAAACAATCCACCAAGACCACCACCACCGAAAAAAAAAAAAAAGGAAAAAAAAAAACTTCAATACCACCACTACCACCGTGGTTTTCAGTTGTGGATGCCGGTGAATGAAGAAAAGAGAAAGAAAGAAGAAAAGAGAAAAGAAGTGAGACCAGTGAAAGAAAAGGAAAGAAGAAAAGAAAGAAGAAATGAGAGAACACCGGTGAGAGAAAAAGAAAGAAGAGTACAGTGAGAGAGATGAGAGAAGTAATAAAAAATTACTTTTTTTATAAGATTTGAGCTACAGTGCGCTCTCATTTTTTAGAGCGCACTACAGTAAGATTGCAAAATTTTTAGGAAATAACATGTTTGATGAAACAACATTTTGTGGTTTCAGATGCTAAAAATAGCATTTTAGCACTTATACAAGGTTTGATGAGAATGCTCTTAGTGACTGGGCATTACGAACCTGCTTGGTTTAGTTTTGAAGGAAATCTAGAGCCATCTGTATTCAATAGTAATAGAATTATAGGCTAGTAAGCACGAACTCTTTATTTAGAGTGTTGTACCTGTATTGTACCGGTATTGTATTAGCCTTTATATTATAATTTTTTAGAATTTTCTTGTGCTACTGTGTCGTACAATCACCTCTCCATCTCAGTTGCCAAAGCGCTATCTAATCCCTTTTCTAAATAATTCCTCCTTCTTTTTTCTTTTTTTTTGGCTGAAATAGTTCAATCTTAGTAATATGCTAAGGCCACTTAGTGACTGGGCCATTACGAACTTGCTTGGCTTAGTTTTGAAGGAAATCTGGAGCCATTTGTATTCAATAGTAATAGAATTATAGGCTAGTTAGCACGGACTCTTTATTTAGAGTGCCGTACCTATATTATACTGGTATTGTATCAGCCGTTTTATATTATATTTTTTCAGAATTTACTTGTGCTACTGTATCGTATTTGTGTCCGTACCTGTATTCGTGTTCAATTCGTGTCTGTGTTTTCTAGAGTGTGGAGTGTAAAGTCTAAGCCTAAAAAATGCTATATTTGGGAAAAGGTTTGGTGAAATTAAACGTGTGTGATTGGGTAGAATCTCATGAACCATGACACTATTCGAGCGCCCAACATTGTACAAGCACTAAATAATGGTTTCTTTATGTAGGATTGTCCTGCTCGATCAACTTGTTGAAAACTGTGAACATTTCACATGTGATCTATGTGTTTTAGACTTATAGGGCCAACACTAGTACTGAAACACAACTTGGAGTGAAATATGCATATAACAATAGTTACGGTATTGTTACTAATGAAAGACTTGGCTACCAGGCTACCAGCTACCTGAGGACGTAAAAACGATATGCAGTTGAAGATGAAATTAAGCAACGACAGTGACTATTAATAATTAATGTAGCCTTTAAATACTCATCCCTTGAAGAGATGCATATATAGTTTCCAAGAATTTTCTAATTTACTTAAATAAGAAAACTTTGTTGACACATTTCTTGTTGGCCTTCTCAAAATTTTCCCCCTTTGGCCTTTGTCATCCTATATCGGTAAGTCTTTATTGATGAAATGTGGAACCTTAAGAAATTATGAAGAGAAAGAAGTAATTTTCAGCTCTTTACTCATTTATTTATTTTGATTCCAGCTAGGAAGATATATATGTTAACGACAACCTAGCAAATATATAGGCCCCCTAATAATCAAATTTATGGCTTAATCACTTTTAAACCAAATTAACAATTAATGTCTAATGTAAGTGATTAACCAATTTATATTGCAAGCATATTCAACTATTCAAGTAATTAAAACTGAATGTAAAGTGCAGAAAAATAAATAGCTAAACCATACAAAAACACTAAGACGTGTTTTTGAAGAAGAAACCAAAGCTCTTGATGAAAAACCTTTTCGTTGACTTCATTGGTCAGAACTCCACAATAGATTAGATGCAATACAAGATTGAAGTAGACCAATCTCCCTTAATACTTGAGCCCTCTAAGCTCATGTTATATAGCATCCGACTTTGCCAAGTCTTTTATTCTATGGAGCAATCCTGGTTGAGCGACCAATCACTAGTCACCAAGTGAAACTTGGATTTGTGGCTTGAACCTCCAAAGATTCCTAGCAACCGACAGTTCTCTAACACTCAAAAATGGTATAGGTAGTGAAGGTAAAAATTTCTTCTCTAAGATGTAAACATGGTGAGAGTGATAGAGAAGAGAAAAGCTACAAGTTCTCTTGATGAACAATTGGTTTTCTCTCTCTAAAATGTGAGCACAATCTACTCTCACCAGTTCATCCTCAATCCTCTCTCCTAGGGTTTTTCTCTGGCTTCTAAAGATGATCATGGAATAGAGTGGATGAATTAGCAATGGTACCAAATGATTTGGTTGCAGGTAAGAATGAGGAGCCAGAATTTTGTCATCAAGTAAGTCGCGAGCTAGTCATGACACTCATAAAAATACTCTTATCTTGAGACGTGTGGCATTTTCACGTGCAAGTTTGGTCTCAGACAAGTCATGATCCCATTCTGAAGAGCTTTGATCAACTTCGACCAGACTCAAGTACCTTAACTAAAACTTCATGTAATCCCCCAAGAAAAATACATCAAAATATGAAAATTACAAATAAATTTGACACTGAATAAAGGCAATACAAATACATACAAAAATAACAACTTAACACAACCCTATAATTATTCCAACTTTGCTATCTTAATGTTGTCATCTTTCATTTGTCTCAAAAGAGAGAGGGAAAAAAATAAAAACACCCACGTGATCTTTTTTGGTTGAGAGGAACCCTACGTGAAGTTGGAGTCTTGGAGAGTTGGAGACGTTTAACTTAGTCCATGTTTTAATTGTTGTCATAGTCTTGATTTGCCATGATGAGCCACACCGAATCCATTGAAAACACAAACACACACACACACGTACGCACACTACATTATATAAAACCAGAACGTATCCATTTCCTGGTTTGTAATCACGACGTATCAAAAACAGTCTTTTAAATCATTATAATTTTTGAATATCCGTCTGTGAAGATGATTCCTGTCTTTGTTGTAAAAGGGTATCCCTCTCTTCCAATTCCATTTGTAAAAAAAAAAGGTATTTCAATTGTTGTCAAATACTCAAATCCCCTTTGAACAATGACAGATCTCTCAATTTTCATAGCCATATATATATATATATATATACTCAGAGACAGACTGTCTTCAATACATATCTTATAATAAAACAAATCGTATGCATTAATTATGCTATTATTCAAATGTTCTTTTGTAAATCATGACGCTAAGGTGGTTTTTTCAGTCAAACTTGCAATGAAGTGGTGCATTGATACAATGACTGCTTTTTCTTTTCTTCTTTTTTTTTTTTTTTTTTTTGGTTGGGCAAGGCAAAGACTGCTTTGTTGGAAATTGGCAGCGTAAAATTAATGCCGAAATATATAGTACTATAGTAGTTGGTAGAAACAAGTAGGCGACAGTAGTGGCTTTTTTGAATGGGGTTGGAGAAAGACGTTGGTACATAATAATGGGGGACACTGTACCTTTGACAATTTAAATAAGCTACTCATGAGTTTCTTTCTATATTCTACCATTTCATATATTTTACACCAAAAAGATATTGCTCATTAGTCATCACGACTATAATCAGCATTTTAAAATTGCATTACATAATGCTTTCAAAATTATATATAGGTCCACTTGGCATGGATGATTGGTCTTTTGTCTGTCCCGTGATTGTGATGTTAGTGATTTTGTTAATATAATGAAGTTAGGAACCAATATTCTTGATTAAACTCGGTTTTTTTTTTTTTTTGGAAAATTTTTATTTATTAAACTAATACTTCTAACTTATTCAATTCAGTTTGTCCTCTTTCTTTTTTTATCCTTGATTGGGGTTGATGACTGAACTTCCATCTGTTCCTTATTTTTAAAATTTGTTTTACATGGTTTTTTTTTTTTTTTTTAATGAGAGGCCCATGTGTCTGCCACAACACATGAATTTACAAATCCACCACAAAGCAGCCCATTTCTAAAAACGATCAATACTTCTTCCTATATTCTAATCCTTATGACGTGCAGATAGGGTTGAGTTTGAGATATTTTTCAATCCAACCAACCTCTTTAGGTTGGGAAAACTAAAACCCAACCTATGATAATTCTAAAAATTAACCAAACTCATGATAATTCTAAAAATTAACCCAACCCATTGTGTAGTCGGATTGAGATCATTTTGTCGTGCTTAATAAGAACATTGAATTTGTTAGGTTTTTAGTATTGGTTCATTCCATAACATTCTCTCAGAGTATTTTCACCATTTAGAGTTTTCACTCCGTAAACAAATATTGTCTCTACATGGTGTCTTTGTGATTGATGTTTTGAATTGTTTATGGGTGGTGTAGTTGGGTATAATGATTTAAATCTCGTGTTATTTATCCATTTGGGTTAATAATTAAATCCATCGATTAAAATTGGTAGTTAAGTAGTATAAGGTCTAAACAGCGTAGCAGATTTTATCAAATTTAAGTATCAAAATAAATTAAACTAAAAAATTTAAACAAAGTTTCAAAATCCAAATAACAAACTTGTTATTATACATATTTTTAATTAAACTATTAATAACATGGATTAAGTTGGGTTAAATGAATTGAAATTTTAGCAATCCAAACCTAAACCAACCCAAATTTAAAATTTTAAAAAAATATATTAAAAAAATCAGCCCAATTTATTAACTCACGAAAAACCACATGGATTACGTATCCACCACAAAGCAGCTCATTTCAAAATGATAACGGTAGGATACTTCTTGACATGTTTTGATCTTATGGGAGACTGAATTTTTTTTTTCTCGCAAAAACTCTAACTGAATAAGAAAAAACTTTAAGTTCATTGACTTGATGTTATTTTATTGAGAGAGTTCCAGTTTCAAATGATTGAAATGAATAACTTGTTACAATTATTTTTAATCAGTTTTTATATTTTATATGGAGTCTCTTAATTTTTTCACCCAACAAAATGGTACTATCACACAATAAAATGAACACCCAAAAGAAGATATGGAGCCAAATATATTATTTTTATCAAGGTAGATAGGGAGGATCAACATTCTATCATATGTTCCTCAATTGTATTAAAGGCCAGCTTGATAAATAAATCATGAACACTCAAAGCAACAACGCTTCAAACCATTATAGGAGAATTATAATTTACACTTGGCTGATTCCACTTGTAGTCGGATAATATCTTGTGTGAACTTAGGGGTAGCAAAATTTGACACGACCCGCGAACCCGACATAGCTCGACACGAAATTAGCAGGTTATGGGTTGAGGCTTAACGAGTTCGTGTCATATTCGGGTTGACACGGCTGACCCGTTTAATAAACGGGTTGGGTTAGTGTTGAACACATAGAACCTGTTTGACCTGTCTAACCCGTTTAATTAAATGACATTTTATTAATATACCCTTCAAACTCTAGATATATAAACTTATTAGTTGTTGTGATTTATTTTCTTTGACATATTGTGATTGATTATTTGTGATATTGAGATATGCTTTAGTTTTGAATGATTATTTGTGATGCAGCTACTCGTTAATTCTGAATTTTATATTAAAAATATTTATTTGTTTGTTTTTTCATAATTTTTTTTTTCATTTTGATAAAATCTGATAAATAGGTCGACACGACTGACCCGTTTAATAAATGGGTCGTGTTAGGATTGAAGAATCTTAACCTGTTTAATAAACATGTCAAGTTAGTGTTGACCTATGTAGTTGAATACTCATAACTTGACACGACACGAACCCGACACGCGAACACGAATTGCTACCTCTATGTGACCTATGGTAATCATAAAGATTTTGGGATAACACTCGGTTTTTATATATAAAATAACTCATAAAACATTTTCTATTATTTTACTTATACAAAAATCCTTAATTTTTTTTACTATTCAAAATTACCATGTAAAAATAAATATTGAGGAACATATAATAGCGATTTAATAAATAAATAAAAAGAGTTTATGAAAAACAAACCAAAAGTCCAAAATCTACGCCAAAAAAAAAAAAAAAAAAAAAAAAAAAAAAAAAAAAAAAAAAAAAAAAAAAAAAAAAAAGAAGAAGGAAAGCAAATGGTTAAAGCACAAAAGGTGATTCAAAAAAGTCAACAATAGGCATTTGAGAGAAAGGAGGTTAACAGTACGCATTCCGTAGAGAGAGGGGCGAAGAGACTAATACCATTGGAAAAGATTTATGTTGTGTGGAGTTTTGTGTAATTATTTGTTAAATATGTGATATTCTGAAAAATATTATTTGTGATGCAGCTACTCGTTAATTCTGAATTTTATATTAAAAATATTTATTTGTTTGTTTTTTCATAATTTTTTTTTTTCATTTTGATAAAATCTGATAAACAGGTCGACACGACTGACCCGTTTAATAAATGGGTCGTGTTAGGGTTGAAGAATCTTAACCCGTTTAATAAACATGTCGGGTTAGTGTTGACCTATGTAGTTGAATACTCATAACTTGACACGACACGAACCCGACACGCGAACACGAATTGCCACCTCTATGTGACCTATGGTAATCATAAAGATTTTGGGATAACACTCGGTTTTTATATATAAAATAACTCATAAAACATTTTCTATTATTTTACTTATACAAAAATCCTTAATTTTTTTTACTATTCAAAATTACTATGTAAAAATAAATATTGAGGAACATATAATAGTATGGGTCATTTTATTAATTTTTCGTTCATTTAAAGTTTCAAATAGCGATTTAATAAATAAATAAAAAGAGTTTATGAAAAACAAACCAAAAGTCCAAAATCTACGCCAAAAAAAAAAAAAAAGAAAAAAAAAAAAGAAAAAAAAAAAGGGAAGAAGGAAAGCAAATGGTTAAAGCACAAAAGGTGATTCAAAAAAGTCAACAATTGTTCAACAATAGGCATTTGAGAGAAAGGAGGTTAACAGTACGCATTCCATAGAGAGAGGGGCGAAGAGACTAATACCATTGGAAAAGATTTATGTTGTGTGGAGTTTTGTGTAATTATTTGTTAAATATGTGATATTCTGAAAAATATTATTTGTGATGCAGCTACTCGTTAATTCTGAATTTTATATTAAAAATATTTATTTGTTTGTTTTTTCATAATTTTTTTTTTTCATTTTGATAAAATCTGATAAACAGGTCGACACGACTGACCCGTTTAATAAATGGGTCGTGTTAGGGTTGAAGAATCTTAACCCGTTTAATAAACATGTCGGGTTAGTGTTGACCTATGTAGTTGAATACTCATAACTTGACACGACACGAACCCGACACGCGAACACGAATTGCCACCTCTATGTGACCTATGGTAATCATAAAGATTTTGGGATAACACTCGGTTTTTATATATAAAATAACTCATAAAACATTTTCTATTATTTTACTTATACAAAAATCCTTAATTTTTTTTACTATTCAAAATTACTATGTAAAAATAAATATTGAGGAACATATAATAGTATGGGTCATTTTATTAATTTTTCGTTCATTTAAAGTTTCAAATAGCGATTTAATAAATAAATAAAAAGAGTTTATGAAAAACAAACCAAAAGTCCAAAATCTACGCCAAAAAAAAAAAAAAAAGAAAAAAAAAAAGGGAAGAAGGAAAGCAAATGGTTAAAGCACAAAAGGTGATTCAAAAAAGTCAACAATTGTTCAACAATAGGCATTTGAGAGAAAGGAGGTTAACAGTACGCATTCCATAGAGAGAGGGGCGAAGAGACTAATACCATTGGAAAAGATTTATGTTGTGTGGAGTTTTGTGTAATTATTTGTTAAATATGTGATATTCTGAAAAATATTTTTCGTTTGTAACTAACAGAAAATATTTTCCACTCTATTGATGTTTGTTTTCCGTTAACCACAAAAAACATTCTACATTTACTTGTATTTTCCACTGCATCAAATACCAAAAAAATGCAAAAAACATTTTCCTAAATATCCTTTTTTACCAAAACATACAGAGCCTAACTGTAGCTCATATGCTTCCGTTGGGGGGGGGGGGTAAACCCATTCAATATTTTTTAATTGAGCACAAATTTTAACAAATTCATCATTAGATTACATTATCTTCACATATTCTTCATGCTTGCAAGATTTTAAGGTAATCAAAGGTCAATAGTAATGTCATCAATCAATTATTTAAAATCAAGTTTTTGTAGTTTTAAATAATGCATAAAAGATGAATTTATGGATCAAATTATAAATAAAATCAAATTAATATAAAAATTGACATGAATGTTAAGAACATGTAATTCAATGGAGATATTTTTAAATATGAATTTTATAACAAGTAATTGAGTGATGTAATATTGCTTACAATTACATCAAGTATAACTTGACCCAACTCATATATATATATATATATATATATATATATATTTGAGAAAATGGAAGTAATGCTATATATACAACAATTTCACAACAAATTTTACAACTAATGAATTGGCAACTTATTATTAATTCTCATAGATCCACCACTCTACCATTAACAATTTGAGTCCTGTAAGATATTTAGAACATACGATTGATTATCAACTTACAAGCAATAAATACCAAATTTTCATGGCATAAAATTCAAACCAGACTCCAAATGAATGGCTGGTATCACTCCAAGGCTAATAATGCAACAATTATTGTCAAAATGCTGTAACTACAACAATTTATTGTTCATCGCATCCATTTTATCTTGGGGGAATTATTGCATACTTGTAGAGAAACCATTAGCATAAAACCCCCTCGCAGGTTTTTAGAGCAAATGTCTCAAATTAATATACACGAGCTTTAGGTGGGAATGTCTCAATCTCATCATCTAGCGTGTTCATGTGAACTGGCCTATAATCTAGCCGGACCTTCTCATTCTCCCAATACCTGCAAACCAAAAATGAAAACAACTCATAAAATAAAATAATTTCAAGCGGAGCAGAATATATAATTACAAATTATTGCTATCAAAATTAGAATGATAATAGCAATTCTTCAACACTTGACACAATTTTGATTGTTGTGGATGTAGCAGACAGTGGCAAGACTACAAGAATTGGTTGCAAACAGTAAACAGGAGATAATGTAGATTCATGGCCAGTAAGTATATTGAATTGGAATGATTGATGAATCCAGATGTCGATGAACAAGGAATTTTTTCCACCAAACCTAATTTGCTGGGTTGAGAAAATCTAGAACTGCCAGTGAACTGCCTCCCCATGCAAATCCCAACTCGGTAGACTCTGACCACTTCCAGTGGGGAAGATTAATTGGCTACTAGTAAGAACAATCCCACCCTTGATTCCTACTGACAACAAGGGAGAGAGATATATGCACCACTTTGAGAAGAAGAGGGGGTGATTTTTGGGAGAAGGGGCAGCAGCAATGTGATCTCACAGTGAAAGAAAATGAAATGTGAAAGTGAAAGAGCAGGGGGTTGGGTTAAGTGGGGTTGATTGGGCATGGGCAACCTCACCATATAAAAGCATCCATTTCTATATATGTAGGCAGGTTACGTTGGGTTAGAGCAGGCTAATTCAATTTGCACACTGAACTGACCAGCACATTTAGGGTTTAAATCAGACCAACCCGCACCAAATATTGTTGTAAACTCACACAGGTTGGCACGGTGCAGAGCAGGTTGTTGCACAACCCTAATATTGTTTGGCTTGCCATGGTTTTTTCCACCTATTGAGCATTCATTCAGAAGCTGTAATGTTTTCACTTTTCAGGTCATTTTTCTAGCAGTTGTATAGCAAGTGTTTGATATTTCAAGCAATTATAAGTAAAGAACTCTAAAAGATGAGGATGCACATAATAATATAAAGGAAAAATTACATTTTAAACCGTATAATTTAGGTTGTAACAAATTAATCCTTGAAGTTTCAAAAAGTAACAACTTAAACCTTATAATTTCAAAAGTAAAACATTAAACCTCAGTCTGTTCTTTTTTTGATAAGTAAGGAATTTTATTGAAAAGAACTAGCACCACCCAGTACAGTAAGATGTGTACGCGGATGGCAGACCAAGAGAAGTTACAACTTACAACAACCAATAAGTTTAAACAAAGTAGTACGCAAATGGCATGTTAAACCTTAGCTTTTGTGTTTAAGGTTTAATATAGGTTGAGGTTTTAGTTTGTTACTTTTTCAAACTTTAGGATTTAATTTGTTACTTTATTAAACTTCAAGGTTTAATTTGTTACATTCTCTAAACTATTGGGTTTAAAATGAATTTTCCCCTAATATAAAAAAGCACTTATAATTTTAGCCAAAATAAATAAATTGCTTGCACCTTCATTAATTATCAACCTCAAATGAGAAAAGCCGAGACTTTTAAAGCCATGAACAAATGATCAGAACTAGCAATAAGTTGACATGGTCTGGATTATTTCCAACACCACAAAATATGAAAACTTTTTTTTTTTTTTTATGATAATTTTTATTGATATGGAGAAGAGAACAAAAAATTTAAACATATAAGGCTATAGCTCACAACACCTGCCACTTCTTTATATAATCTGGAGTAGCTGCCTTCTAGGTTCAAATGCAATTTTGATTGACTCAAAAAGCTAAGCTTGCTCATAAGCACATTCTTCTAAACAAACCAATACTACAACTACTATATGGCAATGGAGCATCCCTCACTATAATTAATTAAACCTCAATTACCATTCTTCCCTTTCTCTTTATCAACCATTTTACCCCTATGTTGAGGGCACTTTGGGTACTGAAAGATTCTTCTCCTTTCCTTCCTGTCAAATCATCCCACTTTTGAGAAAATAAAAAATGGGCCCAAAGGTGGGATTTTATCCCTCCAAATCCGCTCTTTTCCCTCTTCACACCCACACAAGAGACAGACATTATTCCATCCTACTTTCTCCTTTCCCTCTGATCTTTTCCCAATCAGTGTGAGACATAATAGCCCAGGTAGTTCAGGTATAAATATACAACCATCATTATGCAGGTTACCATGGATATATACTCAAACTAAAATACTAAACTTGCAGTAGGCTACCATGACACCACGCACCAACCAAAACAAACCACCCAACCCACATTTATGGTTCAGGATATGTGTTAGTAATCCAACAGAAGTCTGCCACTATCATAAGGGGCTTAATTATGACATTACACACCACAGAAAAAGCTTGATTTCTAGGTCAACTCCAATGACAATGGCAACCTATAGTTTCAAATCAATGCTACTCTTTCAGAAGGGCTGAGAAGATAACTTACCCCAATGTGTGTTTCATCCAGTTCTCATCATCTCTTTTCTGCAAAACCAGAGAAACTTATCTCATTACAAAGAAAAGTACTATGAAAAGGAACACATTAACTTCAAAAGAAACAAGACTAACTGTAAAATCTTCACGTGCATGTGCCCCTCTACTCTCTTTCCTGGCTTCAGCAGAATGCATTGTGATACAAGCATTTATCAAAAGATTTTCTAACTCTAAAGTCTCTATCAAGTCAGAGTTCCTGTAAAAAATTTATAATTTAAGCTCATTAAAAAAAAATGTGAATTCACATGAAACATTTTATCATTAAGTTCATTGTCCCCAAAATTTACCATATCAAACTCCGGTCCTTCAATTGAACATCATGAAAGCTCTCCGATGCCTTGTCAATCAATTGACAACCTGCAGAAACAACAAAGAGAGGAGAAGATGGTCAAGATGCTCTTTATTTGGGCTGATTAAAAGGTGTAGCAGTAGTATCAGTTGCCAACCCTGTAAAGATTCCTACAAGGAAAACTCGGTTTATGTCATGGATGATGTCAAGTCTTGACTTCAAGCTACCGAATTCAGGTTAAACTATGTACTAGAAACAGAAAAACAAAGAGAAAACTACAACTTGCAAAAAAGTACCTTCTTCTAATGTTTCCTGTGTACGGAACACAGCAGCATTATTTTGCATTATTCGTTGCATATTCAACCGAATTTTTGAAGTTGGTATTGAGCCATTTGAATTCCTGATTTTGTCCAACCATGCAATAGTCTTCTCACCAGCATCCTTCTCCAAAGGTTTTTGTTTCTCCCCTACTCAATTTCAAGTGGAGGTATCTTTAGTTTCTCACACAGATTTCATAATCAAGTCTCCAAAGTAATTGTAAAATAAACTTGCCTGGTCTCTGAACTTCTGCAACTCTATTTGCACATGCTCGTCCAAAAACAACAATGTCAAGGAGGGAATTTGCACCAAGTCGATTGGCACCATGAACTGATGCACATGCTGCCTCACCAGCAGCCATTAATCCAGGAACTACAGCATCTGGATCATCACCTTTAATTGTAACTACCTGAGGAACAAAGGCATGCCAGTAAGAAACGAGCAGATTTGCACAAAAGAACTACACAGTAGGCTATATGATGATTTCTAATTAAGGTGTCAAACAAAAATATCAATGAATACTAGACAATATTGTTTATTAGTGGCTGATTTTAAGAATCAAATTAACATTTAAACCACCATACTTACACATTATATGTTCCAACTTTGTTTATTATTTTTTTAGCAAAAGAAATCTGAAAGCAAAAAAGAATGGAGCCTCACAATTTCTTGCTATACCAGAATTTGTTTTGTTTGTTATGCCTTGGGTCAGCTCTAGCTCAAATGGCACCACTGCCTTCTCCTATAAGAATGCGTGGAGGTTGAGCTTATGAGTTCAAAACCCATTGGTGCGTGCACAAGTGTTAGGAACACCACCCCCCCCCCCCCCCCCCCTCCCCCTCCCGGTATCCAAGTAGAATAGAAAGGATTGAGTTAGTTAAAGTTTAGCACATTTTAATTAGAGTTTAACACACGTAACACATTAATCACATGGGCTAATTAATTAGAGCACATGTTGAATAAGTAGGCCTTGAATTGTATAAACAGTTGCATGTAATCTCATACGGGGGATATCTTAAATTATAACCAATTTGCTGCTTATTGCATTTCTCTCTCTAATATTTCTGTGTCTTTCTCTCTTAACAATTCTTTGGAGGGTGACAACCTCAAATTTAGTCAAAACTTATGCAATTCCCATTAGGACCCATTGGGTTCTTGACAATAAGTTTTTTTTTTATTTTTTTTAAATACGAAATAAGTATTCCATTAAAACAAAACGAATAAGCAATGGGTTTTACCCTAGTGCTCACAATGTGCAAACTTGCCTTTCTAAAATAAATAAATAATTAAAAAAAAGTGATTAGTTATTGGAGGAATCTGAGAGGGATCATAGGGAAAGGTATGATATGGTGTCTATGGGATAAAGGCAATAGCACAGCTTTTTCCTTTTTGGTGGGGGGGAGATTGGGTGGGGAAGATCCTATGTTGTTGGGTTTCAAGAAGGCAGTATTGCATAAGTGATCACAGATCAAAGAAACTTCTGACAAGCTAGTGCTAGGCTTGATTAAATCATCTAAGGTGTTTGCTTTTCTTCAGTTGGAATACACATTGCTATATCCACAATGGAATGCATACTGCTATATCCTAGGGAGCGAGACCACTCATATAAATATCTCAAACCATGTACTTGGGTTCATCAATATATTTTGGGTCAAATGCACTAAGACCCCCTAAACTTTGGAGTTGTTACACTTACCCACCCCCCACCCCCCCAAATTTAGTACATGAACTTCAGCATTGTGCCAAATAGCCCAATCTGTTAGTGTGCCGTCTAAAATCTAATGTTGCTTTCAATTTTAGAAATTCAAAGTAAAGATTTTGGATATGCATGACACCTTCAACCAAAAAAAAACCCACCGCCGAGGTTTCAAAATCAACAATCCAACTGCTTATGTCACCTTCAACCACCAGAAAAAGACCCAACCTCAAACCCACCGCTAGCCCAAATTGTGATCTCTATTATCCAAATCCTATGGCCATGACAGTCTTGAAGCAAGAAAGAGAAAAGAACTTAAGGAGTCGAGAAGTGGGAGGCCACCGCCAATGATGGTGATGGAGACAACTGTCAATGTCAAAGTTGGGAAAGGAAGGAATGCTTAAGGAGATTTGGTCAGGGGTTTCCTATATAGAGATGGAGAAGAACTGGGCGTGCTTTATTTGCTTGTTTGGTTGGAGAGAAGGCGAAGTATTATAAGCGTAAACAGGTTTCTGGGTTTTGTCATTTTAATTGCTAAATTATGGAATAATTTCACCTTAACCATGGCAAATAATTGTTTAAGGTTTGATAAGTGTATTTTTTTATTTAATATTCTTTAAACCCAAAATAAAAAACTTAATAAGAGAAATTTAGTTTATTTTATTTTACTGTAGTTTCTTAGAAATTAACAGGTGGATCATTAGTGAAATGCACCCTTTCTTGAATATGTCCTGCAATTTCTTAGAAATTTCAATTTAGCTTTTTGTAACTGATTGGATATTACTGATTGGAATTGAAATGCACCCTTTCTTGAATATGACCTTGTGCACTTACTGTTTGAAAAAGTTATTACGTGAAAAAATGAGTTATTGATCGGATAGATTATGCCTGACTAAAAGAAAAAGAAAAAGAAAGGAGAGACACCATCAGCAGTGGCTCTGATGATGGATCGTGGCAGTGGTGGGTTGGTCATGGCAGCCAAGTGAGCAAAGCATTCGGCCATGGCTAAAGACTTAGGCGAGTGAACAAGAAGAAAGTCAAACAAAAGAGAGATCTGAGTGTGGGATATTAGATTTTGAATGGCACACTAACAGAAGGAGCTATGCTGAATTACATGTACTAAATTGGTGCAAATAAAAGATGAGGGGGTGTAAGTGCAACAATCTCAAATTTCAGGGGGTCTTACTGCACTTTATCCGTATAATTGTTTGTGTGTGAGAGAGAGAATCACCTGAACAGAGTTCATTTATATGTAATATTGAGTACCAATAAATCAGCAAATACTATTAGTTACATTTGGACTATACAGATTATAAGCCATAGAGCTGAGTTAGTTTCAAAAGGAATACATCAAATATGAGAATCAATTTTTAGAGTATGATGATTAATTTAAGAGGGCCTACTTTACATGAATTGCTCTAAATCATACCTCGCCATGGTAATTGGTGGGAATTCCACCCATGTTATAGTGCACAGTAGGTAAAACAGGGATGGGCTCCTTTGTAACATCAACACCAGCAAAAATGGCAGCAGTTTCAGAGATACCAGGAAGTCTCTCCTTCAGTACTTCTGGAGGTAAGTGATTCAAGTGGAGATAGATATGGTCCTTCAAAGGTCCTGTAGAAGATTAAATTATAGTTATAAGGAAACATAAAACAAACAGTATGTGGATTTTACAATATATAACTTATGACTGCACACAAACAGTATGTATACATCCTACAAGGATGTTTATTGTTAATAATTATTAATCATTAATTTCATTGGGCAATGGCCATAATAAATACTTTGCACAAATTGTAGCATAGATCTACCATGTAACAACATTAAGACCTAAGTCTTCCATTACTGGACAACAAGGCCACCAGGATGAAAAACATTTTTCTAGGAGAATGTCATACCTACACCACGACCCTCCCGAATTTCCATAGTCATAGATCTCGAAACAACATCTCGTGATGCAAGATCTTTTGCTGTAGGGGCATATCGTTCCATGAAACGCTCACCTTCACTGTTCCTAAGAATACCACCTTCACCACGGGATCCTACAAGTTGCAAATGAAAGTGCCAAAAAATTATTAAAAAATGATTAATTTTAAATTAAAGAAGATTAACACAGTTAAAATCATAAAGGGTCAGAAAACTAAACAGAGTATTCAACCAAAAGCAATAAGAGATCACCAAAATAACCCAAAAAGTACCAACCTTCAGTGATGAGGCAACCAGCACCGTATATACCTGTTGGGTGAAACTGCACAAATTCTAAATCCTGCAGGAGGAATATATCATCAGAAAACATAGATACATATAACGATATAAAGTATAAAAGGCAAGTTAATATATAAAGCCAATATTGGAGAAGCAACAAAATAAACCTCAAGTGGGAGCCCAGCACGTGCAACCATGGCATTGCCATCTCCCGTACATGTATGAGCCGAGGTTGCAGAAAAGTATGTTCTACCGTAACCCTGGGAGAAACATGACATATATCGATATATTTGCTTAAAACAAATTAAGATGATCTTAATTGAAAAATCCCCGGCCAGGAAATAAAAAATTTACAACAATTATAGTACCCCTGTAGCCAGAATTGTGGAAGCAGCACGGAACCGATGTAATGTCCCATCCTCCATATTTAATGCGATTACCCCCTGGCAGCTACCTGCAACATCAAGAATCAAATAACCTTCCCATACAATCAACAAACCCTCTCTACCACCTGGGATCCAATGGAGCCACCCACCCCCTCTCTTCCCCTTCTCTCCCAAAATAAAATAAAAATAAAAATAAAATAAAAGTAACTCTTGAAAGTTTAGGTGGCTGAACATATTGCCACAGGGGAAAACACACGCAAAATTCAAAGAGCCATTGAGATGCATAGATTAAACAAAGTACAGATACAAAGTTATCCTCAGGTAATACCAAGCAAACTCATGAAGAATATTCCCCAACTAGGATGTATTGACTTTGGAAACCTAGCATGGCGAGCATGAGTGTGTTGCAAATAAATATTTGTATGTTGTGATTGTAGGAATGAGAAAAGCTTATAACACCAGCAACATTTATGAAACCAACAAGATAAAATGATGTTGCAAGGAATAATATAAACTTAGTTAGATGATTATATTGGCATTTTCAACCAGCTCCAGGACAGTATAAAGCAAGAGTTATCATGCAAAAACTTACCATCACTGTTCATTAATAGATCCAAAGCAAAATACTCCACAAAAAATTGGGTATTATGTTTCATAGCCTGACCATAGAGAGTATGCAACAAAGCATGTCCAGTTCGGTCAGCAGCACATGCACAACGATATGCCTGTCCACCTATAACAATAGAAAACAAGAGAAGCCAAAATCAGACAACTTTAAACACAATTCACAAGAAAGACTTTCAAATTCCAAACATGGATGGCAGCAGCATCTTACCTTTTCCAAAATTAAGGCTTTGACCACCAAATGCTCGCTGATATATTCTTCCATCTTCAGTCCGAGAAAATGGTAACCCATAATTCTCAAGCTCAATCACAGCTTTTGGTGCCTCCCTACACATATATTGAATGGCATCCTGATCACCTACATAAAATGCAATACCATTGCATGTTAAAAATATAACTAGAACAGACCTATAATAAATAGTTATAAATTTTGCAATGGGTGTGTCAGTGCATGACACTGTATGTTGATATTTCCAAAAGAGCATGTGACCTCAACCATTCAGAACCCACATAGCCTCCTTGCATAAAAAACTTCAATTTTGGCTCTCTTTGAGGTAAACACACCATTACATAGAGCATGCAGTACATGCATAACAGGAAAACACAACGCGTGGCTCTGGGAAGACACATTACTGTAAAAGGTGCCTAGATATGTAAAAACACACTAAACCAAATGTGGATGAAGCTAATACAAGCAATATAGGATCTCTATCCTCCTTGTAATTCATATAAGAAAGTAATTTGCAACAAACATCCAATCTGGATATTAAATAAGAGCACTGCAAATAAAATGAAAGATTTGTCTAGTTTAACAACATACCAAGCCAATCACTTCCCTTTACTGTGTCATACATGTGCCACCTCCAGTCATCTTCACTCATGTTGCCTAATGCAGCATTTATACCACCCTATGCAGAATTCAAATATCAAAGTTAAGCAAAGGATCCAAGCCATTGACAGAAATTTAACATTGAGTCAATGAAGAGAGACGCGTTAGTACGTAGTTGATGAAAAAAGCAGAAAAACCAGACTTGGATCATTGATGTGGACACGAGATGAAGTTATGAACAGTGAAAATGACAGAAATAAATAATAGTCACCATTCAACTAGGTAAAGTGAAGAATTCATAATCGTCAGCTTCAAATGCCCCAGATATAATGAAAGGAAACCAAATAATGGAATCATAATGGCCCAGGTCAATGTGGATAAAAGCACCCTTTTTTATCTTTTGGAAAGCAATTATATGGACAAAATTTATCTATTAGTTTATAACACATAGACCAGCCAAACACTAAATACTACATGCTTCCTATAATGCAATGCATATAAAAATCAAACATAATGTGAAATCATTAAAATGGCATTTGGTAGACCAAATACAGGCTACATACAGGCTTATATTATAAGTAACTTGAAGTAATCCTTTATAATCAATGGGTCATTCAAAAATCAGAGTCATGATTGTATGACTGAGAACATGCCAGTTACCAAATGCGGTAGAACATGCAAACAACCTCCCAAATCATACATGTCAATGACCATCTTATCCTACAATTATTACTCATAATGAAATTCAAAATGAAGCAAAGACAGAAAATGTCTGATACCAAGAACAGGTTTAAATCCACACAACTGAACCAAAATACCAGTGTAATAATACAAAGACATACTATTTACAACCTACACGAACCATAGTTGGTAAAACATTTACAAAAAAATATAACGTCTCATACCTGTGCGGCAACAGTGTGTGAACGAGTAGGGAAGAGCTTTGTAATGCAGGCTGTATTGAATCCATGCTCCGAAAGCCCTATGGCTGCTCTTAGCCCAGCACCACCAGCTCCTACAACTACCGCATCATATGTATGATCAACTACCGTGTACGAGGAGCGTCCCCCAGTCTGCCACAAACAAAATCCATGCCTTATAACTACTTGCAATCAAACCAATGCTAAAAATACAGCAGTGAACCCAAAAATAAAATTATATATATAATACAGAACCTATGAAGATGGAGCTACAGTGATGAGACTAAACAACAGCGTTTTTATCCCCGTGATGTTATTTTCCACAACGTGCACCATTTAGTCTCATCACTGTAGCTCCATCTTCATAGGTTCTGTAATATATATATATATATATATATATATATATATTGATGGATTGATTGGTAAGGCATGCATGAAGCGAGCTATTGATGACATATAATTTAAATGAAAGGCATAAAAGCATGAACGCATAGACATTGAAAGCCGCAAAACGAAATAAGCTAATAGAATTTTTCCACAGCAAAAAATCAGGGAATTAATTGATTAATTCAAATGAAGCTTTAGTAGTAGCGTTTGCTTCAAGCAGTTGAGAGGAATTAAGTAACGATAATTCGAGAAAAACAAATTTGAACTAATCCAGCTAGCTGAATTGAGCTCGGTTCGGTGGATATTAATGGTGTGTTTGGAGTTTCAAACAGTGGAAAAATCTAAGATGAAAACAAGCTTAGATTCTCTCATTTTCCTACGAGTTCTCAGCAACCAATCAGGGAGAAATTATTTTTAAAATCAAACAATTCAAAAAGACTATCGATCACGGAAAGAAGCACAAAAATCTATCAGAATCCAAAAAATTCAAAAATAAAAAACTAATCGGACAAAGAACTTAGCTCAATCATCCAAAAGATCACGATACAAAATCAGAGAGATCGTGAAGAGCATAAAACCTAAAACCAAGTGCGAGAGAGATAGAGAGAAAGAGATCGCACCGAGTCAGTGGAGAAAAAGCGTGAAATGTGAGATCTGAGAGAGTCATTGAGGGGCGATCTTCTGGAAGAAGAGACGCGAAGTCCTCGGGAAACGCACCGCCACATCTCGGGTCTATAATATATAGATAGCTAGCTAGCTTGAAGCTTTATCCGGCTGCGTTTGGTTACTTTTTTCTTTCTTTCTTTATCTCCCTCTGCTGTTGGGGTTTTATCTGAGGGGTTTTTTGCTGAATTGTGAGGGAGTTCAAGTTGATAGTCGGAGGTATCTAACGGGATGATTAATTAAATGATGATGCATGTGATGGGAATAAGAATAACTGTTATGACTGCCCCTAATCTTGGATTCTATCTACGGAAATTGCCACTCTTTAAGTTTTTTTTTTTTATTTTTAATAGCAAATAACAGTAGTTTTCCTTAGACAAAAATATGCTAGGTGCTTTACTTTGAAATTGCCGTTGCTTAAATTTTCTTTTAAAATTTAGTTATGTGATTATTTAAAAATTTATATGTTAGAATTTTAGAAAGAGAAACTAAGAAACAACATATAAGTACCATACCAAAGTCTTGCCTGATTTCGTTAAGGAGTATCTTAAAGCATTTGTTGATAAATTATTTCATGAACACCTTTTATAAGAAATATAAAAAAAAAATTAAACTTTTTTTGTTTATAACTGATAACTTTAAGCTATCTATTAATTTTTCTCAATAAGAATTTATGACTTGAGTTTTCTTTTTCTTTTTTGGGTGAAATTTAAACCGTTGACCATCGACTTTTTCTTTTCTTTATTTTTTTGTGAGTAAAAGTCTATAGTAATTTCATTAATCCATAATTAGCTTATACAACGAGGAAGTTAAAAGATAGACATTTTTTAAGTCACCTCTATCAACTTTACTCTCTCACCTGATGTTTGTTGTGGCTTGAATTGATTTTGCACAAGATATTCATCCTCACACTAAAAAATACTCAACCTCAATATCGAACATCACATCGTCAAAAAATGATAACGATTCAGTGAATGCATATTTACATAAACTTTTTTTTTTTTGTTGTTGAGAGAAGTATTTACATAAACTCAAAGAAAGCTTTCTCAAAAAAAAAAAAAAAAAAAAAAAAAAACTCAAAGAAAGCATGAATAAATTAAAGGTTGTGGGAGTTATTATTGACAATGAAGAAGTGTCTTTTGTCCAACAATATAGTACTCAAGGGATTACACAAAGAGTACAATGTTTTTTGTCCAACAATGTGCACAATGAGTGATAGACCGACTTTTGATGAGTTACATGTCCTACTTTAGGCAAAGAAGAAACATATTAGAATTTAGAAATACCAATGAGTATCCCAAGGATAATGTCATGGCTATTTTTGTTGCAACAAATAGCAAAAACCCTATCTCAACCCTTTGCACAATTCTACCTAAACCAAAGAGGTGAAAAAGGACGTGGTAGAAACCAATCAAAGAGATCATGGAGGTAGACTCAACAACTCATATCAGTCGTCTTAGACTTCTCATCAAACAAATAAATGTCACTCTTATATTTCAACTTAATACACCTAATATGGTATGTGTTTGATATTAACCTATTTAGTTTTTTGCTGAAATAGTGCTAAAGTCTACTTGTACTTTGAAAAAATGAGAAAAAGAGTAAAAAAAACGTGAGTAGACTAGACGTGTTACAAATAAAAAATAAAATGTTAGCAGAATTTGAATACAAAAACTTATTTTGCATCTCAAAAGGCACGAAAAATAATTTTTAAATGAATAAAAAATTGAAATCAAAAGTTAAATAATCTGATTTAATTAATATTTAAATACAAAAAGACCCTATTAAAGTTGTCGCCTTAGGTCCCAAATACATTGAGCCCACCCTGATCTTATCTATATCCAAAGGAAACCAATTTGTGCATTAGCCTAATGGTAAGGAGTAATATTGCCATAAATTTCAAATTCTATCTAGTGTAGAGTATTAAACAAAAAAAAAAAAAAGATTAATCAATATACTCATTGAAAGTCTCACCAAACATGATAGTTGGACGATATATACTTTACCTTTGAAAGTCTCACCAAACTAGATAGATACTGCTTTGACTTGGATATTATTATATGAAAAATCAAGTATATACTTTGTTCGGTTTTAAAAATATACTTTATTTCTTTTTGTTAGTCATCTATTCTATTTTTTACTGTCCTAAAATATAATCATATTTAAAATGTTGATGAACCCAATATTGTTAAATTCCCAACTAACCATTTTATACTTTATTTAACAATCAACATACCCTTTTGCTAAATTTTATATTAATGATTATTGGCATTTTAAAAAATTATTATTGTACAAAATAAATAAATGATAATTAATTTGCTAAAAAAAACTAATGATAATTTTGAAAACTTGTATATTTTTATTTAAAAGACAACAAATTTACGGTGATTCTTAAAAAGATGGAGGTTGTAAATAAGACTAACAAACATATGAAGAATATTTGCTTGATTAACAAATAAATTACTAATTGTTTAACTTGTATGTCAATAAGATTGGGGTTCAAGCCCATTGATTAAAAAAAAGTTATAATTACAAACTATTTTACAATTAGTAATAATTGACTACAAATAAGTGAAAAAGTGATGTTAATGATAGACTAAGATAAAAACCAGTATTAATTGGTCACAATAACAAATTGTAAAAATATTGCAAAATAATTTGTAACTATAAAATTATTCTAAAAAAATAATGCTATAGTTACAAATCGCTTGAGTGTAACTTTTTTCTAGTGCTTAAAGTATTACTCTACTACTATAAGAGTTAGACCCTTTTGTAATAGTACTTTGAGTTAAGTAACGTGTTTGACCTTGATAAAAGTGTAATTAAGTGTGTATTTAACCGTTAGTTTGTTTCTAAAAAAAAATAGTATTTTTCTAAAAAAAAATCATCATGATTGACTTATTGATGACATAATTAGGTTTTGATTCAAGAACCCCGGGGGATGCATGCATTTCAAATCTCTCAAAAATTAGACAATAGTCAACGTCTGAACAGTTCTATTAATACCCATGAAAATTAGGTTGGCGTTTTAGAGCCCAAGTGAGGCCACGCATAACTCATGAGCGAAAATGGTGGTCACGAAGAATAAGGAAACCAACAGAGCTACGTCAACTTACGACTGGTACGAAGAGGAAACACGATGGCTTTCTTTTTAGCCTCCACGGATATGATGGAGACGCTAGCCAAGTGGCCATTATTCCCACCACTAATGGCCCAGTCCCATAAAAGGTTAGGCCCAAAAGTCACTTTGGGTGCAAGAAAAAGTGCGGAGTTTTCGTGGAGAATTTTTTTTGGAAAACTCAATATTAAGAAAAAAATAAATTATTTTTGGAAAAAAAAATCGTTGCAAATTCATGAAATTAAAAATAAGAGAATGTTATTTCAACTATAATAGAAATAGAGGAAAAAGAACAGTGTACATTATAATTTTCAAATAATATGGAAATATTATTTATATTCCATTATATATATATATATATATATATATATGGGTTGGGTTCAAGTTACACTTGATGTAACTCTAAGTAATGTTACACCACTCAATAACTTATTATAAAATTTATATTTTGAAAATATCACCGTTGAATTATATGTTCTATATGTTCTTAACATTCATGCTAATTTTCATGCCAATTAGATGTTATTTACCATTCGATCTACAAACTTATCTTTTATGCATTATTTTAAACTACAAATACTTGAATTTAAACAATTAATTGATCACATGACTATTAATTTTTGATCACCTTGAAATATTGCAACCATGTAGAATATACAAAGATAGTATAATTTACCGGTGGATTTGTCAAAATTCACATCAAATTAAAAAAAAAATTAAATAGTGTAACATTGTTTAGAGTTACACTACGTGTAACTTGAACCTAACCTATATATATATATATATTGTACGGCATTGGGTCCCCAGGCCCACTTGAGCCTTGAACTTCAACCCTACAGTGTAGCCCATGACCCTAACCCCTTCGTCTGAAGCTGGGCCCTAGGCCTACTAAGCCTATGAGCCAAAGCCTCATGCCATTATGCTTGACCCAAGTCCCATTGGATACGTAATCTTAATCTGTACAAGTCATGATTAATAATTCGAGGCTTGCCCGGTCAACTACATCTCAGACAAGAACGTGATTGCTCGGGGATACTATATCTCAGCTACTCGGTATTGCCCTAAGGAATATCGCTGCCGAGCATCCCTTTTGAGGTGAGAACCAGTTCCAAAGCTACTACTACCATTCCCAACCAAACGCCCGCTTAGAAGCAATGGAATTGGACCCCTTTGCCCACTAATAACCTAGAGTAATCATAACACCTCCACCATTCTTGAGCTATAAATAAGAGATGAGAATGAGTAAGTAAGGGTTGACAACTCTGGAGAGAAAACTGAGAGAAAAGAGAGACCAAACTAAGAGAGAAAGGGAAGCGACTTTGTGAGAGAAGGGTTTGTAGAAACAAAAGTCTACAATACAAATAGATTATGAGCCTAAGTAGAGGCGGAGCCCAATAACCTCATTTTTGGCGCGCGCGCGCACACACACATATATATTTATATATAGAGTTGGGTTCAAGTTACACCTGGTGTAATTCTAAGCAATGTTACACCACTCAATAACTTGTTATAGAATTTAAATTTTGAAAATCTCACTGTTGATTTACGTGTTCTATATGTTCTTAACATTCACGCCAATTGGATGTTATTTACCATTTGATCTATAAACTCATCTTTTATGCATTATTTTAAACTACAAAAACTTGAATTTAAAAAATTGATTGATGATATGACTATTAATCTTTGATCACCTTAAAATTTTGCAAACATTGAGAATATACGAAGATAATGTAATCTAATAGTAGATTTGACAAAATTCGCATTCAATTAAAAAATATTGAGTGGTGTAACATTACTTAGAGTTACACCAGGATTAATTTAAACCCATCTCATATATATATATATAGAAGAAAGTTGCAAACCTTATTAAGAAACATAAGCCAAATTTGTTTGAAATATAGATGCGTGATGAGATATTTTTCATAAACCTGTGACATGAATAACATGCATAGCAATATTATGAGTAACAAAATATCCTTCATGTTGAACATGAGAAAAGTTAAAACTACAGAAAGACTTTGTTAATATTTTTGCATCTCATATCATAAGACCAAAGGAGGCAAATGAAGGGGATTAATCACTAACTCATAATCACCTTCAATTATTGTAGAAGAAATCTCAATTTCTAAAGCAAATTTCAGTACTCTCATTGCTGTCATCGCTTCAACTTCAAAAATTGAAAGAGTCTATTTTGGGACATTGAGGCTATAACCATACTCGATTATCTCTAACAACCACACCGATACCATCTATTTTAATTTGTGAGCACAACTCCATCAAAGTTGATTTTACCGTTGTTGGTAGAAGGCAAAGTCTAAGTAAATTGGGGTTTGTTTGAGGGAGGTGTAGGCCGTGGCTAAGTTTGCAAAAATCAGAACGTGAGTCTTGAGCTTGCTGGTAGACTGAGTTAATGGGGAAAATCTGAGATGAATTCCGAAGCTTGTTCCTTCTAAACCAAATTGTCCATGAAATCATAGTAAAAAGCTCCAAATATTTCCTGATTCTATCCCATTCTGGACTAACTTTGAAAAGTTATAAAAAAATAACACTCAAACGAAAGTCCCATTGGAATATCTTCTCCAAACCTTTGAAGTATGATTATCATTTTTTGAGATAAGATTTAAATTATACTCTATGATTAACTGATGACAACTATTTTTTCTTTATTGCTAAGTGAAAAAGAATTACCAACTTGTTTTTTGGATTTTGGTGATGGACTGATGGTTTCACAACCAAGAGTCAGGACACTTGCTGTAAAGCCCATATCATTACGCGGAAAGCTTTTGGGGTTTTAATCCACAAAAGGGGTTCACTGGAGTGTTTTACACAAAATGCCGACTGGATTGGGCTAGCCCTCAAACCCTCATATCAAACAAAGAAATGGGCTTGCACTCAATTGGACATGGTGATGTTACCACATAGTCACGCACAAGCCCAGGTGATCACTTTCAAAGTTTTACTGGTTTTTGTCCACGCTCTGGTGATGCGATCAATAGGATGCCTTTTGAAATTTGAATTGGGCTGTTAAACGAAGAGTTCTCTCTCTTTTTTTTTTTTTTTATGAGAAGAGTTCTCTTTATTAAACAGGAAATCGGAAAGGAAGAATATTTAGTTTTTTTCTTCTTCCAAGTTCCAACATGTTGTGTGACAATTGAAAAGATTATTTATGCTTAATTTTAATTACATGATATTTATTTTTTTTAGAATAGCATGACTTTTTAAATGAAGGAAAATACTAGAGTTATAAACTATTTTACAACATTTTTTTTTACAAATCCTGATGAGGTAAATGGTTATTGGTAAGTAAAAAGTGATATTAATAATATATTTATATGAGAACTAATAAAAATTAACTATAACAATTGTAGGGACTCAAATTGGATTGGACCCAGAATATGAATGAGTTTTCAGCCCAACAAGCCCAAACAATAAATTTTTAGAGCGTGGGTACAAGAACTAGTTCTACTTGATAGGAAAGGTTATGGTTATAGTGCAGTAAAAGACACTTCAAGCTAACTGTATGATAAAGACTCTTCTCGGCTAGGTTTCAGTGAGTCTCTTTCTGAGTTCTATTGTTCTTCTTCCTTTTTTCCAAAAATCCCCCTCTAATGTCATCTGCTTCCATGTTATATAATGCATTCCTTACTTCATTTCCACCGTACACGTGTAGTTCCTATCCTGGGAACTCCTTTCTGTCCCATCCAGCACCTACTGGAACCTTTGCTCAGTGGCCATAAAGCTGCTTGGTTACTGTTCAGGTATCACCTCCACATTAATGCGGCCAGAGAGTTAGCTGGAAAGCATTTAATGTGGAGGTAGTAGCCTTGGAAGATATTTGTTATCTTTCCAGATTCCTCCTTAGGTCTATATTCACTTTCCAGTTCTAATACAACTTTGCGGAGTACCCTGGATAGAGTGATAGTTACATCCACCTCGGACCATGGTATCCGAGGTGAGTTTCATCCTCGGACGTGTCTTGTGCCACTATACATGACTTCCATCCCTTTTTCGTATACTAGTCCCACAATAATTCTTTTTAACTATCCTCGGACAGGTAAGTGTCCTCGGACTGGGCTGCTGGGCCCCAAGCCCATTTCCTATGATTCCTGTATCCTTTCAGATAACAGGCCCCACAATAGCCCCTTAAAATCTCGCTTTTTGTCATCTCGGAAAAATGGAGATTTTGATATCCTGCCCTCACCTCTTCCGTGGACTTTCTTAACCCTCAGAGCGCCTTTCTATCTGCCCAAGGCACGCTCCTGACGTTTCAGCGTCAGGAACACGCCATCATTAAATGATGGCGGCTTCTTTGTCCCCCACGTTCAATGGCAAGATGTAAATCTAACGGTGGAGGACGTTCAGTATTTATGGGCGGGATTTTTCCCGCTTACAATTTATGTGCCATTATAAAGAGTTTTTCAAATCAACTCTTTTTTCAGTTACAAAAATCGCACCGTCTCAGCGCATATTCATTGAATCTGCCTCTCTCTCTCACCACTCCACGCTCTCATAAATACTAAGAGTCTGTCCGAGGAGCTCATTTTCAAAACCTGTAAGTTTCCTTAACCCACTTTAGTTTTCCATCATCTTCGTCAATTTTTCTTCATAACTGTTAGGAAATGGGTAGGTTCAAGCATCTAGTTGACTCCGAGGAGCAAATAGAGGCATTTAGAGCCAAGTATAGGATTCCCCCCACAGTGGGTATGAGATATGCTTCCACAGAAACATGGTTAAACGATAGGAAAACCGGGGAAGTGGTCATCCCTATGATCGCTTTTATAGAAGGGGGGATGATTATCCCTATGGGTAACTTTACCAGAAGTTACCTTAGGTTCTTTAGATTATCTTCCACTCAATGTGCTTCAAATATGTTCAGGGTGCTTGGGAGTATAGAAGTTCTAAATGCCAAGATGAACCTAGGTTTGACCCATCACAATGTGAATTGGGTGTACAACCTCAACCATTTAAAGGGTCAGGGGTACTATCTGAAATCTAGGTTCCCTGAAGTAAGGTTGATTAAGTGCCTCCCCACATCGAATAAGGGTTTAAAAGACGATTTTCTTATTTTTTCTGGGGAATGGCACGATGGTTTACCCTGTCCGACTAAAGAGGGAAAACCAGGTGGGGTTCCCAAGCTACAAGCCTTTATAATTTGGGATGTGTTTTGTTTGTTGTTGTTGTTGTTGTTTTTTTTTTATTTATTTATTTATTTTTAAATTACCTTTATTTCTGACAAAGTTTTTTTTTTATACTTTGATGATTTTGCAGATAAGCGCGCTACCAGACCTCAGATCAGATTGATTAACAGGGAGAGTTTAGACAGAATCTTGCGATCCGAGGTGTATGTGAACCCATCTGATGGCCAACTGAGAGCAGCACACATAATCCTCAAGTACAAACCAATTTCCAAGGCCTTTCAAGCTCCCAAGTGCGTGATAAAGGCCAAAGATCCTCGGCTTCACCGTATCAGTGTAACCTTTGAGGGATTTATCGTTCCTGAGGGTATTCCGATTCCTGAAGGTGTTCCTTTCACTGAGCCGTTATTCGAGGCCATTCCATCTGCAGGAGCTTCATCATCACGTTCCGTTCCTCGGGAAGTGAAGGAGGAAGAGGAAGTAGGAGAAGAAGGGGAAGAAGAAGAAGAAGAAGAAGAAGAACCAACTTCAGAGGGAGTTGTAGAACTGTTGGATTCCGCCAACGAGTTCGAAGTTTTCAACCAACCCCAATCTCCCGAGGTGACTTCTGAAGAAATGGGCATCCAAAGGAAGAGCCAGAGGAGCCTAATGGACGTGATCGAAAGCCAGCCTGGAAGGGGGGCATCAGGGAAGTCAGTTTAACCCAGTCTTCCCCCTCCTCCTCCTCTTCAGCCAACCCAACCACATGGGACCGAGCCTAGTGACCCAAAGAGGAGAAGAGAGCCCAAAGACAAAGAGGTGGTGGAGCCTGGGAGATCTCGTCCACCCCGCGAAGACGAGGACCAACGAGCAGCGAAGCAGCAAAAAGTTACGCATGGGTCTCACCGTGTGGTGGATAGGGCAACCACTCAGTCCTCGGTGCCCGAGGCCTGGCTCCCCGCTCCCATGCTCGGTAATGAGCCTCTGAGGGAAGATGCCTCAATTAGGGACTTTAACGGCGGAATTGGGTGCCATGTTGCCTCAGTTTTAGAGGAAACTCTCATTCTCCCTAAGGACATGGCCGACCTGAGGAGATTAAAGAGGAATGAGGTGTTCCAGAATACGAAAAGATACTTGGGCATGGTAGAATGTCCTAAATTTTATTATTATTATTATTATTTCTCTTTTGCACACAACTTCACGTATTGCACTTCTAACTCTTTTCCTCCTAGGCCGTCCAAGCCACTTTCAGGTTGGAGGAGATAACCAATTCTTGCTACTAGCAAATTGATGATGAGAGGAAGAAGTGGGCTACAGCTGTGCACACACTCACCGCAGCTGAACAAACCAACGTGCAGCTGAAGAAAAAGCTAACCGACGAGGAACATGCTCGGAAGAGTGCTGAATCAGCTTTGAATAACGCTCAAAAGCAAGCCGAGGACCAGAGGATACTCTTGCGGGACGCTTACGCCCAGCTGGCAACCTCCAAGGAACAGATATCATCTCTGCAAAAGCAATTGGAGGAAGCCCAGAAACTGAGAAATCAAGCTGAAAGAGCTAAGGCCGAGGCTGAAAAGGCAAAAGCGGAGGTTGAAAAAGAAAGAGACACAGTCGAGCAACACGGCTACGACGTCGGCGTTGCTGAAACCGAGGAAAGCTTCTGGGTTGAAGTGCCCGTAGTGTGCCGAGCATACTGTGCTCTGACCTGGGGAGAAGCTCTTAACCAAGCTGGGGTCGAAACCTCATCCGAGCTGAGAAGGCCTGAAAACATCTATTTCCCCCCAGCTATTCGAGCCCCAGGTCCTTCTACTCAACAAGAAGAGGCATCCTCGACAGTTGTTAAATTAGCCAAGGAAGCTCAAACTTAGGCTCCTCCCCCTCTCAATCAGCCAGAGCAACCTGAAGTGCTTGAAGGTGCGAAGGACATACCCTCGGACAAAGGAGCAGAAGGGCCTAAGGATGGAGCAGCTTCTCAGAGCTTTGAACAAGCCTTAGCCTCAACTACCTTACCTACTGGAGAAGATCCACAGGCAAAGGAGAAAGATGTTCCTTCTGAGACAACTGGCAAAGTCCCTCAGACCAAACTCCAGATAAAATTAAACAGATAGTTAATGTAGCTAAATTCCCTTTTATTTCGTTTTTCTTTCTCTTTTTTTTTTTAAAACTTTTTGAGGACATTTTATATTGTAACGTGTACTTCCTCTTCCAAATTTTCATGAGGTATTGCTGTTTTGTCTATCACTTGTATAATTTCTTGTGTGAATGTTCTTTATTTTTACATGATCTCAGACTATAGAGGAATGAAATTTAATAATACAAGGGAAATTTGATACTATAAAGGAAAACTTAACTTTATGTATACTACTTAGGAACCAAAGCAGACCATAACTACGAACTTCACAGCCTAAAAGGCTTGCTTTAAATTCATTAAGAGGTATCCATACTTGAGAGAGCATTCTGAATGTTTACCCCAGGGAGGTATTGAATACCTTAAAATGTTTTAAGTGATGCTCATGGAGTTTGCTTTGATATACAAGTTTAGTTATACGGACCCCATCTAAGAAGCATTGGTTCCAACTAAATTTATTGTATAAACAATTTGTCACATCTTAGCCTCTGTGCACTACTTCAATTGAGGTCACAGGGTATTAATTTCCACTAAGTTGTGGTCCAAGGACCTGACATGACTTAGCTTCTGTTTAATTCTTCAATAGATTTCATAGTGTATTAATTTCCACTAAGTTGTGGTCCGAGGACCTGACATGACTTAGTTTCTGTTTAATACTTCAATAGATTTCATAGTGTATTAATTTCCACTAAGTTGTGGTCCGAGGACCTAACATGACTTAGTTTCTGTTTAATACTTTAATAAATTTAGAAGCACACATTGCAGAAATAAGATAAATTACAAAAGGAAGTGAAACAGAACTTGTTAATAATAATACCTCTTTAGGTTGCTTACATTCCAGGAACGGAGCACAGTTTTTTCATCTAAATCTTCTAAGTAATAAGCTCCTATCCCTGCTACAGATGTGATACGTTATGGCCCTTCCCAATTAGGCCCCAACTTTCTCCATTTTGGATTTTTGGTGGTTCCCAAGACTTTCCTCAACACTAAATCTCCTGGAGCTAACGGTCTCAACCTGACATTCGCATCATAACCTTGCTTTAGCTTTTGCTGATAGTAAGCCAATTGAACCATCGCATTTTCTCGCCATTCGTCTATCAAGTCCAGATTCTTCTTCAATAGATCATCATTTCCCTCCGAGGTGAATGAGCTGGTCCTTAGCGTTGGAAAACCCGTTTTGAGAGGAATCACAGCCTCAGCCCCATACGTCATTGAGAATGGGGTTTCCCCCGTTGACCGCCGAGGTGTAGTTCGATACGTCCATAGGACATGCGGCAACTCCTCCACCCATCTTTCCTTTGCGTCATCCAGCCTTTTCTTAAGCCCGCCGACTATGACTTTGTTGATAGCCTCAGCCTGCCCATTTCCTTGCGGATAGGCAGGAGTGGGATATCTATTCTTTATCCCCAAATCAGAACAATACTTTCTGAAAGCCTTACTGTCGAACTGAAGACCATTATCTGAGATGAGAGCTTGGGGAACTCCGAACCGAGTAACAATATTTTTCCAAACAAATCTCTTGGCATCCACATCCCTGATATTGGCCAGAGGCTCAGCTTCTACCCACTTCGTAAAATAGTCTGTACCAACTAGTAAATATTTTTTATTTCCTACTGCTTTAGGGAAATGGCCAACAATGTCTAAACCCCATTGAGCAAAAGGCCAAGGGCTAGAAAGAGGATTGAGAACTCCCCCCGGCTAATGGATGTTTGGTGCGAACCTATGGCACTGATCACACTTCTTAATGTACTCCTGCGCTTCTTTTTGCATGCCCGGCCACGAATACCCTTGAGTAATTGCCCGGTGAGATAAAGATCTTCCTCCAGTGTGACTACCACAGGTTCCTTCATGTAGCTCTTCCAGAAGTGCCTCCGATGCTTCAGGATGTACACAGATCAGATATGGCCCAGAATAAGAGCGTTTGTACAACTTCTTGTCCTCGGACAGCCAAAACTGAGGAGCTTTTCTCCGTATCTTCTCTGCCTCTGACTTGTCCTCGGGCAGTATGTCTTTCTCAAGGAATAACACTATAGGATCCATCCAGCTAAGGGCCGACCTGATTTGATTGACTTGAAGCGAGTTCCCCGTTATTGGGGTGGGCGTATTTAAATCTTCAACCATTATCATCCGTGGTAAGTTTTGCGCCGAGGAAGTAGCAAGGGTAGCCAAAGAATCTGCGTGGGCATTTTCACTCCTAGGGACATGGGTCACTTCAAAAGACTCAAAACTTACTTGCAGTCGCCTAACCTGGCCCAAGTACTCCTGCATTCTGGTGTCCCGAGCCTCCAATTCTCCCTTAACCTGGCCCATGATCAGCCGAGAATCCGAAATCATCTCCAGCATTTTTCCACCCAGTTTCTTAACCATTGCCATCCCCATTAACAAAGCTTCATACTCTGCCTCATTATTAGTGGCTGAGAACCCCAACCTTAAAGACTTCTCGATAATGACTTGTTCAGGAGATATCAGAACCAGCCCCACTCCTGACCCCCTCTGATTTGCTGCTCCATCCACATACACTTTCCAAGGTAAGGCGTGTTGCGCGGAGATGAGGCCAACTGATTTTTCATCCATGCCACGCGGGCTTGTCTCTATTTCTTCAGGGCCTTCAGCAAATTCAGCCACCAGGTCGGCAAGAACCTGGCCCTTCACAGAGGTACGGGGCATGTACTTAATATCAAAAGCCCCCAAAATCGTGCCCCACTTGGCAATCCTACCAGTGTAGTCTGCACTCCGAAGTACTGCCTTAAGCGGATATTGAGTTAGGACGACCACAGTATGTGCTTGAAAATAATGGGGGAGTTTTCCTTGTAGCGTGCACCACTGCCAAGATGGCCTTTTCCAACGGCAGATACCGTACCTCAGCCTCGTGAAGCGACTTGCTCACATAATAAACTGGCCGTTGTACGCCATTATCTACTCGTATCAGAACAAAACTAATCGCGTAAGTGGACTATTGCCAAGTAAGAAAAAAGGACCTCATCCACCTCAGGACTAGACATGATGGGTAGCCAAGATAGATACTCCTTAAGCTGCTGGAATGCTAGGGCGCACTCCTCTGTCCATTCGAATCCTTTCCACTTGTGGAGTAGCAGGAAAAAAGGTCTGCACCTGTCCGCCGACCGGGATATGAATCTATTCAAAGCAGCGGTCATCCCAGTTAACCTCTGGACCTCCTTGGAATTTCGAGGTGGTTGCAAACTGCTTATGGCTCTAATTTGGTCAGGGTTCACCTCAATCCCTCGGTGAGTCACCATGTAGCCCAAAAACTTCCCTGAGCTTACTCCGAATGAGCACTTGGATGCGTTCAGTCGCAATTTATGTTTCCTTAAAACCTCAAAAGTGTTGGTGAGGTCTGTCACATGCTCAGTAGCTACCTTGCTCTTCACAACCATATCGTCAATATAGACCTCAATGCTCCTGCCCAGCTGTGGCTCAAACATCTTCGTCATCATCCGCTGATAAGTAGACCTCGCGTTCTTCAAGCCAAAGGGCATTACCTTGTAGTGATAATTTCTAGTAGGAGTAAGAAAAGCAGTCTTCTCCTGGTCATCCAATGCCAGTGAGATCTGATGATAGCCCTGAAAGGCATCTAGGAAGCTCATCCGAGGATGACCCACTGTTGCATCCACCAGCTGATCTATACGGGGCATAGGAAAAGGGTCTTTTGGACAAGCTCTATTAAGATCCGTGAAATCAACACATACCCGCCATTTCCCATTTTTCTTTTTCACCACGACCGTATTGGCCAACCACTGAGGGTAAAACACCTCTTTGATAGCCCCTGCTTGCTTGAGCTTGGTCACCTCGTCTTTGATAGCCTTGGCATGTACCCTGGATGGACGCCAAGGTGGCTGTTTCTTCGGAATAATAGAAGGATTGACGTTCAGATGATGACAAATGAACTCTGGATCCACCCCCGGGGCTTCGTAGGCACTCCATGCGAACACGTCAACGTTTCTCCTGAGAACCTCAACCAACTGCTCCTTCTCTAACAAAGGTAGCTGTGCTCCAACCTGAAAGTACTTTTCTGGATCATCACCAACACTCACCCTCTCAAAATTCTCACACTCCGTTTCCTCGGCGGACGTGCTGAAGTGGGCTCTTTGAGTCTTTGATTGCTATAAATCATCCTTGGCTGCGGCTGAAGTATCTGTCTCTGGCCGATGTTGAATGGCCATTATCAAGCACTGCCTAGCCATGGCTTGATTTTCCAAAATTTCTGAGACCTGGCCTCCTGAGGGATACTTCACCTTCTGATGAAGAGTGGAAGAAACGGCCCCCAAGGCATGCAACCAGGGTCTACCCAAAATAGCCGTATACGGAGAAAAAGCATCCACCACAATAAAATCCACCTCCACCACATCTGAACCAGTCTGCATAGGTAATCTAATCATCCCACCGGAACGACCGATCTGCCATCGAAGCCCACCAGAGGGGAGCTATAGGCTGTCAGATCCTCGGGTTTCAAATTCAGCCCCCTAAATAAATCAGGATACATCACCTCGGCTGCACTCCCCTCATCAACCATCACCCTTCTCACGTCATACCCTCCAATCCTAATCGTAACCACCAAAGCATCATCGTGTGGTTGTATGGTTCCTCTCTTATCTTCCTCTGAAAAGCCTAACACCAGCGAGGTGCCCAATCTGGCTCTCTTTGGCCTTGAACTGGAGCCCTCATCCAAGCACTGAGACACAGACAATACCCTGGAAGGGCAAGACCCAGTTCTCCCTGGGGCAGCAAAGATAACGTTTATCGTGCCTAAAGGGGGTCCTGAAGAAGCATTCCCCCGAAATGTTGAGCCTGCCTGGCCTCCTCGGCCGCTGGAATGGTGTAGAAGTTAGGTCAACTTCCCTTCCTTGGACCAGCTGTTCCAAGTGGTCCCACAAGTTTTTGCAATCTTCAGTAGTATGTCCATGATCCTGGTGGTATTGGCAGTAAAGGTTTCGATTACGCTTTGCAGGATCCCCTGCCATCCTATTGGGCCATCTAAAGAATGGCTCATCCTTTATCTTCTCCAGAACCCATTGCACTGGTTCTCGAACACGACATTAACCGCCTGGGAGTTGGCAGATCCTGATTGCCCCCCAAAGTCCCTCCTAGGTCGGTTGTTACTGTACCGGTCCGACCTGAAATCCCTCCTCTCCTGAGGGACTACCTTAGACTTTCCTCTACCCTATATCTGATCCTCCTCTACTCTTCTATACTTGTTTATCTGATCCATAAGCTGACGCACGCTAGTAACAGGTTTACCAGTCAGAGATTTCCTCAGGCCATGCTCAGTTGGAAGGCCTTCTTAAAGGTATTAATGGCCATGTCATCATGAGCTCCGTCTACTTCGTTGAACATTTCCCAATATCTGTCAGAGTAGGCCTTCAGGGTTTCCCCCTCTCGCATAGACATGGATAGTAACGATTCCAAGGGTTGAACAACCCTCATGCATGTGATAAAGCGGGCACCAAAAGCCTGGGTGAGTTTCTCAAAAGAGTCAATAGTATTAGCTCTTAGGCCGTTGAACCATCTCATCGCCACTGGGCCCAAGCTAGATGGGAACACTTTGCACATTAAAGCCTCATCCCTAGCATGAATGGCCATTCTCTGACTGTAGTGGCTAACATGTTCTACTGGGTCTGTTCTACCATTATAAATGGTGAACACAGGCTGATGGAACCGCCGAGGAAGATTCGCATCCTCAATGCGTCTCGTGAAGGGCGATTTGGAAACTTGACTCAAAGCTTTGTTCAGAGTGTCATTTCCCAAGCCCTGACGAGGTGGACTCTTGTGCTTTCGCTCACGGTGGTACTCCTCATCATACGAAAAAGTCTCACTGGGTGGAGTTCTTGACCTCTGTCTGTAACTGGTGTCATCTGACTCCTCAGAGGATTGCCCGAAGTTACGAGCCATAAGCCTTTGTCGCTCATGTCGCAATTCCCTTTTCAACTTGTTAATCTCACGCTGCATGTCCCCTTTGTTCTTTACGTGGGAAACATGGCTTTTCCCCCGAGAGTGACTTCTATTCGTGTGGGTGGTTCGAGCACTTCCCTCACGGTCTCCCCTCTGTTCATGGATCACCAGTGGATTAACATGCTGAGAGCCCCTAGACTCTGCCTGATGTGGATTAGCATCCACCTGCTGTGGGCCAGCCACTGGTTGCTGCGGTGCTCCCCCTTCCATCACAAACACTGCACTTGCCTTTCCTTGTGAATAGAGCAAGTTCTTCCCACAGACGGCGCCAATTATAGGGACTCAAATTGGATTGGACCCAGAATATGAATGGGTTTTCAGCCCAACAAGCCCAAACAATAAATTTTTAGAGCGTGGGTACAAGAACTAGTTCTACTTGATAGGAAAGGTTATGGTTATAGTGCAGTAAAAGACACTTCAAGCTAACTGTATGATAAAGACTCTCCTTGGCTAGGTTTCAATGAGTCTCTTTCTGAGTTCTATTGTTCTTCTTCCTTTTTTCCAAAAATCCCCCTCTAATGTCATCTGCTTTCATGTTATATAATGCGTTCCTTACTCCATTTCCACCATACACGTGTAGTTCCTATCCTGGGAACTCCTTTCTGTCCCATCCAGCACCTACCGGAACCTTTGCTCAGTGGCCATAAAGCTGCTTGGTTACTGTTCAGGTATCACCTCCACATTAATGCGGCCAGAGAGTTAGCTGGAAAGCATTTAATGTGGAGGTAGTAGCCTTGGAAGATATTTGTTATCTTTCCCGATTCCTCCTTAGGTCTATATTCACTTTCCAGTTCTAATACAACTTTGTGGAGTACCCTGGATAGAGTGATAGTTACATCCACCTCGGACCGTGGTATCCGAGGTGAGTTTCATCCTCGGACGTGTCTTGTGCCACTATACATGACTTTCATCCCTTTTTCGTATACTAGTCCCACAATAATTCTTTTTAACTATCCTCGGACAGGTGAGTGTCCTCGGACTGGGCCGCTAGGCCCCAAGCCCATTTCCTATGATTCCTGTATCCTTTCAGATAACAGGCCCCACAACAATAATGTAAAATTAATGTTGTAAAATAATTTGTAATTGTAACATTACTTTTTAAATGAATTATGTGACTTGTTTAAATAATATATATGAATAGTCATATAAATTACTATGCAATGGATTAGAGGAAATATCTTCAAACTGATTTGGAGCTATACTTTGTCCAAATGGAATTCAAGGTTTTTTTTTTTTTTTTTTTTTTTTTTTTTTTTTGCGGGCTAGTGTTTAGTACAATTAATAAATGAGTCATTTTTGCGTTGACATGCTTCGCACACAATCAACTTGAGATTACCTAATTCATTATTTGTGGCTAAACAAGTTGACCCATTTTATTTTTTTAACATGAACCCTTTAACCCCTTTAAATGTAAAATGAATTAATTAAAGGAGTTTTAATGTTATTGAAAATTGTTTCATTGAAACTCTAAAATTTCTAACCCTTTTACCAAAAATAAAAAACTTTTATTATATTTATTCTTCTAAGGTTATTTCATTTGAAAGAATAACTTTTACATTGTATGCTATTGTACTTTAATTGATGTTACTATGAAATAAAATTGTATAGAAATTATTTGTTTATGAAATAAAAAAGTAGGTTTAAATTTTTGGCTAATATATTTTAAACATGTTAAAATGAGTTGTATTTATGTCAACCCACACGATATATTTTGTTAAACAAGTTAAAATAGGTTATGTATGTGTCAACCCAATACCACATGTTTATTAAGAGTGTCGTAATGGTTGTGTTGTGTTAACCCACTTAATAAACAAGTTGTATTAAGAATAATGGATTTTTGACAAGATTATTAAATGGATTGGATTAGCCCACAAATACAAATTTCCAGCCCTCGGTGGGATTATGCATTTGATGTCAAAATTTGAAATTAAGAAATGGTAAATGGTAAATGGGGCTGATCAGACATGTGAGCTAAGGCGAACAAGAGGTCTTGAGCTAAAGACTAGTAATATTATCTTTTCCTCACAGTCGATTGCTTTTGGATTGCCAAGATCTACTTATATTTATAGACAACCCTTGCAAAAAAAGAAGGAAAACAGAGCGAGATAGAGAATTTAGAGAGCTGGATTCGTCTATTTCATCTAATCTGAGTGAGAGAGAAGGAAAGAAAGAGAGAAAGAGAAGAACAGAGAGGGAGAGAGAGAAGGTAGGAGCAAAGGGTGTTTGGCGGGAGTTCAAGAGTCAGAATACTTTAGTCTGAAACAGAGGAAGAAAAAAGAAGGAAAAGAAATAAACAGAGAAGGAAACGGCAGAATCCTTGTTAAGTAAGTGGACACAGTTTTTATTTTAAAAGGGGTACCTCAGGTACTGTATTTAAGTTTTGCATATTTATTCAATCATATATATGTGGATGAAGTATAATTTATATGTAAATATATAAAATTAACAAAAACAGAAAAGGAAAAAACTACTTATCTTTGTCGGCTCAATCTTATGTGAATTAGTTTAATAATACCGACAATATTAGTTTACAATTTAGATCAAGAAGAAAAACAAAAATCCAAATAATTAAAAAAAGAAAGTCAAGAAGATATACATATACTTCGTGAATTTTTAGTAAACTAAAAGAGAAAACATTAGGTCCGGGCGTGGCGTAAAACCAGTGTTTTACGCCACGCCAATGAGACCTTGCCACGTCAAAAAAAAGAGGCTCCCACCAAAAAACCCTTCACGCTGAACCTCCACACAGCAAAAAAACAAAGGCTCCCTTCACGCACAGCAAAAAAACCTTCACGCTGAACCTCCACATAGCAAAAAACCTTCACGCACGCACACAACTTCCTTCACAACCTCCATCACGCTCACAAAGAACCTCCTTCACGCCGAACCTCCACAACCTACTCGCACGCTCGCCGGTTCACGCCATTTGCTCTGCTTCCTCTCTTCCTTCACGCCGAACCTCCACCAGCGCCACACAGATCGCCGGAGCAGAACGATTTCGAAGAAAAAGAGTTCGCCGGACCTAATGTTTGTGCTTGGTGGTTCAGTGATTATGGTCCAGCGATTGGGGTCAAGAGGCACAGTGGTGGTTCGGCGATTGTAGTCATGAGGCACGGTGGTGATGTGGGTCTGATTTGGTGGGTTTCATGGGCTGATTTGGTGGGTTTCACGGGCTGATTTGGTGGGTCTCGGTGGTGATTGTGGTCCGGCAGTTCGTGGGTTTGATTTGGTGGGTGAGTGGGTCGGTGCTAGTGGGTCTTGGATGTTTGTATCGGAGGTGCCTCGGCGATGGTGATGATGAGTCTCGGTGGTGTTATTGATGGGTTAGTGGCATGGTGGTTGTTGATGGGTTGCTGAGAAGTGGAAGAGGAAATGGGGCGACAGTGGAGGTATTTTTGTTTTTGTTTTTTTTTTTTTTTTGCTGGGGATGGATTGTTGATGGATTGTTGGGTTGCTGGGTTTGATTGTTGGGGCGATGGTGTTGTGGGTTTTTTTTTTTTTTTTTTTTTTTTTTTTTTTTGCTACTATGGTTTGTGATTGTGGCTGATGGTGGTTCAAACTCAGGCCGCGAGACTGGTGGCTTGTGTTGAGCTTTGAAGCTCCGGCCATGGAGGTTGTGGGTTTGATTCAAAGATGGAGAGATCAGGTGAGGAGAGAAGAGAAAGAGAGGGAGAAAGGCTTAAGGCTTACTGTTTTTGCTGAAAATAATAATAATAATAAAAAAGTGATGTGGTGGGTCAGGATTGGCTGGCGTAAAACACACGTTTTACGCCAGCTCCTAACCCAATGTTTTCTCAAACTAAAATGCCTAAGAATAACATCAAGAACGCTTTTTCCTTGTCGTGGATGAGACGAGGACAATGTGCTATATATGGTACATATGGATCGATCGGTACTGCCAAACTTTTCCATACCTGGGTTACTCATTATTAAGCTAATTATTTTGTGCAACATGCAAAGGGGACACATTACACAGTTCTACAGTTCTACTCGCTCCACCATAGAAAAGAGAGAGACTTCATTTTCAAGCTATCCTATGCATATATAGCCACTAATCACCAGAAATGAAAATGACAAGGGAAGTTACTATACTGTACATTGAGATGACGCTTTGGTCAGTAGCTCTTCACTCTCCAATAACAGTTTATTTAGAACCCACAATTCAAATCAACACCGTGCTGCTTCCCATACCACATGGGGAGAGACTACGATCTCTGAAATTATGATTTATGAAACAGGATTGTGCTGTTGACGCTTTGGTCAGTAGGGTCAGAGTCGTTTTTGGAACCCACAATCAAATCCATAACGTGCTCGCTTCCCGTACCACATAAGGGAACAGACCTATAAATCTATATATATGGCTAGGACAGAAGCAATATTAACGGAAAAATGTCAGAAACCCATGAATCACATCGAGAAAGGAACGTAACTAAAGAATACTGGAAAGCGAAAGGAAACCTAACCAGGACATACCTTAGGTGAGGAATTCATGGGTCGTTGGCCTTGTCCTTGATATTATAGAAATTGGAATAGTGCATGCAATTAAGACCTTTTACGTAACTAATATATATATATACTATAGAATTGGCCTTGCTAGTTGGGTTTCTATACGAGGAAAGCACTGAATAGAATTACCAACGTAATTATATATACAGAGGTAATTAAAAGTGTTGAAGGGATATGGAAATATGTCATTCCCTTGGGAGTGAATGTTTAATTTGGTCCAAAAGTAGTCCATTGGAAATTTGATACTTAATTGAACAACTGAGTGTTTGGAAGAGTAGATAAAATCTTCAGATTGCAAATTCACCCAAACTTTATAGGGACTTGCCATTCATTTGTTTTACTTATATTTTCAGGGCTTAAAACTTAGGTACAATTTTTTGACTGTAGCACTTTAGGTTTTTTTAATTAAATTCAAACTCAGCCAACATCAAGTGGAAACCTTCGACCTTCGACCTTCGACGAGCTGAAGACTAACTTTGATGGGGCAATTTTTGCACATACAAATGCAGCGGGGATCAATGTTGTAATTAGGAATTAATGGGAATGGTGAAGTAATGGCAGGTTTATTTGAGAAAATATCTCTACCTTCATCGGAGGGGACATTGAAAATGTTGGCAACTAGAAGAGCTCTATTTAAAGGTGACTCTTAGTGGCGGCTCCAGAATTTTTTTTGGGGGGGGGGGGGGGGGTCAGTAAGAAGATGTGTCTTGAGTAAGAGATGAATCTTGCCATTTATATGGTTTTCATATTAAAAATTTGTACATATTGTGGGGGCCTTTTTTTGCTATGTTGGGCTGGGCTGCCCCTTCGTGATTGTAGGCCCAAGTGTTCTGAGTTGCAGGAGTCGAGACCGGGCCAACTGGAACTCAACTTGGCCGGCTTGTGCGCGAACTATGCCTCGTTTGCCAGGGGAGTGCTTACCGCAGGCAGAGCTGTTTCAGAGAAAGCTTGCGGTAGGCAGAGCTGTTTTAGAGAAAGCTTACAACAGGCAGATATAATTGATAAAACAGAATCACGCATTCTGGAATGACCAGATAGTTCTTTTAATAGGAAATGACCGAATGATCCATAACCACAATAACATTAACAATCTTTGACAAATAAATAGTAAGGGCAAATGGTAATAAAGATTAATCAACAGATATGTAAATAAATTCAGTTCGGTCCGCAGGAGTAAGGCCAAAGAGGAAGAACGCCTCTTCTCAATGCGATTAACCTCCAAGGAAAAAGAATTCTTGCCGTGGAAGTTAATGGGTTTGAGGGAGGTAGACCCGAATGGACAATACCCAAAATAATTATAGAAGAGAGCAGGGATTTGAGAAGGAGAGAAGGAAAGAGACCTATTGGTGCATGCCACTAACACTTGCTCTTTTTCTCTCTTTCTTTCTTACTTTTCTAGTCTTTTCTTAGTGATTTCCACAATGGTAGTTTTTAGTATTATGCTCCTCTGTTTTTCTAAGTATGTTACAGAGTATTTTCCTTTACGTTGTATTGTATTGCTCTCGTGCTTGTTGTTTTTGTACATGGCAGAGGCTTCCTTTATAGTGCCTACCGTGACCGATTTTTACTATTCTACCCCCTAACCGCCTTTGTCTGGTCTGGGCGTACTTGCCGACCATTACTGTTCCATCTGCGAGTTCCCCTGTTACAGACACAGACAACTTTTTGTCTGTTAGTCTACCGCGGCACTCTCTCTCTCTATCCCTCATGGCATGCACCTATTGGTTCCAACTCAGCCTTGCCTCTTTTGGGTGGTATGTCATCCCAGCAGGACGTATCCCCCCAAAAGAGCTTGAGTAGGAACCTCAAAACAGGCCTTCCCCTCTCCTCACCTCCAAACCATGCCCTCTTACCTCTGACCCACGACCCCACCACGTCCTGTATTGGCTGGGTACAGGCTGGTGGTGCCTGGGCCTTGCGCGTGTATATGTTTGAAATTTTTCTATTGTTCATGCATCTGCCGTGTACCGTACACTTTGCTTGCATTGCCTGTCTTCCGTTCTTGGCTTTTCCCGAGCTGCTACTCTGATTTCCCACCCCTATAGGGTCTGGACTTTACCGAGTATTGGGCTTTGTGTTCTCCTTAGCCCAATTCTTTAATTGCCTTAACTTCCCACTGTGTTACTCGGCCTTTCCTGTCGCGGCGATTTGTTCCTGCTGGGCCTCTTTTCAGGCCTGCCATTCCTTTCTTTCCCCCAGTGGCTTAATATGGCCACTGGTGTTCTCGCTCGTGGGCTCTAATGTCCCTCTCTTTTCACTTGGGCTTATCCGGCCCATTTACTTCCTTTGGACTTCCTCGGTCCATTTACTAACTTTGCATCCCATGGGCATTTACTAACTCAATTGGGCTTTCCTGGCCCAATTTCCTCATTCTCATCCTTGGGGTTCATGGGCTTGCCATTATCCCCTACTTTCTTTGTTTACATTACTTTGGGCCTGCCGCGGCCCATTCTCACTTTTCCATACCACCTACTGCCCATGGGTGCTGTTTTCTCTCTTTCCGGGCCTTTTAGGCCCACTTACTCCTTCAAGACCCGTTTATTCATATTAAGGGCCTGTGATCTATTATTCCTGCTGCTTGAGTCTAATGGTTTTTTCTTAGCCTGCCGCTTATCCGCTGCCCATATTTCTGGGTTGGGCTGCCTTTTGCCTATTTCAAAAATGACCCTAAACATTTATCCCCCTGAACATATGGAGCGTTCCTGCAGTCCGTATGTGAATAAAAGACCTTTCTGTCCCCTTTTTTTGTTTCCCTTCTTTCTTTTCCTTCGCGGGCTTTTTTAAAACTGTGGGTCCCTTCATATATACATATATATTTCTTTTCCTTCCGTGAACAGTGATGACTCTTCGATTTTCCCAGAATGACAGTTATCCTAAGACACAACTACCGCTTCATTTATTTCATTCTTCTTTCGATGGCTGATCAGTCACCTTCCTTCAGGCCAACATTAATTACTCAGGTATTTAAGAAGAGAGTCCCTTCGAAAATCAATCACAAATACCTTCTTTTCCAAAACATCGTGTCTGTCCCTCTTCCTTTATCGTCTTCTTCTCTTCGAACACCCATATCCTTCTTACTCCGATCGAACCATCGCACAATGGCGCCGGTGAAAAGTCCAAGTTCTTCCTGCCGCAAAGGGAAAGAGAAAGTTTCTGAACCTCCCGCCGGACAAGAAATGGGCGAGGAGGCCGTGTACTTCGACTCCGATCATTCCGGCAAGGAAGATGCGCCGCGCGACCCAGACAGTGAGTGCGCTCCTCTAATCGATCCTTGGTATAATCCCTATCCTCACTTCCCCGAGGTTCCCGGTGATTATGTGCCGCTGCCGCCAGGCCGCGTGTGGCTTTCTATGTGCAGACGGAACCCCAATATTTCTTGGGCTCCGGTGTCTTCCTCCATTTCCGATTTCGTCATCCGTCAAGGGGTCTCTCTTCCCGTGCCGATTCATTTCGAGTTTGGGTCAGGAACGGCCTTGGGTTGGAAGGAGTGGGTTGACCGAGAGTTATCCGATACGGTTTTTATGGGTTTGTTGCAGCGGACCGGCATTCTGAAGTCCATCGTTTTATCCTGGAGTCTTTCTAATTTCCGAGACATTTACAACCTTCGTCACTTGGTTCGCCGGTGGTGTGCCACCACCCACACATTCTTCTTCTCCTGCGGCGAACTGACCGTGACTCTCGAGGATGTGGCCAACCAACTACTCTTGCCAATCCTCGGTGATGTGGATCCTGCCACCATAGAGCTTTCTCCGGAGGAAGAAGCCATTGAAGTCGAGTTGAGAAAGGGAATGACTGGGAATGCTAAGTTATCCTACTGGGTTAGTTCTTCCTCTAAGTTTTCTGTTGTCACCCACCGTGCGACCTTTGTTACTTTTTGGCTTTGCAAGTTCGTCTTTGGTTCGCATCCCCATTACGCCATCAAGCCTTTGTACTTCCTTTTGGCTATCAAAATATTTGCCGGAGTGAGTTTGCTGCTGGCCCCCATGTTCTTGGGGCATTTGTATGTTCAACTGGACATCCTGCGGAGTGATGAGAGCCAGGCGGGCTCCTGCCACATTGTCACTTCCTCTGTTCACAGCACCATCTTGCAGCAACTGTTGTTTGAGCGCAGTGCCCAATACTTGGCAAAATGTAGGCCTGTTCGCTTCGCGAAGGAGAAGTACCAATCATGTCCGCAAGTGATCACTGACTTCTGCGGCAGGTTTGAATCCGATTTCCCTTTAGCTTTTCGTTGGTCTGGTCTGAAACCCATTGGTCATTTAGTTGTTGAGTCCTTTGATAGCGGTACTAGTTTTACTTGGAGAGCTTATAGAAACTTAGGTAGGGGTTACACATGTACTGATTCAGCTATGGGTTCGTTTACTGATATTATTGGGACCACCACTCCTTTGGCTGGTTTTGATGAGACGGGGATCACCTATTTGGCGGCCACCAATGTTGGATGGTTGCCATACTTAACCGATGAGGGCATCAGATTTGTTCACTATCCTGCCAACCGGGTGAGGAGGCAGTTTGGGCTGGATTAGGATATCCCTGATGACCTTTCCTATCTCATGGAATCTCCTACTTCAGTTCAACCTTTCCTGCGGCAGACTGCTTTTGACTTTTGGAGACAGCGCTTCAGTCCAGTTACCATTCCTGGCTCGTCAAGAGAGGGTCTTTGTACTCCTGCCATGCATGGCTATTGGCAGGCAGTGATGACCTCATTTGGGCAAGAGTTGGTAGGTAGCCGTGGCTTCTCCCTTATTCCACCTGACGGGCTAAGTATGCTTGTCTCTCCCAACCCTCGGTTGCTCCTGCCTTCCAAGTCAGTTTTAGCTTATGCCCAGAAACAGAGCCGTTCTGCCATCTTTGATTGGGACGAGAAGAAGAAAGGATGGTGTTGGCTCACAGGTGATTTTCCCCCGGGTTGGGAGAAGAAAGTTAAGGTAACCAACATTCCCGCGCCGACCAAGAAAACTCCTGCCAAGCACAAGTCCGCAAGCAAGCCCAAGTCTGCTACTCCACAACCAACCACAGGTGCTCCCCTTTCTAGCAGGACACGGGGTAGCAAGAGGAAAACAACTCCCCATCCCATGCCTGCCACTGAGCGAAGGGTACGTTATGTTTTTTTTAAAAAAAAAAAAAAAAAAGGTTTTGCCTTGTCTTCTGTGTTTTGACTTTAACTTTCTTGCGGCGAACCCATGCCACGCCTACTGATTCCTTTCTTTAACACTGCCTCTTGTCCCTCTTTTTCTTTGCAGTCCAAGCATAAGGAAGATACGTTAGCTGCCCATCCCATTGAACTTGATGAGCTCGAATTTGAGGTAATCTCCACTACTTCCCTCTTTCCTCCTCTTCATTTATTTTTATTTTTATTTTCTTTTGCACATATTTCACCTGCCACGTGTCTTCATTTGTCTGGATTAGCCGTAGGTTCCTTTATTCTTTACCACATGTGTATATATGCATTTTTTTTTCTTTTGCTTTCCAGGATCAGCCCGAGCCCCTTTCCATCTATCGTCCTATGGTCGAGGAGCTGCCTGCCTCCATGGACACACCCATGGTGGGTTCTTTTGATGGGGTTGGTGAAGCTTTTCAGATGCCCGTTACTTCTGCTGCTGCACATGGGATTCCTGCCGAGACTCCTATCCCTCCCACCGGATTGGTACCCAGAGAAGAGGGTACTCACATTGAGGGGGTTAGCGAGGCCACTCCATTCTCAGTCGAGATGCCTATTTCTCCAAAGGAAATTGCTCCTCCTACCATAACTCAGACCGAGGCTGTTTTACCCGTCGCTCCCCTTGTCATTTCTACCAGTGATCCTTTTGCGACTCTGTCTCAGGCCGTGAAGGATGGTTCTTCCTTAGCAGTCACTCCTTCTTCCATTCCCAGTTCGGCCACTCGCGGGCCCGATGTTGATCTATCCTCCGATGAGTCCGAGGATGTTCTTGAAGATCTTGATAATGAGCCCGTCCTGCCGAGGAGGATTTCTGAGTCCGAGGAGGAAGAGGATGCTCCACCCGAGGTTGGATTCATGGGTATGTCTCCTCTCTTTTTTTTTTGTTAGATTCACTTTTCCTTCTTTATTCACTGGGCCCACTCTTCTCTTCTTTTCATTTGCATGTCTATATTTTTTTTGTTTGCAGAGACCTTTGAAGGGCTAGGCATCGCGGCCAGCGTAGGAGTGCCTGCGGCAGTTACTCCTGTCGCGCCCACAGCACCCATTCCTGCCGTATTTTCTACACCAGCTTCTACCATATTTACAGCGTCGGTTTCTGCCATTCCTTCTGTGCTTCAGTTCTTCCCACAGCCCCCATTGTTGCTGGTTCTGGTAAGCTTTCTTTCCCCTTGTCTATTTTTTTTTATTTGCTCCCTGTGGGTTTGTTTCTTTCCCCTTTTCTCTTTTAGTTTCTCATCTCATGCCTTGTGTTTTTCTTGGTAGGATCTCTTCCTATATCCCCACTTCAGTTTGAAGCGGGCAGTAGTTCCACCACCCTTCCAGGTCCTGTGGGCGAGGCTGTTGCCTTTTTTACTCGCTTTGATCAGCCTGAAGTCAATGACCTTGATCCTGCAGCTTTCTGGGGCTCCGGGCCTCCTTACGTGGACTTTCATGGCTTTAGAGTCCCTGAGGACTGTGCTCCTCATTTGGTGATGATCCTCATTTGGTGATGATCCATAACAATCGTGGGGACTTCATGCAGGGCTTTCGACTTGGCAGATCCGTTAGAGAGCATTTTTTGAAGATGTTGGGGAGTGTGTTGAATGACATAGAGCATAGCTTTGTTGACACTGTCTCTATCGAGAGGATCTTGCAGTGGAGGGCTGTGGTGCAGGAGCTTATCAGCGTAGGCTTCGCCGTGGAGTTCCTTTTGGATTACCTTCGAGAGATTGCTCGGGTTGTTTTCATGAAGAGAGTTCGGCCCACTATTGATGCTATTGACTCGCGCCTTGAGATCCTGAGAAAGGAGGTAGCAGACTTGGAGGGCCATCGCGAGCGTCTTCTTTCCAGTGTTGGTGGGTCCGATCGTTTTGGAGATCAGTCTCTTATTTTCGGGCTCCGTTGATGCAGTTTCTTCCTTGTTTTGTTGTTTCCTTTTCCTTATGACTCTATTTAGTACATTATGTTTTCTTGTAGCACCTATTTGGCTGGTTTGCCATGATTTGGGTTTGTAACTTAACTTTGTGATGCTACACTTTACGTTTTGCTATGACATATGATGATAATACTTAGTGCTTTTCATTACATCCTGCCGAAAGCAAGTTACAATTTCATGTTGTGACACAGTCACTTGAAAAATGGTAAGGAAAAAGGAAACATAAAGGTTTTTTTTTTTTTTTTTTTTCTTTTAAACAAAACAAAGGAAGGAAAAGAGACAATCATATAAGTTTTCTCCTCAGGCATAATATTGCTTCAACCATTTCCCATTGATGGGATCCATTAAGTCTTTGCCATCCATCTGAGTCAAACTTTAGTACCCGCTTGGGTGTGCCTCCCTTATCACAAGGGGTCCTTCCCACTTTGGTGCAAATTTGGACGGTCCTGCCAAGCCTCTTCTAACATAGTCTGCCACTTTCAGAACAAGCTGTCCTTCCACGAACACTCTTTCTCTAGTCATCCTGCCGTAAGCTTCAGTCATTTTTTGCCTATATCTACGGTTGCGTTCCTGGGCCTGTTCTCTTTTTTCGTCAAGTCCCTCTAGGTCTTCGCACCTTCTGTCGCAAAGACTTCTTCTTCCTCTCTTCCTTTTTCTTGCATCTTCATGACCCTTAGGGATGGGGTCATTATCTCCGCTGGGCTCACCACTTCAGTCCCATAGACCAAGGAAAAAGGTGAAAAACCTGTGGCTGACTTAGGCGAATTTCTGTAAGCCCAAAGGGCGTCTGGCAGGTGCATTGCCCATCCTCCCGTATACTCCTGACTCATTTTAATTATAATTTTTATAAGGGTTTTGTTTGTTGCCTCCGCTTGCCCATTCCCTTGAGGGTAATAAGGTGATGACCGGTGGTGCTTAACTTGGTAGAATTCTAGCATCTTCCTCACTTCACTGTTGACGAAAGGTGTGCCATTGTCATTGATGATTCTGTGGGGTACCCCGAACCTCACGATTATGTTTTCTTTGATAAAGTTTGCCACTGCTCCTCCGGTGGCTTTGCGAAGCAGTACTGCCTCTGCCCATTTAGTAAAGTATTCCGTAGCCACCAATATCCATATATATCCTTATGACGGTGGGTTAACCGGTCCTACCAAATCAAGCCCCCAAGTGTGGAAGGGCCATGGGGTTACTATGCTGTGCAAATTCTGCGGATGGGTGTGAATTAAGTTGGCTTGCATTTGGCAACTGTGGCACTTCTTTACAAATTCTGCCGTATCCTTCTTCATGGCAGGCCAATAGTAGCCCTTTTGCAGCAGGCACCTGTAAAGTCTTTTCTTCCCCTGGTGTTCCCCGCATTCTCCTGAGTGCACTTCTTTCACCATTTTTTCTGCTTCTTCAGGACCCAGGCACCTTAAGGGGTCCCCATCATACCCTTTTTTAAAGAGGACCATATTGTGCATGAAGTAGCGTGTCGCCAACCTCTTGAGTTTATATTTTTCACTGTGCTTCTGCGGCAGGATGCCTTCTGTCAGGTACTGGATAAATGGGCTTCTCCAGTCTTCGCAGGTGGACACAACATAACTTTCTTCTCTGTCTGCCGCAAGTTGGCAAGCCCCACACTGAGTTTGAGCTTGATCCGCATCTTTGCCCATGTTTGGCCAATAAAAGCCTGCCATTTGGAGTCTGCAGTAAAGGCTGACCTCTCCGCAGGATCCGTAAGTTTTGTCGTGTACTTATTTCAGCTTTCTTTGGGCCTCCTCTGGTCTCACACATCTGGCCAAGACCCCACCCGACATCCTGCGGTACAGTTCCCCCTTCACTAGTGCGTAGTCTTTTAGCACCTTCAGTCCTGCGGCATCATCTTCATTCATCAAGGCTTTCTTTATGGGAATCCGCCAGTCTTCGTCGCACCGTTCCTCTTGGAATTTCTCCCTCAACGTATCAATTATCGATTCTCTCCTTTTGCTGACCTCTACTCTGGTGCTATCTCCTTTGAATATTATCTGAGAGCCTAGCGCGGCTAACGCGTCCGCAAATCGATTTTCATTCCTGGGAGCGTGCTCTATTTCAAAAGTTGAAAACTTTTCCTCCATTTTCTGGGCCATTGCTCTGTATGGGGCTAGGCTAGGCTCTTTCAAGGAGAAGCTCCTGTTGGCCTGGCAGACCACCAAATTCGAATCGCCTAATACCCTCAAGTGTTTGACTCCCATTTCAAGAGCCGTGGCCAGCCCGGTTAGATAGGCTTCGTATTCTGCGGTGTTGTTTGAACAGGGGAATTCCAGTTTGAACGATAGTGCCACTGCTTTATCTTCTTCATGGTACAAAACTACTCCCACCCCTCCAGATTGGGCGGTAGAAGACCCATCGAATTTCATTACCCATTGCTCTCCGACTTCCTCTGCCATGGCTACCTCCCCCGGAACCTCATCATCCAGTGGGAACTCTTCCTCGCCTGGAAATTGTGCCAATAAGTCTGCTATGTCCTGGCTTTTCACTGCCCTGGGTGTCCCCATTCTTAAATCATATTGCGACAATTGTAGCAACCATTGGGATATCCTGCCAGAGAGGATCGGTTGCTGTAGCAAAGCTTTGATGGCATGGGATTTGGTCATCAGCCATACTTCGTAGGCCAAGAAATCATGGCGCAACCTCTGTGAAGCATATACAATGGCTAAGCATGCCCTTTCTGCCCTTGGGTAACGAGTTTCTGCATCTTTCAAGGCGCGGCTGATATAGTATACTGGCTGCTCAGTGCCACCTCCGTCCTCTTGGGCGATCAACGCACCAATGGCATACGGATTGGTAGCCAAGTAGAGCAACAGTGGCTTCTTGTGAATCGGGGCCTGCACTGTGGGGAGGTTCATCATGATCTGCTGTAGCCTTTTGAAGGCTGCCTACTGTAATTCCCCCCACTCAAAATCCTGCCATTTTCTGAGCAACTTGGTGAAAGCGGAGGTGATTGATGCCAACCCGGGGATAAATCTTCGGATGTACGAGACTTTCCCCAAGAAGCTCTTTAATTCCTTTACCGTACTTGGAGGTTTCATGGTCGCAATGGCCGTAGCTTTGGCTGGGTCTACATCTATTCCCCTGTTATGAACTAAGAAGCCTAGGAACTTCCCAGAGGACACTCCGAATGCGCATTTGAGAGGGTTCATTCTCAGTTTGAAGGCTCTGCACCTCTCGAATACTCTCCTCAACACTTGGAAGTGTTCTTCTCTTTTCCTTGATTTTACTACTATGTCGTCTATGTAGTCTTCTAGTTCACGATGCATCATGTCGTGAAATATGGCCGTCATCGCCTTCTGATAAGTGGCACCTGCATTTTTCAACCCGAAAGGCATTACAGTGTAATAAAAATTGCCCATGGGTGTTCTGAAAGCGGTTTTCTCTGCATCTCTTGGCGCCATCCTAATTTGGTTGTACCCGCTGAACCCATTCATAAACGAAAACATGGTACTGCCTGCCGCAGAATCTATCAGTAAGTCCATGTTTGGCAAAGGAAACTCATCCTTTGGACAGGCCTCGTTGAGATTCCTGAAATCTACACAACACCTTATCTGGCCGTTCTTCTTCTTCACGGGCACGATGTTGGACAGCCATCGCTGGTGTTGGATAGGTTTGATGAATCCTGCGGCAAGCAATTTCTGCACTTCTTTGATTATTTGCCCTTCTATTTCCGTGTGGAATGTCCTGGCAGGCTGGGCTATTGGCTTGGCCTCTGGGTCTACATTCAACGTGTGTGCAACTAGCCCAGGGTCTAACCTCGGCATTTCATTGCCACTCTTGGGTGGGGCCCTCTTGCATTTCACTCGTGGGCCCCGCGTCCCTTCATAATTTATACACAATCCTTCCGTCGGGACCTCGGATCCTGACACAGTGAGGTGTATCCTCTGATCCTGCGGTAGGCGCTTCCTTCCTTTTCTTTATTCGGGCCAGCAACTCCCTCAGGTCGGGCTCAGGATCATCCTGGATATCTCTCCATTTAGGCACGAAAGTCCCTCGTGGTCTTGATACTGAACTTTCTCCGGATGGAGCCCATTGATCGTAGAACATGGTTTCTACTAAATGAGCTTCGGTCGGCTCAAAAGGTGAATAGTTCACTGCTATGCGTATCATTCTGCCGTTCATTCGTCCTTTCACACATTGGTGGTATGTGGATGGAACTAGCCTGTGTTTATGTAACCACGGTCGCCCCAAGAGCACGTGGTACGTGACTTCCGTTTTTACCACGTGGAACCGAGCTAGCGAAGCTATGGGTCCCACTTTTAACCACAACTGGATATGGCCTGTGGTGTACTCTCCCCTCCCACCAAATCCCGTTACTTCCATTGGACACCCTTGGATCTTTCTTTCTGAAATCCCCGCAGCTTGCAGAGTGCTCAACGGGATGAGGTTTACGGAGGCACTTGTATCTACTAAGGCTCTTTTTATGGGGATTTGATTTATGGATGCTGCCAGATAGAGAGGTCTCCTGTGGTCTGGATACCCCACTTCCATATCTTCATCACTGAAGGTGATTTCGGTTGACTCCTGTAAGAGAGCCCTGTTATCTTGGACTTCTGCTGATAAACATTCTACCCCTGCCCCGGAGGCAATGCTTACTAGAGCCTCGGTGGCTACTTTTCTTTCTTTTGTTGTGAGGCCTAGCTGATCAAATAAGTTTTTGAATTTGGAGCTCTGCTGTAAAGTAGTAATCGCTGCGGCAGGCAGGGCCGGATTCTCTCCTTCGTCATCCTTTGGATCCGCACAAATCACTACTGCTGCTACACCCTTCCCTTTGTGATTCGGGAGTGGGTTTCTTTGGACCTCCTGCTGGGATAGTTCTAAGGTCCCTTCCTTTATCCTGCGGTGCATTAGTCTGCGGAGTGCCCAACATTCTGCGGTAGAATGTTAGACATAGTTGTGTAAACGACAAAAACGCAGGTCCCTCCTTTCCTCTTCTGTGGGCTCCCTAGCAACTTGGTTAGGTTTGAAGACGCCATAAGCTATCCATTTGTCTAGCAGTACGTCTAGTTCTTTCGCGGTGCATGGTATTGGTGGGGGAGTATCGTACTCTCTCCCGTCGGTCTTTCTCCTCCACTCACTGGTGGATACCGCCATGGCTTGTGAGGCACTTCTTTTGTCCGTGCTTGGCTTTACGGACTGGGCAGTTTTTCTTGCCTTTTGTAATAGCTGTGCGAACTGGGAGATTTCAAGGTTTTCTAGGACTGCCCTGTATTCTTTGATCATATTCGTCATACACATCTCCACCAGCGTCCTTTCTTCACAATGGTCATAGCAGTCGAGTGCTATGTCCCTAAATCTCTTGATGTACTCCATCAAGTCTTCACCATTCCTTTGTTTAGTCGCTTGCAATGTTGCAAGTGTCACCGTTTCTTCTCCGTGAAAGTACTTGGTACAAAATACATCCACCATATCATCCCATGTTGGGATCGATCCTGGATTTAAGCCAATGTACCAAGTATAAGCCCGGTCACACAATGATTTAGAAAATTCTCGAAGACACAAGTCCTCGTCTGCGGCATAAGGGCCAAGCGTATCAATGAACTTGCTTACGTGCTCAACAACACTTCCCTTCCTACCATCATATTGTGCGAAAACTCGCGGTTCACACCTCTCGGGGTATGGTTTACTGAGCACCCTTAGTGGGTATGGGGGTCTACGTGCGTAGAATCTCTCCTTGGGTGCTCTGGCTCTCTCTTGCTCCAGGAGAGCTGCTACTTCTGCCATAGTAATAAAACGTTGATCCGTATTCTGTGGGACACCTCCTACTAGTGTCTCTTCTGCTGCATGCTCTGGATCATGTTGGCTTCCCTTTTCCTTTGTTCTATCCGTCTTTAACTGACGAATTTCTTCCATCATTTGCTGCTGCGAATGCTGTAGAGCCTGCAACACTTCCACAAAGGTGTTGGCGTTGTCGGCGGGGATCCTTGGAGGAGGTTGGGGTCCAGCCCCCATCTCGTTAGCACCTTCTGCCTGATTAGGCTGTGGTTGGTGGGGCGTTGTAGGCCTAAACTCTGCTTGTGAGGGTACAACACTCATGTTGCGTGTAGTCCTGGACTTTGGAGGCATTTGTTTGCGAGGGCTCTTATCCCTGAACTATTTCTCAACTCCCCAGTGGAGTCGTCAATTTAATGTGGGGGCATTTTTTTGCTATGTTGGGCTCGGCTGCCCCTTCGTGATTGTAGGCCCAAGTGTTCTGGGTTGCAGGAGTCGAGACCGGGCCAACTGGAACTCAACTTGGCCGGCTTGTGCGCGAACTATACCTCGTCTGCCAGGGGAGTGCTTACCGCAGGCAGAGCTGTTTCAGAAAAAGCTTGCGGTAGGCAGGGCTGTTTCAGAGAAAGCTTACGGCAGACAGATATAATTGATAAAACAGAATCACGCATTCTGGAATGACCAGATAGTTCTTTTAATAGGAAATGACCGAATGATCCATAACCACAATAACATTAACAATCTTTGACAAATAAATAGTAAGGGCAAATGGTAATAAAGATTAATCAACAGATATGTAAATAAATTCAGTTCGGTCCGCAGGAGTAAGGCCAAAGAGAAAGAACGCCTCTTCTCAACGCGATTAACCTCCGAGGAAAAAGAATTCCTGCCGTAGAAGTTAATGGGTTTGAGGGAGGCGGACCCGAATGGACAATACCCAAAATAATTATAGAAGAGAGCAGGGATTTGAGAGGGAGAGAAGGAAAGAGACCTATCGGTGCATGCCACTAACACTTGCTCTTTTTCTCTCTTTCTTTCTTACTTTTCTAGTCTTTTCTTAGTGATTTCCACAATGGTAGTTTTTAGTATTATGCTCCTTTGTTTTTCTAAGTATGTTACAGAGTATTTTCCTTTACGTTGTGTTGTATTGCTCTCGTGCTTGTTGTTTTTGTACACGGCAGAGGCTTCCTTTATAGTGCCTGCCGTGACTGATTTTTACTATTCTACCCCCTAACTGCCTTTGTCTGGTCTGGGCGTACTTGCCGACCATTACTGTTTTGTCTGCGAGTTCCCCTGTTATAGACACAGACAACTTTTTGTCTGTTAGTCTGCCGCGGCACCTCTTCCTGCCGCAGTGATGTTTCTCTCTCTCTATCCCTCATGGCATGCACCTATTGGTTCCAACTCAGCCTTGCCTCTTTTGGGTGGTATGTCATCCCAGCAGGACGTATCCCCCCAAAAGAGCTTGAGCAGGAACCTTAAAACAGGCCTTCCCCTCTCCCTACCTCCAAACCATGCCCTCTTACCTCTGACCCACGACCCCACCACGTCCTGTATTGGCTGGGTACAGGCTGGTGGTGCCTGGGCCTTGCGCGTGTATATGTCTGAAATTTGCCTGTTGTTCATGCATCTGCCGTGTACTGGACACTTTGCTTGCATTGCCTGTCTTCCGTTCTTGGCTTTTCCCGAGCTGCTACTCTGATTTCCCACCCCCATAGGGTCTGGACTTTACCGAGTACTGGGCTTTGTGTTCTCCTCAGCCCAATTCTTTAATTTCCTTAGCTTCCCACCGTGTTACTCGGCCTTTCCTGCCGCGGCGATTTGTTCCTACTGGGCCTCTTTTCAGGCCTGCCGTTCCTTTCTTTCCCCCAGTGGCTTAATATGGCCACTGGTGTTCTCACTCGTGGGCTCCAATGTCCCTCTCTTTTCACTTGGGCTTATTCGGCCCATTTACTTCCTTTGGACTTCCTCGGTCCATTTACTAACTTTGCATCCCATGGGCATTTACTAACTCAATTGGGCTTCCCTGGCCCAATTTCCTCATTCTCATCCTTGGGGTTCATGGGCTTGCCATTATCCCTTACTTTCTTTGTTTACATTACTTTGGGCCTGCCGCGGCCCATTCTCACTTTTCCATACCACCTACTGCCCATGGGTGCTGTTTTCTCTCTTTCCGGGCCTTTTAGGCCCACTTACTCATTCAAGACCCGTTTATTCATATTAAGGGCCTGTGATCCAGTATTCCTGCTGCTTGAGCCTAATGGTTTTTTCTTAGCCTGCCGCTTATCCGCTGCCCATATTTTTGGGTTGGGTTGCCTTCTGCCTATTTCAAAAATGACCCTCAACACATATTAGCAATAGAATAAAAAATAAACTATAAATTCATTTGACATATTTTTTTTCTTAATACAATGAATATATTAATTATTGTTGCCAAGTGAATTTTAATTATTACTGCTTAAAATACTTTTATCTATTAGTTTAGGACAATTATATGTTTACATTGTACTATCAATGTAATATTTACATTGTAGACAATTATACTGTACACATTTGTTTAGAAATTAGAATTAATGTAAAATTTACATTATAGATAATTATATTGTACATATTTGCAAAAAATATACAATATTGTACACATTTGTTTAGAAACAATGTAATTCTTACATTGAAAATACAACGTAAACTATGAATTTCCCATTAGTTTATTTCAAATTTGTTGGGCTTACTATTCCCCTCATATTTTAGATAAAATTGGTTTGTTGTTGTTATTGTTGTTTTTTTTTTTTTTTTTTTAAATACCAAAATATTGTTAAGAGGATCATATTTAAGCTTATTTCAAGTGGGTTTAAAAAAAAAAAAATTAGAGTCAAGATGTTCAATTTTTTATTTTAGCATGGTCAAATATATATATATATTGCTAACTCCAGGGTTCATTTGACTGTACATGGTGCAGCCCATGGTGACCATGAAGTTGTTGTTAAGGCCCTTTTTGTGTGGGGGGATTCTTCAGTCTACTCTCTCGCCCATAGGACATCTTGTTAAAGAAACTAAGTCTATAAATTGTGGGTTTATTATGAACTCATTCCTTCTCTTATACTAAGAGGTAGGCCAACGCTGGTATCCATGCCTTAACAAGGAGAGCTAGACTTTTTTTTCCTTTACTAGTTTGGATGGAATATATTCCACCAGACATTTTACATTTTCTTGTTGATAACTTTATTTGAGGGTAATCATACATATAACATTGTTGGGTGCATGTGACACCTTTGGAGTCCAGCCCAACTTGCTGCCCACATGCCTTGTCAAAGCTCACTTATGAGCTTGGTTCCAAAAGTCTTCAAGTCAGCCATGCCTCTTAATGAGACTTGATTGAAGCATGTCTAACATGCTGAAGGAAGAAAGAAAATTGGGTGAAGCAAAAAGCAAGGTCTGACTTCTCTTAATGAGAAGTGAAGCTAAGCGTGTTGTACACGTTGAAGAAAAAGAAAAGAAAGAAAAAAAGGCCATTCGGTCAGAGAGTGTGACAATGAGAAAAACACACTTGAGAGAAGCTGAACCAGAGTGTTATTCTTGGCTATTGTGTGTGTGAGTTCAAGAGAGAGCAAAAACACAGAGCAAGGGAGAGCCATTCGTCCATCGTGAGAAAAACACAAGTGAGAGCTTCAGGTGGTGCAGCTTGAAAAGATAGAGAGAAACACAGTGAGAGTGTGAGAGAGTGAAAAAGAAAAAGGAGACATTTTTTTTTACTCAAGTTACATGCAAGGAAGATAAATTGGTGGAGTTCTCATGGAGTTTTTGAGTGCTACAACCATGGAGAGTTGGAGTATTCAGAAGAAGATTTTGCTACTGGCTTTGTGGTGAGATTGTATTTACTCATTGAGATTTATTTATTGTATATCCAATTTATTGTGGACTCAAGTTTAACATAAACTTGATAGTTGTAATTTCTATTTCTTAGTGGATATTTTTCGGAGCTACCCCGTGGTTTTTCCCTTTATACTAGAAGGTTTTCCACGTAAGATTTGGTGTTCTTGTGTTGTTGTGTTTATGTGGTGCTTGCTGGAATTTTTGTTTCCATAATATTGCTATTGCTTGGTAGCTATATATTTTAATTCACACATAGACATAGAGGGGATTAGGATTTTTTCCCAACAAACATTGCCTAGACCATGCGGTGGTAACTCTATATATATGTCTCAAATTGAGTTTAATCACATATCCAAACACTGCCCAATTTTCACAAAATTATTCATAGAACATATCAGATACTTTGGAAACGGAAAATTCTTTGGTGGTAGAAATTTTGGAGTGCGCATCAAGATTGGGAATACAAATGGGGTTAGAAAGTCGCAAAGTAGCCAATTGAGCCGCTAAAGGAGACCGAGTAGCGATCGAAAAATGTAAACGACGTTCTTATTGTCAATCAAGAAAATTCGAGCCCCACTGCCAAGACCTTGATGAAATTCGATTGCGGGTCTTCAACTTCATGGACCCGTGACAATAATGAATTCTTATAAACTAGATTTTCTACTCTCTTTTTTGTTTTTTTGTTTTTTTTTCTTTTGTTGAGAAAATTAGACCCTCTACTGTTCCAATACTTCCAATTGTGCTTGGTTGATTACTCAGACTGGTCGGTGGACTATTGAGTGAATCCACTTGCGATTTTTCTATTTTTTAAGGTATATGAAAATGAGAGGCGTATGGGAGTAGATGAGCAAATAGGAAGCGGTCCCAAAACTAAAAGCAATCAAAGATATGGTACAAAGTACCAACCAAGAACTTTTTAAAATCTTTTGAACTTTTTCTCAAGGGGGGAAGATAGAAATATACGAGATTGCTGCCTAGCTAGACGACAAACTAGCCTTAATTTCCATCTCAGTTTCAATTCTATTTTGCATTTGCGAGGTTGAGAAAGTATATGTAGGGACCGATTTTGGGCACTTCTACGGGTTGAGAGAGTGGACCCAAGCCCAGCTAACCCTGCAATGAATTTATAGAGAATGGGTTCAAGAACTAGGCCCTAGTGAGGAATGCAGCGGCCATGCATGGTTATACGTGAGTGCTTAATAACTTAAACGTTAACTGGGATGCACAATAATGCTCCTCGGACTGGCCTTTCAGAGCTTGGAGTTCTTATTACCTCTTTGAAGAAAGGTTACAAGGTTTGAGAGAATACAAGCTGCTATAATACTTCCTAATTCTGGTTTCTCCGTCCGTCCCCTCTTCAAGAGGGACTTCTTACATTATATACCTCTCTCTCAATTGATCCTAGCCCTACATTTGTTGATCAGCCAGGCCACTACTTGAGAGCCTGTCCCATCAGCCGCATTCCCATTCCTCCTGTGGGTTGCAGCGCCCAAGACAGCACTGTTCAGGGGTCCTGTCCTCATTAATGCGGCTAGGGCGTTAGTTGAGGGCATTAAATGTGGAGGTGACAGTTCATCTGGGACTTGCTCCTCCACCATGTTTCCTTCGCTGGTGCTTGGTACTTGCTTTTTGCTCCTTGGATGCTCAGGGAGATTCCCCTTGAGGGTGTGCTGCTTGTCCACTTTCTGATCTCGGACGTCCGAGGAAGTTATCATCCTCGGCTCTGTTTCCTGGGCAACTGGGTTTTACACTTTCGTCCTTGGACCTTGGACGCATCCTCGGCGAGGGCCTTTAGGCCTGGTTTGAAGTGGGCCGGGGCTGCCTGACTCTTTCTGGCCCCACAGTATATATACCGAATTTGCAATTCCCTATTTTGTTGACCATGACAGTTGGGTCCTTCAACAAGCCATCAGGAACTAGTCAAACTATGTCACTGCTTCATAATAAGGGAAATAAATAATACTAATAATAAGCATCAATACGCAGTGAGCACCAATTTAGATGGAGGGAGACTATTCCAACCAAATTATAACTGATAATTATAACCGACACTTTTGCAGGGAGCAGTTTCCTGATTATGTATAGTGTTAGGAAAAATGGGTTTTGCAAGTATTTGGATGGCTAGCTTGAGCCAAAATTAAAGTGGACTCACACATCTTTTGAGGCAGATTCAAGTTGGGAGGTATTCTCCTCCGTGAGGAGATTAGCATAATGTAATGTGACCACTTGTCTAAAACAACAAAATTATTAAACAGTAAATGAGAAATTAACTCTTAAACGGTTTTTGCAAGTATTTGGGTGACCTTCTTTGAGCAAAAATTAAAGTGGACTCACACATCCTGTGAGGCGGATCCAAGTTGGGAGGTATTCTCCTTCGTGAGGAGATTAATATCATGAGATGTAACCACTCATCTAAAACAACAAAAATATTAAAGAATGAATGAGAAATTGATTCCTAAATGGTTTTTGCAAATATTTGGGTGGCTATCTTTGAGCTAAAATTGAAGTGGACTCACACATCTTTTGAAGCAGATCCAAGTTGGAAGATTCTCCTCCGCGAGGAGATTAATATAATGTTATGTAACCACTTGTCTAAAACAACAAAACTATTAAAGAGTGAATGAGAAACTAACTCCTAAATGGTTTTTGCAAGTATTTGGGTGGCTATCTTTGAGCCAAAATTAAAATGGACTAACACTTCTGTTGAGGCGGATCCGAGTTGGGAGGTATTCTCCTCCATGAGGAGATTAACATCATGTGATGTGACCACTCGTCTAAAATGGAAAAACTATTAAAGAGTGAATGAGAAATTGACTCTTAAATGGTTTTTGTAAGTACTTTGGTGGCTATCTTTGAGCCAAATTATAGTGGACTCACACATCCTTTGAGGCGGATCCAAGTTGGGAGGTATTCTCCTCCGTGAGAAGATTAATATCATGTGATATGATCACTCGTCTAAAACATATTAAAGAGTGAATGAAAAATTGACTTTTAAATAGTTTTTGCAAGTATTTGGAGTGGCTAACTTTGAGCTAAAATTAAAGTGGACTCACACATCCTTTGAGGTGGATCCAAGTTGGGAGGTATTCTCCTCCGTGAGGAGATTAATATCATGTGATATGATCACTCGTCTAAAACATCAAAACTATTAAAGAGTGAATGAAAAATTGATTTTTAAATAGTTTTTGCAAGTATTTGGGGTGGCTAACTTTGAACTAAAATTAAAGTAGACTCGCACATCCTTTGTGGCGTATCCAAGTTAAGAGGAATTCTCTTCCGTGAAGAGTTAACATAATGTGATGTGACCATTCATCTAAAACGGTAAAATTATTAAAAAGTGAATGAGAAACCGACTCTTAAAATGCCTGTTGAACATAGTTTAAATTAGTGATGAGTTTATACATAACTTGACTATTGGGTTGAGCCCCAAGGGGCACTCCACTTTAGTGGAAGGGAAAGACATAACCAACGGACCTTCCACCGCAAATGTCTGTGTCTGTTTTGCCTCACTGAGTTGAGGTAAGCTGGACTTGGTTGGCGTGGGCACGAGTGCGCGTGTCAGTGGGTTGGGCGAAGTCCTTCTAGTATTAACTTATTATTTTTTATTTAATTTGTGCATTTCTATTTGGCTTGTCCGAAACACAATGGAACAATAGTCGGTTTGCTATTGCACATTTTTTGAATAAGTGCAAGTGTGTCTATAAATAAGATTTCTTTATCTCATTTTAGTAATTAAAAAAAAGTTTTAAAAGGTTTTTTTAAGGTTTTTTTTTTGGCATAGTCATTTATAAAGAGGAAGGCATAATTTTATTCGCTTTGCATGGAAATTGTTGTGTTTTTTGTGTGTGTTGTTAATCATTGTATTCTAAGAGGAAAAAACCCATAAATAAGTCTCAAAAGCACTAGTAAAGATAGTGTGAGAGATGAAATCTGTTTCAAGGAATTAGTGTCAAATACTAATCTTGATTAAATCTGCATTGATCATTCTGCATTCATTTGGTTTGTAAGTATATTTAATTATTCGTATATATATATATATATATATATATATTTATGCATTAGACAAATATTGTTTTGCTTCTTGTTCTTGTTCACGTAATCACAACAGTTATTTTGTGCATTATTTCCAACTTTTAGCTTGAGACTCCTCTCCTCCTCTTGCAGGTAGCAATGTTATTACTAACCAAGGGTAGGAATGACAATTTTTCTCCGCCCCTCCTTGCTTTGCCCCGCGCGGGTTTTCCCCACCCCGCAAAGGTGGTGGAGTGGGGATGGAGCAAGATTTTAGTCCCGCACCACGAGGCGGGGTAGGGATGGATTTAGACTTTTTAGACCCACCCCGCCCCACCCCTTTCCGTCCCCGCCCTGTCCCGCATTGCTAAGGGTTATAATTATGAATTTTTCATACCCTAAAATCCTACTGTTTAAACAAACATATTAATATTAGCTTATTTTATTCTACCCAATGTGGTTCTCTACCTTTACTTTGTCATGTGTTATACTATGAGATTTTTTTTTTTTAATGATTGTCTTGTTAAACACTTGGATATATTATTCAATTTTTTCTAAAAATTGATTTGATTTGATGGGATAAATTTAGTTGTAATTTAAAGTATATTTTTATCAATGAAATAGGTTTCATTAAAAAAATTGTACTAGTTGTAAGGCAAATTAACAAAAAAATAGAATTTTACGGGGTGGGTGGGGCTTCGTGGGGCCCCAAGGGCTGGAGATGGGGCAAGAAAATTTTCTCTGTCATGTAAGGCGAGGCGGGGATGGGGTAAGACAAAATCTTGAGGGGTGGGGGCGAAAACCCCATCCTTCGGACCCATTCCGCCCCATTGCCATCTCTACAGTCCTCAACTGGTTTTAGATGTTTGTCTTAAAAAAAAAAAAAAAAAAAAAAAAACTGCATTGATTAGGAGAAAGAGTCATTATAATTTAGGCTAAAATACAAAACCCACCCCTTATGTTTCACCATAATTCATTTCAGTACTCTAACTCTGCTTTTGTTTAATTCAGTTCTCTAGGTTTTAAAAGTATTCAATTAAGACCTTAGTTAGTATTCCATTAAATTGTTTGTTAACTCTCATTAAAATTGCATTTGTTTTGGTCTTTCACAATATTTAATTAATAACATTATTATTTTATTATTTCTTTTGAAAATGAAGATAGAATTTTATATATAAAAGTAAGAAAAGACTGAACAAAGAGGCCTAGACCCAGCAACTACGAATTGATAGATGATACCATAGGGTCACACTATGAATTCTCAATCCATTCCCCTAGTGCCAATAAGAGTTTGGAGCTATTATTAGAAGATACAAGTATAATCCAAGAACTTGAAAGTGATCTCGTTTGAAAATTGAATCGTAAAGAAACATAATTTCGAATTAGTGAATCTAATTTCTGCAATGACAGCGACTGAGTAGGCCTACATCCGTGTTATTTCCTTCAACTTGCTAACAACTACCTAAACATTGTTTTATTCAGTCATAGGCAATTTTGAAGTGATCGACAATTTTGTCTTAACGAAAGGACTTTCTTCAATAGATGACGCGTGAAAGTGACCCTATTTGCAAATTGAAACTTGGAGAAATATACATCTTTTTTTTTTTTTTTTTTTTTTTCAACTTGCAAAAAACGTCGTAAATAATATGGGTCGGTCATTGCATGCCTTATATTTCCACATTGAGGTGATCATTGAAGAACACCGGTCCACATTCATATTTTGATCCAACATAGTTTGCACATCACAATAGAATACTTGCAGACAGGAGAAAGAATGCGCATGAAAGACTTGAAGGAAAACGCAAAACTTGAATTAGCATTTAGCGCATGAATTTAAAGTTTGGACTCTATTTCAACAATGACATGATATGGATTTAGTAGGCCTTTATTTATTGTATGCATTTCCTTGCTGAAAGCAACCAATGCATTATTAGGGGTAACTAAGAAAATTTGTAAATTTCCACATTCACATGAATTAGTGTAATTTTAAACTTTGATGGAGACATGCCGTTTAGAGATGGCAATTTTTCCCCGCCTCGCTAAATAACCCGCCCCTCCTTGCTTCACCCCATGCAGGTTTCCCCCACTCCGCAAAGGTGGTGGGGATGGGGTAAGATTTTAGCCCCGCACCACGGGGTAGGGCGAGGATGGGTTTAGACTTTTTAAAGCCACCCCGCCCTGTCCCTTCCCATCCCCGCCCCACCCCGCGTTGCTAAGGGTTAAAATTGTAAAATTTTCATATCCTAAAACCCTACTATTTAAACAAACATATCAATATTAGCTTATTTTATTCTACCCAATGTGGTTCTTTGCCTTTACTTTGTTTTGTGATTATCTTGTTAAACACTTGGATATATTATTCAATTTTTTTCTAAAAATTGATTTGATTTGATGGGATAAATTTAGTTGTAATTTTAAGTATATTTTTATTAATGAAATAGGTTTCATTAAAAAAAAATTGTACTAATTGTAGGGCAAATTAACAAAAAAATAGGGTTATATGGGGTGGAGCGGGGCTTCGCAGGGCCCCAAGGGGCGGGGATGAAGTGAGAAAGTTTTCCTTATCATGCGAGGCAGGACGGAGATTGGGCAAGACAATACCATGCGGGGCGGGGACGAAGACCCCATCCTTCGACTCCGCCCTGCCCCATTGCCATCCCTAAGCGATGGTTTTGCATCATCAATATGCATGTCAAACGTCAACGCCATTGTTTGCTTCTAAGAAAAGGCAACGAGGGAAAAATTATATGGAATAATATTAATAATACATAGCTTAATATTGGGTATATTATTGAATGCCAAAAATGACATATTATCTACAATTTTAGGAACAATTCAAATCGAATATATTATGTAATAACTATTATCGGAGTTACATATGTCTCAATAATTTTAACAGTACTGAACAGACCTATCACTATGCCATATCTTCTATTATAGATTCTTAGGACTCCCTTGTCTTTCAATCAAACGCAATAAGACACAAATCATATTTGGATGATACAGAGAGGTACGTCAAATTAAAGGAAAACCATATATATATATATATATATATATATATATAAATGAATACAATTACTCCCAAGTCCCAACATAGATCGAGGAACTAGAGGACAATAAATTTACAATTTAAGGCGTAGGGGGAGGAAGAGGAATATGTGGTCCTAGGATCTTGTCTTGTGTACTTCATTTTCTTTGTCTTCCTTTCTGTTCATGTGAGCTTACATAATAATGCCAAAATAACTTACATTAAGCCGTCGGAAAATCCAAGAACTCAATCACGTCGTCTCTTCTTGCTTTTTTTTTTGTATGTCCACCATGAAAGGCTATGGCTGAGACTGAAGGAAGGGTCTGTTTTTATCGTTTAATCATGCATGGGCTCTTTGTCTTTTATTAACTATATGAAAGTGTAGTGTCGGACTCTGATTGGTAAGCCTTTTGGAAAATCAACGAAGGGGAAGGCAAAAGCTTGATCCATATCGGCTAATTCCCAGTGGTAGTTGAGGACTAGATGGTGGATGAAAACTGCCATTTCTAGTTTTGCTAATTCTGATCCGGTGCAGAGTCGCGGTCCGCCCCCAAATGGCAAGAAGTTATTACTACTTGTCATGCTAGGGCAACCAGATGATGAAGATCCCTGCGTCGCATTATTCTGCTCAATATCACAAGGACGGAAATGAACCATAGGAAAATGTTAAAGCTACTATCAATTTTATTACACAATGTTTATGAATAAATTTAATAATGAATGAGATTTGTGAACTTCAATAGCATAACAAATGAATGTTTGAACAATTTTTTATCATAATATTTAAACAATAATCTTAGTTCATAGAAGATGAGTCTAATATTCATCGATAAGTTTAGAAATACAACATTATTTTACGACTCCAAACATGATTTGTTTTTATTGGAGAATAATAAATGTGGTGTTAGTGATATATGAAATTATCTAAGTGAAATGAAGTTATTTCAATCATTACATGCCATGTCAACATAAATAGGAGACTGATTATCAAAGAGAGAAAGAAAAAAAAGAAAAACATAAATAGATCTTTGGTGCAACGACTCTGACAAAGATTAATAACTTTCAATCTCTACCACTATGTTTCATGGTCCTTTTCAGACAAATTTTCTTAATTGTCTCTTTCGTCTATGTCCTAAATTTTCCTAGTGAGATCATACTATACGAGAGAGTTTCTGTTTAAGTTTGAACCCAATAATTATATCTACTATTCACTTTCTTTATTGTATCACAATACAGTACTCCACTAGCTAGACACTTGTGCCTACGCTCACAAGGAGGGTACACGGGTTACACAGGACTCTGCTGATAGGAACTAGTTGATAAAAAACCGAACGACACAAGTTCAGGACACTATTGATCAAAGACTCGTTCGAGATAGGGTTCAACTTACGAATTACGATGACAGAATAGATAGGTACCAAATTTACTTCCGCATATCCAATATACTAAACAAGAGGCTGTCTTTTTCCCTCAAGAGTTGACACTTAACACTATAAAACACAAGCTTTGTCACTCTCTAGATTGAAAAGATGATACTAATTGAGGAAAATATATATGGACATTCACGTGGCAAGTTATACTTGGTTCAAATATAGAAAAATGCCTTTCTAACTATTACAATAAAAGAAAAGAGAGAAAAATGCTAAAAAAGTTTATAGTAATTCTAACACCATTCTCAAAAAATTGTGGTATTCAATAAATGAAGATGAGGTTAACAACTTTGAGAATAATAATTTGCCAGACTCATCTTATGGGCATTTCATCATTGTCGCACTATATATATATTAATAATTAATATTATCCTTATTAATTTGCAGAGTTCCATGCTCTTCTCCATCTTTAATTAGCTTTTATGCTTTAGAAGTAAGGGCTTGTTTAGTTCTATTTTCATGATTAGTAATTTAGAAGATATCAATTTGATATACTATAAAAATAAATTGCTTTAAAAAAAATAATGAACATTTTTTTTCCTTCAATTCTTTACATGATGACTTAGATGAATATTTATGTATACTTATAGTCACATGAATTGTCTAGATAACATAATAAATCATCTAAACAAAATGCACGTAAATGACAATTTAAACTGTCACATAATAGATCAGAGAAAAATAACCACATAATGGATTAGAAAAGATTTCTCTGACTCATTTGAACCATTGCATAATAATTCTTTGAAAACACATTCACTTATGTGATTTACCAAACTACATGGTTCTATTGTTTTTTTTTTTTTTTATACCAAACAAACCCTAAAATATCTCCAACCAAGTTTTCTCTTTTTCCCTTTATCTTTTTAGAATTTGGTTAGGACCAGTTTGTGAAATGGCCCACAGGGAAAAAGCACTCATGCACGTGCATGTGAGAACCCCACATCCACATGGGCTTTAATCATGTCAAACCCCAGGGCCCCCCCACACGCACGCAGACCAGAGAAAGATAGAGAGAGATGATCACAACTTGTGAGGCCAGTGGCCGTACCGTGTGAAACATTGGTTCATTGATCATGACAGTTCATCAGGAAGGAAATCCATGAGATCGTAGCATGCCTTTGTAACTATCTTAATGCCTTATCCTAAATGCAGACAGATATGAACGGTTTTTATAGAATGTTACAATACCCTTTTCTTCTCCTATTCTATTCTATTATTCTTCTACTCATAAACGCCAACCGGTACTTGAGTCTATTTGGTTTGGTTTTATTCTCCTTCATCATTCAATAATGAGAAGATTTTAGGGAAATGTTATTCGTTAAGGATGAATTGACAATCGGACTAAAAATACTACTTAAGTGACAAGCGAAACTCAAAAAGTTAACTCTATTAGCCCTACACCCTATAAAATTGGTCGAAAGTTAATTCTATTAGCTTTATCCTATAAAGTTGGTCGAAAGTTGACTCTATTAGTTCTACCCTATAAAATTGGTTGAAAGTTAGCTCCATTAGCTCTATTTAAGTGCCTGTAAACCTTTTCCTTTTCATGGAATTGATGAACTTTGAATTTACTCTCTTTTTTAATGTTAATGAGTAAGTATTTAATGAACTTTATCTGTTGGAATTTGACCAAATAATATAATAGACATAACCGTAATGAAGTTTACAACAGTTAAGGAGCAGTGTTGGATTCTCTGTTATCATTGTCAAACTAACCAAAATAACAAAACGGGAAACAAAACTAAATCTACCTAATTAATTTTGACAGCAATCCACCATTCTCAGACACTAATAAATTGGCAGAGAATCAAATTATCAAAAGTGGGTCTACAACCAATCATCCAATTCTTGCCAGTGAGAGCCACAGCAATAAACCAATGAAAGTGCCTGGGGGACCTCTGCTTAATCAAAACCTATTCAGCTTTTGTTTCCCTCTATTCTATTTTAATAATTTTTTTTTACCAAATTATAATAGTAGTAATAAAAAAATGATGTTCATTATGGAAGGCATGCTGTCAAAGGCTCTCAGTAGTCAGTACTGACCTGCCATCTCCATGGATCGAATTGTTGAGGCTGGTCAAAAAGTGAAGGATCCAAATGCACGGCTGATATCACCGGAAGCACTTTCCATCCACATGGAATGTCATAACCTTTCAAACAGAATGATAAAAATAATTTTTAAAACTCAAAAAAAAAAAAAAATTTGGAAAAAAAATACAAACCGGGTCAGATTCCGGCAATCATTCATTGAAAACACTAATTTTATGTGACTTGTCCTACCTCTATACCGAACATCTTTTAATGCCTTTCTGTGGAGAAACCTCACTACGTTACCAAGCCTCAGTGTCTCACTAATAACCTTCACGAGACACAAAATATATTTATATATATATATATATTTTTAATAGATAATTTCATTTGTAAGTTCCAATAATTTTAGTTCAATATTATTTAAATACTTCTGAGAAAGCTTACACATTGTGTGAATTTCATTTTCTTGTAGTCATCCCAATTCAATTCAATTTCTCCTAATTGCTTCTTGGCACTTGCAATTTCTTGGTGCTCTTCCTGAATTCACACACAAAAAAAGACTTTAAAAATGATACCATAAAACTTAAAAAGAGATGCCTCCAAGAGGTATGTACTTACTCTTAGTTGTTGAATAGCATTAGGACAACCTTGCAAGAAGTATATAGCTAAAGCTATGGCTACTGATGAAGTTTCATGGCCAGCAAAGAGTAAACTCAGAATCAAGTCAAGAATTTGTTCAGTGGAAAGATTAGAATGCTTCAAGACCCATCCAAGAAGATCATCATCATCCAAAGTTTCTCTCCCCTCCCTCATTTTCTCTATTCTATCTTCCATTTTGTGCTCAATAAACTTCAGGATAGTTGATCGAGACTGTGAAGCAGGCAGAGTATATATCAAACAAGAAGAAGCTAGTGAAAAAACCAAGACTTTGTATTAAATTAAACATTCAGAATTATAGTCCAATGGGCTAAAATTAACAATTACCTGTAAGGCCCTTCTATATGCAGTCCCAGGAAAATTCAAAGGAGCAGACACCACTCCTTTCATAAAGGTAACATATTCTTTCTTAAGCTGCTCAGTCTCAGGAACTCCAGGATCCATGCTCATGATATGTTTTGCCATTAAATTGAAGGTAAACTGCAATTCTTGTTAATAAGCTAAGATGATCCAATTAATAAATTTGTCTTTTTGAATACAACAACATACTACTTTTACTTTTTTTTTTACCTTCTTGGCTTCATCTTGTGCTGAAAATACAGAATTATCTTTCCAGGAGCTGAGTACAAGCAAGGTATGCTTCTCCACCTCTCTCAATAGATGGGTTCTAAGCCTGGCATGGCTCAAGAAGTTGAGAGAGATACTCCTCATGTCTCTATGCATGTCTCCAACTAATACCAACATAGACCATTTTCCTAGAATTCCACCTATGCTTCTTGGATAGCTGCATTCAAATAATCTTCCTTCGTTTTGTAAGATGAATCTATTTAGCCCAGCATCTGCCGAAACTATTGTTGGCTCTCCAAACAAGTTAGACTTATAAATTTTTCCATACCTGCAGAATGAGTAAGAGTTTTAGCTTTTTAAGTGCTATATTTTGTATAGAACAGAACATGGGACTTCGGTTTGGAAGTCTTTGTTTTGTTGATGTGTGTGATTTTACCTTGATATGTGTTGCTCCATGAAGTTTCCAATTGAAGTAGCAGAGTAAGGCTTAAGATAGCCAATAGTTTCACCAAGAAAAGGCCAGCCCGTGTTGCCTGGTGGGAGATTGAGTCTGCTTTTCTTTCGTTTGACGAGAATGAAGATCAGAAGTAGAGCTAGGATGGACGGAAGAGAACAAACAATTAGCTCTGAGTCAGGCATGGAGACTGACTTACTCAATCTCTCTGTGTGTGAGTGTGCTTGTGTGGAATTTGCTTAGCTGATTCTAAGCAATTTGAATCAGATATCTCTGCTTCTTATGAAGTTCTACGTTTGCTGAAACTGGACTTTCTTTTCATTCAGGAGTTTTAAAAGTCACTCAGGCAGGTGTTTTTTTAATGCAACCAAACTTCATGAAAGCTTTGAAGCCAATAGGCTGCTTTTATAAGCTTCTCTTCTGTCTTTAAACGATATTAGCGGAAAGGAGCATGGAAATTGGCTTTACACTTGGAACGCTACTCTCTAATAATATTATGCATTTGTTTAATCTTAGAATTTGTTTTGCTCATGATTCATGAGTAACTTTTCCATAGCCACAGTTTGATCTAACTTTTTGCTAATATAATCCTATATTTTGTGATAGCACGACATGCAAAATGTAGTAGAAGTAATAAGTTCTTCCAAAAAAAAAAGGGCAGTAGAAGTAATAGAGGTATCCTATTAGTTTTATTAATGTGATTGCATTTCTGCTTTGGTAAACAACGATCAACATCATATATTATGGATGGTGAAGTCATGAGTGATTGCATAACATAATGCTGTCTTGGTAATTATTATGAAATACAATTCACCGTGCGCAAGCACTTCAACAAGGATGGATTTGGGCTATGATTCCCTGTCGAAATTGACTGAACATATCTCATTTCTACGCAACAGTTTATGAGATAGTGAAAGTCTTGATATTAACTTGTCGTGAGTATAGTTAATTATAATGATTTTATGCGAACATAAAATTATGTGGTTTGGCTGTAGGCATACTGTTAAAATTGATCTCTAATTGAAATAAAAGAAGATCAATTTTATTGATCCGAATGGAACACCAATTACAAGGCTCTGTTACGTATATGCTAAAATAGAGTATGAAAAGTTGCAAAACTAACTAACAAAAGCATTCACAGCAATGCTCTTAAAATAACTTTTTAGTTATTTTATAGCTCCAAACACACAAAAACACCCCACAACAATGTTGCTAAACTTAAAATACTTTACCAACTTTCTACGGTGAGAACATTTACAGCAAAACATCTAAAATTTTTAGCTTTTAGCAGCTTAAAGTACTATTTTATCTATTTTAACACCCTACTTTATAATATATCCAACATCAAATATTTTATTTTAACATTCAACACATTAAAATGATATAATAAAATAATATATCCAACACAATAAACAACAACCACAACAAATATTTTGAGTTTAAGCTACAGTGAGCTGCTATCTCTAGCAGCTCATTGTAGTAGCTTACTGTAGCTCAAGGTTAAATTTTTTTGAATATAACTTCTTTGCTGTAGAAACAATTTTAGAAAATTGGTAGTGTGGGAGGAACGAATCTTTCCCCAAGAAGGAATTGTCATTTTTAGAAATGACGTTGAGCCTTAATCCTTAAGGTTTTGCTCAATCCCACATCGGGGAGAGACGCCTCTGTAAGGTTGAATGTTATCAATCATCTTGTTGGCTTTATTTCATGCCAATTTACTTGTAATTTAGCACTTAGTAACCCTGTATTTAGGTGGGATTCATGTAAGGGTAGTGTGTGAGAGAGTATGAAGAATTGCTCAACATTGTGCAAAGAAGCAGGGACTCGCGGCTAGGACTCGCGACTTGTAAGCCGCCAAACTGTAGCACACGTGAGAAGCACACGGAGAGGTGAAGGGTCACGCCAGCTGTCGCATTATAAGACAAAAGTCTCAGGCTGGCCAGGCTGTTATCTCACAGCTTGAACTCGCGACTTAGACTAGTCGCGAGGCCAAGCCGCCAACTTGCCCTGTTTGGCAAAAACTGTCTCTTCGTATTCCAAACACATACCACTATATATAGACTCTTATACTCACGAAATGTAGAGAGCTTCCAGAGAGAATTTTGAGAGAGAAACCCTAGAGAAAAACAAGATTGCCTCATCCCTAATCTTCACTAAGAGACTCTTCAAATTCCTCTACTCTCTTCCTCTCCATTGATACATCCTTGAGAGGTTCTTGACCAAATCTTTTTCTCACCACACTCACGTATGTGAGAAGGTCTTTTGGTGCTAAGGGAAGCAGTTTGGAAGGAACCAATGGTTATTGGTTGATGCTATGGGTTATAGCGGAATCCGGTAAGCTAGAGAAGAAAAAGGTTCGGCGCAACCTCGTTGGAGCAGGAAGTTTGGAGAGCTTAGGTACCTGGGTAGATTAGGCTTGGAGGGTCTATTGCTGTTCATGTATCCCAACTACATTTTCTAGTGGATTATTGACCGCTTGGAGGGCGGTGGAGAGGTTTTACGCCGAAGGCTTCGGTTTCCTTTTCGTTAACACATCGCGTGTTGTCCTTGTGTTTGCATCTCTCTTCCCTTATCTTTACCTTTTATTTTCTGCTGTGGATGTGATTATAATTAGCTTAGATTGTTTATCAATTCTGTGTTTAGCTTATGTTCAGGTTCCGCACATTAATTGTTTGATAATAAGCTTGAATTGGTAATTTGTAATTGGGGGTCTAAACGTTCATAGTGTTTTCAACGCTATTTGAACTTTCAATTGGTATCAGAGCAGGTGCACTTGTTGTGGTTTAAATACCTTAGTGCGATCCTTGACCTCGTTTTGAGATGGACAGGTCTCAATCTCTAACTGTGCCACCATTTTTTGATGGTAATAATTATGCTTTTTAGAAAGTCCGAATGAGAGCATTTCTGTGTTCTATTGATGATGCTGTGTGGGATGCAGTTGAAGTTGGTTGGACTAGACCGAAGGCTGCCAAATCCACTTGGGATAAGGCAGCTCTTGCGGCGGCTAATGCTAACAGTAAACCATTGAACGTCATTTTCTGTGGTGTCTCTCCAGAAGAATTTCATAGGATTTCGCATATTACCATTGCTAAGGAAGCATGGGAGATTCTGGAGACTACTTATGAAGGAACAAAGAAAGTGAAAGACACCAAGCTGCAGATGTTGACCACTCGCTTTGAGGAGCTCAAGATGAGCGAGGATGAGTCTTTTGACTCTTTCTATAGTAAGCTGAACGAGGTGGTCGTCGGCAAATTCAATTTGGGGGAAAAGACGGAGGATTCTAAAGTTGTAAGGAAGATCCTTCGGTCACTGCCAAAAAGTTTTTGTGCCAAAGTAACGGCCATTGAAGAGAGCAAGGATCTTGACGACATTAAGTTCAAGAGTTGGTTAGTTCATTGCAGACGTATGAATTGTCACTGCCCACGCAGAAGAAGAGCAAATCTCTTGCTCTTAAAACAATTGATGAGAGAGTGGCATCTCATGATTCTTCGAAAGAGGATGCAGTAGATAAAAATGTGGCGTACCTTGTAAAGAACTTCCGGAAATTCTTAAAACTCAATAATGGTGGGAAATTTGGTGACAAAGGAAAATTTCAGAGTTTCGGGAAGGAGAAGAAAGAATTCCGAAGGAAAGATAGTAGAGATTCCCAATCTTCTCAAGGAATCACATGCTTCGAGTGTAATGGACATGGACACTTCAAAAAGGAATGTCCCAATTATTTGAAGTCGAAATGAAAGGTGGAGGAACAAATCTTTCCCCAAGAACTAAATTATTTTCTCTTTCTTCTCTCATTATTAAATTAGTCTCTCTCTCTCTCTGTGAAGTCTGTCCATGTGTAGTGTTTATTATATTTATTTTATGGGTCATATTAACGGGTGTTCTTAGGGCAATGGTTAATAATTCATTTTAGAAAAATGTTTTGATACCACTTTTATGGGAAATAGAAAAAGTTGTTAAAACATTAATTATTTTTTTTCTTTTCCCATAAAAACTTTCATAAAATAGTTTGTTAACAATTGCCCAAAGGGCATCCATTAACATTTCCCTTATTTTATTTGTTTGTTTATATTATTTTAATGTGTTGTTTGTTAAAATAAATTTTTTGATGTTGGGTGTATTGTAAAGTTTTTTTTTTAGTAAATAGTAATACTTAGTATTTTAAACCGAGTTTATAATATATTACATAATTAGAGTACAACTACAAAATGGCCTAACTTTTGTAGTTATAGATTGGGGTTATAAACAGTGAACACTAGACATACACAACCAATGTGGGATAATCCCTATTTTTTTTTGAATAAATAGTACTCCCTCCATTCCACTTTGTTTGTCCTGTTTGAAAAGTTAAATTTTTTAAGGGAACATCATTTATTGTCTTGTCTACCTTTTAAAAATGTATAAGTTTCCAAAACTACCCTTAAATAAATTTATCAAAAAATTGAATTAGTAAATTAATAGGGGTATAATAGGAACATTAGTAAATTAATGACTTTTATTTTTAAAAATAGAAAAATATTTTGAGACATCCTAAAATGGAATAGAGGACAAACAAAGTGGGACGGAGGGAGTAATACTTATTAGAACACACACGAAAATAGTAATACTAGTGTTTTAAACTGGGTTTATAATACATTACATAACCAAAGTACAACTACAAAAGGGTTTAACCTTTGTAATTGTAGACTGAGTTTATAAACAGCGGACACTAGACACACACAACCAATGTGGGATAAACATCCCTATTTAATTTTTTTTTAGTAAACAATGTTTTAAATTGGGTTTATAATACATTATATAACCAGAGTACAACTATAAAAGGGTCTAATCTTTGTAACTATAGACTGAAGTTATAAACAACAAATACTAGACACACGCAACCAATGTGGGATAAACATCCTTTTTTTTTTTTTTGAGTAAATAGTAATACGTATTGTAAAATGAGTTGTTAAAATAGATAAAGTAGATTTTTGAGTTGCTAAAAACTATATTTATTGACAAAAAACCTTGCTAGAAACCAACTCATCAAAACTAATTGAACTGACTTTAATAAGTAATAACATAATTTTAATTAGCCTAATTAACACCAACAAACCAATAACAAATCAGCGAAGGTCATCTGTAAGCCACTTAAGTATGCATGTGCTGCTCACTCGACTCAATTAATGGATGTTTTGTAGCTTCAATGTTTTGAAGAGGGCCACTAGGTGTAGCTCGAGTTTAGCCTTCACGATAAGGACGAAACCAGGATTCGAACCTGGGGGAGGGGGGGGGGGGGGGGGGGCCAAAGCTTAAATCAATTTTTTTTTTTTTTTTTATGAAAATAAAAACTAACATCTATTTCATATATAACAAAATACTACATATAAAATAAGTGTTTTTTAAATATTTGATATTATAAACATTTCGACAAAGTATAACATACAAAATAAGTGTTTCTTAAACATTTCAACACATTTGTCTCTTTTTTTTTTTTTTTAGATGAGAGTTTGTCGGTTATTGATGTTATACTTTCAGTCCATATATTTTTTTTTTTCTTGTGGGTCAATATCTAAACATTTCAGAGGAGATCCAAAAATATATATATTTAAGAGAAATCTTAATTTTTCAGATTACATATGTATACCAGTTTTTATTTTATTTTATTTTTATAATTTGGGGGGTTGGGGGGGGGGGGGGGTGTGCATTCCTGCTATAGGTCCATCACTGCTTCACGAGACGACATGTTGAGTACAACATGTCCTAATAAGCGACTTTTGTTCTGTATCTCCTTAATTTTGACTTGCGTTTTAACATTTCCCACCAAGATGACAAGCACGGTAAAAACCTCCTCATCTTGTTGCAAAGGATATCATATGTTTATTAATAAGCCCATCTTAGTTCTTACATGCGAGTTTTAAAAACATAGGAGGCTAGAGCTTTAGTAAACACATCTACAACTTGATGACAGCTAAGTTCCGAATGATACCCTAGCCTTATCAAAAGTCAGGTGACAATCAATTTTTATATGCTTCGTACACTCGTACCCATTTAAAGATTTTCAAATATATCAGGGCATATAGCCCAATCTGCATCACAAAAAGCCTTAGGATTTAGTGTGGAGGTACATAGGAGAATAGAACTTAGCTTGGAGCCCCTTTAATATACTACTGTTGATACCGTATTTTGTCCGGTCTTGAATAGCACGCCAAAACACAAGTTTAAGCCCTAAAAAGCCAAAATCGTGTCTTTAAACATTAAAAAAAAATATGGAATTACATGAAAAAAAATTCTATTTAACCCGATCAGATGTTGGATAAAACACTTTGGTAGTCCAAGAGTTCAAAATCCCAAATTTGCTATTTTGGGCTAAGTTTGACCAACGTTGACTAACCCTAACAAGGACTAGTAAAAATGTTGAACAAAGATATGATTGTCTGATTGAAATAAAATTGTTCCCATCTTAAATATCATAAAACTCCATTTAAAATGAAAGTGTATGGACCAAAATTGGAGTTAAAATGGATGAAATATCATCAAAACATCAAAACCTTGATTAAAAATACTACTTCATTATTTTTCAAGTTAAAAGACTATTTTGGGGGCAATTTCGTACAATCAACTGTACAAATCCAGCAACAAAAAGTGCAAATGGCCTAGACCACATTAATTTATGATGGATTAGCTACTCTACAAAAAAAGGGCTTAACGATATATCTTCAGGATGAGGAGGAATTAATTTTCCAAGAAACATGCTACACAAATTTTTACATTGCGTCATCTCCCTTCTAGGCATGATATCTCATCAACTGTAGCTCCAAATTGCATGAGTCCAGAACCTATGGAAACTAGGCATCCATAAATTTTCGAGATATCTAGTTTGAAGAAATTCAAGCAACAAAACTAGAATTTGTGGCAGAATAAAAAATAGCCCACAATGAAAATGGCAAAGGTATAAGAGTATTGATGATCTTGGGGGCTGGAAGGTCCTCTACTATTGCAACAATACATTTGCCCATGTTAGTCGTAGCTCCAAATAATGAGGTCCTCCATAAATACATCATCATTGAAAGAAGCTTGCCTTTCTACAAAGCTCAGCATCCTTACATGTGTTCGTCAACACACCAAAAAGTATTATCAGCAATTGAAAGAGTACTCTGTTATGATGATGGCTTGTAGTGTTAGCTCTACGCTTTGTTTGAAATGAGCAAAAAGAATGAAGATACGTGAATGCAAAGAGAAGAATACACACATCATCATCAATAATCCCTTTGATTGAGGGAAGAGGTATGCAAAAGACCATTGTATGGGGCAATAATCCCTTCGAATGAGGAGAAAGGTAGAACAAGATGCTAAGAATGGCCTATTGCAAAAAGACCCTTGAATGGGGCAGCAATAATCCATTCGAATGAGGGTAGAGGTAAAAAAAGAGATTAAGAATGATCTATTACAAAAAGACACTTGAATGGGACAATAATCCCTTTGAATGAGGGTAGAGGTAAAAAAAGAGGCTAAGAATGGCCTATTGCAAAAAGACCCTTGAATGGGGCAATAACCATTTGAATGAAGGTAGAGGTAAAAAAAGACCCTTGAATGTGGCAATAATCTCTTCGAATGAGGGTAGAGGTAAAAAAAGAGGCTAAGAATGGTCTATTGCAAAAAGACCCTTGAATGAGGGAATAATCCCTTTGAATGAGAGTAGAGGTATGCAAAAGACCCTTGAATGGGACAATAATCCCTTCGAATGAGGGTAGAGGTAAAAAAAGAGGTTAAGAATGGCCTATTGCAAAAAGACCCTTGAATGGGGCAATAATCCCTTTGAATGAGGGTAGAGGTATAAAAAAAAAAGTGATAAAAATGGCCTATTGCAAAAAGACCCTTGAATGGGGGCAATAATCCCTTTGAAGGAGGGTAGTGGTAGAAAAAGAGATTAAGAATGGTCTTTTGTAGAGAAAGCCCTTGAATGGGGCAAATATTCCCTTTAAATAAGGGATGGAGGTAATAAAGGAGATCAAGAATGATCTCAAGAGCTAACAATCCCTTCGAATAAGGGTGGAAATATAAAAAGACTAAGAATGGTCTTCCGCAAAATATTCATTGAATTGGGTAGCAGACCGCTTGATTGAAAGAAAAAGAATTAGCAAAGAAAACCATGAAGAAATAACCAAAGGCCTAGACACCGCCATCAGCAGTACAACCCAAATCAAATGAATTCAGTAATGAGAAAAGTACCTTGAAAGTCATTTGGGGCAGGCATGGTAGAAAGAAAGTGTTCCCCCCGTGGAATTTCAACATCGACTTTAATAGAGCTAGCGGTAGACGCTGTCTTTCCTCTTGAAGTGAGCATGGACAATCTTGAAATTGCAAGCGAGAGCTCCCAGTAAAGACCTCCCGCCTCTGCAGAATGATATGTAGGTGATCAACAAAATCCATCAAACTAAAAACAGAGGCAAAAGTCTTCAGCAAACTTGCTTTAGGTAGCAGTAGCAAAATTACCACCTTATGAAGAGCAACTTCTTGGCCACCCATAGAGGATCTCAAATTTGTAGAAAGAAAGAGAACAATTTGCCTAAGAAGGGTAAAGATTGAAAAAGTAAGTCCGTGAAGGAAAGAAGAGAAAGCATTTGCATGTGAGTTGTAACACAACCCACATGCTTAGGGGGTTGAATGTTGATGCTCATTTGCAAATTTGTACCCAAAGCCCATGAGGAAGAAAGCCCAATAAGAAGCAAGGATCAAAAGCCCATACGGAGGAAAGCCCAATAAAAAGTAAGGCCCAAAGCCCACCAAGAAGACCAAAGAGCAAGAAAGGCTCAAAGAAAATAGAAAAGAAACAAAAGCCTAGAGTTACGCCTGGGCTGAGGAAGAAATGCATGGGGAAGTGATCTGTAGCAGAATACATGTCTGCTGCAAAATACAAATATGCAGCAAAATACAGATCTGCAGCAGATTAAGACAAATTGGCCCCAGTGCCCTTTTGATCCAATGAAGGGCAGCAAGCCTATAAAGCCCATAACATCTTTATAAAAGAAGAAGAGAAGCCAAACTGATCTCTAGGAAGAGACACAGTGAAAGAAAACAAAGGCATCAATGGCAGAAAATGCGTGAAGGAGAAAGGAAACAAAATCAAAGAAAAGACAAAAGAAAACAAGGCAAGCACGGGCATAATAGACACGCAGCAGAACAAAACAAAGCTAATCTACGACAGAAACTGCGTGGGAATGAAAGAAGACAAAAACAGAGGATATTGGAGCAAGCACACAAGGGTCGAAGCACCACCAACTTGTACCCAACCAATACAACGGAGATGGGCCCACGGTCAAGGGATTCAAAGGGCATGGTTTAGTGGTGGGGGGGGGGGGGGAAGGGGTCTATATTTGGTTTCCAGCCGTGGCTTCTTTTGGAAATATACCCTGCTAAGATGGTATCTTACCCAAAAGAGGTAGTGGATGGCTGTGACCATTTGATGCACGCCATAAAGGTAGGTGGTGAGGTAACTTAATTCTTATCCATTTGAATCCAGAGGGACAACCTTATAGAAAGAACAAACAAAAGGGAGTTTTGTCATGAAATGAGTAGTGGAGTGAGAACGTATTGAGTAGTGGTAGTAGCTGGGCCACCAATGGGTTGGTGGGTAGTCCTAAAGGAATGCCCATAACAAACCAAAAACAGTTGGTGAAACCCTAGGGGTAAAAAGGAGAAATCCCATTGAATTAGCCCGCTATAAAAAGGGGAGGTAGCCCATGGTAAGAGAGTAGTAAGCACCTAAAGGAGGGACGTAGAGAGAGAGGGGACCCAAGGGAGGAAGGACCGAAGGGAAGAAAATAGTAAAAACGGAGAGAAGAGTAACAGAGAAAAAGGGAAAGAAAGAAAGTGGTAAAAAGAAGAGAGACCCAAGACAAGATAGCAGTAAGAAACTAAGAGTAAAAAAGACGAAGAGAAAGAAAGAAAGTGGTAAAGAAAAGAGAGAAAACATTGCAGAAATAAGGGCATGCACCAATAGACCATCTTTTCCCTCCCTCTTAGCAAACACACTCTTTGAAGTCCCCCAAAAGTAATAGCTAGTAGCCATTTAGGCCTATTCTCCAAAATGCACAACTTTAATGGCAAAAGCCTATGACAAGGTTGTTTAAGTTGGGGTTTATGTTCCTTCTTGGTTTACTTATTCTGTGGGAAGATTCAATACCTGATTTTGATCGCAAACATATTTGATTTTACTCGTTAGAATTTATATTTGTTGTATTTAGTCGTTCTGTTGTAGCACGTTTTTTATCACGTTTGTTGTATCTCTTATTCTGCTATGGTATCTTTACTTGTTGAACTAGTTAATTTGTTGTAACACCATTTTATTATATTTATCGTGTTAGTTGTTATGCTAGCTAAACCTTTCTGTTGAAGTTTTCTTATTTCTTTGCTATTACATGTTTTTCTTTCAACACGAACTAATTATCATTCTGCCACATATATATATATATATGTGTGTGTGTGTGTGTGTGTGTGTGCGCTAATACATGTAAGTATATATACGCATATATGTATGTATTTGTATTTGAGAATATGCTAACCCATGTAAACTAACATTTGCTCGATGGGTATTTTCTTTGGGTTTTAGATTTGTTTATGTGCAGGAAGTAGAAAATTATTTCTACAATAGAAAAGGAAGAGTAGCCATTTACGTTGCAAAAAAGTACAGAAAGCTTTACTACATAGCAGAAAGCTAAGGAAAGTTAGTTTCGCAGCATAAGCTGGAAAAAGCTTTCTTTTGTAGTAGTGATGGAGTAAAGTCACTCACGCTGCAGAAAAGTGCAGAAAACTTTACTATACAGCAGAAAGTTAAGAAAAGCCAACTTTGCAGTGTCTTCCCTTGGATTTTAGACTCAACGTTTGCGCACAAACTGATAGTAGCAGAATGGTACCTTGGAGCCTATTTTGTGTAGGGATGGCAATTTTGCCCCGTCCCGTTTAACCTGCCCCTCCCCACTTTGTCCCATGCAGGTTTTCCCCACCCCGCAAAGGTGGTGGGGCGGGAATGAGGCAAGATTTTAGCCCCGCACAATGGGGTGGGGTGGGGATGGGTTTAGACTTTTTAGACCCACCCCAACCTGTCCCTCCCCGTCCCTGCCCTGCCTCGTATTGCTAAGAGTTATAATTGTAAATTTTTCATACCCTAAAACCCTACTATTTAAAAAAAAATATCAATAATAGCTTATTTTATTCTACCTAATGTAGTTCTCTGCATTTATTTTATTATGTGTTATACTATGAGGGTTTTGTGTGTGTGTGTGTGTGATTGTCTTGTTAAACACTTGGATATATTATTCAATTGTTTTCTAAAAATTGATGATTTGATTTGATGGGATAAATTTAGTTGTAATTTCAATTATGTTTTTATTAATGAAATAGGTTACATTAAAAAAATTGTACTAGTTGTAAGGCAAATTAACAAAAAGTAGAGTTTTATGGGATGGGGTGTGGCTTTGCGGGGCCCCAAGGGGCAAGGATGGGGTGAGAAAGTTTTCCCCATCATGGGGGGCGGGGCGGGAATGGGGTAAGACAAAACCATGCGGGGCGGGGACGAAGACCCCATCCTTCGGCCCCACCCCACCCCATTGCCATCCTTAATTCCGCAAAGCACCAGGCCCAACTTTCTTTTTAGAAAAAGCTTAGACTAAACGTTGTCTAATAATATTAAGATGTGTGTCTAAGATACAAGAAGCGTAAAAAGAATCCTCAACAACCATATAATTTATATACTTAAAAAATTTTGTGCTACATATATCGTGATTGTGCCAACTGAGTGTCTCTCTTTTTTCTTCTTATACCCTATGGTTCATCTTTTTATCCCTTTATTTTATATACTTAATACCTTTTTTTAAATCCCGTTTAATAAAAGATCATTGACATCACTTTAAATTTTCAAGTACATTAAAATTATATATAAGGACCAAAATGATATTTTCGCCTTAATTCTATTCCAAGCAAAATTCTATTATCAAAATATTAAGAATATTCTCTATAAAAATAAATTAAGAATATTAAATTACTATTTTGTTTAAAATTAAATTACAGGTAATGAATGCATCAAGTGAATGTCTTTTCTTTTCTTTTTCCCGCCTGAATCGTTGGTATTATATATCTAGATATCTTGATATATGATATTGACATTGATGATATCCTATATCTATCTGCAATTAACGGCCAAAGAGTTTTTACAAGAATGTAATAAAATTCTAGAAAGCAAGAAATTGATTTCCAAAGAATTGCTGCAGAGACCAGCAATTAAATTTCTTCCTTCACGGAACCAGTGATCAGAAATTGACCTTCTGGAAACTCATCAAGTTTTTTCCTCAAAGCCTAGTGATGACAAGATGACATCCTATAGTGGCAAATGAGGACGTGTTATTTATTTATTTATGATAAAATGTAATTGATTGAATTGATGATAAGGTAATTCATATTTCATTTTCCCCAGTACCCATTTCATATACTGTTAATAAAAAATTTATTTTAAATTCAATAAGGATGTGGTGTAAAATCCAAGTTTTACCCTTTCAATCTTAATATGCCACATCATCATATTACATATTAAAGAAAAGGCACAACCAAATTCAATCAATTTTAATATCCATATGAAAATCTAACTTAACTGGGAGTTTATTGAGATGTTATTATGTATGGCATAATATATTGAGTTTTAAGTTAAAAAAAGCTGATGTGGCAATCTCCTATTGGATGGTGTAAAATATAGGTTTTATACTTCATCTTTATCAGATTCAAACTCTTACAATATATATAGATTAGGTTTCCCACTTAACATTCACCATCAAGGACTAATTGCTGTAAGCGACAAAGAAATACATTCCGAGGAAAACAAAGATAACTGTTCTTTTTGGCTACCTTTGACCATAAGATACAATCAATACTCTGATTTTTTTTTTTTTTTTTTTTTTTTTTTTTTGATAATTACTTTGGAGATCAAAATACATTGAACACGTATATGCTTTCCTTTAATTGAATGATGATGACTATCTAATTCAGACTCTTACAATATATATAGATTAGGTTTCCCACTTAACATTCACCATCAAGGACTAATTGCTGTAAGCGACAAAGAAATACAATCCGAGGAAAACAAAGATAACTGTTCTTTTTGGCTACCTTTGACTATAAGATACAATCAATACTTAGATTTTTTTTTTGTTTCTGTTTGTTTTTGATAATTACTTTCGAGATCAAAATACATTGAACACGTATATGCTTTCCTTTAATTGAATGATGATGACTATCTAATAGCAACTAATAACCCCCATGATTGACCAGTATTTTCATTTGAGCTGTTTTAATCATGGACAAATCTAGGACGTGCCTAATGCACGGTCCCAACTAGAAGCTGTGGAGCATTTATCTTTTTAAAATATTAATATTTCTTTTTTGGGATCACCATATGATCATGATGATTCATGATACAGTGAGGGAGGAGAACGAGGGTGCATGCAACAAATAAGGTAATGTTATTTACATCAATTATACACACACACACACACATATATATATATATATATATATATATATATACAGGGGCGGCCCACGATGAGCCCAAAGGGAGCCCGGGCCCCCCTGGGCCCAAATTTTTTTTTTTGAGCAAGTAAAATTTTCAAAAACCAAAAAAGAAAAGGCCTTGGGCCCCCCTTTGTTTTTTGCTCGGGCCCCCCTCCCAAAAATCATAAACCCCCCAGCCCATCATCTGGCCAGTCCAGAGCCCATTATCTGGCCAGTCCCCAGCCCATCATCCGGCCAATCCATGTAAAAAAAAAACACTCATCTCTCAGCTCTCAGTAGTCAATAGAGAGGCCGGAGGCGAGAGTGCGAGACAGTCAGATAGAGAGTGAGAGAGACTGAAAGACCACCGACGACGCCACCGAGACCCACACCGGCGGTTGCTCGATTTGAGACTCACCCATTTTCTAGTACCCACACCGGCAACTGGCGAGAGTCGCGAGTGACTCCATTCACCCTCGCCGACGACGCCGCCAAGACCCACACTGGCGGTTGCTCGATCTGAGACTCACCCATTTTCTAGTACCCTGTACCCACACTGGCGAGAGTCACGAGACCCACTTGCCGCCACCCACGCCAGTTGCTCGATCTGCTTAGCCTAGTTTCGTTGCTCCAGCCTTCACAGTTCACAGGTATTTACTCTTATTTTTCCTTCAACTTCAAAGTTCAAAACCTAATAAAATGTTTGTGACTTTGTGATCTGAGAATTTGAGATTGCCTTGTGGACTTGTTTGTGGTGTTTCATGTTGGTGTTTTTACTGATGAGTGATGAACTAAATGTTGGTGATTGTGAATTGAATATTTGAATCTGTGTTGCTACCTGTGGTGTTTTTTTTTTTTTTTTTTTTTTTGGCTTTTTGGCTTTGTGACCCTCTCTCCTGTTTTAGTTTATATAGATAAGAGAGAGACAGAGAGACAGAGAGTAGAGTTTGTAGAGATTATTTTTTTCTTTGTTGACTAGTAGTTGGGCATAATAGGGACAAGTGAAGTTGGGCAACGGGCAAGTGAAAGAAAAAAAAAGGTAAAGTTAAAAACTTAAAGAAAAGTTTTTGTTAGTAGTGCAGGGAATAAATTTATAGTGTCGGTGGTGGATTCATTAGGTTAGTGGGTCAGTGTCAAAAAGATGGAGACAACCCAAAGACATAAATTATAAATAAGACCGACCAAACACAAAAACATAAATAAAGGCAGACCAAACAAAATATATATATATATATATATATTATAGAAAATTGTCACACAAATTTAAAAAAATAACGGTGATTCTTATTTTATTTGTAGATCATGAAAAAATCAACTACAATGCTTGATTTTTTCAAAAGAAAAGGTTCAAATTCTTCCGAAGTCAACGTGGGATTGCCAATAACTAATGTTGCTATTCCAATTCCAGAAAATGTGGATGCTCCAATTCTAGAAAATGTGCATTTCTCAATTCCGGAAAATGTTGATGTTCCAATCTCTCAAACACAATTTCAAAGAGTCGATCTTGATTCTTTGGATTATGATCCCGGAACACGCAAACAAATATGGGAATATCATGTTAATCAACGTGATGAAATTCGACGGGCTTACATTAAAAAAGGTCCGCACCAACTTCCTATAAAGACATACCCAAAAAGTGGAAAGCGCAATCGTAGCTTTCAAGCTTCTTGGTTTGGATTTAATTCAACATGGCTTGAATATTCTCCTACCACAGATGCAGCTTATTGTCTACCCTGCTTTGTCTTTAATAATCCAAATGGGGTTGTGGGACAAAATACATTCACTGTTGGTGGATTTAGGAATTGGAAAAAGGTTGGAGGCAAAGATTGTTCTTCTCAAAGTCATATAGGAAAAGATCCTAACTCAGCTCATAGAGTTGCCGAGCAAAAGTGTAAGGCTTTGATGAACCAATGGCACCATTTACAAAGGGTAGTTGATCATTTCACTACTGAACAAATTGCAAATAATCGGTTGCATTTGAAGGCCATAATTTTTACTGTTCAATATCTTTCCTTTCAAGCTATAGCTTTTAGAGGTCGAGATGAAAGTTGTAGTTGTTCATTAAATCGTGGGAACTTTTTTGAATCATTGGGTATTGTGACTTTTTGGAATGAGAAGGTTGCTGAAATAATAGAAAAAGCTCCCAAAAATGCAACCTACACATCACCTAGGATTCAAAAGGAAATTCTACATGTTTTCTCAGCCAAAGTGAAGAAGGCCATTCGGGAAGAAATTGGTGATGCAAAGTTTTGCATAATGGTTGATGAAGCTCGTGATGAGTCCATGAGAGAGCAAATGGCTGTGGTTTTTAGATATGTTGATGCAAAAGGCTTTGTCAAAGAACCTTTTTTTGGGCTTATTCATGTTGCTGACACTGCGGCTTTGACTCTAAAGAAGGAGGTATATTCTTTGTTATCTCAACATTGCTTAGATATACAAAATATTCGAGGGCAAGGATATGATGGAGTAAGCAACATGCGAGGTATGTGGAATGGATTACAAGCTTTGATTTTGAATGATTGCCCATATGCTTACTACATCCATTGTTTTGCACATCGCTTACAATTGGCATTAGTAAAAGCATCAAAACAAGTTAATGTCATTAGTCATTTTTTCCTTGCATTGCTTTTTCTGATCAAAATTGTTAATGCTTCATGCAAGCGCAATGAGCAATTGAAAGTTGCCAATGCTAATGAAATAGCACGTTTGATTGATCTTGAAGAGCTTGAGACTGGAAGTGGACTTAATCAAATTGGCACTTTACAACGACCTGTAGAAACACGTTGGAGTTCACATTTTATATCAGTTTCTAGCTTATTAAGGATGTTTACTTCAACTGTTGAAGTTTTACAAAATATAATTGATGATGCAATTGATGGAGAACATCGGGCAGAAGCAGAGTCAGCTTATGAGGGTTTAACTTCATTGGAATTTGTCTTCATCTTGCATCTTGAGAAGAAAACTATGGAGATCACTGATAAACTTTGTCAAGCTTTGCAAAGCCAATCTCAAGACATTTAAAATGCCATGCAGTTAGTTTCATTTACTAAAGCACTTATCCAAAAATTTAGAGATGATGGATGGGATGGGTTACTCTCCACTGTGATATCATTTTGTGAGAAGCATTGCATTGATGTCCTAGATATGAATGCTCGTTATGTTCCGAGGCGAGGTCGAACTCGTAATCAGCAAGATAACGTTACAATTGAGCATCATTATCGAGTAAATATTTTTTATGCTACAATAGATTCTCAACTACAGGAACTAAATTATCGGTTTAATGAAGATGCAATGGAGTTACTTAGGCTTAGCTCAGCTTTAGAACCTCGAGAGGCATTAAAATCTTTCAGAAGTAGTGATCATTGTTTGTTGGTAGAGAATTTCTATCCACAAGATTTCACAGATTATGACAAACAAGTGTTGAAGAAGAAGCTTTATCATTTTGAGCATAATGTAGTCCAGGATCTAGAGTTCAAAGAATTGAAAAGTTTATCTGAGTTGTCTCAATGGTTAGTGAGAACTAGAAATTCAGAACACTACAAACTTGTTTATAGAATGGTGAAACTTGTGCTTACTCTTCCAGTTTCTACTGCTACTACAGAGCGAGCATTTTCAGCTATGAAAATTGTCAAAACTAACTTTCGAAACAAAATGGAAGATGATTTTTTGACGGACTCTTTGATGTTATACATTGAAAAGGATATAGCTTCGACATTTAGTTTGGATTCAATCGTAGATGATTTTGAAGATTTGAAAGAGCGTAGAGTTCCCTTTTCATAGATGATTGTATAAAGAAACAATAGTGTTTCGTGTCTTTTGTTTTTGTTAGTAGATGATTGTATCTTAATATATTAAGAAACAATGATTTTTGGGTATTTGTCTTGGTTGATAGTTTATTAATATTATATGGATGCGTATTTGAAATTTTTTTTTTTACTTATCTCCGCCCCCCCCCCCCCCCCAACTTAAAATCTTGCGTCCGTCCCTGTATATATGTGTGTGTGTGTGTGTGTGTGTGTGTAAGATAATGTTATTTACATCAATTATACACACACACACACACACACACACACACACACACACACATATATATGTGTGTGTGTGTGCGCGCGCAGCATTAAGAGAAGTTTTACTTCTTTTCAAAAAAAAAAAAATTGCTATAGTCACAAACTATTTTACAATATTTTTACAAATTGTTGGTGTAATAAATTTTTATTGGGTCTCATCTAGACTTACCACTAATATCATTTTTTTACATACCAATAACTATTCACCATATCAGCAGTTTGTAAAATATTTTGTGAAATAGTTTGTATCTATAGCATTTAAAAAAAAAAAAAAATACTTCCTCACACATTAATTACATGTTTAACAAATTTACTATTTCTATCCAATAATAACTGAAAATTTATACATGATATTCATTTCAATGAATAGAAATAAATATCATAATCTTTGTAGCATGTTTAAGCCAACTTAATTATAGCTTTTTAATTTTCTTTTAAAAAAAAAAGGGGGTTTCTATTTACATTTTTTTTAGAACAGTTACCCAACTTTCTAAATTTATACTATCTCAAACACATTTAAGAGGGACTTTCGATAGATTTTCATATATTATTTGTTTCATTAAAATCTTTGTCGTTATCATACTTTCATATATTGCGGGATAAAGGAAAAATAAGATGTTGAGGTGCACGGCACCTAGAAGTCAAGCCCATATAGAAATCCTATTTCAATTAGAAATAGGTGAAAAGTGGTCTACAAGACTCCTACTCCTAATGTGTTTTGGAGTCTGTCAGGCGGTAGGTGCTTTATATAAAGCAATATATTGTGTGCGTGTGGTCAGTAGAGAGATTCATAAAGAGACCGAAAAGTGAAACACATATTTGAAGCCGACTGAAGGAAAAAGATTAGTGTTTTGTGCGGCATTGAGGGAAAAAAGAAAATGTGATTTTTCTTTTGCTCAAGACACACAAGGAAGATAAATTGAAGTTTTCTCTAGAACGATTATTTGGGTGCTATAATCATAGAGAATTGAAGTATTCAAAGTAGAAGATCATGCTACCGGGTTTTGTGGTGAGGTTGTATTTGTTCCTAGATGTATTATTGTATTTTCCTAATTTATTGTGAACTCAAGTTTTTAGGTATAACTTGAGTGTTGTAATATCTATTTTATTATAGTAGATTGATTGGATTTGCCCCGTGATTTTTTCCTCTACACTGGAGGGTTTTTCACATAATTTCTTGGTGTTCTTATTGGTTGATTTTTTTTATCGCTTCTGTAGATTTCTATTTTCTTTGTTGCTTGGGTTATATTTAATTTAATTCACACATAGACGGGGATTTATCCCAACAAGTGGTATCAGAGCATTGGTTGTTGGACGTGATTGTCTTGTGTTGATTTAAATGGAAAATATGAATATGAATATGAGCACCATGATTAAACTCACGACATCAAATTATTCGATTTGGAAACCGATGATGGAGGATGTCCTTTACTATAAGGATTTGCATGACCCTATTGAGGGTGATAGTGCTAAGCCAAGCGAGATGTCTGATAAAGATTGGGAGAAGTTAAATAGAACAACCATTGGATTTATTAGACATTGCATCGATGTGAGTGTGTTTCATCATGTATCTCAAGAGACTAATGCAGAAGCTCTTTGGGAAAAATTGAAGGGTCTCTATGAAAGAAAGACAGCTCCAAATAAAGCTTTTGTGGCTAGAAAGCTTGTGAATTTGAAGCTTAAGGAAGGGAGATCCATTGCCGAGTATTTGAGTGAGTTCCAAGACTTGGTGAATCAGATGGTTACAATGAAGCTGATAATTGATGATAATCTTCAAACTTTATTACTTCTGAGTTCCTTACCTAACAGTTGGGAGACTTTGGTGATATCACTTAGTAACTTTGCTCCAAATGGTGTGTTACAACTTGCAATGGTCAAGGATAGCTTGTTCAATGAAGAAACAAGAAGAAAAGACATGGGCAAGGATAATGCACGGGCTCTTGTCACAAAGAACAGGGGGAGGAGTAAGACTAGAAATTCTAAGGGGCGTGGTAAATCCAGAAGTCAGTCGGAATCGAAAGGAAAATTCAAGTGTTTCTACTGTGACAAAGAAGGTCATATAAAAAGAAACTACAAGGCTTGGAAGAATAAATAGAAAGATGAGAAAAATCAGGATAAGGCAGAAGAGTAGAATACCACTGATGTCTCGACAATTGAAGATGTGGTGATCTGTGTAGGAGAGGATGAATTTTGCAATGTTTTACATCCTTATGTTGAATGGGTGATTGACTCAGCCTCTTCCTGCCATGTCACTCCAAGAAATGAGCTCTTTACTTCATACAAAGCAAGAGACTTTGGGAGAGTGAAGATGGACAATAACAGTTATGTTGACATTGTGGGAATTGGAGATATTTGTGCTAAGACTAACACTGGATACACCTTGGAATTGAAGAATGTGCGACATGTGCCTGATATGCGCTTGAATCTGATTTCTACTTATATTCTACATAAAGAAGGCTATGCCAACTATTTTGGAGATGGTAAATGGAGACTCTCCAAAGGATCATTGGTGCTTGCTAGAGGGGAGATTTGTTGTACACTTTACAAGACACAAGTAAAAGTGTGCAAAGATGTTGTTAGTACAACTCAGGAAGATTCTACGCCTAACTTGTGGCATAGGCGGCTAGCTCACATGAGTGAAAAGGGGTTGCAGATTTTGGCAAAGAAGTCTCTCATTTATTTTTGCCAAAGGTATATCACTTAAACCTTGTGATTATTGTTTATTTGGAAAACAACATAGAGTATCTTTTCACATTCCCTCTACTAGAAAGCCCAGTGTGTTAGATCTTATTTATTCTGATGTATGTGGTCCTATTGATGTGGAGTCCTTAGGTGGTAATAAGTATTTTGTTACTTTTATTGATGATGATTCACAAAAGGTGTGGGTGTATTTTTTGAAAACTAAAGACCAGGTATTTGAGCATTTCAAGAAATTCCATGCCATGGTGGAAAGAGAGAGAGGGAAGCCTTTGAAGTGTCTCTGTACTGACAACGGAGGTGAATATACGTCTAATGAGTTCAAGAGTTACTGCTCTGAGAAAGGTATTAGACATGAGAAGACAGTTCTCGGTATCCCACAGCAAAATGGTGTGGCAGAGAGGATGAACCGCACTATTGTTGAGAAGGTCAGATGTATGCTAAGAATGGTTAATTTGCATAAGTCATTCTAGTGTGAAGTTGTTCAAACTACGTGCTACCTAATTAATCGATCTCCATCAGTTCCATTGGAATTTGATATTCCAGAGAGATTTTGGACTAGGAAATATGTTTCTTAGTCTCACTTGAAGGTATTTAGGTGCTGCAAGGCATTTGCACATATGCCTAAGGAACAAAGATTGAAGCTTGATAGCAAAGCCACTCCTTGTATATTTGTTGGATATGGAGATGTAGAATTTGGCTACAAGTTATGGGATCCTGAGAAAAAAAAGATGATCAGAAGTCGAGATGTGATTTTTCATGAGAATGAAAATTTGGCAGACCTTGAGAAAACTGAAAAGACAAAGGATGTTATTGTAGGTGTTCCTAACCTTACACCTACCTCTTCTTCCTCCAATCATGCCACAAATAGGGAAGAGGTGCAAGATGAGAATCTTGGTGATGATCCAATAGTAGTTGATGGTGATGAGCCAGTAGGAGTTGATGGTGATGATGCTTAAGATATTGAAGATGTTGAACAAGGGGAGCAGCCTATTCCACCAGAGATGGAAGAACCACAAGTGAGGAGGTCTACTAGAGAGCATCATCCATCGACTAGATATCCCTCTTTTGAGTATATTTTGCTTACTGATGAGAGGGAGCCAGAATGCTTTCAAGAAGTAGAGTCTCATAAGGATAAGCAGAGCTGGATGAAGGCTATGCAAGAAGAGATGAATTCTTTGCACAAGAATAAAACTTATGAGTTGGTTGAACTTACTAAAGGTAAGAAGGCATTGAGAAACAAATGGGTGTTCAAGCTAAAGAAAGATAGTGAAAAGTTAGTGAAGTACAAAGCTTGATTGGTGGTCAAGGGTTTCAGTCAGAAACATGGGGTTGATTTTGATGAAATATTCTCTCTAGTAGTAAAGATGAGTTCCATTCGAGTAGTTCTAGGATTAGTAGCTAGCTTGGATCTTGAGCTTGAGCAATTAGATATGAAGATTGCTTTTCTCAATGGTGATTTGGAGGAAGAGATCTACATGGTATAGCCAGAGGGATTTGAAGTGAAAGGAAAAGAACACATGGTGTGCAGATTGAAGAAAAGTTTGTATGGCTTGAAGCAAGCTCCAAGACAGTGGTACAAGAAGTTTGACTCATTCATGGTGGGTCACGGGTACACAAAGACAAATGCAGATCATTGTGTGTATGTCAAAAAGTTTCATGATGGTAAATTTCTTATTCTTTTGTTATATGTAGATGATATGTTGATAGTAGGGCAAGATGCTAGTATGATTGGCGATTTGAAGAAGGATTTGTTCATGGCCTTTGATATGAAAGACTTAGGTCTAACACGACAAATTCTAGGCATGGAAATTACACATGATAGGAAAGAGAAGAAGTTGTGGTTGTTATAAGAAAAATATGTTAAGTGAATACTTGAAAGGTTCAACATGAAGCAGTAGTCATTTCAAGCTAAGTAAGAAATCTTGTCTGTCATCCATGAAAGAGAAAGAGAACATGGCATCAATTCCTTATTCCTCTGTAGTCGGGAGTTTGATGTATGCTATGGTTTGCACACGACCAGATATTGCTCATGCAGTTGGTGTTGTCAGCAGATTTATGGTTAATCCTGGTAAAGATCACTGGGAAGCAGTGAAGTGGATCTTCAGATATTTGAGAGGTAGCTCTAAGTCTTGCTTGAGTTTTTGTAACTCTAAACCAGTTTTGGAGGGTTATACAGATGCAGATATGGCTGGTGACCATGATGGTAGAAAATCTACTTCTGGGTATTTATTTACTTTTGCAGTGGGAACTGTATCATGGCAGTCAAAATTGCAGAAGTGTGTTGCCTTATCTACAACTGAGGCTGAGTATATTGTAGTGAATGAAGCAAGTAAAGAAATGCTTTGGATGAAATGATTTCTCCAAGAATTGGGTTTGATGCAAGACAAGTATGTAGTTCATTGTGATAGTCAAAGTGCAATAGACTTGAGAAAAAATGCTACGTTCCATTCTCGCTCGAAGCACATTGAAGTGAGATACCATTGGATAAGACTAGTTGTTGAAAAACGATTGATGCAACTGAGAAAGATTCATACTGAGAAGAATCCAGGTGACATGTTGACTAAGGTTGTGACTAAAGAGAAGCTTGAGCTTTGTGCCGAAACAGCCGGCACGAATTCTAACTAAAGAGTTGGGATGAAGATCTCTTTCCTCGATGGGTTGGAGGGGGAGATTGTTGAGGTGCACGACACCTAGAAGTCCAGCCCATATAGAAATCCTATTTCAATTAGAAATAGGTGAAAAGTGGTCTACAAGTTTAAGAGTCCTACTCCTAATGTGTTTGGGAGTGTGTCAGGTGGTAGGTGCTTTATATAAAGCAATATATTGTGTGCATGTGGTCAGTAGAGAGATTCAGAGAGAGACTGAAGAGTGAAACACAGATTTGAAGTCGACTAAAGGAAAAAGATTAGTGCTTTGTGCGGCACTGAGGGAAAAAAAATGTGAATTTTCTTTTGCTCAAGACACACAAGGAAGATAAATTGGGGTTTTCTCTAAGACGATTATTTGGGTGCTACAATCACAGAGAATTGAAGTATTCAAAGTGGAAGATCTTGCTACCGGGTTTTGTGGTGAGGTTGTATTTGTTCCTAGATGTATTATTGTATTTTCCCAATTTATTGTGAACTCAAGTTTTGGGTATAACTTGAGTGTTGTAATCTCTATTTTATTATAATGGATTGACTGGATTTGCCCTGTGGTTTTTCCCTCTACACTAGAGGGTTTTCCATGTAATTTCTTAGTGTTCTTGTTGGTTGATTTTTTTTTTTATCGCTTTCGTAGATTTCTATTTTCTTTGTTGCTTGGGTTATATTTAATTTAATTCACACATAGACGGGAATTTATCCCAACATAAGATGTATAACATAATATAACTTTTTGATAATACATCAGCTGGAATAGAGCTAGCATGTGAATAAGATGTTAGTACTAAGTGTTAAGATTGTTTGTGTTGGCAAATCCCATGTCAAAAATTTTGATTGTAAATTCATATTTTCTTGTATTGAATTTCATTTAATTGTAATTGTATTGAGTCAAGAGGATCAAGTTAAAAGTTCAAGTGTATCTCAGGCAAAATGCGAGTTCCACTAAATTGAAAATAAGTTAGCACATAATGTTTCGCTCTAAAATGACCCGAAACTCGTTTGCACCTAAGAGAAATTTGTTACTTTTTTCTCTACTGTTCCCCCATCCAATTGTGCCTCTTTAGCGACTCATATAACCAAAGAATCTCACCCTAATTCATGAGAAAGAAGTTTACGATTACCCGTTCCTTTAAAACCCATAGTAACCTTCGTGCTTTCCAAATTGCCATACCCATTGACTAATAAGCCATGGATTGAGTGGCTTTCAAGCAGTGGCGACTCCAAGAATTTTTTCTAAGGTGTTCCTAAATTTTTTTTTTTAGTTGAAAGATCCAAAGGCCAAAGCCATCATCAAGTAGATGAATCTTGGGTACGTGATTTTTTTATCAAATATTTGTCCATAATTTTAGCAAAAGAATAAACAATAAACTGTAAGTTGATTTGAAATATTAATAAAATTATTAATTATTATTGTTTAGTTATTTCATTAATTTGTTGTCTTTTATAAACTATAATTTGTTATTATTTTTTCATTAATTATAAAATTATTAATTATTATTTAGCCTAACATAATTTAATTTGTTTATTTTTTATAATATATTGATTAATTAAATTATTAATTATTATTTATTAGTTGCTTTCCTTAATTAATTATTGATTAATTAAATTATTATTTATTAGTGGCACCATGTGCATTTACTTCCCCCAATTCAAATTCCTCACTCTGCCCCATGTGATGTGCCCATCCACCCCCACCCCACTCATCAGACAATGAGACAAACCTCATCACAAGAGCTAGCTGCCAATCAAAAAATTTCTCAATTACAAATCACAATAAAACAATTAATTGTATCTCACCAAGTCTCACCAACACCAACACCAACACCAACGGATAAAGCCAAAAAAAAAGAGTCAAGAACATGGCTAAAATATTAATAAAGTTAAAGCTAAGCATAGCCAATCACAATTATCCAAAAAAATCAGACAAATTATTAAAGTTACTTGTTAAATATCCAAAAAAATCAGACAAATTATTAAAGTTAACTATTAAATATCAAAAAAATCAGATAAATTATTAAAGTTAACTGTTAAAGTCTTAAAAGAATAAAAAGGGGCCTCATTTATTTCATTTCAGATTTCACTTCATTTTAATTTTTCAGATAAAAGAGAGAGACTGAGAGAGTCAGAGAGAAGAAAGCATTTTCATTTTAATTTTTCAAATAAAGAGAGAGAGACTGAGAGGGTCAGAGAGAAAAAAAAAGAGAGAAGTTATGAAATACCTTGGGGGAGCACCGGAGCAAGCCGAGCGACAGGCGACGGAGCAAGCCAAGCGACGGGCGATGGAGCAAGCCGAGCGACGAGCGACGGGTGACGGAGCAAGCGACAAGCGACGGAGCAAGCGACGTGACCGAGCCGAGCGACAAGCGACGTGACCGATGGGCGATCTCCGATCCGATCCAGTGAGCGATCTCCGATGCCCGAATCCCGATGCGGCTGGACTGGACTGGAGCTCGAGTTGTGTTGGCTGACCGATCTCCGATGCGGCGATGCCCGATCCGTCTGTTGGCTTGTGTTGTAGTGTTGGCTACGTTGCTCTATTGACATTTTTGTCTCTAGGTTTGCTTTAGTGATATTTGATTAGTGATTTGAGGTTTCTGATTTAGTGATTTGCAGTGTATATTGGTTTTTGGTTTTGGTTTTGGTTTTTTTTTTTTTTTTTAAATCTGTGGGTTTGCTTTACTGTTTACCATCTGTTGGGATGTTTTTTTGTTTAGGTTAGGATTGCTTTACGTTTAGGATTGATGTTGGGCTTTTTTGTGGGCTTGCTCTGTTAAAATTTTTTTTTTTTTTTTCAGATTGTAGTTCAAAATTTTTTTGGGCTTTTTTTTTTTTTTTTTTGCGTAGAACAAATAATTTTTTTTTTTTTTTTTAATTTGAGAGTGTTCCTCATTTTCTTGAGGGTGTTCCTCATTTTTTTTTTAGGATAAACAAATAATTTTTTTTTAATTATTATATATAAATTTTTTTTTTTTTTTTCAAGTCAGGGTGTTCCTGGGAACACCCTGACTCTAACATGGCGTCGCCATTGCTTTCAAGTGGCCTAGAAGTATCCATTAGCTTAAATTTTCATTTGGCGTCTTAACTTGCGAAATCGTTCTAGTGAAGAGAAAGAGTTCGTGTAACCACGTTGTTAACAAGACTCGAGAGCTTAAATACAAGTACATCTATAAACTAGGAGGGTTTGTAGGTTTATTGTATCACAACTATCTTCTCTAATAGATTCATTTGCTAGCTAGGCCGAAGAGAGTTTTTTCCCATTGCGGTTTTTTATCTCCATAAACACATCTTATGATTTTGTATGTGTATGTGTGTGTTTGGGATGTGAAGTGCTTTATGTTATTTCCATGCATTATGAATTGGCTAACTAATAAATTGAACCTAATTGATTAATTTTTTAAAATTGGTAGATTGTCGATCTAAGGGTCTAAATTGCATTGTCTCATTTTCACTTTATACTCTTCTCCCTCTTAATAATGATTATCAAAAGAAAGAAAGAAAATATTATAAATCTCCTTTGACCACAATGGGAGAGAAAGTTTGATGACAAATCTATAACATCTTGATCCATTCTAAGAGTTAAAGAATATATATATATATATATATATATATATATACATGAGTATTATTCAATTCATATTTAATTTTCATTTGAGTACCATTGGCAGAAACCAATCTTTCAGTTGATTTTTCAAAATATTTGGAAGGGATTAATCCTTCTTGGATACAGTTCATATCCGCACCAGAATCAATCATAGCAATAACAGTGAAATGATAATTATGGGGGTAAAAGCCCAACATTACGTATTCGGCCTAGGGCCCTATTTGAAGATTACTGTGTGTCCGAAGAGAAGAAAGCGGTCGAGAAGGGGTCCATGTGGAAGAGAGATACCTGGAAATGAAGGAGGAGTACAGTCCGAAGAGAGCACCAGTGGTCCGAAGAGAGCATTCTCCTCGGATACACATAGTCTTGATCAAGCAAATATCTGGAAGGTTCGAGTGATCTTCCTAACAACTTCAATGATAAGGATAAGTTTTGGGCATGCCTGAAGATGATAAGAACGGAGAAATATCTAAAAGGAAAAGCTGCTACCACCACATTAAATGCACTGCAGCTGTTTTCCTAGCCGCATTAATGTGGAGAAGACCCCTGAACAGTGTAATCTCAGCTACTACCACTCATAGAGAGCTAAAGAGGAGACCTAACGTGACATAAAGAACAAGTGGACGATAAAGATGATGGGGAAGGATGCTATATAAAGGGAAGAGGCCTCTGATAAGGAAAGATCGGAACAGAGAGAAAAAGAGGAAGAGAACAATTTTACTGTAACTTTAAGACTTGTATTCATCTTTAAATCAGTAATACACCTCTTCGGACATCAATTTGTTTAGCTTTCAAGCGTATTTTTGCGTCAGTTCATCCCTTAATATCATGGTTAACTGTTATTAGATTCATAATCAGCCCAGCTCTTTCACCCACTCTCTACAAATTCATTGTTTTAGGTTCATTGGGCTCATAATCCGAATCTTTTGGGCTTGGGCTACAAAAACTGACCCTACAATTGGCGCCGTCTGTGGGAAGAGCTTGAGCGAAAGTGGAAGCAACAGTTGATAATGGCTGAACCAGGACAACAACCAGCAGAATCTAGGGCATCCCAACACGTAGACCCTTTTCTTAATTTGGAGCGGAGATAAAATCGTGAAGGTAGCGTGCACACTGCGCATACTGATCGAAGCCAGCCACATGGTGGAAGTCACGTGTCTCATGCAGAGAAGAACCAGAATTTGCAACTAGAAATTGAAAAGCTAAAAAGGGAGTTGCGCCATGCAAAGAGGAAACGGATTTCTTCGTATTCTGATGAAGATTCCGATGACGAACAGGACGTCACTTACAAGCAGAGATCTCGAACACCAATCAGTAAATCCTTTTCCTATGAAGAAGAGCCTCATCGTAAGAGGCAACCTAGAAGCCCATCACGTGGAGGCGTAGGGAACGATGCTATGAGCAGGGCTTTGAATCAAATTTCTCGGTCACCTTTTACACGCAGGATTGAAGAAGCGATACTTCCTTGGCGTTTTAACCAGCCAACGTTCACCATCTATAATGGTAAAACAGACCCTGTGGAACATGTGAGCCACTTTAATCAAAGGATGGCTGTCTACTCCAGAGATGAAGCTCTGATGTGCAAGGTCTTCCCCTCCAGTCTTGGACCGGTTGCAATGAGGTGGTTTGATAGCCTGAAAGCAAACTCCATCAATTGCTTCAAAGAGCTCACTCAAGCATTTGGTTCCCGTTTTGTCACATGCCGAAGAGTGGCCAGGCCCTTGTCTTCATTGCTATCCTTGAGCATGCAAGAGGGTGAAAGCATCAATAGTAGGAATACCAAAACAAGGCAATGTCTTAGCATGAGATTTGATTTGTTTAACAAGGGAAGTATGGACGTCAGACCAGGGAGGAGGATTACTTTGTAACCGATCAAAAAGGGGTTTACATTGTTTCCTCATATCTTTGTAGAAATCAGCAACGTAGTTCAAAGACCCAAGAAATCTCTGAAGTTGAGTTTTATCGGTGATAACATCAGGAAATTTATCAGCAAATTGAATGGCTTGATCAATAGGACGAATTTGTCCTTCGGAGATATCATAGCCAAGGAAACGAACCTTTGTTTGAAACAGTTTGATTTTCTTAGCGGAGACCACAAGACCATTTCTTTTAATAGTATCCAGAAATGAATACAAATGTTTCCAGTGTTCATCAATGGAGTTAGGGTAGACAAGAACATCATCAATATAACAATGGTGAAATGGCTAAAAGGGTTAAAAATATCATTCATAATGTTTTGGAACTCACGAGGGGCATTCTTAAGACCAACAGGCATCACATTCCACTCATAATGTCCAAAAGGAGTGGTAAAAGCAGTTTTGTACCTATCATTCTCACTAATCTGGATTTGCCAAAATCCAGATTTCATGTCAAACTTGGAAAATACTACAGCCACACTTAGTCTATGAACTAAATCATTTTTGTTGGGAATGGGATACTTGATCCATTCTAAGACCTTATTCAAGGGCTTGTAATTAATAACTAGGCGAGGGGTTCCTCTCTCAATCTCAGCATTTTTTTGAACATAGAAAGTAGCACAAGACCAGGGGGACTTGCTATTCCTAATGAGTTTTTTCTAAAGTAAATCATTTATTTCTTTTTTACAAAATTCAACAGTCTTAGCATTCATTTGAATAGGGCGAGCCTTAGTGGGAATGTTCTTTTCATAAAAAATTTTAACATAAGGCAAGTCAACAATATGTTTTCTTCTATGCCAAAAAGCATTAGCAACATCAGAGCAAACATCATCAATCAACATTTTTTGAAAATTATCAATTTTAGATTGCATCAATTTATCAGAAAACTGTTCAACAATTTTTTTGTATCTAACTTCTTGCCTAAGGAAGTTAAGATGTTTAGTTTTAGCATGAATCAAATTTAAAGCATCATCAGTATCAATTTCAAACTTTGAAGCAAATTTGAATTTTACTTTCTGTCCAAAAGGATCAGTAGTAATTCCATCATGTTCAACAAGAAAATGATACAAAGCATTTATAAATGACAGACCAAAAATCACTTTATCAGTCATGTTTTTAACAAGAACAAAAGGAATCTTGAAGCAGACATTACCATGGCAAACATGAGCATTATTCAATTCATATTTAATTTTCATTTGAGTACCATTAGCAGAAACCAATCTTACAGTTGATTTTTCAAAATATTTGGAAGGGATTAATCCTTCTTGGATACATTTCATATCCTCACCAGAATCAATCATAACAATAACAGTGAAATAATAATCATGGGAAACAACAATTTTAACTTTTGTAAACCATTTTGGAGAAAGTACTTTATTAACAAGGTTAAGTTGAGAGTTATCAACAATACCTTTATTAGAAAGAAGAGCTTGTTAACTGGATTCATCTCCATCTTTGTGCTCATCTTGTTCATTATCTTTTTTTTTTTTTTTAGAAAGATCTTGTTCATTATCAGATTGATGTTTATCAATTTTTAAGAGTAACAATTCTTGTTTAAGATTATTGTTATCACTATTAATGCTTTTAAATTCATTTTTTTAATTCAATTATCTCTTGTTTAACAATAGTGATTTCATGTTGAAGATCATTAACAGTTAAATATTTGGATTTCTTTTTATTAAATCTTTCCAAAGTTTCTTCAAAGCTTATTGTTGATTTTAGTTTTTTACCAGTTTCATCTTTTATTAAATTCTTCTTAAGCTTATCCAAATATTCTTTTTGTAGTTCAAGGTTTTCAATTTGACTTATCAATTTAATCAACAAACTTTCATTTTCTTCACATTTGGTGAGAACATTAACAGATTTAATAACATTACAAATACAACCAATTTTAAAATTAGGCGAATCAGAAGAGTCATCAGCAAATTGATAGCAAGAATCAGATGAGGAAGAAAAACCGTCTTCCAAAGAATCAAACGAATTGTTTAATTCAAGGATTCGGAATAATTCTTCTTGATCTTTATCATCAATATTTAACATGTTAAGCTTATTTTTTAACTTAGTAGGTTTTTGCTTGCAATCTTTACTGTAGTGTCCAGGTTTACCACAATTAAAACATTTACCTTTGCTTGATCTCTGTTTATCATATTTTTTAGAAACATTTTTCTTTTTAGCATAAAATTCATTAGGTTTAACAAAATTGGTTCTATATTTTTTATGGTTATAATTTTTGTGAGCTTTATTATGTTTTTTCCCTTTTTGCCTGGAATGAGCAATAGGGGGCAAACCATATTGTTCACAGAAATTACCCATTTGATATTTAGCTTTTCTTTTATTCTTTAATTGGTATTTTAACAGTTTTTCATCATTACACATATTAATACCAAGTTTTTTAATAGTGTTTAAAATATCACCATAAGTTAAATTATCATAATCAATGGAATCATTTTTACCAATTAACTCTTATTTTACCTTATGAGCAAAGATAGGAGGCAGACCATCAATAAACTTTTCTTTCCAATAAGGCTTGTAGCAATCTTTTTGAAGCATAACACTGGAAATGAAAACATCTTGGTACCATCTGTAATCAGACACAGTAGGACATCTCAAATTGTTCAAATAATCAAAAATTCGAGACGAAATATTAGATGGAGTACCTACAAAATGTTTAAGAATAATATAGATTAAGGTATTAACACCATCAAAATACCTCAACCAATACTTTCATCAAAAATGGGAAATCCTTCATCATTCTTTTTAACAACTATTTTAATAGATTGTCTGGAATCTTCTGTGAGATATGAATCCCATCATCCACGAAGAGTACCAAAAAAACCAGTAACAACAAGGTCAACAATTTCAGGGTGGTCAAGATTATAGTTATTTATATAAGCAATTCCAACCATAGACATATGACCCATTTTATTAATGATTTCCTGTTTAGACAAACCATCAATATTCCATTCATAAATTTTATCAGCAGAAACAAAAAACTGGGTTTGAAAAGATCTTTCTTCAAACTGCATATTAGGAGGAGTAGGTTTTGAATACCATTTTTTTGTAAAAGATATGGGTTTGGAATTTCCAACAAATCTTTTAATTTCAAGTAAATCATCATCAAAAATCTTTTTAGCAGATATAGAAGATAATGATTCAGAATCTGTGTTTTCATCAGAAACAATTTCTTTTTCATTTCTTGAAATAGTTCAAGCAACACTTGTAGAAGTAGCCTCAGTTTTAACTTTTAAATCAGAAAGCATTTTCTCAACAATTTCAAGAGTTTTAGCCTGAGAAGTTTTAAATTTCAATTTTTCATTTTGACTGGGCAAATCAATCAAAGGTTTTTCAGGTTTTTAAACAAAAGTTTTTTCAACAATTTTTTCTTCAATACAGTCAAGTTGTTGACCAATAATATGCAAGGATTCATTAGTAAAATTGTTTTGTTCAATAATACTAATAACAGGAGTTTGATCATCAGCAATTTTGAAAGGGGAGGCCTTCACTTTCGTCTTTTGACAGGTTATCAAAATTGTCTCAAGGGGCGGATGACTAGACCTAACAATGGTTTTATCTTCTTTAACAAAATTTGATTTCTTTATCACATTCAAATGATTTTTTGAAACTTCATCCTTTGGAACATAATAGTTTTCAAGAAAATCAAAAAACAAAATATATTTTTTCAATTGATTCATTTTTTCTTTCCATTTCCTTTTAACACGGTCTTTTTTAGACTGAGCAAAATTACTTTGGTAATATTTTCTTTTATCTCTGTTTTTTGCAGAAATAAATTCATTAAACAAGGAAACCATATCAATTTCAAAGCTTATATTCAAAACATTCAAAATTCTTAATTGACTTTGGTAATCAAGGGTTTCAATAGGGGGAAAATCAGAAATAGATGGACAAACAGATCTAGTGTCCTCTTCTTCTTCATTAGCAGTTTTGCTATATGGAGAGGAAGGTTCAAGTTTAGTAGAGTAAAAAGCATTGCTAACTTGGGAGTTGTTACTTGAAACTCCTTTTAGCCTCAAATCTGGTTTTTCAAAATTCTTTTGCAAAAATTCATTGAGATCTTGATATCTTTTTGAAATACTTTCAGATCCAGCAAAGGAATATCTTCCTTTGTTGATCCTCAAGGGTTGATTGTTCTGAAAACTTATTTTAACTGTACCATCAAGATATTGTTGAATATGAGTGAGATTTAACTCATCAAAAGCAGGTTTAGCAAGAGGGGATTCTTGTTCCAACAACCATTCAGTGGGAAGCTTAACATCTTGCCATTGAATCATTTTTGGAACTTGAATTTTAGCATCATAAGTTGAACATTGAATTACATGGTTTTACCACTAGGTTCTCTATTTATCCTAGCACCAGGATTCAATTGAGTACCTAAAAGTCTATAATAAATGCGATAAATCAAAGCAAAAGGCTTATTGCCTTCTTCCATGTGATAACCAGATGAAGCGATATTCAGGGTTAAAGCTTTAACAATGTTAGGATCATCCAAAGCAAGAGTAATATCAGGATAATAGTTAAAATATACAAGACCATCATACAAAGAAGCAGTAATCATACCAAAAATGCTATCTTTAAAGTTCTTAAATCTAACATCTCTTAAACACATAAGAACATAAGCATTTATACCTTTTGTAGTGAGTGGTTTAACAGCAACTTGAACAAGACCAATATGCAAATAACTAAATTTTTTATCAATAAAATCATTAATATTTCTTTTAGAAAACAAGCAACATTTTTCATGAGTTTTTGAAATAGAAAATGTTTGTTCAACAGTTCTAACTTTGTAAGCAAAATAAAAAGCATTTTCAGTCCAACTAGTTTTGTAAACAGTTTTAGTATCAACTTTGGGGATATTCCATTTCTGGAAATCAAGAAACTCATTTTTTTCAACAGTGTGATCTTCTTCATTTACAATATCAGAAGGACAACCAGTCCTAGAGCTGACAGAGGAGTTGGATCTCCACAATCTATCCATACTATCCTAGGTTTAACACTCAATTATCATGTTTTTCTTAACATCGTTGCATTTCGTAACACATACCCTAGTCAACCCTACACCTCTCATGCCCTACACGCTCTCCTAGCTTAAACGGGCCTTACTATTCGGTTCTGGGAATTCACTTTTCGACACGGATGGTGCCAACGATGGTAAAAAGGGAACACAACAAAGGAGTATCAAAGTTTTGGGTAGACACAGACAGACAACAGAGAACACAACAGCACTATCACCGGCCAGAAAAGAATGGCTCTAATACCAAAAAGGGAGAGGAACACAGTGTTGAAAGTGGAAGCACAGTAATAATATGTTGAAAATAATATGTAAGCAAAGTAAAACCAGCCAAGAAGGTGGTAGTGTAAGATATAATCAAAGTAACTTAAAACAATAATATAAGGCAGTAGAACCAGCCAAGCAGTATATCAAAACTTTCCCCCTATTGAAACCCCTGATTACCAAAGTCAATTAAGAGTTTTGAATGTTTTGAATGAAAGCTTTGAAATTGATATGGTTTCCCTGTTTAATGAATTTATTTCTGCAAAAAATAGAGATAAAAGAAAATATTACCAATGTACTTTTGCTCAGTTTGAAAAAAGACCGTGTTAAAAGGAAATGGAAAGAAAAATGAATCAATTGAAAAAAAAATTTCTTGAAAACTATTATGTTCCAAATATATATATATATATATAATTAAAGGTGGATTTGAGACTTAGCACCAGGAACAAGAAGACCTCATTTAATCTTATTATTCTTAAATTAATAAAAATAATTGACATTGTTAATGTCAATTTTTGATATTTTATAGAAAATATAGAGAATATGAGAAAATTTGAATGAAAGAAATTAACGTAGTTCAACTTTAATGGGTAAACTCTATAACACAAAACCTAATTAGGAAGGGAAAAATTTAAAACTTGAGCATTTTATGCAAGCGCACAATGCTTTCTCTCTCTCTCTCTCTCTCTCTCTCTCTCTCTCTCTCTCCTCCCAATACTAATTTGGGCTTATGGGTCGCTATGGGCATTGGATCAGTGAGTCACTCAGGGTTGGGGCGTGGTTTACTAGGCTTTGGAGAGTGTAGAAAAAAATATTTTAGATTTAAAGTAAATGGATGTCCTAAAGACATCGGTTTAGGAAAAATATTCGTAAATAATTTTATAAAGGGTCCTGTTAACGAGTGTTCTTAAGACATTTTTTAATGAAAAATTTTAGATAGGAAAGTTTTAATACCACTTTTATGAAAAATATTTTAAAAAATGTAAAAAAAATCAATTATTTTTTTTTTTTTTTTACATAAAGAGTTTCTAAAAATGTTTCATAAATTAATGCTGCATCAATTAACTTTTCCCTCTTATTAATACATGATAGGATTTATTTAATTAATTTATGCGTGTAAAGGTTGGATGAAATCTTTATTGTTGTCATTCCTCCGAGCTTAGAGCATCCACATTAATGATTGTAAAATCACGTAAAAGTTATTTTGGCAACCCAAATCACAAAAAAACATGCTACATAGGTGGTGCTATATCTAAAAAGAAACTACCAACTTACTATAGTGAACTGCTATCTTTACCGGTTCATTGTAGCAAGTTGCTACTTGATTTTATTCTTTTTTTTATTTCCAACTGTCTCATCTCAGCCTCTCATTCTCCATGCTCAGTATCTCTCTCGTCCCTCTCTGCTCCATCTTAAAGAATTCTCTTTGTACTCCCTTTCTCCACTTTTTTTTGGTTGAATCTGCTCCCTTCCTTTCTCATCCCTCGCTCCCATCTGAGGCCTTTCACTTTTTCTTGTCCCTCTCTCCTCTCTCTGATTGGGTTGTGGTAGTTGGGTTAGTGGATTCCGATCTAGTTGTGGGTTGTTGCAGTGGTGGTGGGTCATTGATCGGGATGTTGTGGTTAGGTTAATTGGTCATGTTGTGGGTCGTGGGTTGCATTTGGTGTGGTGGTCTTGATAGTAGGTGGTGGACCACGCTGGTGGGTTGCATTTGGTGTGCTAGTGGGTTCCGATTGCCATGTTTACAAATGAGTTTTGGCTTTTGGATGAAAATGAAAGGGTATATGGTGATTTTATTTTGCTAAGAACTTTTCTATGTTGGTTTGCTGTGAAATATGGATGTTTGGCATTGTTTTTAAACCCGGACCAGACCGGTCGGTCCGACTAGGTTAACGGAGAACTGGTCCTTGGACTGGTTCTAGAAGAACCCAGTTCATCCATGTCATTATTTTAGTAAAAATTGATGAAAATATGATGCTAACGAGACTTGAACTTGCTCTCAGTAAGTGAAATAACATGTCCAACATGCAAACCATTAGGGCATGCACATCTTGTTGGTCAAGAATGAAAAATTAATAAATATAAACCAATTTAAGTATCAAATATATTAAAAAATTAAATGACACATGAACCTCAGTCCGACCTCAAAAACTTTGAATCTCTCCCTTTTTCGGTTTATTAAACGGTCTAGGTTTCAAAACCATGGGGTGTTGTTTGTGGGTATGACTATTTGTGAGTGTTTTGAAGTTTGTGGAATGGTGTTTGTGGGTGGAATTTGTTTATATTATTTTAATATGTTGTATACAATGGCGGCTCCAGGACTTTTTTTTTTCTAGGGGGGGTCAGTAGTGGTGAAACTAGGAATTTGTCATGGGAACAAGTAAAAAAATAAAATAAATTTTTTTTATATGTATGACTTCTATATTAAATACATTATACAATAATCTAAAATAGTATTCTAAATATAATTTAGTATAAATATTAGTAAGACAACAACCATTGAATGCATAAAAAATATAATTTAATAACTAATCCTACACATGGTTGGTCTCTTGGAGTTAGACTAATGGTAAATGTGAAACTAAGAAAAAAAAATAGTAGTCAATATAAGTTTTTACTTTTAAAGTGTATGATTTCCTAACCATACATGTGTACACGCGGTCAGTCTATTGGAATTGGAGTAAGCACTAAAAGACTTCTTGGATTTGGAAATCTATAAAGCATTTATCGAGTCACTTGATCAAAAAGAGAGAAAAACTAAGAAAACATAAAAGGAAAAAAGAAAGATAGAGAGAACGAGGAAATAATTACAGATATAGATATAGATCTGTTAGTTGTAACAATGGTGTACTTTTTTGTTGATGAAGAAGAAAAGTGCAGGAAAAACCAACTTTATTCTGCTGTCAATGGAAAAGTAAGCCAAAGTCCTCGAAAAAAAAAGTTTTTTTTTTTTTTTTTTTAACGAATGAACAAAAATTTGAAATATTTTTTTTTTCTTTCTTATAAAATTAAATACTTTAAAAGTAGTTCTATTAACACAACACTTTCACAATAAAACCTAGGTGACAAGTCATTAAAGGTAGAGAAAAAATAATGTTAATTATGGGTCCTGACTCCTGATAAACACTAGTTACAATTTGCCAGTTAACCTTTATTCTTAAATTATTATGAAAATATTGTAAAAATATTATGAAAGTAGCATTAAAATGATCATATTTAAATTTATATTAGCTAGTTTTAAACAAAATTTAAGGTCTAGGGTTCAAAATTTTATTTTAAGGGCTCAAAAAAAATTATAAAGAATTATATATATATATATATATATATATATATAAATTGGTCAAGTCAGGAGATTCAATTGAACCCCTAGCCTTAAAGTAACGCCGCCCTTAGTTGTATATTAAAATAGAATGCATGTGAGATATTTTATAAAGTAAAGTCTTAAAATAAATAAAGTATCTTTTTAAATGGTTAAAATTTGAAATTTTTAACATAACTATTATGAATACTTTTACACGTTAATTCTCAAAGTTGTCGACCATCTTTTCCATGAATTCAAACTTGGATTGCTCGCGGTCGTCCTTCCCAGAAACCACGTGCGGACATTATTGCGTTTCACGTGTATTCTCTCATTTTCTCATTTGCCAAGTGCCAACTAAACTTTCCAAGCTTAACCTAATTCACATGCCACTCAGAGAGAGAGAGAGAGAGAAAGAGATTAAAGAACCATTCATCCGTGTCAAACTGTAGCACAGATCAAAAGGCACAAGGGTTTTGCTTTTCTTTTATCATCATTAATTAACAAAGGGCCCCAAAGTTGTTCACGTGGCCCAATAATCAGTCTGATATTATTGTTACATCCAAGTTAATTACGCTCCTACCCATAACCAGCAAAAACAAAGAAACAAAAACCACTCGTGCGGCTGACCAACATGCCAATCATTGCAACCATAAGCCTTCACTGGGTATCTTCCACGTGTCAACACTACACGTGTGATTGACATGACGTGTTTACTTTTGCATGTGTAGGCCTTTGGATATGTCCTTTACAGCCCGATTTGATTAGACTGGGATTTTGCAGCACCATCGATCCCGCCAGAAAAGTCAAGCAAAAAAGATCATTAATATGAGACAAAGCTTTTAGAATTTTTACCACAGTAACCATGCACCTTTGTCCCCATTTGGGGCCGAGGCATTAAAAGAAAAAAAGTGTAAACAATTTTTTTTCCACTTAATTATGAATTTAGTGTGTACTGTTCAGTGTGTGTACCCACTTTCGTTGACCTTTTTTATCACTTATTATTACTAGCACTTATTAGTGAGTAGCATATAGTGACCCCAATGCATTACACAAAAAAAAAGTATTCATTTTCCATCCAAGAAAGTAAGAAAAAGTATCTATTTTGTGATAATGCAAAATTAGGCAATATTGATTTGTCGCTTGTTTGAGGTGAAATCTCATGATTGATGTCTGTTTTAGTAATCATATTCGATTAAACATTTTTAAAATTTTATTTTCCTTTTTTTTTTTACTATTTATCCTTTTTTTTTATTATAATCATGTGTTTTTGTTCAAGAGAAATTAAAAGTCAAGAGATATAGCCAAAAATACAACTATCCAAAACCCAGAGATCGAGCTAGGACGCGAGGAGATTGATAATCATATGTAGTGTCACTTACGAAATAATTAATCATCATGGACAATTCCAAGTCCAACTAGTACAAATCGTTTTCAAACATTTTTACTTTTATAGTTAAATGTAAAGCCTTTGTCTACTCATCATTCTCAGTTAATTAAAACTCAAACTAAAGAAACCCAAAATAATTAATTTTAGGTTTATACATAACACCATAATAATTAAATAAAAAAAAGTAGTAGTTTGTGATATTAGTTGCAAAATAAACCAATCTTGAGCGTAAATTTTTTTACATTCAGCCAATATGCAAACTCTAAAATAAGTAATTTGATAGCAGGAAATGATAGAAAATAAAAAGTTAAAAACACATCCCTTAATAAAATTATTGAATTGCAATGAGAATTCATTCGATGATTAAAAAATTTATAAAAAGAAGAAATCAATGTAATATTAATTACTAAAAGTATCTACAAAATACTACCAAAATCATTTTCCTAACATTTTTTTTTTGGTATTATTTGATGATATAACACAATGCCTTGCTATATACTCCTTTGGAATTGATCAAACTATATATTAGATTTTTTTTTTCTTTGCTTACATTTTATACAGGTAGGATTGTTACTAAAAGAAAAGGAGAATATATACAACTGGTGTCTGGTGAAAAAAATTATTTTATTTAAATAAGCAATGAAAGTTTTGACATATGGTATTGCAATGTAACAAGAGAATAATACAATTAAGAAGTAATACTAATGTATAATTTACTTAATTTTTGAAGTGTATCATGTATCATGTATCATATATATATATATATATATATATTGATAAGCTTAAGAGAGCAAAGTTTATGAAGTTGAAGAAAATTTAAAAAAAAAAACCAGAATTTTTGTGAAGGAAAAGAGAGACTTTTACGTTGTCCTAAAAAAATAAAAAAACAAGGATGTTCATTAATTTGTTTTTTCCTTGGCACAGCACTCATCCTCGGTCCCTCCACCACCATGCTCGTCCTTACTCCAACATTGCACTCATTATTAAGGCCACAAAAAGAGAGATTTTTTCCTAGGTGAGGAGAGGAGAAAGACAATAGTGTGTCAGAGAGAGAGGGAGAGAGATCAAATATTTTATTCGGCTATTTTTTTAGTCAATGTAGATTTGGAAAAATAAATAAATAAAAAGGCGAGAGTCTGTTGCCTACTTGCCTGTTGAAGTTGAATTTTGTGGCTTCAATCTGCGAAATTTGGAATAAAACTGGTTTCAAAAGTCTGTTGAAGATACTCTAAATTAAATATTGGTCAGGGAGGTTAAGACTTCAGTCAGTCCCGTGACTCCCGTTCCTTTCCATAATGACCGAATTTTATTTTTGATAGCTTATTTGAAAAATATACTAATTATTATCAAACTTTTATTGTATTGTAGTAATTAAAATTATGTTAAAAAGTAAAAAAATATATATATAAATTTTTTTTTTCTTTTTACTAAATGGAACGATTCAAAATGACTCATTTTCATACTCTATATAATGATTGATAGGAAAATTAAATAATTTCCAATACCCAAATTGTTTGTCATATTAGTTAATTAATGTTTTTTTTTAATCAAATTTGAAATATCTCATTCAAAATAATTAATGCTATTTAGTCATAACTAATAACGCTTTCAATTTTTTGGGTGATTTTTTTTTTTTTACAATAATTGTGTGCAAATTAAACATTTTTTTATTTTTTATAATTCAAATACTTACAATAATAAAGGAGGGAAAATCAAACTATGATTCTTATTTTAAAGAAGAATTATATTCTCCTAATCAGGAGAAATAGATTATGCCTTATACTAGTAGCCCTTACTCTTTTTTACAGTTCCACTCACCTATTAGTTATTCAATAACTTAGCAATAAATCACCTCCTTTGAGATCTGACCACAAAGCCGTAATTCATTTAATCTCATACTCAACGAACTATGTTTGATTACTTAATGTGGTGGTTAGTTCTGATACCAAATGATACAAACTCATAAGTAGAACTCATCCTTTAAAATCAACATGCAATGGGAGGTTGTTTAAGAGCTTATATACACATAATTGAGCTTACAATTAAGCATACGGGACACTTGAATCGTAACAATACCACACTAAGTTATATTAACTCATTATACAAAAAGTTTTGTTATTCAAATCACATGTCCCAATATTTTGAACGAAAATAGTTAGGGTTTAAAACCCCCTACTCAAGTATCAAATTATCAAGAAAAATGTGACATGCACTTCTAGCATGCCCTTGCTATTCAGCCTACCAATTACATGGACTTACTTTCAATAGGATTTTTTTTTTTTTTTTTGGTTGGGTGGGGGGGAGAAATGAAGTTGTAGCAGTAGCGTGCTCTTGCTACTCAGCCTACCAAAAAAATGATCCTTTATAGGATATGACATTTATTTGGTTTGTATTTTTCCTATGAATCGATGTTAACAAATCAACAATAGTGGTCTATAGATTCTCATCAACCAAAACAAAAACAAAAAAACAAAAAGTCCCCTATTGAATGGTATTTATTTGTTTGTATCTTTCTTATGAATCCATGACGCATGTTACGCTAAATCAGAGAGATTTATGAGAGAGAGGGAGGTGGCGAGATTTGCCCATATCATTGTTTTTTGGCAAAATGGCCGTATCATTGTTAACTAAATAATACTAAGATACTTCCAAAAATATAAGATACTTCCAAATAATAAAGTACTCGTAGCACTTGTAAAATCGCTCACATTAGGTGTGCTAAAATAAAAATGCTATTTTAGCACTTTAAATACCAACAAATGATCTACGTCTAGTGAACTATAGCTATTTTTTTTTAGCTTATTGCTACAATACGTTTTGTAATTGCTGTAACAACAAGCTAAACTTTAAAACTATTTTTTATTCAACCCTCTCTCTCTCTCTCTCCCTTCCATGCATAAAGAAATTTAAAAAAAAAAAAAAAAAAACATTTAAATAAAATGGCAAAATAATAGAGTATGAAATGTAAGAGCATTCACATTGGCAAATGCTAAAGCTAAATCTAAGAGAAATATAGCATTTTAAGTCTTAAAACTAGTTGCATCAGTGAATTGTAAATGACACTATTGCAAATTTTTTTGCAATAGTGCTACAGTGCAATTCTAAACATAGAATTGCACTGTAGCAACTATTGTATAAGAAATAATATATTTTAAAACTTGGAATCATGCCAAAATCTGAAAAAAAGTTTGACAATTGAAAGAAATAATAAAGAATGTTTAAAAAAATAATATTTTAATAAAAATAGAGTTTTGGGATGTTAGAAGTATTGTAAAATGGTATGGTATAATGATAAAGTAGGTTTTTGGAATGGTAAAATAGAGTAGAATTAGCATTTGCCAATGTGAATGCTCTAAGTAGAGGAGGAGGGAGGGGGGATGGGGGCCAAGGCCCCTCTGGCTTTTCCAAAAATGCCTCCCCCTTCTATTTTAATGTTAAATATTCAAAATTCTGAATAAATTTTAGGTAATGGCGGATGGCTCTCCGGTCTCCACTCCTTTTTTTTTTTTTAAGTATAAATACTTTTTAATTTACTATTGTCTCATTTATTTTCTTTTTAATATTGATTTTTTTTTGGTCATATATAGGTCATTAATTTTATGAGCATTTAAAGCATAAGCTTATAAATATATATATATATATATATATATATTTTTTTTTTTTTGGTTTTTCAAAAAGATAATCATACAAATTTACATTAATAGAGTTAAGGATACAATACAATCAATGACACATTTAGCAACCTTGAGAAAAATTGATGACTTCACAACTGGATGTAAGGTGTATTATTAATTAGGTAATATGTTAAAATAGATAGAAGAGTTTTTTGATTTGCTAAATGTTAAATTTTTTTAGTAGATGTGAATGGTTTAATCAAGCCAACAAATTCCAATACCATGATTATTATTATTATTATTATTATTATTATTGTTGTTGGTTCTTTTAAAGAAATTTTGAACTTTGAAAAGTTCAAAGTTTGGTAATTCAACAAAATGTTTCTAACAAAAGAAATCTCACTTTTCAATTATTGTAGTATAAAAATTAATAATAAAAAAAAGCTTTGAAGAAAACGAGCAAATTAAGTCTTAAGCTGTGTTACACTTGGGTCCGTTTGGATACAGCTGAAAACTAAAAACTGAAAAATATTATAATAAAATAATTTTTCAATGTGTGAATAATACCGTAGAACTCATTTTTAATGAAAAAATTGCTGAAAAGTGAAGTTTGTGGATTCCGTGAACAGTGCACGGGACCCACTGATTAGCTGAAAAGTGCTAAAAAGTCCAACATTGCAACTACTGTTTATAAACAGTATATAAACAGTAGCCATTTTGTCTCTCAAACGGTGCAAAAAAAAAAAATTTGGCGCCAGACGCAGACGCGTTGGCGTTTCAGCCGAATCCAAACGCAGGCTTACACTGCAACCAAAAAAGAAAAAGTTGAAGAAAGAAATTATTATGTTAGAGCTCGATAAATGAATTTTTGGGAATGGTCCTACGTTTCACAGTTCACACCATCATGATTGTGCAAACCAAGGGGACCTCAATCATTGCTCACGCGCGAGTTAACCTGAAAACGTGGCCGCACCATGCTCCAAGAATTCTCAACCATTGTCAGCCAAATGATAGCGTTTTGGAGCTCTACTTTCAGGTCACAATCTTTGACCAGTTCCAGCCTTTTTGTTGATCACTCTCTCTCTCTCTGAAGCTAATTTGAACCAACTTAAATTTTGGATGCAAGTTGTAAATGATGATGTCTCTTAGAAGATGCTTATTGTCCTCCCATGGCTTGTAACAAATGACTAAATGAGATAATGCTGTTTCGAAGGACCAATGTTTGCACACGAGAGAAAACATCTTCAAAAAGTAGATTGAGTTCTCTATCACTCGACCAATAAAGATTGTCACTAGAATTTTGTCCCTTTTATTACAGTGTTTTTGGAATTGCAAGTTTAGGAGTGTTCACATTAGAGGCGCTAAGGGGATGTTTGGTAGTGTATTTTCAACAATAGTTTTCATTATTTAAACAACATTACATGTATTTTCACACACTTTTTCACCCACATGTATTTCCAACAAATACAAACAACATTACCAAACAGACTCTAAAACTCCCAAAATATCATTATAGCACTTTAAATACCAAAAAACATGCTACATCCAAAATGTTAAAGGTAACAAAAATTTATCAACTAATTACAACGATCTACTACTAGTAGCAAATAATTGTAGCTAATTGCTACTAATTTTATGATAGATTTTATTGGGTCATCTCTCATCTCTCCTCTCTCACTTCTAGTCTCAGTCTCTCTCCTTTCCTCTTGTCTTTCTTCTCTCACACAATGAGTCGGTCTCGTTGTGCTTCTCCTCCATTTTCTTCTCATTGTCGTGGGTCGTGGGTCGTGGGTTGCTCATCACTCGTTTGTGGTTGGGTTGGGTTTTGTCATAGCTTGTTGTAGCGGGTTGTCACTTGTTGGTGGCTGGGTTGGGTTTTGTCGTCACCATCAGTATGAGTCGGATTTCTGAGGTTTGCCAGGTTGTGTGGTGGTTGGTTGTCATGGCTTGGTTATGTTGGTTTTTGGCTGGCTTGGATCGGTGGTTGTGATGTGGTCGGTTGGTGGTTGTGGCTGAGTTTCGGCAGAGCTGTGGTTTTGCTGCTTGTTGCCGATTAATGGGTTAAGGTTTTCCCCCCCCCCTAAAGATTGAATTATTTTAATGGGTTATACATTAAAATAGAGGATGAGATGTAGGGTACACTAAAAAATGGTATGCTAAAATAAATAAAATAGATTTTTAGAGTACTAAATACTAAATTTTTTAACACTACCAATGCTAATGCTCTAAAGGAAGACAAAAAGTAAGCCTCTATAAGGGAAGGCTAGGAGAGGAAGGAGGATGTTTTAAAATTTAAGTAGGAAGCCTAATGATAAAAATTAATTAGCATGGAGTAAACGCAGTTGAAATTTATTGTATATCTAAAAATAGGGATTAAAATAAATGATAAGACATCCTATAAATTGGTAATATTAATATACGCATCTTTTATTCAGTTTAAAGAAAGAAATAAACTGACAGGATAAAGGTAAAATTGATAAGTGGAAGAGTAGAACCACCCCCCCCCCCCCCCCTTCTTCTCCCTTCCCTTTATGGAGCATTATGGAGCATCCAACAAAATGAATAAAATCATACCCAAACACATTATAAATTCAAAATGAATGGAATGAACTGGGGAAGTTTCCAACATATGTTTATTAAACACATCTGTTTTGTTGAATAGTGCTTTTTTTTTTTTTTTTTTTTTGGTTGAGTAGTGCTAGAGGTAAGGAATAATGATTGCTTCATTAATTTTTATAATAATGGAGAAGAGCCAAATATAATCCATCAAACAATTGAACAATACTGTTATAAAGTCCATAAACGACTTGCTCCGAAGGATCCAGTGTCCTAAATCCTGAGATGCATGGGTTTAAAGCTTTAAGCAACTGCTGCTGGAGAAGCACTTTTCGTAACAAAGTAGCCTCATTCTCCAATACATCATCAAGGCAACAAAGACCTAGATAATAAGTCATCGAAGCAACAAGTCAAAAAGGAGACTGAAGATTGTTATATACACGCGTTATCTTTCCTGGCATGAAGTGCGAGGATTGGAGGGCCCTTGTGTACTTGGGCATTTTTATAGTTATGGCTTTTTGTCTTTTTATTTGGCTCTTCCCACTCTCTTTTTTATGAGATTTTATTAGTTTTTTTTTTTTTTTTTCAAAATTTTGAATCCCATTCATACATGAGAATGACCTAGTTGAAATGTTTTTAAATTGTCAGAAAAACTTCAATAGTATTATATACACACATAATACTCGGTCGTTTAATTTGATTTGCTCTGATTTTCATATTAATATAATACGTAAAAATCATTTGAAATAAAGAATTATTATACGCGAATACAATAGAATTTGATGCCCCGAGCAAATTTTTTGTTACCCTTTATAGAAGATCTAACCGTCTAAGACAAACAACATAAAAATGAAATACAAATATCAAAGAAATAAAGAACCAAAAATGAGTTTGAGCTTTGACGTGTGGAAAGACCTTGTGATAGGTGGAGGTGGTGACTTTCTTCTTCAACTCTTCCACGAACTCCAGCAATCCATCTAGCTACAACCTACAAGCGTTGGACGCAGTGACCGTGAGGGTTTTTTTATAAAAAAAAAAGAATCTGAGAGTGGTAGAATTATGGTTAAGTGATTATACTCACAATTTCTTAACAGTTTAAACTTTTGAGATAGTTGGTAATTTAACAGAGGGAGCAGAGAGACAAATTGAGGATTTGATAATATCACAAAACAAAATTGAAATCTGTATATTCATTAATTAATGAAAAGAATTACACAAACTATATATATACTGATTTGTACAAGTGTGAACACAAAAATAACCAAATACCAGAACTAACAACCTATCACACGTGCCAGCTACAGGACTAACTAACTGTCTCACGTGTTAACACTTAAGAACACACCTAAACACACTAAACTACAAGTCGTTTGATCATTGTCCTTCACTTATATCTCTCTGTTGTTTATGCTCTGTTGTAGGATCAACAACTCTGTGAACAGGGGCTTGATCCTTTGTGTTGCTGGCTTCTAGTATGCTCTTGCTACTGATCTTGGTGGCTTCTTTTAAACTCTGATACTCCCCCTCAAGAGCAGCAGGTGTATGTATATTAAGCATCCCCATTTTACTAGTAAGATTTGAAAACTGATTGTAATTCAAAGCTTTAGTGAGCAGATCAGCCAACTGACAATTTGATCTAACATGATTCAGCTTAATCACCTTCTCTAACACCTTATCCCTGACCATATGACAGTCTATTTCTATATGCTTTGTCCTCTCATGGAAGACTGGATTAGAGCCAATGTGCAATGCAGCTTGACTGTCACAGAACAGCAAAGCCTCATTTTCATGATTCACTCCAATATCCTTGAGAAAGTACAAAATCCACACTATCTCACATGTTGCCACTGCCATGGATCTGTACTCAGCTTCAGCTGAGGATCTTGATACTGTAGACTACTTCTTGGACTTCCAAGACACCAAAGAATCACCAATTAAGATGCTATAGCCAGTCACTAATCTCCTAGTATCAGGACATGCAACCCAATCTGCATCTGCAAATCCTTTTAAATGCAAGTCTGTGCTAGAAGAAAACATGAGTCCTTTGCCTGGTTCACCTTTCAAATACTGCAGTACTCTATGTGCTGCATCTAGATGTGGTCTTCTTGGCTTGGACATAAACTAACTGAGTTTATGGACAGCAAATGTAATGTCAGGTCTTGTGATTGTTAAGTACAAGGGCCTGCCCACAAGCCTTCTGTAGTGGCTGGGATCTTTAAGCTCTTCCCCTTCAACCTTGCTTAGCCTTAAATTGTGCTCCATAGGAGTTTTAGCAGACTTACATCCAAGTAGTCCAACATCATTGAGTAATTCAAGAGTGTATTTCCTTTGACAAAGGGCAATTCCTTTGTCTGATCTTGCAACCTCCAAACCAAGGAAATATTTCAAATCACCCAAATCCTTAAGTTTGAATTTATCATCTAGCATGACTTTAAATCTATCCACTTCAGTCTTGTCATTGCAAGCTATCAAAACATCATCTACATAAACCAAAAGAATCATGAAAATATCACCATGCCTTCTGGTAAACAAAGAATAATCAGCCTTGGATTGAATGAAACCAAGCTGAATCAAGGTGCTTGAGAATTTGGCAAACCATAGCCTAGAAGCTTGCTTGAGGCCATAAATGGACTTATTTAGCTTACAAACAACCTCCCCCTGGCTGTGAAACCCCTGTGGAAGAGCCATATACACCTCTTCATCCAAATCACCATGAAGAAAAGCATTATTTACATCTAATTGACTAAGAAACCAACCCTTAATGGCAGCAACATCAAGAAGAACCTTGACAGACACCATTTTTGCCACTGGAGAGAAAGTTTCAAAATAATCAATGCCCTCCTTTTGTGTGAATCCCTTAGCCACCAACCTTGCTTTATATCTCTCAATAGAACCATCAGCCTTATACTTGATTTTGTAGACCCACTTGCAGCCAATGGATTTCTTTCCAACGGGCAAAGGGGTCAAAGTCCAGGTATTATTAGCTTCAAGAGCTGCTATTTCAGCAGCCATGGCAGCTTGCCATTGGGGATCAGACACAGCTTGGTAGTAAAATTGGGGTTCAACAAGAGAGGAAATAGTACAACAAAAGGTCTTATATGAGGGAGAAAGATGGTGATATGAGACATGAGAAGAAAGTGGATGAGATGTACCTGATTGGGAGGAAGACAGAGGTTGGATAGAAGCAACCTGATTGCAGTGGAACTCCTGTAAATAAGAAGGTCTTTTAACAGATCTAGTAGACCTTCTAAGAGGAAAAGGATCTGCAATGGGATCAAGAGGGGCTTCTGGAACCTCATCAAGGAAGTCATCATCAATAGTATGATGAACTTGAATAATAGAATGAGGTGTAAGAGCAGAAGTGGTGTTGGGTTTGAACAAAATTGGATCATCATGTAAGGGAGGAACTGGGGAAGCACATGGCAAAGGTAATGAATTGAAAGAAATAGATTCATTGGAAGATGAAACATAAGGAAAAACAGATTCATGAAAAACAACATCCCTTGAGACAAAAATAGCATGAGTGTCAAGATCATAGAGTTTATAACCTTTGATATTACAAGGATAGCCAAGGAAAACACATCTTCTTGCCCTTGGTGAGAATTTGTTTCTAGTTTGGGCAATTGTAGAGGCAAAACACAGACAGCCAAAGACTTTGAGATGGTTATACTCAGGAGGCTTATGGAATAAAAGCTCAAAGGGTGTTTTGTCATGTAACAAATGAGAGGGAAGTCTATTAATGAGGTATGTAGCAGCCAAAACACAATCACCCCAAAATTGCAAAGGAACTTGAGATTGAATTTGTAATGCCCTGGCAATGGAAAGCAAGTGCTGGTGTTTTCTCTCCACAACAGAATTCTGTTGTGGGGTGTAAACACAGCTATGTTGATGGATAATGCCATGGGAACTAAGGAAATTAGACATGGCAGCAAACTCTTTGGCATTGTCAGTTCTAATAGATTTAATATTTTGACTAAATTGTGTGGCAACCATAGTATAAAAGGATTGAAACAAAGACCCAACATCAGATTTGGATTTCATTAAAAACAGCCAAGTGGCTCGGGTTGCATCATCCACAATTGTCAAGAAATACTTGTAACCATCTAAGTAGGAATTGAATAAGGTCCCCAAACACCCATATGAACTGAATCAAAAGCACAAGCACAGATGTTATTATTAAAAGGGAATAGTAATCTTTTAAGCTTGGCCATAGGACAAATCTGACAAGCCTTATTACAGAAAGATTGTAAAGAAGGAATAGTGTGACCTAAAGCTTTAAGCTTCATATCTGATGGATGTCCTAATCTTGCATGCCAAAGAAATGAAGATGCAGAACTTGTAGAAGCAGAAGTTGTGGCAGAGAAAGGAAGAAATGAAGCATTGAACTTGTGATTGCTTAGATAATCAGCAAGTGAAGAATGAGGAATATGCTAGAGACTATCACACTGCAACAAGTACAACCCATCAACAGCCTTGCCCACCCCAATCGTTTTCCAAGATAAAAGGTCCTGAAGAAAACAACAATTGGAGAGGAAAACAAGACAATAAGGCTGAGATAATGTGAGTGTACTAACAGATAGCAGGTTAAAACTAAAAGAGGAAACACAAAGGACATTAGTGAGAGTGAGTGAAGGAGAAAGAACAACAGTTCCAACATGAGTGACTTGAGCTGATTCCCCATTAGGCAAGTGAACCAAAGACTGTATAGTAGCAGTAATTGAAGTTAATAGATCAACTAAACAAACAAAGTGGTCAGTAGCTCCAGTATCCAATACCCAAGTCCACTTATCATAAGTTCTTCTGTTTACTACTTGTGCAGAGAAAACACTATGAGATAAGTCAATACCTGACATTGGGGCACTGGCAGATGTAGAAGATGATGCTACATTGGCCATTAAAGCATCTTTGACTAGAGCAGAAGGTGCAAGGGATGAAGTAGAAGCTCCAAACATAGCAAAAAGCTGCTGATACTATTCAGGAGTAAAAGCAGTCTGTTGATGCATTGGTGAAGCAATTGAAGGAGCAACAGGTAACACATCTGAAGATACTTGATGAGCCATAAAAGGCTTGTTCTTGAACTTAAAACCTGGTGGAAAACCATGCTTTTTATAGCATTATCCACTGTGGGACCAGTCTTGCCACAATGTGTGCAAGTTGGTCTCTCCTTCCCTTTGCCAGTAGCACCACCAAGAAACGAACCAAGATGCTCATTTGAGAACTTAGCAGCTAAAACAGTAGAATCAACCTTAGCAAAAGATGCATTAGGCACTGATCTTTGTGTCTCTTCTTGAATTAGCAAGGAGTAAACCTTACTAAGAGATGGAATAGGATCCATAAGCAAGACTTGAGATCTAACTTGGGAGAAAGAGTCATTCAATCCCATTAGAAATTTCATGACGGATTCTCTTACTTGCGGATCAGTGAGCCTCTTGTTAATATTGCAAATGCATTTACCACAGGTGCAAGAAGGAAATGGACTAAGGTTCTGCAACTGATCCCAAAATACCTTTAACTGGGTAAAAAAGTTAGTGATAGACATCTCACCTTGATGAAACTCTGCTATGTCCTTTTGAAGATTGAAAACTCTAGGTCCATTTGTCTGGGCAAAGCGATTCTTCAGGTCATTCCAGATTTCTAAGGCAGTATCTTCATAAATGATGCTTGCTTTGAGCTTTGGTGAGACTGAATTGGTTAGCCATGTCCTAACCATGTTGTCACATCTTATCCATGCTTGCACATTCAAAGGAGTTGATACCAATGGTGATGAGAGAGTCAGAGTCCCATCAATGAACCCTAGTTTATTCTTGGTGAGCAAAGCTTTTCTCACTGCACGAGCCCAAGCTACATAATTTTCTCCACCTATCAATGGCTGTGTGACAAGAACTAAACTTGGATTTTCTGCGTGATGCAAGAACAGGGGGTCATCCATTGGAGATTCTTGTGAAGAAGAAGATGGATTCACAGATGTGGAAGTATCTATAGAACCATTTGTATTCGTAGCAAAAGCCATAGATGGCAAATGGAGAGTGAACTTCCAAGAACTAAATTTTCTCAAGAACAGAGAAAAATTTTCTCGGGAAAATTGAGAAATGAAAAATTGAAATTGAAAGAAAAGCAAAACCCTAAAGGAATTTGGGAATTCGCTCTGATACCATATCACAAAACAGAATTGAAATCTGTATATTCATTAATTAATGAAAAGAATTACACAAACTATATATATACTGATTTGTACAGGTGTGAACACAAAAATAACCAAATACCAGAACTAACAACCTATAACACGTGCCAGCTACAGGACTAACTAACTGTCTCACGTGTTAACACTTAAGAACACACCTAAACACACTAAACTACAAGTCGTTTGATCATTGTCCTTCACTTATATCTCTCTGTCGTTTATGCTCTGTTGTAGGATCAACAACTCTGTGAACAGGGGCTTGATCCTTTGTGTTGCTGGCTTCTAGTCTGCTCTTGCTACTGATCTTGGTGGCTTCATTTAAACTCTGATAGATAAGGAAAGAGTTAATTATAAAAGTGGACATACTTTTTAGATAGAATTAGCTTATAACTCATGCATAACCGTGGGTGCATTTAAAAATAAACACATTTTTTGTTATCATAAAAATATACATAATTAATCTAATTATTAGAAAAAATAAACATAATTAGATGTATATTAAAATTCTTGCCAAGTTTAGCACTACTTAAGATAATTTTTATTCCAATTTTTAATAAGATAGAATGTGGTGATTTTAATTGAGTAGATATATGTTTTTTTTTTTTAATAATTCATTAATATTGCAGTATTATTATTTTAAAAACACACTTGGTACAAAAATTAAAAAACTTAAGTGGACACATGACACAAAATTAACTCACAATTAAAATCTAATTTGGAATATAATTGATTTTTCTCTCAATTATATATATGTGTGTGTGTGTGTGTGTATAGACACACGCATACATACATGAAAGCTGATATTCTGTAATTTCAATCCGAATAACTAATTTAGCTCAAAATGACAAAAAGTTGCATGGAACATCAATTCAGGCCGAAATTTGGGATGATATGAAAGAAGTGGGTCAGACTTAGCTACATTGATCTATACACCAAAATGAAAAAATTTGACCGAAATGAAACAAGATTCAAAACATTGTTTTATTTTCTTATTCCTCCTCTCATATGGATTCTATACTCATAGTGGCATTTTACAATATCTTTACCTCAAAAAGAGGGGATATATAAAATGCGAATTTTAGAAAGAAAAAAAAAAGAGAGGGAAAAATTAAAGAATGCCCTTAAAGGTATTAGTTTAGGGAATATTTTTAAAAACTTTTTATAAATAAATAAATAAATAAACTTTTTTGACAACTTTTTATATTTCCTATGAAAGTGGTATTAAACTTTTATAAAATTGTCCATTAACAAATCTCTAAGGGCATCTGTTGACAAGATCTATAAAGAAATGAACACTACTTCAAATTAATTACCAAGTTTTTTTTTTTTTTTTTTTGAATGAGATTTGTTTCATAGATTTGAGGTTTAAATTTCCTTGTTAGGGAGAAAACAACCTAACTTTGTTATTAGGGATAGAATATTCAAAAGAGGGAAGGAAAAAAAAATCCAATATCTTTTAGAGAGAGAGAGAGAGAGTATTTTTTTTTTAATAGTGTTTGGTTTGTAAGGTAGAAAAGAAAGGAAAGAAATCTTTATGTTGGTCTCACTTACCACTATCTCTTCTTATCTCATTTCCTTACAATTTGGAAGAGAGAAAGATGATAGGCCCAATAAAAAACCGGTCCCTACATTTTCTCTATCTCTCGATTTCTCTCCAACCAACCAAAGGAAAATCCTTATTCTCCCTACTTTTTTCCTCCTCTTCTTTCCTTTCCTTCCATCTTTCCTCAAACAAAAAGTAGTGTGTACTTTCTAGCTTTTCGAAAATAATCTACTTGGGGAAAATTTTTTATTTTTAAAAAATGGAGCTTTAGACGTGTGTATCTAAAAGAAATGGGGTTAATGAAATAATTTTACACGACCCTCCCTAATGAAATTTTGCTTTCAAGAATAATGTGTCAAGTTAAACTAAACGGCTAGGATCCATGCATTAGAGAATGAATGCATATTAAGATAAAGTATATTGTAAAATGGTTTAATACAGAACCCCTCACATTTGGCGGGTTCCACGCACCTATAAAACCCATATGTTATGAGAGGATTGCCCTATAAACTGATCTCATAAGATAATTTATAGTATAGTAGGGGCCAAACGCAAGGCAAAATCATCATCATCACACCAAATTGTGCTTCCTTCATATTTATTGCAACTAATAAAGGCTTGCATTAAGGTAAAAGTAGCCAAACAACACTAAAATTTAATTAATTTGGACTTAGTGGTGAGAGTATTGATTGGCCGAGAATTTTGGCCTTTTGGACAATTTAGCTGAGTATTCCCTTGTCTTATCCACTAAGAAAAAGGGAGCACAATAAGCCTATGATAACAACAACAAAGAGTTTTTAGGAGATTAGATTAGGTTTAGAGAGGTGAATTCCTCTTTAAATTAGATAATGCTGCTCTTGTTCTATGAAAAAATTAATAAATAATGCTGCTCTTATTTTTGGACATGTCATGAAATCACCATCAGAAACCTGGTAAGAGAAAAAGTAGGCCTCCAATGCATAATAAAGTGGCCCGACTATTCTATTAAGATGTTCCATTCAGAACCTACAAAAATAACTTTTCCATTCATATGGAGAATAATTGTCCTCTTCTTTTTCAATATATAATTAACATTTATTGAAAATTGACACAACCACGGGAACAACTGTCGAAACAGAACAGATTGTTGTCGAATATACATTTTCAAAATACCAACTATGAATTTTCTTTTTTGACTGATAGTTCACACATGCACCCAGTAGTAAAGATGAATGTTAAGTAAATAAAAACAAGGTATATATATATATATATATATATATATTATTTTGGGGGGGAGAGGAGAAGAGAAATAGTCATAACTCGTGAAAGGGGGAAAATCTTGTATATGCCGGTCTCATGTGTGGGACTCACATGTCAGTGAGACATGGATTTCAAGTGACCAGCGCACAAGATACTTTCTCCTCGAGCTTGTTTGGGAGAAGAATCTTGAGATAAATTTATAGGATGGAAAATAAAAATTAAATATATAGGGCCACTATATCAACTCTCTTCAGTGTGATAATTTCTAGGATGTCACTTCACCCGAGTACTAAAACTTTCGGTTCTAACATGCTAAATCTTTAGCTTTAAAACACACCGTTCCTACTGACACCATTCCACTTGATAACAACACCATCCCCACACTAATAAATTTCTTACAAAAAGAAATACTAAGCAAATAGAATTGTATTCTCTAGGGCCAAAACTGGGCTTCATGTGGACTTAGATGTTTCATAAAGTTACTTTTCTTGTGCCACTACCTCAACTTTTTTTTTGCACTCAAAGCCCATGTCATGTGTCATTGGTATGCACAAACAGCAATTGAATCTTGTAATAATGCACCATCAACATGTAGGAGTATATAATTGACATATTAAACCAGTCTATGACCCTACAATATCCTAGAAGCCGATTCACTCACTATAATAGTAACTATGTTTCGCAGCATCCCAACTGAGATCAGCACAGTTCAATTTATATGTCTCAAAATTGCTTTGAAAAGTAGAGAGGAAACAGTTGGAAGCCGTATTTGTTTGAAAAGATCTAAGTCATACAAAGCATCATGGATTATTCGTTTCATTTTATATAGTACTAAACTAAATCATGCAGTTTGAATTATAACAACAAAGAAAGAAACAGTGTTATAAAGCAATCATTTATAAGCATCCTCCACACTAATCTATTATCCAACAAGAGAGGTCCCAGCATACCTTTGGAAGACTTGTGTTAGAAGGGGCACTAATTAATTTAAAGCAATCATATCACCTGTATGCCACTTTTTTTTTCCTTCCATTGCTCATGATAACTCATACCTTGAGCCATGCTCGATCGAAACAGAACAAAATGGTCCCATAAGGGGACCATGACACCTTTACTAAACCGAGAATAATGCAACCAAGCAAAGTGTGCAAGTTTCTAGGTCTTTGCCAAATTTTCTGTTATCTGCTTCTTATATTCAGAAGTCTACTCAAAAAGAAAGAATTGTAAGCATTTGAAATATTGAGCACCAAACCCCCCCCCCCCCCAACAAACCCCATAAAAAAGTTAGGACAATAGCAGTCTATCCCTTTTCATAAAAACAGATCTGAGACTAAGGCTGTGTTTGGTTCTATGTAAAATGTTTTCCAAGTGTAAAATATTTTCAAGTGTTTGGTAATATTTTAAAAAATACTTCAAAAAATATTTTTAGTGTTTGGTTGTGTTCTTGAAAATACTATAGAAAACACATTTTCTACTTGTTCCTCACATTTTCTCAGCTTCCAAACAAATATATAATATCATTTCTCAGTCCACAAACACAAAAGAAACAACACCCAAAAAAAAAATTTCATCAAATCCGGTCAAATTGAGAGAAGAAGGAAGAGAGAGAGGCGATTGGGTTCGATCTAGAGGCGAGATCGCACGGCGAAGGCGAGATCGTGCAGTGTTGGAGTCGATCTTTGCTTGATCGGCGCGGTGCTGCGATCAACGAGACTGGTGCGATCAGCGCAGTGCGATCTGGTGAGACCGATGCGATCTGGTGCGATCGACGCAATCTCTCCTTGCTGTTTCTCTCTCTCTCTTCTATTTTCCTGGGGTGGAAATCATTTGAAGGTAAAATAAAACCGGAAATGGTTTTACGCCTCAGGCAGTGTATTTTACAGTCAACGCGGAAAATGAATTCCGTTTGACCCAATTTTCTGTAGCTACCAAACACAAAGGCTGGTGTAAAATGATTTCCTGAAATCATTTGAAGACAAAACAAACGCAGCCTAAGACAATATTGCAAATCTATCACCAAAATCAACAAATTCAATATAAAAGTGAATGAAAACAATCAAAGTACCAATTTATTTATATTTTGTTTTCACAAGTCAAACAACAACCAAGCCTTCTTCCCAAAACCAAAATTATACTCAACATTCTATCACTTTGTCACACAGCAAAAACATATATGAGAGACCATGACAATGTTGCAAATCTATCAACAAAATCAACAATTTTAATATAAGAGTATATGAAAACAATCAAAGTACTAATTTATTTATATTTTGTTTCACAAGTCAAACAACAACAGTCAAGCTTTAGCCCTCAGATTTTGGGAGTCGGCTATAGATCCTCAACAGACTAGTCAGGGTCAACCGCGTGTATTTTTTTTCGTCATTCTATTCTAACTAAAAGCGTACTCTTTATTTCTTCCTTAGAAAAGCACCTTTTACACCTTCTATTCTATCATTCTATTTTACCTAGAGTCATACTCTGTTTTTCAAAAGTCAGGAAGAAAAAATTTTGAAAGCCTTAAACCAAAACTCAAATAAGCAACAGTTACTATAAACTAGCATATTCTCAGTTTATACCTGTCCCAAGGTATACATAGATGCCTTTGCTTTTTAATCTCTCTCTCTCTCTCTTCTCTCTCCCTATGTGTGTGTGTGTGTGTGTGTGTGCGCGCGCGTTAATAATGTAAATAGGATATACTCATAAAGCAATTTAGACCCATATGGAATTTTGATGTGTTCATGGAGGCACCCTGATCTGATTTTAGCAACATTCTCTAGTTCATTGTGTGAGAATATGCTGTCATCATTGTATTTGTCCTATTCTAAAAATAATAACAAAGATAAAAAGCTTTATAAAATAAAGGCATCTAGAATCCAATCCAATATGCTTAACAAAAAATATATAAATTAAAGGAAAGAAATATAAGAGCCACATGACATATATTCGGCCAATATTACAGGTCACTAAGACCCATTCATCATTGGATTCTTATCTCTCTCCCTCTTTTCCCCTTCTTCACAAATTCTAAATTTCAACTATTAATTAGCAAGTTTGTAATTCCTCGTGTCTCAAACCTGAACAGTAAAATATGTAATGTAACTTTTTCTGCAGAACAATTAAGCATAAAATTTCTTAAACCAAACAGAATTTACAAGTTGATGAGGGGAATATCAACAGGAAGTTGTCTTTTCTCTTGGCTCAAAACGTATATGGTGTTTATGTGTGAAGAAATGGTATTTGGCAAATTCGCATCCTTTGTGTATGGGATATGAAAAAGGATAAACAAAAAAAAAGAATCATACCATCTTGGGAAAGAGGCAAGCAGGAGTCCTTGTCAACAATATCAGTACTCAAGCATCTAATAAAGTGAAAGCCGAATGAATCGAAAGTAAGAGATGAGCCATTCTCAGCTAAAGTACACAGCTGCACGATTTCACTGCCATAGATGTTCACATGGACAATGGTAACTGCAATCTTCTCTCTCTTTTCCGGGCCAGTGCAAGCCTAGATATTCTTAGGCGTACATGAAGAAAGATACCAAGGCAGATAAAGATCAAAGAGAGCCAAAAGTGCCTGAAGTACAGGGACACGTAGGATGATATGACAAGCATGCTAAACACTAAGGCCCAAAAGATTGCCACAGCAACATCAGCCCTGCACGAAGTCAACATATCCTATTACTTAAAACGCTTTTAGACACTGATGAAGGAGTCATAAGTAATCTAGATTAAAAAAATTTAACAAGTGTAAGTAATCTAGATAATTAACAAAGGTTCCCTTGAGATTAATTTCTTAAAACAATAGACAAGATTTGAGTGAAAAAGTGAAACAATGAAAGGGAGAATTAGACAGTCGAGTGCATCCAATAGAAGATTAATTAGAGAAAGAATATCACTGCTGAATTAATTAAATGATGACTCAATAGCCTACACGCAAAGGAAAAACTGAACAATTGTGTCCAATAAAATCCCGACTAAGTTGATACCCATGCAATCACACCCATTCTTCCCCCATAAACTACCCATGCCTGACATATTCCAACTAGCTGCAACCTCAGTGGGTATGATCAATAATGTTGCATAACTATCCAATCATCCATCTGTAGTTACAGTCATAAAACTAATAAGTAGACCCAGCACTTTATCAGGTAGAAATGCCTTCTTGGATCACCTTAATGGTTTGTTTGGATAGAGGCATTTAAAGAGAAGAATTTGGATATCAACTTTTGGTCTAAATGACTTGAATAGAGTTCAAAATGACAATTTTTTTCTATTGATGAAATTTATGGATAGATTTGAGCGTTATTAATATATGGATTTGAAATGATTAGGTGTAAGATGTCATCTCAAATCCATAATATCACAAGTATTGAGGTACATACAGAATATCCTCCGTCTTGATAGAGTTTTATCAGCAATAAGCTAGGATAGCAGAGAACAAATAGAACAATAATGGTTTGTTTCAAGGGATCCACCCTCTAAATTTTCTAGCTGATTAGTCTCTTGTTTATACAACTATTCCCAACAGTAAAGAGATAATTTTTGCAACTCCTATCCTATAAAGTTGCAAAAATTATCATTATTCAAGGGTCCCTTATTTATGCCACTATTCTCAACGGTAAAGAGGTAAAGTTTGCATATTATAAAAAACAAATACAAATCAGTAGAACTGTTATGCAGAGAACTACGCATCAAGATTTGGAACAGCTACCAACAGCACCTTCGACAATGGATCCTTGGACATTTTCAAATGGGTTTATTCCCTTCATAACATTCATCACCCTTGTATTTCCCTTCGTAACATTTAAACCCTGGAAACTGCTTCTTCATTTTCTCCAAATCTTCCAGGTGGCCTCCATAGGTGATAATCCTTGCCAATGTACCTAGGACTTCCCTTTTCTTTCTTCAATTTCGATGCTCCAAAACTGCATGTGGCCATAGTGAAAAGCTTCCATCTTCCTATTGTCTAACGGCAACTATGGTTGAGTCAATAACTCCATCATCCAGTTTCTCTTTAAGCAAAGACACATGAATGACTGGGTGCACTCGAGTTCCTGCATGTAATTCGAACTCATATGCCACCAGTGCAACTCTTTCAATTATTTGGAAAGGACCATGATATCTGGGAGATAGTTTCAAGTTCTTTCTTAATGCAATGGAAGCTTGTCGGTATGACCAAATCTCAAGTAGACCTGATCCCTAACCTTGAATTCATTTTCTCACTGTTGAGCACTATATATATCTTTCATGCGAGCATGTGCTTCCTTAAGGTTGTGCTTAAGTTTCCTAAGAAGCAAATCGCGATTCTTTATTCTTGGTCCACCTATTCAATCAGAGCAGTACCATGAAACATAGGTTAGCATATTGGATGGTAATCGCCCATAGACTACCTCAAAGGAGGTCTTTTTAATGGCTGAATGCGAACTTGTATTGTAACAAAATTCAGCCCAGCTTAACCAATTCGCCCAGTCTTTTGGTTCAGAACTAGTGAAGCATCTTAGATAGATCTCTAATGTCCTATTAACTACTTCAGTTTGGCCATTTATTTAAGGGTGGTAAGAAAAACTAAAGCTAAATTTGGTGCCATTTAAATTGAACAACTCCAACCAAAACTTGCTTGAAAATGTGACATCCCTATCACAAACAATGGTTTGTGGTATGCCTGTGGAGTTCAAAAATGCGAAAAAATAATTTTGCAATGCATGCAGCCGTGTAAGGGTGAAAAAGAGAGATAAAATGGGCAAATCTAAATAAACAATCTACTACAACCAGTATGGTTCATTTCCCCTTTGACATACGCAACCCATCAATAAAATCTATGGTGCCATTTTTGAACTGTGAGTACCAAGGCAAGTACTTTTAGGAGCTCAAACACTGGTAATAGCACTGAATTCAGAGGCCAACATCACCTGATCCTCACTTGGACACTCCTGAAAAGTGACCTTTTCATCCATATGAAACTTTATCAAGAGCCTTAAGAAGTCTCACTTGATTTCTTTAAGGGAGTGAAGCCATTGGACCCCTAAGACCACATCGAATCTTCCTAAAGGCAGGATGTAGACATAGATGATGCTTGGAAATCCCTTCAAATGCAAATGCACACAGGAACATTTACCCAAGCTTTCTATCTTCTCTCTTAATGCTACCAAGACTTCAAAACGTCCCTTGCAATAGGTGCAAGCCCACCTTCTTGGCTATTTTTGCATTCACCACCAAGTTGTGGGTGCTACCTAAGTCAATTAAGACTAAGTTAGGAGCTAATTTTGCATTCACCAGGTTGTGGGTGCTACATAAGTCAATTAAGACTAAGGTAGGAGTCTTTCCCAAATGCATGTGTATCCTCATAGTTTCAGGAGTGGGTGCAGTACTCATAGCATGAAGGGAGTTGGCTAAGACTTTGCTAACTTCATGACCTTCCAGCTCCACTTCCATTTCACACTCCATCACTTTTGCCTTCACAGCATGACTTAATGAGAAACAATTTTTTACATATGTGCGCAAACCCCTTTTCATAATTCAACCAAAGTCATCCTTTTGATTGGTGGAGGGGCTCGGTTGTTTGCCACACTTCTAGGTTGCATGTTGGTCTGGGTTCTTGGAATCTGATTCTTCTTTGGGCCAAGTTTCATGCTTCATAGAGTCTTGCTAAGCTGATTGCCGTATGTAAATAATGAGAGGAGCCACCGCATCAATACATCGGCCCTGATTAAAAAAGGATGTACCTAGTGCACAAAGCTCTCTATTTTTGTGGGGTCTTGGAGAGGTCATGGTAGGCAGCCTTACCCCCAATTTGTTTTGGAGAGGCTGATTCCCGTACATTGGCCTTGATTGAATCCTGAAAACCATTGACAAAGCAGCTAACTTGATGCCCTTGGGATGGTGGACCAGCCTTCACAAGGAGCTTCTCAAACTGTGTCTGGTTCCAATCTGCTGCAACTTGGTGAGCTCTCCAAAGAAATCGAAAATCAAGTCGGACCATAACATGAGTGAAGGCCCTCCTTAAACTCACCCCTCGTCACTACTTCCTTTTCTTGCTTCAACAATTGGAACCATAGTTGGGCATCAACTTCAAGATGGAAAGACACAAGGGCAACATGATCCTTAAAGGAAGTCTCTTGTAGTTGGGAAAAACTACTCAAGTCAGCATAGCTAGCTAGTTGGATCTTCACTCCCATTGAAGCAAGGCAAGTCCAACTTAAAAAGCTTGGAAATGTAAGTGTGTCAATTGGGTTGGGGTTGCCTGCCACCATGAGTCCATGACTATCACGTCAATCATAATGAGCATGGGTGCTTTCAGCATCATCTCAACGTAAGTTGATAGTGTCAAGTCGGTTGAAAATATCAGCAATGCAGTCCATGAGTGCCTATCTATGAAGTGCATACACATCAAAATGGGCAACGTGTTCATGTCCGCTACATGTCCGACACGGACACAGCAAGAAATGTTGTGTCGGGTCTGTGTCAGTGCTTCATAGGCTGCTGTTGACTAGTAGTCAGGGAGGTAACACTGTGCTCTAGTTATTCTACTCCTTGATCCATTCCCAAGCCCCGGTACCACTTTGGTAGATGCAAAATATCCTTCTCTATCTTGATGGAATGTTATCAACACTAAGGCAGGGAAACAAAGAGAAACAGAGGATAAATAGAGTAGAATGGTTGATTTGGGGGACCCATCCTCTAACTTAAAACTTTGATGCCTAGTATTATTCAAGGGTTCCTTATTTATACCACTATTTTCAACGGTAAAGAGATAAAGTTTGCACATTATAAATACAAAATACAAATCTGTAAAACTATTATGCAAAGAACTATGCATCATAATTTAGAACAGCTACTCCAACAGCTCCTTGGACTCTTTCAAACAGTTTCTTTCCCTTCACAACATATTTTTGTTCAAGCAAAATTTTCAAAGCTAAAATCATCATGTGTCGTTAAATTTATATGTAGCCATATGCTAGCAATTGATCTTCAAATCCCTTGATTTTAAATCCTCAAAGCCAAACACAACCCAAGGGAAATTATGGATGGATTTATGCCACGACCAAAAATACAACCACACCCACCCCCTGCCCCCCCCCCCCCCCCAAAAACCCCAACATCTTTAATCTAAAAAATCTTGATATAGAAACCCCTCTTTAGGATGATGCGGATATGAGATGCCCACATCACAGACATCCAAAAACCTCAATCTCCAAGTACCTTACTAATGGATACTTAAAAACACATTAGTTGGTTAGGACTCTATAATGCATTAGGTCTTCCACTGCAACTAATATTGATGATAGAATTTTTCATGATATTTGACATAGAAATAACATATAGCAAAAGTTATCAAAAAGTTAGCTATTTTAAGTTGAAGCTAGCTCACTCCATGCAATTTATAGAAACTTTAGTCAACAGCCTTTGCCACCGTAACAATTTCCCAATTTCCCATATTTTAATGTTACCCTCACTATATTCTCTTATCTAAAACTAATCTCAATCAGTTTCACTTGAAAGCTTGTTAGCTCTAAAAAACCAACACCAAAAGTTCTAGAAAACATTCTCAGACTATTTAAACACCACCCTACTAATTGGCTCTTCATTTGGGAAACACTCAGTTCAATTAGGCTCATTTATACCACCATTATGGGAGTGATATATGATTGATATCCAACAACAACAATAACAAGCTTTAGTACCAAATTTTTTGGGGGTCACCTATGGATCCTCAATAGATTAGTCAAGGTTGACTACATTTATTTGGGGATGCCCCATGGCCCCCAACAAGTATTTGTAGTGGATCCGTTCATAAGAAGGTGACTAAATTTTATGTTGGCCATCAACCTACCATGACCCTCCTCCTTTGCCTGGGCTTGGGACCAACAGTGATCAAAATATACGACACTAATTACTAAGCACAAACACAGGTGGAGTTATACTATTGATACCCATATGCTTTAACTGAACACAATCACCAAGAATAGGAAACTCCTTAAAACTTGACTAAAAGTGCATATGGTTGAAGTAATAATTAAACTACCTCATAACCAACCCTGTGCTTGTACTAGGAGAAACCTCTAGACTAAAAGAATGAGACCAATGAGATACATTATACTCTTCTCTTTTTCTTTTTCTTTTTCTTTTTGATGACCTGGAACCTCACCAAGGTTTGGACTACATTATACTCTTCTCCAATCATAAAGAACCCATTCAAATGCACTCGAATGGTCTTGTTATTCCCCAAATATATACCAAAAATTAAATTTGTACGAATCAAAAGATTTAGATAAGAAATCAAGCTGAGACAAACAGTTCATGGTATCTAAACTCCATAAACTACTTAAAAGGCCAACTGTACTTGCTCATATAGGGGAAAAACAAAGATAAAACAAAAATGCATGCAAATGTATTGATTCAAGATTCATTGGAAGAGTACATGCTTAGTTTACACTTTAATTTTATCCAGACTCAGGATTTTCCTGGCTTCAGAATTTAAATCAAAAAATCAATTTCTCAGTTTCTAAAAATGTTGTGGGCAGATGGAATGTCTTTTTTGACAGTATAGTGAGTGAATCAATCAACATTTGTATTTTGCACAGAGAAATACCTTAAACTGACCTGGAAAAGACTCTAAAACATTGCAGCCAAAAAAAAATTTACAGGATCCCCTAACTGGTGGGAAATACAGACACACAAACGATCATAGAAATTTGGAAGTAGAAGCAATGGAAATGGTTAAAATTTGTTTCAGCGACTACGGTACAATTCTTTGGAAGCCCCGTAAGACAAAGAGGTCAGAAAAAATTGATGCATGAATTTACTTATAAAAAATAAAAATTCCAAGTTAAAACTAAACCCTACTTAGTCCTAAGCCTTTCTAAATCAAAAAATGCTCTTATTTCAAACCTTATACTCTTATAGAGCTGATCCCCGCCCCCCCAAAAAAAATCCCAGCTTGGATTTGGCATAGCTTCACATTTCCAAAATATTATTCATTATTACTTCAGTTCTTTCCAAGATTACCACAAGGTTTCTTTCTTTCCTTTTTTTTTCGATTTTTCATAATCATATGGATGTAAAGTGGGAGAAAATATATTTGCTTACAATAGAGTCAATAATTTTGGATGAGGAACTACCGAACACAATCACTTGTTGTCGTTTCTCTTCAATTTTCTGTTGAGGTCAACAACAACTTGACCCGAATGTAAACGAAAGCAAAGCAAGTGTCAACGAATGTAAACTACTTTCAGCAGTTAACAAATAAAATTTCTCATCAGTCATCACCACTGCCCAATAAAAGCACATCAAGTAACAAAATCCAAATCCACCATTTCTTCAAAACCAAAAATGAATTCACCAAACCACAAAAAACCCGAAGCACCAAATCATTTCCACTTAAAAGCAAGATTTTTCTCAATCTACCAAAATAGGGAAACTGGAAAAATCCAAAATCAGATCCCATTTATTGCAACCTCAACATAGCCTCAGCCTCAATTTCCACAAACTCAAATTCATGAAGTTACAGTGATAAAACTTTCACTAGCAAAACACTTAATAATAATTCTATGGTAATGGGTCATAATAGATAGGCTATAACACCATAACACAAAGCACTCTATGACAAAAATTCAAGATTTGTGTGGGTTTTACACGATAACACAAAGCAGAACTGTAAAGAAACAGCTTCGAATATATATAAAAAAAAAAAAAAACAAGAACAAAGCGAAAGAAGAGCAAAGAAGGGTATACATACCAGGAAGCGATATGGGGTTTAGGAGAGAAGACAGTGAGAGCAGGACACTTGTTCTGGGATCGGATCTGGTAGTCTCTGAGTTGCTCCACGAGTTTCGACCGAGTTATCATTTCTCTTGGGATCGGAGATCTTTGTAGTTTCTCCGACATTCAAAATCAAAAAACGACAACGACACACACAGAGAGACGCCAAGATTTTCCGAGCTGGAGTTACGGTTTTATTGACAGATTCAGATTGTAAACGAATCCTGGTTCGAGAATAGGCCACACCAGTTCCAAGATCCAACAACGAAATCCAGGTGAAGTGAAGAGTGAAAGAAAGTAAGAAACCGAAGAAGAAGTGAATTCAGTTTGTTGCACTGCCTGCTTTGCTACTTCTTTTCGTTTCGATTATTATTATTATTAATTAATTGGGTAAATTTAAAATACTAATACACACATTTTGCACATGTTACATGTAAACAAGTTTTTAAAATGTATACCAATTTTCAAAACATATACAATTTATTAAGATCGTAAACAATTCTGTATATTTAATTATATAAATTTTTAACAAAAAAAAATACACAATTTTATAAATTTAATATATGTAAATTTTCAAATAATGTATACAATTCAGTATATTCAATATACACAAATTTTCAAAACATGCACAAGATTCTGGATATTTAATATAAACAATTTTAAAAAATTTACACGATTCATACATTAGTGTACACAAATTTTCAAATAATGTTCATTTTGTATACTTAACATACATAATTTTTTTAAATGTATACAAATATGTACAATTAATGTACACAACTAAATGTACAAAATTTTCAAATTATGTATACAATTCTATACATTCAACAAACATACTAAGAATGTAAGCAATTCTGTAAATTCAATATACGCAATTTTGTACATTTCATGTATACATTTTTTCAAGGAATATGCACAATTTTATATATTCAAAGTCCACAATTTTCTAGATTGTACACAATTCTAGACATTCAAGGTACACAAAATTTCAACTAATGTAAACAATTTTGTATATTTAATGTACACAATTTTTTTAAATTCTACACAATTCTGAACACTCAACTTATACTGAGTTACTATACTATTAATATATGGTGGGGTCCATGAAAATGGCAAAGAAATTGATGTCCCTAGGACTATAGAGAAAAAAAAATAGTGTGGTTTACAATTAAAAATCTTATTCAATCATTGATTATAGATTTATCTAAGAACAATAACATAAATCGGAGTTTGAGGAAGAAGAAAAAAGAAGGAAGTCCCCGGCCTACAACATTTAGAGGAGAATTAATTTAATCACATAGTTTGGACTGCTAGAATATCTTGCCAACGACACCCTATGAATCCATTTCAGGTCCAGCCCATGGAGGCCCAATCTGTAGAATAATATTAGAGTAATAAGTTACATCAATTCATTTTCTTAAACTATACTAGCCTCATCACATGCGCTCCACACATATGATGAGGCTCTTTTTTTTATTTTGAGTTTAATATAATTTTTCAATTTGAAATTATCTATTGTTAGTGAGATTACACCGGAAGGAAATTTAGGATTTGAAAATGAGTAAACTGCTGGATTTAGTATGTGCTAGTTTTTAGGGGGGAAAATGTATCAAACATGTGTAAATATATCCCAATCACAATATGTAACTAAAACTAGATCAAGTTTTAGTTGTTTGAGAACAATTGGATAAACTATAAAGAAACAAGAAACATATAAAAATCTACCGTGATTGTTCAATGATCAAACAGTAAAGGAAACCTATACTACAACAATTTAAGAACTCCTATGCCTATACTTTCAATTTACTATAGTCTTTATTCTAGATCAAAAAACAGGTGTAATGAAAATAACAGAAAACCTAGATCAAGTTTTAGTTGTTTGAGAACAATTGGATAAACTATAAAGAAACAAGAAACATATAAAAATCTATTGTGATTGTTCAATGATCAAACAGCAAAGGAAACATATACTGCAACAATTTAAGAACTCCTATGGCAACCTATACTTGCAATTTACTATAGTCTTTATATTCATGTATGTTCACGCCGCTAATCATGTATATCTAATCATGTATACACATAAATATACATGATTAGCAATGTGAACATACATGAATATAAAGACTGTAGTGAATTGTAAGTATAGGTTGCCATAGGAGTTCTTAAATTGCTACATTATATATTTTTTATTGCACTTGAATTTTTTCTAGATAGAAATCCTTAAATTTTCATTGCCTTTTATAGTTCTGAACTAAAACCATGACAACAATCACGATAACCATAAAACCTGCACTATATATCATAGGCAGAAAGTAAAGCGGTACAAGTCTTGCTACCATAAATAGGACACAAAGTAGATCCAACCCAATGGACACTAAATGCATACAATCTGCCAATTTTTTCTGTTTGTCCTTCTTTTAATCACGATGGAAACTACTGAGCAGACAAATGCAAACTCTGTTGTTGCTATAGCCACAAGTGTAAAAACTTCATCCTAGGTTGATTTATGGGTAACATCTAGTAAGCTCAAAGTTTGAAGAACAAGTCCAAAAGCCATTGTCGATGACGTGACCTCCTACCCATTCAGACTATCTTCGTCATTGCTTGCAGGAGCTTGTTCCCCGCTTATATCATTCCCCCCTCTTGGAGGTTCCCCACCTCCTGGAGGTTCCTCAGTGCGAATATCTATGCCAGCAGTCACAGAAGTTAGTCACTATCTCTCTTTTTCATTTGATACAGTAAGTATACTCAACGCTACTTGATATATAGTAACATTTTGCATGATTAGATATACATGATTAACAACGTGAATATACATGAATATAAAGACTATAGTGAATTGAAAGTATAGGTTGCCATAAGATTTCTTAAATTGTTGCAGTATATATTTTTTATTGTACTTGAATCTTTAAGATATCAATCCCAAAACAAAGAAAGGCCCACTAATCCAATTCCAAAACCAAATGGAAAAATGAGACATGTTCTAATTTCAATTGTTTCTCTAGAGCATCATGTTCTAATTTCAATTATTCAGATTAAGTAAGCTAGAGAATAGTGAAGCCTTAAGAAATAATGAATGTTGTGAAATTTTAAAGTACTCGCAAGTGTACGAATCGTACCGAAGTATAGTTTGACAAGAACGAGGTCGAACCCACAGAGACTTGAATGAACGTAGGAAAATTAATTAAATCTTAACAAAATTAATCCTAATCTAGTTTAATAAAAATTGGTTGTTTTGAAATTAAGTAAACTAAGCAAATAATAAAATTAAGCAAATAGTTAAACTAAGCAAAAGATATAAAACAATAAAAAGATGTAAACAATCAAGGGAAATGAATTAAGGTTTTGGAATCCGCCTTGTAAGTCATATCAACATATATTTATGATCATTAATTTTCCCAACCATTGCATGATAATCTAGAAATCAATCTTGCTATCATGGAAAATATCATCATTAAAACTTATGTTTAAAAATCTAAAGCATGTTCTTCTTCGCTTCTTAAGTATAAAACCAAATCATCAATTGTATCCGCAGCCAAACAAATCACAAGATATATCCAATTTTATAATCAAGAATTAATAAACCAAGCATTCAATTAATTAAGACAAATCCTAAATCATGAGAAAAACATGATTGAACTCATATCTAGAATCCCATCTTAGTCAATTGATATGAAGTAAGAACAACTATTGTGGGAAAAATCAAATCACATAAATATTACTGATAATCCTTAACAAGGTTTCATCCTCAACCCTAATTATAAATTTAGCTACTCATGGTAATTGAAAGAAAACACAAAAATAAAATATTAAACATTAAACTAGACAAATAAAATAAAACTAACTGTCATGGAAGAAAACCAAAGAGGTAGCCACGCTCTCTATGTTCAGCCCCAGCTCTAGCACTAGCCTCAGCCCCCACTGAATTTTGCCCTAAAGAGCCTTTAAATAGGTCAAGGAATCCTATTACAAGTTGAATTCTCGTTTGAAGAAAATCCCAGATTTTTAGGCTTCATTTAACCGACGATTTTGGCCCATTTAATGTCAGAATTCGGACTTTTGGTAAACTACAAAGTTGTAGCCCTTTAAGTTAAATTTCCATCCCAATTTGAATCATCTCGATTGAACATCTGAGCCAAAAGTTATGCCAAAAATACTAACTGATGTGCAGGCTGGAATCCCAATCCGAATTAGACTTGGATTTGGTGCAAATTTCCTTTGATTCCTTACTCCAATTGGACTTAAATTTAATTGGGTTGGTCTTCTCTTGAATTCATGCCTAGCTGGATGTAAGTTGGCTTGATTCAATTGGCCTAGCCCCACTTTGCATGTAAAGCCCTTGTTACCTGCAACACAAAGATATTATATAATCAGTCACAAAATAACATAAAAGTAAAGCTAAATATGTAGATATGTGAGTACTTTATTGTATATATTTCATGCACATCAATGAACAATGCTATAGAGATTAGCTAAAAATGAAACTCTGCTATAGAAATTATAATACCCTAAGAAAATGAACCTGGAAGATTATAATACATTTTCTCCCTAAGAAAATGAACGCTGCTATAGAGATTACGATACAAAATTTCATAAAGAAAATGAACAATACATCTTGCTAACTAAAATAACTAAAATGAAAACGTATTTCAAATTAGAAACAAAAAGAGACAAAAATAGTTGAGTAGAGGAAATTTTTTAGGTTTTGACGATCTTTCTATCTCACCAAAATTATTTTACTGTCTTTTCCAATCTTTCTTCTCTTTCTGTCAAATCTTTCTGTCTGACATTTCTTCTTTTATTTCTTGTACTCTACTCTTGCCTCTTTTACTAAGCCTGTGAGCCCGCTTCTCCCAACCGGGTTTTTCCTCCTTTGATTCATTGGGTTTTTTTTTTTTTTTTTTTTTTGTGTGGGACGGATAATAGATCCGCGTGCTTGGTCACGAGTGCACTATATGTTGTAGACATTGCTCTGTGCTTGGCATGCTAGACTTAGTATCCGTTTGGGAACCGTTTATCTAGCTTTTTTCTAAAAACTTTTTAATGAAAGTGTGCTAAAGTATATTTGTACCTTAAAATTTTTTGAAAAAGTGGAAAAATGCGATAAAAAGTGAGGTTTTAAAAAACTGTACATAAAAACTAAAAACTGAACTTATAAGTTATCCTAAGTTATTCTCTATGCTTAGCATGTTACTAGTTATTCTAAGTTATAATTTGTGCTTGTCATAAGTAATATAATTTGCTATATCTTTCCTTAAAAGTTATCAATTTGAGTGAAGTTTTTAGTGTGCGTTTTTGTTTCTCAAAATACATATGGGTCCAGTTAGGGCATACATTCATCAATCATTTTAAGAAACTCTTTATGAGAAATTAAAATATTAAAAAAAAAACTGTCAAAAAAGTTTTTTTTTAGATAGAAATCCTAAAATTTTCATTGCCTTTTATAGTTTTGAACTAAAACCATGACAACAATCACGATAACCATAAAACCTGCACTATATTTCATAGACAGAAAGTAAAGCGGTACAAGTCTTGCTACCTGAAATAGGACACAAAGTAGATCCAACCCAATGGACACTAAAAGCATACAATCTACCATTTTTTTTTTCTGTTTTTCCTTTTAATCGCGATGGAAACTGCCGAGCAGACAAATGCAAACTCTGTTGTTGCTATACCCACAAGTGTAAAAACTTCGTCCTGGGTTGATTTATGGGTAGCATCTAGTAAGCTCAAAGTTTGAAGAACAAGTCCAAAAGCCATTGTCGATGACGTGACCTCCAACCCATTTAGACTATCTTCATCATTCCTTGCAGGACCTTGTTCCCCACTTACATCATTACCCCCTCTTGGAGGTTCCCCACCTCCTAAAGGTTCCTCAGTGCGAATATCTATGCCAGCAGTCACAAAAGTTAGTCACTTTTTCATTTTCCCATAAAAGTTTCCTAAAATTGTTTATCAAAGTAAAACCTCTGTCTTTCTCTTTTTTTCATTTGATACAGTAAGTATACTCAACGCTACTTGATATATAGTAACATTTTGCATGATTAGATATGCATGATTAACGATGTGAATATAAATGAATATAAAAACTATAGTGAATTGAAAGTATAGGTTGCCATAGGAGTTCTTAAATTGTTGCAGTATATATTTTTTATTGTACTTGAATCTTTTAGATATCAATCCCAAAACAAAGAAAGACCCACTAATCCAATTCCAAAACCAAATGGAAAAATGAGACATGTTCTAATTTCAATTGTTTCTCCAGAGCATCATATTCTAATTTCAATTATTCGGATTAAGTAAGCTAGAGAATAGTGAAGCCTTAAGAAATGATGAACAATGCTATAGAGATTAGCTAAAAATGAAACTCTGCTATAGAAATTATAATACCCTAAGAAAATGAACCTGGAAGATTATAATACATTTTTTCCCTAAGAAAATGAACGCTGCTATAGAGATTATGACACAAAATTTCATAAAGAAAATGAACAATACATTTTGCTAACTAAAATAACGAAAATGAAAAATGTATTTCAAATTAGAAACATAAAGAGACAAAAATAGTTTAGTAGAGGAAATTTTTAGGTTTTGACGATCTTTCTATCTCACCAAAATTATTTTACTGTCTTTTACAATCTTTCTTCTCTTTCTGTCAGATCTTTTTGTCTGACATTTCTTCTTTTTTTCTTGTACTCTACTCTTGCCTCTTTTACTAAGCCTGTGAGCCCGCTTCTCCCAACTGGGTTTTCCCTCCTTTGATTCATTGGGTTTTTTTTTTTTTGGGGATAGATAATAGATCTGCATGCTTGGTCACGAGTGCACTATATGTTGTAGACATTGCTTTGTGCTTGGCATGCTAAACTTAGTATCCATTTGGGAACCGTTTATCTAATTTTTTGCAAAAAACTTTTTAATGAAAGTGTACTAAAGTATATTTTTACCTTAAAATTTTTTGAAAAAGTGGGAAAATGCGATAAAAAGTGAGGTTTTAAAAAACTGCACATAATAACTAAAACTGAACTTACAAGTTATCCTAAGTTATTCTCTGTGCTTAGCATGTTACTAGTTATTCTAAGTTATAATTTGTGCTTGTCATAAGTAATATAACTTGCAATATCTTTCCTTAAAATTTATCAATTTGAGTGAAGTTTGTAGTGTGCGTGTTTGTTTCACAAAATACATATGGGTCCAGTTAGGGCATACATTCATCAACCATTTTAAGAAACTCTTTATGAGAAATTAAAATATATATAAAAAAAAAAAACTATCAAAAAAGTTTTTTTTAGATAGAAATCCTAAAATTTTCATTGCCTTTAATAGTTCTGAACTAAAACCATGACAACAATCACGATAACCATAAAACCTGCACTATATTTCATAGGCAGAAAGTAAAGCGATACAAGTCTTGCTGCCTGAAATAGGACACAAAGTAGATCCAACCCAATGGACACTAAAAGCATACAATCTGCCATTTTTTTTTCTTCTGTTTGTCCTTCTTTTAATCGCAATGGAAACTACCGAGCAGACAAATGCAAACTCTGCTGTTGCTATAGCCACAAGTGTAAAAACTTCATCCCAGGTTGATTTATAGGTAGCATCTAGTAAGCTCAAAGTTTGATGAACAAGTCCAAAAGTCATTGTCGATGACGTGACCTCCAACCCATTCAGACTATCTTCGTCATTCCTTGCAGGACCTTGTTCCCCGCTTACATCATTCCCCCCTCTTGGAGGTTCCCCACCTCCAAGAGGTTCCTCAGTGCGAATATCTATGCCGGCAGTCACAGAAGTTAGTCACTTTTTCATTTTCCCATAAAAGTTTCCTAAAATTGTTTATTAAAGTAAAACCTCTGTCTTTCTCTCTTTTTCATTTGATACGGTAAGTATACTCGATGCTACTTGATATATAGTAACATTTTGCATGATTAGATATGCATGATTAACAACGTGAATATAAATGAATATAAAGACTATAGTGAATTGAAAGTATAGGTTGCCATAGGAGTTCTTAAATTGTTGCAGTATATATTTTTTATTGTACTTGAATCTTTTAGATATCAATCCCAAAACAAAGAAAGACCCACTAATCCAATTCCAAAATCAAATGGAAAAATGAGACATGTTCTAATTTCAATTATTCGGATTAAGTAAGCTAGAGAACAGTGAAGCCTTAAGAAATGATGAACAATGTTATAGAGATTAGCTAAAAATGAAACTCTGCTATAGAAATTATAATACCCTAAGAAAATGAACCTGGAAGATTATAATACATTTTTTCCCTAAGAAAATGAACGCTGCTATAGAGATTATGACACAAAATTTCATAAAGAAAATGAACAATACATTTTGCTAGCTAAAATAACTAAAATGAAAAATGTATTTCAAATTAGAAACAAAAAGAGACAAAAATAATTGAGTAGAGGAAATTTTTTAGGTTTTGACGATCTTTCTATCTCACCAAAATTATTTTACTGTCTTTTCCAATCTTTCTTCTCTTTCTGTCAGATCTTTCTGTCTTACATTTCTTCTTTTTTTCTTGTACTCTACTCTTGCCTCTTTTACTAAGCCTGTGAGCCCCCTTCTCCCAACCGGGTTTTTCCTCCTTTGATTCATTGGGTTTTTTTTTTTTTTTGGTGGGATGGATAATAGATCCGCGTGCTTGGTCATTGCTCTGTGCTTGGCATGCTAGACTTAGTATCCGTTTGGGAACCGTTTATCTAGTTTTTTGCTAAAAACTTTTTAATGAAAGTGTGCTAAAGTATATTTGTACCTTAAAATTTTTTGAAAATGTGGGAAAATGCGATAAAAAGTGAGGTTTTAAAAAACTGCACATGAAAACTAAAAACTGAACTTATAAGTTATCCTAAGTTATTCTTTGTGCTTAGCATGTTACTAGTTATTCTAAGTTATAATTTGTGCTTGTCATAAGTAATATAACTTGCTATATCTTTCCTTAAAATTTATCAATTTGAGTGAAGTTTGTAGTGTGCGTGTTTGTTTCTCAAAATACATATGGGTCCAGTTAGGGCATACATTAATCATCCATTTTAAGAAACTCTTTATAAGAAATTAAAATATAAAAATAAAAAAAAATTGTCAAAAATGTTTTTTTTTAGATAGAAATCCTAAAATTTTCATTGCCTTTTATAAGTTCTAAACTAAAACCATGACAACAATCATGATAACCATAAAACCCGCACTATATATCATAGGCAGAAAGTAAAGCGGTACAAGTCTTGCTGCCTGAAATAGGACACAAAGTAGATCCAACCCAATGGACACTAAAAGCATACAATCTGCCATTTTTTTTTTTCTGTTTGTCCTTTTAATCAAGATGGAAACTGCCGAGCAGACAAATGCAAACTCTGTTGTTGCTATAGCCACAAGTGTAAAAACTTCGTCCCGGGTTGATTTATGGGTATCATCTAGTAAGCTCAAAGTTTGAAGAACAAGTCCAAAAGCTATTGTCGATGACGTGACCTCCAACCCATTCAGACTATCTTCGTTATTCCTTGTAGGAGCTTGTTCCCTGCTTACATCATTCCCCCCTCTTGGAGGTTCCCCACCTCCTGGAGGCTCTTCAATGCAAATATCTATGTTGGCAGTCACAGAAGTTAGTCACTTTTTCATTTTCCCATAAAAGTTTCCTAAAATTGTTTATTAAAGTAAAACCTCTTTCTATCTCTCTTTTTCATTTGATACAGTAAGTATACTCGACGCTACTTGATATATAGTAATGTAGGGACCGGGTTTGAGCACTTCTACTGTTAAGAGAGCGGACTCAAGCCCAGCTAGCCCTGTACAATGAATTTGTAGAGAGCGGGTTCAAGAACTAGGCCCCTAGCAAGCGGACAACGCCCAATGTAGCATTCGCCACCGCCGAAGGCTGGCGGACCAAGGTTATCCTCCAGAGTCTGTCCTCGGCACCGGTCCGAGGAGCTTGACAGCGGTCTCCCTCGCCGTAGGGGATCCTCCCGGGAAAAGTCCCCCCTTCTCATTTGTTTCTTCTCCTTATATAGTCCTCTTTCACAACCTCTATCTTCCACTTGTTGATCATCCACGCTCATTTCTTCTGACTGCCTGTCCATTAGCCACTTTACCAGCACCCCTGTGGGTTGCAGCAACCAAGGCAGCCTTGCCCAGAGGTCACATCTCCATTAATGCGGCAGTGGGGGTTAGGTGAGCGCACTTAATGTGGAGATGATAGCTTATTCTGAACTTGCTCCCCCACCAGGCTGCCATGGCTGACGTGTTGGTCTCGGCTGGCCGAGGACAGGGTCGTCCTCAGACGCTCATTCCTCCTCGGCATGGGCCTTGGGCCAGATATAAAGTGGACCGGGGTTGCCAAGTTCTCAGGCCCCACAATAGCCCCTCAAAATTCTGTTGTCCGTATCCTCGGACGGGGAGGAGGATTTTGATATCCTCGGGCCTTCGTCATGACTCGCCCAGCCTTGGCCTACATCAGCGTTGGAGTCTTTTCGCCTGCCCAATGCACGTTTTTGGCGCCTCGATATGCGGTGCGCACCTGCATTAAATTCTGGCGGCTTCATACCCCCCACGTTCAACGGTGTGATGGTAATCAGTCGGTGGGGATTTCCTGCCTTTATGGGCGAGAAACTCCGCCTGGTTATCTTTAATGGAGGGTACAAATACCCGTTTGAACCGATTTGCCTTCTTATTTGTGCACTCAAGACCTCTGGCGCACATACTCTGAATCCGATCAAATCTCCAAATCGACCAACGTCCCTCTCCAGCATAAAAAGCCTGTCCGAGGAGCTTTTCCTCAGTTTTGTAAGTTTTCTTCTCTCTGTAGCACAAATTTCTTCTCTGATTCCTTTCTTTCCTTCGCTCTTTTTCGAGTCTTTTGGTCGTTGTTAAGGATGGGTAGATTTAAGAAGTTAGTTGAGTCCGAAGAGATGATGGAGAAGTTCATCACCGATTATAGGATACCCCGCAACGTGAGCTTGAGGTATTGCGAGGAAGGGGATTGGTATATTAGGAGGAACGAGGGCGAAGTTGTGATTCCCATAATCGTCTTCTTAGAGGGAGGCATGAGAATCCCTATGGGGCCGGTGACAAGCGGCTACCTCCGGCATTTTCGGTTAACTCCCACCCAGTGCGCCGTCAATGTGTTTAGGATACTAGGGTGCATCGATGCCTTAAATGAGAAGATAGGGTTGGGGTTGAGGTTGACCCACCATGATGTAAACTGGTGCTATAACCTCCAACACATGAAGGGTAAGACGTACTATATGAAGACGAGGGACGATAGGGTTCGGCTTATCCAGTGCCTCCCCGAGTCCAGTAAGGGGTTGAATCAGGATTTTCTCATTGTATCAGGGGAATGGCACGACGATCTCCATTGTCCGACAGTAGAGGGAGAGCCAGGTAGGGTGCTTGGAATAGGAGAGGGTCTAGCCTCTTTTCTTTTTTCTTTGTTGTAAATCTGCTTTGTTCGGTTGATGACAGGAGTTTGTTTTTCTTTCTGCAGATCCACACACCTTCGAACGACATTTCCATTTGGTCAACAAGGAAGACTTGCAATCCGTCCTTAGGGCGAGATTTTCGTGAACGAAGGCGACAATCAAGTCAGGGCTGCTCATAAGATCCTCGGGTACGATCCGACCCAGAAGTCATTTCTGGCCCCGAAGTACGTGATCAGGGATCATGATCCTCGACTTAGACAAATCACTATGGTGGAGCACGTGTTCTCGTTTTCTGAGGGATCTTCCATTCCGGAAGGCGTCCCGTTGGCAAGTTCCTCTCGTCCCATCAAGCTGCGGAGGCCGAGGGAGAGAGTTTGGAAAAAGAGGAAGAAGTAGTCGATCTGGGTTCGTCCGAGGACGAATTTGGTGCATTCGACCAGGCCTATATGTCCGAGGATCCCTCTGGTGACTTGGGGGACCCCCATTTGTCCGAAGCCGATCTTCAGCCCCCAAGGGTTAGTACTCAGGCAGAAATGGGTTCCAAGAGACAACCCCAAACCAGCCTGCTTGACTTGCTTGAGGGCAAGCCCGGGAAGGGCGCGCTGAGGGAGTCACAACCCAAGCCTCCTTCATCCAGACCCAAGCTTCCTCCTCCCCCACCCAAGCCTTTGCCTGCGTAGACCAGGTCGTCCTCCATTCTGCCAATCTCGGACTCTCGGCTCGAGTCCTCCGATCCGAAGAGGAAGAGGTCTTCCAAGGGCAAGGACCCAGTGGATGGGGGCAGATCTCATTCCTCTCAAGAGGAAGATGAAGCCCGCCGACCTTCCAAGCAGCTGAGAATTGGTGGTCAGGGTAAAGGGAAAGAAGTCGTCCAGCAGTCCGAGCCCTAGGCCTGGCTGCCCGCTGCCATGCTTCACGGGAAACCTTTGATGGACGACACCACTCTCAGGGATTTCCGAGGGGGCGAAGGGGGCTCGCATAGCCGATGCCCTGGAGAGGTCCCTCCTTCTCCCCGTCGACATGGCTGAGCTGGGAGGCGTGGGTGTAGTTGGAGATTTGACCGAATTCAGTGAACGCACGCGAGAGCCCTTGAATGCCAAAAGTGGAAAGGCCAATCGGTTCGAATAGGTATTTATATCCCTAACTAAAAGTAACTGTGCAAGTTTCCCCGCCCATAAAGCTGGAGAAAACCCAGCCGTTTGATTAGTATCACACCGTTGAACGTGGGGAGCACAGAGCCACCAGAATTTAATGAGGGCACGCTTCGCGTATCGAGGCGCTAGGAACGTGCCTTAGACAGATGAAGGGACTCTGGCGCTGACAGAAGACAAGACGTGACAAGCCATAACAAGGGCCCGAGGACATCAAAATCCTCCTCCCCGTCCGAGGAGCCGGACAGCAGGATTTCGAGGGGCTATTGTGGGGCCTAATAATCTGGCAACCCCGACCAATCTTATATCCGGCCCAAGGCCCATGCCGAGGATCAAGAAACGTCCGAGGAGGAACGCAGATGGCCCAAGCTGCCAGGAAACCTCACCGAGGACGATGTTGTCCTTGGACATCCGAGACCGTTGAAATGGTAAGTAACGAGCCACCAGGAGCAGCCTTCCTGAGCGTCCAAAGAGAAAGAGCAAGTACAACGTGTCAGCCATAGAAGTATGGTGGAGGAGCAAGTCCAAGATGAACTGTCACCTCCACATTAAATGCCCACAACTAACGTCCTGGCCGCATTAATGAGGAGATGACCCCTGAACAGTGCTGCCTTGGTTGCTGCAACCCACAGGAAGAATAGGAAGGTGGCTGATGGGACAGACACTCAAGTAGCGGCTTGGTTGATCAACAAATGTAGGGCTAAGATCAATTGAGAGGGGGGTATATAATGTAAGGAATCCCTCTGGAAATGGGGGACGGGAATCTGAACTATAGAATACTGTAGCGACCTGTATTCTCCCAAAAACCCTTGTAACCGATCACTAAAGAAGTAATAAGAACTGCAAGCTCCCGAGAGTAAGGCCGAGGAGCACCATTGCGCATTTTAACCCACGTTCATGCTATTAAATCCACATGCAACCGTGCTTGGCCGTTGCATCCCTCACTAGGGCCTAGTTCTTGAACCCGCTCTCTACAAATTCATTGTACAGGGCTAGCTGGGCTTGAGTCCACTCTCTCAACAGTAGAAGTGCTTAAACCCGGTCCCTACAAGTAACATTTTGCATGATTAGATATACATGATTAACAACGTGAACATAAATCACGTCATCGACGCTACTCGATTTTCTATTCACTCAACTTATACTATCTGGCAAAAAAAAAAAAAAAAAAACCTTATACTGAGTTACTATACTATTAATATATGGTGGGGTCCATGAAAATGGCAAAGAAATTGATGTACCTAGGACTAAAAAAAAAAAAAAGAAGAAGAAGAAGAAGAAGTGTGGTTTACAATTAATCCTTTAATTTAATTACATAGTTTTGATTACTAGAATATCTTGCCAACGACACCCCCATGAATCCATTTCAAGTCCAGCACATGGCCCAATCTGTAGAATAATATTGGAGTAATAAGCTACATCAGTTCATTTCCTTAAACCATACTAGCCTTATCATATGCGCTCCACACGTGCGATGAGTGTCTTTTGTTATTTTGAGTTTAATATAGTTTTTCAATTTGAATTTATTTATTGTTAATGAGATTATACATGAAGGAAATTTAGGATTTGAAAATTAGTAAACTGCTGGATTTAGTGCGCTAGTTTTTAGGAAAAAATGTGTCAAACTTTTGCGTATAATATATTTAAATAGAAGATGTGCTAAAATTTATGAAAAAGAGTTTCTTTGGTAGTTTTTTCTTGTTTTTAAATTTTATTGAATTACAATTTTAATCATATTTTTTATTTTTTAAAAATAAAGATTATAATTAAATTTTAGATATTTTTAACAATTTTTAAAATCATAACTAACTTTATATATCCGGACGCGGAATAACACAATATAATCTGGCGACACAATAGATAGTTGGGTCTGCAGTAGTTAAAGGCAAACAGCAGTTGGTCAGACGCTGAGCCCAGAGCTGACGTCCAACGTGATCTATTAAGCATATAAATAATTAATTATTACTTTTAAAGCAACAAGAAATCCGTTGTCGTCCAGCGGTTAGGATATCTGGCTTTCACCCAGGAGACCCGGGTTCGATTCCCGGCAACGGAATTTTTTTAACATTTTTATTTTTTTTATGAAATTTTTAACTTTTTTATTTTTTATTTTTTATTTTTATGAAATGAGCTTCATGACTTCAAACTTATAAATTGTTAAAATTAGCCAAGTGTCGACAAATATCTCACATATTAAGCCTCTTTAAAATTTTATATATATTTTTTTTAATTTTTTTATGAAATGAGTTTCCATGACTTCAAACTTATACATTGTTGTTAAAACTAGCCAAGTCTCGATAAATATCTCATATATCAAACCTTTTTAATTTTGAATTTTTTTTTTTTTTTTTTTGAAATGAGTTTCCATGACTTTGAATTTATACATTGTTAAAAATGGCCAAGTCTTGACAAATATCTCCCATATGAAGTCTCGACATATATCTCACATATCAAGAGTTTCGTAGCTTAGTTGAGGCAACAAAATTAAAAAAAAAAAAAAAAAAAACTTCATGAAGTGATCTCCCTTTTTAAACAATTTTTTTTTTTTAATTTTCTTTATGAAATAAGCTTCCATGACTTCAAACTTATAAATTGTTAAAACTAGTAAAGTCTTGACAAATATCTCACATATCAAGCCTCTTTAAAATTATATATTTTTTTATAAAATGAGTTTCCATGACTTTGAACTTATACATTGTTGTTAAAACTAACCAAGTCTTGATAAACATCTCATATATCAAGCCTTTTTAATTTCTTTATGAAATGAGCTTCCATGACTTTGAACTTATACATTGTTAAAAATAGCCAAGTCTTGACAAATATTTCACATATTAAGCCTCGACATATATCTCACATATCAAGAGTCTTGTAGTTCAGTTGAGGCAACAAATTTTTTATAAAAAATTTCTTTATGAAATGAGCTTCCTTTTTAAACATTTTTCATTTTTTTTTTTAATTTTCTTTATGAAATGAGCTTCCATGACTTCAAACTTATAAATCGTTAAAACAAGTCAAGTCTCGACAAATATCTCACATATCAAGCTTTTTTAAAATTTTATATTTTTTTAAAAATTCTTTTTATGAAATGAGTTTCCATGACTTCGAACTTATATATTGTTGTTAAAACTAACCAATTCTCAATAAATATTTCATATATCAAGCCTCTTTGTTTATTTGTTTATTTTAATTTCTTTATGAAATGAGCTTCCATGACTTTGAATTTATACATGGTTAAAAATAGCCAAGTCTTGACAAATATCTCACATATCAAAAATCTCAATAGCTTAGTTGAGGCAACAAATTTTTTTTTTTTTAATTTTCTTTATGAAATGAGCTTCCGTAACTTCAAATTTACACATTGTTAAAAATAACCAAGCCTCGATAAATATCTCATATATCAAGAGCTAGAATTTTATTTATTTGTTTTTAAAATTTCTTTCTAAAATGGGCTTCCACAACTTCAAAGTTCTTATACGTTGTTAAAAATAATCAAGTCTCAACAAATATCTCACATATCAAAAGTCTTATAACTCAATTGATTAACATTTCTTAAGGTTTCTAACAAAAACATTCAAGATTTAAATTATCCCACCCCCAACCATTTCAAAATTTCTCTATGAAATGAGATTCCACAAGTTTAATTTCTTATACATTGTTAAAAGTAACCAAGCCTTGAAAAATATTCTCACTCGTCAAATGTCTCATAGCTAAATTGATTGCCATCTTCTAGTGTTTTCAAAACAAATATTCAAGGATTAAATTCCCCCACCTCCAACCATGAATGTACCAAGAATAAAACAACTCACTTGACCATCTACATGATTTTCACAACTCAATCGAAATTCTTATACAATATTAAAAATGTTTCAAGCCTAGAAGGCATTCTTACTTCACTATCTACATGACGGAATGAACTCCCAAAAACCCACCAATTAACACCATCACATAGTGAGTTGTAGTTCAAGTGCCAGGAGTAGACATTGACATTCACTGATTCTAAACTCCTTTTTTCGTTCTTTTTGTCTGGCCATCAGACATCAATACACAGAAGAAATAATTTTGACTTAATTACGCAATGTCTGCATTCATCACATTTAAATTTCATCTTATACCTATGTCTTGGGCGTGGAACATTCTCCACATATCAAGTTAACAGTAAATACAAAATGGCTCTCGCAAACATTTACAAAAGGAAGAGCCCTTCCATAGCGTTTTTCTGCTCCTACCAGTTCAAGCCCTTACAAAGAAGCCAAAAATCCCGAACACAAAAATCACAGATAATTCAGCCCCAAAATCGTCCAAGTTCCATGCCCACAAGACAAGTACTTAGCTGTTAAGAGTAGAGAGCATGCCTCCAGTTGCAGTTGGTATCACCACCTCCCAACCAGGGCCTTTGAGGGGAATTGAAGCAATAGCACCATTGGATTCTTCATCAACATTCGACGCACCTACAACCAGATCACTTCTATCCATGACCCTTTCCAAATCTTCATCACTAATATCTGTTTGTATCATCTTATCTTCAGCTGTTTCTTCCTCTCGGAGAAGTGCCAGAAGATCCTCCTCCTGCAAGATACAAACTCACATTAACTTTGAAATGCTAATCACCAACCATCAGAGGGATAAAATAATTATAAAAAAAAAAACCCTAAAATTCTGTTTCTGACGGTCCTGCTCAGAATTTAATCTAAAACTAGCACATACACAATTACATAAAATCACAACTTAATTAACTAAGCCCACTAAATTTCAGAAAGCAAGCAGGCCCACAGCCCCAGTGTGCCTGCGATATTCATTAACAAGAAATGCCATAAATAATTTCCATTTTTTTAAGAGGGGGAAAATTCTAGAAAACCAACATAGGAGTGGCATACCAACGTATAGTAAATAACATATTTGGAGGAAAAATTAAGTGCATATGGCAAACCTCCGTAATATCTGTGCCGTTAGGCTTGTTTCTTTCTTGGTGAAACTGCCCTTTCCCGATGACCACATGCTCAAGCTTCAACTTGCTAAAAGCTCTATTCAACATGCGACCCTGTTGATGGAAACTTTGTAAAATGTTCAGGTACCAAAAGGAATTGTTTAGCTATATAATAAGAACAAACACAAAAACCATAAGAGTTACCTCTACAGATTGGGCGGTTGAAAGCCTGTAAACATGAACAGGCTTGGTTTGACCAATCCTATGGCATCTATCCATGGCCTGCAAATCCATTTGAGGGTTCTGGGATGCAAAAGAAAAGAAATCATTTTAAAACTTTATAAATACGTTTTTATAATGGTAGCAAAAGAAAGCAATAAGAGAATATAGCATCAAGAAAATACCCAATCACTGTCATAGAGTATACAGGTATCGGCTGCGGTGAGGTTGATACCCAGTCCACCAGCCCTGGTGCTTAAAATAAATATTCTGTAATTGCTGTTCTCATCATTGAACTCCTGGATCTGATTACAAAACATAGATGATTTCCCAATAAGCTAGATTTGATAACCCTCCACAATATCCAATATATGGAAACCCCCAAAGAAATTGCATGTTTATAACACAATAAAAAAACAGGTGATGCTGAAATAAGAGAAATAAACCATCTTCACTAACACATAATAATGCACATTGCACACTCAAATACACTAACACAACTGGAAATGTATTTTTTTTTTCCAGAGTTTATCTACTTTCAACAATAGATATGTTGGGAAAAAAAATTTATAATTACATCCTTCAACTAAACAAGACTCATTAAACAAAACCATAAGTTGATCATATTGTAGTAACAGATGCAAGAGTCAGGCTGCAGCCTATCAGAAGGAGCATATTTCCTTCACCAGTACACAGTTATGCCATTTGCCACCGAGGTGCTTAGATTGCATTGAAGGTGCAAAAAGAGAAAAGGCAATGACAAGGAAAGACAAACTGTTCAGTTTAATAAATAATCTGAGTGTCACAAGATGCTTAAATGGCTTGCAGCAAAACAAACAGGAAGTTTGGATGAAATGGCACATCAGAAATTTGGTATAACACACCAACGACTAAAAAGACTCCTACTAATATCACTCACAGCTTCCCATTCTTCACTGCACTGCAACTTAAAATATTTACACTATATGTAAATTTACAAGACTGGCATTTAAAAATTTCTTAAAATTATCAAATGAGTAATACAGGAATTAACATAAATAGGCTTCAAATTTCATAAAATTTAGAGAAACATAAACCTGTCTTCTCCTCTCGTCAAGCTTCACACTGCCATCAATTCTACAAACTTCAAGTCCTTTTTCAACAAAGTAGTAATGCATGATATCCAAAACTTTGGTCCACTGGGAAAAGATCAAAACCTGATTCCAAATTAAATGGAAGATGAGTAGGCAACTAAATAAAAAATGAGAATAAATGTGAACTAAGTGAGAAAATATCAAAACCATACTTTATGTTTACGAGCAAGCAACCGTTCCAACAGCCGGTCCAGTAAACGAAATTTACCACACTGTTCGACTATCTTTTCAACAGGCGGATAAAAATCTGTGAACAAAAAAATAAGGAAAAATTAATGACTTGGGAAAGTTGTACATCACCCATTTGATATGAATACCCAAAATAGATTGCACATAAATATATAAATACATGAGCCATCAAAGGCAGACTCCAAGAGGTCAGGATGGTTGCAGTTCTTCCGAAGTTGGATCATCAGATTATTAAGCTTTCCTTTCATACCACGACGACCTGAAAATTACAGAAATCATACTACAATAAACTGAAAAAAAATAAAAACATTAACATTAATTAACAAATTTAAGTCTTTCATCAGATAGATAAATCCTACCAACATGTCAAAGTTAACATGCTGTATGATCATCCAAAATCCTGATCCAGCTTATAAAACGACCAATATGATACAAGTAACCAAAGCCATAATACCATTTTTTTTTCCTAGAACTAGACACTGGATGCTGTTGCATTAGATTGGACAAGCAATGCAAAGGACTTAACTACAGCAGAAAAATAAATTAAAATGAAAAGTACAGATGACAGCATCATCATTAAATCTTTTTCTTCTAATCTGCCATTAAAATCAACAATCAATAAGAACGCAAGGATCATTAGGCCAGCTGTTTGTGCCTTGGAAGGATAATATTAAATGATCTGGCACATTGACATTAGTAGCAACAGCCTCAAATATGACCTAATTCATACATTGTGCTCCCATCATCAATGCAGGATGAAATTTTTGTTTGTCAATGATTGTACTTTGAAATGAAAACAAAAACAAACAAAAAATTCCCTAAGTACAGACACGAGGATGGAGAATAAAAGTAAACTCATTGGAGCTTTTCACTAACAAAATTGATCTAGTACCAGCGCTTGCATTCTCAATCAAATGGTCTTCCAAGGTCTTGTTAACTAAGTGATCCTGGAAATTCTTCTGATGGTCAGTCATTGTAGCATACAGTATGATCTCTTTCTTTCGAGGCAGCATCTGCTCAACGTCAGTCTTCATTCTTCTTAGAAGAAATGGACGCAATATAGCATGGAGTTTCGCTATCACCTACAGTAATGAAAAGCCAATAAGCATTATATATTCATTGTAAATTGCTTAATACATAATCTACAATTATAGCAAGTATAAGTACTTGAGTCCTTCTCTTCTCTTCCATTTCTTCCTTCATTGCTTCACTGTTGCACTTTCCTGACAGATCAAACCTGAAAAAAAGTGCTTCAAAATCTAATAATTTGTCATAAGTAGCAGATATCATCATCAGAGTATGGTAATCCCTGTTCTTGTAGCAAGCTAACACAGTCTTGATATATCAAAATCAATACATATTCCACTCAAATGAATGCTATACTATTAATTGTGGGATTGCTACAATATTTAGGGGAACCAGATTATGACTTCTTTTCCAACTGAGAATATATCAGCATTTAGAAATAAAGAAGCATATAGCAGTATCGATATAGAAAGAGGCTAGCAAAAAGTATTCATGGAGTATGAGCTCTATCATTATATATTATGTGGGGCCAGTTAATGGGTGCCCTTAGGGCATTTGTTAGTGGACCATTTTAAGAAAATTTTAATACCACTTTTATGGAAATATAAAAAGCTCTTAAAATAATCAATTACTTTTTTCTTTTCCCATAAAAGATTTCTAAAAATACTTCCTAAACCAATGCTCTTAGGGCATCTGTTAACTTTTCCCATTTTATATTGCCATTTTACTTAAAAAGATAGTTCACCTTTTCATAAAACAGGTTACAAGACTAACAAAAATCAAAATAGAGAATATGGAATTTTCGAAAATAATAATAATAATGACAGATAGGCAAAGCATACTTACCATGACTCAAATTCTTCATGAGATGAGAAAATATCAGGCAAAATGAAGTTTAACAAAGACCAAAGCTCTGCCAAATTATTCTGCAGGGGTGTCCCAGTCAACAGAAGCTTATTTTCTACCGGTAAGTATTTCAATTGCTTCAGCAATAGGCATTTTGAGTTTTTCAACCTGTGTCCCTTTAAGAAGAAAGATATAGGTAAGAAAAGGCAAAAGCAACTCTGCAGACAAATTAGTTGGATCACTCACCTCATCAATCACAAGATATTTCCAACTATAATGCCTCAAATACTTTTTTGAATCCATTAAGGCCACCTCATAAGAAGTTACAATTATAGGAAATTTGGGGCCAATTGTTCTAGGCATGTGCTTCCTTCGTAACTCCTCTCTTTGTTTCTTGTCACCATGGTAAATGATAGCATTCATTGAGGGTGTAAACCTTTTTTTAAATCCACAAAAAAAAAAAAAATTTAAAAAATTAAAAAATAATAAAATATGAGTATGCACATGGAAGCAATGCTTGATTCAGGCTAGTTTAGCAAAGTTCAAGATGAGAATTTACCTTGAAATCTCATTTACCCAATTTGAGAGAGTAGAAAGAGGAGCAACTACTAAATAAGGCCCATCCAGTCCATTTCCTTTTAAATGTGCAAGAAAGCCAATGGTTTGAATTGTTTTCCCAAGCCCCATTTGATCTGCAAGGATCCCATTCAGCCCATTTTGCCATAATGATATCAACCACTTTACACCCTTAAGTTGATAGGACTTCAGTTTTCCTCCAGTTAACAAAGGTACAAGTTCTTTCTGTTCTTTCTCAATTCTTTCTTCCTCAGTCAGGTTCACATCTTCAGGTTTCTTGGGTTCTTCAGATCTTGTAAGCATGGCTTCAACTGCCCTCTTGGCCTTCCTCTAAAAAAGTTAATAATAGGAATTCAGGAAAATGTGTTTTTATATAAGTAAGAAAAATTTTATTAAAAAAGACTACTTCATGCAAAGGATGAAATAGCCACAAGAAGTATGTACAAACAACATCAAGAAAGAAATTATGTACAAGAGAAGAGAGTCTATAAACATTGGAATTCAGGAAAATGTTAAAATGCACTAATACAATATCTGACCTGATATAGACTTATAGAAGTTGATTAATCGTGAATAGAAAAAACCATGTCATCAGGTTTACAAAGCTGGTTGCTTAAAAGGGACCCACAAACAGGATTATAAAAGAGTCCATTGGAAAAAAAAAATGTCCTACTAAATGTTGGAACAATATATTTAACTTTCCATATATCAAAAGGCCCGTAAACATGCATCCCTGACAAAAACTGATGCACTTTATGTAGGAATACAGTTGCATCCAGACAACCAACTAGCTCAGTTAACAAATGATCCACCCTACCTGGAATTGCATATCAAATCAAGATAAAGTAACACGGCATAAGAGAGAAGGAAAGATAATTATAAATAAAAGACAAGAAAACAAGGATTTCTACACAAAACCTACCTATGATTCTATATGAGCACATGTGACAAAACAAGTACTTGTTTTTTTCACCATACCTAGTGCAACGACATAAATAAAGCAACTCAAGCTTCCTGAATCATTATTTTGGCCACCTCAATTTCCACAAACAAAAAATCTAAATTTGGCACAGTCTCAATATATTTCCTGTGTCATTGAAAAAACTTTCTGAAAAGGCGGTTACTCCCTTTACACATCCATGAAACTATGATCAGCTTTACGATTAAGAGTAGTCAGAAGATAACCTATAAATACAAGAATAAGTGATCAAATTTCCTCCATTTGAACTTCTGTCTGTTAGTTTTATAAATTTTCATCTGTATATACAGGCAGATTTTTACAATTTACACATACACAATACAACAGAACAAACTTAATTTTAATTAATAGGAAGCCTGTATAGAGTAAATACAACAAATTACAATATCAACATAAAAAATTAAAAAAATCACAGAAATGCTCACAGTATTGTATGTAGAAGCTTTTCTTTTTGATCCACGACCACGACCTGTCTTCTTTTCAACAGTTTCACTTTCTTGCTCCACTCCATTCTATCCATGCAAAAAACATAGTAACTCAGTCAGAAAAAGGAAAAGTGATTCTCCTAACCATAAATATTCAAGTGAGAAAAGTGCACGAGGGGATACAACTGTTATATCATCCATTTTTTCCAGCAAAAACTCAGAGTACATCTGAGTTTGTGTTAGAAGCTCGTCCAATTTGGTAAACTGGGTATCATTCAAGTGGGGTGCCTCCTCTGGCTCCTTTCCTTGTTCTTCCCTGATCCGAGCTTCAAACAGCTTCTCTTCTTCCTCAGCCATGTTTCTTGATAGCAAAGAGGTATCTCCATTTTTTGCATCTGCAAGTATTTCTTCCTCTGACTTAACTTCCACTTCCGCCTTGCACATATCCTTCATGTTTAACAAAATTTTAAAAATTAATTTAAAACACATTTCCTTCCAGTTTAAATTTAAAAAACAAAAATGGGTTATAAATATGGTACATGAGGATCTCCAAAAGTTATAATCTAAAAATAAATATTTTCCAATGTCATCCAGTCATTTAAAGATCTTTAAATGCAAAAAATTCATGAAATTTTAAGGGAGCTCAACATCATTGATGGTATTCTTTCCATATAATCCACATAACTACATAATGGAACTAAACTCTAAATTTTGCCTCTTGTGAAACCCCCAAACTTTCCCTTCCAACAAGCAAGTATTTCAATAACTGTTCCAGGACTCACCCAATAGACCAAAGAGAGAAAACGCCAAGGCACACAAACACAACCTTTTAAACAAAAAATCCCAACCTCAAAAATCAATAGAGTTCCACTTGTTTCTCATAAGCTATACATAAATACAGAAAATGGACCCAAGAAAAATAGTGTCATTTCTTTAAGCTATTTCTTTTTCACTTTTTTTTTTCTTTTCTTTTCTTTTTTTTTTCTTTTTTTTTTTGCTTTCCTAGCCTTCACTTTCCCTCATACTCCCGAGAACCAAACAAAGCGAAAAAACAAAAAACAAAAAAACAAAGCAAACCTCGTCTTCAAGCACCGAAGTCGGTGACTCTGCAGAGCCGTCGTCCTTCGTTTTGTTGTTCGCCTCCATTTCAAACCCTAAACAATAAATAAATCAGAACGAAGCAGACCAAAAAAGAACCAAAAGTACAAAAATTACAACAACAACAACAAAAAACAAAAGGCATTTTCATAACCATAAACCCTAGGGTTTCGACTTTCGATTTCAAAAAAACGATTACTGTTCGCAACGCGATTTTGATAGCTTCATTGTTCACAGAAAAGTAATTTTACTAAGCATTAAAAGCACGAAATGCACAAACACAAACCGCGCAGATTCGAAGCCTCTGGCTCTGGTAGAGAATGGAGAAAAGAGAAAATGGAGCACTGTGGAGTTTAGAGTGAGTCCAGAGAGCAAAAGCAGAGAAAAAATAAAATGAAACGTTGCGAAGTTCGCGATAGTGGGAGCTACCAAATATCAGTATGAGAGAAAATTTATTTTATTTTAATTTTATATATTTTTTTAATGGCTTTGCGTGGGAGTCCTTGGGCGGGAAATTGAAACTCAAAATTTACCCTCGGAGTGTTGATTTAATTACACTGACAACCTAGATATGGACACTGTTTTCCATGTTTTTTGCAAGGTCAATTTTTGAGGGTTTGAGTTTGATAGGTTTTCCTTGGGCGTATATCACTAGTGGGTAGTGGTGGATTAATTGCGTATGACTGTATGAGGGGTGATGGGTTCCCACTTCCCAGAAAACGGGGTTGCATGCTTTGTCTGCTTGTTATGGGCTCTGTCCACATTGACCGCACTTTTGTCCTTTGGACGACATTAAAGTTTTTTAATTATAAATAATCTAAATATTAAATTATTTTAGTTTAAATCGACTCTTTAACATTTTTTTTTTCTTGGGTCAACTTGGATTCCTTGTATAAAAGAATAAGTTGGGCACAACTTTTCCGACCATTTGTTTTCACAGTTAGGTCGGTTTGAGATCCACTTATTTTGTTAAAATTAAAATTTTTTTGTTAAAAATGTTGTAGATAAAAGTAAAAGTGAGGTGAAATAGTACAATAAGACCCATGAATAGTACCAAAAAATGCAGTGAGACTCATAAATAGTAGCAAAAATAAGTTGGCAAAATTAATCATGTCAAACAAATACTTAGTTGAAATAAAAGTAGTCATCGGTGAAAATAGAAATGATATTAATGGTGAGTTCATGTAAAAATAACTATTTAGCACTCACTTCTTGCCACTTAAAAACAAATTGTGATCATACGAAAGTAGTTATGTGAACTGATTATCAAAGAAACGAGCAACAAATGAGTCAAATTAATGATTTTTTTTTAAAGATAAATAGCTTCGTACTTGTGATTTAAATTTACTTTCCATCAAATTGTCATTCCAATTCTACCCTATGGTTGGATGGAGAGAGATGTGGAAAGAACATAGGAGAATGAAATATGACTATAATGCACTAAAGTTTTAGTATACTTCGATCATTTTTCCCTCTACTCTTCCTCTTTTCTCCCTCCATTCCAAACGCATAGTCTAATTAAGTAGATTAGTTTGGTAACTCAAGATAAGATCCTCCAATTCCCTTCTATTTTTATTTAAATATAAGCCATGTGACATTTAAAATTTTAAAAATATATATACAATTCAGATGGCTCAATTGAAAGATAAAAAACAAGACTTGTTGTCGAGTGTTTATACTTAGTGCCTAAGTCAATTTCTGTCATAACATTTTTACCTTTGGTTGTTGTGGTGGTTTTTACATCAAATGGATGTTAATAATGTTTTTTTACATCAAACAAACAATATATTAATTCTACGGTACCCCCCAAAAAAAGGGGGTACGGTACCTACTAATAAGTAACCTGCTATACCAAGTTACTTTTTTCTCACATTTGACGGTTTCATCCTCATATTGTACAGTTCCAGCATCACATGTGACAATTCTTTTCTCACATTTGGTGGTTCCCTTACTTTTTTTCTCACATTTGACGGTTTCATCCTTACATTGTGCGGTTCCAACATCACATGTGACAGTTCTTTTCTCACATTTGATGGTTCCCTTACTTTTTTTCTCTCACATTTGACAGTTTCATCCTCACATTGTGCGGTTCCAACATCACATATGTCAGTTCTTTTGTCACATTGAGTGATTCCCTTACTTTTTTCTCACATTTGACGGTTTCATGCTCACATTGTGCAGTTCCAACATCACATGTAATAGTTATTTTTTCACATTTGGTGGTTCCCTTACTCTTTTTTTTCTTCACATTTGATGGTTTCATCCTCACATTGTGCAGTTCCAATATCACATATGACAATTCTTTTGTCACATTGGGTGGTTCCCTTACTTTTTTCTCACACTTGACGGTTACATCCTCACATTGTGCAGTTCCAATATCACATGTGACAGTTCTTTTCTCATATTTGGTGGCTCCCTTACTTTTTTTCTCACATTTGACGGTTTCATCCTCACATTGTGCAGTTCCAACATCATATGTGATAGTTCTTTTCTCACATTTGGTGGTTTCCTTACTCTTTTTTTTTTTCACATTTGACGGTTCTATCCTCACATTGTGCGGTTCCAACATCACATATAACAGTTCTTTTATCACATTGAGTGGTTCCCTTACTTTTTTATCACATTTGACGGTTTCATCCTCACATTGTGCAGTTCCAACATCACATGTGACAGTTCTTTTCTCACATTTGGTGGTTCCCTTACTTTTTTTTCTCACATTTGACGGTTTCATCCTCACATTGTGCAGTTCCAACATCACATGTGACAGTTCTTTTCTCACATTTGGTGGTTCCCTTATTTTTTTCTCACATTTGACGGTTCCATCCTTACATTGTGCAGTTCCAACATCACATGTGACAGTTTTTTTCTCACATTTGGTGGTTCCCTTACTTTTTTTTCTCACATTTGACGATTTCATCCTCACATTGTGCGGTTCCAACATCGTATATGACAGTTCTTTTGTTACATTGGGTGGTTCCCTTATTTTTTTTGACTTGACGGTTCCATCCTCACATTATGCAGTTCCAACATCACACGTGACAGTTCTTTTCTCACATTTGGTGGTTCTCTTACTTTTTTTTTCTTACATTTAACGGTTTCATCCTCATATTGTGCGGTTCCAATATCACATATGACAGTTCTTTTCTCACATTGAGTGGTTCCCTCACTTTTTTCTCAAATTTGACGGTTCCATCCTCACATTGTGTAGTTCCAACATTACATTTGATAGTTATTTTGTTACATTTAGTAGTTCCTTTATTTGTTTCTCAAATTTGATGGTTCCATTATCACATTGTACAGTTCTAATATCAAATTTGATAGTTCTTCTGTCACATAGAGTGGTTCCTTTATTTTTTTCTCAAATTTGATGGTTCTATTGTCACATTAAGCAGTAACAACATCGCATCTGACTCTATTTTTGTCACATTTAGTGGTACCCTATTTTTTTATTCTCAAATTTGACAGTTTCATTATTACATTGAGCAGTACCAACATTACTTCTGACAGTACTTTTGTCACATTTGGTGGTACCCTATTTTTTTCCTTACAATTGACAGTTCAATCGTCACAATAGGCAATACCAATATCACATCTAACCATAATTTTACATTTGGGCCCACCACTGAAGTCACTTTTTTACTTACTAATAACTGCTCATCACAATAGTAATTTTTTAAAAGTTATTAAAAAATTTAGATCTAAAATCTAAAACCCAAAAAAAAAAAAAAAAAAAGCATCCTAAGAAATTAGCCCAACCACAATAATTACTTTTGTTCACAAAAAAAATCAGCTGGAATTATCTTTGTTTTTTCCACAAATATTTGAATATACCAATTAACTTCCTACATATCTCCCTTGGTAGCTTCCATCACATTCAGGGGCATACCTCCCTATAAAATAACATAGTTGAAGTCACTTTCTTGATGTTTATATTTTTATTATTTATATATACTATAAAACCGAAGATGTATAACCTTATGTGCTCTCTAATTGTTCTTATGCAACATTTGCAACTTAATCACAGTTGTGTGTTTATTGTGGTGTCTAAGGTTAGAAATAGGGTGACTATACAATCAGCAAGTTATGCAAAAAATCCAATCCAAAGATTGTTGACAATTTTAAAATTTCCAGTAAACACTTGAATTGAAACTACGGATCCAATATGAAATAGTCATCAATCAAGGCTACTACACCAGGTTTTATATTTTTTAGGCATTTTCATTTGATCCATGTGTGCGGAAGTGTCCCAAGGGAGATATTCAGCATGGTTCAAGAAGACTTATTGACTGAACAACAATTCATTATGCTTTACTTCATAGATAAAGAAGGTTATCGTATGTACACCTTATCTCAGTATGCATCCCTTGACTTAAGATGGGAGGTTGTGTATTGTCCAGTTGATCAATCTATGAAGTGCTCTTGTTTGCTATTCGAGTCATATGGATATCCTCGTGGGCACCTATTTGCTATTATGAAGGTTGAACATTTGAAACAGATTCCACCGACATGTATAGTGAACAGATGGCTGAAAACAACAAAGTCAGACCTACCTTGCAAACAAAGAACATATTCAATCAATTGTGGGCCCAAATTAAAATAAATTACAATTTTTCAATTAGGATTTGTTGCAAAATTATTGTGAAAATGTTATGAATGTAACATTTCTTTTAAATTAAAAAAAAAAAAAATCATGTAAATCACATAATATCAAATAAACACTAGGTGTCCATTTAGACCCACAATGAGAGTATTAGTATTGGGTGAGCTAAAATTCCCAAATGCTATTTTTGCAACCCAGACACCAAAAAACACTCTACATTCGGGATTTTAAACTTTAAAAAATTTACAACTTGGGTACAATATACTCCTACTTTTAACACTTGTGTAGCGCATTGCTACTTATTTTTTAACTTTATATTATTCTCTCTCTCCTCTGTAGCCCTGGTTCTGCTTTCTGCAAATTATATATGACTTTAGTGTGCAAGAAAGCTTGATTTCCAAGTGGAGAGTAAACTCTATCAAATAGAAATTAGGCCACAATGAACCAATTTTTATCACTTAATTTATTCTTGTCACTTTAGAAGAAGGGTGACAAATTCTTGATGAGAACCGTACGATGCAAACCATATCATATAACAACTCTACACAGGCTTGCTGGTGCAATTTAAACAATGCATATATAAATTGCACATTTCACTTGCATATATGGTGAAAACATGTAACTTTTGTCTGTATAGAACCTGCACAATTTCATTCTATCAAGCTGTTAAAAAATTAATCATATGGAATAAATGTATCTTCTACAACGATTAGAATTGGAAGTTCCACAATGAAGATGCAATATTCCCTTTTCAAAAGGAATTCAATCATTAGATAAGAACGACTAGATTCTCTTTCTGAAGAAAACAATTATCAAAGGCGTAACTAGTACTCCAGCCAACAGCACTCCATAGTTTATGCTTCTTCAATTTTCTCCTTCTCATAGCTCCACTTGTATTACCAAAAATCAAGCATGTTTGAAAAAAGAAAAACAAAAAACTAATAAATAAAACAAAACAAAACAAAATTATATAATGAAAATAAATCATTCTAATTTTTTTTTAAATCTGTCATGAAGATAATTTACCTATCTTTATTTTTGAATTAAGTGATAATTACTGATCTTTATTTCAAGATAACTGATAGTTTGAATAAATGCAATTCAATGAAAAGATGTCTTTAAGTTCCAAAAATCAATATTTATCAATCCCAACCCCAAAAAAGCGTCAAATAAGCTTCTATTCCCACCCTTTATCTCTATCGTAGTAAGTTGCTTAACAACACTAACGAAATTTGAAAACATTATCTGAAGTACCCAATTGAAGCACGATGAGTGTTTGATCCTATCAAATTGAGAGAGAGATCAGAGAGAGAGCAGTGATCGGTTGAAATCAAAGATTTCACAGTTTGCATTAATTAGGGTTTTGTCTTTTTGATCCTTACCTTTTACAAAGCTATTTTGATCTAAGAAAAGAGAGAACAAACATTCAGATTCCAATAGGAGATTCACCTAGGATATTGATTTGAAAGCAAGAGAGCAATTTAGAAGAGAGAACAAAAGAGAAAAAAACAGTCCCTTTGATTTTTCTGTGAACGCAAAACGAGAGAGAGAGAGAGAGAGAACACAAGAGAGAAGAGTAGAAGAGCGAAGGGAGCTGCTATGTTTTTTCTTCCATATGTTTTTATTTTTATAAGTTACCTGCTTGACTGGTAACTGGTATTGCATTAAGAATAAATAAATGATCAGGATTAAAACAAATAAAATCAATGGTCAAGATTTATGGGGGTACGGTACCCACCAAAAAAAACAGTGGGTATCGTAGAATGACCCACATATATATATATATATATATATATATATATATATATATATATATATCCGCATTGTACTTAAAGTATAGAACAAGAATTGTGCATGTTTAGTTAGAGGTGTCCTAAAAATTTGATATTCATGAATCAAGTATATTCTTTTTTCTTTTGAATCTTGAATCTCTTATTCGACGACAGTAAACTTTACTAGTTGTGCTAATTGAAACTCACAAGTATATTGTTACAATATTCGCACAAGTGATATGGTTTTTTTTTTAGTTTTTTTTTTTTTGCAATATTTGTGTGAGTGATATGGTTAGTTAAGTGTTGATCCCACATTAGATACTAACCACAAAAGTGAGTGATTAATATGACATGATTGGGACCAAACTCATAGGTTTAAGCTTTTGGATAAAGTAGTGTCACTATATGTTATATTATTTACTTAGTTAGAGTCTTCCCAACATATTATCTCTCTAGTGGTATCAAAGCCTAGGTTCACTACCTAGGCATTTAGATTTGTTATTTGGAGTAAGGTTCTCTAGGTAGGAATATTTGAAGGTAACTTGGGGTGACATGCACTTTAGTGACTTAGTTTTAGGGATCAATAATGTATTTTGGTTATAAATACACAAGATATCAAATTATTTATTTTTATTGATAATATAAATAGTCCGTTATGTATATATAAGGTAGGCGAATATAGTTTTTATGAATTCATACATAAAATTCATTATATTTAATTAATTTAAGTAATGTAATCTCAACTATAATATAGTAGTTAATTTTTAACATAAAGTTTTGAGAGGGTAAGAAATTTCAATTATAGTGTTTACCATATAAAGTAACTATTAATTAAGTAGCTTACGAACAATCTTGAACTTGTTTGGTATGTGAATAAAATAAGTTTGAGCATGTAACCTAATTTGGTAATGAGTTTGAGCTTGATTCATGTTCAAAATCAAATTAAATGACAATCTAACTTTGAACGGCTGACTTGACTTGGCGGCTTGTTTATAGTTATGTACCTACAAAATACATCATCAATTAAACTATTGAGTACGAAGCTACTATTCAAATTGCATTGTGAAATAAAAGTCGACAACAGTTTATGAATCTATACATCCATTAATAAAGTAGAAAATTTCGCAGTTCAACAAATTTTAAAATCATTATGTAAAATAATAATTGAGACATTTTTTTCCATAAAACTTTGTCATGGCTTAGTTTTAGAACATTTTGTTAACCTAATTTAGATACAGATTCCTAAAAAAAAAAATAGATACAGCTTTTTTAAACTTTCACATTTTTTAAACTTTTTTATTTTTATTTTTTATAGAACTTTACCCAACTTGTTTAATATAAAAAAAAAAAAGCATTTAGCAACTCTTTTTTTGTTTTTTACCTCAACATACATAATAATTAATTCAATAAATTCAACACACAATAATTTTTATAATATATATTTATATATATTTATAATTATGAAAACTTATTTTTTATAATAAAGTTGAGTAAAAATGATGTTTAACTCACCAAGTCACCATTATTCATCACTACCACCCAATTTGGCGAGTTGGTATCTCCCCCTGCACTAATAAGTATTTGAGAAGTATTTCTAATCATTTCCACCCAAAAAGAAGAGAAATCACCATTGAAAATCTGTTGTATAGATAGTCAACATCCAGAGGTGAAAAGGAAAGGAGCCCCGTACTCATTGTACATACGGGCGCCACATATGAACAGAAGGGAGATAAGGCAAAGAGCCACCATTCACGTTGTATTTCCTTCCAAAACCTTGACTGTCACTCTCTATTCTCTTCTTACATATTCTATCTTCATCTTAAAACCTTTGGACAACGAACGACGTAATAAGGAATTAAGATTTTGAGAAACTAATCAACATTGACGTCTTGGAGGCTTTTGGGTACCAAATGGATGAATCTTATCTTTCAGAGTCATAGCGCCAAGACATGCACAAGATTATTATGTCTCTTGGGTCGAAGGTGATTGATTATACATAACTAACGAATGAGTGGTTTCCATGCATTTGAACGTTATTTTGTCACCAAGAGTTTTACAGTTGGTTTTTCTCTTTTGATGTCAATTTGATTTTGTGCTAAGGTTTTATCTTTAGTTTATACTACTTTATTGGAATGCTTTTAGTATAGGAAGTAGATTATGAATATTATGTACAAGTAACAATTCTACCAATGACACAACTAGGAATCAATAAAATAGATTGGTTTTAGTGATCTATTGCTTCTGGGAAATCAGTGATTTATTGCCATTACGTGTCTACCATTTTGCAGTCCAATTCATTGTCTTCTTGTTACTAGGTGTGAAACTAATTGATTAGACCCCTGGATTGTGGAATTAGGAAAGCAACCTTCTAAAAAATGCGAAGGAACATACTATTTTACAGAAATAGGAGTAGAAAGCATTTATCACATGAACTTGTTTGACACCCTTCAGAATGCATAATGAAATAAAGAATAATTTTGCCAATATGGTAGGACATGGAGCCTCTGGACTACTGGGCAGAGGAAGTGCCTCAGAAGTCAGAATATCAGCTCAATCGGTGCCCGGCCTCTTAAAATAAGGTTGTTTTAGATCGCAATGGTTTTGTGTTAGCATCAATATACACATCTGAAATATATGTATTTTTCCTTTGAACTAGTACTTAGAGCATGATGCTGCAAATGTGAAACGATGCAGTAACAATCTAAAATTCTTGCAGTGCAAAATTTAAAGCTCTTTCAAACATATAAATAACTTTATCTTTTTATCTTGTTTCCCAAAATAATCGACATGTGATATAATTGTCCATGGAGAGATGCATATAATCTTAAAGAGCATAAGGATAGTGTAAAAAGTAAACCTGACATTTCATATTATTGTGCTCAATGGGGGAGCTTACAGAATTCTTCGATCATGGGCGTGTTTTCAAATCTAGAGTAGTAGGACAAGATGATGAAGTTCCACAGGAAACAAATATAATGAATTGAACACCTAGTAATAACATAGATATTACATGATCTTTGCTTGAAACCAAATGGGAAAATGGGTGTCTATGTAAAGCTGAATATTGTAGTGTGGATATAGATGCTCTCTGTTGAGAAATTCCACAACAATATCCAATTCAAAACGTACTTAAGACTCGTGACAGAGATTTTCAAAACCCATATACTCTTGATTTGCCATCTTCTCAACCATATTCGCTATGCCCACCCCACCTGGAATATACAGTAGAAAAATCAGCACATTAGTTTGAAAAACAAAAAGAATAGGAGGCTGGAATATCTTGATATCTAATCATGAGTTTTTTTTTTTAAATCATGCAAAGCTAGAGAGCCATATACCTAAGCTGATTGCGCTCACAAAGATGGTCAGAGCTAGTATGAAGATGATTATTGATGCCCTGCCAAGGAGTGCGATTATCTTTCTCACTACATGCTGACCGGTAAAGGCAGCTAATGTTGCAACTAAAACGAAATAACTAGCTGCAGCAAAGAGTAAAATATGAGTTGAGTTAAATTAAAATGAATTTTGGTACTTGTTTGGCAATAACTACAGTTTCTATGAGTTTCCTTCCTGTATAGAAAACCTGTTCTACTAGTCAGAATTAGTTACTTACCATACGGAATTGGGAAACGGTTGAGAAGGTAATATTGTACAACAGACATGGACGATGAGAATACCATTGCAAAGGTTGATGTAGCACTTGCAACCTGCAAAACGCACAGGTTTATAAATTGGCTTCAACTTTTTTGTGTGTTTCAATCAGAGTTTTGAATGTGGTATGCTTTTTTTTTACCCTGATAATTTCCAGCTGTGATTTCCAATCTTTAGAGGTAATGTAATGTTGGTATCAGATTACATGTCCTGAAAGTTTATTGATTCAGGAAATAATTTTTCTGCCTCTGAATTGTTCCAAAGTTTTATTAAGTTGAATTAATCAAGTTCGACTTACTGGTAGCGTGAAAAGGAATCACTTGTTTCTTGATAACTGATGAACCTTTACAACCTAACTAGGCTCAAGGATCGACTAACATCATTTCTGTGAGAGGACTAAGAGCAGAATATGCATGAAAATTCTTAATATACCTGAGGAGGAATTCCCAATTCGAGAAAAAGGGGTCCCAAGATAAAGCCACCTCCTAGCCCGAGCAATCCACCAACCATACCAGCTATTATACCACAGCTACAGTAAAGAAGAACCTGATGCAACTTCCAGTTTGTGATTTCCTTGCCCTTAGACGCAATTACCCTGGTCCCTTTGTATAAGCATATGACTTCAAAAAGTGTGACTGAGGCAGCGATTGGTACCTGTACAATGAGAAATATTATGTCGAGCTGATTTCTCCTGGGAAGATATATATAACTAGAGAGGCTTGTTCTGTGTCTTAGGTACATGATTCTCGAACTTGATTAAAGTACATGATTAATCTTTAAATAATATATGAGTATCGAGATTTTGTTGCCATAAGATATCTCTAGAGGCAGATTTTGTTTTCTCACATGCCAATTTTGGCTGGACCATCATGCCTTCTGCAAGTATATCATTTTAAATATTTCTTAGAGAGCTGCCATAACATCTTATTTCTATCCCCAGAAGTAGAAGGGGGCCTGCTCACTACTGTGTTGGACCAATTTGCTCCTGCTCTTCCTTGCTAGTAATTACTTGACAATGCTGTTTCTATATATAACCTAGTAATTTAGGGTTTGTAATTCAACAAGAAATCTTTTTCCAAGAATTTTTCAAATTTTCCATTGGTTATAGATTTTGATCTGTGAAGCTTAAAAAAGCTAGAAAATCACTGTGAGCACCAATGTGCAGTGGAAGTATCTTGAAAGAAATATGGCTATTTTAGGTTAAAATTTACCTGCAAGCAGTTCAGAACCCAGTACTCGGTGGAGCAGGTCACAGTATATGTCTGCATACAGTTTCATAAAGACAGACATTCATTAATACAAAGCAACTTCATGATGAGTGTTGACAGTCAAACAACTGAATTGGTGGATGACTAGCAAGACAGGTCTAGTAGCAACAGGAAGCCAAGAAAACCTACTGCTATATAAATTTAATTAGGACAGTGGTTAATTCATTTTGGCTAGCAATGGAGATGAAAAACTTCAAAAACATACTTCCTCCTATGAAATTTCAGTCCAATAACTTACCTTAACAATCTGAATAATAAGGAAAGCCACCCAGACATACACAAGCAGTGATACTTCTTTCCAGTATATGTTGCGTATTAGGGGAACCTGGATGAGATGGTGATAGTTACAGTATAACAGCAACAGTAACAAACTAGTAGCAAGTAACCAAGAATTCTTGAAAGACAATTGCAGAAAAGACATTCCAACATTCTTGTACTCACCTCCTCTTCTTCTGGAGCAGCAGGACCACTTGGTATGGCTTTGTACTCTTCTCCGGAACCATCTGCAGTTCAGGAGTTTAGTACAATCCTTTCTCAACTACAATATTTATAGGGAATCTCTCTTAGTTAGTATGTGAGTTCTCATCATGCTCTTGTACTACTGTTGTCGGGAAGGTTTAAGAATTAGTGGATGGTGCATTTTTTGGAGGAATTAGCATAATCTTTTTCTTAATTTGTTTGATTTGAAAGAATGACACATTCTTGGCTTGAAGAAATTGTAATCTAGGTGTCAAGGAATTTTATGGGGCCTTATTCACTCTAGGAATTTGCAAAAATAGACAATGGGTGAAGATGCCAGTATGAATGGCAGGACTCATCAATTCTTGCATCGCAAGTATGGGCCTTGGGTGCAAACCAGTTTGTTTCTCACTATTATTTGTTGCTTTTTGTGATTCAGAAAGTAGTGAATTATAGCATCCAAACAAGATACTTAACCAAAACATTATGTGAACAGGAGGTACATACACTTGGTTTGAACCTTAGGTTTAACTGAATAGCTGTTTTATGTGAAACTCAATCTCACTAGTTGTCAGGAAACTTCTGATCACATTCCATCTGATTGGTCTCATGAGTCAGTTCTATTTTCTCTAGTTTGTAGGTAATGTGGCTCAGCCTTAGCTCAATTATAGTTTGTACTATAAATTCAAGTGCATATTTCATATTAATAAACAACGAGGGGCTGCTGCAGTTGAATGGTGCAATCAAAAGCAAACTTGAGGCTGTAGTGTATGCATATTATGCAATTCGTTTGGTTTCATTTTAATAAATGATGAGGGGCTAAGTTAAGTCGATCCAGCATGACAGTGTGTTGCTTTCATGCTAATGTTTTCCCCACTTAAGATGATAAGATCATATCCTAATATTTACCCCTTCTAAGATCCTATGAGGTCAGTCCTCTTATAAGTAAGAAGTGAAAAGAACTAATTGTTTACCCCTTTTTAAGATCATATCCTATGAGGTCAGTCCACTTATTTTACATAAAGATTAGTGAACAAATATTTCACTCCTCCTAAATTAAATTTCAACAGTAAAATTTCAAAATTTAATAGCTCTCGTTTTGCATTTATTATACTGAAACTTTGTACAGATACCTATACCCAAACAACTTTAGTCTCAATCTAGTGATTTTGCTTAATAATACATTAGTTGATCACAATGTACAATCCTAAACCTGATCTGCATAAATTCTGATTCAGATTCTGTCTATTGGAAAGCATTTCATTTTTTTGAAGGTCATATGGCTGGCCTAGGTATGAGGACTAATTTTTCTCCATACTCATATATATGCAAAGTAGAAGGCAATGGTATGTTAGAATTGATAGAAGGCAATATAAATTTAACTTTCATGGATTATTAGTCCGTTCCTAGATAAGCTGCCAATCATATCTCAGTATCATTTTTGGTTTTAACACACGATATATTTACCAAAAAGATGGGATTTTTAAAGGAAAATTGAGCTTGGAGAGGACCACAGGCACTCACCACCAGGTTTGGATTCGGATTCCAGCAGCTTGGATGCTTCCTGAAAGTCAAGTAGCATTTCCATCCCTTCATTAGTAAGTCGAAAACAATGGATATCCATTGCAAGCTTATGAAATAATTAGGGGAAAATCTTACCTTCTTCATCATTGTTTCTTTCTTCCATGTATCGATACCTTTGAATAAAGCTTTTGTTGATGTACCTGGCATCAATAAGTTTCAGTGTTAATTGCAAAAGTTTCAGTTATAAGAAGAAATTCTAAATGCAATTAAGTGATATGGAAGTCATTGGCAGATTGTGTTTTCAAGTGAATAGTCATCACCATGATCAAGATACACATCGAATTAAAATATGATTATTAAACCAAATTGGATATCATATGGTACTATTTGTTTTGTGTTTCTGTATTAACTACAACTAGTAGTATGGGCTGATATTCATTAGCATCAATACTAGCTAGCAATGAAGTGCTTATAATAAAGGGGAAAAAAGATTTTACCGATGAAGAGGATGATAAGCAGAACCGTGACCATCCAATCAGCAAACATGACATTGAAGGCAACTCCGATGCTAATTCCTAGCATGAGCATGGGCTGAAAGAGCAATGCCAGGTCATAATCTATTAGGGGCATGTCCAATGTTGGGTGTCTAAGCCTCAGATTGTAGTATACAGTTGATCCCGCTGCACCCATGATCATACCTGAAGCCACAGAATCAAAGCTGTTAATGTAGAAGGTAAAATTATATACATCATATATTTTAGAAGCACCCTAATAAAAAGATGTGCAAAGGCATCAAGTTTAGCATGGTAGAATGTCACACTAAATGTAGCATTTGATGTAAGCATGAATATATGTGCACTATGTACAAATGAAGCACTCATGCATACTCTGTTTTTTGTTACATACATCTATGTATGTGAAGCATGCATGCAAGAAGCCATAAACCGAAGAAGAATTAGTTTATGCAAATGTTGTTGTTTAACTTTTGTGAAGAAACTAAAATATGTGAAGTAAATTAAGTAGACAATACTGACATTTAGAGATGGCAGTAGAAGACTTGGGGTCAAAACCAATGATCAAGGTGAGCATTGGGACAAAAATTCCACCACCTCCAACCCCTCCAACGCTACCCAATGCTGCCCCAAAGAATCCAACTATTGTTCCCACTACAATTTTCCAGCTGAATTCCATTTCCTGCTCAACCAATAAATACATACCAAAATGAAGATATTGAAATGGTAAATGAAAGAAAGAAAAATCATGAAAAAGCATTTCCTCTTCTTCAAGTTGTCAATGTGCCATAAAAGTTATACTAAGCTCAAGACATAGACTAAAACTCACCGGCCAAACATGCTCATAAGAAGACTTGCCAGCCTGCCAGAAGAAATGAACAATTCTAGGTAGAAAGCCTTGTATTTCTACTTTCTCAACAAAAATTTCTGGCTGTTTTTCTTTCAGCTGTCTTTCTGCAAAACAAAAATTGCTCAACATGACTAGGCACCAAAACAAAAACCATGCTGCTGCTGTAGTTGATACTGCTAAAGCTCTGTGGTTCAGCTGAGTCTGAGCCATGTAGACAATTTGCAAAGCTAAAAGCGAGGTAAGCTACTATGTATGACTTCTGAAAACTCTTGCTTATCTGTTCTAATTTCCTTTCCTAACTATGAACTTTCTCTTCTTCCTCTAACTTTTCCAGGAGCACTGTCACACTAGGATTGGGAAAACAATGAAGAAATTTAAGAAATGAGGAGTGCACTCTTTCAGTACCCGCTTATTATCTACATTTATATTTCTCTTTCTCTGCTGTCTCTCTCTCTCTCTCTCTTTCACTGTGGTCCTATTGGTTTGGATTTTTTTTAAAGTAATAATGTAAAAAAAGGAATTGAAATTTTTTTGAGTGCTTCAAATTTGTTGTACTTGTACCTTTTATCCGTTTTCCTTGGATAACTCATACTCATAAACTAAAATATAAAATTATGGGGAAGGGAAAAAACAATTCCTTTATTTTATGAAATTTATTGATACAACTCATGAACAATGAACTTAATGTTTGTTTGGGAGAGTTTATTTTTATTAGTTTATTGAACTTAGAAAAATAAGTTAAACAAAAGTACAGTTGTACCTAAAAAAAACTGGTGTCTAATATTGGACTTAAATTCATCTCACAGTTCATCAAAACCAACACGAAGTGCAAATTATAATTGGTGAATAAAAAATGTAATGTACATAGTAAACCTATGTGAAAGTGTGTTACACAAATTACAATTTACAACTTGCAATTTGTGAAATAAAAAAATTTGTGTTCAAGTTGCACTCTTACTTGTGTCATAGACGTTTAGAGTTTACAAAAAAACTTACTTAGTTCTGGAGCACTGCTCGAGCTTTCACAAAGTGGGTGGGCCTCATGGGGCTTTAGGTTTACAATATTATGGGGTTGGGCTAGCTGCATTCTTTTTTTAGGATGAAATTATGTTGATAATTTTCTAGATGAATTTCTCTTAAAAAAAAAGAATAATATGAGATACAAAAGAAAATTTTCCCCCACAATTTGTTAAAGTAATAAATTATGATTAATGCAACATTGTTTTCACATTTTTCTATTACATATTATAGTATTACTTTTATTATACAATAATTGTAGCAAGTCATCTCAATAGTTATCAAAAAATTGTGATTTTTTAAGATATAATTAAACTTAGCATTCCAAAAGTTTAAGCATGGAGTGCCTCTTGTTATTTTCATGTGAATATCAATTTTATGAAAGCGATGGTTCGGCCAAATCACTGATAACATATTTGATTTTTTCATGTATGCTTTAGCTTTACTTACAGCTTTCAGATAGATGAGTTTGCCTTTAGTAACCATTTATATGTTCAAAATAATAACCGTTATTATGTTTGAATTTTTTTTCTTTCTAACATGAATCATGTTTGAATTTGCAGTGCTATATGTATCAATTACAAAAGAAACAGCTCAAATATTTTCATGAGGTAGTTCAAACCCACCAATCACATTTATTATAACCAATTTGTAAGTTTTATGTAGTAAAATTTGTAATACCTTTAGCATTAATTTTTTTTAGGTGTAGGTGAGATTTGAATACATATTTCTTATTGCCATCTCAAAAAAAAAAAAAAACATATTTCTTATTTTACGAAGTAGAATTTATTCTAACCAGGTATTCTAACCTATATATATACATGTGTTCTAACCTATATGTATATATACACACACATCAGTAGTATTATGTTGGGCAATAAATAGATTGTCCTTCAAACGCGTATTACCTCTAGTTCTGTTGTTTGTTTTTTACTTAATAACAATTCATCTCCATCAATGCCTCCAAATTATGAATCTTGCAAAAGCCAAAATATCAGATTCCCTTACAAGAAGAACAATTATCAACTTGAAAGAATTTCAAAAAAAAAAAAAAAAAAAATTGAAAGATTAAATTCCAAAATAGAAGTGAGAATGAATATCAAGCACAAATTATTACGTTTTATCATCTTTCTACTTCTACCGCGTACTTGAAGTTTCTTGGAAGCGGGAGTAGTAAGCTTCTCGTGACATGTCAATGTGGTTCACCTCAGCAAGGGATTGTTCATGAATTTCAAATACCTCTCTCTTACGCTTTATGAAAGATTGCAAAGTGACAAATATTTAGTGAAATAAAATAAATATAACTATCTTTTTCAAAATTGCTTTTTAGTGAGTTACATGTATTTGTAATTATTTTGTGTAATATATCAATTTTTATTTTGAAATGAAGATGATCTTTTTTTTAGAGAGTTTCAACTTATGGTATTTGCTCATGATGATTGCTCGTTATTATTATACTAATATATTCAATTGTTGAATCTCAGATTCCTTATTTAACGACAAAAAAATTTACTAGTTGAGCCGACTAGAACCTACGAAATGAAGATGATCTATTTTAATGTGAAGTTAATTTTTCAATGTATTTAAAGATGTATTCTACCAAGTAAGGAACACTACTAAAAAATAAAAAACTTTCACCATATATATACATTTAGATTTGTGTGAAATAGTTTCTCAAAAAAAAAAAAAAGATTTGTGTGAAATAAATTAATACCATATATATACATTTAGATTCATGTGAAATAAAGTATTTAAGGATTTTCAAAAAGTTTAGTAATTTGTCTTTCTTCCGTAGCCCCTCTTTTTTTAGAATGCTATTAAGCCTGTTTGGTACATGTGTTTAAAAACTGAAAATTGTTGTTTGAAAACATTTGTGAAAATACGTATTGGTGAAAAAGTGCATTGAAATGCATGAAATATTGTTTAAAAATTGAAAATGGTTGTTTGAAAACATTAACCAAACACCCCCTCTTGCAAGTCAAGCGATTACTTTTTAATAATCCGTGCTCTTCTTTGGTAAGCTACATGTTAATCCCCGTGGCATTAGCATAAACTTTTAAATTTTTTCAATTCGAAAACTGTGCATTGCAGTGACACTGAAGCATCTATTTTGATTTCCGCTACAATGGAAGCTTCATAGCTACTTCCGGATTTTTGGCATGACTAAATTTCTTGGTATGATTGACAAGAAATGAAGTTGCCTTTGAAAATTTTCCAAAATCATATATGGCCGGTGGTTTATGAACAATTAAACCAGTAATTTTGAAAACGATTTATCACTGAGTGAATGTGATTTTTGGCCATGCTCCTTTGACCTCCACAATTTTTCCCAACCATGCATATCTTCACCACTTTGTTGCAGAATATAAATTATCACTAATATTATTGATATATTTTGGACAAAATCCCTTGAAGGTTATAAAATTTCCGAGCATAATTGTCGTTAAAAAACTAAAACTCTCAAGCAACTAGCAAATACCTTTAAGTAATATACATATATTATTTGGAATAACATTACTTTTACATTAATTTACTGCAATAGACCACGTGAAAAGTTATGAAACAAAATTTGCAAAATTGTGTTCCTAAACTTATTGTTTCATTTTGTTGTTATTTACCATCTATTTTTTGAACAAGGTTAGGTAGTAAATCATGACCTTTCTTAAAACAAAAGCCAATGAGGTGCCTTTGGAAATTTCGAAGAAGCAACATAAAGTTTCCAAGACAAAAGCAGTACGGATTTTTCTGCACTAAACGTCTCCGGCTATAAAGAATCCACAGTTAGCAAAGGTACTACTGCTATTACACCCGTTATAGCAAGCAAAGCCATGAAGCTTCATGGCTGCTTCAGTTGGTTCTTGGCCTCTTCTTTGAGTTTTATCCGTTTCACTTTCCAAACAAAAACTTACACATTACAATTACATCTTTTTCCACACAATCCCATTATTGACTTCTCATCGAAGCATAATATTTAGACTCCTACTAGGACATTATCGTGACCCTATATACCATTTGGTAGGTTCCACTAGATTGTCTAAAAACATGGATTTAGACATGGATGTCTATCCTCACCCCACTATAATACTTGATACATTTTTTACACATGAAATAGGAAAGTTTCATTATTGTGGAAAGTTATCTTGTGACTCAAAATAGAGGAAGGTGCTCAACCATGGTGTTAAATTTGGATGAATCTTGTGAATCTTATTAACCACATGTTAGAATTGTGCCTTGTACTTCTTTTTGGCTAGAGATTCCTCATCCCTTCCACGAAGAATGATTTGCTATTAAGTTCTTACAAGTTGTGTCTAAATTTTATAATCAAATTATGGAGTTTCACTGGGTTTTACTTTAGGGAAAAATTTAGGTACAATATCTTAGGTATTGTCCTTAGATTTCCCTCTTAAAAGTCAATTGAGGTTTCCCCCCTCCCCCCTCCCCCTCTCATGAGATGAAAGTGTATTTTTAGTTAAATAGTTATATAGCTGAATTTTAAGAGAGGAACCTAAGTGGTATACCTAAGTTTTGCCCTTTACTTTATGCCTACTACTTGGGGTAGATCATCATGAATAATCAGTCGTGAATTTTTATATTTGTGTCAATTACAAGAAGGAATTGATAATCGAAATAAGCAAATCATTATGCTCAGAATCGGAATGCACAATTATACTTACACACTCATGCATTCTTTCAACCCTTAGAGGCTAGAATATTCTGCTCAAAAAAAAAAAAAAAAACCTTGAATGTGGTTTTGGATAAATTTATTTTTGGTTCGTGACTTGTGTTTACTTTTTTAAGGACCTATTAAAATCCTTGATGTATGGGTTAAATGGTGGGAAAAAATTTTCTCAAAAAAAAAAAAAAATGGTGGGAAATAACGTTTTCTTGTCTTTAAATTAACTGATTTTTGGTAAATTTAGATTTTTGAGTTTAATCCAAGAGATTTAATACAAAGACAAAAATTAACTAGACTAGCTATATATATTTCTTTTTTCAAAACTGTAGACTTAACTATAAAAAAGGAAGAAGAAAACCAAGATGGGATGCGGACTAGTGGTTGATGGTGATACCACCATCAGTCCATCACAGTGTCCTCCCCAATACATATAATCAAATTAAATTTATAGTTGCCAAAGGCCTTGTAGTTAAATTGGCACATCCCCATGCACAAAGTACTTAGAGGTCTAGGAGAGAAAGAGTTCGAACTGCAGGGTTAGCAGCATGTTGTAATTATTTCTCAAAAAAAAAAAAAAAATTTAATTTATAGTACAAGCAAAGATGTTGTAGAGGGGCTCCAAAGACCAGTGTTTGAAACTGATTCTATTCATTAGATAGATCGGGCTCAGACCAGTCCAGCCCAATACATAGCCCACACTGTTTTGTCTATCACAAATGGTATGTGTCATGTGTGCAAGAAGTTGCATGTATCGAATTCCTCTTTCAAATTGATTCCATATCCATATTGCAGTTCTCATAGTCCTGGCCACAATTGGCGAGATTATAACTTTTTCGCCCTTTTTCCTTTTCTATTATTTCCAGAAAACCAATTCAGCAATTCTTGTTTTGGCTGGCTTATTATTGTCGTTTAAATAGTTCTTTTAATTAAAATTTAAAGATGTATAATTTAATAAATCTCTTTGATGAGTATTATTTTAAAAAATTATAAACCATGTCTAAAGACTTAGTTTGTTAACAAATTCAATCAGATGCATAGTACTTCATGTGCAGTACGTTAAACTCGTACACATGATTGTACAAGCGAATGAAAAAAAGCAGCCCCACCCCCCACGACGACACTTAAATTCACTGTAGTCATGAGTTTGAATTTTAGGGTCTGTTTAAATACTGCTTATTGCTGAAAACTGAAAATACTGTAACAAAATAATTTTTAAATGTATAAATAGTGCCGTAAAACCCAGTTTTAAAGTTATTTTTGGTGAAAAAAATACTTGCAAGTCCCGTAAACAATGCACAATGCACAGGACCCATAGAAAAGCAACGCAAACGCGCACAGTAGACGCCATCCAAACTCCACCTAATTGGGTACTGTTCTAAGTTTTACCCAAATAAAAAACTAAATTGACAAAAACCAAACTTTAAAATCCACTAATTTAACCATTGAAGTAAAGTCAAGGGACTAAATTGAATTTTAGCCTTTATTCTTATAATCCTCCTTTCAAAAGAAAAATTGTTATAAATATTTCTAAACTCGAAAACAATATTTCAAATATGGCCCAACCAGAAGAGCTTATCCAAGATAAAGCGTCCAGGAACCAAATATGTCATCGTTACAGCCACCATCACTCTTATCATTAACGTTTCCATTGTAATCATTGCTTTCACCATTACCATTATTGCTATCATCATAAACATCATTAACATTATAAACATTGTGTATTGCCATTACTATTTTACTATTTTTGCCACCATCATTATTTCTACAACTACAATAAGGCCATAAAATGATAAAGCCGCTATCAGTGTCATTTCCACATTGACCACCTTATTTGCCACTTGCTCAACATTACCACAATCATTTCACATTTCATACAGCACATAAGTCACTAATTTCAACACTGCTAAATTACCATCAACATAATCCCCAACATTTATATAAAAAAAGTCTTAACATATAGCACCTCAGGTAACAAGCAAGGCTGAAGAGCAGTGGCCACTTTTAAATGAGTGATAATAAAGATACTACAGATCTTATTACCTAAGCCTTATAAATTGATGTGTCATTAATCACAAAAAGATAATTAGTATTTTTCCGCTTAAATAAGCATGGTAGCAAACAATAAATGCTTCAAGGAAAGGACTAATGACCCTGACCTTAAATTGGTTCCTACAACCTGTCCCTCTGTAGCTCAGGAAAATTTGGGGCTATGATAAGCATAACTAGAAAAAGGAATTGCCCTATAAAATCTGACACTGTTCCTGGCAACTAAACATTAGTAATCCTATAATAAATAAGCAGTTCGTCACAATATCTAGACTACATGAACAAATGCATATTTAATAATAATTGCAAACACTGAAGCTACAAGAACCGCACAGCAATATTTAAACGTCACTTAACCAAAAAAAATATATATATATTTAAACGTCTTCCAAGATAAACCAACATGCTTTGGTTTTCGTGCAGCAATGGTAATAAAATGGTTAATGTCAAAACATGCAATGACCCAATTTTGAAAAGGATATCAGCACATTCTACAATATCAGAAGGCCCTTTATAGGATCCTGCCGCAAAGAATTTAAAGACTAAAGCTAATCCGTAGAAATTGTTGTTACCCACGCAAACACACAGGCTGGAATGTAAAGGAGGCACAAATAATGAAATGTGACACGTGTACGAAAGTAATAAAGTCCATTAATACCTAAAGAGTCTTAAATGGTTTACAATAAGAATTTAAGGAAAAAGAGGGAAAAAAGAAAAAAAACCTGCAAATAAAATACCAGCAGAGTCTCACTCCATCTCAAACATCAAAAACAAAAATCACCAGCACAAGAACAGATCCTCAAGCAGTTCAGTCATAATACCTTTAAATAGAGAGTTTAGTCAACACTGAAAAGGAGAATTGAACATCCATACAGAATGAAGTTGCCCCAAGTAACACCCCTGAGCTTTGATTAAACGATGCCCTGAAGTCATTAAAAAAAAAAAAAAAAAAAACAAAGCATTGGGTATACTAGGGAAGACAGTTCCAAATCAGACACCCAAAAATAGAAACCATATAAAACTTACCAGCAAAAGCACAAGTTGAGTTGTACTAGCAGCCTCAATACTCGTATTCCCGAGAAAGTGACCTCTCTGATCGTCGATACTCATGCTCTGGATCTCGAGTTCTCTCCCTTTCACGTGACTCAGATGTTGCACGCTCATAATGGTAATCATCATCCTCCATTCGCTCATATTGGTCATGACCACGATCACGATATTGGTCATAACGGTCATGATCATCCTGGACATCCAGATGATCATACTGGCTCCGACTTCGACGACGCTCATAATGGTCAGGTTCTTGGTCTTGGTCTGGGTCTGAATGCTTATGCCCATGCTCAGGTTGTTCATACCATCCACGATCATCCTCTGGTTCAGCGTGATCATGGTCCCGCTCTCTTTCACCATGTCGGTCCCTCTCATGCTTTGGTTCAACCCGATCATAATTAGATTCCCTATCACCGGACCGCCCGCGGTCGTGGTCATGGTCTTCAACATCATAGTCTCTCTCACTCTCCCTCTCTCGAGGACGATCACGCTCCCTATCACGGTCTCTGTGTCGATCACGCTCATAGTCACGGCCACGATCCCGACCTCGCTCTCTATCACGATCACGTGTTCGGTCGCGATCCCGACCCCGGTCTCTTTCTCTCTCCCTATCCCTGTCCCTGTCACGATCTCTGTGGTGCCTATCCTCCCTATGATCACGTTCCCTATGCCTGTCATGGGAGCGTTCACGGGATTTCTCCCGTTCCCTCTCTCTGTCCCTTCCCCTTTCACGTGATTTTTCCCTATCCCTGAAATCAATTCATTCAAAATCAATTAAAAAAATAAAGTGCACTGATGAAGCTGTGGAACAACAATTATTTTGCAGAAACTAAAAATTTCTATCCGGACTGTCATTTAAATAGACAAGTTAAAAATAGTGCTTAAAATTAAACATGAAACTTCTGGATCAATGTGTTAACCATTTCTTTACGGAAAAGAAGTGTTAATCTATTGCTGAGCACATACATAACCAGCTAAGGCTCAAATGAAAACAATGAAATGCAAAACAATTTGAACAAATCTTACCGGTCTGCACTCCGATCCTCTCGTGCCCTTGGCTCCTCAGAGTGAGATGGTCCTCCTGACTGCAATTGCTCCCTGAACAATTAAAATTAAGAGTTAAGAAAACCAGACATGTTGTGCAGCAAAACATCTTAAAGGATCTATGTAACCAACTGGACTGACGATATGTATCAAAGATACTTTGCAAAATTAATACTCAAAGATATTATTGCTTGAATGATATGCAGCATCTTTTTTTTATAGGTGACATGCAACATTTAACATACTAAAATAATTTCCTACAAGTCCCAGGCATTCCAATTAAAAACATTAGCACAGCAAATTCCCAGATCTAAAGAGAACATTTCTATAACCAAATCTACTTGTGAAGATGCACAAAGCACATCAAAACTAAGTTATCATTTTCAGTAAGCTATCGGATTTTAACATATCTTAGATTTATCAATAAGGTTATAACACAGCATGTATTGAAACCAGTGTTATTCAAACCGAACCGTACTGCTGGTTCAACCACAAATTTTGTGATCTGTGACCTAGTTTGGAATGGTAGACCTAGATACCGTTTAAGCAATTAAGCTGCTTTAGCCTGTGAAAAACCATGGAAAATTGTGTAATCGTTGATAAATAATGGTAAAGAAAAGAAAAACCTAACAAACTTGTAAAGTAGTTAAGACTCTATTTTTTGACTTTTGAGTGTATTTAAGTCAATTATCAAACCTAATAGCAACTAGCTTCTACCCTAAGAAGCACCGATACGAGTACGATATAGGATACGGCAATACAACAATTCTTGAAAACTAGGATACGATATGTATTAATTAATTATTAAATATATATTTTTTCCTATTTTTTATATATTGATAGGCATTTATTTTCATATATTGTTAATCATATATCAAGTTAAGAGCAATAATGGATGATAAAGTGAGTACATGGCCTTTAAATGATGTTTAGAATACAAAACAAGATCCAAAAGGGTAAATAAAAGATAACTAGGTAAGTGTTTAACATTGAAACCAATATATAAAAAATAAAAATAAAATTCTTCACCAGTTTGGGCTATCTCTCACTATTAGGAGGATTGGGTTACGACCATATCAGGGCCTCGTATATCCCAGAATTGGCACTTTTTTTTTCAAAAATAAAAAATAAAATAAAGCTAGGACACACATGCAGAGTATCCTTCGTTACTATCAGATATGGGTATATGAGCAAAATTGAAGTTTCCATGCTTCCTAAGTCTACCCTACTATAATATTTAATACCCAGTCATTTATGTAATGTCCCACCCACTGACCCATGTCGTCAATACTCACTACATTCACAGATTCACTTGTGAATCTGTGAATTGTCTATTTTTTGCTAAAGCTGTGCATTTTCAAATTATCAAGACTTTGGTCACTCCATTCTCCATTAATGTTTCTCTTTTTCTTTTTCACTATTTTGTAAGCCATCAGGGCATCAACTATTCAAGCACTTAAGCTAGGAGATCTATTAAAGCACCTGATGGTAATTCTTCAAAAACGTTTTTTTTAATAATTTTATTATTTATGAATTATGATCAATTTTTTTTTTAATTTTAATTTTAGATACAATTAAAATTTATTCCAAAATTGTAGAATGGCCTATTTTCTAAATTTATGTCATGTGACATTTTTTAGTTATAATTTAATTGAATAGCCATTTTCACTTTATTTTAGTTATATCCTGTAATTATAAAATATATTAATTAGTCAATTAATAAACCTACAATTCAACCAATGAACCACTGAACTGGTCTTTCAGCCAGGTCAATCTCCGGTTCAGTTTTGATAACTAAGATTGATTCATGAATTTGTTCAACAGATGATGTTGCATGCAGATATCCAATTCAGTCATTACCTCCCTGAGTATCTCTGATTAACATCTTCGCCTCCAACTCTGGTAGTTCCTAGCCCACCACCAAGTCGGCGAGGACGCCAATTTGGGACAGTTCTACCACGTTCAACATCCACAAGCACCCTTCTACCATCAATCTTCCTTCCATCAGCTTGTTTATATGCAGCTGTTTAATGTATACAAGAAGTTTTAGAACATACAACAAGAAGCATATAAGATAGAATAACAGACATTAAAATGAAGCAAACCTTTCATGTCCCGTGTATGCACATACTCAATGAAAGCATAGCCTCTAGGTTTATTTGATTCTTTGTCAGTAATCAATCGAACCTGAAAACACAGAAGAAACAAACAAATAAACACCAGTAATTAAAAGAAATCAGATCTCAACCAGAGTCATAAAATACAATCTAATGCTTTTTAATTCCATCACTAAGTGACAAAATGGTAAAAAAGAAGTTAAAATAGTAAATCCTAAATGGCACGGCAGACAGGCACTATGCCTCATTAGCCGTGCTCACCTTCAATTCATAGAGCTTCCCATCGCGAGATGCATCACCACCAGCTAGAGTTGTGGAAAAACTGATGTATTTGTGGCCAATTTACCAGTTGTTGAACAGACTAGTCTCCCCTTACCAGGGATTTTAAATTATTTTAATAACTAGAAAGCTATAGATAGTATAAGAAATACCAGGAAATCTTCTCAACCGCTGCTATGTTTTTGACAGCCTTTAAAGCGAACAATAAAAGCTTTAGCAACAGGAAATACACGCGCTAAAAATTCAAGCAAAGGAGAGAGATGCTAATACTCCCGACATGTTTTACCCAGTGCAGGATAAAGAACAGAAGTTGTCAGTCACCTCTTGAGGATTGAAAATAAAGCCAAAAGGCATAATGCATCCTGCTCTGATCAACTTAAAATTTTCAGCTTTGCTGTGCAGGATGAACCACCATCTTTGGAATTGGGTTGGTAGGAAATTGTGGAATGAAAAATACATTCACTAAATGCAATAATCACCTCCTTACCAGGGATATTACTCAATATGTAGTAACTTAAGTAATTCCTAGACACATCCAAGTCCCAGAAAGATCTCTAAACCCAACTATATCAAGAGAGATGAAAGGATTAATGGAACAAACCCACCCATTAGCCATTTCCAGAAAATTGGCGGTGATACCAGTGCGCTTATTACCAACTCGCACACGCTCCAAGGATCGTATATTAAATCAAAGAACGTTTGAATGTTCTCCCTTTCAGACTTGAAATAAATGCCGAACAGAATATTCACTACAATTACTGATAGAGTAGAACTTTTCGACTGTGATTCATTATTTCAATCAAATAGGCTGAAAGTGGACCAGTTGATTAAGTGGAAATTATATTAACAGGCTTGATTAGGGGTCTAATAGGAGTAAGCTTGAGAAAATATAAAATAGAATTTAGAGCTCAGTAAAATACAATTTTTCCCTTTAAAAAACAAATAGTAAGATTGTAAATAAATTTTAAAACCTTGAAAAAAAAAACTTCTCAGAAAATAATCTTTTTTTTTTTTATAAATAAGATAAACAGAAAGGATAACGCTACCACAGAACTGAACCTCTTACCGAACCCCCGCAGGGAATGCTCAAAATACCTACCCGCTTGATTGGACCATAAGACTCAAACTCCCTTTTGATTCTGCTTTCAGTTGTCTCATAACTCTGCAAGCAGACAACATGAATAATAAGTCATTTCAAACAAAAAAATTGGGTACAAGATGGAATATCCAAAGTACAATGACAATATCACTCACAAGTCTAGCCACGAACAATGTCTTATATGGATCTCCAGAAACATTTGGGTCTTCTTGTGGATTATCTGCATAAAAATTACATGTAAAAACAAACATACTGAAGCTATTAAACTCAAAAACCTTAAAGAAAGATATAAGTGTCTTCACATTTCTGTAGCTCCTCAGCAGCCTTTGCTGCACCCATCTCCAGTCTTAACGCATGTACTCTAGCCCTTCTTTGTGTCTGGATCCACAAAAATTTATCAAAACCAGATATGGAGCAAAAAACCAAGTTACATTTACGCATTTCCTAGTTGTAAGCTTAAGTTGCTTAGTTTGTACACTTTCCCCTCAGGCCAGGGGTTGTGCAGATGGTTGGAATTGCTTAGTTGTAGCTCCTCCTCTGGCAGTGTTTTACTCACAAGTAGGCACACACACAACAAAAAAAAATAAAACAAAGGGAAGATTCAAACAACCATCAGGAGAAGCTCCACAGAGAGGCTGTAGAATATTATATTTCCAAGACAAGCTACAGAGGGGGGAAAAAAGCAAGTAAACAAGTCAAATTTCTACTCACAGTAAAGCGATGCCTTTAACTCAAAGTTGATCATGTAGTTCAGGTTTAGGGTCATTTCAGCTGAGTTATATTTCTAATTTGTAATCATTGAACAGCATTCTTCATTAGTAACACCTTTGTTGACAGAAGAGAATCATCCACATAATTCATGATCATTCAGTTGAAACAATAAATATTATGCATCTTCCTTGAAATGGTTCCTTTAAAGCATTTAAAACTTATTGATAATTGTAATTTGGGTTCCTGATGTTTTTGCCCCTATAGTACTACATTTCCAGTGTACTTTGGTTGGCTATATTTTTTTAATAAAATTTTTCCGTTACCTATATTCAAAAAAAAAAAAAAAAAAAAAAAAAATTGAAAAAGCTTTTGAAACCATGAATTCAAAGAAAATAAAATAAGCCATATACAAAAGCTTTAAAGAAACAACACTAGTAATCGGGTAATCCATTCAAGAAGTTATAATAGAGCCAAATGATGATCATCTAATGTAAAACACTTGAACATAGATCAAACCCTGCAGAAGTGTAACATCTTACAGGAGTTTCACCCAAAACGACAGGTGGAGAATATTCCGCATCTCCAGGCTCCGCAAACTTAGTCACGAATTGCGCCATCCCTTCATAAATTATATAAGAAGAAAGACAAATCATGTTATAACATACAAAACCAATGTCAAATCGAAGACAACACCAAACACGCGCTCTAGAAGGCCAATCAAACCTGTTAATGGAGGGCATTTTCTTTTCTCTGGAGGCGGTTTAAATTCCAAAGGCGGCCGAGGCTCAAAGAGCTTCAGCAAGTTTGATGTTAGACCAGTGGGGTGACTCTGCCCAATCTGCATTACAAAGCCAAAAATCAATCCCATTAGCAATACTTTGAATCGGAAAAGAAAAAAACCCCAATGAACTTTTAGTCAGTTTCATTATCCAAAAACAAACACAATAAAGAAAATCAACAATGCATAATCAACAATTTGAACCAAATCCATATAGTGAAAATACAGATCAAGCTATTTTTACACTAAGAACTAGGGTTACAGTGAGGATAGCTAAAAACCCTAAAAACTATGACAAAACGACAAAAACCCTAAGAATTTCACAAGCAAAAAACGACGAATCGTGAAAGAGAAAGAGATAACGAACCAGTTTGAGCTGTTGAACGTTGGCGCGGTTCTGGACTTTGGTGCGGCCCTGAACGGCGGCGTTTTGCGGGTTGCGCATGAAGGCATCGTTGAAGTCTCCCATGGCGGAGCGATCGGAGGTTGAGCCTTTTAGGGTTTTTGTTTGTGAGATGATCGAAGGGTTTGGTTTGGTTACCAGATGAGAGATATGAAAAGCATTGAATCCGAATGTAAACGAATCGGGTCGGGTATGGTGTGCGCGAAGAGCCTTCGAAAGCAGCAGAGAAAGAAAGAATGAATGAAGAAAGGGTTTTGGTCTCGAGAGGGTATTATATAATAGAAGGTCAATTTTACTTGCCCGAGTTTATTTACTGTGGGAGACAAAGACACCCAGTGAGTCGTATAACTCGGTATTTGGGTACAAACTAGAAAGTACAAACCAAGATAATACAAGTTTTTTTTTTTTGAGAAACAAGGTAATAGTAATACTAGGTTTTTTTTTAGAAAGAATAGTAATACTAGTTGATTCCATAAAAAAAGAAAAAAAAAAGGGCAATACTACTTGTTTTATTTATTGACAAAAATGATGAGACGATGTCGTTATGATGGTGGTTTATATGGGTACCTACCCTTTATCTTATCGGCCAAGTGGCCCAAGTCCAATGGACAAAACAGAACATATAACAAAAACCAACAAGAGAGAAAGAGAGAGAAAAAGGGAGATTAGATCATAAGGCACAATAAGTCTATAGCCTATTGGCACACAAAGATTCACACAAAAGTTGTCATTGAGGAGCTGGTATATGGCATATATGTCGGGTCACTCACACACTGGCGGGTCCCACATACTATGGGGCCCGCCTATCTGTGAGAGATCCGGCATATATGCCGGGTACAACATATAATTTTCGGTCATTGAGAAGTAAAAAAAAAATAATGTAAGTGATGGGCGACATGGGTCAAGATGAAAATTGGAAAAACCTTGTAAAAAAGACAATTATCTTACTTTTTTTTTTAATAATGGCTATTGTGGGGTGATGAGCTTAGACATGGCCTGAGGATTTGGGCTAAATAAGAAGATGCACCTAAGAAATGGGCCCAACCCAAGTTACAAGTAGTAAACAAATGGTCTTCCCTGAGTTAAGAGTAGACTGTGCTCATCATCCATAAGAGCCCAATTGATCGCTTCTTCCCATGTTCTTAACCAAGGTTAAGGGCATGACTGGGGGGTGGAGGCACATATACCATGCCCCCCCCCCCCCTTTCAAAAAAAAACTTTGAGGCCCCTTATAATAGCATATAAAAATAAGGTGCACTTCTACAAAAATAAGCTGGGCTTTAACAATTGTACCAACTAGCCCTCTCCCCGCCCCCCACACAAAAATTTTCATGGAACCCAGTCCACCTTTTGAAATCTCGCAATGATACAATACAACACTCCACTGTTAATTTTTATGTACATTGTACATCCCACCCAAATAAAACAAATGCTTTTAACAAAACCTAATAAATGCCTAGTTGCCATGTGTCCATCCTTTTTAATATTTTATAATAAGAATGCAAAAGTTCTATGTAATCAATGTTCAATTTTGAAGTGCATTGTGCACGGTGCATTACTTGAACCTATGAGGTTTTATCTGCCCACAAATTTGATTTTTTTTTCTTATCATCTCTCTTTTTTTTTTTTTTCTTTTTTCTCTAGCTGATATTATCTTTTACTTTTGGATGTAGGTGCTTGATAAGTTGCGCTAACATTGAATTTAAAAAAAAATCTTTTTCTAGAAGAAAATTTAGGTTGCAATAGAGATTTATTTATTTGAAGATTTGAATAGGAAATCCTATAGAATTGATAATGAATAAATTTTATTCTATGAAAGATCAACATTGAACATAACTTTTATAGGAGATGCTTTTTTTTGTTCATGTTTATAACAAATTACTCATTTTGTACACTGATTTGAGTTTAAAAATATTATTTAATTTCATTGATCATTTTGTATATAATATATGTATGAGTTATGACTAACATATAAATAAGTAATTCGGCCCCCTTAAATAAAAAATCCTGCCTATGCCCTTGGGCATAACCGGTACCCTGAGGTATGCACTTTTCTTCCTCGGTTATGAATCTCATCTCCTAAACTCACCCCGAGGGACACAAATAAGAAAATGCAGGGCCCAATGAAACAGTCATCTTTGCATTAATGAGGTTTTTCACCTAATATTAGCCCACATTAAATGTTGAATGACTGACCTAAACAGTGGAAACACCCCTAAAAGTCCTCCTTAATGATCAAAAGATGGCAAAGTGGGAGGTTGATGAGACAAGTATCCTCCAAATCCAACTAGGGGTAAGCCAGCTAGAGAGAGAGAAGGAAGGAGGAAGATGGCTATAAAAGGAGGAGAGGTGCAACAGAGGAAGAGGTTCAAAAAATTAGAGAGAGAAAGTCTAGGCAAGAACTAAAGAGAGAAAGAAAAATTAGAAAACCTTTTACTAGAGTTTTCAGCCTTTTAATCCCTTCCCATGTACCTTGGGAACATTGTTCCCTCATATATGAAAGTTTGATTTAGTCCTTTTTCGTGTTCAACTTATTGCTTAAACTTCCCATTGTGTTTTTTCTCCCATCTTCTAGAAATTAATTGTGTAGATCAAATATCTTCTTCACTGTTCACTTGTTGGTTGTTTTTGACCCCTACAGCTATCATGACATGCTATGATTAGAGTTCAATTACTTATACTAGTGTACCCTAATTAAAAAAAAAAAGAAAAAAGTAGTGTCCCAATTTTTTGTCAGATTATTCCACTCATTATGAGAAACTTGAAACCCTTTACTAAAGGGGTTTCGTGATTCCTATGCCACTGCGTTTCCCAGTCCTTTTCTTTTAGTGCTTTGACCCAAAGTAATAGCTTATAGCCCATGGAGCCTTGAGTAACATTACTTTTACTTGGTTTCACAATTGAGGACTCTACTTTTATTATGTATCAATCACAATAAAAAATATAATTTGTTTTTTTATTGTATATTTATTCTTATTCAAAAGAAAAAGACTCGATCAATTGCTAGTCAATGATAATGAATACAATTGATGAGGAGAATGTGTTTTTCATTTGTTATTAACATGTTTTGTGTTATCTTATAGCATTGGGTATGTTAAAAATAACCATAATGTTATTTTCGTACCACCCCCCCCCCCCCCCTTCAAAAAAAAAACGCTACATCCTGTGTGCTAAATCTGAAAAAATTTGGTAGCTTGCTACAGTAATCTACTAGTAGTAGTTAGTGTAGCAAGCTACTACTCTTTTTTTTATTCACTCTTCTACCTCTATTCTCTATTCTCTCTCTCTCTCTCTTGAAAATTGACTACAACTATGTCGTTTGGATTGGTAGTGGTTTATGGGTCAAGATTTGGGTTTTGTTGGAGGATTTGGATCAACTATGTCTATGGGTTCTAGGCTATTTGGGTTTGTTATTTTAGGTTGCCTTGGTTATGGCATTCGATCTATGGTTTGACTTTTTTGTGGGATATGTTTGTCAATCAGGGTTTGATGGGTTTGTGGGTATTTGGTAGATGAGATGGGTCTTGTAGCGGTGGTAGGTATAAGTTTTAAGGTTATTTTAATAGGTAATGTACTAAAATAAGAGAGGAGACATAGGGGAAATTGTGAAATTGAGTGTTAAAGTAGCAAAAGTAGCATTTTGGTGTGCTAAATCACTTTTTTTGGCACACCAAATACTAATGCTCTTACCTACAAAACATTATGCAGCTCATCAAATTATATAATTGGAATTAGATTTTCGTCACTTTTTAGTATTTCCAAATATACTCTTATTGTTTAGTTTGAATTTATTTTCTCAAATCACAAATTAAGGACCAAAAAACCACATTCACACAACTTCACCACTCTCATAAATTTGTGAATCAAACTATAAATAACATATAGTGAGGGTTTGGATACAACGGTTTCCTGCGTCTGCGTTTTTGTTCACGCGTTTTCTCCTTTTTTTTTTTTTTTTTTGCCGCATTGTTTGACTTTGAGAGACAAAAAGTACTGTGCATGAACAGTGCGTGCACTGTTCATGTACTGTTTACGCATTAAAAAATATTAAAAATGGGTCTCACGACACTATTTATACATTTAAAATTATTTTGCTACAGTGTTTTCAGCAACAATAAGTTGTATCCAAACGGACCCATAATCTAATAGTGAGGTTTTCAAATTATGCACAAAATTAAGTTTATTGATTGAATTGTAAATAATACCTACTTATTAATGGTATTCATTGACTTTGGGCCAATCAGAAATCACTACTTATCCTCATTCTACACGATTTTTTCTAGACATCAAAACTCTAGAGAAATTATGTCTCAACAACACTCAAAGAACATTTGAAGAAATTCATTCGAATCCTTCTTCAAAGACTCAAAGTTCCATTGGAATCAAGCTCTAAAAGCCTCCAAAAACTTCAAAATCAAGCCTCTAAAGTTCTAGAGAACTTCCATAAAAAAGACTTCGCATTTGAAGAATCTTCAAAGAACTCGAAAAACATTTAAAAAACTTGAAGAACAACAAACCTCTAACAAGCTCAAAGCCAAAGATTCATTATGAAGACCGTTTAACCTATCTTCCAACCAAAATAAAGAAGATTTTGTGTTCGAATCAAGACTTCATTTGCATAAATCATGGATTGAAGAACTTTCCTAGAATATTGAATAAGAGGAATGTCCTCATCTATTCAATAAATACAAATTTATATTTTTGAAGTATTTTCAATTGTTTGATTTTCAAACTTGGGATTTTGTATTTGCAATGCACAACTCAAAGAGATGGATAAGCCATATCCCACTATCCAAGTTTTCATTTTTAAAAGAAAAGGAAAAAAAAAAAAAAACTTTTTGCACACTTGAGAGAGATGGTTAACCATATCCTGCTACCCAAGTGAGCATTTTCAGAAAAAAAAAAAAAAATTGCACACGTGAGAGAGATGGATAAACCATATCCATCTAACCCAAGTGAGTATGTTAAAAAAAAAAATCATCAACATGCAAAATTGTTACAAGAATGTACCTTTTTAAGTTCCATAATTGAAGTCATGCCAAACTTGACAAAGTTACGTGGCTGAAATCTTGTAAAACTTGGTGCAAAAGACTTCAGAAACAATGGAAATTGAAGGGCCTAATGCTACGTAAAAAGAAAAGAAAAGAAGTCATCAAAGGCTGAATTATCTGTTGTATAAAGAAGAATAAGTCAGGTTACACACAAGCAGCTAACAAAAGATTAAAAAAAAAAAAAAAGATTCTTTTTGGTGGATGGTCTCCTTGAAATAATTAGATGACATGGAGAAGAGTGAGATAGGGAGATGTCATGTAAAAATGACAGGGCATATATAAGGTAAATTTCCAACGATATATGTTGTATAAGAAAGAGATATAATGATACAATAAGTATATCACTTGGCAATTTAGTCAAGACATGTTCAAGGTTGTCTCATGGATATATTCTCTCATGCTCAGCGATAATACATGACGAACTTCCTTATACAACATATATCATTGGAAATTTACCTTATGCCCTGTAATTTTTACATGACATCTCCTTATCTCACTCTTCTACATGACGAACTTAATAGCATAAGATATTCATACTTTCTATGGCTTGAGGCAGATGTATTTCACAAAGCCTTAACCATTGGGCGGAGATTGAACCCTAAATCTCTTATTCAACTATTAGAAACTTTACCAGTTGATGAGCTTGTTAGGGTTTGTGCCCTTAAATCCAATTTATTGATATGTTATAAATAATTAAATTGTTTAATTACATGAGACTATTTATAAATGAATTAATAGGACATTATCATAGTCCTTGAGATGCATTGTATGTGATTTAGTTACAGAAGATATAAACCATAAGTTCCTTGTAAACTCAAAATATATTTCGTAGTTGGTGATAAAATTGGGCGTTTCATCTGCGAAAACTATAACACATCAACTAAGATGGTTTGTTTTGATCATGGAAGTGGAGACTTCTAGTTGATGTATTGATATGTCTTAAGTGTGTAAAACATATTGAACTGGACTGCTGTGAGATTAATTATTCAATTAACAATTGTCATATGAATAATTAATCTCGCGATTTTTAATTTCATAGACTCTCAATCCTGAGAGGATAATGAACCCGATCATGAAATATAGGTTACTTTGATATATTAGGAGTGAAATCTAGATTAACGGTCAAAACTTCAGTATGTTGGGTAACCACACGTAGTGTTGAGGGAACACATATGCTCAAGATGGAATCCATAATATCTTTCTATAGAGACATGAAATATCCCCTTAAGATAAGTTTAATGGGAACTGGTTATTCAGGGTTGGCCACTTTAGTAAGAGTACGAAAGTTTATATTTATTGAAATTAGATTTCATAAATATTAATAACTAAAAGATTAAATCGGGCACTCAATGAATAAAATAGTTGTTTACAAAGTGACAGTTTATTATAACTTTGTTTACTATGAATATTTCATGGAGGGGTCAAATGATATTATATTAGAGTCTTGAGATATAATTTATTAATAAGGCCTAAAGTGCAATTATATTTCCATAGTGATACTTGTTATATAATTAATGGTAACTTTGAGCTTGTTAAGAGTTGACAGATAAGTCTGAGTCCCATTGGAGTTAGAGCCTTATTAGTCCCTTTGGTCCCATCCCAAGCCACACACTTAAGCCCAATTGGGCTGGCCCCAAAGGCTAACCCAATTAGATAATCAGTTTTTATTTAATAAGAGTTATTAAATAAAGTAACTGCCAAGGTAGTTAAAAAAAAAAAAACGTACTTATGATTAAAAGAAGAGAAAACAAACAATTTTTCTCAATCTTGGGAAAAATGATTGAGAGACCACTCATTTTGGGCACCGTGTGGAATTGGGATGAAGATTGAATGTATTCTCAAGTTTTATTTTTGAATTTTACTGCATTAAGTTATGCTTTCTTTTCTTTGTTTTAGAATTCAAAGTTATACGTTATCTTTCATGAATGAAGTAGATCCAATTTTTCGCACTAATTAAAACTCAGTTTTTCGCGCTACATACCTGATATGAAAGCATGCATGAATAATGAATGGCAAAATTAAGTTCACAAAAGGATTAGGATTATGGATATTTACGTGCGAAAGAAAAAAAAAATCAAAGAAAGGAAAGTCACTTGCGTCAATTTTAGAAGAGAGAGATTATAAGCAGTGGAAAGCAAGGTCAAGTTTCGGCCTACAAAATCGAAGAAAGAAAGAGAGAGAAGAAAAAAAATACGCCTATGTTCGCTCCAATTAACACGCATGCAAAATAGTATGCCAGCGAAATTAGGGTCTTATTCTTCTTTTTTTTTTGCTGAATAATTAGGGTCTTATTCTATGCGGCTGTGGCTGTCCTTTTATATAGGGCTGGTCAGGGAGAGTTCACTCATCCAAGACTAATTTGACTAAGAAAAAAAAGTCATTCTTTGCGGCATTAAGAATTTTTTCTGGTCTAATTATTAGAAAACTTAAATTATACAAAAATCTAATAAAAATAGAATATTAAGTTCTATAATTTACTTCTACTAAAAAAAAAAAGGAATGATAAGAGATAAAGTGAGAACTAAAAATACTGAAATGTAAGTAATATGTTTTTTCAGTTATTTAAGCTAATTTTTTTTATTTTTTTTTATTTTAAAGAGTTAAGGATTACGTTTGGGGGCTAAAATTATTTTTGTGAGAAATGTTACGTCCATAATTTTTTTATAACAATTCTTATGTGATAAGTTGTTGTTGATGGATAAAAAATTAATATCAATGGTGGCTGTAGGGTCCGGGTTTGAGCACTTCTGCTATTGAGAGAGTGGACTCAAGTCCAGTTAGCCCATTACAATGAATTTGTAGAGAGTGGGTTGAAAAACTAGGCCCTAACAAGCGGGCAACGTCTAGTGTAGTGTTCGTTGAAGGCCAGTCGGCCAAGGCTTTCTTCCTAAATCTGTCCTCGGCACTGGTCCGAGGAGCTGGGTAATGGCCTTGCTTCTGGGGGCTCCTTTCGGGAGAAAATGCCCCCCTTCTGATCTCTTTCTCCTTCCTATATATAGTCATTTTTCTTACAACCTCTTTCCTCCACTTGCTGATCAGCCACGCCCCTCTCCTCTGACTGCCTGTCCCATCAGCCATTTTTATCAGACTCCTGTGAGTCGCAACAACCAAGGCACCCCTGGCCAAAGGTCACATCCTCATTAATGAGGCTGTGGAGTTAGGTGGGTGCATTTAGTGTGGAGGTGACAGCCTATCCAGGACGTGTTCCCCAGCCATGCTACTATGGTTGACGTGTCGGTCTCGGGTTGCCGAGGGCAAGATCGTCCTCGGTAGGATTTCTGGCCGTTCAGACCTTCACACTCCTTCCTCGAGCTCTGCTTCCTCCTCGGCATAGGCCCTGGGCCGAATACAAGTTGGGCCGGGGTCACCAGATTATTTAGGCCCCACAATAGCCCCTTAAAATGTTGTCGTCCGGCTCCTCGGACAGGGAGGAGGATTTTGATGTCCTTGGGCCTTAGTCATGACTCACCCAATCAGAGGCCTATGCCAGCGTCAGGGTCTTTTCGCCTGCCCAGTACACGTTTCTGGTGCCTCGATATACGGTGCGCAACTGCATTAAATGCCCGCATTAAATTCTGGCGGCTCCATACTCCCCACGTTTAACGGTGTGATGCTAATCGGTCGGTGGGGATTTCCTGCCTTTATGGGCGGGAAACTCCGCCTAGTTATCCTTAATTGAGGATATAAGTACTTGTCTGAACCGATTTGCCTCCTCATTTGTGCACTTGAGGACTTTGGTGCACATACTTTGAATCCGGTCAAATCTCTACATCAACGAGCGCTCCTTTCCAGTATAAAAAGCCTATCCGAGGAGGTTTTCCTCATTCCTGTAAGTCTTCTTCTCTCTCTAGCACAAATTCTTCTCTGCTTCCTTTCTTCCCTTCGCTCTTTCTCGAATCCTTTAGTCGTTGTTGGGGATGGGTAAATTTAAGAAGCTAGTCAAGTCTGAGGAGGTGATGGAGAAATTCATCGCTGATCACGGGATACCCCGCAATGTAGGCTTGAGGTACTGTGAGGAAGGGGAGTGGTACATTAGGAGGAACGAGGGCGAAGTGGTGATCCCTATAATAGCCTTCTTAGAGGGAGGCATGAGAATCCTAATGAGGCTGGTGACGAGCGGCTACCTTAGGCATTTTCGGTTAGCTCCCACCCAATTTGCTGTCAATATGTTTAGGATACTAGGGTGCGTAGACGCCTTAAATGAGAAGATGGGGTTGAGGTTGACCCATCATGATGTAAACTGGTGCTATAACCTCCAACACCTGAAGGGCAAGACGTACTATATGAAGACGATGGACGATAGGGTCCGTCTAATCCAATGTCTCCCTGATTCTAGCAAGGGGCTGAACCTTGATTTTCTCATCGTGTCAGGGGAATGGCACGATGGTCTTCATTTTCCGACAATAGAGGGAGAGCCAGGTAGGGTACTTGGAGTGGCAGAGGGTCCAGTCTTTTTTTTTTCTTTGTTGTAAACCTGCTTTGTTTGGCTGATGATAGGAGTCTGTCTTTTTTCTTTACAGATCCGCACGCCTTCGCGCGCCATTTTAGCCTGGTTAACAAGGAGGATCTGCAATTCGTGCTTAGGTCGGAGGCTTTTGTGAACGAGGGTGACAATCAAGTCAGGGCTGCTCACAAAATCCTCGGGTGCGATCCGGCCTAGAAGGTGTTTCCGGTCCCGAAGCACGTGATCAGGGCTCGTGACCCTCGGCTTAGACAAATCACTGTGGTGGAGCACGGGTTCTCATTTTTTGAGGGATCACCCATTCCGGAGGGCATCCCATTGGCTGGTTCTTCCTCGTCCCATCAAGCTGCGGAGACCGAGGGAGAGGATTCGGAAAAAGAGGGAGAAGTAGTGGATTTGGGCTCGTCTGAGGACGAATTTGCCGTATTCGAACAAGGCTATTTGTCCGAGGATCCATCCGGTGACTTGGGGGATCCCCAACTGTCTGAAGCCGATCTTCTGCCTCCGAGGGCTGATATTCAGGCCGAAATGGGTTCCAGGAGACAACCCCAAACCAACCTACTTGATCTGCTTGAGGGCAGGACGGGGAAAACCACGCCGAGGGAGTCACAACCCAAGCCTCCTTCATCTAGGCCCAAGCTTCCTCCAGCCCCACCTAAGCCTTTACCTGCGCAGACCAGGTCATCCATCGTTCCGCCCATCTCGGATCCTCGGCTCGAGTCCTCTGATCCGAAGAGGAAGAGGTCTTCTAAGGACAAAGAACCAGTGGATGGGGAAAAGCCTCGTTCCTCCCAGGAAGAGGGTGAAGCCGGCCGACCCTCTAAGCAGCTGAGGATTGGTGGTCAGGACAAAGGGAAAGGGGTTGTCCAGGCGTCCGAGCCCCAGGCCTGGCTGCCCGCTCCCATGCTTCACGGGAAGCCTCTGATGGACGATGCCACTCTCAGGGACTTCCGAGGGGGCGAGGGGGCTTGCGTGGCCGATGCCCTGGAGAGGTCCCTCCTCCTTCCTGTCGACATGGCTGAGTTAGGGAGCATGAGGAGGCAGGAAGTGGCCCGCAACCTTAAGAGGTACCTGGGCATGGTAAGCCTTCTGACACTTGTTCTTTCGTTTCGATTTCATTGCTTAGTACTTAACATACAGTGCTTGGGTTTCGGTTTGTAGGCTATCTAGGCAATCTTTAGGCTGGACGAGGAGGCCGACAACCAGGGTAAGGCCCTATATAAGGAGCGCCATAAGTACTTAACCACCGCGAGTACTCTCAAGAGATCTGAGGCGGATCTCAAGAAGGCGCTGGAGAGTTTGGAGGAGAAGACGAAGGCTAGAGACAAGGCTGCATCCGACCTGGCCGGCACTATGAAGCATGCCGAGGACCAGACAGGGCGCCTGCGGGATGTCAAGGGTCAGCTGCAGGTTGCCCAATGGGGTATTGCCAACCTGAAGAAGGAGCTGGCCGAGGCCGTGGTGGCAAAAGGTATTGCTGAGTACGCCAGGGACGAGGCCGTGAGGGTCAAAGACGAGGCCGTGTTTGTGAGAGAGAATGCCGAGCGCTCCGTAAAGGAAGCGAAAGAAGAGGCCTTTGCTGAGGGGATGGCCAAGGCTGAGGCTGCCCTTAAGGCTCATATCCTTGAAGTGTATAGGCGTTTCTACTCCGAGACTTAGGAAGAGGCCCTCAACCAGGCGGGGGTCGAGGCCTCGTCTGACCTTAGGAGGGCCGAGAGGGTGTATTACCCTTCTGCTATCTGAGAGGTTGCCACCGTTGCTCCCAAGGCTGGCTCCGCCTTACAAGCGACAGATGAGGGCCAGACCAATGCCGCCGAGGATTCTACTCCAACTGATAAGCCTGTTGATGGGGTTGAGCCCCATGGAGCATTGGAGGGGGCAGGAGCTGGTAGTCAAGAGGTGACCCAAGATGTGGTGAAGCCTCCTGCTGACTCCCAAACCACACTCGTCGCCCCCTAGATTCCTCCTGCCGAGGAAGAGTCCTCCGAAGCAGCCCCTCCAAGCCAGAGCCCTGAGGTACCAGCAGAAGCTCTCCAGCAGACTCCTCAGGATAAGCCGTCTACCGAGTTGGCGGAGTAGGCCACTTTGTCGAGTCATCCCATTCTGATGGCCTGGGCCACTCTGATTTTGTTGTTGTTTGTTTGTTTGTTTTTTTTTACTTCGCCTCTTGTTTTGGCGACATTGTAACAAGACTATGTATTTTCCCTTTATAATATATTCAGTTGCTTGTTTTTAGTTCCTCGAATGATGTTTCCTGTTACTTGTTATACTTTGATGTTTCGCACAATACCTTGGTTGTGTCTAGCACTTTTGTTCCTCTGTAAGTAGCTGGTTGTTGACACCCCATTTTGCAACCCGTATTTAACCTCACATGGAGGGTAAAAGGGTAATTTTGCCTTGAAAATATGCATCTTGATTTTGGCCATTAGATCCTTAATCTCATTTCACAAAAATGATCTTGATGTTGTAACGATCAAATCAACTGGTCATAAACCCTAATCGGACCACCAGATTGAAAGTTATCATCAAATCAAGTTTTAATGGCTGAGATGCACTATTACAAATTGAGTCCGACTATATGTGATTATGAACAATTGATTTCAATTGGTTATAAGTGTAATCAATTGGAGATCAATGATGTGTCATAATTTGATTGGTTAGGACTACATTTTATGGTGAAGTTGCATACACCTAATTAATTAGATAGTTAAACATTAATTATTCAATGAGTAATTTGTGCAATTATCTTTTAATTAGAGCAAATTTGATACCAATTAAGTCTGAAATGGAAGTAATTGGAGTCATTTAATGTTAATTGGGAGCTAATTTGGGACCTATTAATATTAATTGTGCTGAAATCATTTTCTAACAAATGACCTCTGCTCACCATTTCATCAATATCTCTCAGAATATTTTGAATCTGTGAATGAGGTTAATTTTCCCAGAAACTAGACATCCGGGGCTTCAATTTGAGCACAAGAACGAGACAATTCCGATCAGAATTGAGTTAGATATGATTTTTCGAAGTTGACTCTACAAGCTGTTACAGCAGCTACGGGAAAACCGAATTTTGGCTTGCTCCCCACTCCCACCAATCTCTCCATTTAATGCACCAGATTTTCCTCAAGGCTAAAATGAGGTCTAGGTTCATAATCCTTGTCAACCCTCATTAAATGGCCTTCCATTCATATTCCCTCCACTACCACTATATAAACCCTCCCCCTCCTTCATTCCAAGACACCAAAAACCCCCTCTCTTCTCCTCTCTTGAGTTCTAGTGAAGTAGAGTAGTCTTGTCATATCTTGGTCTTCCTGAGACTCAAGGTATTGAGTGAGACTTACTCTCCCTCTCCTAGTTCTTCTTCTCTCCTCCACCCTTAGGACCTCCACCAAGAGTCTCCTCCTCCACTGCATGGATCTTGCATGAAGGTATAATCTCTTTCCCTAACTGGTTTTTTATGATGCCATGATGAGAATTTAAGATTAAAGCATGATAGTAATGATTTAAATTCTCTTGAATATGTTTGAATGTTCTTAAATGTTCGTATGTGTTCTTCACATGTTCTTAGTTGTTCATCACATGTTCATGCATAACACTAGTTTTAATCTTAAATCCATGTCAAAAATGTGAAAAACATGTTTGTCTAATAATTCTTTCAAATCCTTGAATCTAGGTTATCACCATCCACACACATTCACTAGAATTTATTTTTTTTCAATCCAAATGTAATGCTCAATAAATTGAATTAGGGTTTATCACATGCACACACTTCAAATTCAACATGCAAATTAATTGATAACATATTGGATGATGTGATATGAATGTTGGCCACCATAGTCTAGAAGACCGGTTTCACCGGGCAAGGTGGGTGCCTAACACCTTCCCACCTTGTAACATAGCCTCCGAACTTAGATCAAGGGTTAGTAGATCAAATGCTTATCCTTGTAATTTTCAATTTCTAGATTGTAACTAGGAAACAAAGCCATGTACTTTATCTTAGATTGTATCTAGGACCAAAGCCATGTAATTTCCTATGTTCAATGTGAATTCAATTTCAAATTAATAAAATGAGGAATTTTTCAATTATGGTTTTCTTATTTTTCCAATAATTAAATAAGTGGCGACTCCATTGTAAAACCCTTAATTTAAAGGGGAAAATATAACTAGTCGAACCTCCATTTTGAGAGGCAATAACACGACTCCACCCATTCACGTGGGTTTGGCCTAACATTTCATTAAAACGGGCCGGGGGCGCGGTCTCTCACAGTGGCGACTCCACTGGGGATATTGAGGGCTAAGCTTCAATTAGGTTATGGTGGCCAACCATGTCATTGTTTGTTTATTGCTTTTTGTATATAACATGTCTAATATGTCATTATTTTGCATGTCATGCATCATTTGCTTGAATGAAATTTATTTTATTTGTGTGCTAGCCCGGAAGCCCGGTAGTATTAACCGTGGATTGTGGTCTTCCTGAGACTCACATACCCAGCGGTGAACCTACCACCCACCGCGACAAGGATCATCTTGGTTATGCCATGGTGGTTCATAAGGACAAACTGTACCGTTCGGACCAACGCGGCGCTCCTGGCGTCACAAGTTGGGAGGTACGACGTCCTAGCTTGTGGGAACCTTTAACCTACCTTCTACCCATGTTGTAATGACCCATAGAACCTACCTTTAGGTCGGTCCATGTAAATTGCATTTCATCATGCATTTGTTTGAACCATGATGACTCAAGTCCAACGCTTGATCCCATCATAATTGTTTGAACCTTGTATGCTATGAATGAGCTCAAGCCCAAAGGCTTGTGATTGAACTCTACTTGGTATGAAAACCAAAAATTGTTTCTTGAATCATTCTAAGCCCAATACTTGAGCCCATCAAAGGTGTATACGCATGATCAACATCAAAAGCCAAAAGCTCACAAGATGCATGCATTTCAAGTGCAAGCCCAAGCCACTTCAAGTAAATGTCAAAAGATCATAATCAAGGTTCAAGCCTTCCAAGTGCAAGCCCAAGCCATTTCATCATAACCAAGGTTCAAGCACACTAAGCCTCAAGCATCCTAAATGGACCAAGAATTAGCAAGTGGCCCAACTTTGCCTCACTCTACATTTGGTTTGCAACATCATGGTTAAGCTTAAAATTTGTTTGTTTATTCCAGGTTTCTATGTTTCTTTGAATTCAAAATTTTCATGTAGCATTTAATGAGCTTTGTTCATGTATATATATTAAGAAAAAAAAAACAAAAAAACAAAAAAAAAATTCAAAAAAATTATAAAAAAAAAAATTTCAAGATTTCCAAATCTTTCCCAAAAAAAGAGAAAAATTTTCAAATGGAAAAGTCCTTGGACTAGGGGCATTGAGCCCTTAAGTCATTTTTAAAAAAAAAAAAAAAAAAAAAAATTCTTTGAACTAGGGGCATTGGACTTCCTAGTGATTTTTTCAAAAAGACCCATTTTTTTCTTTCAAAGATTTCAAGATTCTTTAAAGTCTTCTTTTCAAAATGGTACATGAGGATCCCTTAGACAAAACTTTTTCTGAATTAAGGTGTTTAAAGGCTTGAACAATCAACTGTACTGAGAAGGGATTGATTTCATTTGATTCGTGTAAACACTCTTGCTAAATTACTTTGAATAAAAGAAGAAATGGTCTTACAAGGCAATCAAAGAAAATCTATCCATTAGAAAATTCAAAAGGCTTATGCATTCATTCCAAATTTCTGAAAACTTTTGTGTCTCCAATAGAGCATTCATACTTTTTCTTTTAAGAGGAATTTATTGAAAGAGCTCAAGTCACTGTGCCTACAAGCAAGCATTGCTAGGGATAGGAGGCCGTCTTTGGTAAAACAAGATTATACCTTAATACCTAGAATGATTATTATCCATTGCTAGCCCATTTGAGCCTTCAAACACTTAGCCTCTTTTTCGCATGAACCCACTAAAATCTAAACCTAGGGTGGGAAAATTCAAAGTATGCATGCTTAAATCTCATGTTAAGGAGGAGTTGACCTTGAGCTTTGAAGCTAATTGATAAAACTCTCCTAGAAGACATGAAAGACAAGTAGAGAATTCATTAAGCTAAAGATAAGAGATCATCAAAGAAAAATGAGCTTTCACTCAATCAAGGAAGGAGAAACGAAATTTCATCAATGTGAGAGAAAACAAAATGTGCATCAAGTTTGAAGAACCTAAAATTCATCATGCCAAGAAGTGTAGAAGGTTCATCTGAAAGAGAGTTCACCAAAAAAGGAAAAGGTTCATCAAGCATAGAAATGTGCAAGCACATCGAGGCAAGAAAGAAGTCTAGAGAGTGTATCAAAATGACTTAAGCTGAGGAAAACAATGAAGGCAAAAGATCCCCAAAAAAAAAAAAAAGTTCATTCAATCAAGAGATGAAAGATTTAAAAAAAAAAAAAAAAAAAGAGCCCGCTAGGCTGAAAATCCAAAAGGGCGGTCTAGGCAAAGCTAGGGCCAAAAAAAAAAAAAAAAAAAAAAAAAAAAAAAAAAAAATCCTAGCAAATTGAAAACTTGAAGATGTAACCTAAAGAAAAGGATTTTACAAGATGAAAGTCTAGAGGTATGATTCAAGGGGATGAGCATAAAAACAAATGAAGACTAGTGAGAAGATGGCAAAGAAGAAATGGGAAAACTCCTCCAATACTTGATTTTTGAGTAATGCATACTTGGGAGAAACATCATAGGGAATTTTGAGCCTTTTATATCTTTCATTTCATAACCCAAACCCGGCCTACATTACAGCCCATGAGTAAAGACCTCCTTGAAGTGTTGCTAGTTGTAGGCACATCTTAAGCTCTAATATTATTTTCTCTTGAATTAAAAAGGAAAAATGCTTAAAATTATCAAACCCCACAGGATGATATGTCCGAGGACAAAATTTCTCAAATTCTCAAATCCTCAAAATGACTCAAAAGAACTTCCAAACCTGGAGCACTCTCCTTGTTTGCACCCAACAATGTGATTCATAAATATTATCACATTTCATTTCTTGATTGCCTTTGGAGACTCAATCTGACGATGTTCAAAAGGATGAAGCAAATTTGATTATATGAGTTTAATGATCTTGATCCTTCCTAATCAAAGAGATTTGTTTGGTTCTTAAACACTATGATTTTCTAAAATGGTTGTTCAAAGGATCACATCTTGTTCCAAAAAAAAAAAAAAAAAAAAAAAAATGGAAATTTGTTTTTTTCAAAAAAAAAAAAAAAAAAAAAAAAAAAATGTAAATTTTTTTTTTTTTTTAAAAAAAAAAAAAAAAAAAAAAAAAAAAAAAAAAATCTTTTTCAAAATCCAGTTCTCTTGAACTACGTCTTGACCTGATCCTCTATGAGAGAGGTACGTAGGCAGCCTTGCAAAGGCCCGGTCCCATTCACCCAAACAACCTTAGAGAACAAAGTCAAAACAATGTGACAAAATTGTTTGGCTGCATGTTAGGTTAAGCCCTGTTTTCATTAAGCATGTTCAAACTTGGTGCATTGGCCTATTTATATTGTGTGCAAGTTTTCACGATTATTGGTCTCTAACAAGCTAGAGAAAGAAAGCCTTTTGCAGGAACCAAGGATGGCGGATCGTGATCTTTTTTTCATGTTTCCCAATGGTTGCAACATCAAATGAACTCAGCTTCAATCTAAGCATGGAATATGCCTCAAACTAGGGGCATTGGATAAGTACTTCCAATTCATTTCAATAAATAAATCCATTGCTAATTGAAATTATCTTTTTGCAGGAATTAAACAAGGATCAACTTCCAGCCAAAGTTGTTCTCATTCAAAGGATTGGTTTTTTTTTTTAAAAAAAAAAAAATCATCATCGTGAATAAATCTTCATCACTTTTTCTCCATCTTCATCTTCATCTTCTTCACTTTTTAACAATGAACAAATCTTCATATTTCAAAAAAAAAAAAAAAAAAAAAAAAAAAAAAAAAAAAAAAAAAAGAATTTTCAAAAAACCTTGGGACTAGGGGCTCATGCTTCCTAGGTTGCTTTCAAAAAAAAAAAAAAAAAAAAAAAATTCAAAAAGCCTTGGGACTATGGGCATTGGGCTCGTACTTCTTAGGTTGCTTTCAAAAAAAAAAAAAAAAAAATCAAATAAAATTCTCAATTCCTTCAAAAAATTCAAGATTTTCAAATTTTTTCAAAAAAAAAAAAAAAAAAAAAAATCATCGGTCAAAATTTTCAATTCCTTCAAAAAATTTAGGATTTTCAATCTTTTCAAATAAAAAAAAAAAAAAAATCTTCATTAAATTCTTCTTCAAGAATAGAAAGCTTGATCCTCTTCCATATTCTCCAGTGGTGCAACATCAAGTCAATTGTCCACCTTCAGCATGGAAGATGTCCCAAACTAGGGGCATTCGCCAGGTATGCCAAAGTCTTTTCAATAAATACCTCTGTTACTAATTGAAAGTATTTATTTTGCAGGTACTAAGGTAAAAGGCCCATACACATTGGCAGGAATAATGCCGTCCAAAATCAATTCCATCGGACCTCTGCGAAGCACGTCCAAACTTCAAAACCATCGGACCTCTGGGAAGCACGTCCAAATTTCAAACCATCGGACCTCTGGGAAGCACGTCCAAACTTCAATCCACCGGACCTCTGGGAAGCACGTCCAAATTTCAAACCATCGGACCTCTGGGAAGCACGTCCAAATTCAAATCCATGGACCTCTGGGAAGCACGTCCAAATTTCAAACCATCGGACCTCTGGGAAGCACGTCCAAATTCAAATCCACGGACCTCTGGGAAGCACGTCCAAATTTCAAACCATCGGACCTCTGGGAAGCACGTCCAAATTTCAAACCATCGGACCTCTGGGAAGCACGTCCAAACTTCAATCCACCGGACCTCTGGGAAGCACGTCCAAATTTCAAACCATCGGACCTCTGGGAAGCACGTCCAAATTCAAATCCATGGACCTCTGGGAAGCACGTCCAAATTTCAAACCATCGGACCTCTGGGAAGCACGTCCAAATTCAAATCCACGGACCTCTGGGAAGCACGTCCAAATTTCAAACCATCGGACCTCTGGGAAGCACGTCCAAATTTCAAACCATCGGACCTCTGGGAAGCACGTCCAAACTTCAAACCATCGGACCTCTGGGAAGCACGTCCAAACTTCAATCCATCGGACCTCTGGGAAGCACGTCCAAATTCAAATCCACGGACCTCTGGGAAGCACGTCCAAACTTCAATCCAATGGACCTCTGGGAAGCACGTCCAAATTCAAATCCATGGACCTCTGGGAAGCACGTCCAAATTTCAAACCATCGGACCTCTGGGAAGCACGTCCAAATTCAAATCCACGGACCTCTGGGAAGCACGTCCAAATTTCAAACCATCGGACCTCTGGGAAGCACGTCCAAATTTCAAACCATCGGACCTCTGGGAAGCACGTCCAAACTTCAATCCACCGGACCTCTGGGAAGCACGTCCAAATTTCAAACCATCGGACCTCTGGGAAGCACGTCCAAATTCAAATCCATGGACCTCTGGGAAGCACGTCCAAATTTCAAACCATCGGACCTCTGGGAAGCACGTCCAAATTCAAATCCACGGACCTCTGGGAAGCACGTCCAAATTTCAAACCATCGGACCTCTGGGAAGCACGTCCAAACTTCAATCCACCGGACCTCTGGGAAGCACGTCCAAATTTCAAACCATCGGACCTCTGGGAAGCACGTCCAAATTTCAAACCATCGGACCTCTGGGAAGCACGTCCAAATTTCAAACCATCGGACCTCTGGGAAGCACGTCCAAACTTCAAACCATCGGACCTCTGGGAAGCACGTCCAAACTTCAATCCATCGGACCTCTGGGAAGCACGTCCAAATTCAAATCCACGGACCTCTGGGAAGCACGTCCAAACTTCAATCCAATGGACCTCTGGGAAGCACGTCCAAATTCAAATCCATCGGACCTCTGGGAAGCATGTCCAAAATTTAAGATCACGACTAAAATCCTCATTTTGTCGTGACCACTGGTAAGCATGTCTTGTACTCATTTCGTTTTCAAAAAAAAAAAAAAACAAAAAAAAACAAAAAAAAAAAAAAAACAAAAAAAGTTTGCATGCATGAACTACGTTTGGACCTGATCCTCCCACTAAGAGGTACGTAGGCAATCTCCCTCAAGATTCGGTCCACATTTTGATCCATAACATGACCATCTACATTTTTATCTACATGCATCATACATTTACCACGGTTAAATACTGATTGCAAAGTTAGGTGTCTCTTTCATACATTGACATTCACTTTTCAAGCTCTGCCAATGAGGGGCATTCTGTTGACACCCCATTTTGCAACCCGTATTTAACCTCACATGGAGGGTAAAAGGGTAATTTTGCCTTGAAAATATGCATCTTGACTCTAGCCATTAGATCCTTAATCTCATTTCACTAAAATGATCTTGATGTTGTAACGATCAAATCGACTGGTCATAAGCCCTAATCGGACCACCAGATTGAAAGTTATCATCAAATCAAGTTTTAATGGCTGAGATGCACTATCACAAATTTAGTCCGACTATATGTGATTATGAACAATTGATTTCAATTGGTTATAAGTGTAATCAATTTGAGATTAATGACGTGTCATAATTTGATTGGTTAGGACTACATTTTATGGTGAGGTTGCATATACCTAATTAATTAGATAGTTAAACATTAATTATTCAATGAGTAATTTATGCAATTATCTTTTAATTAGAGTTAATTTGAAACCAATTAAGTCTGAAATGGGAGTGATTGGAGCCATTTAATGTTAATTGGGAGCTAATTTGGGACCTATTAAATGTTAATTGTGCTGAAACCATTTTCTAACAAATGACCTCTGCTCACCATTTCATCAATATCTCTCAGAATATTTTGAATCTGTGAATGAGGTTAATTTTCCCAGAAACTAGACATTCGGGGCTTCAATTTGAGCACAAGAACGAGACAATTCCGATCAGAATTGAGTTAGATATGATTTTTCGAAGTTGACTCTACAAGCTGTTACAGCAGCTACGGGAAAACCGAATTTTGGCTTGCTCCCCACTCCCACCAATCTCTCCATTTAATGCACCAGATTTTCCTCAAGGCTAAAATGAGGTCTAGGTTCATAATCCTTGTCAACCCTCATTAAATGGCCTTCCATTCATATTCCCTCCACTACCACTATATAAACCCTCCCCCTCCTTCATTCCAGGGGACCAAAAACCCCCTCTCTTCTCCTCTCTTGAGTTCTAGTGAAGTAGAGTAGTCTTGTCATATCTTGGTCTTCCTGAGACTCAAGGTATTGAGTGAGACTTACTCTCCCTCTCCTAGTTCTTCTTCTTTCCTCCACCCTTAGGACCTCCACCAAGAGTCTCCTCCTCCACTGCATGGATCTTGCATGAAGGTATAATCTCTTTCCCTAACTGGTTTTTTATGATGCCATGATGAGAATTTAAGATTAAAGCATGATAGTAATGATTTAAATTCTCTTGAATATGTTTGAATGTTCTTAAATGTTCGTATGTGTTCTTCACATGTTCTTGGTTGTTCATCACATGTTCATGCATAACACTAGTTTTAATCTTAAATCCATGTCAAAAATGTGAAAAACATGTTTGTCTAATAATTCTTTCAAATCCTTGAATCTAGGTTATCACCATCCACACACATTCACTAGAATTTATTTTTTTCAATCCAAATGTAATGCTCAATAAATTGAATTAGGGTTTATCACATGCACACACTTCAAATTCAACATGCAAATTGATTGATAACATATTGGATGATGTGATATGAATGTTGGCCACCATAGTCTAGAAGACCGGTTTCACCGGGCAAGGTGGGTGCCTAACACCTTCCCACCTTGTAACATAGCCTCCGAACTTAGATCAAGGGTTAGTAGATCAAATGCTTATCCTTGTAATTTTCAATTTCTAGATTGTAACTAGGAAACAAAGCCATGTACTTTATCTTAGATTGTATCTAGGACCAAAGCCATGTAATTTCCTATGTTCAATGTAAATTCAATTTCAAATTAATAAAATGAGGAATTTTTTAATTATGGTTTTCTTATTTTTCCAATAATTAAATAAGTGGCGACTCCATTGTAAAACCCTTAATTTAAAGGAGAAAATATAACTAGTCGAACCTCCATTTTGAGAGGCAATAACACGACTCCACCCATTCACGTGGGTTTGGCCCAACATTCATTAAAACGGGCCGGGGGCGCGGTCTCTCACACTGGTTTCCCCATAGGTTTGAGTTCTTGGACTATGCAAGACCTAGGCTCAGTCCAGTACCCAGGTACTCCTTGCTGTGGTTAGTTTTCCCAGAGGCTTGAGTCCGAGGACCATGCAAGGCCTTGGTTCAGTCTAACGCTTGTTTTCTTCTGTAAGTAGCTAGTTTCCCCATAGGTTTGAGTCCTTGGACCATGCAAGACCTTGGTTCAGTCTAGTACCCAGGTACTCCTTGCTGTGGTTAGTTTTCCCAGAGGCTTGAGTCCGAGGACCATGCAAGGCCTTGGTTCAGTCTAACGCTTGTTTTCTTCTGTAAGTAGCTAGTTTCCCCATAGGTTTGAGTCCTTGGACCATGTAAGACCTAGGTTCAGTCTAGTACCCAGGTACTCCTTGCTGTGGTTAGTTTTCTCAGAGGCTTGAGTCCGAGGACCATGCAAGACCTTGGTTCATTCTAACGCTTGTTTTCTTCTGTAAGTAGCTAGTTTCCCCATAGGTTTGAGTCCTTGGACCATGCAAGACCTAGGTTCAGTCTAGTACCCAGGTACTCCTTGCTGTGGTTAGTTTTCCCAGAGGCTTGAGTCTGAGGACCATGCAAGGCCTTGGTTCAGTCTAACGCTTGTTTTCTTCTGTAAGTAGCTAGTTTCCCCATAGGTTTGAGTCATTGGACCATGCAAGACCTAGGTTCAGTCTAGTACCCAGGTATTCCTTGCTGTGGTTAGTTTTCCCAGAGGCTTGAGTCTGAGGACCATGCAAGGCCTTGGTTCAGTCTAACGCTTGTTTCTTCTGTAAGTAGCTAGTTTCCTCATAGGTTTGAGTCCTTGGACCATGCAAGACCTAGGTTCAGTCTAGTGCCCAGGTGATCTTCTGTAAGTAACTAGTTTCGCCGCAGGTTTGGGTCCGAGTACCGCGGGAAACCCTGGCTCAGTTTAGTACCTAAGTGTTCTTCTGTAAGTAACTAGTTTCGCCGCAGGTTTGGGTCCGAGGACCATAGGAAACCCTGGCTCAGTCTAGTACCCAGGTGTTCTTCTGTAAGTAACTAGTTTCGTCACAGGTTTGGGTCCGAGGACCGCGGGAGACCCTGGCTCAGTCTAGTACCCAGGTACTCCTTGCTTGGAGTGAAGGGATTTGCCCTTGTCTTCGGGGGGATTTGTTTTTTGCATGGTGGCAGCCTCGGCCTTGCTTCACCTTCGCCCCAACCTTCCGCCTTCTTCGATTACGAGGCGTCCCCTGACTCTTCGTGTTCTGCGCTTGACATTTCGGTGCGAGAGGCACGCCCTTATTAATATCCTCGTGGATTAATACAGATCCAATGGCTGTAGGCCGCCTTGGAATTTGGCCAGAATTAATGTCGTTGATGACTCTTCCTTCGAGTTCTGGTTGGACCAATTTCCACCAGCCTTCGCCCTCTATAAAAGGCTTTCTGGGGAAATCGTCTTCCTACACCTCACAGATCCTTCAGTCAAACACGAGACATGATTCTCCCACCCCTTATGGCTTTTTAATAACCTTGCCAGGATTGTGACCGGAGTTTGGTGGAATGGGACGGCCTTGGATGAGGGCGGAGGCAAGCAAGCTGAGGGTCCTCCTCCCTCGGTTGAGAACCGCTGCGGGTGTGGTCCGAGTCAGACCTCCGACGCGGCGTGTGGGCGTCATACTGGTGGTATTGTGCCTGGCAGTCAGGAGGGAGGTCCATGAAGCTCATAACGCCTTCCGCCGGTGCGCGTCCATGCCTGCCCTCCAGGCCGGTGGTGTCTCGCTCCCAGCTTATTTGCCGGTGGAGGCTTGCAAGATTACGTCATGCTTGGTGCTCGAGTGTTGCCGTCTCCAATGTTTAAGCATTGTGAGGCTGGAGGAGCATCAAGGGAACATCATGGGGCGGGGCCATCCGACGCCTTTGCACCTGCTCCTCTCTTCTTGCCGGTACCATCCATACCGGCTCGGGGGTTGTCGGTGGTTTTGAAGCAAGCCTGCCTTAGCCCCTTTTCTTTTAGAGTTAGCTTTAGGACAAGTCCGTCTGGGCCTCTGTTTGTATAGTTAGCTTTAAAACAAGCCTGTCTGAGCCTCTGTTTGTATCTTGTATTTCCTTTTCATATAATAAAAACGTTGTAACATTTGTTCTCTTTTCGCTGTCTTTGAATCTTTTACTTTTCTACAATCATTCTTCTTTTCTTTTTGTAAACGCGCCATTGTTAACCTTCCGCAAACTAGCCATCTAGGAACGACTGTCCGTTGCGCCTGCTAGTGCACAAGTTCTTCCCACAGACGGCGCCAATTGTAGGGTCCGGGTTTGAGCACTTCTGCTATTGAGAGAGTGGACTCAAGTCCAGTTAGCCCATTACAATGAATTTGTAGAGAGTGGGTTGAAAAACTAGGCCCTAACAAGCGGGCAACGTCCAGTGTAATGTTCGTTGAAGGCCAGTCGGCCAAGGCTTTCTTCCTAAATCTGTCCTCGGCATCGGTCTGAGGAGCTCGGTAATGGCCTTGCTTCTGGGGGCTCCTTCTGGGGAAAAAATCTCCCCTTCTGATCTCTTTCTCCTTCCTATATATAGTCATTTTTCTTACAACCTCTTTCCTCCACTTGCTGATCAGCCACGCCCCTCTCCTCTGACTGCCTGTCCCATCAGCCATTTTTATCAGACTCCTGTGAGTCGCAACAACCAAGGCACCCCTGGCCAAAGGTCACATCCTCATTAATGAGGCTGTGGAGTTAGGTGGGTGCATTTAGTGTGGAGGTGACAGCCTATCCAGGACGTGTTCCCCAGCCATGCTACTATGGCTGACGTGTCGGTCTTGGGTTGCCGAGGGCAGGATCGTCCTCGGCAGGATTCCTAGCCGTTCAGACCTTCACACTCCTTCCTCAGGCTCTACTTCCTCCTCGGCATTGGCCCCGGGCCGAATACAAGTTGGGCCGGGGTCACCAGATTATTTAGGCCCCACAGTGGCCTAGTTTAAAACCAGTAATAACTTACTATCTACAAGTTTTTGTGAATTGTTGTAAAAATATTGTAGATGTAGCATTATTCTATTTTTGTAGAACTCAAATTCTTAAAATTTTCAAGTCAAGCTGGTCAATAACTTTTTGTAAGTAGACAAAATAAATTAGTTTAAAATTAATTTGGCAAGTCAAGGGTGGTCCTGTGAGTCTATGACCACCCTTACTTACAAATGGAGCCACTACTGATTCTTTTGTTGAAACTGGAATAAAAAAAAAGGGCAGTGTCTATTACACATGATCCTTAGCTAGCTATTACATACAAAGTACACATAATTCGGTTTTTGAATTAAAAACATATCTTGAAGTCATAATTTTAGTTCAAAAAATAATTTTTGTGCAATAACAATTACCCAAAAAAATTTTGATCCAATATCCACTATTATTTTGCAACGAGGAGCTATTCTGGCACATAAAGTCTTTGAATTCTTCTGTAGTTCTATCAAGTATCAACTTCTATGTTTTGGTAAAACGTACAACCCGGCATATGTGTGGCCTTTTTTTATTTAAAGAGAGAGGCCTAATTTAAGGGTTGGGCATCTTGGAAAAATTTGTGGTGGTCTTGAGTGACCACAGATCCTATTGAAAAGTCATGATTTTTGCTTATTTGGGGACAGCGGATTTTGATTCATGGCTTGTTAATTGTTATTGTGCCATGTAAAAGGCCTAGCTAATCCAACTTATCATCCGAACAAGTATGACTTCCTTTTTTTTATAAGATTTATTTAGAAAATGATTTACTAAACTATCCCAATTTTTTTTTATTAACAGATTTTTTTTTTTTTGAGAAAGTTATAACAGATTCAATTGTATGATACAAACAACTTTCTGAAATAATATAAGCTATAGATCTTTTATTAACAGATATTTTTTTTTTGGAGAAAGTTATAACAGATTCAATTGTATTATACAAACAAATTTCTGAAATAATACAAGCTAGATCTGTCTCCATTGCTTAGTATATATATGCAATAGAACATATCCAATTATAAAAAGAAAGTAATCAAGTAATTAAGGATCAATGGAACCGCAGATCTTTCTCAGTGTCACCTCGAAACCCAAAAATCAAATTAAAACAACAACTTATAAACGTTAACTGGATCATGAATACAATTCTTTGAAGTGTATGAACACCAAGATGGCTTTGTTAGGCCCCATTGTCAAGCAAGTCCTTCCATAAGGGTACGCAGTCACTAGTCAGGCAGTTTAAAAGTATTGCTTTTGGTTCCCTCCATTGTTACTCATCTCGCGGGACTCATTACTGGATGTGCCAAACTCGCTGCTCACAAATTCCTGGCTTGTCAGTGCCATCTTTCTGAATTTCTTCATGTCAGAATTATATGCGGTGCTGTCATAGTCTGAGCTTCCAGTAATACTTGAGCTGGCGAAAATGGAGTTCTGGCTAGGCCTCATTCCCTCATTCAAGTCATCCAGCGATACATCTCCCTCCAATGCACGCACAATCTGCTTTCCATGATTATTACAATCGAGTCAAGAAGGGTTAAACATTATTATTATTATTTATTTATTTTTGGATGAATGTGTTCCTATATATTAGAAACATTCATTATGAATTTAAAGCATGTTAAAGAATGTATCTGCATGTGTTCTCTCTCATTCTGCAATAATTATCTTATGCCTCATCTCTCTCACATTGAATGTGCTCTATAGCCGTGTGTAAGACTCATACACTGTGAGAGCAAAGAAGCATATATCGGATATATGAGATATCTTCTTCTAGTTCTGGGGTTAAACTTAAAGCCTCATACCTGGCTCATTTTCGGGCGCTTTTTGGCAGAATGACGAATGCTGGCAGCGGCAGAGGCGACCATGCGTGCCATCTCATTAGGGTTGTAATTGTTCTCTAACTTTGGATCTACCAGTTCATCATATTTGCCTTCCTCCAAAGCACGAGTAAGGAGTGGTCGAGCCTGCAGTTTGTTACACATTTACAGAAAAACTCAATGCTAACAGGACAAACAGGGGAAAAACAGAGAAATTTTGGACTAACAATCTCAATGTAAACTACAAATACTCAAAATTGACAAAAGTATAAAGAAAGTATACAAACCCAGTCCACTAAGCTATCATCCATTGTACTTGAAGGATCCACAGGTCGCCGCCCAGTTATTAATTCCAAGAGCATGACACCATAAGAGAAAACATCAGATTTATCTGACAGCTTTCCACTTGAAGCATACTCTGGAGCCAAATACCTGCATTGCCATATAGAGAAGTTCTTCTATTGATAAACTCACATTAGGAAGGGCTAAACTTAGGTATTAATGTCCTACATCAAAGAAATTGTACCTAAGTTTTACCTATCTAATCAAAACTAACAACTTTGATGACAACATACCCAAATGTTCCCATGACACGTGTAGATACATGAGTGTTATTGTCAGAAGACAGCTTAGCCAATCCGAAATCAGCCACCTGAATAATAAGCATAAGCATCAGAAGCATCCTATCATATAAAATGCTAGGGAAGTGAACAGTTTTACAAATTTTATCGGTGGATATATTGTGTAGGAGCACTTGGGTAAAAAAACAGTTACCATGGCTTCAAAGTTGTCGTCAAGGAGAATGTTAGCTGCTTTGATATCCCGATGTATGATCCGAGGATGGCCTGCAAGCAATTTCAATGAACAAATGAGACAGCTATAGTGCTTATTTTGATTTTCTGTTTTTGTTTTTTAAGCAAGATAAATCAGTGAAAATAAATTACATATCAGATGAACACAGTGAGAGAGGCTGGGAATTTCTTACAATCTTCATGAAGGTATGCAAGCCCTTTGGCAGATCCTGTTGCAATACGAAGCCTAGTTGGCCAATCCATGATTGGACGATCCGTTCCTGCAACTAATAAATATCATGGAAGCCAAAGTTAGATATTATATTACTTGGAAAATTAATAAGATTTCATAAAGTTCATAACAGATGTTGATGTAGTATGGACCAAAATGCAAGCATAGAACTACTTACCATGGAGGTGATATTCCAAGGTCTTATTGGAAACAAATTCGTACACCAACATCCTCTGCCCACCAGCAATACAATATCCAACGAGTGACACAAGATGTCGATGATGAACACGGCTAATAATGTCAACCTCAGCCTGGAATTCTCTCTCTCCTTGTCCACTTCCTGACTTTAGACTCTTCACTGCAACTTCTTTTCCATTAGGCAACACACCCTTGTGCACATAACCAAACCCACCTTGACCCAACAACTTGTCCTGTGCAAAACCGCCTGTAGCAGCTGCTAGCTCCTCATAACTGAAGGTGCTCTTGTTGAATCCAAGTGCAAGGTTTGGTGAGGGTGGTGGCAAGGGGGGTCTGTGTGGGCCAGAGTAAGCGCCGCTCATTTCTTCGCTACTGGTGGGGAGTGCAGGAGGAGGTGATTTCCAGGGAAGCCCAGGTGATGCTCCTTGGGATAGCCTCACAACATGGTCCGCTTGGGGAGTATTAATGTGCCAAGCAGGTTGACCATTGTAGTATTCATGACTAGCACCTAGGCATCACAAATCATGGAATGGTTATCAACAGCACAAACCAGTGATTGCTTAGCATGATGAGAAGAATCATAAATGGATTGCATGTAAGTTATTTTTCTTCTCAATTTTAGTGTTTTACTTTATGTTCTACCAATTACAGATTTCTATGCATATATTTATTTATTATTATTTATTTTTATTTTAAAGTTTTGGTTATTTTACAATGAATTAAAAAGAAGAAGAAGAATATATGAATATAATTGGAGTATAAATTTGGATACTTAAAATCAATAAGAGGATTTTTAATAGTAAAGTACATAAAATTGAATTTTGAACTATATTTACAATCCTTTTCCCCTAACATTTAGTCTCATGAATTCAATGATTCCTAGTAAAATATTTTAGAACATGGTTCCATAATTTCTTATGTGGAAGGCTAGCTTATGTATTAGTTGCATGTAATTGATGTCTCATAGTTAGTGGGTACCACACACTAGTATGGATTTCACATATTGTGAGACATTAATGGGATACAATTATTGCACAAGATATTACCTAGCTTCCAAGACACAGGGAAATAAAGCGATTAATCAACTTCATTTTGCCGAGCCTGAGCTTCAATAGCCATTACAAAGCTCTCAAAAATCAAAATAGGAAGTCCTACAAAACATTTCCTAATAAACTTTCTAATATACAGACATGAAAAAAGACAAAATCTTATTGTCAATAAGGTCTAATTCAAATGTTACGTCTCTCTCTTTCCTTTGAAAAATTAAGGCGGAGAATAAAAATTGTGGATAGTGCGTATGTATATTACTAAAAGCAAATTTTGTTGTAGGATTAAGTTAGAAATTTCCAAGAATTGATTCTCAAAAAAAAAAAAAAAAGGGTTAAAATACCAGAATTATATATGCATGAAAAAATTTCACTTTTGGATTCTCTTAGAAGCACAGAATAAGGTTAAGGATTTGGCATGCACCTTTATGCGAAGGATCTGAATAGTATATCTGCATATGATCATGCTTTCTCCTCCTCTTCTTCCTACGGCAGATGACACAAATGATGATCAAAGCAATTAAAAATACGCCTACCCCAACTGATACTCCCACTATTATTGGTAGATTGCTGCTGACTGATGATGAAACGGACGACGTCACTGTGCTATTTGTAGAAGATGCTGATGGTGGTGAGAGTTTGGGCGTAGATGGCGGTGGAGGTGATGATTTTCCGGGAGGAGATGGCGAATGTGGCGGGGGAGGTGGCGATGTGGCACTGCCTGTTGGTGAAGGAGAGTTGTTTTTTGGAGGTGGTGGAGAGGGAGAGGCATTAGAAGAGGGCGGTGGAGAAGAGCCGGATGATGGTGATGGAGAAGATTCGGATGGTGGGGGAGGTGGCGGAGATTCTGAGGGTGGTGGTGATTCTGAGGGTGGTGATGGTGACCCTGAGGGTGGTGAGGGTGAAGTTGATGGAGTTGGAGAAGAAGAATTATTTGATGATGAATCTGGTGGTGGAGCGGGTGGTGAAGGTGAAGAGCTTGGTGACGGAGCAGTAGACATTATTATTGGTTCATGAACTTTGATTTCCGGCCAAGATTTACGTCAAAGTATGTGCCGGAAACTCCACCACTCCGGCAACTGCTCGTCTCGAGAGAACCCTATATAAGATGCAAAGATGGACAGAGAGAAAAGAGTTACATATGGTAGAAATCAAATGTTCAATCAGCAATGAACAATGCGGAACATTTTTGCATTGTTCTTTATTGAATGTGGGGGTTCTATAAGTTCCTAGGATTTAGATTTTTACAGCCTATGATAACATTTCCCATTGAATTTCTTATTATATATATGATAACACTTCCTAGAGAGGGAAAAAAAAAATGTTTGCATTGAAAAAAGGTACCTGGTTGAAGATAGAAGCTGTTCTCAAAGGTAAGAGAAAGAACATTTGTTCCATATTGAGAATTCCATAATTGAAAGGAGATCCTGTCCTTCCCTCCCAATGATCTCCTACAAAGGAGGACCTTTCTCTCTATCTCTCTCTCTCTCTAAAGTCTATACCTTTTGTTTTATCACCCCTAACTTAGTTTGAGTTTGTTATTCCTTTTACCCGTTCCTGGCATGGGTTTTGCTTATACTTCTCATTGATCCTGTGTGGACCTATAATATAGGGAACAGATATTAACTTCAAATATAAACTCTCCAAATTCTACGCTAGTCTTCACACCTGTAACAAATACAGCCTTAGGCACAAACAAATAAAAGCTGCTACGTTTCTATCCCAGAAAGTATGAATCTACATCGAGTTGCAGAGGGAAATAAAACTGCATGCAATTATTCGTGCGACATATATACCGTCTCAGCAAGAATGTTGGTGGCTAAGAAGTATAAAATATAATATACAAATAAAAAAAACACCAGTGTATACAAATCCTCTGTGTCACTTTTTGTATTCCATTTTATGTTCCACAAATTGTAATTTGCAATGTATTTGTTTAACTTTTTTTATTATAAAATAGTCAAAGTTTAAAACAGAAAAAAAAAAAAATAAACACATGATAAATTGTAATTTGGTGGGACATAAAGTGGAACATAAAAAATGGTACAGGTGATTTATATTCATAGTTATAAGCCTAATTTATTGTAATTAGTATTGGATAAATAATGATAGAGATGAATGATGATTAGTTTTATTGATAAATAATAAGTTAATATTTAATTAATTTATTTATTTGGACGTCATGTTTGTATAAATTTAGATGTTGATAATAAATAAACAATAGACATGATTTTCTAATTTAGTGGAAGAAAATTCATGATTATTTAAGTTACAAATTGTTAAAATGTCTAACTTAGATGTCTATGGCTTTTTCAAAGTAGTTCATTTATCAAATTTTGAAGATATTGGTTCCCTCAAAACAATTAATTAAAAATTGTATGCATAACAACTGGTATTAAAAATAGTTATGGACTAGTAAGTGGAGCCCCTAGACCCACTCTTGAAGCATCACATTCAATAAGGAAGGGTTTAGAGAAATCTGGTAAAGCCAACACGGGGATTGGCTACTGCAATACTGCATCCTTAAGCTTGAGGAAGGCTGCTTGAGCTTGATCATTTCACCGGAATGAATCATTCTTCAACAATGTAGTTAAAGGCTGAGCAATCTAGCCATAATCCTGAATAAATTTCTATAATAGCCTCTTAAGCCAAGGAATCTCCTTAAGGCTACCTTGACACGCTGGCGGATAATTATTCTAACAACTAATCTGTTAATTAACAAAATCCTAACAGCACATGCTAATTAACACAGCTAATACAATGCATCTAATTACATCAATGCTAGTCATAGTGCAACACTAGCTAGAATCTTAACATGGTCTACCCCTTCAAAGCACTCTGCCACAAGTGATTGTGTGTGTTATGTGGGTGTGTGATGAATCCCATATCAGACATATACTGGGTTGATTTAGGTTTTATTAACAACCACAAGAGCTTTCAATTGTGACTAGTTGTCATTTTAAGGGATAAGCATATAACACAAATGTGGTTAGCATTTTTCATTGGTCTTTACATATAAGTCCATCTCATAAGTTCGGAGTTCAACAATATGCTACTAGCCCAATTCACTACTCTGGCAAAGCCTTTACCCCATTGCCCATTCCAGCCTCTAATGAGGCTCCCACTTCCCAAATGCCCAGGGTTTCAAGTTGCTCAAGTTGCAGAATCATCAATTTTAAGTTTAAACTAGTTTTGGTTTGGCTTCTCCCATCTCAATAGCACAATAACTGGAACACTCTTGCAACCTTGGTTCAGAACACGATAGGAGTATTCCACCACTAGTTGTTTCACTTCTTTGAACAATAAGAAGTTGGGGATGAAATTTTTTTTCGAATCTTTGTAGCCAAAGCTTGCAAATGCCAAATAAAAAGGTGCTCTATAGACATGTCTTGTTAGTAACTGCCCGAGCATTACAAGCATTAGAATGTATCCAATCCAAGCAATTAGAACCAAAGAAAGCATCATTTGCAAGAGGTAATCCAGCTTCCCTCCAAAAAATTCTTGCCACCTGACAATCTCTAAGGATATGTGTTAACTGTTTCATTTCCATTTGGACAAAATACACAGGTTGGATCCCCTTGAAATCCTCTGTTCACGAGTGTTGACTTAACAGGCAGGCTATCGTTATAGCATTTCCAAAGAAACATTTGGATTTTGGCATGATATGGAGCTTCTAAATCCATTTTCCTTTAAACTCTTAGCTTCCATCATCATCATCATTGAGGGTTAGTTTATAAGCATTTTTGGAATCAAATCACCCTTAGTTGCATCAATTCAGTACAATCTGTCCTCACTAGCTGAAGCCTTTCTCAGAGGAGTGACATTCATCGAATGAATACTTTAGAATTGTATGAAATGTTGAGGAAAACTAAAATTGCATCTCTTTAGTAGTAAATAATCTAATGAAAGAAAATCCATGATTTTGTTTCCTAGTAACAATCTAATAAAAGAATTTAAAAATAAAATTACAGAGAAAATACCTAATCCT